>CM060407.1:7925169-9211685 GCA_030545235.1 Helianthus tuberosus
TACGAGTAGTCAGAAGCAGTTGATGTTCTTGAGTGAGTTGGAAGAAGTGCTCGAGATTATTCGTACCGATGAGTTTGAGAAAATCATGGTTCCATTGTTTCGCCGTGTAAAGTGTTGTCTTGACAGCTACCATTTTCAGGTAATTTTTATGCTTAATTATCTAATGCTTATGAATTATGATGTTAGATAGTACATGTTTGAGTCAACTTGATGCATAAATGGTGCACCTAGATATGGAAATTTCAACCCATTAGCCCGTAAACGGGTTGATTTAGAATATATTTTCCTAATGTAAACGAGTTTGAATGGGTTGAAAGTCACTCAAAAGTAGGGATGTGAACCTAACACGAAATTCGCGGGTTTTGGTTTAGTCTAAATCGGTTTGGGTCAGTTTCAGGTTGAACCCGCTAACACGTTTAGATAAACGGGTCGGGTTCGTGTCAACCCGGTCGAGTTGGCGGGTTGACCCGTTTAACCCATTTATATTATATTATATTTTTTTTACAATATGTTTTATGCCATGAATTAAATTGGGAATGTGAGTCTTGGTTATGTCGATTTTGTGGTTTGATGTTTTTAGAAATGCATCTTTGAATGCTAATGTGAGTCTTGATCGTGTTTAGGTAGCGGAACGAGCACATTTCTTATGGAACAACGAGCACATACGCCATCTTATAATGTGTAACCGCCAAGTGATTATGCCTATTGTCTTCTCCTCAATACAACAAAACTCAAAGAAGCACAGGAACCGCACGGTTCTCAACCTAGCACAAAATGTGATGAAAATGTTTAACGATGCGGATGAACAATTGGTGCTTTCGTGCCAAGGCAAGGTTGAGGAGGACAAATCAGCCACTACTATGGTGGCCGAGAAGCGGAGATTGACATGGGAGCACCTTGAAACCGTTGCAAGTGGTGGTTTTGGTTTTCAACACATAGTTGGAAGTGTGTCGGTTTTAGAGAAAACCGACACCGCCACATGTGTCTCTTGCCAGTGACGTACTCGCTACGAGTTTATGAACCGCTTAGAATGGGTTTTTCTAGAGATGTCACAAAATGGCATGCGAAGGCGAAGGCCCTTGTTTAATATTGGTTTTTTGAGGTTTGAGAATGTTTTTGATCTCATGTCAACAATAGTGTTTATGTGTATATTAATGGTGTTGTGTCATTCTTTTGTAACCTAGTGGTCATCCTTGTGACTTAAATGGTTTGTGTTAACAAGAAACAATTGTCAAAGCATTTGACAATGGTCCCCTTGCATCTAAAAAAGCCTCTTTCTTCTATATAAGTAAAATGGTTGAATAACAATTAGAAATCAATTTGGGTAAACCGGTTTTGACGAGGGCGGGACCAGCCTACGGTTTTTGAGAACGACAAACGAAACCTACCAGTTTGGAGGTTTAACGATTCAGTTTTGACGGTTTAAAAGAATTTTACAAAAATTATAGGCTAAACAACTAACTACGGTTTTTAGGAGCATCAAACAAATTTTAAACATAGGTAACTTCATACTCTATAAAGTAAAAAGTATAAATATATAAAAGAAGTTACATTACGTGACCGGTTTAAATGTTTTAATCAGTTTTAACAGTTTATTAAGGATGTGTGTAGGTTCAAAACGAATTAGTCGAAAGTCACAAAATTGTACATTAAGCTCACACTACTTAGTACCTACAGATAACAATACTGCTTTTGTAACCATAAAACATCAAAGATTTAGAAAAATAAAAACAAAATTGTTTCAACCTGACTAACCCATTTTACACCATGTCATCAAGCGCAAATCAAGACATTATCTGCAACTCGTTGAACGTTTTGGGCACAAAAAGATATCACAAAGATATTTTGGGGCACAAGAATTACAGAACACGCAGAAGCATAAGAAGGTTGATGTCAATGGCTCTCAAAGGTTTACACCACCATGGTCAAGTATGATAGGACCGGATATCCGCCAACAGTTGGTCCAGGTTTAGCAACCACCTGAGTGAACATATATACATGTAGCGGTCAATGGCACCATTCTATAAATCGCAATAATAGTTAACATAGAGGGTCAATAATAAAGTCCATCAGTGGTTTCATTTTTAGTCTGATCATTCTTCTTGTTATTAGACTCGGCCACGCGGGTTTCAAAAGAAGTCCTATTTGCAGGCCCGGTTTTAGGGCTGGGCAGCCCGGGCAGACGCCAAGGCCCAAAAGTTTTATAGGGCCCAACAAAAATTTAAGGACTAGATTTTTAAGTGAGCACTGTTATCTTAAATGTTTAATAAATGACTTCAATAACAAAAATGAAGCTAGTTCAATGGTTAAGATATCCAAATTTGAAAATTTAAGGACTAGATTTGTGAACAAATTTTTTATCTTGTTTGGTTTTCCTATTCTGTTTGTTTAGTTCATATTAAAAAGAATAATATGTCATATTCTTCCCTGAGGTTTGGTCAATTTTGCGACTTTTGTCCAAAGGTTTGTTTTTCCGCATCTGGATCCGAAGGTTTGAAATCTTGCCTTTTCATCCGGCTCGTTAACTTCATCCATTTTTTTTTTCCATTAAGTCAGGGGTTTTTCATCTTTTTTGTTAACTTAAAAGGCAATTCGGTACTTTTCACTTTATGTACAAGCATTTAGCATAATGTACAAGTATTCAAACAAGACGAAAATATCCTTAAGTTAACAAAGAAGACGAAAATACCCATGCCTTAACGGAGAAAATGGATGGAGTTAACGAGCCGGATGAAAATGGCAAGATTTCAGACCTTTTGGATCCAGATGCGGAAAAACAAACCTTTGGACGAAAGTCGCAAAACTGGCCAAACCTCAGAGACGAAAATGGCATTTTACTAGGCTTAAAAAATTGACACTTTGAATCGAAATAATTACCTGATAGTGCGAGCAAGGGAGACTATCACCCACCTCTCCCACGTCCCCTCCCCCTTCTACCTCTACCTCTTCCCCTTCCTCTGAATTCTCCCCTATCGTGGGCCCCAGGATCATCTCTATTAAAACTAAACATGCTCATCCTGATATCATCTGCTTCTGTCACGTGTTGACCCTGTTGACCCTGAATCAATTAAAACTTATAATGTCAAATCATTAGGATAATCTGAATAATGACCGTGATTGCATATAAAAAATTTAAATGAGTGACTTATTCATTAGAACATTTGTTGATAAAGTCTTACATAATGAAACTTGACCTTTTTTTTTCCAAAAGAACAGGAATAACAATTTTGACCATTTACTTATAAATGGGTTGATGATTTGGGGTTGGGGCCTTGGACTATGTTTTTATCCTTCGTGAATAATAAAGATATATTAGTTCAATAGGAAACAGGTCAAAGTCACCAAAAGTGTATTTGACAGCTGGCACACTAAATATTTATAAAGAATCCCAAAATTCTGGACAAAAATTGTTTCAGTTCAATCCAACTAGGGGTGCAAACGAGCTGAGCGTGGCTCGAGAAAAAGCTTAAAACGATCCGAGCCTTATCGAGCCCGAGCCGAGCTTGAGCCTAAAATAAAGCTCGTTTATTTATCGAGCCCGAGCTCAAGCCTGACATGTGAAGCTCGTCAAGCCTTATCAAGCCGTAGTGTAATATTAGTTTTTATTAATATTTAATAACGTTTACCCCTTATTTAAAGTTGTCTAGTAAACGAGCCGAGTCGAGCCCGAACTTAAAAATAAGCTTCTTAAGTAAACAAGCCCGATCCCAAGCTTCACTTATCGAGCTCGCGAGCCTAAACAAGTCTATTTTATTTATATTATTTTTATTTAATATATTAACCAATAGCAATAAACGAACCGAGCCAAGCCGAGCTCGAGCTTCAGAACCTACCAACGAGCCGAGCTCGAGCTTGAAAAGCAAAGCTTGAACTGAGTCGAGCTCAAGCTCTCATAAGTTAATCGAGCTCGGGCTTGGCTCGTTTGCACCCCTAAATCCAACCCAGCCTGTTTCAACCTGTACACAATTTATAACTCTAACGGAACACATTCTGACAAATCACCCAACCTGACCAATCCACCTAGTTTGCCACCTCTTCTACATAAGACTGTTAACGGAATATATCAAAATAACTCAAGCAAGAAGGAACGCTAACGTGATAATCTTCCAAATCAAATTGGTTTTGAAGCTGACGTGCAAGATCCTCATCTCGATTAATGTTAGCGTTTTCTTGTCTCAACGAAGAGCTCCCATTGGCTCTTTTTCTCTCCCATTCATCTAGAGTTAAAACAGCAGATTCATTCTCCTCCTTACCCCTCCCTCTTTGTTTCCAACCTCTAGAATGCCCTTCGTTTCGGTTAGAATAATTCAATTTCTGTAGAAGTTTTTGTGCAGCAGCCTGATTTTGTACAGGGACAGACTCCGCCACTGTCACCAAGATGAAAACCTTAGTCAGTGTAATGATGTTATATAAGGTGAGTAGGGGTGCAAATGAACCTAACGTTCAGCGACCAGTTCGTGAACCGTTTGGCGGGAAGTACGTTTGTGTTTTTAGTTAAGTGAACGAACATCGTGTTCGTTCATTTATGTTCGTGAACATTCGGTAATGTGTTAGTTTATGTTCGATAGTTCATTAGTGTATTATATATTCTGTTCAAGAACCCTTGTTTGGGTTCGTTTGTTTTCATTTGTGTTCATGAACGCTCGTTTGCATTCGTTGCCTAAAATTAACAAACGAACATGAACACGTTCATTTCCTTAACGAACGAACACGAAAAGAATATCCTGTTCGGTAAGTGTTCATGAATAGTTCGTGAACACATATTTCCGTAACAAACGAATACAAACACGAACAAGGTCTATGTTCGTGTTCTTCAGTTCATTTGCAGCCCTAAAGGTGAGCACAATTCAAAAGAAATCGTATCTATGTAACTGAGAAATGACAAAACATTATATTTGACCAGTTTATTGGGTTAGTATTTTTTTCCCGTGTAATTAAGGACCTTAACTTATAATACTCTTATTATATTATATTATATACAAACCTTCTTTTGGTCTTGCTTCAGTAGCAGGTTGTTTCTCTTCATTTTTCTCAGTGATAGAACCCGGTTTTACATTATCGCCCCCGCTATTGGCTTTTTGATCAGAAACCTGTGACCCACTAGTCAGTAAAGAACCAGTAGGTCCATAAGGTTTAACCGTTGCCATAGAATTCTCTACAATTGATCAACAAAAAACCAAAAATAAGGATATAGAAGAATTTAAAAAACTTGAAATAAAACAAAGTTTTTTTTATCGAACGGATATGCAGTTTCAGAGAAAACCAATGTTTTTAAACGAACCAGAAGATCTGCTTTGTTGATTGATCCGACGTGAAGGGGGCCCAGTCTGAAACTTCTGGAAAGGTGGTGGCCCACCAGTGTCATCACTTTGTGACGGTTTTACAGTTGAGCGTGTAAACCCTGCATATTTTTGGTTCATCTCCCATTCTTCATATAATGATGGAACAATACCTCCAAGAACAGTTGCTACCTTTGCATTCAAGCATAAAATACCGCTGTGTATTACAACTTTATTTTCCAAGCGGATCTGTGAACCAGAACTAACGGTTAATATCAATCTTGAAGGATGCAAAAAAATACTAAAAAGGCCTAGCAGTTTAGTCTCATTATGTTCATTGTTTTGAAGTACCATCCGTGGATTATATACCTTTAAAATCTGTTTTAAGCTCTCACGAAGTATAAAGTTATAAACGATAAGTCCATAATACTATACCAAAGCATATGTATCCAAATAACAATAAAGATATCTAGACCTACGCTATCCACATTTTCCATTTTTCACTTCAAGATCAAACTTTGTGAAACTAAGGGTATGTACATATCTTTCTAGCTTCAAGATCAAACTGTTTCATGTCCTAACATTGTCGATCATATTAATTAGCTCATGAACGCATCCCATAATAAGAAATCAACAACTTGTGATTAATCGGTGTAAGGTGAATCCAGAGACATTAAACCAATAGCTAAAGAACACGATCACAATCCATAATCACCAAATGCCACACACAACTATACTAAACAATATATATTAACATATCAAAACATTCTAAATGTATTAATATAACTACCTTTGTGCCCGGAACGACATTATCAGGCAACGACGGAATATGAGTGAACTCAATAGCAGTCACCTCAGTATGTCCATCAGTAAGCTTCAATCTCAACAACCGTTTACCGCTCGAACCGCCTGAACTCTCAGCTATACTACTTTTACTTATATCCCTAACAGAACACACCTGCACAAAACCACCAAGTATCCACAATTCACTTTCCAAAACAAAACCCTAGAACAAACAAAACAAACACAATAACACCTACATTTATTATTAATGATATAACTAACTGCTGGTGCAAGTAAAACCCTAAAAGGCTAAAAAAAATTGATTTGTATAAACATGTGACTTGCCTGAAGAACTTTGGGGCCCTGAATATGAGTAGATTTACGGAGAGTGGAAGAATCAGGAAACGATTTACCTCCGATTGCTCGTAAGTCCATGTTACATAGCTCTGATTCGATGGAGCGAACGGTGGTGGAAGCTCCAGAGAATTTGGTTTCAATTAGGGTTTTGATTTGATGAATATGTTGAAAACACTAGCCGCTGTTAGTTAGGGTTTGAATCAAAGGCTCTGAAGAGGAAGATGGATTTGAAGAAGTCGCCATTTGTATGAAATTATGAATGCACAACAGGTGTTCGATGTTTTGACGCTATGAACGGCAGATGGGTTTTTGCCTTTTTGGGGTTAATTCTTGGGTTCCGGTTTGAAGTGACTTCGGATCATGGTATCAGGTATCGGTATCGCCGTATTGAATATTTTTATCCTGATATCCATTTTTTCTGTTTTCCGAAATCGATACTGGTATTTTAGTTGATTTACCGATAAATACTGGTACCGTATCGTACTGATTATATTCGGTACTAGTATCCATTTTTCCCAGGTTTTTTTCGGGAACGATACTTTCGGTACTCAATCCAATACCATGCTCATCCCTACTTCGGGTTCACACACTCTGGTTCCCATGTTATTGGTCCAATAGTTTATTTAAATAAATTGATCAATTTCCAGTTTTCTTTTTCAAGTGGATACTAGGTATCAATTTCTGATTGCTCATTATTCGTAGGGCATCTTATGTACCCACACACAGATATTGAGTATACCCATTAGTATCAATTGCCTCCTACGCTATGTGGCTTTGGCAATCTTGAACATATCATGCTCACCCTGCTTTGTTTCCAAACGTTCATACATCTGCCTATAGGCAATGCTCTTTGCCTCCGTTACTGCCTTCTTCGCTTCCCTCTTGACCATTTTGTATCTCTTCCTCGATCTAACTCGCTTCTCCTCATTCGAGCACCTCAAAAGCTCCCTAAAACTCCCTTGCTTGTCCTTTATTTTGGTTTGCACTTCCTCACTCCACCACCAGGACTCCTTTTGCCTCCTTTCTTGTTGTGACCCATCTTACTTGTTTGTTAATTAATATATACATAGGTAGAAATGCTCAAGTGAAAGAGAAGGGCCCTTGTGTTGAGAATCCAAGCTCTGCATCAGCAACTAATGGTAACTTCTCGTTTGGCTGGGTTTTAAAACAATTTCAATTGCTGCAATCTTACCAGCTTGTTAATTATCTATAACTTAAAAACAAAAACAAACTAACACCCTCAAGTTTGACACTTGACATAAAAAGCCCATTTCAAAAAGACAAAATAGCGAATAAACTTTAGAACTTCACAAAACAATCCTTAAACTTTTGAAATTGGCATTTTTACCCCTTGAGTTCTAACCTTTTAAATTATCTATAACTTAAAAACAAAGGTCGGTGGGGTTTCCCCACCAACAAACTAACACCCTCAAGTTTGACACTTGACATAAAAAGCCCCTTTCAAAAAGACAAAATAGCGAATAAACTTTAGAACTTCATAAAACAATCCTTAAACTTTTGAAATTGACATTTTTACCCCTTGAGTTCTAACCTTTTAAATTTACCCACGTATTTTCATTATTTAGCTTTTTTTTTTTTTTTTTCGGAGTAATTATTTTTATGTACGTGTCGGTGTAAATTCACATTGCATGCTTATTTTTAAGTACATTTTCAGATAGTCTGCGTCTTGAAGTTTAAATGTATGTGTCGGTATATATTCATGTTTAATCGATAAAAAATCATGTTTCGTAGTTTTTTTTCGAAAAGAGTCTGGTCAAATATAATATGTTTTCATACTTATTTTTGCATACGTTTTCGGGTAGTCTATGTTTTGACGTAAACAATGTTCAGAAACGAGTCGCGTCAAATATAATATGTTTTCCTTCAACGATATAAATTCGATTTGTACGTTTTGACGTCGCTAAGTCTTGATGCAAAGATAAGGGTGGTTTAGTAGTTACGTGAAACACTCACTAAACAAACCAACTCGGGTTCGATTCTGTTTCTTTTGTAACAACAATGCTTTAGATCGAATAGGCTGAAACACACGTTTTCATATGGTTAACGCTTCACATAACGTGCCTCCAAGGCGCTAACTTTAAACAATCAAGGCGTCATCGCCGCAACGCGCGGTCCATGACAACAATCTAGTTAATAAATACATGCATAGGTAGAAATGCTTAAGCGAAAAGGAAGCACTCTTGTGTTGAGAATCCAAGCTCTACATCTGCAACTACTTGTAACTTCCCGGTTGGTTGGGTTTTAAAACACATTAAGATATTTGGATATGAAAGATGAACTTGATCCTTTATTTTTCTTTTTACAAAATTACATGTTAATTTGATATGTGATACGAACCGAATCGTTTATCAAATGGTCCTAAAAAAATAGATAGGAACTTGAAGAGATAATTAGAGAGAAAACCAAGAATTAGTTTATATTTCATTCCTAATTAAAATAGAACAAGTAGTTGGCTTTATATAGCCTTACATAAGAAAATAATTCTCCACTAATCCACTAGCAGTCCTAGTTAAGTAACCACTAAACATGAAATAAGGAAAATAAAACAAGAAATAAGAATTTTCACCTGATGCTGGTAACATAGCAATGATGGTTTGAGTTGTGAAGGAACAGAGATTATGATTTTTATTTCTTAAAGAAGATATAAATATCCAAATTATCCCACTAACAATTAACAAATCGTAAGAAGGTATTGGCTACGAGCTACACTTTGAGGATGATTGGAGCGTCGTTGCCAGGGTTCCAGATATGCTCGCGAGAAGTGGCGATACCTGTTTCATAATGGACCCCTTCCGGAGGAATGCCATATCATTGTTGACAAAGAGGCTCCGTCAAGTGAAGTCTTGAAACATGATCCATGGTATCAAGCAGAGGTTGCCAATGGTATTAACACATTTCACCTTTTATTTTCTCGGCCTTATGATTGCGATAAGTAACTAACTTTACTATACTATAGGTTGTAAAGTTGAGGTGAAAGGATACCAATGGTCGGCCAGGTAAGGGGTGACAATCTCTTGTTTGGGTTGGGTTGGGTTGGGTTCTAAGCAACTAAAACTTGTAAAAGATTTCTAATGTTTCGGTGTATTGTCACTTTCTCCTTTTCTCTCTTCTTTTCAAGAGCAACCATACCCAACATGCAGCTTTTAATTAGTTTTTTTCTACACTTTGTAAGCAAGTGGAACTTATCATGGAACGTTCTCCCCTTATAAAAACACTCCTCCATTCCTCCCTCCCACTCACATCCCCCCCCCCCCCCCCCCCCCCCCCACACACACACACGTCTTATATCCCATGTCGTCATTATTAGTTTTTGTGTTTTCACTTCTTACTCTCCACACCGGAGCCAAAACCCCATCCGGCGCCTATGTTCCGGTATCCTACGGTAATCCCATGCCCACACGCGGCGATAACGTACCCGGCTACGATCCGCTGAAGCTTCAGGCGAAACGAACGCTCCTTGGCTTCATCAATAAGGATTCTCAATATAGTGCATTACAACCGGACAAGTCCTCACCCGCTTGCTATGGTGAGAATTGCATTGGGAAACCCGATCTGAACCTTCAGGAGAGACAAGCGCTCCTTAGCTTCATCAAAAACGTTCGTCCCTGTGGTTCATTAAACTGGAACGAGTCCGAAGAACCCGCTTGCTCTTGGGAAGGCGTTACTTGCAGCCCCAGCGGCACCACCGTCCTCTACCTCCGCTTACCTCAAAAGAATCTTACCGGAGAAATACCATCCTACACAATCGGAAATTTAACCAGCCTCCGTGTGCTATCCCTCGATCATAACACACTCACCGGCGAGATCCCTTCTGATTTCTCCAAACTCAACTTCCTTACCACACTTTACTTAAATAACAACAACTTTTCCGGCAACATCCCTTCATCTTTCTCCAAACTCTCCTACCTTACCACTTTTGATGTTTCGTATAATAAACTAGATGGTCCAATTCCACCTTCGCTTTCTGAATTTCCGAAAGATGCATTCTCCAACAACTCTAACCTTTGTGGTGATCCTCTCTCTCCATGCAAAAATTCATCTTCACCACCTCCGTCTGATGGAGAAGGAGACAATACGTCTACCCCGAAACGACGTGCAATTTTCGGTCTTTTCAGCGGATCAACGATGATGTTACTGATTTTCCTTGGCTCTGTAGGGAAGCACATGTATCAGTATATCAGACCAACATCCGGGAATAACAAGCTAGTCACATTTGGGGATGATGCTTTTGATTTGGAGGTTTTGGGGGTTGGGAGTGTAGGAACGTCTTATAAGTCTTATAAACAGGTTTTTTTTTTTAACAGCTGACTCACACACCTTTTAATTTTTTCGACTATTGTATAAATATGTTTTTTAGACTTATTAACTTGCATACTCTCTCTAATGCTATTATGACGACTCTTGTTGTATAAATGTTTTTTTAGATTTATTAACTCGCATGCTCTCTAATACTATTATGACGACTGTTGCTGTATAAACACGTTTTTTTAGATTTATTAACTCACATACTATCTAATACTATTATGACGACCAGTGGCGGAACTAGCCCAAAAGGTTAGGGGTATCCTAATTTTTTTTAGGATCAGGGGTATCCTTTATATAACGGAAACGAAGTTGAGTGGTATTTTTACACTACTGAAATGAAGATAAGGGGTATTTTTACACTACGTAGACATGGTTGAGGGGTAGCCCGTGCTAACCCTAATACTACTTTAAGTCCGCCACTGATGATGACTGTTTTGTATAAACATGTTTTTTTAGATTTATTAATTTGCATACTCTCTAATTCTATTGTGACAGGTGCTCGTGGGAGAGAATAAGACGATTGTTCTAAAAATATTGAAAGATGTTGTGATGACGGAGGATGAGTTCAAAGCAAAAATGGATGTTTTGGGGAAGATAAAGAACAGATATGTGGTTCCGTTGAGAGCTTATTATAATTATTCGAGTGATGAGAAATGGCTTTTTTATGATTACATGCCCGCTGGGAGCTTATATGACCGTCTTCATGGTAATTAATACATCGATCTTATTATTATTGCCTACTGGTAGCTTATTTAATCAACTTTATAATGTAACATCAAAATTTTTACAAAAAAAATTATCACATATTCACTTTCTTTTCTCTTTCTTTATTTAAAACTTCACTGCACCTCCAATAACATGTTATTAGAGGGTGTTTTTATTAGTTTTTTACCTCATCGTTTTTCCTTATTGTGAAGGGTGAAATATTATCACATATATCAGTATTCACTTACTTTTCTCTTTCTTTATTTAAAACTTCACTACTGAGCACCTCAAATAACATGTTATTAGGGGTGTTTTTACTAGTTTTTTACCTCATCATTTTTCCTTTCCTTATTGTCAAGGGTGTTTTTTCTTTTCATTTTTCAACTTGTATTTCCTCAAAAACTAGAAAAAATGCTGAAGTGGTGGGATCCAATGATATTATAATAAAAAACCTTTTATCTCTTTCTCTCTCAATATCAACATATATATCTATAAAAAATTATGAGTTGGTAATGATTTTGGGTGTTTTTAGATTTTGTTATTGGGTACGTAGGTTTTTGGTTTTTTTTATAGAATGATGTTTTTGTGATGTGCCACCTGAGTTGGCACGTTTTTAAGTGTGTTTAAGATTCCTTGTTGCTGATGGTCTCAAAACTTTATTCTCTTTCCATGAATGCATGCACATTTTTATCCTCTCTTTACTGTCTCTCCTCCAATTCATTGTCACAAATGCATTGTATTTGGTTTCGTCTTAGTATACACATGTATGATGCATTATATCTATTTCCAAGACGTTAAGGGTTCAAGTCACGGGATCCTCAAGTCACGTGTTCAAAAAATAGTATATATTCATGATTAGATTTGGAGTGTGTAGTTCCTCTTACAAAAAAAAAAAATCTTATTTGTCACCACATTTTAATTTGCGCAGCGTACATGACAAAGATCTTTTTTTTCCTGAATACCTAGCGACTACCTTGTAGAAAAGCTTGATAAAAAATCAGGAGGGAAGGGGCACTCATCGCACCATCACACTCAACCACTATCTAACACCTCAATCCATAAAATTCCATCACACCATCACTAAAACACTTGCAACACCTATCACACCATCACATTTCATCACTAAACTTAAAAAAAGATATAAAATAAAAAAATTATAAAAAAATTATTCGAATACATAAAATTAAATATAAAAACTAAATAAATAAAAGAAAGTATAAAACAATTTTTTTTTAAGAAAAAAATGTTACAAACTTAGATATGTTATAATTTTACAATTTTTTAAATGAAAAAGATAAAAACAACAAAATGTAAACGTAGAAATGTTGTCATTTTATAATTTTTTTTTTGAAAAAAAAAGTGTAAAAATGTAAAAAAAAAAAAGATGTTTATAATTAGAGGGACAAATTATGTTAACTTGAAAAATTAAAGGAATAATTATTTAAAATTTATAGGGTTGATTGTGTAAATTTTGAAAAATGTATCATCTTCGGCTTCAGGTTTCCTGCAAACTTCTTCCACCATTTCCTTTTTAAAAATTGCTTAATTTCCTTCGTCCATACCCATACATCTTTTTTTTTTTATCTCGTATATTTCCTTCATCCGTAACTAACTTCATTCCTTTCCTTTCCTTTTTTTTAAATAAAAACAACTAATGCTCTTCATGGCAGTGAAGTCCATCACACCCACCACGGTAACGACTAGGTCTCGCAACAAAAACCCGTTTGGGTAATTTTAGATAATCTTAGAAATGAAACAAGTTATAATAATCATAGAAAATAAGTAAGGATAAATCAACATAGGTTTTGAAATTTCATTTAAAATTAGTCATAGATCAGGATGAGTTTTAAGTTTTAATCAAACATTTATAAGTAACCCTAAAAGAGCATTAAACAGAGTCACATACTTCATACTTCGTGCACAAAAAATAAAAATAAAAAAAATCAAAAATAAAAAAAAAATTTAAAATAAAAAAATTAAAAACAAAAAAAAAAATTAAAGAAATAGGAAAAAATGAAAAATTTAAAAAAGGAAAAATTTAATTAAATTATAAAAATTTAAAAATATTTAAAAATAAAAAAAATAAAAAATAAAACAAAAAGATTAAAAAAAGCAAACAAAAATCTAAAAAAAAAATACATTTTAACATATATCTTTCCTTCTTTAAATAATTAGTTTAATCACATAACATATAAATCTTTCAAGTGTACTTTAACTATTGTTATTGATAAATGATTGACAATAATCTATGTCTGTGACTACTTTGTTCTATGATTTATAATTGGTATTTTGAAATGGAAAAGATTAATTACTTATTCTTTATTTGATAATATTGAATGTCATTTGTGGATTTAAAACTAAAAGTTTATATTACAAAATAAATATATAGTTAACTAAATCTTATATCAAAAGTCAACAACAATAATTTCAATGCCATATTTTCGTTTTTTTAATTTTTCAATTTGTTTTTCATTTTTTCTAATTTTTTAAAATTTTACATTTTTATTTTTAAAATTTTTAAAGTTTTTCAATTTTTTAATTTCTTGAAGTTTTAACGTTTTTTGATTTTTAAAATTTTTGTCTTTTTTATTTTTAAATTTTTTATTTTATTTTTTTAAATTATTTGATTTTATTTAATTTTTTTTTATTTTTTGAATTTTTTTAAAGTCTTGATTTTTCTTAATTTTTATTTTAATATTGACCAAAACCCATTCTAACCTTTTTCTTAATAAATTAATCTTAACCTATACACATCCTAACCCATGACCCACCACTTTTACCACCTCTAGGTATAATAATGCTCAAAATGTTCTCATTTTTTTGCTGCTGGTCGTTGGTTGGCTCAATCTTTTGACATGTGTGGTCTTTATTATATTTCTGTTTTTCTTTATTACCAACTTTCATCATATGTTCACATTCTAAAAAAAATAATGAACGAGTGGCCAATTTTTAATAACTAAAAGTTATTTATATTATAACTAATACTACTATGTGTTGGCTTCAACCCAAATAAAGCACAAAAAATAAAGATGAATTGAAGGAATGCTGTAATATTAGAACAAATAGAATGGACCCAAATAAATTAAATTTATTAAACCCTTGACTTACATGCATGAAACCTACGACCATTTATATAGAACAAAACATCCTATCCTACCTATAATTCAAAGCCTACAAACTAGGAATGCAAAAACTAAAAGATAAACATACTAACTGACTCGATAAGCATTCAAACAACTAATTAAAAACTAAATCCATCTTGCTACTTTTAACCCTCCATCTTTCTTCACTTTTTATTTTAGGATTATAACCTTCAATCTCCCCCTTAATCCTAAAATCCGACTCGTTCTTCTTCAAAACAATGATAAATTGTTGACGTCTTCCGCTAGATTTGCTTCCTCTTTCTTTTCATCCCACTTGGTGCATTCGTATCCAAAGTGCCCAAATTCACCACAATTGAAACACCGAAACCTGCTTTTATCACCACCTCGACCCGTACCTCTTCCTCGTCCTCTTTCACCTCTACCGTAGCCTCTTCCGCGGCCTCTTCCTCGTTCGCTACTTTCACCATACTTTTGTTCGGCCATCAAAAGTTGGCTTTGCTCTTCTTCCTTTTCACCACGGCTCTTTCTTCTTTCTTCATACGACTTTAGCCTTCCTACCACTTCATCAAAGAGCATTGAATCCAAATCGAAACATTGTTCAATCGAAGTTACAATTTGAAGATAGGAGTTTGGCATTGCATCAAGTAACCTTCTCACCATTTCTTCTTCTTCAATTTCGTGCCCGAGACCCCTCAACTTTGAAACCAATCCACTCACCTTAGAAGCACCATCATCAACGAGTTCTCCTTCCTTCAACCGCAAACCTTCAAGCTCTCTTCTCAATGTTGCAATTCGAGCCGCCCTAACTCTTTCTACACCCAAGTATCGTGTTTTCAAGCCATCCCATACTTTCTTCGGGTCCGTGTAACTCGACATTTGCAACACCATCTCCTCGGGTATAGCTTGAAACAAGAACGCAAGCGCTTGTTTCGACTTTTTCTGATCTGGTTCTTCTCCTAAATTCCTTGTTTCGACGGTCTCCCATATGCCGTAAGCATCCATGATCGCCTTGACTTTTACCGCCCATGTCGGATAGTTCGTAGGAGTAAGAGTCGGGACTTGAAACGACAACGAACCTTCATCCTTTTTTGCTTGTATCATCGCCATCCTTCACTTTCTTTCTTTCTTCTTTGAATCGACTGACCTTTCTTTCTTTCTTTGTCGATTTCTTCTTTCTCGGTCTCTTTCTTCCTGAGTTGCACCTGCGTTTTTTTTTCTTACGGCACCGAACTTTCTTCTTTCTCTTTCTCACGCAGGTTGCACTATCTTTCTTCTTTCTTTGCTGATCTGAATCAGCTTCTTTCTTTCTTCTTTCTTGCGAGAATCTTACATAAACTCGCTTATGTTTCTGTTACTATCCTCCAAGGATCGAGCCCTATGAGCTCTGATACCAATTGTTGGCTTCAACCCAAATAAAGCACAAAAAATAAAGATGAATTGAAGGAATGCTGTAATATTAGAACAAATAGAATGGACCCAAATAAATTAAATTTATTAAACCCTTGACTTACATGCATGAAACCTACGACCATTTATATAGAACAAAACATCCTATCCTACCTATAATTCAAAGCCTACAAACTAGGAATGCAAAAACTAAAAGATAAACATACTAACTGACTCGATAAGCATTCAAACAACTAATTAAAAACTAAATCCATCTTGCTACTTTTAACCCTCCATCTTTCTTCACTTTTTATTTTAGGATTATAACCTTCACTATGTAGTTTTAGCTTGTAAATGATAGTATCCATTGATCAAAAAGGCGTAAGCGATTGTTTTACAGGAAGTAGAGCTTCGGGACAAACACAACTCGATTGGGACAAACGGATGAGAATTGCAATGAGTGCCGCTAGGGGATTGGCATACTTACATGAAGACAAAAAAGGCGAAGAAGGCGAAAAATCAGTTGTTCACGGAAACATCAATTCATCAAACGTCCTCATCCGACAAGTAACCAACATTGAAGCGTCCGTGTCTGACTATGGTCTCAACACGCTTTTTGATGCTTCAAGCTCCCAGGACCATCATGTTACAGGGTACTGGGCCCCAGAAGTTAAGGATACCCGAGAAGTCACTTTGAAATCTGACGTGTATAGCTTTGGGGTTTTGTTATTGGAGCTTTTAACGGGTAAAACTCCAAAGCAAGCCTCATTGGGCAGCAAAGAGGTCCACTTTTCTGAGTTGGTCGAGTCACTTGCGCTCGAGGAACCGAAGGATGATATATTTGATGTGGAGTTAAGGATGGTTCCTAATAATGTCAAGGAGATGATGAAGGAGTTTTTGAAAATAGCAAAGGATTGTGTATCGAAAGTGCCAGAACAACGACCAATAATGCAGGTTGTGGTGAGCAAGATGGAAGAATTAGAAAAATGGTTGAAACAATCGTCCGATGACCACTCTAAGGGATATGATTATACGCCTTCAACGGAGATCCAGGACACACCGAGTACCATCACACTCGATACACCAAGTACCATTACACCATAACCCCGTATGTATGATGTGATGTCTCTTTTTATTTATGTTAATGTGTGTGAGTTTTATAGGTTTGGTCAAGTTTCCATTGGGTTGATTGTAAGTTAATTGCTTGGAGGTTGTTTGCCTGCACTTCGATTGATTATGTAACGTACCTTTTAGATGAATAAATAATTATATGTTTGTCGGAAAATAGAAGCAAAATGCAACTTGCAAAACGTGTAGTTTTGTTCTAAACTGGATGTGTTTGACACGACATTTCAACCTAAACACCACACATTTAAGTAAATGTGTCATCTACTTAATCAATTGCACGGACATGATTAATAAGCGGATTACACGACATGTTTAACATAATAACCTATAACCAATTCACTAATAACACGATACGTTTAGAGCACCCGGGGTGGGTACGTGATACCCAAATATCACGCGTGGAACTTATGCCCACACCGCCGCCGCCTTCACTTTTCACGCGTTAATATTGTAACGCGTTAAATGGATGACGCGTTGAAAACTCCAAAAGTTGCCGTTCAATTGGACTGGATTTTTGGGGGGCTGTGTATATAAATCCAAAAAATAAAATAAAAAAACAAAAGTTGCCTCACAATTCTCCCACTCACAATTCTCCAACTCAAAAAATAAAAAAAATCTTCAACTCAATACAAAAAATTCTGCATTTGTTCTGCATGTTTGACAATAAATTGACACATTACCTTGGACACATTGCATATTTTAACACCTGTACCTTGGACAGTTTACTTTTTTTATTAAAAACAGCTTTGAAAAACCATTTTAAAAAAAACTGTTTTTAAAAAAACAGTTTACCTTTTTATAAAAAAACAGTTTTAAAAAAAAACAGTTTTCAGTTTTATAAAAACAGATTTAAAAAAAAAAACAGTTTACAGTTTTATAAAAAACAGAATTTAAAAAAAAGTTTTCAGTTTTTAAAAAAACAGTTTACAGTTTTATAAAAAACAGAATTCATAATTTAAAAAAATAAAAAAATTAGTGAGTGATGGAATTTGTACAAGTGATGACCATTTCCAGCAAAAAAGGGTGTGAGTGATGGAAATAATGGTTGATAACATGGCAGAACCTGATTGGATGTTGCAAGTGATGGAATTTCATAACTTGCAAACCACCCCTACCCCCCTTAACACGATTAAAACTTAAAAGTTCAAAACAAGAGTGAGATGACATGTTTAACAAGATAATTTACTCGGCTCACTTAAAAGAGTTAATGAATATTAAAACATAACTAACATCATTAAATAAAAGTTGTTACAAAATATAACAAAAATATCCTTCACGAACTACATTAGCCGTCTTAGAGCAAATTTAAACTACATTAATATATGTAATCAATTAGAAAATCATAAATCTACGTCCTTTAATAAATGATTCAATATGTGTAATTATAAATTCATAAATCTACGTCCTTTAATAAATTATTCTTAAAGGTGTCGTTTTGACTTGTGTCACACATTTTTAATCCTTTCATTAATGTGTCACTCTGTTGCAAGTCTGCAGTTTGTTTGTTCTTAGCAGTGTAGTATCTATTGTCTGTTATTTGTTCTGTTTGGTGGATTGTTTTTTTTTTGAATGGTGTATGGTTAGGGTATTGCTAACCGGGTTAATAGTTAGTATCATCAAATTAGTATTAAAATTTCCTCTGGATTTGAACCGAGAACCTTCAAAAGAAGCAAAGATTCTCACCCCCAACCACTAGACCAAGAGACCATTGGTTTATTTGGTGGATTGTATGTGTGGTGAGGCCCCCATACTAGATTTGGTGCATTTTTAATTGTGACACTAACGTGTCACACATTTATGACCGAACCCATTCAACACAAACCCTAACTCATCTAAGTTTGTATGGAGAATGTAAAGCTAATGGATAATGTAGTCATTTTCCGGCTCATCGTCTTAGTATAGACTTTGCGGTATAACATTCCAATTTAGGTTAGGTATGATTTCATTTATTTTCTTTTTTAGAAAATAATCAGGTATTAATAACTTGTACTTAACAGTAACATTTGAATTATAACATATTCATGTCACGGCCCTCGACCCCACCCTGGGCGGGTGTCACACCTACTCATAGGCGGAAGCGCAAGGTGTGATCGTGATTAGTTCTCATTGCATACGATGTAAGTAAACAAGCTATATGAATAAAATACGTACGATGTTCATCCATTGCATTGACATAAGAATAGTTTACAAGTCGCAAGTTGTTCATAAAAGACATAACAAAGTTATATTGATTCACCGAACGACTTGTTAGAAAAATTGTAACAGCCCAGCGTAACCGCACCATGATATTGTCCGCTTTGGCGGCCAGCACGCCCTCGGCGTCCGCCCCTCACGGTTTTCAAAACGCGTCAGATGGTGAAGGTATCCAGCCCCTTATAAGGAAGCCTTTGTTCCCCTTCACAATCCACCCACCTTAAGGGGTCCAGCGTCCTCGCAGGACCTGGCACCACCGGTCCGGCCCTGGCTTTGATATCACCTGTAACAGCCCAGCGTAACCGCACCATGATATTGTCCGCTTTGGCGGCCAGCACGCCCTCGGCGTCCGCCCCTCACGGTTTTCAAAACGCGTCATGATGGTGAAGGTATCCAGCCCCTTATAAGGAAGCCTTTGTTCCCCTTCACAACTGATGTGGGATGTCACAAAAATATAGTTTTAACATTGAGGTTTTCATTCCATCTTTCGCTCGAGTGCGGGAGATGTGAATCAAATACTCCAAAACATGATGGCATCGCATTTTTGACCATCTTGACTTCTTGAAACCGTACCGTGCAAGGATCCACTTAATTGTCTGAAATACATGTAAGTTTGAAAGTCAACATATGTTAGTGAATTCATGCATTTGTATTCGTATCAAATGAATATTAAAAACATTTGAAAGTTCTTGTATAGAAAACCGGTATGTAAAAGTGTGTTATGTAAAGCGTCTATGAAATCGTTGATCATTAATGTTTTGCAAGGACATTACTATGTGTACCGACATAGGAAACACTCAACCCTTGATGATTTAGTGCTGATTCACCTCGACTGTGACACGAAAGCACTTCATGCGGCCACACAGACCCATGAGTGGGGCTCGCCAAAACCCAGTAGATCTACCCTTTCGTTCCTCGGTCTGTATGTGATTAATGGTGCTTAAGTTCCACCCTATTTGCACATGATCTAGGGGTGTTTCATTCCTTAGCTTAATCATACCATCGTAACATGTATTTCCCCCCGAGAGTTGTAAAACCGAAAAACGTTTAAAAGAAAAGGGGGACATGAACTCACAGTTTTGTGTCCGAAAGAAATGCGCTAGCAAAGCTGGTATCCAAATACGTAGTGAAACCTACAAGTGTTCTAACTCATCAGACACTTAGGTCTTTACTAGACCGTGTACACGTGCTCATCTTGAATGTCGTTAGGTTTGTATTTGTTGTTCGTTTGGAAACCCTTGTTTATTTTTAATACCTTGGCATTTGATTTGTATGTTCGTTGTTAATATATACAATTCATATATATATATATATATAGGGTGGGAGTTGGCTACAAAGTCCATTTTTCCTACAAAGTGTACAAAGTCATAAAACACCACAATTTCAGCCATAAAACACACTCAAACCCCACAAATAACAAAGTGAAGATTACTAAAACGTCATATTTGTGGGTTTTGTGCTGTGTTTTGGATGATAAGGTGTAACATCCGGATTTTAATAACCCGTACTATTTAGCGAATAACAAACGAAACTTGTAAGCAACGAGATGAAGTATAGTAAGTATAGTCTTTTGACACGTCGGATTAAATTTAATAAAACTTGAAGGGGGCGTATAGCAAATAATGAAACTTGAGGTTTTAGTTATTTGGGAACAAGATAAATTTTAATAAAACTTGAACGGATCACACCTTGGGTCCCACACTTAAACAACTTTTCTGAAGTTTGAGTATTGAACGAATTGCTATCCGATCGGACTACCATCCGACCGGATTACTCTTCGGATCATGAGATACTTGGACTTTAACCCTTAAACAATTTTCAACATGTTCAATGCACTAAGGATGCCACCCGACCGGACTGCTGTCCAATCGAGTGACAACCTGCTGTGAATTGTTTCACAAAGTAACCTCGCCACTAGAGTCGTCGTCCGACCAGACAACCTGTCCGACCGGATGACCATCCGGACGGATTGTCATCCGCACGACTGACCGACCGATCGACCGACTTGAAAGGTAGAGATACTTCAATGATTTCAAAATGCTACAACGAAAACTTCAAAGGTCAAGCCATCATACACAAACACATCCTTCTCATAGGAAGAAACAATCCACTCGAATAGTCATCCGACCGGACTACCGTCCGACAGGATGACCATCCGAACGGATTGTCATCCGCACGACCGGACCGTCCGATCGGATTACCATCCGACCGAACTGCTATCCGACCCACTTACACCTTGCATCGTTTTACGCGTCACTTATCGTTATGCTATCAATCTATTCAGGCTAACCTTACTCTCTAAGCGCTCCCTTCAATCCATCAATCGCTGTGAGTATACTCGATCCATTTTTGCTTTACGCACTTTTGGGTGTTACATACGTTACGAATATTCAAATCACGATAATCACACTACTCAATACTATTTGGACGCTAACCATTAATGCATGTTATACGTGGCTTATGAATGCTTGTTTGTTATGTTTACACATGGAATGCTGTCTACCTGCCTTAGCAACGATAGTACTATAGTTTGGACTCAGCACCTGTTCGCAGGGGTTGTTAAGGACAATTACTTGCATGGATTACGGTGGTAATCATGTATTGCGAACTGCCTCAGGCAGTCAACCCGCAGTCATTGGTATCGATGGATCTATGTCGATAACTAACATGCCTCATTTCACTGTGTGTACGTGCTGGTTATGCGCAAACGAATTCGAACTCTATATGCTAGTATCAAACTTGTATGCTCACCTTTACATTATATGTATTGACTTTATTTTAACGTATGTGACAGGTGCTTAGGATGCACATCTGCTAGGAAATCGAGGCTAGAATAAGGCTCTAGAGGCCAACAAATAGTTGTCTGTACAAATGAAATCAAGGGTCTTTAGAAGCAGATAAACAATTGCTCTATTTGAAAATCTGAGTTGTCGAAATAGAACTATTTGCCTAGATTTTGTCTCTAATGATTTGTTTACCTTTTGAGACATGGTATGGGACATGTTATTTTAAATTAATTGGTAATGATAATTGTTATGGAAACTTCTGGACAATCTGTTTCGCTCAGTGCCATGCCCCGATGTTTCCGCCATCGGTTGGGGTGTGACAGATTGGTATCAGAGCCATAACTATAGGGAATTAGGCAAGACTCGACCTAGTCTGGGTCGAAGTCTTAGAGACCTAGACTATAGTTAGGAACCAATAGACCGACTTGTGCATATCCGGTAGGGATTATGTATGAGCTTACTACTATTTCTCGCTATTTCTCGCGCACACTACACTATCGCTGCATTCGAATTTTCAACTATGAATAAGCGATAAAGTCGAGATTAGGTGTGAAAACCGCAAACTCTCGACTAAAGTTGCTTGATCAACCTGCCTTTTTACTTACAAACGGGGGGGGGGGGGAATTATGCCAAATTAGGAGTGAAATCCATATTTTTATGAATAATCTCCTCTATTTTAGAAAAAACAGGAACGAAGTTGTTAAGCTAGGGGTGAAAACCCTAACCTTGACGACTTGTTCCGCCCATTTTACAAAACTCTCACCATAAGTTTCGACGGACTCCAACGACCCGAAGTCACGAAAAGACTAACGGGATACGTGCCAAACGCCCAAGAATCGAGGCAAAAGCATGGTCCTGAAGGTCAAATGTGCACAACAAGTCCTTGTGAATAGTTGAACCACTTTGGATAGTCAAAGTCTACTAGCCGCAGACAATCCATCTCTCGATTTTTATGTGTTTTGATTCTGAGCCCGCAACTACTGACTCTGATAATTTGTTGATTTTGTGTGTTTATATGTGTGTTTACCGTTTATGTGTTTAATTTTGGAAGATTTAATCGATTCTTGCTTTCACTTCGATCGACACACACGACTCGCACTGCAATTCTATCTCAATACGCTAACAAATCGCTGAATTGTGGACGACCTATGCTATACTACACGCTTATACTATACTACACGACAAGTTATTCGCGATCTCTATAATCGAACAATCGCAGACTTTGAATGATAGGTTTCTGTATTCTGACTGCCTCTGGTGATTAAATGCGTATGTGCTTCTGTGCGCTGCGTGCTTATGTGTTTATGTGTTTTGTGCTCTACGTGCTTATGTGTTTATGTGCTTCTGTGATTATGTGAACTGTGTTCCTGAGCTTTAGTAAGTAGTAGACATGTGAGGTGAGACTCGAATACATTGTGTTGAGTCCTGTGACGATGTCTGTTGCAGACAATGTCATCTGGATCCCGCCACCCATCACTTTCTCGTCAAGAAAAGAGAGACAAATGTCTTGCTGCTATCATCGCTAAACAAGTAGCAAAAGCCGTGAGTGATGTCTACGAGAACGTCAGCAAATCATCTGAGGAGTCGAGAACCGAAGCTCCTAAAGCTACTACCAAAGCTCCCTTCAATTTCAAACAATTCAAGTCTTGTGGGCCAAAGGAATTCACTGGCGAGGAAGGGCCTACAGCGTTGTTCCAATGGTTTGATTCCATTGAGGTCACTCTCCGACAGAGCGGTTGCCCAGACGAGCTCCGCACTCTGAATGCTACCGGCGTCTTCCAGTCCCGCGCATTAGCCTGGTGGACGGCTGAGAGAAACAAGCGGGGAAACGATGCAGCCCACGGTTTGTCGTGGGATGAACTCAAGGAGGTCATGCTGGAAGAATTCTGCCCTCCTCATGAGCGCCAAAAGTTAGTAGATGAATTCTGGCACATAAAGAAAAAGGAAGGTGAAAACGCTGCTCTCACTGCTCGCTTCAAGCAGCTCAGCATCATTTGTCCCGATCAAGTCAAGACTCCAGACATGGCAATCAAGAAGTATATCCGAGCCCTGCCTGACTGTGTTGCCGATTTCATGCAAGCGGCTAAGACTAAGACGATCGAAGAGACTTACCTACTGACCGCTAAAATCAACGACAAGCGGGTCAAGGCTGGTGTCTGGGATAAAACTTCAAAGCACCTGCATCAAGCTACCACTGCCGCACCAACTGCAGAAACCACCACCGCATCGAGCAACAAGAGGAAGAACAAGAGAAGGAACAGCTCCAGCAACAAGAACTGTGCGATCACTGCTGCACCGATTCAAGCTGTACCAGCCCAACAGCGTCAAGTAGCGGCGCCTGTGGCAAATGCACCGCTTGCTAAGCGTGCATACACTGGGCCACACCCGCTTTGCCCTACTTGCACCTACCACCACCCGACTACCATCGCTTTCCGTTTCTGTGCGCATTGCAATATGTATGGCCATTTTACTACCAACTGCCGTATCCGACAAGCTCCTGCTCATCAAACTCTTCTCACCGCCCCTCAGGGTCAACAAGCTCCTCCGGCACCCGCGGTCAACGCCAGAGCCTGCTTCGCATGTGGCGATCCTAACCATTTTGCCAACATGTGCCCAAACAGGGTTGTGAAACAAGAGCCCCAGCAGAAGCAGCAACACCAGCAGCAACAGCAACAAGCAGCACGCGCACGAACTTTCAACATCAACGTGCGCCAAGCCCAAGCCGACAATAACGTGGTCAATGGTACGTTCCTTGTGAATGGTATTTATGCTTCATGTTTGTTTGATACTGGCGCCGATAACTGCTTTGTGTCGTTCGAATTCGAGAAGCTCCTTAGTCGTAAACGCTCCCATCTCCCCTCGACGTTCGATGTTGAAGTCGCTACTGGAAGAACTGTCGCCGTCAATTCTGTTCTCCGTGATTGTATTCTTGAGATCAACAATCACATCTTCCCAATCGACCTTATACCGATGCAACTTGGAAGTTTTGATGTCATAGTAGGCATGGACTTTCTTCGCGAAAACCATGCCGAAGTTGTGTGCTTCGACAAGATGATTCGATTCTCGCTCGCGAATGGTGATTTATTGTGTGTCTACGGAGAAACTGCTTCGAAAGGTCTCAAACTCATGTCTTGTGTCCAAGCTAGCAAGTATCTCCGCAAGGAATACAGAGCTTTCTTGGCTAACATTGTAGCAGCGGAAAAAGAAAAGAAAGGAAATACAAAAGTGGAAGACGTTCATGTGGTTCATGAATTTGCTAATGTGTTCCCTGACGACCTTCCCGGCTTACCACCAAGTCGTGATATCGACTTTCGTATCGACCTCATTCCTGGAGCCAACCCTGTTGCTAAAGCTCCTTACCGACTCGCACCGTCTGAAATGCGCGAACTCTCGAACCAACTTCAGGAATTACTTGAGAAAGGCTTCATTCGCCCGAGCACCTCTCCTTGGGGCGCGCAGTCCTTTTCGTCAAAAAGAAGGATGGGTCGTTCAGGATGTGCATCGACTATCGGGAGCTGAATAAGTTGACTATCAAGAACCGCTATCCCCTACCTCGAATTGATGATTTGTTTGATCAGCTACAAGGTGCTACGTGTTTCTCGAAGATCGATCTACGCTCAGGCTATCACCAACTATGCATTCAAGAGGAGGATATTCCCAAAACCGCTTTCTGAACTCGTTATGGCCATTACGAATTCATTGTTATGCCTTTCGGTCTAACCAACGCACCCGCGGTTTTCATGGATCTGATGAATCGCGTGTGTAAACCATATCTCGACTGTTTCGTCATCGTGTTCATCGACGATGTCTTGATCTATTCCAAATCGAAAGCCGAACACGTGCAACATCTACGTTTGGTTCTCGAGCTACTTCAAGGGAACCAACTCTATGCCAAGTTCTCCAAGTGTGAATTTTGGCTGGAGGAAGTTTAGTTTCTAGGTCACATTGTTAATAATCAGGGTATTCACGTCGATCCTGCGAAGATTGAAGCCGTTAAGAGTTGGATTACACCTAAGAACCCGTCTGAAGTCCGTTCTTTTCTCGGACTAGCAGGCTATTATCGACGATTTATCGAAGGATTCTCAAAGATCGCAGTGCCGCTTACCGCTCTCACCCATAAAGACAAGCCTTTTGTTTGGGGAACCCAACAAGAGTCTGCTTTCCAAACCCTCAAGCACATGCTTTGCAATGCTCCTGTTCTCACTCTACCCGACGGAAACGATGATTTCATTGTCTATTGTGATGCTTCCAACCTTGGTCTTGGTTGTGTTCTCATGCAGCGAGACAAGGTTATAGCTTACGCATCTCGTCAGCTCAAAATCCACGAGAAGAACTATACAACCCATGATCTTGAGCTAGGCGCAGTTGTTTTTGCGTTAAAGATTTGGCGACACTACCTGTATGGTACCAAGTGTACGATCTTCACTGATCATAGGAGCCTACAACATATCTTTAATCAGAAGGAACTTAATATGCGTCAACGCCGATGGGTAGAACTTCTCAATGATTACGACTGTGAGATTCGTTATCACCCTGGCAAAGCAAATGTTGTTGCCGACGCACTCAGCAGACGGAGCTATCTGCTTAGCACTCGTAACGTCCAAGCCCAATACGACCTCGAAACCCTCATTCGCGAAGCCCAGCACGCCTGTTTTAATGAACGCACTCTGAAGAAGGAAAGAATCTATCACGACGGGGCCCAACTTGTGAGTAAATCAAATGGGATATTCCACTTTCTGGATCGAATTTGGATCCTTAAATGGACCGATTTGCGACAGATTTTGATGGACGAAGCCCATAAATCCCGGTATTCTATTCATCCCGGTGCCAACAAAATGTACCAGGATCTTCGCTACAAGTACTGGTGGCCGGGCATGAAGAGGGATATTGCTCTCTATGTTGGAAAATGCCTAACTTGTGCAAGGGTCAAAGCTGAACATCAAAGACCCTCTGGCTTACTCGAGCAACCACCAATCCCTATGTGGAAGTGGGAGAGTATAGCTATGGACTTCATAACAAAGCTTCCGCACACGTCATCAGGTCACGACAACATTTGGGTCGTTGTTGACCGTTTGACCAAATCAGATCACTTTTTGCCAATACGGGAAGACTAGAAGGGTAGAACGATTAGCCTGAATCTACACCGACGAGATCATTTGTAATCATGGAACGCCTCGCGACATCATCTCTGACCGTGATGCTCGGTTTACCTCGTGACTATGGGAAACGTTTCAAACGGCTCTCGGTACATCGCTTAATCTAAGTACCGCATTCCACCCTCAAACCGACGGTCAGACTTGTAGGATCGTGTACGGACCCGAAATGAGTCGATCAGAGGTGTTCTACACAATATGAAAGGCGGAAACAAACATATTGTGTGTAAATCAGCAAGATATTCACTAATAACTGTCTTTTGATTGATATCTGAGCAATTACAAATCTGTAGACACTTCGACAGAGCTTCGCCGTCGGAAACACTCTTCTCTAATTCCGTTTGAAATGAAACGGATCTACTCCTATATATAGACACACCTAATTCCGTTTGAACAGGCTCAAACGGAATCACCTACAAACGAAATTAAACTCTCAAACGGAATTACATGACTAATTCCGTTTGGAATTACCAGGTGACATCTTCAAACGGGATTAACCATCTCAAGCGGAATTAGCTTTTTTGTCGTTTTTCTCAAACTTCTTGCCATGAACAATGCGAGACTCGATACAAGACGAAGTCGACAGACGTATGCACCAACAGACTCCCCCTCAGATGTTGACGAGTCTTAAGTGTCGAGTCTTCAACGTCTTCAGTCTTTATCAGTCTGATCTCTTTATTTCTTCGTCTGCACCAACATACTCCTCTCGAACAGATAGTCTACCCTCGGATGTCTTTAGACTCCCCCTTTCGACTTGCTGGGATCGTAACCTGGCTTTCACAGGATCAGGATTGTGTCCTGGCTCTATACTCAGACTTCAGAATCCAGGCTATCCTGCACATCCTCTACCCAAAAGTAAATTTCACAAATTTAACATTTTACAAATTTATCTATCCAAACTTCCCTTCAAATTAAACCAGAATGATTTATCAATGATAATTTCAGATGAACCACTCGTAGGCAAATTTTCAAAATATTTTCTCATTTAGACACACGCTCCCCCTCACCACATGCTCATCATGTTTAGTACTTGGAATTTTGAAAATCAGCTCTCCAACATCAGTTGTCGAAAATCTTTTTGGATTTTTCAAAATTTATGCTAAAACACACTAAAATCTTTTTGGATTTTTGAATGAAAAGAAATACAGTAAAGAAATATTTACATACAATATTTTTGTGAGTTTGTGTAAGAGGATCATATCAGTTTTTGACAAGTCACAAGTACCGTTGAGCTTAGTTACACATTAAGAATTAAACAATTCACTTAAATTGCCGATATACTGATCCACTTAAATTCTCACACAAATTTCAACTGATTCAGGATATGAATTAGGTATATTAAGGACTTAAACTCATTCATGTGTCCCACCTCTTGAATATACTCCCGTATCCAGATCCCAATATTCAGTCTTACAGGTGAGTATACCACAGATGATATCTGTAAGGGGTTAAATGCGAAAACCGTGAGAGCTCAGGTCAGAACTTCCGTTCAGCAGAGAGATAACGGCTCGACTTTTGGTGGGTCCCCTTTAGAGGATCTTTTTTACAACAGCACATGATTTGCATTTTTTCAATGTTTCATCATTTCATATGCTGAGGGTAGGCTTTTATTTCAAGCAAGCATAAAGTATTCTCTGGGGACTAGGCCATTGCTTCCGCAAAATCAGAAGTCCCGGGATAATACCCCAGATATCACTAAGCATAAAGACCTAGTATCTCAGAAAGAGGGACCTTTCAAACGAAATTTCAGGGGTTACCTATATATCCAAGTAGTGTTCCCCATGAAATAAGCAAGTTTGAATTTAAGTTTATATCCCGAAAAAGCTTACTAAATGTGTAAAAACCTATCGGCATATCATCAGTGTGACCGTTTAATGCTATTTAATCATTACATTTCCTTAGCATACTGTAACTGTCTACTGATGTACTATCATTTCCTCTTTTTGACACCAAAACTCATTTTGTATTTTATCATGTTTTTGTCTTTTTCAAATTTTCAAATGTTTTTGGATTTTCAGAAATTTCTTACTCCCCCTAAAATTCAAACATATTTAAAGAAATTTGAAAACAAACTATACAAGTAAATTGACAACTGATATCGAATCACTTCAATTCTCCATCCACTTGGCATAAACAATCAGAACTCCCCCTTACAACAAACTATTTTCTCATTATGATTTCAAAACACTTAAGTTTGTTTTAACCAAAATGATTTTTTCGGAAAATAAGTTTTGTTGATTTTACCACTTGTAGGTTAGGGGCTTATCACATTGTTTTTCTCAATATCATTTGAAAAATTTAACAATTTTAGATTTTTCCAACAAATATCACTTGTAGAAAATCAAGTACAACTTAATGTCCCTGATTTACCACTTGTAAGTCGAAATCACTTTCGTGAATTTCTCAAGAAAGATGCCGATTCCTGCTCCACACTTACCAACCAGGGAGCTCCGGCAAGTCATACTTCACGATTTTCAATTTTTCAAAAAAACAATATAAGAATAATGCCGATTCATGCTCCACGATTACCAACTTGGGAGCTCCGGCAAGTCAGGATTTTTACTTGTGAAAAACTACCATCCAAGCCTGACTGAACTTGGATGTTTCCTCCTCAACTTCACTTGGGTAAAATGTTGCTTTCTTTGTTCCATAAAAGTCCTTTACCCCTTTCACCTTACCCTCAACCATTTTTCCAAAAATCTTTTTCACATTTTCATTAAACGCTTTCTCGACATCAAATTCTTTCTTCTCAGAATAGAACTGATTCGAGATCTCAACTTTCCCAACTTTTGATTTAAAATTTTCAGCCCTCAATGGTGGAAAATTAACATCATCCACTGGAGGTACTGAGTTTTCATCTTTTAACTCAACTTGTGACTCGTCTAACTTTGTGGAGTTAGATTCATCGCCAGATTTCACATCAAACTTTTTATCATCCTCATGAACCTTCTTAACAACCCACACTTGGTTGTCATTCTTAGCTCTCTTTTTGTAAAAATGTGTCTTTGAACACTCACCAACTTCATATGTTGAATTTTCAAAAATTTTGAATTTTTCCGTTGGTGGTTCAATTTCCTCAACAACCTTTTCTTTGAGTTTTTAGAGACTTCCTGTTTTGTTTTTGTTGCTTGAGAACAATTCCATGCAATGTGACCAGCTTCGTTGCATTTGTAACAGGTTCTTGTCTCCCTTTTTTGATTAGCTACATTCTTCACATTCTTTTGCTTTTTGGCAAGGAATTCTCTGTTTGATTACTTCCAGAATGGGCTTTTTGCTTCTTCTTCCGAACTAGTTCCTGAAACAAATATCATTTTTGATTTAAAATATCGAACATATTTTTCATTTTTATAATTTTCTGGTGGAATAAATCCAAGACCTTTCTTTTTGAAATTACCGTTATGGTTTGGTTTCTTTTGAAAACCAGAACCGTAATCTTTTTTCTTGTTTAACCGTTGTTGAACTCTTGAAGTGTATTTTTTAGGTTTTTCAGTAAGATTTACGTCTTTTATTTCAGAAATATTGATTTCTGTTAATTTGAAAACCTTTTTGATCTTTTCAACTTGAACACTTCTTATTGGAAATTCTTTATCAGAATATAATTTGTCAGAATCATTCAAAGTGTATGCAACTTCAAATGTTTCATCCTTCAAATTAGATTTTGATAAAAGAAATTCTTTATTGAAAGGCTTCGGTGGTAATTTGGATAAATACCTGCCGTTAGTCGAATTCTCGTACAACAACAGTTATCATTCCAGCATACAAATGGCACCATTCGAGGCTTTATACGGAAGGAAATGTCGATCGCCTATTGTGTGGCACGAGATCGGTCACTCGCAATTAACCGGTCCTGAGCTATTACAAGAAACGACTGACAAAGTCCTCCAAATTCGAGACAACCTGTTAAAAGCTTGAAGTCGACAGAAAAGTTATGCCGATAGACGACGCAAGCCCCTTGAATTTGACGTTGGCGACTACGTACTCCTAAAGGTATCACCTTGGAAGGGTGTGGTCAGATTCAGCAAGAAAGGGAAACTAGCGCCTCGATATGTTGGACCTTTTAAGATTCTGGAAAGGATCGGAAAAGTCGCCTACAGACTCGAACTACCGGAGGAACTTAGTAACGTCCACCCGACTTTCCATGTGTCAAACCTCCGAAAGTGCCTGGCTGAGAATGATTTAATTGTACCACTCGATGACCTCCAAGTAAACGAAACACTACACTTCGTGGAGAAGCCTGTCGAAATCATGGATCGCCAAACCAAGCAGCTCAGGCGCTCGCGCATTCCTATTGTGAAAGTCCGATGGGAAGGCAAACGAGGCGCGGAGTTCACTTGGGAACTCGAAAGCGACATGAAGGCGAAGTTCCCGCAGTTGTTTGGAGAAGAAAGTCTAGAGAGAGGAAAGTGATTCACGGTGTTGTACAACTTTCAGCCTAATTTCGGGACGAAATTCCCTCAACTAGGGTGTAACACTTGTGTCACTCCAGCCATCAAACAAATGCCAAACCAATGAAATAATGTATTTCATACTTGGGTTTGTAAAAATATGTGTATCGTTTGCACATATCAACTCTTGTTCGATTTCAAGCTTTAAATCGCTTTCTGGAGGGTTATACGCGCTCTGATGTGTAGATATAACCAGTTTAATCCAACGAACACTCTGGAATAGTGAAATAGGCTTAACATACCTTAAATAACCTTTACATAACTTAGATATAAGTTTTGGAAGGTTTGGTGTGGTGAAATCAAAGTTTAATAGCTTACAGGGACTAAAGTTGACAAACTGCGAAAGTATGCCAATTTGAACTGTAACAGACCTTCCGGAACATGACCATAAGTTAAACATACCATAAATATCCTTTACATAGCTTAGAAATAGGCTTTGAGGTGTTCGGTATGCTAAAATAAACTTTTGTGTCATTCAGGGACTAAAAGTGTCAAAAAGTGCACAAGTTTGCATTTTCGCGCATAACTTACGTTCTGAATACATCCGGACATCCAAAAATTTATGTAAGCATGACTATATTATATTTTAGTGTTCGCCATAAGAAAAATCCATTCGTCGCGTCATTTGGATCGTTTTTCGCGCTTATGCGCATTCCGTCGTAATTAAGCGAACATCGCGTTCGTACGGCCAAACGAACCAACCTCCGACATATTTTTGAGCATGTTTTGAGTTCCCTATACTTTAACTTCATTTTAGAGCCTTAAAATGAGGTTAACGGGGTTCAAACGCATCGAAAAAGGCCTTAAACGGGCTGCAGGGACTAAACCTGTCACTTTTGAAACAATTCTGGAACTGGGAGGCAGTAGCGTAGCGCGAGCCCTAAGGGCTTACCCGTCGCGCTACGCGACTGCATGATCAGACCAGATTCAGTGTTTTAATCACAAGTTGCAGCTGTTTGATCCTCCTCCACATGTTCTAAGTTGCTTAGTCACTAGATAAGGATGGAATTTAGCTTCCATAACCTTTCCACAAGTGTACGGGTTGGATCATGGCACGTTTTCCATGAAACGATCTCAACGGTTCACCGAAAACTATAAATACCCAACCCACACAACCTCATTTTGCACAAGAATTCTGATTTGAGAGCTCTAAGTTGAAACCATTGTTTCATACCTGAGTTCTTGGATCGGGATTAGCATTCGGGGACCCTTCGTAAGTATTCTTTCGTTCTTTTCCTTATTTTATTGCTTTTCGAGTCAGAAAGTCAAACTTTGTTTGACTTTCAGCGTTGACCAGTAATGGTCAATGCGAAGTTCGTTTGAACTTCGCAACGTGAGTGTAATCACGTTGGTTATAGTCCCTTGGGACTATGCCCACTGATTACCACGTTGTCTAGGGTCGTAGGGTAGGCGATCTAATAAATCGCCTATACCTTCGAACCCGACCCAGTTTGGTCGATCATTAGGATCCGACCAAATACATTAGGTGACCCTAGTATAGGGCATAACCTTCCGAGGTTATACCCTATGGTCACATCGTTTAAGTAGTTGTATGATAGGTAGTTTATATGCCTTAGGTAAATTACCAGAATACCCTTTTCATGTATAATTGGTAATTAAGCATATGTAACCTAAACTTTTGTCACATAACTGATTATGTAACATGTTTAGGCATATAACACTTGTCATAGGACTAGTTAGGCGGTCCGAACGCGTTTCACGCGCACGACGCGTTAAAGTAGCATAAGCTTCCTAAACGGGTCGTAATGGGTCGTAAACAATTAGGTTAAGTTGCAGTTAGTATGTAGGCTTTGTTAAACCATATGACACGAGTCTCTATACTCGTTTGGTTTACGAACCCGCATTCTATCCGATCTTCCGATTTAGGTCCGGTTTATTAACATAGTTACCTATATTAGGTGCCGTTTGATTTCCGTGATCTCTAGCATTGTTTGGTTGTTACTCAAGGACTTCTGAGCAATCTCAAGTGAGTACATAGACCCCTCTTTTACTGTTTTCCAAACTGTTTTGGGGTGGAACACATGTGCCTACTTGTTACATTCATGCTTTCCCGTTTTCACATCATATACCTGCTATGTTCGTTAGTACATTATAGTACATGATTTCAATACATTTTATGCTATGTATGTCCATTATGTGCATACTTAGTACATTGTTTTACATTACTTTTCTGTTGCATATGCTTATCCAGCATATGAACACATTATACTACATATTGAACCGTTGTAAACATTTGACTATGTGAACCGTTGTAATCATTTGACTATGTGATCCGTTGATATCTGTGAACCGTTGTATCTGTAATCCGTTGATATCTGTGAACCGTTTGTATCTGTGAACCGTTTGTATCTGTGAACCGTTTGTATCTGTGAACCGTTTGTATCTGTGAACCGTTTGTATCCGTGAACCGTTTGTATCTGTGAACCGTTTGTATCTGTGAACCGTTTGTATCTGTGAACCGTTTGTATCTGTGAACCGTTTGTATCTGTGAACCGGGTGAACCGTATTTGACTATACATGAACATTTCTATACTTGTTAAACATTTCATCTTGATAGTTTGGTTTGAGTAAATGATTAAGTAACGAGACGTGTGTAATATGATACAAACATGGTGGATACGCCGCTGGTACTTCCTATATATAAGTGTTTGTATGGTATTACATATCGTAGCGTTATTTGAATCATTTCAGTTTGAGACATATAACATTTTATACAAATAACATACTTTTCACAAGACATTGTTTTACAAACAACTTATCTTATACAAATCCATTTTACTATGGTTATTCATTTAACCATACATTATTCACTTATTTATACATATCATCTGAACTCATTGTTTTTCAAATGATTTACAAAACAAAGCAAATTACAAGGTTCATGACTAAACATTTTCTCAAACATAAGTCATGAAACCTATTTTCACAAAACCTATGTATCTCACAGGCATTTTTATGCTGACGTACCTATTTTCACATGTGTTTTTCAGGAGCTATTGCATAAGATGATCAAGATACACATAGGCAGACTTGGGCTTTAGTGACAATAAAAGATGCAAGACTAGTTAATTATGTTGTATTTCTTTGTTTGTTAAAACATTGTAACACTTTTAATCAATAAAACGAAACTTCAATTGCCATGGATTTGAAACAATTAATTCTGTTACAACACTCCCCGACATTTCCGCCACGTTTTGTATGTTCTACGTGGTCGAGGTGTGACAGAAAAGATGGTATCAGAGCCAATGGTTATAGGGAATTAGGTTATTAGTAATGCTTTGACCTAGTCTATAACCTTCTTAGGACCCTAACGCGAGTTTACTTGCGTTTAGTCATAAAACAATACCGTCACCTATCCTTAGGCGACTACCACTACAAGAACATAATTTTTTGAAACCGCTTTGAAAACTAATCATCTGTTCTAGGATGATTGATTACTAGGTTTTGAACCCTCTATTGTAAGGTTTTGAACCCTCTGTTATATGGTTTTGAACCCCTTTGATTTTTCAAAATCTCGTCAAGGTTTTGGGTTTTAAATAATGTGAACACGTGCAAACTGGAAGGGTGAATGCCTGTATTCTGGGTTTTCTGTCTAGGCAAGCACTTCGTATACATCTCATCAGACGCGAGACCAGTTGTGCTTACCTGGGAATTCTTGGGATGAGTGTTCACTTATAGGCGAGCATGTCTTCGCGATACATTATATTGACCCGCTTACTTTGATTAGTCACTGTCTCATTTGTTTGCCTTTGGTAACAAACAAATGGTCACAATCTACATGCCTTATCATTTTCTTTTGACTATCTTTCGCTTGTTTCCTCCTATGCCTTTCGTATCTTCAAGATGCTTCTTCATCGCAACAACAATGTCCGAACCAGGTGCTGCAATTACCCAGCGAATAGGCGTCGTACTCCAGAGGACCGTTGACTTAGCTATCACCATGACTCGCCCCAGGGATGAAGCTGTATAAGGGAACTGCTCCTTGGTGCAATCAATGCAACCGTCATCATCCAAATCAAATACCCTGTTTCAAATGTACCCACGGTGGACGATGGAGACATTTGGTTAACATGTGCCGCTTTGCAATCCAGAGCAAAGCTGTTGCAAATCCTGCTGCTGCTCAACCTTCAAACTCTGCTTCATATGTCGCTTGACATATCTGGCGCCTCAACCTCATGAACTTTCTACCTTGCGTATCGACGTAAGCACGCCTAGTGCAAGGTGTCGGAACACCTCCCGTTACACAAACTCCAAAAATCCATGTAGGATCTTTCTATCCTAATAATTAGATCCTTGTGGATGGGTATCATTCATCGGAGTCCTTAATTGAATTCTTTGTATGATTCAATACGTACATCACAATTCAATAAGGATAAAGCCGAATTCCTTTTAAGATTATCCTATCTTCATAGGTAGATTCTTGAAATGATTAAAGTGCTAAATGAAATCCACGAATTGGATTCCTGGTGTGCTTTAAGTATCCGCGTCCAAAGATAACAAATTAATAACCAAATTAAACAACTATGTGATTATGTGTTTATGTGTTCCCTTTATGTTTTCGATGTGATCCAAATTCTTGTCATTCAAATTCTCGTAGAATCTTCCATATCTTTGGGTGCTATACTAAATCCTCAACGGGCTTGTACGTAATAGTAAAGACCCTTGGATTATATTGTACCATTCCATAATTAGACCCTGAGAGGTCTAGGTAAACAGATTGATCCAAAAATCTGGTTAGGAAAATCATGTGATGATATAGCTGAAAGGACTCCTTGGTGGCCTAATTTAAAAGGATCCTTTGTTGATCTAATTAAAAGGACCCTATGGTAGTCTAGTCACACTCATCACAGGTTTGATTATCCTCCCCACAAACATTTCAAGACAAGTTGTGCGGACTATGCAAGGAATTGCATAATTATGGATGCATACATAATTATGGAATTCAGTGCACAGAAACCACAGGGAATTTTGTCATGTGTCTAGAGTCTATTCCGTTCATTTTTGTTTCTGAAGATGTAAAATGACTATTCCGTTCATTTTTGTTTCTGAAGATGTAAAATGACTATTCTGTTCATTTTTGTTTCTGAAGATGTAAAATGACTATTCCGTTCATTTTTGTTTCTGAAGATGTAAAATGACTATTCCGTTCATTTTTGTTTCTGAAGATGTAAAATGACTATTCCGTTCATTTTTGTTTCTGAAGATGTAAAATGACTATTCTGTTCATTTTTGTTTCTGAAGATGTAAAATGACTATTCCGTTCATTTTTGTTTCTGAAGATGTAAAATGACTATTCTGTTCATTTTTGTTTCTGAAGATGTAAAATGACTATTCCGTTCATTTTTGTTTCTGAAGATGTAAAATGACTATTCCGTTCATTTTTGTTTCTGAAGATGTAAAATTACTATTCCGTTCATTTTTGTTTCTGAAGATGTAAAATGACTATTCTGTTCATTTTTGTTTCTGAAGATGTAAAATGACTATTCCGTTCATTTTTGTTTCTGAAGATGTAAAATGACTATTCTGTTCATTTTTGTTTCTAAAGAATGCCTGTTGAAAATAACTCGGTTCATTTTTCATTTCTGAAAAATGTTCGTTAAAGAGAAATTACAGGATTATGTCTTGTTCATCTTTGATGGTTATTTAACACAAAGTCACAGATAGACTCCTACGAATTAATTTCGGGACGAAATTTCCTAAAGTAGGGGAGACTGTAACACCTGTGTCACTCCAGCCATCAAACAAATGCCAAACCAATGAAATAATGTATTTCATACTTGAGTTTGTAAAAATATGTGTATCGTTTGCACATATCAACTCTTGTTCGATTTCAAGCTTTAAATCGCTTTCTGGAGGGTTATACGCGCTCTGATGTGTAGATATAACCAGTTTAATCCAACGAACACTCCGGAATAGTGAAATAGGCTTAACATACCTTAAATAACCTTTACATAACTTAGATATAAGTTTTGGAAGGTTTGGTGTGGTGAAATCAAAGTTTAATAGCTTACAGGGACTAAAGTTGACAAACTGCGAAAGTATGCCAATTTGAACTGTAACAGACCTTCCGGAACATGACCATAAGTTAAACATACCATAAATATCCTTTACATAGCTTAGAAATAGGCTTTGAGGTGTTCGGTATGCTAAAATAAACTTTTGTGTCATTCAGGGACTAAAAGTGTCAAAAAGTGCACAAGTTTGCATTTTCGCGCATAACTTACGTTCTGAATACATCCGGACATCCAAAAATTTATGTAAGCATGACCATATTATATTTTAGTGTTCGCCATAAGAAAAATCCATTCGTCGCGTCATTTGGATCGTTTTTCGCGCTTATGCGCATTCCGTCGTAATTAAGCGAACATCGCGTTCGTACGGCCAAACGAACCAACCTCCGGCATATTTTTGAGCATGTTTTGAGTTCCCTATACTTTAACTTCATTTTAGAGCCTTAAAATGAGGTTAACGGGGTTCAAACGCATCGAAAAAGGCCTTAAACGGGCTGCAGGGACTAAACCTGTCACTTTTGAAACAATTCTGGAACTGGGAGGCAGTAGCGTAGCGCGAGCCCTAAGGCCTTACCCGTCGCGCTACGCGACTGCATGATCAGACCAGATTCAGTGTTTTAATCACAAGTTGCAGCTGTTTGATCCTCCTCCACATGTTCTAAGTTGCTTAGTCACTAGATAAGGATGGAATTTAGCTTCCATAACCTTTCCACAAGTGTACGGGTTGGATCTGTCACACCCCGATTTCCACGTGTCACCGGTGGGCCCGGTGGGGGAGTATCGTGACGTGGTTGGCAACGTAATAGTCAAACAACACAATATAATAATGCACAGCGGAAGCAAATTTAAAATAAGATACAACCGAATTTATTTATTGTAAACAAAGTCACAATTATCCGGTGTTTATCCACAGTAGGATCGAATAATAAAAATATTGTTTATGGTTCAACAGACTTCGGCATCTTAAGTTTGCGAGACTTCTAGTGATGCTTAGGAGACTCCCAGCCTATTACGCCTAGTACCTGCATTTAATCTTTTTGGGAAAATACGTCAGTTTACACTGGTAAATACATTCAACTGACTAATTTTATAAAATGATTGAAAATTGGTTTGGATGCACATGGCATAAACATTTTTATTAACTTGGTAGAATTATTTAATATTATAATCTTGTTAACGAATTACATGTTACTTATGCGTTCAGTAGCCCGGAACGTATCCGGTTTAAGGATCAATAGACACACCACAATTCTAGAGTTATACACCGACAGGTGTACGCCTAGACCCCGTGCTCAGGTCGTGGCTATCTCGTAAGATAATGCCAAGGATATCCGGGACATGGTCATTAACCCCCCCAAAGGCGGTAAAGTAAACAATACTGTTTAAACGAGCCGTTCAAATTATTCAATTAACCACCTAAGCGATGGAAGATTTGACGCCCGATCAAGCGGTACGCTATGTACCGTAACCCAAGCCCGTATAGGGAAAATAAGTTAAAAGTATTTACCTTGATGCAAAGTATAGTCACAATAGTCAAATAGCAAGTAGCTTTTACTGTTTCTCCTAATCTGGAACGAAGGTTAAATATAACCTATTAGAATCCTAGCGGGTCTTTAATTATGCTTAAGCTTAGACCGGCTAGTTTCGAAGATACGGTTCGTACGCACGATTAAGCGAAGACCGGATAGAATGTGATTCAGACCCGACAAGTTTGAAGACTTGTTTAATATGGGTTTATTATTCACATTCTGGATTTTGAGATAAAACCGATAAGGTTTGACCCGTTTCGGCTAATTTATGTAAACTTGTTACATAAACCGAGCCGAACGCGTAGTATGCGTAACGGGTATCCGTAAGAGCCATATACAGGTTTCCTAAGTTAATATGCTTCAAATATGTTGTAACATCAGTAGGATGTCTTTCGTTATGCCCCGAACTAGTTTAAACACCAACTATGCCCCGTAGGGGTAGTTTGGTCATTTTAAAGTTTGTAAAAGAGTTTAATTGTTTAACTGAGTTACAGGTCTGATGTAAACAGCAAACATACTCATTTTGATGGGTTATAACAGTAGGCTAAAGCATATATGTGAAATTCATCATAATTAACCAAACTATGCCCCGTAGGGGTATTTTGGTAATTTCACATAAGCCGAATAGCTCAAAAACGAAGTCTGAGTTTATAAACCTTTGCTTACTGTCAAGTTATCATAATTTGCCTCCTATATCAGTAGGTATCAACCCGGGTATGTCCAATATGATTCTAAGACATACTATGCGTTAAAAACGCTAATTATGGCGATTAAAGGCCATTACCGGGTTCGATACTTAAATCTGATATTTTTATATTTCCAGAAGGCTTAAAATAATTTATTTATCATAACTAATCAGTAGCAAAAGGTTTGGAATCGTTTAGATGTGTAAAACTCATTTTATGGCCCGTAAGGGCAAAACCGTCAATTACCGGATTAAGCCTACGACTACTAGTTATGCTCGACCTAAAATTAATTAAAAATCTTTAAAAATCCCAAAATAATATATAACATCAGTGGGTAAAAGATTTGATATCTAAAAGTATGTTTAACTAGGCTTTACGCTAATTACGTCATGTTGTTAACATAAAGCCTTAATTTAGCGACAATGAGCATAACCCTTAATCTACAAGTCAAACTGATGTCAAACTTTGCAAACAAGTCTTTATATCAGTAACTAAGGTTTCTACACTTTTACATTTTTATAAATCATAATTTAAGGTAGTAAGGGCATAACGGTCCACGTATGAGCATTTAACGGAAACTTGCATATTAATTGGATAGCTAGTGAACCAAGGTGTATGATCACAGAGGGTTGTTCTAACATGTATCCTAATCCAATTTAAGCTCTGAGGCATTTCAAAAATATGCCCAAACGGGTCAGAACTGAAAGTCAACCGAAAAGTCAAACTATGTGACTTTCGGTTCCGAACCGGGTCTAAACAGGAAATAGTCGGGTTGAACATGTTGGGACATGTTCTTACACTTATTTCTAATTTATAACAATGTTCAAACAGGTTATATATGTTCTAGATAGCTAAATATGCATAAATGACATTTTAAGCAATATGTTGACTTTTTAAGTAAAGGTTTGACCCGACATTTGACCTGTTTAGGATGGTGATCAGGGGAAACCCTTTTGGGGTTTTATTTCCCACATAAATACCATTCTAAAACTATTTTTAATTCGAGATAAGACTGAGTCATTAGTGACTAATCTCGAAGTCAAACCGTAATTACGACGGTTTGACTTTTAGCTAATTAACTAAGCTAAACACAACCAAATAAGAACTAGCAGACTTACAATAGTCCAATGCACGAATTATGATCAGAGGGGAGAGTTCCTATGCTCCAGGATGCTCCAAAGATCAAATGCAAGTGTGAAGAAATGTGGTTGCTTCATGTGGCCTTATATAGTACTTGGATCCACCACAACTCATTGACAACTAACTCTAGGACCATCCACAACCATTCAACACTTGTCCTAGTGCTCTAGGGTAGTTTAGGGGTCGTTTATAACTGATAAAAACCGGTACAACAGGTCATAATCGCGAGAAACAGCCAACAGAAGGTTTCTGGTCGCTGGGCACTAGCTTACGGACCTCAACATTGTGGAGGTTGAGGTCCGTATGCGTTCTTCCAGCCACAATATTTGACTTTTCATTGGTGTGTTGACAATGCAATCCCATTATCCGACTTTGTGACCTCAAACAACACTTAGGGACCTCTATAATGTGTCTAGTACAGTTCCTTACCCTACCATTTGCATTTGCTTGCTTAGGTTCCAAAAACAAGACCCGAAAACCAAGTGTTACCATTGCTTTTTCTTAGTAGGATCATATCATGCACTTGGGGTTCTTTCATTAACAATAATTTTCTGTATTGAGGGTATAAAAGATGTGTATGACATTTAATCGGGTCTTGGGATTTATAATTGAGGTCGTTCAGAGGTAACAGTTTAACATGACGCCACTTTAATCCTGCCGAATCATCTTTATCAAACCCGGGTTTACAACGCGTTTTGTCTAACATGACACGTGTCGTTTTATTATTGAAGCCGAAATTTTCGAGGTGTTACATCCTCACCCCCTTAAAATAAATCTCGACCCGAGATTTACTGAAATAAGTAAGGGTACTTTTCTTTCATGGTGGATTCTAACTCCCACGTGAATTCGGGACCTCTACGGGCATCCCATTTGACCTTTACAAAAGGTATATGCTTTCTTCGAAGCTTTCTTACCTGTCGATCTTCAATCGACAAAGGTTTTTCAACAAATTTTAAGCTCGCGTCTATCTGCACATCTGTATGTGGCATGACATGTGAATCGTCAGCGGAACACTTCTTTAGATTGCAGATGTGGAACACATTGTGAATTCCACTGAGCTCTTCTGGTAAGTTCAACTTATAGGCAACTGACCCGACACGTTCGATAACCTCGAAAGGTCCTATGTATCTCGGGCTTAGTTTGCCTTTCTTACCAAATCGCATCACTCCTTTCCAGGGTGACACTTTAAGTAGGACTTTGTCACCTACTTCGAAGTGAAAATCCTTACGATTTGGATCAGCGTAAATTTTCTGCCTATTCCTGGCAGCTTGGAGATTGTTACGAATCTGGACAATCTTGTCCGTTGTTTCGAACACGATCTCTGGTCCTGATAACTGGACTTCTCCAACTTCCGCCCAACAAACTGACGATCTACACTTTCTACCGTATAATGCCTCAAAAGGCGCAACCTTTATGCTGGTATGGTAGCTATTGTTGTAGGAGAATTCGATCAATGGTAGGTTCTTATCCCAGCTACCTTCCAATTCGATCGCACATGCACGTAGCATGTCCTCCAACGTTTGAATAGTACGCTCACTCTGACCGTCAGTCTGAGGATGGTAAGCCGTACTAAAGTTCAAACGTGTGCCCAGAGATTGTTGGAAACTCTTCCAAAAGTGTGACGTGTACCTAGTATCCCGGTCAGAGATAATAGCTACAGGTATGCCATGAAGGGCTACAATCTTATCAACGTATAACTGGGCTAACATGTCGGAGCTATAAGTCTCCTTGATGGGTAAGAAATGAGCTGACTTAGTCAGTCTGTCAACTATAACCCATATTGTATCATTGCCTTTCCTCGTCTTGGGTAACTTGGTAATAAAATCCATAGTTACCATTTCCCACTTCCACGTAGGAAGCTCAGGCTGTTGTAGCAAACCTGACGGTTTCTGATGCTCGGCTTTGACTTGCGCACATGTCAAGCATTTTGCTACATGGGCGGCTACAGACTTTTTCAAGCCTATCCACCAATAATTTGCCCTTAGATCCTGATACATCTTATCCGCACCAGGATGAACGGAATATTTGGAACTATGGGCTTCCTGGAGGATAACATCACGAAGTCCTCCATAAATTGGAACCCATACTCGTCCATTCAACCTCAGAAGTCCGTCCTTGCTAAGAGTTAACTGCTCCTCAGTTACTCCTAGCTTTTCGTTGGGATAGTTAGCTTCCAACACAGCTTCCTTCTGTGCAGCTAACAACCTTTCCATCAGACTGTTCTTTAATTCTATGCGCTTGGCATGAATTCGGATAGGTTTAACTCTTTCCTTCCGACTCAAGGCATCGGCGACTACATTCGCCTTGCCGGGATGGTACTTGATTTCACAATCATAGTCATTTAAAGTTTCCATCCAGCGGCGTTGCCTCATGTTTAATTCCTTCTGATTAAACAGATGTTGGAGGCTCTTGTGATCAGAATAGATCACAAATTTGACACCATAAAGGTAGTGCCTCCAAAGTTTTAGTGCAAATACAACGGCACCCAGCTCCAAGTCATGGGTGGTGTAATTCTTTTCATGCACTTTCAACTGCCTTGAAGCGTAGGCAATCACCTTGCCTTTCTTCATAAGCACACACCCCATGCCAGTATGCGAAGCATCACAATAAACCACAAATTCTTCAATTCCCTCTGGCAATGTCAGTACTGGGGCGTTGCTCAGCTTTTGCTTCAGAATATCAAAGGACTCTTGCTGCTTAGGGCCCCAAACGAACTTTACTTTCTTCTTGTTCAGGGAAGTTAGGGGTGCAGCAATTCTTGAAAAATTTTCAATGAAGCGTCTGTAATATCCTGCCAATCCCGGGAAGCTACGAATCTCCGTAGGTGTCTTTGGCTCTTGCCAATTCATAACAGCTTCAACTTTAGCGGGATCCACCTGGATACCACGCTCACTGACCACATGTCCAAGGAATTGGACTTCTCGTAGCCAAAATTCACACTTAGAGAATTTGGCGTAGAGCTTCTCCTTATGAAGAAGTTTGAGAATACAACGAAGGTGTTTCTCGTGGTCAGCTTTATTCTTAGAATAAATAAGGATGTCATCGATGAAGACGATAACAAATTTATCTAAGTAAGGCTTGCAGACGCGATTCATGAGATCCATGAATGCGGCTGGTGCATTAGTGAGCCCAAAAGGCATCACTAGGAACTCGTAGTGACCGTAACGAGTCCTAAATGCAGTCTTGTGAACGTCTTCATCCTTAACCTTCAGCTGATGGTAGCCTGACCTCAAATCTATCTTTGAGAAGTAACTTGCCCCTTGCAGCTGATCGAACAGATCGTCGATTCTGGGCAGAGGATACCTATTCTTGATCGTGACTTTATTAAGCTCGCGATAGTCGATGCACAGACGCATCGACCCATCCTTCTTCTTTACAAACAGGATTGGCGCTCCCCAAGGAGATGAACTGGGTCTAATGAAACCCTTAGCCAGCAATTCATCTAGCTGCGTCCGCAACTCCTTCATTTCCGTGGGTGCCAATCTGTATGGAGCTCTAGCAACTGGTGCCGCTCCGGGGATGATGTCGATCCTGAATTCCACTTGCCTATCCGGTGGCAAACCAGGTAGATCTTCAGGAAACACTTCTGGGTATTCAGAGATGACAGGGATGTCTTCTAACTTCGGTTTGGGCTCATCAATGATCACTTGCGCCATGTAGATGACACATCCCTTCTTCATACACTTAGAAGCCTTGAGCATAGTCACCTGCTCAGGCAGTCCGTACTGGGTATCTCCCCGAATGGTAAGTGATTCACCAGACGGAGTCTTTATTACTACTTGTTTCTGATTGCAGACAATTTGGGCTTGGTTATGAGATAACCAGTCCATACCCAGAACTATGTCAAAACCAGCTAATTTAAACGGAAGTAGAGACAGAGGAAAAGAATGGTTCTTAATGGATATAACACATCCATCTAACACAGTAGAGACGGTTTCTACGGTACCATCTGCTAACTCTACCTCATAGTTCACTTTTAGGGTTTTGACAGGTAAATTTAACAATTCACAAAATTTATGATCTATGAAGGACTTATCTGCGCCTGAATCAAAAATTACTCTTGCAAAAACATCATTTACAAGGAAAGTACCTGTTATGACGTTATCATCCTGCACGGCCTCCTTCGCATCCATCCTGAAGACTCTGGCATTAGTCTTCTTAGCCTCTTCAGGCTTCTTGTTGTTCTTGGGGCAGTTAGTACTTATGTGGCCCTTCTCGTTGCAACGATAGCACGTCGCATCTTTCATCTTCTTGCAATCCAAGGTTTTGTGTTCCTTGGATTTGCATAAACCACAAGCAAAAGACCTTGACTCGTTATTCGAGTTTGATTTGAGTCTGCACTTTCCAAAGTGCCGTTTCTTGCAAGTCTTGCATGTGGGCTTCTCTCCAGAACGATGCTCGTCTTTCTTCGAATCCGATCCCTTCTTGTGATCACCGCTCCCACGGTGCTTCTTGTTCGACCTACGCGAACCATCATCTTCTTGCTTCCTCTTCTCAGCATCCTTATTCCTCTTCGATCTTTGTCGGACCGCATCCAATGTGAGGGATAAGGAAAGGTCAGTTACAGACCTGAAGGTAACTGGCCGAGAAGCTTTTACACTGGCCTTGATCTCGGGTTCCAACCCACCAATAAAACGAGCAATCCTTTTAGGCTCCGGGGTTACCAGGTAAGGTACCAACCGGGATAGTGTATTGAAGCTTGTCAGATAAGCCTGACAGTCGAGGTTCTCCATCACCAGTGCTAGAAAGTCTGATTCAATCTTTTCCACCTCATGCTGAGGGCAGAAATTTTCCTTGATCAAGGCGATGAATTGATCCCACGTCATACTATACAACGGGATCTTTCCGGAAGCCTCCATCAGAGCTCTCCACCAAGCCAACGCCTGACCTTTGAAGGACTGTGAGACAAATTTAACCACATCACCTTCAGCGCATCCGCTGATGTCCACGACAGTGTCCATCTCATCGAGCCACGTCATACAGTCGACGGCTCCCTTCTCGCCCGTAAAATCCCTGGGTTTACAAGACACAAAATACTTATACGTGCAACCCCTGTTACGGTGTCCTTGATGCAGTACTAAATGCTGAGATGGTTCACTTTGGTGGTTGGTGGACTGGCGGTCATCATCGTTTTTCTTTGACCCATTCTTTTTAGGAGGAGGCTTGTCATGAGCCTCAGAGTGGGTCCTGGGCTTTGATTTTGACGCTGAGTGGGTCCTACTTCGAGTACCACTGTAATCCTCATACTGTCTATCCAAAGCCTCTGTGATAGCACCATCTATTAATGCTTTCAATTCAGCGCCCGTTAATGTAATCTGGGCATTCACATTTGGCTCCACGGGAGGGCTATTAACTTCATTTGAGTCAACCATTTAATTGAACTGTTACAGAAACAAGAACAATATTTTACTATGGAGTTTATTATAGAATTACCCCTTAGGGTAACTCGTTAACCATGGTGAACAGAGACCATATCAGGTTAACTTATTAATTCATATTTATTTAGGATTTCTATTGAAATTTATCCTAATTATAAAACATTAATAGTTTTATTGTGGCACAAAAAGCCTAGTCACGTGGACATTCTTTATTTAGTCTATGATTTCAGAGAATCAATACATTACAGTATATTGGCACAATAGGCCTAGTCACGTAGACAATATAAATTATAAACTATGATTTCAGAGAATCAAGGCTTTTGAGGTTTGAACCTAGTTCATTACCTTTATTTGACAGGGAGTCTATACTACCACTGTCTTTTGGCTCATATAGAAATGAGCAGGGCCCGTAGGCATTATATTACCAACGTATGGTAAAAATAAATGATCATCTTAATTGATGATATAGACCCAGGATTCAGAGATCATTAAACTGAGTTTGGAATCTTCTTACGAATCCTTATACAAATAAAATGACATGTGATTTTTAACGAATCACTTCTGCCAGGAGTGTTAACATGTTTTAAGATGTTAACAGGAATTTAAATCTTTTAAACAGGTCTTACCATCTTGGCTCGGTCTTATATTTGACACTAAGCTAGGTTTTACCCCTTTAAGATTTATAATTACTTAGGTAGATTATTTTAAAAAGGAAATGATTTTTAATTATTTATTTCATTTATAATCTATATATGCACATAATGGCAAAATGAAATTTATAAAATAACCATTTCATTAATTCCTTTAGAATATTATACATTTGCCCTAAACGGGTCTTCCAAATACAAATTTCCCTCGCAGGGGTTAAACAGATAATTACCCTCGCAGGGGTTAGATAACATACATGCCCAACGTAGGGGCTAAATATAATACATGTCCACGCAGGGACTACTTATTCAAACCATACACCCACGTAGGGGTTTACAACAAACAACAAACATGCATGCCCACGCAGGGGCCTAACCACAGCAATGGAAGAATTCAACGATCCCTCTTTTTCTTCCCCTTGATCAGACCCATCAGTCCTTGGAAGAATGTTTGTTTTTCCCTACGATCCTCGTGTGCTTCCCGTTCCACCCACTCCAACCTCTGCAAAATTTCCTCCCTATTTGGGGAAAATCGTGGTGGCTGCGACTGCGTCCTTATAATAGGCCTGGGAGGTACCGAGTATCCCTGAGTCGGGTAACTCACCCCCCAAGGATCCCCATAGGGTCCTTGCATACCGTAGTTCGCTGCCATCAAGTACGGATCAGCCTCTCCGTAACCATAGTTATGATGCGTTGAGGGTTCAAACGGGTTGTAGGCCATACCACCCGTGTATGCAGGTATCGGTTGGTCAAAACCCATTGGAGGCGGCTGTAGTACGGCAGGGTTAGAGGGTCCACCCATTTGCGGGTCCTCATAGTGCGGTGGGTAGTGACTAGCACTAGACTGACGTGGGGAATCAAAAGTGAAGCCCCCCGGTCGTACTGATATGCGGGCACCTGTCCTTCTTCGCCTTGGCGGTTGAGGAGGTGGCGGTTGAACTGGAGGCGGTGGAGGTGGTGGCGTAACTGCCACAAACCGATGATCCTCTGATGAATCTTGATGATGCGGCTGAGGCTGTGGCTCCTGTTGCTGCTGCTGATACTGCTGCTGCTGATGTTGCCCATGAGACGATGAGTGGTGTGATGGTGTATAATACCACTGGTGTGGTTCGAACAGTGCTTGAAAACTATCTGGACCACCGTAGGGTGATCCGTGAAAGGAAGATCCGTCCGAGATCTCTATTGGGTGGTTCGGAGTGCCACTCGCAGGCATGACGGGGTCCGTGTCCTCGTCCATATCATCAGCTTGATCACCAGAGAAGTGATCGTCTGGCCCTAGTGGGTTGAAACCCACGGGTTCTGGTAGGTAATCGGCCGGATTAAACTGGCCTCTAAAGATAGGTGTGGGGTCCCCATAGGAATGATGGGACAACGACCTCTGCAGTGGTACATAGGACGGTTGAGGGTTATGGGGTTCATAAGGATTTAGAGCAGGAGGTGTGGAAGCATGTGAAACCGATCGTCTGGCCGACTCGTACTGGTTTCTTCGGTTTTCCCGAGGGTCGTCACTCTCGGTGTTTGATGGAGCTCGCCTTCGTGAAGGTCCAGCTTCGTGGTCGTTGGGGGCGGTAACTGGCCCCTTTCCACGTCCTCGTGTTCGGAAGAATCTAGGAGGCATCTTTGTTATTCCTGTTAATAAAGCATGAGATAACAATACAAAGATATGCTGAAATAAAGGACAATACAAATTAAAGTGGAATTTGTCCTATGTTATAAGTCTAGACTCGAAGGTTTAGATATGTGCAAATTGTGTAACTGAGATTAAACACAGAAGACTTGTGTTTAATTCACTCAGTGTTGGATCTGATACCAACCTGTCACACCCCGATTTCCACGTGTCACCGGTGGGCCCGGTGGGGGAGTATCGTGACGTGGTTGGCAACGTAATAGTCAAACAACACAATATAATAATGCACAGCGGAAGCAAATTTAAAATAAGATACAACCGAATTTATTTATTGTAAACAAAGTCACAATTATCCGGTGTTTATCCACAGTAGGATCGAATAATAAAAATATTGTTTATGGTTCAACAAACTTCGGCTTCTTAAGTTTGCGAGACTTCTAGTGATGCTTAGGAGACTCCCAGCCTATTACGCCTAGTACCTGCATTTAATCTTTTTGGGAAAATATGTCAGTTTACACTGGTAAATACATTTAACTGACTCATTTTATAAAATGATTGAAAATTGGTTTGGATGCACATGGCATAAACATTTTTATTAACTTGGGAGAATTATTTAATATTATAATCTTGTTAACGAATTACATGTTACTTATGCGTTCAGTAGCCCGGAACGTATCCGGTTTAAGGATCAATAGACACACCACAATTCTAGAGTTATACACCGACAGGTGTACGCCTAGACCCCGTGCTCAGGTCGTGGCTATCTCGTAAGATAATGCCAAGGATATCCGGGACATGGTCATTAACCCCCCCAAAGGCGGTAAAGTAAACAATACTGTTTAAACGAGCCGTTCAAATTATTCAATTAACCACCTAAGCGATGGAAGATTTGACGCCCGATCAAGCGGTACGCTATGTACCGTAACCCAAGCCCGTATAGGGAAAATAAGTTAAAAGTATTTACCTTGATGCAAAGTATAGTCACAATAGTCAAATAGCAAGTAGCTTTTACTGTTTCTCCTAATCTGGAACGAAGGTTAAATATAACCTATTAGAATCCTAGCGGGTCTTTAATTATGCTTAAGCTTAGACCGGCTAGTTTCGAAGATACGGTTCGTACGCACGATTAAGCGAAGACCGGATAGAATGTGATTCAGACCCGACAAGTTTGAAGACTTGTTTAATATGGGTTTATTATTCACATTCTGGATTTTGAGATAAAACCGATAAGGTTTGACCCGTTTCGGCTAATTTATGTAAACTTGTTACATAAACCGAGCCGAACGCGTAGTATGCGTAACGGGTATCCGTAAGAGCCATATACAGGTTTCCTAAGTTAATATGCTTCAAATATGTTGTAACATCAGTAGGATGTCTTTCGTTATGCCCCGAACTAGTTTAAACACCAACTATGCCCCGTAGGGGTAGTTTGGTCATTTTAAAGTTTGTAAAAGAGTTTAATTGTTTAACTGAGTTACAGGTCTGATGTAAACAGCAAACATACTCATTTTGATGGGTTATAACAGTAGGCTAAAGCATATATGTGAAATTCATCATAATTAACCAAACTATGCCCCGTAGGGGTATTTTGGTAATTTCACATAAGCCGAATAGCTCAAAAACGAAGTCTGAGTTTATAAACCTTTGCTTACTGTCAAGTTATCATAATTTGCCTCCTATATCAGTAGGTATCAACCCGGGTATGTCCAATATGATTCTAAGACATACTATGCGTTAAAAACGCTAATTATGGCGATTAAAGGCCATTACCGGGTTCGATACTTAAATCTGATATTTTTATATTTCCAGAAGGCTTAAAATAATTTATTTATCATAACTAATCAGTAGCAAAAGGTTTGGAATCGTTTAGATGTGTAAAACTCATTTTATGGCCCGTAAGGGCAAAACCGTCAATTACCGGATTAAGCCTACGACTACTAGTTATGCTCGACCTAAAATTAATTAAAAATCTTTAAAAATCCCAAAATAATATATAACATCAGTGGGTAAAAGATTTGATATCTAAAAGTATGTTTAACTAGGCTTTACGCTAATTACGTCATGTTGTTAACATAAAGCCTTAATTTAGCGACAATGAGCATAACCCTTAATCTACAAGTCAAACTGATGTCAAACTTTGCAAACAAGTCTTTATATCAGTAACTAAGGTTTCTACACTTTTACATTTTTATAAATCATAATTTAAGGTAGTAAGGGCATAACGGTCCACGTATGAGCATTTAACGGAAACTTGCATATTAATTGGATAGCTAGTGAACCAAGGTGTATGATCACAGAGGGTTGTTCTAACATGTATCCTAATCCAATTTAAGCTCTGAGGCATTTCAAAAATATGCCCAAACGGGTCAGAACTGAAAGTCAACCGAAAAGTCAAACTATGTGACTTTCGGTTCCGAACCGGGTCTAAACAGGAAATAGTCGGGTTGAACATGTTGGGACATGTTCTTACACTTATTTCTAATTTATAACAATGTTCAAACAGGTTATATATGTTCTAGATAGCTAAATATGCATAAATGACATTTTAAGCAATATGTTGACTTTTTAAGTAAAGGTTTGACCCGACATTTGACCTGTTTAGGATGGTGATCAGGGGAAACCCTTTTGGGGTTTTATTTCCCACATAAATACCATTCTAAAACTATTTTTAATTCGAGATAAGACTGAGTCATTAGTGACTAATCTCGAAGTCAAACCGTAATTACGACGGTTTGACTTTTAGCTAATTAACTAAGCTAAACACAACCAAATAAGAACTAGCAGACTTACAATAGTCCAATGCACGAATTATGATCAGAGGGGAGAGTTCCTATGCTCCAGGATGCTCCAAAGATCAAATGCAAGTGTGAAGAAATGTGGTTGCTTCATGTGGCCTTATATAGTACTTGGATCCACCACAACTCATTGACAACTAACTCTAGGACCATCCACAACCATTCAACACTTGTCCTAGTGCTCTAGGGTAGTTTAGGGGTCGTTTATAACTGATAAAAACCGGTACAACAGGTCATAATCGCGAGAAACAGCCAACAGAAGGTTTCTGGTCGCTGGGCACTAGCTTACGGACCTCAACATTGTGGAGGTTGAGGTCCGTATGCGTTCTTCCAGCCACAATATTTGACTTTTCATTGGTGTGTTGACAATGCAATCCCATTATCCGACTTTGTGACCTCAAACAACACTTAGGGACCTCTATAATGTGTCTAGTACAGTTCCTTACCCTACCATTTGCATTTGCTTGCTTAGGTTCCAAAAACAAGACCCGAAAACCAAGTGTTACCATTGCTTTTTCTTAGTAGGATCATATCATGCACTTGGGGTTCTTTCATTAACAATAATTTTCTGTATTGAGGGTATAAAAGATGTGTATGACATTTAATCGGGTCTTGGGATTTATAATTGAGGTCGTTCAGAGGTAACAGTTTAACATGACGCCACTTTAATCCTGCCGAATCATCTTTATCAAACCCGGGTTTACAACGCGTTTTGTCTAACATGACACGTGTCGTTTTATTATTGAACCCGAAATTTTCGAGGTGTTACAGGATCATGGCACGTTTTCCATGAAACGATCTCAACGGTTCACCGAAAACTATAAATACCCAACCCACACAACCTCATTTTGCACAAGAATTCTGATTTGAGAGCTCTAAGTTGAAACCATTGTTTCATACCTGAGTTCTTGGATCGGGATTAGCATTCGGGGACCCTTCGTAAGTATTCTTTCGTTCTTTTCCTTATTTTATTGCTTTTCGAGTCAGAAAGTCAAACTTTGTTTGACTTTCAGCGTTGACCAGTAATGGTCAATGCGAAGTTCGTTTGAACTTCGCAACGTGAGTGTAATCACGTTGGTTATAGTCCCTTGGGACTATGCCCACTGATTACCACGTTGTCTAGGGTCGTAGGGTAGGCGATCTAATAAATCGCCTATACCTTCGAACCCGACCCAGTTTGGTCGATCATTAGGATCCGACCAAATACATTAGGTGACCCTAGTATAGGGCATAACCTTCCGAGGTTATACCCTATGGTCACATCGTTTAAGTAGTTGTATGATAGGTAGTTTATATGCCTTAGGTAAATTACCAGAATACCCTTTTCATGTATAATTGGTAATTAAGCATATGTAACCTAAACTTTTGTCACATAACTGATTATGTAACATGTTTAGGCATATAACACTTGTCATAGGACTAGTTAGGCGGTCCGAACGCGTTTCACGCGCACGACGCGTTAAAGTAGCATAAGCTTCCTAAACGGGTCGTAATGGGTCGTAAACAATTAGGTTAAGTTGCAGTTAGTATGTAGGCTTTGTTAAACCATATGACACGAGTCTCTATACTCGTTTGGTTTACGAACCCGCATTCTATCCGATCTTCCGATTTAGGTCCGGTTTATTAACATAGTTACCTATATTAGGTGCCGTTTGATTTCCGTGATCTCTAGCATTGTTTGGTTGTTACTCAAGGACTTCTGAGCAATCTCAAGTGAGTACATAGACCCCTCTTTTACTGTTTTCCAAACTGTTTTGGGGTGGAACACATGTGCCTACTTGTTACATTCATGCTTTCCCGTTTTCACATCATATACCTGCTATGTTCGTTAGTACATTATAGTACATGATTTCAATACATTTTATGCTATGTATGTCCATTATGTGCATACTTAGTACATTGTTTTACATTACTTTTCTGTTGCATATGCTTATCCAGCATATGAACACATTATACTACATATTGAACCGTTGTAAACATTTGACTATGTGAACCGTTGTAATCATTTGACTATGTGATCCGTTGATATCTGTGAACCGTTGTATCTGTAATCCGTTGATATCTGTGAACCGTTTGTATCTGTGAACCGTTTGTATCCGTGAACCGTTTGTATCTGTGAACCGTTTGTATCTGTGAACCGTTTGTATCTGTGAACCGTTTGTATCTGTGAACCGTTTGTATCTGTGAACCGTTTGTATCTGTGAACCGTTTGTATCTGTGAACCGTTTGTATCTGTGAACCGGGTGAACCGTATTTGACTATACATGAACATTTCTATACTTGTTAAACATTTCATCTTGATAGTTTGGTTTGAGTAAATGATTAAGTAACGAGACGTGTGTAATATGATACAAACATGGTGGATACGCCGCTGGTACTTCCTATATATAAGTGTTTGTATGGTATTACATATCGTAGCGTTATTTGAATCATTTCAGTTTGAGACATATAACATTTTATACAAATAACATACTTTTCACAAGACATTGTTTTACAAACAACTTATCTTATACAAATCCATTTTACTATGGTTATTCATTTAACCATACATTATTCACTTATTTATACATATCATCTGAACTCATTGTTTTTCAAATGATTTACAAAACAAAGCAAATTACAAGGTTCATGACTAAACATTTTCTCAAACATAAGTCATGAAACCTATTTTCACAAAACCTATGTATCTCACAGGCATTTTTATGCTGACGTACCTATTTTCACATGTGTTTTTCAGGAGCTATTGCATAAGATGATCAAGATACACATAGGCAGACTTGGGCTTTAGTGACAATAAAAGATGCAAGACTAGTTAATTATGTTGTATTTCTTTGTTTGTTAAAACATTGTAACACTTTTAATCAATAAAACGAAACTTCAATTGCCATGGATTTGAAACAATTAATTCTGTTACAACACTCCCCGACATTTCCGCCACGTTTTGTATGTTCTACGTGGTCGAGGTGTGACATAGGGGAGGCTGTAACACCCCGTGTTTTCGAAAGTCAAAGTCAAAGTCGAGGACAAAGTCAACGATCGATTACACGACGTGACTTGTAGTAGATTTCTTTTATATGTTTATTTTAGTTGTATTATGTGGAGTAAGTGTCAGTAATTACCACAATAGACGTGTGTTATTCGCGATCTAATCGACTTACGACTATGAACTATAGGAAGTAACAATGCGATAAAGCTAACTAAACGATAATCAAGCTATGCTAATGAAATCGACCTCGAATCGAATCGCAACTCAAAATACGCATTTTGGTTACTAATATACTTGTGTGTGTGCCTTTGTTGGTGCATGTTTTATGACAACAGCTTAATAGTTTGATTATTTAGTCTTTGGATATTTTGTATTGGGCTTATGTCACACCCCGACTTTCCACGTGTCACCGGTGGGCCCGGTGGGGAGTATCGTGACGTAGTTGGCAACACAATAGTCAAACAACACAATTATATGAATGCACAGAGGAAGCAAAAGATAACTTATATATTACAATCTGAATTTTAAAGTAATATCCAGTATTACAACGGAAAGTAAAGGATCCACAGGCGGATCTTAAACATATCATTTGTTCAACAGACTTTAGACGCCTAGAACTTGCAAGATTCCTTATTAGCGCCCTGAGCTTCCAGCCAATTACGTTCAGTACCTGTCACTTAACCTTTTTGGAAAATACGTCAGTTTTCACTGGTAAATACACTCAACCGACTCATTTGAAAAGAGTTTAAGAAAATTGATTTGAATGCACGTGGCACAAAATCTTTTATAATTTGATTAAAATGCACAGAGGCAAAATTAACCTTTTTAACTTGGAACAATTATATTTATAACCTTGTATACAGATTTACATGTTCGTTGTACGTTCAGGGCCCGATGTAGAAACCGAGTCAAGATTAACAGACACACCACAAGTATAAGCCCACAAGAGAGTGAGATACCGTTTCCCTTTAAGCAACTTTCAGTGTATGCCTACACCCCGTGCTTAAGGCGTGGCCATTTTATAATACAATGATGTCAAGGATATCCGGGACATGGTCATTAACCCCTAAAGGTCTTTATTTCAAACAATACAGATTAAACCGGGTTACCTCAATAATTTAACCATAATAAGATTAAATATTCAATACCCGACCAAGCGGTATTATTATACCGTATTCCAAGCCCGTATAGGGAAAATAAGTTAAGAGTATTTACCTGAGCTAGCTCCTGTCTTAAATAGCAAGAATCTAATAACTCAGCCGTATTCACTTAAGTAAGCGTAGGTACCATTTACCGAAATGCTCTAGTCTGGAATGATGGTATAAATAACCAATTAGAATGCTAACGGGTCTTTAATTTAGCTTAAGCTTAGACCGGTTAGTCTTAAGGGAATATACGGTTCAGGCGCGTGATTAAGCGAAGACCGGAATAGAATGTGTTTTAGACCCGACAAGTTTGAAGACTTGTCTTAAATGGGTATTTCATACACATTCTGGATTTTGGGATAAAACCAATAAGGTTTGACCCGTTTCGGCTAATTTATGTAAACTTGTTACATAAACCGAACCGTACGCGTAATAAGCGTGACGGGTATTCATGAGAGCCATATACAGGTTTCCTAAGTTAATTATGCCTCAAATATGTTGTGACATCAGTAAGATATCTTTCATTATGCCCGAAACGAATTTAAACACAAACTATGCCCCGTAGGGGTAGTTTGGTCATTTTAAAGGTTGAAAAAGGGTTTAAGTGTTTAACTGAGTTACAGTTCTGATGTAATCAGTAAACATACTCAAATTAATGAGTTATAACAGTAGGGTAAAGTACATATGTGAAATTTATCAATTATAACCAAACTATGCCCCGTAGGGGTATTTTGGTACTTTCACATAAGCCGAAAAGCTCAAAACTGGAGTCTGAGTTTAACAACCTTTGCTTACTGTTAAATATTATAATTTGCCTCAAATATCAGTAGGTATCAACCCTTGTATGTTTAAAATACTTCTAGTACATAATATGCGTTAAAAACGCTTAAAAAGGCTATTAAAGGCCATTTCCGGGTTCGATACTTAAATCTGATATTTTTATATTTCCAGAAGGCTTAAAATAATTTATTTATCATATGTGATCAGTAGCAAAAGGTTTGGAGTCGTTTAGATATGTAAAACTCATTTTATGGCCCGTAAGGGCAAAACCGACAATTACCGGGTTAAGCCTAAGACTACTAGTTATGCTCAGCCTAAAATTAATTAAAAATCTTTAAAAATCCCAAAATATTATATTTCATCAGTGGGTATTAATTTTGATACCAAAAAGTAGGCTTAACTAGGCTATACGCTAATTACGCCATTTTATTAACATAAAGCTTTAAATTTGCGATAATGAGCATAACTCTTAATCTACAAGTCAAACTGATGTCAAACTTTTCATACAAGTTTATATATCAGTAACTAAGGTTTCTACACTTTTACATTTTCATAAATCACGTTTTAAGGTAATAAGGGCATAACGGTCAACATATGAGCAATTAACGGAAACATGCATATTAATTGGATAACTAGTGAACCAAGGTGTGTAATCACAGAGGGTTGTTCTAACAAGTAACCTAGTCCAATTAAAGCTCTGAGGCATTTCTAAAACATGCCTTAACGGGTCAGAACTGAAAGTCAAGTGAAAGTCAAACTATGTGACTTTCGGTTCCGAACCGGGTCTAAACAGGAAATAGTCGGGTTGAACATGTTTAGACATGTTCTTACACTAATTACTAAGTTATAACAATGATCAAATAGGTTGTGTATGTTCTACATTGCTAATTATGCATAAATGACATTTTAAGCATCCTGTTGACTTTTTAATTATAAGTTTGACCCGACTTTTCACCTGGTTAGAGTGGTGATCAGGGGAAACCCTTTTGAGGTTTTATTACCCACATAAATACCAACTTATAACTACTTTTAATACGAGATATGAATGAGCCATTATTGACTAGTCTCGAAGTCAAACCGTAATTACGTCGGTTTGACTTTTAGCTAAATAACTAAGCTAAAGTTAATTAGAGAAAGTTAGGCAACTTACAAGAGTCCAATGCACGAAATAGGATCACTTGAGGCTGCTTGATAGCTCCAGAAATGATCCAACAATGCAGGAGAAGGTGTGGGAAGTGTTTGTGAACTTGAAGCCCTTTTATAGTGAATTCACTCACCATAATTGATTGACAACAAGGTCTAGGACTGCCCACAACATTCCCACATGTGTCCTAGTACTCTAGGATAGTTTAGGGGTTGCCCATGAGTGAGAAAAACCGGCTGGAAGGGTTGAATTCGCGCAAAACAGGCTACAGCCTGTTTTCTGGTTGCTGGGCGCAGCTTGCGCATCGTAGGGCTATGTTGCCTACGATGCGTAAGCATTCAACAGGGGCCAAATTGTTGTTCTTTCATGCACTTGAAAGGGCAAGTGATGTGCATTCGATTTAGGGCCATGTTTTATAAATAAGGGGCCTCTAAAAGTGCTATGAACATATACATACCCTACCATTATGATTTGTTTCACTTGAACCCATTTTAAAGTGCCGAAACAAAGGGTTACCGTGCTTTTTCTTCGTAGGAGTCCACCATATCAAATTATGAATCATTCATTGTTATAATTCACTGATCTTGAACATATACTAGATGTTTTTAATATGATTTGAGTCTTGGGATTTACTACGAGGTCGTTCAGAGGTGCAAAAGTTAACATAATGACACTTTTAAATCCTGTCAAACATTTTTATTGAATCCGGGTTTACAACGCGTTTTGTCTTACATGACACGTGTCGTTTTATTATTGAGCCCGGAATTTTCGAGGTGTTACAGCTTAGCATATTGGTTAGGGAGTTATTTCTGTGTAATGGGCTTGGAGAATGGCCTAGCCCAGACCAAAGCCCATGTGCAAACCTTGTCCTATATAAACAAGGCTTGGCATAAGGGTTTAGGTGAGACATTTGGTAGAATTTGGGTAGACATTTGGAGGAATAGAGAGAGAGTTAGAGAAATCTACAGAGAGTGGCTGAGAGATTTCTTGTGGGTCTTTAATTGATTGTAAACTTCGTGTTGGATAATCAATAGAAGACCGAATTGAAAGTGTATCGTGTTCTTGATTCTGTTTCTACACGTTTTCTGTGAAATCTGATCTAGAGGATTCCGCACTCTAGGTTAGATCGACGATTCTGTTACGATCCACACGGCTCACGGGACCTACAATTGGTATCAGAGCATTAGGCTCTTGATTGGCTTGGTTCAGAATCGTTTTTTGCAGAAAATCGACGTTTTTAGACGTTTTTGGAGGCTGTGTTCGTGTTCTGCTGTTGATTTCGGATAAATATCAAGTATTTCGGGTCATTTCGGATAGAAAAGCAAGCATTTCGGACGATTTTGGATAAGAGTACTGCATTTCGGATCATTTCGGACTTAAGGGCTTGCATTTCGGATCAAAAACTTGCATTTCGGACTAGATTGACTTGCATTTCGGATCTTCAGACTTGTATTTCAGATCATATAGTTGCATTTCGGATCAGACTGTTTCATTACGGATTAGAGAGTCTCATTTCGGATCAGAAGAACCTATTTAACTGTTCATTTCGGATAAATAGGTGTTCATTTCGGATAAAAAGGTCTCATTTCGAATCAGCATAGGTCAATTTCGAACCAAAGGGTGCTCATTTCGGATTTGGAGTCATTTCGAACCATTTCTGATCATTTTGAGAGGTGTGGAATTTTTCTTGGCTTGCGTAAGGAAAATTTCACTGATTCGTGTTTAGAAAATTATCCGTAACTCATCTCAGAAAACCGTTTGTACCGTTGGAATCCTTGGATTTTTAGGACAAAAAAAAATAGGTTTTTGACATTATATATCATTGGAATCGTGATCTCGAGACGAATCTAACGGTATAATTTGATAAAAACAGTTTTCGGATAATTTTTGTACGGTTTTAACTGTACGGTTACGGTAAAAGCTCGGCAAAGACCAGTGGAGAAGTTAGAATTGGCTTTTGACACAGGTTACCAAAATTAATTTGAACTTTTACGCTGCGTGATGGCTAAGATGAACAATGGAAGTGAGGTTGTTAAGAACTGGCCAAAGCTTACAAACGTCAAAGAATATGCTGTCTGGAAGGAGGAATTTGAATCGGTTGTGAAGAGTGAAGATACCCGAATGTGGTATTGTATGATAGATGGATATGTTGCTCCTACACGCCGTGTTGAAGGAAGAGTTAAAGTGATCTCTTATGAGATGATGGATGAATCTGAGAAACTTATGGTTGATGCTGAGAAGAAAGCTTTAGCAGTGATCAAGAAATCCCTATCTGAGGGCATTAAACATACCTTCAAGAATTATGGGAATTCTAGAGATCTGTGGGAAGCTTTGGAAAAACGTTATCAGATTCCTTCAAGATTGAGTACATGTGATCAAGCATGTGTAGCTGAGCTTGCAGCTGTGAAGATAGGAGAAGGAGCTGCTGAGGTAGAAGAGAAGAAGGAAGCAGATGAGGAGAATGCTGAAAAGGTTGAGGCAGAAGTTTCAAAGGGCTTGAAGGATGTGAACGGACTTACAGCAGAGGTAAAGGTATCATCAGAATCTGTAAGTCATACATGTCTTAATTGCACTGAACTGCAGGGTAAAGTTGACAGACTATCGGAGCAGAACAAAATTTTGTTAGCTGATTTGGAAAACCGAAAAGAGTTAAATGTTCTTTTGATTAAAAGAGAGTCAAATTGTTTAGATAAACTCAAATCAAATGAACAGGAAATTAGCAGTCTAACTAGCAAAGTCAATGAACTGTTACAGGTCATTGATTTGGCTCGTGAAACTGTGAAAGAAAAGACTAATGAGCTTTCAGAAAAGTGCACAGAATTGGCTGATGCACAAGCCAAAGTTGTAGAACTTCAGGGCAAGTTAAACAATTTTGGAAATTCTTCGTTAGTCAGGACTCAAATTCAAAAAGGTTTAAAAAGGAGTAATGATAAAACAGGGGTGGGGTTTACTAAAGCTTCATCTTCTGGAAATCAAGACTACTCATTTTTACCAACTGAAGATGAGCTAACTGATTTATTAACCACTGCACAAGTAGTAGTGGATCCGATAGCTGTGGACTTGCCAAAGAGTCCAGTTTCTTTGAAAGAATCTGTTGGGTCTAACAGTACACCTCATAAAGTGAATGAGGATACTGAAGACAAAAAGGTTAAAACATTTAAAAAGGGATCAAACAAAAAGAAAACTTATAAGAAGAGATCCTGTTTTAAATGTCACAACAAAGGACATGTGGCGAGTTGTTGTCCTTTGAAGAAAGGTAAACAAAAGGTTGATGAGGTTAAGGATGGGAATCAGGTTGGGTCAAGCAATACTGTAAAATCAAGTTGTCAGACAAATAAACCTGGATTTCAATCAAAACCCTCAACTTCGAGAAGATTTGATAGACCAAGAAGTATTTCTCCACAATTTAGTCATCATAATGGTAAATCAAATCAATTTCAAAGTCAAAATAGAAATTTTGGATATCAAACTCGATACCAAACTGCTAGTAATCGAAATTTTCAAAGAAGAAATGAACATAGGAGTTTCAGTAACTCAAATGTTCAACAAAATCCAAATTTTTTCCAAAATTCGTGGTATGATAATGGTAGAAGCAGGTATCAAGATAATAATTTCCAAAGGTCAGAAAATCTGAGAGGTTGTTGGAACTCTCGCAATCAAAGACCTAGTGGAAATTATTAATCTTGTTCAACAATGGGGAAGCAATCCAAGACTCCACTGAGGAGTGATGGATATTGGATGGATGTTCCTGTAATGGATGAATTTGGAAAACCCAAGACTATCAGGGCTTGGGTTCTAAAGTCTAACTGAGTTGTTGAGTGAATGCAGGATGACCAAGAAGGACTGTTGATGTGTTCAACAGTGGTTGTTCCTGCTAAGTGTCTGCGGTGAATAGTAAGTTAAAATTGGTAACAAACTATTTACTATAGTAATTATTATGATGATTTTAAACTTTAACATTGAAAAACTTTTATCAGATTTAAAGTGGGAGTCTGTTTGTGTTTAAATTTGTGTTTTTGAAACTTACTCCATAAAAACAAAAATTTAGGGGGAGAAATCACCCTAAGCCAAAAAGAGTTTAGATAGTGCGTGTGTTTAGGGGGAGTAAGTTATAAAATTTTAAAAATCCAAAAACAATGAAAAATGAGTTTTCATGGTGTGAAAAAGAAGAAATGATAGTACATCAGCAAGTTAGACTGTCACACTCAAACTGAATTAAAATGCTTAAGTGTGATAGCAGCTTCATTATATGATGTACCAGTAGGCAAAAGCATGAAATAATCAACTTACCAAAGTGATATAAACCTAAATGCACTGAGTATGAGTGGGGAACACATCAGCGGTGTATGGTTTAATGACCTTAAATCTTGCGTTGATAGATTGCCAAAATCTGAAGTTTTGGGTCTTTATACTGTTATTTCATCCGGGGATATCAGGGGTGTCCTTCTGCTGCATCCAGATATATGCTGACCTAGACACACCCAGGATATCTTAAAAGAGCTAAAAATGCCAAAACCATGAAAATGAAGAAGCTCTCATAGAGAGTCATTCAATAAGTGCAAAATGCATAAATCGTACAAAAAATGGTATTTGTCTTAGCCCTCGTTAGATATTTTGGTCTCTCTGCTGTACGGAAGTACTGACCTGTTCACCAATTATCTAAACGTTGAAAAACAAAACAGATGAATTCAGTATACTCACCTACTACGATGAATCTTTGTGCATACCTTGATCACAGGGGTATATCCTGAAGTGGGACACACTAGTATATCAGAAATAAAATTACCTTAACATATCATACGGTAATGGTACTTGAAATGTTCATGCTTTTTGTTTAGGTGGACAAACATACTGGTAATCGTCTTGGACTGCTTTTCATGAAAAATTACATAAAGAATTATCTAATAGTGTGAAAACAGTTTGATTGTGATGATATGATCTTCTTACCGGTGATTCTCACAAAAAGAAGCATTGTAAATATTTTTGAGTTTAGTTTAGTTTGTTTTGAAAAATATTTTCTTTCAAAAGACTTCCATTTTGAACTGACAGGTAGTTGTTTTTGCAAACTAAGATAAAATATTGGTTTATCTTTAAATGTGAAAAAGACTAATGGTTTTTCGAGATACTTGCTTGTGTTGCTAAACAGATTGATGCAGTTATCAAAATGAAGTGCAGAATACAAGTAAAGTGCAGATTGAGAGTGAAGTGAAGAACGTGTGATGATGAATGGTAGGATCCTTCTACTACATTGCAGAAAGAGAAAGAGATATGAAAGATTTAAAGGTTTCTTGCTTAACCAAAGATTGCTAGTTCACTGATCTACAACGACTGAAAGTTTTGGAGATTGGAAGCATCAGCTAAGGGGGAGTTTGTTGATGTCAGAAACTGTGTAGCTGACGCTATCCAAAGACCAAAAGACTGCAAGATGTTTGAAGACAAAGTTACACTATGAAGCTATTGTCAAGGGGAGTTTGTTGGTGCATGTTTTATGACAACAGCTTAATAGTTTGATTATTTAGTCTTTGGATATTTTGTATTGGGCTTAGCATATTGGTTAGGGAGTTATTTCTGTGTAATGGGCTTGGAGAATGGCCTAGCCCAGACCAAAGCCCATGTGCAAACCTTGTCCTATATAAACAAGGCTTGGCATAAGGGTTTAGGTGAGACATTTGGTAGAATTTGGGTAGACATTTGGAGGAATAGAGAGAGAGTTAGAGAAATCTACAGAGAGTGGCTGAGAGATTTCTTGTGGGTCTTTAATTGATTGTAAACTTCGTGTTGGATAATCAATAGAAGACCGAATTGAAAGTGTATCGTGTTCTTGATTCTGTTTCTACACGTTTTCTGTGAAATCTGATCTAGAGGATTCCGCACTCTAGGTTAGATCGACGATTCTGTTACGATCCACACGGCTCACGGGACCTACAGCCTTATGTGTTACTTGTGCATGTTTATTTATGTTGTGAAAATCAATCGAAACTCAAAACACAATCGAACTCAATCGCAATCGAAATGGTATGATAATTAGTGGAGAAGGGATAGTGAAAGATATGAATGGTTGGGATTGAAAGTAATTTGAATAGGAAACTCTATCGCATTCGCATCACTCGCAATCGAAATATCAAAAAAAAAATCGTCGCACCGTACACTCGAACCAGATGCCAGCCGGATGTGCCATCCGACCGGGCTGCCATCCGGTCGATGTGCCATCCGACCGAGCTGTCACCGGGGCGGGATGCCATCCGACCGGCCATCCCTTTCCTCTTTTGGAATCCTATAAATACCCATGTCACTCTCAAACTTTCTACTTTTGGCATCTGACGTCCGAACAGCTCGTGCACCTCACCTTTTCTCCGATTTCTCTCGATTCCGGTAAGATCTCGTCCTAAATCTTGTACTTTCTTGATCTACACGCACTCCTACACCTTTCTATCATTTGAATCTTAACTTTTAACCATGAAAACACTAGATTTGAGGTGTTCTAGGATGACGTCATCATGTGTTCTTGAAGAACTTCATGTTTTGGCTTCAATCCACCAAGAACAACTTAGATCTAACCGATTTCCACACAAATACACAAAGATATTGCATAGATCTAAACATAATCATGGTGAAAAAGGATTAAAAGATGGTTTCTAACTTTCTTTCAACTCTTTTACACTCAATGCACTCAAAACTAGTAGAATCGGGCCTTGTTCTAGTCTCCTACTCATTCTTAGTGTTGTGCTAGTCCAAGATCTGGATTCTCCCCACGAGACCACCGATTTCGGGTTAACCAAGGACAACTGTCTTGAACCGGTTAACTGATCAAACTAGGGTGATTCCTGTTTGATCGGGTTACTTGGGTCAAGATGAGGTTCTATTGGTTAACACGTTGTCAAAACGTCTCAATAAAACGACAAACAATCAAAACGACCAAGTGTAAGATGAACGGAACAACCGGGATGGAGTGCTATCCGACCGGACTACTGTCCGAACGGATAAGCCACCCGAACGGATTGCCATCCGAACGGATCACACCTTTGGTCCCACACTTAAATAACTTTATCTGAAGTTTGAGTATTGAACGAATTGCTATCCGATCGGACTACCATCCGACCGGATTACTCTTCAGATCATGAGACTTGGACTTTAACCCTTAAACAATTTTCAACATGTTCAATGCACTAAGGATGCCACCCGACCGGACTGCTGTCCGATCGAGTGACAACCTACTGTGGATTGTCTCACAAAGTAACCTCGCCACTAGAGTCGCCGTCCGACCGGACAACCTGTCCGACCGGATGACCTTCCGGACGGATTGTCATCCGCACGACTGACCGACCGATCGACCGACTTGAAAGGTAGAGATACTTCAATGATTTCAAAATGCTACAACGAAAACTTTAAAGGTCAAGCCATCATACACAAACATATCCTTCTCATAGGAAGAAACAATCCACTCGAATAGTCATCCGACCGGACTACCGTCCGACCGGATGACCATCCGAACGGATTGTCATCCGCACGACCTGACCGTCCGATCGGATTACCATCCGACCGAACTGCTATCCGACCCACTTACACCTTGCATCGTTTTACGCGTCACTTATCGTTATGCTATCAATCTATTCAGGCTAACCTTACTCTCTAAGCGCTCCCTTCAATCCATCAATCGCTGTGAGTATACTCGATCCCTTTTTGCTTTACGCACTTTTGGGTGTTACATACGTTACGAATATTCAAATCACGATAATCACACTACTCAATACTATTTGGACGCTAACCGTTAATGCATGTTATACGTGGCTTATGAATGCTTGTTTGTTATGTTTACACATGGAATGCTGTCTACCTGCCTTAGCAACGATAGTACTATAGTTTGGACTCAGCACCTGTTCGCAGGGGTTGTTAAGGACAATTACTTGCATGGATTACGGTGGTAATAATGTATTGCGAACTGCCTCAGGCAGTCAACCCGCAGTCATTGGTATCAATGGATCTATGTCGATAACTAACATGCCTCATTTCACTATGTGTATGTGCTGGTTATGCGTAAACGAATTCGAACTCTATATGCTAATATTAAACTTGTATGCTCACCTTTACATTATATGTATTGACTTTATTTTAACGTATGTGACAGGTGCTTAGGATGCACATCTGCTAGGAAATCGAGGCTAGAATAAGGCTCTAGAGGCCAACAAATAGTTGTCTGTACAAATGAAATCAAGGGTCTCTAGAAGCAGATAAACAATTGCTCTATTTGAAAATCTGAGTTGTCGGAATAGAACTATTTGCCTAGATTTTGTCTGTAATGATTTGTTTACCTTTTGAGACATGGTGTGGGACATGTTATTTTAAATTAATTGGTAATGATAATTGTTTTGGAAACTTCTGGACAATCTGTTTCGCTCAGTGCCATGCCCCGATGTTTCCGCCATCGGTTGGGGTGTGACATAGGGAGAGTGTCTTTGTGCATGTAAAAAAAACCAAAAACGATGGGTAGGGGCAGTTCTGATGACATGGTTGAGTGTCGATTCTCTCGTTTGTGAATTGTTGCATGGTAAGACTGTATATGTGAAGGATTGCTTGGGTGTGCGTGTGAAGGGTGATGACTTTCCATGTGAACACAGTGTTTACGGGACCGCGATGTTGTAATTCTTTTGGTGGTAATGAAGGTGATATGTGACGATTGTAATAAGGGCATGTGTGAGTACAATAATGGTTTTTGGCTACCAGGTGACGAAGATGATGGTAACAAGGGGTGGTAATGATGCAACAAGGATGATGGAAAAGGCTAGGTGGCGATGTACGTTGTTAACGGTGGTTGCGGACGGTGACAGTGGTGTTGGTGACAATGAGTTGTGAAGGTGATGAGAAGGGGTGGTGTAGTGTCGGGTGCGATGGCGGTGGTGATCGGTTATGGTTTCGAACGGAGATGGTGTCAGTGGCCGTGGTTAGGGTGGTTGATGAGATTTGTCGTGGGTGGTAAGGGTGAGGTTGGTGGTGTTTGGTGATTTAAATGATGGTGATACGTGATGGCTAATGAAGTTAGGATTCGTATGCATTAATATTGATGATGGTGTTGAGAGTAGCATGAACATGAAGAAAGTGTACATTAATTAGTTAAGTTGAAATGGAAGGTGATGGTGATAAACATGGTGCGTGAGTTATGTTGTGGTTATGGTTATGGTATTGCATGCAAGATTTCATGCATACGTAATCCTGTGTGTGCATGAAGTTTGTAAATGTGTGTGTAATCCAAAGATGATTATAGTTAATTATATATGGGCTATAATGCAAATGAATGGGTTGTATACGCCCACCAAGAAATTGCGCCTTTACCTGTTTCTCTAGCATTCTTTATTGAACTTTCGCTTGAGGACGTAGTTTGACACGATTTGCTCGTGGATTTGGAAGATTTGCAACCGGTGATTTCTAATCCCCTTTTTTTTCTTAAATATTTTCGGGGCTAGCATACATGCTTTTCACATGTTTTCATACATGGTTACGAGTTATATATATTAACGAGTTTTGTGATTAAAATGTTTTTTAAACGTTTTCCCACGAACAATGTTTTTATACGATGTGGTGATTAATCGGGCCTTATTAGTCCTGCATGGGCGAATGAGATTTTATTTAGTGATGTTGAGGTCGTATAGGGATGGGGCATGGTAGGTGTCGATATTAAAAGCACGACTTGTAGCGTGATAAATTTTATTTGATAATTCTATCATAGGTTTCGAACGTTAGTGGTAGAGAGATGGTGAAGGTAGTAATTGTCGAGTAGTTGACGTGCTTTTAACATTATGTGTGTATTTTTATGCCTTATGTCAATTAGCCTCCTTGAGGTGCTTGATGTCGGTTACTCGTGATGGCGGCGTTATGATGTGTGCTCAGAGCGTATATTTAAACAGTTGATTTTAAGCACAATTTTAAGTTTTAAATTTATAAAACTGGTTTATACCTTAACATTAAAACACACACAACAAAGGACAAGTGCATCCCGTCACATATGCAGTAAAGTATTGGTAAGATCCAGGTATCGTTCAGGAATCAGACGAAAGTTGATATAGACATAAAAGCACTTTAAATAAAAGGTGAGATGTTATAAGTACTGAATCTTTATTATTATTTTACCAGAGGAAGAAATAATTGAGTGGTTGTTTAACTAAATTAAGCGAAAAATAAAAATATAAAAATAACAAATATCTTATTTCACAAATAACCTAAGCATGTTATCTAGCATGCATTTCACCAAAGCACTTTATCAATTTTCCAATTGCAAGACAGCTAGTCACCTTTCGGAATTTTCTAACATAATAATTCTTCGGAAAAGTAAGACGAAGTCCCATCTTAAATTACCTAAAATCATGCATTAACGAGCTATTGATTTATGTGAACCTTTAAAGATAGATTAGTCATCCGTTAGGAGTTTTCTAACCTCACTTATCAAAGAAAGCAATACCGATGGTCACAATACAGCCACGAGGATAAGCATTTATGTAGACTATATAACAAATAATTTCACATTTACAAGTCTTGAATACAAATCTACCAAGTTAGCAATTTCAGACCAAAACTACTAAACAAGGATCATTAACCGCATACAAGAACATGTAATCCACACCATATAATTCATAAGAACCCTTACGTGTAGGAAAGTACTCTTGATCAAATAAGACATATATTGTGTAATACCAATCTCCGGGTCTGGTCTCATGGTGTAAACAGAATTTACAAATAAGTGATAAAAAGCAGTTAACATACAAATTATCACATATCCATTACTCAATACAATCAAACTCAATAAAGAACACAACATCAATGAAACATTCAATTATATAATCATGAAGATAAACATAAAAAGTACTTAGATTTCATACAAACTAGATTACAATACCAAATTTATTCAAGAAATAAGTTCACAAGTACTAAAAACACATAACTATATACAAATACTATACATCAGCCCAATAACATGCACAATGATTAGACTACATGTTCAAGAACAAGGAATCGAACCATAAACATGCACTAAGTTGACGGGGTGGATAATTTCAGCATCAAAACGACCTTGAGACTTGAACAAAGCTTGATCAGAACTGTCACGGAACTCTAGGATCGCCATATTTTCAGAGAAAAAACCAACATTATGCTTGAACACGAATGGGCTATTTATAGGTGAAATTTTGCTGTCGCACGGCCGTGCCATACGCAGCACGGTCGTGCCATCTCACGTCATTGATTACGTATAATCCACTTCGAGATAGTGGGCGGCTGACATGGTGGAAATCTAGTCATAAAGTGGAACGGTCGTGCCATGGGGTCGCACGATCGTTCGGTTACGGGATTGGGCCGGAACGGCTGGCTCGCACGGATGTTCATCTCCGGATGGGCTTAATCTTCTCGGACCGCACGATCGTTCGGATGTCGCACGGTCGTTCGGTTCCGGTGATTTGTTGGGCTTGTGCTCGCACCACTCGTTCGATCGGATGTGCCGGAAACACATGGTCGTTCGGATAAGGAACGGTCGTGCATCTCCGGACCGTTTCTTGGTTTTGGCCCGTTTGATCAGAAATGCTTCGGAAATGTCCGTTTTTCATCAGATTTTCATCTTATGCTCCGTTTAAGACCTGAAACTGAGTAATTACTAAATTTAGTCCATAACATTGTTATTTTGGTCAAAAACTCGTAAAACGGAAGTGTTTTGGGGTATAAAAATATGTATAATTTCTCGTATATCAAACCTCCCCACACTTGAACTTTTGCTTGTCCCTAAGCAAAACACTGTACAAACTTATAAGAAAAGAAATTTAAACACACAATAATGTACATAATTGTTTTAAAATTAACTAATGATGATAGCAATGAGAAATTTTAATGCAATCTTTCAAAAATAAATAGCGTTTTTAACACTAATTATTCACTTACTTGCATCTTTGATGTACTTCCCTCGGCTCACTGGTGTAAACTAGTGAATTGTGCACTAGTAATTTTTCTGTGATCACTCAAAAGCCAGATCATAAAGTAACATTTACATAGGCTTGTAATGAAATCTCATTTTTATCAATTAACACATAAAAACTATAAAAATTAAGAGGACTTTTATTGTGGGTTGTAACTTGGCTAAGGTTTAAGGGTAGGATTGGATATTTACTGGGTGATGTGTTGTAATCCGGTCTAGCAAATTATCCTAAAAACTGGAAATATAAACAAGAAAACATAAGCAAATGAAATACTGATACAATAACAATTTTTTTTTTTTTTTTTTTCGTATTCACAAACCAAGTGACTCTTTTAAGGTCAGATTGTCAAGACCTGTTTTATCTTTGATGTGTCGAATGTCTTCCTTTATCCTGTAGTGAACATTACTTCCTTTTCTAATGGACCGTTCGGCATTGAGCCTAATAGCCCCCATTCTCATGAGAAGTGTATATTCATGTTGGGATTCAGTTTGACTTTTTCTACATCTTCCTTCGTGAGACCAGTTTCCACATCCAATGCATTTGTCGTATCTTTTTGCTCTTCTTTTCATTGCACTTTTGGAAGTCCCACAAAATGGTGGCGTTTGTTCTTGTTGTCGCCACTTTTTTCTAACTTCTCCAGTTAGTTGAAATATTTTCTCCCTAATCTCCAACGGTAAGCTTGGTTTCGCGAATTGTAAGCAGCAAAGCAAATTTGAATCAAATGAATGCATGTCCAGTTCTTTTAGGTCTGCCGGTAAAAGACCCAAACTAAACTCCTATAATAGAACAATTATACTAAACCGGAATTCACACATGGGTTGAAAAGGTAGAATAAAAAGGTTTAAATGGTTAAAATGGTGGGTTTATAACAAACGAAAAGGAAAAGGCTCAACATGGTTTACTATTGGATAATATTTTTGGTTTTTTCAAGGTGTTTTTTTTTTTTTTTTTTTTTTTACAAGAAAGGTAAACACATGGTTGTATCCTATTGCCTCTATCATTTTTATATAATTTTTACAGTTAATGATTTAAACAAGTATATTCAAGACAAGTTCTGAAATGTAAACTATTATGCGGCACACTCAACAAAATGAAGTTTTAAGCATATGATTATTGCTATTAGAATGGCTCAAAACTCACTAATTGGGTGTGTATTTTAGATGCAAATTTATGAATAATTATAAAAATTTTATTTTTGAAAATTACATCAATATTTTCTCATTTGTATAATTATTAGTTAAGAATAAATCAAATATGTACAAAAATATTTACAAACAAGCTAATTTTTTTTTTTTTTTTTTTTTTAGATTTGTACAAAAATTAAGCATTTAAGGACAAACAATTTATCAATCTTTAAACCCCTCCCCACACTTGAACTTCACATTGTCCTCAATGTGAAACACATTTTAGTTAAGCGATTATGAAGAGCTAAACTAAAGTGTGAAAAAGGATAGAAGTACTCCCTTAAAGTTGAAGTAGACTTGTCTGAAATTGATTTTGAATATAAGTCTTCTCAACTCTGTGTGCATTCCTTACAGACCTGCCCAGTACGTCACTGACTAAAACAACAAACAACACTATTGATCAAACCGTTTAGATAACTATAATCAATCCATTATTCCAACAGAAACAAACATACACTAAAAACAAGTAAGGAATCATGCCTTGATTGAAGATTCGAGTTTACTCCTTTTTCAAAAATTGATTGGTTTTAGGAGTGGAAAAGCCAAGAACAGGTGTGCGGCCAGTGTTAGTAATTTCGAATCGTTTTATTTTATTTTATTCCCTGAAAAATTACTGTTGTTAAAAAATCATGCACGGTAGTGCGCATCAACCTGTACACCGTTGTTCACAACGTGGTGCCGCTGTGCACGGTGATACAATCGGTTCACACAGTATTGCGTGTCCGACGACCACCTTATGCACGTTGTTCTTGGTCAGATGTGATTATGAAGTACACAGTCCTGCGAATCAGGTGCATGACTGTGTTTTATCTGCACATTCTGCAAACAGAAGTAACAAAATGTTTTTCAACTCCTTTTTCTTAATAGATTTTACCATTTTTGCAAAGTTTTTCATGTTTTAATTTTAAACCAACTTCAAAGCTCCCTAAGACATGAATCAATCTTGTTCAAACCTACTAAAAACAGAATAAATTAACGATCAAGGAAATAAATGCAAGAAATTAAATATTTACAACAATACCCTTAACGTGTGAAAACATGCTCGCTAAATTTGTCAGCGAGTCGATAGCTAGACTCATTTTTCCCACACTTGTTAAACGTGCGGGGCATTGACACGCCCTTTAGGATTTGGCTCCGTGTTACTTGGAAGACCACCCGGGGGTCTCTCGGATAACATTTTAGCCAACTGTCCCACCTGATTCTCAATGGTTTGTAATGAAGCCTTCTGGCTCCGCAATTCCCCTTCTTGTGCCATGAAACGCTCCTCATGCTGCTGGTATCGGTTCTCAGCTATCTGATTAGCGCAATTGAAGTTTTCTATCAATTGTGTCATCATCTTCTCTAGTTTAGAGTTATCTTGAGAGTCGTTCGGTTGAGAACTGTTCCCTGAGCTTTGATGATGGTATTGTGGCTGGAAGGATTGACCTTGAGATTGGTAAGGCTGTCCTTGGGGTTGCTGTGGCGCAGGAGCTCGCTGAGTGTATCCGAGTGGATTTTGGTTGTTGGAATTGGATTTCCAACCAAAGTTTGGATGATTTCTCCAACCCGGATTGTACGTGTTACTATAGGGGTTATTTTGGGGCCTGATTGGATTGCCCAAATAGTCCACCTCTTCGTGGCCTGTAAACATAACACCCTGCTCACATGTACCTGGCTCGCGTGCCACTTTACATAGCTCACCTGAAGATTGTACTGATTGTACTTTTGAAGCGTTTTGAGCTTGGTCAAACTTTGTTGCCAAAGCTCCGATCTGTGCTGAAAGAGCCGTATATGTATCTACTTGATGAACTCCAGGATTTGATTCAACTTTAATTCGTACTCCACTGTAACGCGAACTTGACTTCAACGCAGCTTTCTCAATGATTGTATAGGCTTCATTGGGAGTTTTCGTTCCCAAATCACCTCCTGCATAAACATCTAAACGTTCTTGTGAGTTATAGTTAAGTCCTTGGTAAAAGTTCAACACAAGTTGTCTTTTTGAAAACCCGTGATGTGGAACATCGATCAGAAGATCTTTGAACCTTTCCCAAGCTGCGTGTAGAGATTCTCCTTCATCCTGTTTGAATGTCATGATACGGTTCTTCAGTTTAACTGTCTTTTCTGGCGGAAAATATTTTTGCATAAAAAGTTCGGCCAGCCCATTCCAAGTCGTGATGGATCCTGCTGGGAGTGACAAAAGCCAAGATCGGGCTTTGCCTCGCAAAGAGAATGGAAACAGGCGCAAACGGATTGCGTCTTCAGAAACGTCTGTAATCTTAAATGTCGAGCATACTTCGATAAATGATGCGATGTGTCGACCAGGATCTTCGTGATCCTTGCCATCGAATTGCACAGAGTTTTGTATCATATTAATTATACTAGATTTAATTTCATAACTCGGTGCTTGTATCTCAGGTCGATTAATGCTTGGTAACAAGCCTTCTCTTCCTGGACGGTCGGTTTCATTCAAAGGCTGGTCGTCCTCTGCCATAATGCTTCCTTTGTCGTCCTCCGAACTCTCGCTGTCAGAAAGTGTCACTGGTTCGTCGATCGCGGCCGCAATCCTTTGTGCAACAACAAGTGCTCTTTCGTGTAGCCTCCTACTTCTTCTAAGGTTAAGGTCTAATTCGTTAGGTGGCTCAACTTTAAACGGGTTCAGTGGTGTGGACATTAACCTACAAATGAAAAATAAAGTATTATACAGATACAATAATAATATTATACAAAATATAAATGCTAAAACTATAATATTATATACATATATATATATATATACACACTATATATTAAATATTTCTAACTAATATTTACTCTATATATACAAATGAAAACTATGAAATAAACAATATCAGGCCCTGGTCCAGTTGGTTGACCAGGGCGCGAATGAGTGTTTGGGCGCACAGACCCGAGTTCGATTCTCGGGGGCTGCCTCCATGCATATTTTTTTTTTCTTTTGCCCGCCCTTCTCTCGTGTACCGTTACAAAAGGAGACTAGCGGTGCGTGATTAAATTTTTTTTTTTTTATGTGTTGCTAAAAAGTCGTACATGGTCGTGTATCAACCCACGTACAGCGGTTCGCAACGCCTTTTCGTTATGTGCATGGTAGTATAATCGGTCCCCACATTATTGCGTACCCGACAACTACCTTATGCAAATTGTTATTAACAAGTATTAATAAATGAGTAAAAGACAGTTAAATAAATAAATAAATGAATACAAGAATAAATAAATAAATAAAATAAAATACGTGTGTAAGCGGTCCGAATTCGGACACTGCTATCAACGTACTGTAAAGAAATGAAATAAATAAATAAAATAACAGAAATAAAATGACTGAATTTAATAACTGTACAAAAATAAATAAATAACTGAAATGAAAAATAACTGAATTAAAAGTGCTGAAATTAAATTGCAGAAAATAAATGTTAGTTGACAGTAAATAAAGTTAGTGTGTGACTAATGAGAATTAACTCATGTCTCCACAGTTAGTAAAGTTAGAAAGTTAGTAGTCCGTAAAATTAGTAGTCCATAAAGTTAGTACCAAAACACAAATCTTATCACAAGAATTATGGTAGACTCGGCTGGTTTAACCAAACACTTGCCACCACAAATAAAAATATGAGAGATTTGGATGGTAAAAATGCTAGAAAGTTAGAATTAATAAATAAATGGTTAGATAAACAATAAATAAAAGGTTAGTAATAATAAAAAGAATTAAATAATTACAAAAATGTACAAATATTAACAGTTATTTACAATTTATACATTGGTAAAATAATAACTCGGATTGTTCCATTATTGACACCTCATCTTTAATTTAAAAAAAAATTTAACTTATGCCTGTTTCCCCGGCAACGGCGCCAAAAACTTGATGTGTGCTCAGAGCGTATATTTAAACAGTTGATTTTAAGCACAATTTTAAGTTTTAAATTTATAAAACTGGTTTATACCTTAACATTAAAACACACACAACAAAGGACAAGTGCATCCCGTCACATATGCAGTAAAGTATTGGTAAGATCCAGGTATCGTTCAGGAATCAGACGAAAGTTGATATAGACATAAAAGCACTTTAAATAAAAGGTGAGATGTTATAAGTACTGAATCTTTATTATTATTTTACCAGAGGAAGAAATAATTGAGTGGTTGTTTAACTAAATTAAGCGAAAAATAAAAATATAAAAATAACAAATATCTTATTTCACAAATAACCTAAGCATGTTATCTAGCATGCATTTCACCAAAGCACTTTATCAATTTTCCAATTGCAAGACAGCTAGTCACCTTTCGGAATTTTCTAACATAATAATTCTTCGGAAAAGTAAGACGAAGTCCCATCTTAAATTACCTAAAATCATGCATTAACGAGCTATTGATTTATGTGAACCTTTAAAGATAGATTAGTCATCCGTTAGGAGTTTTCTAACCTCACTTATCAAAGAAAGCAATACCGATGGTCACAATACAGCCACGAGGATAAGCATTTATGTAGACTATATAACAAATAATTTCACATTTACAAGTCTTGAATACAAATCTACCAAGTTAGCAATTTCAGACCAAAACTACTAAACAAGGATCATTAACCGCATACAAGAACATGTAATCCACACCATATAATTCATAAGAACCCTTACGTGTAGGAAAGTACTCTTGATCAAATAAGACATATATTGTGTAATACCAATCTCCGGGTCTGGTCTCATGGTGTAAACAGAATTTACAAATAAGTGATAAAAAGCAGTTAACATACAAATTATCACATATCCATTACTCAATACAATCAAACTCAATAAAGAACACAACATCAATGAAACATTCAATTATATAATCATGAAGATAAACATAAAAAGTACTTAGATTTCATACAAACTAGATTACAATACCAAATTTATTCAAGAAATAAGTTCACAAGTACTAAAAACACATAACTATATACAAATACTATACATCAGCCCAATAACATGCACAATGATTAGACTACATGTTCAAGAACAAGGAATCGAACCATAAACATGCACTAAGTTGACGGGGTGGATAATTTCAGCATCAAAACGACCTTGAGACTTGAACAAAGCTTGATCAGAACTGTCACGGAACTCTAGGATCGCCATATTTTCAGAGAAAAAACCAACATTATGCTTGAACACGAATGGGCTATTTATAGGTGAAATTTTGCTGTCGCACGGCCGTGCCATACGCAGCACGGTCGTGCCATCTCACGTCATTGATTACGTATAATCCACTTCGAGATAGTGGGCGGCTGACATGGTGGAAATCTAGTCATAAAGTGGAACGGTCGTGCCATGGGGTCGCACGATCGTTCGGTTACGGGATTGGGCCGGAACGGCTGGCTCGCACGGATGTTCATCTCCGGATGGGCTTAATCTTCTCGGACCGCACGATCGTTCGGATGTCGCACGGTCGTTCGGTTCCGGTGATTTGTTGGGCTTGTGCTCGCACCACTCGTTCGATCGGATGTGCCGGAAACACATGGTCGTTCGGATAAGGAACGGTCGTGCATCTCCGGACCGTTTCTTGGTTTTGGCCCGTTTGATCAGAAATGCTTCGGAAATGTCCGTTTTTCATCAGATTTTCATCTTATGCTCCGTTTAAGACCTGAAACTGAGTAATTACTAAATTTAGTCCATAACATTGTTATTTTGGTCAAAAACTCGTAAAACGGAAGTGTTTTGGGGTATAAAAATATGTATAATTTCTCGTATATCACGTTACCTTCGGGGTGACGTCAGATCACGAGATGTGGGTTACTAGTGATGGCGGCGGTACCTTCGGGGTGGCATCAGGTCACGAGATGTGGGTTACTAGTGATGGTGGTGTTACCTTCGGGGTGGCGTCAGATCACGAGATATGGGTTACTAGTGATGGCGGCGTTACCTTCAGGGTGGCGTCAGGTCACAAGAAACATCACTGAGATGTTTAAATGATTAGCCCTAGTGGCAACGATGAACCCTTCGGGGTATTATGCGGGTGACGGACTCTTCGGAGTCAAATTGGAGGTGACGAAACCCTGACGAGGGTGCCCTGACGAGGGCAAATGATGATCGCCTACGGGCAATAATCGATGTGTTAGGTTCCCACCTTATGTCCTTATATATGTTTCACATTTGTTAAATGGTGGGTAAATGACGATTATTTGTGTAGTTAACGAATGATGTTCTATTGTGCAGTTGTCGAGTGATATTAAATTGTGTAGTTGTCAGACAGGATCAAGTTACAATTGAGTTTTTAAGCCATTAATTGTTATGTTCTTGATGCGAGTCGGATTGGTTCATGGTCCTATGAATTAAGATGCATTGCGGGTTATCATTTGGTGTCTAAGTAATCTGATCCATATCGAAAAGGATTACTGGTATGATGATTAGACCAAGGATATGGGTGGAGTCTTGGGTTGCGGGTTGGAGTCATTAAACTTTAAATGATGTTAATATATTTTAATAAACGATGGTGGTTTTAAAGTGATTGTGTTTTGGTTTTCAAATAAGTCATTTGAGATGTGTTTTAAATGCTTCAACTAAACTATTAGAACTCATTCAGCGTAGCTGACTTTTGCATGTGTGTTAGGTTGTCTTGCAGGTGTGTAACTCAAGTCGGTATTGCTCTTGGCTAGCGGAAGGAATTTCTCATGATAGTGGTGGAAAGACATTCGTTACGTCTTGAGACATGTAAACTAATGTAGTTTTTAAAATAACTTGGTACTGTTTTAATCTAATTTCCGCTGCGACTTTTGAAAGAACTACATATTTTTAAACAGTACATTATGATGTAACCCGACTGTAGGGTGCCCGGTTTGGGGGCCTTACATAAGGCTTTGATTTTTGAATGACTAACATTAGTGTGTTTTATAATGATCGTGTTTTATATTCATAGTTCTACGATGGTGTGTTTGAAGTTTTTATTGAATGTTAAGGTTTGGATATTGTGTTTTAGTGATCTTCACTCTGTCATTTGTGGGTTTTGAGTGTGTTTTATGGTTGAAATTGTGGTGTTTTATGACTTTTTACACTTTGTAGGATAAATGGACTTTGTAGCCGAACCCCACCCTATACATATATATATATATATATATATATATTTGTATCCATGTTGTGCATGAACGGGCCTCGCCCTTCATGAGTCTTTGTGCCTAGCACGAGTGTAAGTGGGCCTCGCCCATAAGTGTCTTCGTGCCTCACACGAGTAGGAATGGGCCTAGCCCATATGCGTCTCCATCTCTCGCATGGTGTAAGTGGGCCTAGCCCATATGCGTCTCCGTGTCTCGCACAGTTGTTTTGTCGTTATGAATTGTATTTATATTCTTCCAATATATATATATTTGTGAATGGTGAACCTCGTTCATTTGTATATGTTCATTCATTTCGTTTGTATATATTTGTTCTTCAAATATATTATAACATCCGTCAAAATGGGCTCCCAAAATTCGACCCATTTTGAAATTTTCAAGTTTTATTTTTCTATAATCTTGAATCCAAATAACAAATGCGATCGAAATTGTTTTACAATACACTCATATGCATATACATATATATATGTATATAGATATCTAAACGTACATATAAACAAATTCATGAAATATACACCTATCATGTATTATATAGGGTGAAGATCATTTCAGAACCATTATTTTTTTCAGAACTTACAGAACTTATTAAAACCCTTAGATTATATAATCAATGGTTCAAAATAATAATGGTAGTATCGTAATTAAAGGATGTCTAATAGACAATTGATAAACTAAAAAGGGTAATTTGGGGGAATCTAAAAAATAAACTCCTTATTTACCTCCATGTATTTCTCAATTTCTCTCTCTAATCCCTTCGTTTCTTACTGATGATTTGATATCGATTCATATCCATCACTCCAGAGCAAGAGAAACGCTAACATAGTGGGTTCGAGGTTGGCTTTCGTTGTTAGTTATAGGCACAAACCTTAGGCCGGTAAGCCTTTTCTTAGACTTTTAGATCTGAATTGCACATCAATTACGTATTAGAATAGTGAAGAGACCGAATGCTTTAGTTTCTTGATTGTTTTAGTGGCATTTGTAACCCTATACCGAATGCTTTAGTTTCTTGATTGTTTTAGTGGCATTTGTAACCCTATTTATCAACAAAATAAAATCATTTCACAACCAGATTAAAAAAGATTTATTTTAATAAAAAAGTATGCCACTGATTATAAGATTGGAGATAATTAAAAAATAAGTTTGTATGGGTTCAAAAAGCTTGAGAACTAAGTAATAGTGTTTTGAAATAGTTATGGTAACAAATGCAGACATTGAATGGCTGCTTTATTAATTTATATTGCTTTTCACTAAAATAGTTTTCTTAGTATTAAGCTTTTATATGGGATTGTTGTTTTAGGCTACAGGTCTTAAGGCGTTCATTACTGTTTGGGAAACAACACAAAAATCAACGGAAAGAAAAAGAGCCAGTTGAAGATGCATAATGAATGTGTAGGTTAAAAATAATATGTATATTTTTTAATAGTTTGAACGTGCACATATGTAAATATCTATTCTTTCTTATCTACACGTGTGTAAAAATCTATATACGTATGTGTAAATATTGATTTGAATGTGTATATCTCGATTTGAATTATGTTTGTTGATATAGATTTCTTATCTTTGTTTTTTTGTTACATACATATGTGTAAACATTTAGTTTTAGTTACATACATATATGAAAATGCATGTAAATAGTAAAGATATACATACATAGAGTATTGACATGTATGTAAATAGACGGTTTGTTATGTTATCATTTAAAAATTGGATGATCAATTTAAGGATTTACATGTATGTAAATGGGAATTAATCTGAAAATATAATATAATAATTGTGAAGATCTACATATATGTAAATACATAACCTTTTTGAAAAATCACTATGAAGATTATTTGCCAAAGAATTACATATATGTAAATAATATACTTACACATATATGAAATACTTACATATGTGTAAATATGCACTTAGTCAGTCTCATCGTAACGAGTTTGAAAAAACAACTGATTGTATTAAAGATGAGTTTTGTTGTTAACATATACATAAATCCATAAAAATCTGATCAAGAGAGAGAAATTAGGAGAGAGGTTTAATTAACTAATTAGAGAGAAATATTTGGTAAATTACTATTATAACCTTTTACTTTAGTTTTAAATTTTTAAAATTAGAAATAATGAGTGATTTAGAATAGTTCTGTAAGTTCTTCTTAAAATTAGGGTTCTGCAAAGAACCCAACCCTATATATATATATATATATAGTGGAGGGTTCAAATGAGAAGAATTTTTTTGTAAGAATAAAAAAGAAGAAGTTTCAACCAATAAGAATGCTTCATTTTACTTCATTTAATATTTGCATTTAATTTTAATATAAGGGTATATTGGTAAACTTACATAAATCAATAATTTGTATTCTTCCTCTTTAATAACTAACTAAATTAAATTTGTATCTCCTTTTCAAAATATATACTTTTTTCCAAATTAAAAAAAAACAACTTAATTTAAAGTGTAGAATAAATTACTAGTGGTGTAGGATAAATTACGAGTTGTGTAGGATATATTTCGGGGTGTGTAGGATAAATTTTGGCAGTGTAGGATAAAATTCTATAATGTGTAGTGTATATGTAGGAAAATTTTGATATGTGTAGGTTTTGTAGATTATATGTAGAATAATTAATGATTAGTTGACTAATTAATTAAAAAGAGAAAAATTAATGATATGAGTTATAAATGAAATACTACTTTACTAATATGTCCTTTTTTCTTTTTCTTCTCACACTAAATTTCTTCTCAAATGAACCTTCCCCTATATATATATATATATATGGGTAAGGTTCATGCGAGAACCACCCTTATTGCGAGAACCGCGAGAACCAATGTGAACACAACCTAAAATAGCTAAAAAACCTAAAAAAACCTAACACCCCCCCCCCCCCCAAAACCTAAACCCCCCTACCCCCCCCCCCCCCCCCCCCCAAAAAAAAAAAAAAAAACCTAAACCCCCCTCCCCCACCCCCCAAAAACCTAAACCCCCTAAGCTAAAATGCTAAAAACTAAACCCTCAAAAAACCTAAAAAAATATAAAAAAAACTAAATTTTTTTTTTAATATTTATATGTTAAAATCGCTACTTTTAGTAGCAAAAAAAAAATAATTTAAAAAAAAAATTAAAATTTTTTTTTATTTAAATTTTTTTTTTTGCTTCTAAGAGTAGCGATTTTTTTATAAAAAATATTAAAATTTATTTTTTGTGTGATTTTTAGCTATTTTAGGCATTTTTGGTTGTGTTCACATTGGTTCTCGCAATAAGAGGTGGTTCTTAACGGATCTTTGTCCTATATATATATATATATGGGACTGCTAAAATGAAAACCACCTCCAGTTGTAAGAGCCATGAGAACTTTTTGATCCGGGGCAAGTTGGACCAAATTTTTTTTTTCATAAACGTAGATGCTTATATTATAAACACATTTGTAAAAAAAAATTAAAAAAAAATGTCGTGTGTGTAGTTTTGGGCAACATAAGTTTGTGTTTACGGGTACCGTAAATTTTAAACATATTTTACGGTACCCGTAAACACAAACTTGTGGTGCTCAAAACTACACACACCACATTTTTTTTAATTTTTTTTACAAATGTGTTTATAATACACGCATCTACGTTTATGACAATTTTTTTTTGTCCAACTCGCCCCTTACGGTGTAGTTCTCATGGTTCTTACAACTAGAGGTGGTTTTCATTTTAGCGGTCCCCTATATATATATATAGGGTCAGGATTTAGAGAAAACGGTGAAAAGTGTGAGAACAGTGAGAGCGGTTATGGATCGTCTGATCAAAACAATCTATGGACTAGATTGGCGCGGTGGCGTTTTCGTAAATAACACCAATTCTATTAAGTGGACGCGCTTCATTAAGGGTAAAAGGGTCTTTAGACTTCTCTACCAAAAGGCCAAACTCATGAATAAAACACCATTACGGGCCAAAACACATCGTATATAAACAAAACATCTCAGACATTCATTAAACACACCCGAACCGCAAACGCCATATTTACTACTATATACCATTCATTTTAGAAACGCCAAAAACCCAAAACATCAAACACACCAAACTCAAAAATGCCATACATCCTATATAAACAAAACATCTCAGACTTATATTAAACACACCCCGAACCGCAAACGCCATATTTACTACTATATACCATTCATCTTATAAACGCCAAAAAATCAAAAACATTAAACACACCAAACTCAAAAACGCCATATTTTTTTTATATACCAATCCTCTTAGAAAACGCCAAAAAACTCAAACATCAAAGATTCCAATCGACGTTTATTTTAGATACACTATTTTCTCAGTAAAACTGGCAAACATCGTTTCTTGTATATTCAATATTGTTCTACGTGAAATTTCCAGAATGCATTCTTAGCTGAGGGGTGTAACTCAATAACATTTTGCTGCATGAGATGGACAAAACTTCAAGAAAAAGATGCTGGTGTCAGACTTATGTCATTTTTTGTGCTTTGTTGTTGATGAATTTTTGAATGGCATGAAGAGACGGATGACACTGATGAGTGGTTTGAAGATAAAGATGAACTTCAAACAAAAAACTCACCTCATTTTGTCCTTCCAAACGACTACAAAAAAACTACTTCAACAACAAAAAAACAATATGAAGCATATCAAAGTCAAACCGCCAGTGAACATGTTTCAAAGAAGAAAGAGACTGCTGATAGTGAAGATTTGGAAGATCAATAGTTTCTATTTTTTTTAAAAATTTCTTTTTCAGTTATTTGTAATGTAATTTTCAGCTAAAAACAAAATACATTATTTTAACAAAAACGCCACACAGACAAAATGCTTGTGAAACGCCATCATGCCATAAAACGCCAAAAACTCACAAACTATAATAAAATTACTTTGGACAAGTATTATTAAAAACTCAAAAAAACCCAAAAACTACGTAACGCCATTAGAAAAAGCCAAAATTGGAAGATGGGACGTCAATCACCCTAAACTCATAAAAAGCTGAACAAAAAACAGTAAAAATACACACAGAAACTGAAAAGACGGTTACTTTATTAATATTAGTTATTATAATAAAATCCCGCCTAAACTACGCGCCAAAAACAACGCAATGTTTCCTAGAAACCACTCACTTTAAAAACGCCAAAAAAATAGTTAAAAAAACCACAGATGGGAAACCTCGTTTTTTCTATATTGAGTGTTGTTCTGAATGAAGTTTCACTGAATAGATTCTTCTCTAAGGTGGGTATCTCTATAAGCTTTTGCTGAATGAGATGGACAAATATTCAAGAAAAAGAGACTGATAGTGTCATCATGTCACTTTGTTCTTGATGGCATGAAGGGATCAATACCAGTGTAAAAATGCTATTTTGGACTCCATTATTATAATAGCATTCGAGCAGGCGTTGATCTTCAACATGTCACCAAACAAGAATATATAAAACCAAATACAGGGTGCCAGTAAAAATAAGCTTCTTCTAAAGACGGGCATTATGTAGGAAAATTAGCATCTAGGTAAGGTATTCAAAAAGGTTCAAAACGCCAAAAAGGTTAAAGAAGAAGAGTCCGATGACAGTGAAGATTTGTGTTAGTATGTCTATCGCCTCCGTCATCTCAAGATCGTAGCTGAAACAGTTTATTTCTAGTGCTTATATTGTAATAGTTAGAAATATCTAGAAAAAGGCAAGGTGGCATTTATGTAAATAATGAGATATCTCATTATATCCCTTAGCCTATAAATAGGAGCCTTAGGGTTTCTTTTAGGAACTTTTGGAGATCTTTCCTCATTTTGGAGCTTTAGAGAAGATAGAGGCTAGAGAGAGAAAGTAGAGAGAGAAAGAGCTTCAAGTGATTCAAGGTGTTGTATCTTTTCAAATCATATACAGAATCACAGATTATTTGACGTTCGTGTGTTTCGGTCTTGCTCGTGCACGGATTCCGCACGTCGTACGAGTCGGTTCGCAATCGAAACGGATCAAACCGGGACCTAACAAGTGGTGTCAGAGCAGGAGCTCGGTTGCAAAGATCATTCACACGATTTCGCACAGGATTTCATCGTTTTCAGATCTCAATTCGCATCAGATTCGATCAATTTTTCACTTTTACATCTTTTCACGTTTTAAACAGAAAAACGCAAAATTAACAAGGATTTTACGGTTAAAAATTGATAATTTTCGGATATGTTGAGCATATATGCATGATTTACAATCCTACAAAATTTGAGATTCAAACTCATAGCCGTTTGTGAGAAAATTAGATTTTTGTGGTGCGAGAATGTTGAATACTGTTGCTGTTTTTCTTGATGTCATACGCACGCATGACCTATACATGCGGATAAGTCGCACGCACGGATGACCATCCGCGTTGACTGATTGTTGACCTAACCGTACGCATAGGTCGCCCGCACGTACAACTATCCGGGTTGACTATACATTGACCTATCCGCTTGGACACTTGTCCGCACGGATAGTAATACGTGTCACAATACCGCTCGGATAAACAAGTCACTTAGTCAACTGTATTAAGTTTGTCAGTCAACATTTCAGACCTATCTGTTCCTTCACGTGAATATCTTTGACCAAAACATAGAGGTCCACTTAAAACTCATTGAATATTGATCTCTTTAATGTGTGCATGTGATACTATTAAAATAGTCTGCATGTTATCTGCCATTTGCATGTGAAGTTGTTGATTGCATGTGATCTTCATTATAGTAGATAATTCTCATAATGGTTGTCACGTGACTGTTTAAGTGTCAGATTCAAGGTGTTGCATCATACGCACGGATAGCTATCATACGCACGGATAGTATCATACGCACGGATGCGGATTACTTTCAGCCATACGTGTTGACTTGTTGACTTGCCACACGCACGGACAACTTGTCCGCTCGGATAACAACACCACCCGTGCGTATAACATCACCCCGGATCCCCACCCGTGCGTATAACATCATCCGGATAATTCATTAATTACATACTTTAGTGATCACGTGATTTAGTCATTGTCAGTATAAAAGTTTCATGTGATTTGTCAGTGCATTAAATTGTTTTATATGTATATATTGTTGTCTGCCATCATTTGAGAAATCAGTTGAATTTGAGATAGAAGTGCACGTGATTTGATTCAGCATTTGCATGCAATATTGAATTGTTAAAGGATTGTCGGGCATGTTCTAGTTGTTTTAGTGTTGACTGTTACAGATCACCACCCGCACGGACAGCAATCCGTATCACCACACCTCACCCGTACGCATCACTTTTGTCACACGGATCCTCACCCGCGCGGATCACCACTCGTGCGTATTGTCATCCGGTTCACCATCCGGACGAATCATCATCCGGACCAATTCATTTGTTCGTGACACTTCATCCGAATTGGGCTGATCTCATCTAATTTGGGCTGATCTCATCCGTTTGGGCCAATATCATCCGATTGACTATTGATCCATCCGAACGAACCAAATTCTTTTACGATCATTTGACAAATTTGATTAAACTCATTTTGTTTGTTTGTTCGTATTCAGGTGATTAAAGATTTACAAGGGGCGAATATCAAGAAGAAGATTTAAAATGTCAGAGGAAAGTGCTCATGATAGATGGTGGAGAAGAGACAGTGCGAGATGGGAGATTAGCAAGTTGAATGAACCATTTAAGGAAGCAAAAAGAGCCAAAAGATGGAATGATGAACTGGAATGTTATATGGATCCACAGGGTAATCCAGTGGTTGACCCTTCAAAAGTGGATTTTGAGGCAGTAACAAATTTGTTTCCAAGAGAGGGTACTTTCAACACAAGAAGGCTTTCTGATAAAAGTTACTTGCCGGATTTAATGAAGAAGATAAAAGAAGTTTTTGAAGCAAGTCTACCGAAGGTGGTAGAAATGAAAAAGAGAAAAGAAGAAGAATTGAAGAAGATGATTGAGGAAGTAAAAACTGTCGCGAAGCTTGCTGTTGAAGAAGAACAGAAGATAGAAGATGAACAGAAAGAAGAAAAAGAGGAGAACAAAGATGAAGATCAGAAAAAGACAGAAGAAGGAGGTATGATAACAGAAAAAATTCAAACTGAATCTTCTGAATTGTTTGACAAAGACAAAAGCATTGAACAGTCTGATGATAAAAATGAAAACAAGTGCAGGAATTGCATAGAAATGTGCAAAGCCTGTATCGAAAAAGATGAAATGATAAAAACAAAAGATATTGAAACAAATAAACTTGAAAATGTTTTCAAAACAAAATGTAAAGAAATGATTGAAAAAGAAGAAATTTTGAAACTAAAAGTTGAAAAGCTGACACAGAAATGTCAAGATCTTGAAAAGGATAATGATGTGTATAGACAAATGTGTTCAGCAAAATGTGTCGATTGTGTTGAAAAAGAATCTAAATTTCAAGATTTACAAAAACAGTATGATTCTTTAAAGTGGTCGAGTCAGAGAGTACAAGAAGCTTATGATACTTTGAAGAGCCAAGTCAAAAGTTTTGATCAAAGATTGTCAGAAACTTTAGTCACTAAAGAAATGTATGAAAGAAAGTTTAAAGAAAAGCAAATTGAATTAAACAAATGTGTTGATGAAATTGCTAATCTTAAACAAGTCTTGGCTGAAAAAGAAAAGGTTGTTACAAAACTTCAAAGTTATCATAACTCTTCGTACATTCTCGAACGCATTTTCAACATCACACCAGATGACAAAGATACTGAAAATTGCAAAAAGGGTATTGGTTCAGAATTTCATCAGGTACCACCACCATTGAGAAACAATTATACTTTTTATGATGAGGAAAAGGTGGCAAAGGGTTTGAACATAGTTGACCAGTTACCTGAAAGTTGTCACACCCCTTTCTGCGGCGGAAGCACGAGGTGTGATCATGAAAGGTTCTCATTGCATACGAAGAGTAAACATACTACATGCTCAAAAATATCTTCAAATATTACATTACTGAAAACATATGTCAAGTGTTTACAACACGAGAAAACATATTGTCTTAAAAGCCACAACTTTATTTAAAGATAAACAAAGCGACATCCACGAGCATGAGTAAGACCACGCGCACATCCATCCTAGTTACCTGAAATACATGTGAGTTTTGGAAAAACATCAACATAATGTTGGTGTGAATTCATGCAGTTTTGTATTTCACGTTTGTATACTTTGTATGAAAACATAGTTTGTGAATAAATCAAGTTTTCATATATAAATTCAGTTTCATGTGTACACCACGTACTCATGTATAACTCAATTTCTTCTTGAGTACCCCACGTACTCAAGTATAATTCTCATTTTCTTGAGTACCCCACGTACTTCAAGTATAATTCAATCTTTTCTTGAGCACCCCACGTACTCAAGTATTCATCAATTTTTAGTATGGTATGACATTTATGTAAATAAAGTATTCCTGTAAGTATCAGGATTGTTAATGGGTTGCAAAGCCATTAACATGTGACACGACATAGGAAGTCACCAAACCTAAGGCATTTAATATGTATATTCTGAGACACAAAAGCACTACTCGATTCTCGCCCTCACCGAGAGTGTGGCTGCCAGGCACCCGTTACATCTAACCTTTTGTTCTGCGGTCTAAGTATATTGTTGATTAATGGTGCTTCTGTACCCTATTCGTGACACTATTTCTCATAACGCATCCTACTTGGTTCTCGTCCTCACCAAGCGCGTTTCTTGTTATCATTTCTCATAGCGCCTCATACTTGGTTCTCGTTCTCACCAAGTGCGCTTCTCATATTCTTATATTTCGTCACACTTGGTTCTCGTTCTCACCAAGTGTACTTCTTGTATTCTTATATTTCGTCACACTTGGTTCTCGTTCTCACCAAGTGTACTTCTTGTATTTATATCATACCAATTGTAAATTTTGTACATTTGTACATTTGTACATGTATTTCACCCCCGAAGTTATAAAAACTGAAAACAGTTAAAGAGAAAAGGGGGAGCATGAACTCACAACTTTGCGTTCCTTGCGTCGTAAACTTCACCGGATTTGCTTAATTAACGTCGTAACCTATACGCGTTTTCTTAACGTTAGTCACTAGACTTGTGTCGCACAAGTACAGTCACTCTCTTTTGTGTATATATTCTTGTGTTAAAAATATTTTATATTTTTAACTAAGTATCTTACTTATATTATTTTCTCAAAAATCAATATAAGTCTTTCGTGTTTTGCACTTTGCACCCGAATTACGTATCTTGTATGTTGTATGTGTATTTTTGTGTTTATACTTCTCATGAGTATTTAGTGTATTTTTAAGTCTAATTACACTAGCACGTATAACACATACTATATACAATTAGCACAATAGTTGGTGATCAAATAATATATATATTTTTCTCAAAAATATATACATACTTAATATCCATTTTTATTTCGGAAGAAGTCCTCATTTCTTATCACCAAAAATTAGGGAAACCTTGGTAATACTCTTAAATACATTTTTAGGGAATAAGTTTCTCAAAAACTTATATTTTTTTCTAAGTGTCAAAATTTATAAAAATTTTGGCAGAGTTTCCCCTAAAAATGGAGGTTTCCTATGTTTTCAAAACATGTGTTTATTTTCTTTTAAATCGTCAACAATTTCCTCATTCAACAATAAACAATATGCAACTAGTTAAAATAGATATAATCGCAGAAATACATGAACTTGTGGTTTTTCCAAAATAGGTAGTATCCTTCCATTATTTTTAGTGGATCTTTGTATAGATCAACTTCGTTTCTTGAAAGTCTCGTTTTTAAAGAAGTTACATCTTTACAACTTCCTGTCAATATTTACAAAAATAGTTATTTTGTCGAAACTTTGTGTTACACAAGTGTTTACACACCCGTGTGTTTGCTAAAATCATTCTTTTTCATGTAAGATCCGGCTTTAGAAAATATGATTTCTTGGACACTTGGTCCTTTGAAAGTACCGCTTGTAGATCCGTAGATCTACTAGTTTTGAACACCATTTCATAAGTAAAATCGATTTTACACAAGTTCATGTTTAGTGTGTAGTAGTGTTTCATCATTTAACCCCTGTTCATACTTTAACAAACTCTATGCCATGATTCTTGAACATGACTAATCCGGGTTAGATGATAATCCGAGCTACCACAACATAGATCGGCACTAAATAATCACCACAAAACAAGTCTTACAAGTTTTACACAACATTATAGTTTTTATCCAACTTATTTCTCATTCTTGTAAACTTTTAGTATGTGATTTAGTATGTTCATGATTTTCACCCGACAAAGTTCATATTAACCACTTTAGAATAGATCGAGAGGGCGTTTATAGCAACTTACTACTAGCTCGGGGCTAGGGAAGATTCTAGTCGAAAAATGAGTGGATAAAAGCGATGAGAAGAGGTCCTTCACGTTCCGAATGCACCAAGCTCCTTTGTGTGAGATCCTTGACACTTGTAGTCACTTGGAATGGCTTGAAGGAAATAAAAAATGATGGTTGGATGGTGGGTGGTGTTCTGCCGTAAGCTTAAGGAGAGGGAGAGAGAGTTTTGATCAAGTGTTGTGAGTGTGGAGGTTATGTTGTGTTTAGCTTGGGACTTATAGGCAAAACACTACACACTTAACCATTGGATCATATGTCTCATTGATATGGGACATGGATGATTATTTTAATCATCAAAGTACAAGGGGAGGGTCACATAGTGACCGAACTCGGTTGGGGGGGGGGGGGGGGGTTATCCGGTTGGTTTCCAACTAAGAGTTAGGTATTAGTTAAGTTAAGTTGAAGGTTAACTCGGTTACTAGTGTGTTGTGCATTATAGCGGGTGTTAGGGTATCCGGGAACCCTAACTAGCTTAGAAAAATAAAAACATTTCTTCTAGCAATATTTTGGTGTTCCGGGTAAAGTTCCGGTTGTTCGGTTAGACACCGGTTCGTTTAAGTGCTAAATTACACATTTTAGTGTCTTTTAAGTACCTTTCTTGTACTCTTTCAATTCCCAACATTTAGGGAAATATTCTGGATAATAAAACGACATTTCTGCAAAATATTCATATGTTTAAATGCTGAATTATTGCTGAATTATATAAATTCTGCACTTAAAGTGCGTTTCGGGTGCTTTTTAGTGCTTATTTTTGCTTTCGCAATGTCTATAAATTAAACCCTTACATGTACTCTTGGGTTTTAATGTACTTTTGTCGTCGGACCTACACCTAAGCCTCAATTATAATGTCTGACTGCTTTCTGCAGTTCCGTTGACACAGTGTGTCTTACCGGTGAGTTTACTAGTATTTCTGACGCAACGCTCTCGTTTATACATAAAGCAATATTTGTAGTATACAACGTGCATGAATTCACTTGTTTAATCACGTGTTCAGACATTGCTGACAATTAAGCACATAATTGCAGTCAATAAATAATAATTAAAGTGTACGGAAATTACCGGTTTATGCCAGGTGTCACAGTCTCCCCCCGTTAAAAGAATTTCGTCCCGAAATTCAGGCTGAACTAACTCTCGCTGGAGTCTTCTTGAATAGGTGGGGATACTTTTCCTTGAACTGGTCTTCACGTTCCCATGTGTACTCGGGTCCGTGCTTAGAGCTCCAACGTACTTTGACAAGTTTTACGCTGCTCCTCCTGGTCTTGTTGACTTTCCAGTTGGTAACCTCAACGGGTTGTTCTGTAAATCGGAGGGCTTCATCAATATGCACTTCATCCATCGGGATGATCACGCTTTCTTGTGTTGGACTCTTCTTCAGGTTGGATACATGAAACGTATCATGTACTCCATTAAGTTCTTCCGGTAACTCCAATTTGTATGCCACGGTACCAATTCTTTTCAATATTCTGAATGGTCCGATGTATCGTGGATTTAACTTTCCACGCTTTCCAAATCTGACTACGCCCTTCCAAGGTGAGACTTTTAACAACACTTTGTCTCCCACCTTGAATTGTACTGATTTTCTTTTCGGATCAGCGTAGCTCTTTTGTCGATCTCGAGCTGCCTTAATGCGCTCTCGGATCTGCGCAATCTTGTCGGTTGTCTCTTGTACAAGTTCAGGACCGACCATACGTTTATCTCCAGCATCTGCCCAACATAAGGGCGATCGGCATTTGCGGCCATACAGAGTTTCGAACGGCGCGGCTTTTATGCTTGTATGATAACTGTTATTGTAGGAGAACTCAATTAACGGTAGATGAGTATCCCAGCTGCCGCCTAGATCCATGACACATGCGCGAAGCATATCTTCCAATGTTTGTATAGTCCGTTCGCTCTGGCCGTCTGTTTGTGGATGGAATGCCGTGCTTAGATCTAACTGAGATCTAAAGGCTTCCTGAAATGATTGCCAGATTCTTGAGACAAAGCGTCCATCTCTGTCTGAAATGATTGAGATTGGCACTCCATGACGTGCCACAATTTCTCTTAAGTATATTTCTGCAAGCTTTCCAGTGCTGTCTTTTTCTCGGATCGGTAGGAAGTGCGCAGACTTCGTTAATCGATCAACTATTACCCATATCATATCGTGCCCTCTCGGGGTCCTGGGTAATTTCGTTATGAAGTCCATCGAGATTTGTTCCCACTTCCACACGGGAATCTCTGGTTGTTGTAATAGGCCGGACGGTTTCTGATATTCTGCCTTAACCTTAGCACAGGTTAGGCATTTTCCAACATAGACAGCAACGTCGCTTTTGAGTCTCGGCCACCAATAGTATTCTTTCAAGTCTTGATACATTTTGTCCGATCCTGGATGGATCGAATATCTCGATTTGTGGGCTTCATTAAGGATGACTTCTCGTATGCCACCATAGAGTGGAACCCAAATACGCTTCTTGAAGTATAAGGCTCCCTCTTCGTTTGGCACCATGTATTTCAGCATACCCCGTAGGTATTCAGCTTTACGGTTCCCTTCTTTAAGAGCTTCTTGTTGTGCATCACGAATGCGTGCAGTGAGGTTCGTTCGAATCGTCATTTCCAATGCTCGAACCCTTAGGGTCTTAACCCTTTCTTTTCGGCTCAACGCGTCCGCTACAACGTTCGCCTTTCCAGGATGGTACTTAATCTCACAGTCATAATCGTTTAGTAGCTCGACCCAACGTCGCTGGCGCATATTCAATTCCTTCTAATCAAATATGTGTAGTAAGCTTTTGTGATCTGTGAAAATTGTACATCGAGTACCATATAAATGATGTCGCCAAATCTTCAAGGCGAATACCACTGCACCTAGCTCCAGGTCGTGAGTGGTATAGTTTCTTTCATGTACCTTCAGTTGTCTTGAAGCGTAAGCGATGACTTTTTGGCGTTGCATGAGCACGCAACCCAAGCCTTGTCGTGAGGCATCGCAGTATACCACGAAGTCTTCAGTGCCTTCGGGTAATGATAGTATCGGTGCATCGCAGAGCTTGTTCTTAAGTAGCTGAAAGGCTTCTTCCTGTTTGTGACCCCAGTCGTATTTCTTGTCTTTCTGTGTAAGGGTTGTTAGCGGTTGAGCTATCTTTGAGAAATTCTCAATGAATCGCCGATAGTAGCCCGCTAAGCCCAAAAATTGTCGAACTTCAGTTGGGGTCTTGGGAGCTTCCCAATTCTTTATTGCTTCTATCTTGGATGGGTCTACAAGAATGCCCTTCTCATTCACAACGTGTCCAAGAAATTGTACTTCGCGAATCCAGAATTCGCATTTCGAGAACTTTGCATAAAGCTTCTCTTTCTTCAGTAGTTCCAAGATGGTTCTGAGATGTTGCTCATGTTCTTCTTTCATTCGCGAGTAAATCAGGATATCATCGATAAATACAATCACGAATTTATCGATATATGGTTGACATACGTGGTTCATCAGATCCATAAAGACCGCTGGCGCGTTCGTCAATCCAAATGGCATCACAAGAAATTCGTAGTGCCCATAGCGTGTTCTGAATGCAGTCTTTGGCACGCTTTCATCTTGGATTCTCAGTTGATGGTATCCAGATCGAAGGTCGATCTTGGAATAGTAGCTTGATCCTTGCAGTTGATCAAATAAGTCATTAATCCTCGGTAGCGGATACCGATTCTTGATCGCGAGCTTGTTCAGTTCCCTGTAATCGATACACATCCGCAGTGATCCATCCTTCTTTTTCACGAATAATACTGGAGCTCCCCAGGGTGAGAAGCTTGGCCTTATGAATCCTTTATCCAACAACTCCTGGAGTTGTGTAGATAATTCTTGCATTTCGGATGGAGCAAGTCGATAGGGAGCCCTGGCCACAGGAGCAGCTCCTGGAACCAAGTCTATACGGAATTCGACTTGTCGTTGCGGATGTAGTCCTGGCAGATCTTCAGGGAACACATCAGGAAATTCCTTCACCACAGGAATATCTTCGAGTTTTGGCTCCACAGCCTTCTTGTCTATAACATGTGCTAGGAAAGCGACACATCCTTTCCTCAAGCACTTTTGTGCCTTCATACAACTGATGATTCGAAGAGGCGCGTCTCGTTTTTCTCCATGCACGATGAGAGTTTCACCATTCGCTAAAGGGATGCGAATGATTTTCTCATGACAAATAACTTCAGCTTTGTTCTTGGACAACCAGTCCATCCCAACTACTACATCGAAGCTACCCAATTGAATAGGTAGGAGGTCGATGCTAAATCTTCGTTCACCAAGTTCTAGTGTGCAGCCTCTCACAACTTCTCCCGATTCAACAAGTTTACCGTTGGCTAGTTCTATGGAATAAGGAATTTCTAATCTACTAGATTCTATTCTGAGCATGCGTTTAAATTCCACAGACATGAAGCTATAATCGGCGCCAGTGTCAAATAATATGGATGCAAAGTGATTGTTTATGAGAAACGTACTGGTGACCACGTTAGGGTCCTCGCGTGCGTTCTTTGCTCCAATCACAAATGCTCTAGCCTGAGCATTGTTTCTCTCTGGGAAGTTCTTCATGAAATGATCATTGCTTCCACACTTAAAGCATCCTTGGTTCTGCCCTTTCCCGTTACCATTCTTGTTACCAGCACCGTTTCCATTTCGGTTCTTTCCTTTTCCCCAACAGTCTTCTGTTTGATGACCCAATTTACCACATTTGTCGCACCTTGGAATGCGACAAGCTCCATCATGATGATACTTACATTTTTGGCATCTAGGCATGGAGCCTTGGTATGCTTTGGTTGCAAGGGTCTTCGCCTCCTGAGATGGGATAGCGTCACGCTTCTTGTTGTTGAAACCTTTGTTGTTACGAGTTGCTTGGTTCAGATTCGAATGCTTTCTCTTTTTGTCACCGGACGACTCAGCATGTGTCTCGGTCTTCTCTGTTGGGTTCAGTGATAACTTCTTCATACGAACACAATCTTTAGTCAGGCTGACAGCCAGAGTTACAGCCTCAGTGATTGTTTGTGGTTTGGCCGACGTCACCATGCCACGAAACTCTGGGGCCAGTCCCCAAATGTAGCGTTCAACACGCTTAAATTCCGGAGTCACCATGTAGGGTAGCACTCTTGACAGATCGTGGAACCTTCGAGTGTAACCATTGATGTCAGCACCTTCCATAGTCAAGTGCCAGAACTCCGTTTCCAGCCTTTGGAGTTCCGCACGAGAGCAGTACTTCTCTCTCATTCTTTCCTTCAGCTCCTCCCAAGTTAGGCCATAAGCGGCATCATCACCCAAGGTTTGGGCTTGCAGGTTCCACCAAGTCAGAGCTTCATCGACGAATAACCCAGTAGCAAAGGTGACTTGCTGATCCGCGGTACACTTGCTCATGCGGATAGTAGCTTCAGTCTTCTCCGTCCAGCGCACAAATGCTACTGCACCTCCTGTGCCATCATAGTTCATCGGCTTGCAGTCGAGGAACTGCTTGAAAGTGCAGCCTGGAATTAACCCAACCAATTCACTTATGAGCAATCGAAGAAATAATGAAACAAGGACCGTTCATAAATTTCTTCATGCTTAGTAAATTGTTTTAAGGTTACCTTGAGCTGTGTTTCCTCCAGACGAATCTCCATGCCCGTTACGCCTAGCATTGCTTGGTCCTCCACTGTCTTGAGTACGGTTCGCCTCGTATTGGGCGATAGCAGCGGAGATCCTTTCCTCCAGTAGAGCGTTCAGCTCTTCAGCAGTTCTTGGCAGTGGGGGAGGAGGAGGTTGATCGTCATTGCGAGCATTCACTGCTTTCCTGGGTGCCATGTTCTGACAGAACATAACACAACAGGGTTAATCATTTGTTTGATATCGTCATACTAGACAGTAGTAGTATATATATTCACAGGTATATACCACATAAGTGACATCAAACAATTATTACTCTAGCAGAGTACTTAGTAGGCTTGCACTGAGGGAATCTATACGTGACAAGACTTGCTGTGGTTTCTGTGCACTGAATTCCATAATTATGTATGCATCCATAATTACGTAACTCCTTGCACAGTCCGCACAGTTCGTTTCATCCTCGTATTTCTTCCTTCAGATGGGCCATTGCTTTCAGATAAAGTCACGTATACTTGTGACATTCTACTTCTAGTACATGCTAATTATCACACATAATTGCAAGTAATTTCTAGTCAACGACAAGTGCTACTCAAGTGCACTCTAAATCTCGTAGTGTCTTTTCTAGACTCATGTAGACAGTTTCAGGCAGTGGATGTCGCGGGACGTTTTATGCAATGAAAACTCTTTGAAAATTGTTTTCGTGAAAGGATCCTAGAGATTGTAGACTAGACTCGAGAAGGAATCCTGGTTCACTACAATCGCAGCTCTGATACCAATCTGTTACACCCCTTTCTGCGGCGGAAGCACGAGGTGTGATCATGAAAGGTTCTCATTGCATACGAAGAGTAAACATACTACATGCTCAAAAATATCTTCAAATATTACATTACTGAAAACATATGTCAAGTGTTTACTACACGAGAAAACATATTGTCTTAAAAGCCACAACTTTATTTAAAGATAAACAAAGCGACATCCACGAGCATGAGTAAGACCACGCGCACATCCATCCTAGTTACCTGAAATACATGTGAGTTTTGGAAAAACATCAACATAATGTTGGTGTGAATTCATGCAGTTTTGTATTTCACGTTTGTATACTTTGTATGAAAACATAGTTTGTGAATAAATCAAGTTTTCATATATAAATTCAGTTTCATGTGTACACCACGTACTCATGTATAATTCAATTTCTTCTTGAGTACCCCACGTACTCAAGTATAATTCTCATTTTCTTGAGTACCCCACGTACTTCAAGTATAATTCAATCTTTTCTTGAGCACCCCACGTACTCAAGTATTCATCAATTTTTAGTATGGTATGACATTTATGTAAATAAAGTATTCCTGTAAGTATCAGGATTGTTAATGGGTTGCAAAGCCATTAACATGTGACACGACATAGGAAGTCACCAAACCTAAGGCATTTAATATGTATATTCTGAGACATAAAAGCACTACTCGATTCTCGCCCTCACCGAGAGTGTGGCTGCCAGGCACCCGTTAGATCTAACCTTTTGTTCTGCGGTCTAAGTATATTGTTGATTAATGGTGCTTCTGTACCCTATTCGTGACACTATTTCTCATAACGCATCCTACTTGGTTCTCGTCCTCACCAAGCGCGTTTCTTGTTATCATTTCTCATAGCGCCTCATACTTGGTTCTCGTTCTCACCAAGTGCGCTTCTCATATTCTTATATTTCGTCACACTTGGTTCTCGTTCTCACCAAGTGTACTTCTTGTATTCTTATATTTCGTCACACTTGGTTCTCGTTCTCACCAAGTGTACTTCTTGTATTTATATCATACCAATTGTAAATTTTGTACATTTGTACATTTGTACATGTATTTCACCCCCGAAGTTATAAAAACTGAAAACAGTTAAAGAGAAAAGGGGGAGCATGAACTCACAACTTTGCGTTCCTTGCGTCGTAAACTTCACCGGATTTGCTTAATTAACGTCGTAACCTATACGCGTTTTCTTAACGTTAGTCACTAGACTTGTGTCGCACAAGTACAGTCACTCTCTTTTGTGTATATATTCTTGTGTTAAAAATATTTTATATTTTTAACTAAGTATCTTACTTATATTATTTTCTCAAAAATCAATATAAGTCTTTCGTGTTTTGCACTTTGCACCCGAATTACGTATCTTGTATGTTGTATGTGTATTTTTGTGTTTATACTTCTCATGAGTATTTAGTGTATTTTTAAGTCTAATTACACTAGCACGTATAACACATACTATATACAATTAGCACAATAGTTGGTGATCAAATAATATATATATTTTTCTCAAAAATATATACATACTTAATATCCATTTTTATTTCTGAAGAAGTCCTCATTTCTTATCACCAAAAATTAGGGAAACCTTGGTAATACTCTTAAATACATTTTTAGGGAATAAGTTTCTCAAAAACTTATATTTTTTTCTAAGTGTCAAAATTTATAAAAATTTTGGCAGAGTTTCCCCTAAAAATGGAGGTTTCCTATGTTTTCAAAACATGTGTTTATTTTCTTTTAAATCGTCAACAATTTCCTCATTCAACAATAAACAATATGCAACTAGTTAAAATAGATATAATCGCAGAAATACATGAACTTGTGGTTTTTCCAAAATAGGTAGTATCCTTCCATTATTTTTAGTGGATCTTTGTATAGATCAACTTCGTTTCTTGAAAGTCTCGTTTTTAAAGAAGTTACATCTTTACAACTTCCTGTCAATATTTACAAAAATAGTTATTTTGTCGAAACTTTGTGTTACACAAGTGTTTACACACCCGTGTGTTTGCTAAAATCATTCTTTTTCATGTAAGATCCGGCTTTAGAAAATATGATTTCTTGGACACTTGGTCCTTTGAAAGTACCGCTTGTAGATCCGTAGATCTACTAGTTTTGAACACCATTTCATAAGTAAAATCGATTTTACACAAGTTCATGTTTAGTGTGTAGTAGTGTTTCATCATTTAACCCCTGTTCATACTTTAACAAACTCTATGCCATGATTCTTGAACATGACTAATCCGGGTTAGATGATAATCCGAGCTACCACAACATAGATCGGCACTAAATAATCACCACAAAACAAGTCTTACAAGTTTTACACAACATTATAGTTTTTATCCAACTTATTTCTCATTCTTGTAAACTTTTAGTATGTGATTTAGCATGTTCATGATTTTCACCCGACAAAGTTCATATTAACCACTTTAGAATAGATCGAGAGGGCGTTTATAGCAACTTACTACTAGCTCGGGGCTAGGGAAGATTCTAGTCGAAAAATGAGTGGATAAAAGCGATGAGAAGAGGTCCTTCACGTTCCGAATGCACCAAGCTCCTTTGTGTGAGATCCTTGACACTTGTAGTCACTTGGAATGGCTTGAAGGAAATCGAAAATGATGGATGGATGGTGGGTGGTGTTCGGCCGTAAGCTTAAGGAGAGGGAGAGAGAGTTTTGATCAAGTGTTGTGAGTGTGGAGGTTATGTTGTGTTTAGCTTAGGACTTATAGGTAAAACACTACACACTTAACCTTTGGATCATATGTCTCATTGATATGGGACATGGATGATTATTTTAATCATCAAAGTACAAGGGGAGGGTTGGGGGGGGGGGGGGTTATCCGGTTGGTTTCCAACTAATAGTTAGGTATTAGTTAAGTTAAGTTGAAGGTTAACTCGGTTACTAGTGTGTTGTGCATTATAGCGGGTGTTAGGGTATCCGGGAACCCTAACTAGCTCAGAAAAATAAAAACATTTCTTCTAGCAATATTTTGGTGTTCTGGGTAAAGTTCCGGTTGTTCGGTTAGACACCGGTTCGTTAAAGTGCTAAATTACACTTTTTAGTGTCTTTTAAGTACCTTTCTTGTACTCTTTCAATTCCCAACACTTAGGGAAATATTCTGGATAATAAAACGACATTTCTGCAAAATATTCATATGTTTAAATGCTGAATTATTGCTGAATTATATAAATTCTGCACTTAAAGTGCGTTTCGGGTGCTTTTTAGTGCTTATTTTTGCTTTCGCAATGTCTATAAATTAAACCCTTACATGTACTCTTGGGTTTTAATGTACTTTTGTCGTCGGACCTACACCTAGGCCTCAATTATAATGTCTGACTGCTTTCTGCAGTTCCGTTGACACAGTGTGTCTTACCGGTGAGTTTACTAGTATTTCTGACGCAACGCTCTCGTTTATGCATAAAGCAATATTTGTAGTATACAACGTGCATGAATTCACTTGTTTAATCACGTGTTCAGACATTGCTGACAATTAAGCACATAATTGCAGTCAATAAATAATAATTAAAGTGTACGGAAATTACCGGTTTATGCCAGTTGTCACAAAAGTATCGATGTGACTTACTCCAAATCTGATGATGCTAATGATTCAGAGGTGGTAAGTAAAGTTGTTGAAAGTGTTTTGAAAGATGAGTCTACAAAAGGTAAGTCTGAATCACAGGATGAAGATGAAGGAAATCTTTATGATGGTTATCTGAAAAACACAAAATCTGAGAAAAATTTGAATGATGATTCAAAAGGATTGGTTTATACCATGATTGGATCGGACAAATTATTCTTGGATGTTGTATTCCCGATTCAGAATGTGATTTCAGAAAAGGTTGATAAAGTTTTCAAAATGGTTGCGATTGAGAAGTCTGAGATTCCAAAGTTTGCTGGTAAAGGTCATAAATCTTTTTATAACAAACCTGGTTTTAAAAAGAAAAACATGAAGGCTGGTTTGGGTTATAAAAAGAAACAGAATCGAAAAAGAAATGAAATGCCAAATTTTCAGGCAAAAATGAGTTTTGTTCAAGGGAAAAGTTTGAAAGAAGAGGAAAAACTCAAATTTGGACAACAGTCTAATGAGGAGTTTGATGCTAATAAAAAGAAACAGCAACAGGCCAAGGATGTTTCAAAGAAAGTGTGTTTTAAATGTGATCAAATTGGACATGTTGCTCGAAAATGTCCAAATCCAAAGCCTGTTGATGTTGAAAAACAGAAATCTGAGGATGTGAAACCAAGGTCAACCAGATTTGATTTGAAACAAACTTGGAGGTACAACACAAACAAGTTTGCTTTGAATCAAACTTGGAAACCAAAACAGACTAGGTCTGATTCAAAACAAACTCAAAATTGTCACACACCCAGATTCAGAACAACAAAAAGTTGGCAAACATCGGTTGATATGACAAAACCAAATCAATTTTGGAAACCAAAAGTTGTTGTTCAAAGTCAAAATAATCAAAATGAGTCACGATTTTACAAGAGAAGTGCTTCAAAAGGACAGAACTGGGTGGTTAAGAAACAAGTGACTTCTGTAAATGTTGAAAAAGTCGAAGACAAAGATGAAAAAGTTTTTGTGAAAAATGACAAAGATTTTCCATCATTAAATGAAACTTATTGTGTTGAAATGCCTAAGGTCCAACAGACCTGGGCTAAATTGTTCAAGTAATTGAGTTTTTGAGAATGTGCAGGTGCTCATGAAGTTTGATTGTCAAGGAGGAGAATTGATGAGCAGCCTAGCACAGGAGGAGAAGGCTGCTGAACCCTGGTTTGGTTGAACAGGGAGTTTATCGTTTTCTGTACATAAATAAACAATATTTCAAAAACCCTAAAAATTGAAAAATTTTGAAAAACCAAAAATATGTTTTAGTTTGTTAAAAACTTAAAAACCAAAAATATGTTGATTGAATACGCCGAAACCCTCACGGCTGAACAAACATGATTACTTTCACAAGATTGAAAAACGGTTTTCAAACTGTCGAAAATCAATGGGTTGTAAATCATGGGGGTTTGTTATATTTTCTGCAAATCAGAGCACTTAAAGCAGAAAATGGATGTCGAGACAAAGCTATCAGTATTGGTTGTCAAAATTTTCTTTAAAATGGTTTTGCATTTTAGGGGGAGTAAGAAATTGTCAGAAAATCCAAAAACATTAGAAAATTTGAAAAAGCCAAAAACATGATAAAACAAAAAATTGAGTTTTTGTGTAAAAAGAGGAAATGATAGTACATCAGTGGACTGTCACAGTACGCTAAAGAAATGGAAAGTTTAAATGTGTTAAACGATCTCACCGTGGACGTGTCGGTAGATTTTTATACATTTAGTAAATTTTTTCGGGATATAAACATAAATTCAAACTTCCTTATTTCGTGGGGAACACTACTTGAATATATAGGTAACCCCTAAAATCTTGTTTGAAAGGTCTCATAATCTGATATACTAGGTTTTTATACTCAATGATGTCTGGGGTATTATTCCGGGACTTCTGCTGAATGGAAGTTCTGACCTAGTCCTCGAATAATACTTTCCGCAAATGCTTGAAACACAGCATCACCCTCAGCATATATGATAAGACAATAAAATTGCTTAGCAATGCTGTTGTAAAAAAGATCCTCTAAAGGGGACACACCCACAAGTTGAGTCATGATCTCTCTGCTGAACGGTAGTTCTGACCTGAGCTCTCATGATTCTTCATAATTTATTAACCACTTACAGATATCATTTGTGTTATAATTACCTGTAAGACTGATTATTGGGATCTGGATACGGGAGTATATTCAAGAGGTGGGACACATGAATGGGTTTAAGTTCTTAAAATACATAATTCGTATCCTGAATTAGTTGAAATTTGTGTGAAAATTTAAGTGGATCAGTATATCGACAATCTAAGTGAATTGTTTAATTCTTAATGTGTAACTAAGCTCAACGGTACTTGTGACTTGTCAAAAACTGATATGATCCTCTGACGCGAACTCAAACAAAAATATTGTCTGTAAATATGTTTGTACATATTTCTTTACTGCTTTATATTTCAGAAAATACAAAAAGATTTTGATTTCTACTTTATTTTCGACAACCGATGTCTGAAGCTGAGTTTCAAAATCTAAGTATGCTGATTGTGTTTCTGAAAATAAAACAAGTTCATTAATTTGAAACTTGATGTTTTAAAATCAAAAATCAAAAACAGTTTGTGATATCTCCAAGGTCATTAATTTGGACTTGGATGATTAACTGTGAGGGATTTGGATGCTTATACTGTTAAAATCTGTAAAAGAGCTAGTTTCTGATCCGGTTCGTTGAAACTGCCAAATCTTTGAACATTGTTGATAGGGGGAGAGTATCAAGTAATCCTGGATATATTTCATATTATTATATCTTAGTCCCAGGATCTTGATTTAGAAAGTTTGATAGAGCCAGGTTACGATACCTGGACAACCAAAAATGCTTTCATTGTAAAATATTTTAGCAAAATTTGAGAGAGCCAGGTTTTCAATCCTGGATGTTCAAAACGTTTTTACTTATAAATGTTTGAGAATTGCAGATGTAGTACCAGACTACGATCCCGATAGCCGAGTCTAAGGGGGAGTCTGAAGACGAGCTCAACGCAAGGGGAAACGTGCATAGGAGCCAGGATCCTTTCCCAAAAGAGCTTGTAACCGGAAAGCCAGGTGTCGATCCCAAAGCACGGAAGCTTGACGAAAGGGGGAGCCTGAAGAGTCTACCGAAAGGAAGGAGCTGGAGCTGAAGACAGATCCACCGGGATTCTGTTCGAGCTAGAGAGAGAGAAAGACCAGAAGCTACGAGTCTGACTAAATGTTTGAGATTGACTGCGGCAATATCCAAGGGGGAGTCTGTTAGTGCAGTATGTCTATCGCCTCCGTCATCTCAAGATCGTAGCTGAAACAGTTTATTTCTAGTGCTTATATTGTAATAGTTAGAAATATCTAGAAAAAGGCAAGGTGGCATTTATGTAAATAATGAGATATCTCATTATATCCCTTGGCCTATAAATAGGAGCCTTAGGGTTTCTTTTAGGAACTTTTGGAGATCTTTCCTCATTTTGGAGCTTTAGAGAAGATAGAGGCTAGAGAGAGAAAGTAGAGAGAGAAAGAGCTTCAAGTGATTCAAGGTGTTGTATCTTTTCAAATCATATACAGAATCACAGATTATTTGACGTTCGTGTGTTTCGGTCTTGCTCGTGCACGGATTCCGCACGTCGTACGAGTCGGTTCGCAATCGAAACGGATCAAACCGGGACCTAACAATTTGGATGAGAAATTAGATTAGAATTTTTTTTTCATTTTCTATTGTTTGTTATCTAATTCTCTGTTGTTTATTATCTAATTCTCTACTAATAAAAAAAACTGAGTATAAAACACCAAAAACTACAAACACCAAAACGCCTGATAGTATGAAAACTGTGAGAACGGATGCTAGCAAAGCACGTTGTTGCTATATAAAACGCCAAAAAAATACAAAACAATGTATTATTAGAAAACAACACTATTTGACAGATGAAACTGAACGAAACAGTAACTGTAAACAGTAAAAATGAAGAGACGGGAACATTGTTGCTAAACATTTATTATATTAAAAGCCACTACATGGGAAACTGAATTTATTTATTTTTTTCAAAACGCCATAATTGCTTGTCACATTATAGGCCTGCATCCTACATGGCACAACAATTGATAAAAAAATACGCATCAAGAAAAATCACTGATGTTTTTTACCGCAAAAAACAAATATCTACCTGGCCGCAAAAAAAAAAGCTCATTATATAAGTACAACAGCTAAACAAAAGCTTCACACTCTACAGATTCATTAAAAACGCCACATCTTGTCTAAAACGCCATATAATATAAAAAAAAAGGTACATGTTATTGCATGGAGGCTTGAGAGGTCAGAGGACGTTTCGTCATTAAGTTCTCTGATAGGAAAATGGTGAAAGTCAAAACAATTAAAGCCATACTTAGTTAAACGCCAAAATATTTACTATGCTCATGATCTAAAAAAACAATAAAAACGTCAAGTATTTGTTAAACACCAAAAATGGAGAGATATTGTGAGACGCGTTTAAAAAAGAATATGAAAGGACAAAAAGTCCCACCGCCCTTCACTATGTTGCGTGCCACGTGTTAGGCCAGGATCCGTTCTCACCGTTCTCACACTTTAAGGAGTTTTTTCCTGATCCCGTACCCCTCTCTCTCTCTATATATATATAAATACATATTCTTCTCATATAAATGGTTCCTTATAACTATACAAATTTCATGAAAATTAACTAGAGGGACTGTTATTGCATTTTTCTAAAAGCTGAAGTTCAGGGACCATTTATGTATATATATATATATAAATACATATTCTTCTCATATAAATGGTTCCTTATAACTATACAAATTTCATGAAAATTAACTAGAGGGACTGTTATTGCATTTTTCTAAAAGCTGAAGTTCAGGGACCATTTATGTATATATTAAAAGATTATTCGAATTAAAACATTAAAAGGGGGACAACAAGATTTGAACCTGCATACACCTTGTCCAGCAACACCAACGTACACGCAAACACCTCTCCGCCAAGTCTCTATATCTGTCAAGAACCATAACCGTTTTACATATATGTTGATCTTGAAGGAAACCTTTCCTTTCAAAATGATTTTTGCCGCCCAAACTTATAACGAAAATGGTAGGTATCAATCACTAATTTATTCCCATTTCGAGTTTCCTTAGGGTGAGAGGGGCACTCCTCTCTTAGGGGAGTCCCCTCTCTTACGCACGGCCAATCAGCACGCGCCACGTCAACTCCCCTCTTAACTCCCCTCACACCCTCAATTTGATGGCGGCACTCCTATCTTAATCTCTCTCATCATCTTCTCTCTCTCTCTCTCAGCATCTTCTCTCTCTCTCCTCTCTTTTTGTGCTGTCGAATGGGTTTGGTTGTGCGGTGAACACACACCGCTCCCCCTACCCGCGTTGATGGCGGCGGTGTTCCCGCTCGGGGACTTGGGTCACCGAATGCCACCCCGAGAAGTGCCCCGCTCACCCTTATAAATCGAAGATCTCCTATTCATGAACAGCCTGGAAACACGTTTTTTGAAATAAGTTCCTAAGAGCATCACCAATAAGATGTATTTGAGTGTTTTTAAGAAGAGAGAAAGGTGAGGTGGATGAGAGAGTGTGTGAGGTGGAGGAGATAATGTGTGGTGATGTATGTAGTGAAAAACATGTATTTAAGTAGGGGTGTAAACGATGCGCAACGGCTCGAGAGCTACTCGGGATCGGATCGGTAATAAGCTCGAACGAGTCGAGCTTTAACGAGCCCGAGCCCGAGCTCGAGCCTGAAATATGACTCGTTTAGCTATCGAGCCCGAGCTTTGCATACAAAGATCGTTTAGGCGCCTAAACGAGCCTAAACATAATTTTATATTAATTATATATATATATATATATATATATATATATATATATATATATATATATATATATATATTACATAACATTGGTTGGCCGAGCTCGAGCCGAGCTTTGACTCATTTAAGCTATATTGAAACGAGCCGAGCTTTGAACTCGTTTAAGATTGTTCTCAAATCATCTCGAGCCGAGCCGAGCCGGACTCGAGCTTTGGATTTTACTTACGAGCCGAGCTCGAGCTCGAGCTTCACTGAAACATCACGAGCCGAGCTCGAGTAGTGGAAAGCTCGGGCTCGGCTCGGCTCGTTTACACCCCTATATTTAAGTAGAGAGAAAGGTGTTGTGAGAGGGAGGGAGGAGAGAGGAGAGATGAGAGAGAGTGTTGTTTTTAGGGGAGGGGAGGTGGTCACTAGTGATAGAATTCTTTCACTCACAAGCACCAATCAAGTTCCGCCATGTCATCAACCATTTTTCCATCACTCACAACCTTTTTTTAGTGGGGGTGGTCATCACTCACCACCACACCCAACAATTCCCCCCCAACCAACAACTACCCTCACAAAATAAGGAGTATATATTAAAAGATTATTCGAATTAAAACACTTTAAGGAGTTTTTTCCTGATCCCGTACCCCTCTCTCTCTCTATATATATAAATACATATTCTTCTCATATAAATGGTTCCTTATAACTATACAAATTTCATGAAAATTAACTAGAGGGACTGTTATTGCATTTTTCTAAAAGCTGAAGTTCAGGGACCATTTATGTATATATATATATATATATATATATATATAAATACATATTCTTCTCATATAAATGGTTCCTTATGACTATACAAATTTCATGAAAATTAACTAGAGGGACTGTTATTGCATTTTTCTAAAAGCTGAAGTTCAGGGACCATTTATGTATATATTAAAAGATTATTCGAATTAAAACATTAAAAGGGGGACAACAGGATTTGAACCTGCATACACCTTGTCCAGCAACACCAACGTACACGCAAACACCTCTCCGCCAAGTCTCTATATCTGTCAAGAACCATAACCGTTTTACATATATGTTGATCTTGAAGGAAACCTTTCCTTTCAAAATGATTTTTGCCGCCCAAACTTATAACGAAAATGGTAGGTATCAATCACTAATTTATTCCCATTTCGAGTTTCCTTAGGGTGAGAGGGGCACTCCTCTCTTAGGGGAGTCCCCTCTCTTACGCACGACCAATCAGCACGCGCTACGTCAACTCCCCTCTTAACTCCCCTCACACCCTCAATTTGATGGCGGCACTCCTATCTTAATCTCTCTCATCATCTTCTCTCTCTCTCTCTCAGCATCTTCTCTCTCTCTCCTCTCTTTTTGTGCTGTCGAATGGGTTTGGTTGTGCGGTGAACACACACCGCTCCCCCTCCCCGATTACCCTCCCCGCGTTGATGGCGGCGGTGTTCCCGCTCGGGGACTTGGGTCACCGAATGCCTCCCCGAGAAGTGCCCCGCTCACCCTTATAAATCGAAGATCTCCTATTCATGAACAGCCTGGAAACACGTTTTTTGAAATAAGTTCCTAAGAGCATCACCAATAAGATGTATTTGAGTGTTTTTAAGAAGAGAGAAAGGTGAGGTGGATGAGAGAGTGTGTGAGGTGGAGGAGATAATGTGTGGTGATGTATGTAGTGAAAAACATGTATTTAAGTAGAGAGAAAGGTGTTGTGAGAGGGAGGGAGGAGAGAGGAGAGATGAGAGAGAGTGTTGTTTTTAGGGGAGGGGAGGTGGTCGCTAGTGATATAATTCTTTCACTCACAAGCACCAATCAAGTTCCGCCATGTCATCAACCATTTTTCCATCACTCACAACCTTTTTTTAGTAGGGGTGGTCATCACTCACCACCACACCCAACAATTTCCCCCCAACCAACAACTACCCTCACAAAATAATATATCACGCCGTTGAAAATATCACGAAATCGAGAAATCGTGATACAATAACGCGTTATACTTTGAGTGGCGGTGGAAAGACAAAACCCATCACTCGTTATATTGGGCTATCACGGAACCGCCCCGTGTGCTCTTAGGTGATGGGAATGGGGCAAGAGAGAGAATGTTTGTGATTGGTGAGGCAATGCCACATTGGCATCATAAAAATATAAAAAAAAAACACCCCTATTGGGGATGCTCTAATCATCGATCCTTTCCATAAGAACATGGGGTATGGTGGGGCGGAGGTTGGGGGCATGAGTTGACACCTGGAGTTCGAGCCCCCCAACCGGTGAGTGACGTGTCCGTAGGGTATGGCGGGGCGTGGCTAGCCCGCATGGCTTGGCAGTTTATTAAAAAAATACAAAAATTAAAAAATACACACAATATTAAAAAAAAAGCCTAAAATTTTATTAAATTCCTAAAAATTACAAAATTCATAAAAATTACAAAAAAAACCTAAGGATTACAAAAAAAAAAAAAATCTAGAGCGTTAGGTAAATTTCAAAAATAGCGAGCTTGTCGAACGGCTTCCGCTCGTTGCCCCGAAACTCGATGTTCGCCACCACCACCCGGTCTTTGTGGCTTATCTCAGCGCTCGGAATGGCTTCGTAGTAGGCTTTGAAACGATCAAACTTCGGCCGTAGCTCGCGCCATTTATGTTGGCACGCGTTTAAGTTGTGCCGGTCGTTTCCCATGTTATGCCGGTAGCTAGCAAAAGCTTCCGGCCAGTAACGCGTTTCAACGGTTGTCGGCCTTTCATTGCGTCAACGACGCTCGTGACAAGAGCTAGCTCTTCTTCGTGTGTCCAAGAGGCCATCGATCAAGTGTGTTTGGGTTGGGGTAGCGGGTTCGATCAAGTGTGCTTGGGTTGGGGTAGCGGTCAGCCGGTGGGGTTGGGGTTAATATATATAGCGATGTTGGGTGGGTGAACTGCTTGGCTTGGCCAAACGGTTATAATTTGAAATTTAAATGCCACCGCTATGACCTAGCCAACAAGAGAATAGGAGCCCCACATAGGATCGCTAGCCTGCCCCACGCCCGGCTTTAAACTCCCTCCCCATGGGCCACGCCCAAACCCAAGCCCACTCGGGGTGGTGGCTTGTGCGTTTTCAGCCAACCCACGCCCCAACCCCCGCCTCATACCCCACAGTCTAAAAAACGATACCGTGAGACCCCACCCTCTCCATAAAATCAAACCTTAGGTCCTTCTCTGTTCGTTTACGTTATCCCTCCCTCTACTCTCTAAAATAATAAACTGCGTCGAAGAAAAAAAACCTGCAACCTGTAGGAGACACGAAGACGCCGCTGAAGCTAGCCGGAATTCACGTTGGACCTTAACCCACCTCGTTTTGGTATACTCCTTCCCCTTCCATGCTAACCAATTCGTTTTTAAATCGCAAATCAAACTAGGAAATCCTTAAACTTCGTTTACCAGTTGATGTATAAGGGATGGGTTAGTGTAACGAGTTAGGTTCTGTTTGATGTAAGAAAGGAGACGACTAGCATTTGCTTATAAAACAATTCGGGATCCAAATCTTTCACAAAAAAGGCTTTGGTCTGTTTGTTTGGTTTGCTCGGATAAACATCACCAACAGAGGACGCGCGGGTGCGATCCTTGTCTCCTCAGTTTTGTCACATGTTTTTGTATTTTAATATTTTACTAGAATTACCATCCGCCGCAATGCGGCGGAGATTCATTAGTTATGTATTATGTTAGATAAAAGGCAAATGTTTCTCACATGACCACTAGCCTGTGTGTAAAACCGAGAAAAAAATAACTAAGTCGATCTCTGACTCGCACGTTGCGACAGACCGGTGGCGTCTTTGAGAATTCACGTACCCTGTTCGAGCTCGAAAAATGGGCCCATATGCTTTAGCGGTAAAAAATATAATTACGAAAATAACAAAAATTGTAGTATTTGATAAACAATGCAATTACGATAATGACAAAATCATAGTATTTTAATGAGTTACATACCGTAATAAATAATAAGTTAATAACTAACAAATGATTCGTGCAGCCCTCTTTGCGTTCTTCATAGTAAATTGTTGGATCAACTCTTCACAATTATACGTTTTTGTATAAATATTGGATCAATATCCATTTCACTTGCAATCTCTCTAGCTTCATCAATCGCTTTTAAAAAGCCTTTTTCTCTATACTTCTTAAAGTACTTAATCAAATTTTTTGTTTCTTGAATAGCAATTTCAAGATGAATATCCTTTGCTTGTAATTTTTTGCTCACAAGATTCACCTGATTTAACACTTCATACCATATGACAATTGATACCAAAAAATCAAAGTCACTAAGTTCTCTTTCTGCTAAAGATGTTGTGATATGTACCAATCGGTTGATAGATAATCCGTTGAGTGGATCAAACTCAAAAGAAATTAGCAAGAAGCAAGAGTAGCAATTTAGAGAGAATATTAGACTTTCATAATTTTCATTCATAATCTAAACAATTGTTAATCGGCTGATATATAGCCTTACAATACAATACCCACTACTTGCTATTTAAAAGGATAACTACCCACTCAAATAGATAATGGTAACCCACTACTTAAAAACAATTAATTCCATAAATCTAATTAACTAAGTTACTAATATTGCATGATAATATTCATGATGTGATGCATATGTTTGATATGTCTTCATGACTTCGTGGGTTTCATGGCACACATCATTCCACCCCACTCGAATTCGATTTGTCCGCAAGGCGAAAATCCGGTTACAACTTGGTGGAAACCACGGCGGACGCCACTCGGTCCGTCCCAAAGCGTTTGGAGAAGTCATAGTGAAACGCCACGGTGTGGTCTCAACGTAGCGCCACGGTGGTCGCCAATCACGTCTCCTCATGCCACCGGGGACCTTCGACATAGTTGCAAGTTCTTTTTCTGTGTGAGGAGTATCATTATTCACCGTAAACTTAGGATGGAGTGAAGCTTTGTATGAGATTTTGAGATCTCGCATGAAAGTGTCTTCACGAGGATAACTGGTAGGTGGGATTGTGGGTTTTGTGACTGTGAATGATGCACTTTTCGGTGGCAAAAGGGCTATGCGAGCGGCTTGTTTCGGTGTTGCTGAATTTGTTGGTGCGGTGGCGGAAACGGGTGGTGGAAGTGTAGGTACAGGAGCGGGAGTTGGTGGTGGTGATGCGGCAGCAGGTGACGGTAGCGGTGTAGAAAAAATGGGTGAAGTTGCCCATCTCCGGGACTCGTTTTTGAGAAGATCGATCATCTCAGCAATCGTTGATATGATTCGATCCAACGACCCGTTCCATTCGTGAGCATCCATGAGGGGATCAAACCTGGCTCTGATACCAATTGATATGTACCAATCGGTTGATAGATAATCCGTTGAGTGGATCAAACTCAAAAGAAATTAGCAAGAAGCAAGAGTAGCAATTTAGAGAGAATATTAGACTTTCATAATTTTCATTCATAATCTAAACAATTGTTAATCGGCTGATATATAGCCTTACAATACAATACCCACTACTTGCTATTTAAAAGGATAACTACCCACTCAAATAGATAATGGTAACCCACTACTTAAAAACAATTAATTCCATAAATCTAATTAACTAAGTTACTAATATTGCATGATAATATTCATGATGTGATGCATATGTTTGATATGTCTTCATGACTTCGTGGGTTTCATGGCACACATCATTCCACCCCACTCGAATTCGACTTGTCCGCAAGGCGAAAATCCGGTTACAACTTGGTGGAAACCACGGCGGACGCCACTCGGTCCGTCCCAAAGCGTTTGGAGAAGTCATAGTGAAACGCCACGGTGTGGTCTCAACGTAGCGCCACGGTGGTCGCCAATCACGTCTCCTCATGCCACCGGTTGATAGATAATCCGTTGAGTGGATCAAACTCAAAAGAAATTAGCAAGAAGCAAGAGTAGCAATTTAGAGAGAATATATAGCCTTACAATACAATACCCACTACTTTCTATTTAAAAGGATAACTACCCACTCAAATAGATAATAGTAACCCACTACTTAAAAACAATTAATTCCATAAATCTAATTAACTAAGTTACTAATATTGCATGATAATATTCATGATGTGATGCATATGTTTGATATGTCTTCATGACTTCGTGGGTTTCATGGCACACATCATGTTGCTTCCTCTGCAATTGCAGCATCGTTATTCATTTCTCAAACTTTCAGAATCAACATATCAATCGGATGTTCAATCAGAAATTCAGATTAAACTTTCAATTCAAAGATTCAGATTATATATATCAATCGGAAATTCAGAATGAATATATCAATCGGAAATTCAGAATCAAAGTTTCAATATATCAATCGGAAATTCAAAGTTTTAATCGAAAATTCACCTGATGTTCAGAATCATCTCCTGCTGTTCGTCTCCTGATGTTCGTCCGTTCAGTTTCCTGCGTGGCTAGCCGCTGCGTATTTCTTTTTTTTTAATCATATTAGTATTGGATTGGGCCCAATAAACATATTGTTAAGTTGGGTAAATTATAAAGAATACAAATGCATTTGATAATGGGCCTTTATATTGGATTTGTTATGTGTGTAATTTTTTTTTTAAAATAACATACATATAACGAATTTTTAAAAAAAATCCCGTGCCCCTCGAAAAAACGGGCCTTGTGCGGAAGTCCTCCTCGCACACCTAAAGAGCCGCCCATGCGACAGACCTATCAAACGGGGAAAAATAGACGTGCTGTGACGGACATGTCAAACAGGAAAAAATAGATGAAAATTGTTAGAAGATAACATGTTGAATTGGGTAGGTTCAAAATGATTTGTATAGCTTTTAACTCGCAGAATACATAATAGTCCAGTGGTTTGGGCGCTGGTTATTGTGCAGCAGACACAGGTTCGAGTCCGGTGCCCAGCGACCAGATAATTTTATTTTATATATCTTATATTTTTATAAACAAATTTATTTATTAAAAAATATTTATTAAACCAGATTGATATAGTTTATTAACAACTTAATTAATCAGATGTATGTATTAAATCATGCTAATATTTTATTTAAACTAGATTTATATGAATTATTCATTTAATCAGTCCTTTATTCGGGGTTATATATTAAAACAGATTAGTAGTTCACTTACTCAGATTTTTATATAAAGCATTCATTTAATTGAACTACTCATCCACTTAATCAGATTTACTAAATCAAATTAGTTATGTATTAGGTCAAAAATTTATTTAGATATTTATACAGGATTGTTTTACTTTAACTTGGAATTCCTAATTATATGATTGTAAGTCCCAAATCTAACAATGATATCAAACAATCACCAAGGATGACCGGAATCCAAACTTGGTGATATTCAAGAAAAACAAGAAATCACAAGAACACGGAAACACTTTAACACCTTGCACACGATTCTATTTAGGGGTGTAAACGAGTCGGGCCGAGCCCGAGCTCGACCAGGCTCGAGCTCGGCTCGTTAGGTTTTTATGAAGCTCGAGCTTGAGCTCGGCTCGGTTCGAGTTGAGCTCGGCTCGTGAGTAAAACCCAAAGCTCGAACTCGGCTCGACTCGGCTTGAGCTATTTTGAGAACAACCTTAAACGAGCTAAAAGCTCGGCTCGAGCTCACTTCAACATCGCTTAAACGTGCCAAAGCTCGGCTCTAGCTCGGCTCGTCAATGTTATCATCATTATTAATATATTATATATACAAAAATCAAAATTTTGAATGGGCTCGTTTAGGCTCACGATTCTAATAATAGCTTTGTATTTCAGGCTCGAGCTCGGGCTCGATAACAAAACGAGCTCTATTTCAGGCTCGAGCTCGGGCTCGGGCTCGTTAATGCTCGGATCGTTCGAGCTTTTAACTGAGCCGATCACGAGTAGCTCTCGAGCCTCTAGGCTTGTTTACACCCCTAATTCTATTCCTTGAATAAGCAAAACCGTTTGGTACAAGATGAACATCCAAAATTGCCTCCCTTAGCTCTCTCTAGCAATTCTATAACAATGGAGGTCTTACCTCTTGAAATGATATAACAATAGTATTTATATATTCTAGGTATGCCCATGCCCCACATGGGCTCCCATTGGGCTTGCCTGGCACACATGGCCTTAGGTATGCCCAAATGACCTATAAAGGTCCAAAACCTAATATAAACTAACCCAATTAATCCCAGTTCGCTACCATAGACCGTTGCGTATATTTGATGCGCCAGTCTCACACTTCTAGGACCTAACAATCTCCCCCTAGACTTATGCATCAAATTGTCTTCATAGCATGAATTCAGCAACATCTTCAACAAAGTCTATGGTTGTTGTTATGCTGTAAGTATTGTGGAAGTTCTTGACTTTTGAACTCTCAGTACTGGGTCCTTTTCTTGTTCTGTTGTGGTTAGCTTCATATAAGGATCACGATAAGCTCTGCTTGAAAATCTTGTTAAAAAGAATGCGAGATGAGGATTCTCAACAGCTCTTTTCTTCTTCGGTCTTTCTCTTTCAAGCAGGTTCACAGGTACTTCTTCAGATCTACTATCATTGTCAGACGATGACTCGTATCCGGTTCTTCTAACTCAGGTACATCTGGTTGTTGTGATGCTTCATGCTTTGTCAGCAGCTGACAACATCTCAATCTTCATCAACCCACCTTTCTTGATTGAATCAAGTTTTGCACATTCTCAGAAAATCATAAGCAAACATTTCTACGGAACAGAGGAAAGTACCATATGAACACTAGGTACATCCAAGTACTTGTACTCGGATTTCACAATTCAAATTCTTTCAACTTTTGATGACCAGTTAAATCTTCAATAACAATTAATAAATTTTTAGTTTAAAACAAATAAAACACTGTATTTTTGGATTTTTGGTTTTAAGAAAACAAGACGCTATTTTTGGATTTTAATTTTTTTTTAGTTTTTTAATTTTTTAATAAAATAGAATATAAACAATGTAAGAATGATATGGTTTAATGCTTGCCTATTCTTTCATTGATCTCAACAATATATACACAATACAATCTCCCTATTTTAGGGAATAGATAATTACAATATTAACTGCATAATTATCTCATAATTTATACAAAGTATATTCTATGAAATATTCTATTACACCCCCGCAGTCGAAGCAAGAGGCGGCCGAATGTTGAGACTGTTGCGAAAGTCATCAAAGAGAACCCGGGGTAAGCCTTTAGTGAAGATGTCAGCTATTTGAAACCATGTAGGCGTATGAAGAATGCGAATGGTACCACGTTGGACATGTTCCCAAACAAAGTGAATGTCCAACTCTATATGTTTGGTCCTCTGATGCTGAACGGGATTGCCCGAAAGATAAATGGCACTAATATTATCACAATAGACTAGACTGGCCGTTTTGATAGGGTGTCGCAGTTCGAGAAGTAGATTTCGAATCCAGCATACCTCAGCAACAACATTGGCAACAACATTTGTGACAACCTTCACTAAACCGGGTATCCGTACGACCTAATTAATAGTTAATTACTGCTTAATTACTGTGCTTACTTGAAATTGTGGATAAACTGCTACTTGATTTCTGATACTTGTACATACCTGCATCATACTCTGTTTACTGTCATTACATTAATTACATGCTAAACCTTAGTGACAAACATGATGCACAAAAACACAGTAGCATTATGAACGGGTAACCTATTGAACGTGCTGTCATAACTAGCACCAGGCAGATACTGCCTCTAAGGCCTGTAAGAGCCAGAAATATTTTACTACACTAGTGGTGAGTGTAGGGATACAAGGGTTGTAGAACTGCGTCTCTAGGGATAAGCCACAATGACTGGATGTGCCTAAAACGTACTCTAAGCACAAAATTCAGCACTTTACATAATAATTCAGCTTTTAGCTACCTAATAAAGTGCCAAAACATGAGAAAAATATTACTAGACACTTTCCAAAGTGTCGGAAATAAGTTGTGTCACTAAATGTAATTATAACGACACTTTAAAGCTTTATTAAGCACTTTAACGGATTACTATCCAACCAAACAACCGGACTATACCCGGAACATGAAAATATTGTTATTTTCATTATTTATCTTTTTCTGAGCCAGTTAGGGTCCCCGTATACCCTAACACCCGTCATAACACACTACACATTAGTAACTGGGTTAAACACTTAACTAACTTGGTTTAACCTAACTAATACTTACCTATCTTGTTGGAAAGGAACTAGCTTACCCCCCTCCTAACCGTCCCCAACCATGGGGGAACACACTTTGTACTCTTTGTGATTATTTTAATCACCTTTGCCTAATATCTAAGTAACATATGAACCTTTGGATAATACCTACACTATTTGTCTATAAGTATGAGCATTAACACAACATCACATTCCACCACTTAATCAACAAACACACCACTCTCTCTTCCTCTCTAGAAGCTTACGGCCGAACACCCCCCTTCCCATACATCCATTTTCGATTTTGATCTTCACATTCCATCATCATTCAAGCTTCAAGGATCACGTATTAGGAGGCTTGGTGCACTCGGAGTTTGAAGGACCTCCTTATCTTGCTTTTATCCACGCCATTTTCGTCAAGATTCTTCCCTAGCCTCGAGCTAGTGGTATGTTGTTTAAATCACCTTCTTGAACTATTCTAAAGTGGTTAATACAATTTGTAACGGTTAAAACTAGTGATCATACGAGATGATACATTAAAGTTTACTTAAAACACTAAAAATGGTGGTTAATAGCTCATATGTTGTGTAAATGTTGTAGTAATTGAAATTTGTGATTATTTAGACCCGATCTATGTTGTGGTAGCTCGGATCACCACTTAACCCGGTTTGGTCATGATCACGAATCATGACATAAGGTTATTTTGAATAGAACAAGGGTTAAAGGGTGAAGCTCTACCACACACGAATCATGAACTTGTGTAAAAGTGTTTTAGCTTGTACAATAATGTTTAAAACTAGCAGATCTACGTATCTGCAAGTGGTATTTTCAAAGGACCAAGCGTCAAGGAAATCATGTTTTCTAAAAATAGATCTTACATTAACAAGAATGGTTTTCAGAACACACAAGTGTGTAAACACTTGTGTAACACAAAGTTTCGACGAAATAAACTATTTTTGTAAAAGTGGACGAGAAGTTGTAAAGACGGAACTTCCAAAAAAACAAGGTTTTTACAAAATCGGATTGTTTTATATAAAGATCCACTAAAAGTAATGAGATTTACTTCACAGTTTGGATAAACCACCAGTTCATGAAATTTATGCGATTTATACATATTTTGACTAGTTTGTGATTTGAACATTGATTTGGTTGAATGAGAAGATTGTTGGTTTGATTTATAAAAGAAAATGATACGCTTAAAAGCGTGGCCACCTCCAGTTACAGAGGAAACTCTGGCGTAATTTTTTCTAAAAACCTAACACTTAGAACTATTTACACTACAAGTGTTAGAATTATTTTTGACATGTTCTCGAAACATAAATTTCGCCATGACTTTATTTACTAAATATTCGGAGGTGGGATTTTCACAAAATTTAACGTGATAAATATATATTTTCACACACTGTTTATGATTATTTTGTGAAGATACATAAATATTATTTTTAGAGTAAAAATAATATTTACGAACGTTAACGAATCCAAAATAATACGAACGCTTCCACCATAAATATATAAGTTACACCGGTAATTATATTACCACTCGATTGTTAAAACGTAACTTACGCACTTCCGGAAATATTTATGAACACGTATTTTAACAACGTATTATTGGAGAAAAATTATGTGAAATGAAAATATAATATTTTTTTTTGAGAAAAATACTTATATTTTGGAATTGGAAATATATATATATATATATATATTAAGTGAGACTTAATGATATAATTTGAACGCACATGTATTGAATCCCCCATCCTTGGGAAGGAGATTAAATACCAAGTATATACAGAACGTAAACACGAAATAGTTGTCTAACTATTTCCCAAAAACTTAAACTATAAAGCTAAGGCACGGCCGTTCGTCTAATAGAATTAGCACCTGTAGGTCGTCGCACAGCTGCCTGATTTGGAGTACTTGGTAGAGACGCACCGACTGTGAGTTCATGTCCCCCTTTTCTCTAACTGTTTTCAGTTTTCTTAACTGCGGGGGTGAAATACATGTTACTTTGATTACAAGTACTTTATACATGGTATGGTTAGCGTAAGGAGGTTTACTACTTAGATCATGTGAGTGGGTAGGCAGAAACTGGAGGCCATTAATCCTCATTGTAGGACCGAGGGACGTAAGCGGTAGATCTATCTGGGTGTAGCGAGCCCAACTCTAGGCCCAACAGAACGGACCTCTGAGAGGCCCAACAGAACGGACCTTGGAGTGACTTTGTACCCATTCGCCAAATATGCTAGGTTTGAGTCTTCCTACTTGCACTTCACACATATCAATGGCCTTGCAAACCATTGGTGATCTCTTTTTCCTTATTTGCTACATACCAGGATTTTACACTTACAAAGGTTTATTTACTTACTTACGCATGAACTCGCTCAACATTATTGTTGATTTTTCAACTTACATGTATTTCAGGGAATTAAAGATCTGGGGCGGTATGTTATGTTTTCCCGCTGCATATGGGTTCCGAGGTCATCCCGGTTTAGGAAATGTGACTTTTCCCTGGACGAGTCACAAATCTTAAACTGCGTTTTATTCATGTTGATGTTTGTGTCTTTTAAAACAATGTTTTATGTTATGGTGTTGTAGTCCCTAAGACAATGTTATGTTACTTTGGTTTTTAAAACTTAAATCTATGGATGATCTTGCATGGTTTTTATTTCATATAGCTTGTTATGATTAAGCTATGGTATTAAGAAGTCACACCAAAATAACCACGCTTCCGCAAAGCCAGGGTGTGACAACATTGGCAACAACATTGGTAACAACATTGGCAACAACATTGGCAACAACGCGATACTCAGCTTCAGCACTGGACCTGGAGATGGTGGATTGCTGTTTGGAGGACCAAGATATCAGGTTTTGTCCCACGTAGACACAGTAACCAGACGTAGAACGGCGAGTATCCAGGCATCCAGCCCAATCAGCGTCGGTGTATGCTCGAAGAGAGTAAGGCCGAAGGTGGAAGTGCCTTGAATGTATCTTATAATACGTTTAAGAATGATATGGTTCAATGCTTGCCTATTCTTTCATTGATCTCAACAATATATACACAATACAATCTCCCTATTTTAGGGAATAGATAATTACAATATTAACTGCATAATTATCTCCTAATTTATACAAAGTATATTCTATGAAATATTCTATTAAACATGAACGGAGAAACTAACTCAAACATTTAATTACAATTGCAATGGGATCAAAATCGTTCTCAGGTTGACCAAGGAATATTTTTCAGTGCGAAATTATCCAGACTGGTCTATGCGATTACCAATATGTTTGTCCACTTAAACCTAACGCTCAACTTTCAATTTTCAACTTCGTGATATGATTAAAATAGGATTATACTATAACACCCTTGTGTCCCATACCATGACATACCCTTGCGATCAAGGTAAGTGTAGAGGAATGGCCCGATTCGGCCATTCTGGGTCGGTCACATCCATAATAAATATAATGTAAATTCAACAAATATCTTGGAGATATTCCCATGCAGATAAAGTATCTACCAAATCTCCTAAATATGGGCCTGATCCCTATGCAACTAAAGGGGAAACTCTAATCACCACCAATTATAAATAGGGGACTCCTCCCCAATATTCCACATGTTATTTTCTAACCCTAAACTCTTTCTACATTGAGTTCAATACTGACTTGAGCGTCAGAGGGTGGTCTAGAGACCTCGGTCTCTGACCCTTTCTAGCGTGTTCCGTGACTTTGCAGGTCTAGGATGAGGAGGAGAAGACGAGGTGTGGCCATGTTCGTATTCATCACCACAGAAGTACAGTGTCGTGTAGGTACAAGCTTCTTCATTGGCGCCATCTGTGGGACCGACAACAAACCATACTTCGATCTTCTCTACCAAGCTTCTTCATGACCTAGCCAACAAGCGAATAGGAGCCCCACATAGGATCGCTAGCCTGCCCCACGCCCGGCTTTAAACTCCCTCCCCTTGGGCCACGCCCAAACCCAAGCCCACTCGGGGTGGTGGCTTGTGCGTTTTCAGCCAACCCACGCCCCAACCCCCGCCTCATACCCCACAGTCTAAAAAACGATACCGTGAGACCCCACCCTCTCCATAAAATCAAACCTTAGGTCCTTCTCTATTCGTTTACGTTATCCCTCCCTCTACTCTCTAAAATAATAAACTGCGTCGAAGAAAAAAAACCTGCAACCTGTAGGAGACATGAAGACGCCGCTGAAGCTAGCCGGAATTCACGTTGGACCTTAACCCACCTCGTTTTGGTATACTCCTTCCCCTTCCACGCTAACCAATTCGTTTTTAAATCGCAAATCAAACTAGGAAATCCTTAAACTTCGTTTACCAGTTGATGTATAAGGGATGGGTTAGTGTAACGAGTTAGGTTCTGTTTGATGTAAGAAAGGAGACGACTAGCATTTGCTTATAAAACAATTCGGGATCCAAATCTTTCACAAAAAAGGTTTTGGTCTGTTTGTTTGGTTTGCTCGAATAAACATCACCAACAGAGGACGCGCGGGTGCGATCCTTGTCTCCTCAGTTTTGTCACATGTTTTTGTATTTTAATATTTTACTAGAATTACCATCCGCCGCAATGCGGCGGAGATTCATTAGTTATGTATTATGTTAGATAAAAGGCAAATGTTTCTCACATGACCACTAGCCTGTGTGTAAAACCGAGAAAAAAATAACTAAGTCGATCTCTGACTCGCACGTTGCGACAGACCGGTGGCGTCTCTGAGAATTCACGTACCCTGTTCGAGCTCGAAAAATGGGCCCATATGCTTTAGCGGTAAAAAATATAATTACGAAAATAACAAAAATTGTAGTATTTGATAAACAATGCAATTACGATAATGACAAAATCATAGTATTTTAATGAGTTACATACCGTAATAAATAATAAGTTAATAACTAACAAATGATTCGTGCAGCCCTCTTTGCGTTCTTCATAGTAAATTGTTGGATCAACTCTTCACAATTATACGTTTTTGTATAAATATTGGATCAATATCCATTTCACTTGCAATCTCTCTAGCTTCATCAATCGCTTTTAAAAAGCCTTTTTCTCTATACTTCTTAAAGTACTTAATCAAATTTTTTGTTTCTTGAATAGCAATTTCAAGATGAATATCCTTTGCTTGTAATTTTTTGCTCACAAGATTCACCTGATTTAACACTTCATACCATATGACAATTGATACCAAAAAATCAAAGTCACTAAGTTCTCTTTCTGCTAAAGATGTTGCTTCCTCTGCAATTTCAGCATCGTTATTCATTTCTCAAACTTTCAGAATCAACATATCAATCGGATGTTCAATCAGAAATTCAGATTAAACTTTCAATTCAAAGTTTCAATTCAAAGATTCAGATTATATATATATCAATCGGAAATTTAGAATCAATATATCAATCGGAAATTCAGAATCAAAGTTTCAATATATCAATCGGAAATTCAAAGTTTTAATCGAAAATTCACCTGATGTTCAGAATCATCTCCTGCTGTTCGTCTCCTGATGTTCGTCCGTTCAGTTTCCTGCGTGGCTAGCCGCTGCGTATTTCATTTTTTTTTAATCATATTAGTATTGGATTGGGCCCAATAAACCTATTGTTAAGTTGGGTAAATTATAAAGAATACAAATGCATTTGATAATGGGCCTTTATATTGGATTTGTTATGTGTGTAATTTTTTTTTTAAAATAACATACATATACCGAATTTTTAAAAAAAATCCCGTGCCCCTCGAAAAAACGGGCCTTGTGCGGAAGTCCTCCTCGCACACCTAAAGAGCCGCCCATGCGACAGACCTATCAAACGGGGAAAAATAGACGTGCTGTGACGGACATGTCAAACAGGAAAAAATAGATGAAAATTGTTGGAAGATAACATGTTGAATTGGGTAGGTTCAAAATGATTTGTATAGCTTTTAACTCGCAGAATACATAATAGTCCAGTGGTTTGGGCTAGGGGTGTAAACGATGCGCAACGGCTCGAGAGCTACTCGGGATCGGATCGGTAAAAAGCTCGAACGAGTCGAGCTTTAACGAGCCCGAGCCCGAGCTCGAGCCTGAGCCTGAGCCTGAGCCTGAGCCTGAGCCTGAGCCTGAGCCTGAAATATGACTCGTTTAGCTATCGAGCCCGAGCTCGAGCTTTGCATACAAAGATCGTTTAGGCGCCTAAACGAGCCTAAACATAATTTTATATTAATTATATATATATATATATATATATATATATATATATATATATATATATATATATATATATTACATAACATTGGTTGGCCGAGCTCGAGCCGAGCTTTGACTCGTTTAAGCTATATTGAAACGAGCCGAGCTTTGAACTCGTTTAAGATTGTTCTCAAATCATCTCGAGCCGAGCCGAGCCGGACTCGAGCTTTGGATTTTACTTACGAGCCGAGCTCGAGCTCAAACTTTTAGGCTCGAACCGAGCCGAGCTCGAGCTCGAGCTTCACTGAAACATCACGAGCCGAGCTCGAGTAGTGGAAAGCTCGGGCTCGGCTCGGCTCGTTTACACCCCTAGTTTGGGCGCTGGTTATTGTGCAGCAGACACAGGTTCGAGTCCGGTGCCCAGCGACTAGATAATTTTATTTTATATATCTTATATTTTTATAAACAAATTTATTTATTCAAAAATATTTATTAAACCAGATTGATATAGTTTATTAACAACTTAATTAATCAGATGTATGTGTATGTATTAAATCATGCTAATATTTTATTTAAACTAGATTTATATGAATTATTCATTTAATCAGTCCTTTATTCGGGGTTATATATTAAAACAGATTAGTAGTTCACTTACTCAGATTTTTATATAAAGCATTCATTTAATTGAACTACTCATCCACTTAATCAGATTTACTAAATCAAATTAGTTATGTATTAGGTCAAAAATTTATTTAGATATTTATACAGGATTGTTTTACTTTAACTTGGAATTCCTAATTATATGATTGTAAGTCCCAAATCTAACAATGATATCAAACAATCACCAAGGATGACCGGAATCCAAACTTGGTGATATTTAAGAAAAACAAGAAATCACAAGAACACGGAACCACTTTAACACCTTGCACACGATTCTATTTAGGGGTGTAAACGAGTCGGGCCGAGCCCGAGCTCGACCAGGCTCGAGCTCGGCTCGTTAGGTTTTTATGAAGCTCGAGCTCGAGCTCGGCTCGGTTCGAGTTGAGCTCGGCTCGTGAGTAAAACCCAAAGCTTGAGCTCGGCTCGACTCGGCTTGAACTATTTTGAGAACAACCTTAAACGAGCTAAAAGCTCGGCCCGAGCTCACTTCAACATCGCTTAAACGTGCCAAAGCTCGGCTCTAGCTCGGCTCGTCAATGTTATCATCATTATTAATATATTATATATACAAAAATTAAAATTTTGAATGGGCTCGTTTAGGCTCACGATTCTAATAATAGCTTTGTATTTCAGGCTCGAGCTCGGGCTCGATAACAAAACGAGCTCTATTTCAGGCTCGAGCTCGGGCTTGGGCTCGTTAATGCTCGGCTCGTTCGAGCTTTTAACTGAGTCGATCACGAGTAGCTCTCGAGCCTCTAGGCTTGTTTACACCCCTAATTCTATTCCTTGAATAAGCAAAACCGTTTGGTACAAGATGAACATCCAAAATTGCCTCCCTTAGCTCTCTCTAGCAATTCTATAACAATGGAGGTCTTACATCTTGAAATGATATAACAATAGTATTTATATATTCTAGGTATGCCCATGCCCCACATGGGCTCCCATTGGGCTTGCCTGGCACACATGGCCTTAGGCATGCCCAAATGACCTATAAAGGTCCAAAACCTAATATAAACTAACCCAATTAATCCCAGTTCGCTACCATAGACCGTTGCGTATATTTGATGCGTCAGTCTCACACTTCTAGGACCTAACAATCTCCCCCTAGACTGATGCATCAAATTGTCTTCATAGCATGAATTCAGCAACATCTTCAACAAAGTCTATGGTTGTTGTTATGCTGTAAGTATTGTGGAAGTTCTTGACTTTTGAACTCTCAGTACTGGGTCCTTTTCTTGTTCTGTTGTGGTTAGCTTCATATCAGGATCACGATAAGCTCTGCTTGAAAATCTTGTTAAAAAGAATGCGAGATGAGGATTCTCAACAGCTCTTTTCTTCTTCGGTCTTTCTCTTTCAAGCAGGTTCACAGGTACTTCTTCAGATCTACTATCATTGTCAGACGATGACTCATATCCGGTTCTTCTGACTTAGGTACATCTGGTTGTTGTGATGCTTCATGCTTTGTCCGCAGCTGACAACATCTCAATCTTCATCAACCCACCTTTCTTGATTGAATCAAGTTTTGCACATTCTCAGAAAATCATAAGCAAACATTTCTACGGAACAGAGGAAAGCACCATATGAACACTAGGTACATCCAAATACTTGTACTCGGATTTCACAATTCAAATTCTTTCAACTTTTGATGACCAGTTAAATCTTCAATAACAATTAATAAATTTTTAGTTTAAAACAAATAAAACACTATATTTTTGGATTTTTGGTTTTAAGAAAACAAGATGCTATTTTTGGATTTTAAAATTTTTTTAGTTTTTTAATTTTTTAATAAAATAGAATATAAACATTGTAAGAATGATATGGTTCAATGCTTGCCTATTCTTTCATTGATCTCAACAATATATACACAATACAATCTCCCTATTTTAGGGAATAGATAATTACAATATTAACTGCATAATTATCTCATAATTTATACAAAGTATATTCTATGAAATATTCTATTACACCCCCGCAGTCGAAGCAAGAGGCAGCCGAATGTTGAGACTGGAGCGAAAGTCATCAAAGAGAACCCGGGGTAAGCCTTTAGTGAAGATGTCAGCTATTTGAAACCATGTAGGCGTATGAAGAATGCGAATGGTACCACGTTGGACATGTTCACGAACAAAGTGAATGTCCAACTCTATATGTTTGGTCCTCTGATGCAGAACGGGATTGCCCGAAAGATAAATGGCACTAATATTATCACAATAGACTAGACTGGCCGTTTAGATAGGGTGTCGCAGTTCGAGAAGTAGATTTCGAATCCAGCATACCTCAGCAACAACATTGGCAACAACATTGGCAACAACATTGGCAACAACATTGGCAACAACGCGATACTCAGCTTCAGCACTGGACCTGGAGATGGTGGATTGCCGTTTGGAGGACCAAGATATCAGGTTTTGTCCCATGTAGACACAGTAACCAGACGTAGAACGGCGAGTATCCAGGCATCCAGCCCAATCAGCGTCGGTGTATGCTCGAAGAGTGGGCACGCCTGAGGAGAGAGTAAGGCCGAAGGTGGAAGTGCCTTGAATGTATCTTATAATACGTTTAAGAATGATATGGTTCAATGCTTGCCTATTCTTTCATTGATCTCAACAATATATACACAATACAATCTCCCTATTTTAGGGAATAGATAATTACAATATTAACTGCATAATTATCTCCTAATTTATACAAAGTATATTCTATGAAATATTCTATTAAACATGAACGGAGAAACTAACTCAAACATTTAATTACAATTGCAATGGGATCAAAATCGTTCTCAGGCTGACCAAGGAATATTTTTCAGTGCGAAATTATTCAGACTGGTCTATGCGATTACCAATATGTTTGTCCACTTAAACCTAATGCTCAACTTTCAATTTTCAACTTCGTGATATGATTAAAATAGGATTATACTATAACACCCATGTGTCCCATACCATGACATACCCTTGCGATCAAGGTAAGTGTAGAGGAATGGCCCGATTCGGCCATTCTGGGTCAGTCACATCCATAATAAATATAATGTAAAAACAACAAATATCTTGGAGATATTCCCATGCAGATAAAGTATCTACCAAATCTCCTAAATATGGGCCTGATCCCTATGCAACTAAAGGGGAAACTCTAATCACCACCAATTATAAATAGGGGACTCCTCCCCAATATTCCACATGTTATTTTCTAACCCTAAACTCTTTCTACATTGAGTTCAATACTGACTTGAGCGTCGGAGGGTGGTCTAGAGACCTCGGTCTCTGACCCCTTCTAGCGTGTTCCGTGACTTTGCAGGTCTAGGATGAGGAGGAGAAGACGAGGTGTGGCCATGTTCGTATTCATCACCACAGAAGTACAGTGCCGTGTAGGTACAAGCTTCTTCATTGGCGCCATCTGTGGGACCGACAACAAACCATACTTGGATCTTCTCTACCAAATTTCTAGTTCTACACTCCTCCAAGTTTCGACACGCATTCTTGAAAGTAACTGATGCTCTATAAATATGGTACACAACTTCCTTTACAAAATATTTTTGAAAACTCATCAAGGATCCCCAAAGGATATATGATCCTTACTTCGGTGACATCTCACTCTCATTTTCTTTCATTTTATACTTATTATTCGTTATAAAGAGAGGATGTTAGACATTTAACATCCATTTTCATCCAGTTTTAAGCTTTTGCATAAGTTTTTAACATTTTTTCACAGAGATTAAGGGGTTGGCCACCTCTCTCCCACGTTTAAGGTATCTTATACCTTCTAAGGTTTAATGGTTTTCACCTTTCACACGAATTGGGTTTTGACACACCCCGCTAGTAGCGCACATTTATCCAAGTATGGTTCGAGGTAATGAGACCAGTACACGCTTAGTGGCTGACAATTTCATTGCTGTTAACCATATGTAGGATCTCAAGTATAATGGTAGACGTAACATACATCCGTTATCCTAAGGTTTCTAACGTTTTCACGTTAGCTAAGGTTTTGGCATTTTCATGTCACTTACGTTGGGCTTGTCCCCAGTTTGGGCCAAACCCAAGGATTTTGGGCTTGTCCTCAGTTTATTTGGGCTCGTCCCTAGTTTATTTGGGTTGTCCCCAGTTATGATGGGTTTATCCCCAGGATATTTGGCTTAGTCCCAAGTTCTTTTTTACAGGTTCTTGAAGCTCTAAAGGTTTGAGAATAAGGATCCTGAATCCTTAAACCTTAACTGATTTCGCTGGTCTATATATACTTGTAAGTCTTAAGGATATAGGATCCTAACTTGGATTCTCTGGAAAATAAAGGCGAGGGGTGTAAGGCTTCATCCTCCACAAACAGAAGGACCCATCCACCTTTTCCACCCCCATTGTCTTAAGGATCATGGATTGTTCAAAATACTTACAGACCATAATTGTTCGAATTAAAACATCATAAACCAAAAACCAAAAATCCTAAAAAACTTGGCTCAGGTGATGTGCGCAAAATGCAACATATAAATTACATCAAATGTGGCATTAAACTAACCCTTTTTAGTACTAATGTTGGAAAAAGAGTGTTTTTGTCTTCCTTTTGTATTTTCAGGATTAAATGAGCTCAAATGAACAAAAGAAGCAAAAAGGCAGCTAAATCTAACATAAATACAAGAAAAAGGCTGAACAAGAGAACAGAAGGCTGAACACGCCCCGTGCTCAATGAGCACGGGGGTGTACCCAAGTGTCTGCAGAAAAGACAAAGCTGTAGAAGCTTCTATCACCCACCACGGGGGCGTGCCCAGCGGACACGGGGCCGTGGTCAACTCTAAGATTCGCAGAATCTGAGGGAATCTTGATAGTACAGATACGCTTCTGCACACGGGGTCGTGCCCAGCGGACACGGGGGCGTGGTCAACTAATGCAGACAAACTGCATTTAATGAAGAAAGAGAAGACGGGTGGACACGGGGCCGTGCCCAATGGACACGGGGCCGTGTTCGGGCTTCTGTGCAGGCTATAAATAGGGGTGCTTGGCTCATTTGCAAACCATCCCTTGGCAAACCACCTCTCTCACACTTCACCCACACTCCACCACCACACACCATCATCCACCACCATCATCCATCATCCATCATAGAGTGTGTGAGTACTCTCGGGATCCACGATTGATCGTAAGAGTTCTTGACAATCAAAGGCCTTGTTTGCCTAAGTCTCTTACATCACTTGGTGAAGACAAGTGTCTAGTGTAATACTTTTTATTTTTAATCTTTTCGCACTTTTTATTTGGTTCTGTATTAATGACTTTAATAACTAGTTTCTTATGTTGAAGGTGAGTCTTCCTTATCGTTTGTCCGTGGTGTCTTGGCATTATTTTACTGTCTATATAAAATAAAAGATTTTCACCATTCATATCTCCACGGTCTATATAGAAGTATGTTGGCTACCTGGTCGGGGGTTAAGGGAATGGTTTGGTAAGAGTCTTGTCTTGTTCAGTGTATAGATCCTGCAAGGACGTGGGTCAACTTTAGTAGGACCTCCTTCAATACCCACTGGTATTGGATGGCGGGGGTCCGAACTCCTTGATCCCCTCATATGTAAACTACTATTAATACTTTAATCCGGCTAGTTAGGACTGTATCCCTACTGACTCAGACTACTTAGCCGAGGTTAACGTCACCTCCAGAAGAGGGGCCTACCACAATTTGCATTAATAACTTAATTAATTATCTTTCAATAATCCAACCCTTTAGGATTGTATCATTGCTGACTCAAACTACTGGGTTGAGGGTAACGTCACCTTCAGAAGAGGGGCCTACTACAATAACTAAGACAATCTCTTAAAAAGTGCAAAAGTGCGGAAATGATCAAATATTACACTAAACATGGGTCGGATCCAAGTGATTCATCTTGTCTATCTGTTTTTATTTTATTTTTCAGCATTTTAGTTAGTTTTATTTTTCTTGTTTAAAAACCTTTTTCTAAACTTTTGATTTGATTAGACGTTGAGGATAAACCGGTATTAAAAGCTCTTGTGTCCTTGGAGGACCTCGGTATCTTACCAACACTATACTACGCTCACGATGCGTGCACTTGCCCATATGTGTGTTTAGTGTTAGTAAATATTGTGTTTTATAAATTTAAAACTTGGCTAAAAAGTGTTAAAGGGCTTAAAATATACATTAAAAATATACGACACTTCACACGCATCAAGTTTTTGGCGCCGTTGCCGGGGACACAAGGATTTTAAGAAAGTTAGGAATCAGCGGCCTAATCATTTTTTTTCTTATTTTTCTATTTTTTTAGAATTTATCTTAATTTTTCAGCTTCTGCAGAACTCAGCACGGGCCGTGCCAGCTGAACATGCCCCGTGCCCAATCTTTGGTACTGGCAATCCTGTTTTAAGTCAGACAGTAAGCTGAACACGGGGCCGTGCCCACTCAACACGCCTCGTGCCCAAGATTCAGTTACTGAAAACAGAACCGTAAGATCCCGACGGTTGGTAATTTCTGACACAAACATGAGTGATACTGATATTTTTTACTTTCGGCACTCTTATGGTACGTGGTTTCAAATATGTGGTGGCCCTCATAAAGATTTAGAATGTTATTTTCTAAGTTATAAGCCCCATTATATAGACCCATTGTTTTCATGTAGCCTTAAGAGGGGCGAAAGTAAAAATAATCCCTATCTCTCACTCGAATGCTCCCAATCGGATCTTCTAGGAGAAATGCTTCTTGACGAATTATTTCAATTGGAGGATTTAATTCTTAATTGGGTAAAGGAACTTGAAATGGATTCCCTTAATCCACCTCAAGAAGATACCCAAGAAGAATTATTGGGATCGCATTCGAATAAAAACAGCTTCGTTTTTCCCGAAATCACCTCTAACTCTAGCGAGAACTTGAGCGATAGTCGTCCCTGTGTCGATTGTGCCGTGAAGGACTCCCCATCGACTTCGTTCAGTGCATACATAGACCTGAGCGATTCGGCATACACCTTCTTTAACGAGTGCCCGGGAAAGGGTTGGACTTGTCCACCTACATTTAGCATAGGAATCACCCTCACCTACAACCTCTTGCGTTCTCGTCTTAGTCTAGAACAATTAAGGTATCTCAGGCACTTTGGGGTTGTTCCGTCCAGTAAGGAACCACCCGATCCGGATGAATTCCTTAGAAATAGACGAAACTTCATAAACAGCCTTTCGACACGGGGCCGTGTCCAGGTCAACACGCCCCCGTGTCCACCCAAAGATTCCCGTCTGATTTCGTGTCAGAATACGGACAAAATGTGTCAGGATCTTGGCTGCACACGGGGCCGTGTCCAGCCAACACGGGGCCATGTCCAGCCAACACGGGGCCGTGTGCAGCGTGCTATCGTTTTCTATAAATGCAGCCAAGAATCCTGCACATTTGGACCATTCCAGGGACAGATATTTGGTGAGATCTTCACACATACCATCCTAGGTATTTTCTAAAAGAAGGTTCTCAACAACCATCTTGTCCTTTCCTCTCTTGTCCATTCCCTTCTTCTTCATTGTTTTTCACCTCAACACCTCCATTAGAGCTTGAAATCACCATGGTTCCAAGCTTTATTGTGATGTTTGTTAGGTTTTTGTTCAAGGAATCTTGTTAAAAATAAGTTTTACAACATTGTTTTAAGTTATTTATGCTAAAAAAACGATTCTTAAGTTGGTAGAATAATTTGAAACTCCAAGATTCCTTATAACAAAAATCTGCAGAAAGGTGAACACGGGGCCGTGCTCGTTGAGCACGGGGCCGTGTCCAAGGTTACTGTTTCATTAAAATGAACTCTTTTCTGTTTGTTTTCGTAGAATGTCAAGCCAAAACAGTGGAACTTCGTCGGCACATTCCAAAAACAGTCGAAGAGATCGGAGGTCCTCAATTGAAGCAACTCTCGTACGCTACGTGATGACATTACGTGAAGCTCTAGATGAGATGACATCGGTAAAGGAGGTCCTAATAGACCGTATAAATTATCTTACGGTGGGGTTGGAAAACAGTTTTCAAGAAATCAACCTCTTGCACCAGAGGTTGAACATTCTTGTGACACCTCCCATGGAACCAATCCTCCCTCAATAGGATTGGAACCTAGAACTTGGAGTCAATAATCCCACCGGATGGGATGACATCCCCACGGAGCCTCCTCTTGAAGAATTGCAAGAAGTCCCGGTAGAGATTGCACCCCCTCAAACTGACGCAAATGAGCCCGCCTTTCTTCTCCCAAGGGAGATAGAGGAATGGCTTGCCGACGTATGAGGAACCCATGTCCGGAGGAAGAAGTTTTTCGAGCCTTTTCAAACCGAGAGAATTATCTTTTCGGAAATTTTGCTAATAGAATAAACTTTAGGCTAGAACTTCTTGGTTTAGACTCCTTGTGTTTCTTTTGACCTATTTATCTAGAATTTTAATTTACTAGGAATATTATGTAACTTTCTCTATTTGAATGAATGATGGTTTTAAGTAATTTGGTGTTTGGATGATGATGTAATGGATAAAACACACTCGGGATGGTGATGGATACTAAGGGAAACCTGCACCAGCACCCCATGCACAAAAACAGGACCACCCGACGATTTTGCTTCATTACAGCAAGTTCAGCACGGGGCCATGCTCATCCAACACGCCCCGTGCTCAACCATCTGTAGAAAGTTGCTCAGTTAAGGTACCTGGACACTGAACACTCCCCCGTGTCCAGCCTTCTGTTACTTTACTTACTTTTCTGTTACTTGCAATCTGAACACGGGGCCGTGCCCGGACACCACGGGGCCGTGTCCAGACGCCTAATAACATAAATTTTTGCTTTTTCACACCTTTTTACACATTCAATCAACCTAAAAACTTATTTTTAGCACATTGAGGACAATGTGTAATTTAAGTGGGGGGGGGGATGTTAAAACCTTGAGTTTTGCAAGTCCTAATTACAAGCCTTACACAAAACTCTATTGGAACCGCTAAACACCCCAAATTTTTTCATTTTTTTACTTGTCTAGTTTTAATTTGGGAATTTCAAATTCTAAAAAGGTTATATTTTTACAAATTTACAACTGATAGCGTCGTGATAAAAAGAACCAACATAAGAAAATTATGAAACGACATGACAAATCTAGTTAAAATTTGATTATATATACTTGATCACAAAAAAATCCATTCCCACAAAAAGTGAGTTTTGAGCCTTTATTGAGCATACAAATACATATCTATAAACTAAATTCTCATTTTTCGTTTCTTGTGTGAATAGCCACTTGGTTCTTACGACTCTAGAACTTGCCACGACGATACATTCCCGGTCCTTACCAACTTAAACCGAGTAAGTAAATGATGGAGGCATTAGGACTAACCCTTTTTATTTCTACACCATTATTTTTTTTACCACCTACCCAAAATCCCCCTAGTTAACTCCTTTGAGCCTAAACCTTTTCGTTTCTTAACCCAAAACAAACACCCTTTTACCCACCAAAACCGTTTTTCATTTTAAACCCTTTATTTTAGTAACAAAGCTCGGTTTCTCTTATGGCTTTATAAAAAAAATGATGATAAAGCCAAAAGAAATAGACAAACAAGTTTATCAAAAAGAACTTTGTTTGAAGAATTGCTTCATCAAATTAAAAAGTCATAAAAATAAAAAGTCTTACGAAAACCGAAGCTTTTTACGCCTTTCGCCCTTTTCTACTAACTACTAACCCAACCACCTACCTTTAACCCAAGCCTAACCCTTCCCCAAAAGTCCTCTTGATATTTACAAAGGTTTTTAGTTAAAAAGGAGGAGGATTGATTACTTGGCAAGCTTATGGTAGGAATAAGTTCCATGCCGCTCTCGAGAGTTTTCACAAAAATACACCTTCGGCCGAGTGTTGAGTGATTCCCCGTGATGTATGTGAACTTGTATATAAATGGAATTTTAAAGAGGCATGTTATGCCTTAATAAGTAATTTATCTTATCTTACGTTTTAACTAAATCATGAAGAATAAGATTGTAAATAAATAAAAATGTAGGATCGGTTTGCGACCCAAACGAGTCGTTCAGAAGAGATTTACTCCGTTTCAGAGGCGGAAACTAAGAAACTGAAGTCGAAACAGCTTGTGTATCACTTTAACTACTGATTGTATTAATATGACGTTGTTTACAATCAAATCTCACACCGGCAGCACCTCGGTATGATTTTCTAGAACCGTTACAAATGAATAAACATCACCCCTATATATAATACACATGATTTCGCTTGAAGCCTTTCAAGCGAAACCTCATATTCAATCTTTGTCTTGAAGCGAATCTGACATCATTTACTTGAAGCGAAACCGACAAAACTCTAATTTCAACTTTGCATGCTATTTCACGTGTAATTGCAACATGATGTATGAGATGATGTCATTTGTGTGATGTCATCATCAAAGATGATGACATCATGTCTTGATCAGATTTGCACCACAACCGAGACTCGACATAAGACGAAGACGACAGATGACTGCACCAACAAAAAATAAAACTTAATAAAGAATCTTGGAAATCCCGACACTCTATGACAAGCCCAAAACCTTCTCTTCTACCCATTCCATTTGGGAGTGTTAGCCACAAAATAAAGAGTTTTGCTTGAGGACAAGCAAAGATTCAAGTGTGGGGGTATTTGATGTGCGCAAAATGCAACATATAAATTACATCAAATGTGGCATTAAACTAACCCTTTTTAGTACTAATGTTGGAAAAAGAGTGTTTTTGTATTTCTTTTGTATTTTTAGGATTAAATGAGCTCAAATGAACAAAAGAAGCAAAAAGATAGCTAAATCTAACATAAATACAAGAAAAAGGGATAAAACGTGGCATGCCCGACCCCTCGACAACATCTTCCCAAGCAAAACAAAGAACAGAAGGCTGAACACGCCCCGTGCTCAATGAGCACGGGGGCGTGCCCAAGTGTCTGCAGAAAAGACAAAGCTGTAGAAGCTTCTATCACCCACCACGGGGGCGTGCCCAGCGGACACGGGGCCGTGGTCAACTCTAAGATTCGCAGAATCTGAGGAAATCTTGATAGTACAGATACGCTTCTGCACACGCGGTCATGCCCAGCGGACACGGGGGCGTGGTCAACTAATGTAGACAAACTGCATTTAATGAAGAAAGAGAAGACGGGTGGACACGGGCCGTGCCCAATGGACACGGGGTCGTGTCCGGGCTTCTGTGCAGGCTATAAATGGGGGTGCTTGGCTCATTTGCAAACCATCCCTTGGCAAACCACCTCTCTCACACTTCACCCACACTCCACCACCACCACACACCATGATCCACCACCATCCATCATCCATCATAGAGTGTGTGAGTAGTCTCGGGATCCAAGATTGATCGTAAGAGTTCTTGACAATCAAATGCCATGTTTGCCTAAGTCTCTTACATCACTTGGTGAAGACAAGTGTCTAGTGTAATACTTTTTATTTTTAATCTTTTCGCACTTTTTATTTGGTTCTGTATTAATGACTTTAATAACTAGTTTCTTATGTTGAAGGTGAGTCTTCCTTATCCTTTGTCCGTGGTGTCTTGGCATTATTTTACTGTCTATATAAAATAAAATATTTTCACTATTCATATCTCCACGGTCTATATGGAGGTATGTTGGCTACCTGGTCGGGGGTTAAGAGAACGGTTTGATAAGAGTCTTGCCTTGTTCAGTGTATAGATCCTGCAAGGACCTGGGTCAACTTTAGTAGGACCTCCTTCAATACCCACTGGTATTGGATGGCGGGGGTCCGAACTCCTTGATCCCATCATAAGTAAACTACTATTAATACTTTAACCCGGCTACTTAGGACTGTATCCCTGCTGACTCAGACTACTTAGCCGAGGGTAATGTCACCTCTAGAAGAGGGGCCTACCACAATATGCATTAATAACTTAATTAATTATCTTTCAATAATCCAACCCTTTAGGATTGTATCCTTGCTGACTCAAACTACTGGGTTGAGGGTAACGTCACCTTCAGAAGAGGGGCCTACTACAATAACTAAGATAATCTCTTAAAAAGTGCAAAAGTGCGGAAATAATCAAAGGTTACACTAAACACGAGTCGGATCCAAGTGATTCATCTTGTCTATCTGTTTTTATTTTTATTTTATTTTTCAGCATTTTAGTTGGTTTTATTTTTCTTGTTTAAAAACCTTTTTCTAAACTTTTGATTTGATTAGACGTTGAGGATAAACCGGTATTAAAAGCTCTTGTGTCCTTGGACGACCTTGGTATCTTACCAACACTATACTACGCTCACGATGGGTAACCTTGCCCATATGTGTGTTTAGTGTTAGTAAATATCGTGTTTTATAAAATTAAAACTTGGCTAAAAAGTGTTAAAGGGCTTAAAATATACATTAAAAATATACGACACTTCACACGCATCATCAGGCCTCGTCTAAATTATCCTTCATTACCTACTTCTGCAGCACCACCTTCAGCTGCACCTCCTTCACCACCATCCTTCTGATCCTTCACCCCGCTTGGACCAGCCTCCAAAGCCATGACCTGTTCCACCTCACCATCACCGCCCAGGTCCAAGAGAGTCTGCTTCCAGCTAGCAATGTCCCAGACAGACCAGTCAAATGCAGGATCCATAACCTCTTGGGCTATCTTGATCCTTGCTTGAAGGATAGCACGAGCGGAACAAACCTTAGCATCCTCTGTAGCATTCACTTGTGCTTCATGGATCCAGATCTTGGCATACATTAGCTGCTCGTCTAGACCTGTCTTCTCCTTCTCTAGTTGAGCAACCTTCTTGTCCTTAGCATTTATGATGGAACGAAGATCAGCCAGCTTCTCCTCGGCATCTGCAAGGCTCTTGTCTTGAAGGGCTTTGAGGTGGATAAACCTTTGCAGGTTACAAGAAAAGGAAGTCAGGATCACTGATCCTTAGCAACAGTCAAAGAAAAATAATGAGAATCAAGGATCCTTACCTCGGTTACGAAGTCGTGGAACTGGCATTCAATCTAGAAGCTATCCTCTTCAAGATCTGATGGCTTCTTCCTTTTGGATCCAGCTTTAGCACCGGTGGTCATGACCTTGGGCTCCGGTTGGCTTTGGCCAGCTCCCTCTTGATCGAACGGGGGGAGATCATGCTGTCAATATCACCAAGATCAAACTTTGAGGCAGATTTGCTTGTGGACCTAGGGGCACCTATTCAACCAACATAAAGATAAGTATTCGTGATCCTTTAACTTTATTTCAATATATAAACATTTTATTATACATGAATACTTACTTGACATTGTGAAGGTGGTGGATGTGGTATCTTCTAAATTCTTTGCTTTTAACTTGTATGTTCTGACCGTTGAATCCAATGCCCAGAATGTGGCCACTCTTTCTTCAGTCCCAGGCAGTTCAGCAAGAGAAGAGAAATTGGTCACTGCACAACTAAACAAAACATGATCAGTTATCCACAAAAAAACCCCTTCTCTACAGTCTTAACATAATGATCCATTATCCTACCCTTTAAGATCCATTTTTTTAGGAGACTATGTAAGGGCATCTACTTGTAGGTTTACCTTTGTCTTGGGTTTACTAGTTTTGGGTTGGTTATCTATTAGATTTGGGCTTGGTCGATATGTTTAGAATGCGTATAAGGGTTTGGGCTTGGCCCATTTGTATTAGGTCATCCTATAATCTATAAATAGGATGCACCTAGGTCTTGTTTTGGTTGTTGATTAGTTGTGTGTTAATCTAATCGGCATATTTTCTTCATCTTCTACACCTTTCTTGTTATTCAGCGACTTGTTTAGGTGTTTGTGATATCCGATCGTAGTTTTCTAGACTTACAATTGGTATCAGAGAAGGCTCGGTTTGTCATCGGATATTGCTTGAAGATTGAAGATTGTGGCAGTTTGCTGATTTGAAGATTCGAAGAAATAGAAAAGGTTGAACATTGTTCTTATAATTTGTTTTATATATATTTGTTCGACTGAATTTTTCTGTTTTTTCCAGTGTGCTAGCAGGTTTTCGTTCTTTGAGAATTGACCAAAGTGTGTTTGAAACCCAGAATTTTCTTGAAAATAGTTCATATGATTTAAAAATTTCAAACTTTTGTAACGAATAGTTTGTAAAATTAAAATTTCGGAATTTTGTTTAAAGAACATTCTTAAAATTCGTAAGGATTTTATTAACAAAACTGGAACTTCATCTATTTTGGAGAAATTGTCAATGTGTTTGTAAGTTGTTCGGATTATTTGTGGAAAGTAATCAATAAAGATTTTGATTTTAATCTCCTAAGATCTCGGCAGTTTGTTAAGTCAAACAGAATTTGGTTTCCAAATTTGGATTGGAAGTGTACGGGACAAGTAAATTGGTATTGGGCGACTTCAGAGTGTACGACACCAAGTGTACGACATCGAGTGTGCCGATCAAATAATTAGTGGACTTTTTGTTGGTGTACGGGCCCAATAACGTAGTGTACGGCCCAGTTGATACTAGTGTGCGGTCCACATAACTGGTGTGCGGTCAAACTCCAAGTGTGTGGTCAATCCTTCAACAAGATACTGTTTAACTGTAGTCCAATAGAGTGTATAACCCAGTTACATAGTGTGCGGCCCAAAAATAAAGAAGTGTACGGTCTAATAAGCTAGTGTGCGGGTTGAAAGTTACTGTGCTACTGAAATTAAACTTTTGGACTGTGCGGATTGGACTGTGTGGATTGGACTGTGTGGCTTTAAAAGTGAACCTTTTGGAGTGTGCGGTCTCATAATTTGAACCATTGAAGTGTGCGGTCTCATAATTTGAACCATTGAAGTGTGCAGCCTCATAAGTTGAACTATTGGACTGTGTGGCTTCATATTTGATCCCTTGGACTGTGCGACCTTACATTTTGGACACTTTTGACTGTTTAGACTGCGCTGTTTAATTCGTTAAAATTGAACTGTTTAACCTTGAAATACAATTGAAAAATTATTAAGTGTTAAACTAATTTATTTTTTGATTATTACTTACAGTTTGATTTTTCAGAAATGGAACTTACTAACCAGATGCCGTCAAGTGATAAAGCTGCAATTAAGCAGGATCTTGACAACATCATAGGAACCAACAACAGGATCCCCAGGCTGCTGTTAGGGGGATCATTCTCAGAATGGAAGTTCAGGTTCATTCAGTACATGAAGACCAAGGATCCAAAGGCTTGGAGGTCTATATGCAATGGACCTACTGTAAATCACTTATGTGGTGGACGAGGCAAAGGGAACTACTGCTATCAAGCCTACATCTGCATACAGCAATAAAGATCATGAGAAAGTTGAAGAAAAGGCTCTAGCAATGTTACACTCTGCATTGGCACCTGAAATCGATGTTGGGGTCAGGGAAGCTATTTCTGCTCAAGAGCTGTGGAATTCCCTCTTAGCCATGTATGAAGGAAACGAGGAGATGAAAGAAAGCAAGAGAGAGATGTTGGTGCAAAGATTCAACTTGTTCAACCGCTTTCCGGGAGAAACCCTTGAAAACCAAATTCAAAGGTTCATTTCTCTAATCAGTGAGATGAGAGCACATGACATGCCACTGCAAAACTCTGTCATCAACAAAAAGTTACTTAATACTCTTCCTAGAAACTGGGATACCCTCATCAAGAGAACCAAGGATTTGACTCGTATGAGCCTTGCTGAACTAATATCTTTGCTCAAGTCTTATGAAATGGACGATAAGCAAAGATTATACAATCACACCTCGAGCTACATTAATGCGGCGGTTTCCACCAATACAACTTTGGTTTCACAGCAGGGGGTCGGATCCTTTCAAATGTTTCCTTCCAGTGTTACCAACTCTCCCAACTACTAAATAACTTCAGCTTCTGTTCTGTTTCCTACCAACACTTCCATTTACCCTGTTACTCGGGTTACTTTCCTACCACTCCAGTTCAACAAGTGAATCCAGTTCAGTCTGCACAAACTCATGCTACTACTCCTGCTACATCTAGTGCTGCATCAAACTGGTCACTTCCCTTCACAGTTTCTAAACAATTTGAGGAGCATATGGTGTTCATGGCTGGGGTTATTAATTGTTATCATGCTTTTGTTCCCGGGAATCTGACTGCTAATCAAATTAGGGAAAATGAACTACATGAAGTCCATCCTGATGACATCGAAGAGATGGATATAACCTAGCAAATGGCAATGGCCGTGTTTTGTGCTAAGAATTTTGTTAAACGAACCAGAAGAAACAGCTGAGAAGTGGCTAACAAAGAACTTGGTTGGAACAAATCTAAGCTCAGCTGCTTCAACTGCCATGAGCCGAGGCATTTTGCTCGTGAATGCCAACAACCAAGAAGAGAGAGATCAGACTCAAACATCACCGTCACTGTCAGCTTAGCATTAAGACCGACACCTAATTCTGTTTCTACCTCAAATGTGACTGTCACTCGACCTGCTCACAGTTCTACTTCAAATACATCTGCCAAAAACCAAAACACTGGATCAAGTGCAGTTGCTAACCCAGGAAACGCTTTGGTGGCTCAGGAAGGGGGAGGATTTGACTGGTTGGATCAGATGGCTGACCAGTGAGTCACTAAGGATACTACGTTTCACGCTCTCATGGCTCAGATGAACGACTTTACTCCTTCTGCTGCTGAGGAATGGCTATGGAGGGCTATCATTAGGCTTTGGGTCATTGATAGTGGTTGTTCCAGGCATATGACTGGCGACTTATCCCAACTAAGTGATCTCGAAGAATTCATCGGTGGATTTGTTGCTTTTGTGGGAGGGGAGAAAGGAAAGATCACCCAACGAGGCACTGTAAGGAATGGTGATCTCTGTTTCAAGGAAGTAAACTACGTTCCTGAGTTGAAGCATAGCCTGCTGAGTGTTTCTCAAATTTGTGACAACGGCTATTCAACTCATTTCACCAATAAACACTGCCTCATCTTAAAACCAGGAATCGTTATTCCTGAGGACTGGATTTTGTTAAAATCTGATAGAAAAGAAAACGCTTACTTAATTGACATGAACAAACCACCTTCTGAAAGCGTTACCTATTTGTTTTCAAAAATATCTGAACACCATGCCATGCTGTGGCACCATCGTTTGGGACATTCAAATGTTAAAAACCTAAACCGTCTTGCAAAATTGGGACCTACCCGTAAAAGACTTCATTACCTTTGAAAAATGTGTTTCTTGTGCTAAGGGTAAACAACATCAAAAACCTCATTTTCCTAAGTCTGTGAACACAATTAACAGTGTGATGCAACTCCTTCACATAGATCTCTTTGGTCCTGTGAACGTGCTCAACATCTTAGGAAAGTCTTACTGTTTAGTGATTACTGATGATTACTCATGTTTTACTTGGGTTTTCTTTTTAGCTAACAAGAGTGAGATTGCAGAACTTGTTAAATGCTTTATCATCTTTATGGAGAATCAGACTAACAATAAGGTGAAAGGAATTCGAAGTGACAATGGCACCGCGTTAAAAAATGCTGAGTTGAACTTCTTTTGTGCTCAAAGGGGAATAGCTAGACAGTATAGCGCTGCTAGGACTCCACAACAGAATGGGGTAGTAGAAAGAAGGAATAGAACCCTGATTGAAGCGACTCATACTATGCTGTGTGATTCTAAACTCCCAGTCTTCTTTTGGGATGAGGCGATAAATACATCGTGCTATGTTTAAAACAAAGTGTTAATCAACAAGGTACGCATGAAGATTGTAGGACCGGTTTTGACTCCGAAACGATTGCGAAACGAACGTGAAACGTGCGGAATCCGTACACGAACGTGACCTAACACACATGATGTAATATAAACGTGATTCTATTAGAAATCTAACAAGAACAAGCACCTTGAATCACTTTCTCTCTCTAGATTCTCTCCCTAGATCTAGAGTTCTCCTAAACACAAATGATCCAAAAGTCTCTAATCTAAACATAAAGCTCCTATTTATAGGCCTTGGCTTTTAATGAGATTTCTCATTAATTACGATATTGCCAACTTGCCTTTTGTCTAGATATTACATCATAACGACTCGTTTTCTTCTGTTTCTCGCTACTGCTCGGATTGACGAAGGCTATAGACATAAATGCACTAACAAAGATGCCTCATGAAGTGCTGTTTGGGGAAAAACCTTCTGTTGGGCACTTTAGAGCTTTTGGTTGCCCATGTACCCTGTTGCACTTGGATGCTATTCCAAAGTTTGATGCTAGGGGAGATGAATGTTATTTTATTAGTTATGCTGCCAAAGCTGCACACGAGAACATGATAGTATATAGAGTGTACAACAAGAAGACAAGACAGATTGTCGAGTCGTTCGATGTAGAGTGGCTCGAGGAAAATCAGACAGATGCTGGAAACGGGCCATTCACTCTCTATAATTATGCCCATTATTTAAATCATTTGATATTATTGATGATAATCCTCTTGTTGTTTCTGTAGATAAAGCAGGTCCTTCGACTGTTGCTCCATGCCCCTCAATTGTTACGCATAATGCCGAAGAAGTGGGGGATGTTGAAGTTGAGGGGGATAGCACACCTATAACCTCATCTTCAACAACTGCACCTGAGATACAAGTGGTCCCTGATTACACCGATATTCTCAACACAAAAGAGGAAGCTTCAAATTCGTCTGATGATGAAGATTTATCAAACAATTAGAATGATATGTTTTCCAATGATCCTATTCCAGACGAGTATGTTGTGAACAAATCAGTGGAGGAACATGTAATTTAGCCTCTGGAACCGGCAGCAACCGAGAACCTGACAAATCTGCAACCAACAGGAACCGTTCCAGAAACTACTATTCCTACTAGTGTCCAAAGGGATCATCCTATTGAAAATGTGATTGGACCTGTAGGAGCAGGAGTTTTGACCAGAAGTCAGACGTGAGTCATCAACACATGTCTGTACTCGTGTTTCATCTCTCAAATCGAGCCTAAGACAATCTCTATGTGAAAGCCCAGGATCCGACGGATTAGATGGAGTTTTGGCCCCGATAGAACCGATTCGGTAGAATATTATTGATAAGAAAGGAGTAGAAGCAAAATAGACATTAGTTGAATGCTTGCTTCATTCGTGCGAATGTGACTCGAATGACTTGATGTCCCGTTCGTACGAATGTGGCATTCGTACGAATGGGTACAAACATTATAAATCTGGCCCGTTTTCACACTAATCTATACAATATTCAACACACGCTCTATCTAGCCTATTCGCACAGTGGCGGACATATAAAATATGCACCAACAGATTCCCCCTTGGCCGTCACTGTCGAATTTGAACTTTGAAAACAAGAGTCGTGTTTCGAATATTTTGCAACTTCAATCAGGTATCTTTAAATATTCGATCGATTCCCCCTTGATTGATGATCCGGGCTTGCATTATCTACATTATGCATAAATTCCCCCTGAAATGAATCTTCAGGTCTTTGTTTACACGGTTCCCGACCTCCTCTGATTTTCTGTACTGCAATCTTCACGAATAATCATCAACTCGAAATTAATCAATGAAGCTTCTCTGTTTCGGCTTTAGCCACCTCCACGTTCGGTTTTTTGATTTACCATTTCAGCTCCATCAAGCATTCCGCCTGCTTGATCCTCTAATCTTCAAAAACCCAACCGGCAATTGATAGAAACTTCAAACACCACACTGGATAACTTCAAGTCTATGATTACGCACGAAAATCTGAAATCTCATTTTTCTATAATCATCTTTAAGCACCTTCTTTAATGATTGATCTGTGTAAACGGTAATCTCCACAATCAGCAAATCTTCATCAGATAACAAATCATCTGGTAACACATTCAGACCTCAGAAACATTCATCCACGATCAGATTCACATTCTTCCTCTTCAGTCTCGATAACAAATGTATAGTCTTCTCCGCTAGTTCAGGCAGCAACTTAATCAACAAACATCATTATTCCGCGGCGATTAGTCTTATAAATAATTCCTCTTCTCGAAGACTAACCATTCTGACACTTTAGACTATCAAAAAGTTGTGATATCTTATAACTATTGACAATACTGTTGAATCTCCTAACGCTAATCCTGCTGACCGGCTTGACAAAGACCCGGGAGTCAAACCCTAAGACGTCAATCTGACCCTGATCTATAAAGTCTGAACTTCCAAAGATCACGAATTCATAAATCCAGATCCTATGCATCCCCAGATAATCTGAAGTCGGAACCCCCCGAATGCTGTTGCATTGTCACGAATTTCAAAAATGCCGGAATTTCAATATATTGTATGAAATTTTTTCCCCCACATTTTTGCAAATTCTGACATCTTATCACTGAATTCCCCCTCAAATTGAGCAATTCAGTCCTCTCTTATCTTTGAAAAACTCGACTATGCCGAAAATGTGTCATTTTGGCCTCCAGAAGTCAGTTTTTCATCAATGTGGATTTTACATTAAGGACCATTAATAGTCAGATAACCCATGTGATAATCATTCTGCACCAGTATCATGACTACCCCACTGATTTCCACAATCTGTGATCGCATCATCAAATCTGTTCTCTGAAGCTCTGGACAGTGTCCCCGAACAACCCAACTTGGTCGTTAAAAACTCGAAAAAAAATTCAATCACCAAATTTTTTCTGGAGACTCATCTTGTCATTGCGATCATAAAATGCCTTTTTTAGGCATTTGACCCATTCGTGCGAATGGGCTGATTTTGGAACGAATGACGTTTTTGGATGAATGAGAATCTCCTCTTGTCCGAGAGGCCATTTCGTACGAATGGGAGAGCTTCCACTTCGTACGAATGGGAGAGCTGCCACTTCATGCGAATAGAAGAGCACTTTCGTACGAAAGTGACTAATCCAATCTCACAAACATTCCCAATCACAATTTTCGATCCAGAATCTTTATTTCTTCTAATTTCATGATGAAACTTCACAAATATGTGCGAAAATCAATTATGAATCTAATGATGTCTTCAATTTCAAATTCCATCCATGAATTGACCTTCAATTTGATGTTTTACATCTAAGCCCCCTAAAAATCCAAAATTCATGAGCGTAGGTGATTCAATCAACTGTTAGATCGATTGAATCGGTACCGTAGATCTGATACCAATTGAAAGTCCAGGATTCAGTGGATTAGACGGAGTTTTGGCCCCGATACAACCAATTCGTTTGAATATTATTGATAAAAAAGGAGTAGAAGCAGAATAGACATTGGTTGAATGCTTGCTTTATTCATACCGAAAGAGTTTACATCTTTGTCACACCCCGATATTTCCACATATTACCGGTGGGCCCGGTGGGGAGTATCGTGACGTAGTTGATATCATCATGGTCAAACATACACAGAATAGCATAGCATAGCGGAAGCCTTCTAATATAAAATATTATTACAAACCCAAATGTCTGAAAATATCAAAGTATTTATTATAGACGAGCTTGTAATATCAAATCCACTGGTGGATCTTCACAGAAAGTATAAAACGAAGTTTAGAAGACTTTAAGGCATCTTTAAGAATTTTCAAGATCCTCTATTTCGACGCCGAGCAACTCCCAGCCTATTACGAGTAGTACCTGTCACTTAGTCTTTGGAAAATACGTCAGTTTTCACTGGTAAATAAAATTAACTGACTCTTTTGAAAAGTGTTTATGAAAATTGATTTAAGCGCACAAGGCACAAACCATTTATAACTTGGGACAATCTTTGATAAAATCTTGTATATTGTTTTACATGTTTGTCATACATATGGGGCCGGTTTGGAAGCCGGTTGTGATTAACCGACTCACCACTTACAAAACCCACGAAGGAGTTATCCCCAACATGTGGGTTATTTATATTTTAGCATTTGCATCTGTCGGGTGTATGCCTACACCCCGTGCATAAGTCCTGGCCATTTCCAAATGAAATGAGCCGAGGATATTCAGGACACGGTCGTATTAACCCCCAATGTTTATGTTATCAAAGAAAACAGATTAAAACGGGTTATGCAAATTTATTAATCACAATCCAATTAAATGATTTTATACCCGACCAAGCGGTATTATTATAATACCGTATTCCAAGCCCGTATAAGGGAAAATAAGTTAAAAGTACTTACCGTGACGTATCCCAAGCCCGTATCGGGTTTGTCACACCCCGTTATTTCCACATATTACCGGTGGGCCCGGTGGGGAGTATCGTGACGTAGTTGATATCATCATGGTCAAACATACACAGAATAGCACAACGGAAGTCTTGGAATATAAATATTATTACAAACCCAAATGTCTGAAAAATATCAAAGTATTTATTATAGACGAGCTTGTAATATCAAATCCACAGGTGGATCTTCACAGAAAGTATAAATGAAGTTTAGCAGACTTTAAGGCATATTTAAGAATTTGGAAGATCCTCTATTAGGACGCCGAGCAACTCCCAGCCTATTACGAGTAGTACCTGTCACTTAGTCTTTGGAAAATACGTCAGTTTTCACTGGTAAATACAATTAACTGACTCTTTTGAAAAGAGTTTATGAAAATTGATTTAAGCGCACAAGGCACAAACCATTTATAACTTGGGACACTCTTTGATAACATCTTGTATATTGTTTTACATGTTTATCATACACATGGGGCCGGTTTGGAAGCCGGTCGTGATTAACCGACTCACCACTTACAAAACCCACGAAGGAGTTATCCCCAACAGGTGGCTTATTTAAAATTTTAGCATTTGCATCTGTCGGGTGTATGCCTACACCCCGTGCATAGGTCGTGGCCATTTTCAAATGAAATGAACCGAGAATATCCTGGACACAGTCGTATTAACCCCCAATGTTTATGTTATCAAACAAAACAGATTAAAACGAGTGTTATTTAGGTCATGGATCTAGACCGGCTAACTTAAAGTTTTAGAAACGGTACGATACGCTAGATTGAGCGGTGGTCGGAATAGAATGTGATTTAGACCTGACAAGTTTGGATACTTGTATAATATGGGTAAACTAAACACATTCTGAAATTTGAAGATTTAATGATAAGGTTAAACCCGTTTCGGCTACTTTATGTAAACTAGTTACCTAAACCGATCCGAACGCATAAATGCATAACGGGTAACCAAATGAATTATATACAGGTCTCAAATGTTATTATGCTTAGGATATGTTAATACATCAGTAGGATGTTAACACATATGCCCAAAAAGTAATTAAAACCAAATTAAGTCCCGTAAGGGTATTTTGGTCATTTTAATGTTTATAAAAGATTTTATAATAATATGAGGTTCTGGTCTTTGGAAATCAGTAAAAATATTTATTTTATCAAGTCCTATCAGTAAGATATCATACATATGTGATTTTTACTATTTATGGCCAAACTATGCCCCGAAAGGGCATTTTGGTCATTTCACATATGCTTTTAAGGACATTTTTGGAAGTCTGAGTTCATGATTTATACTTACTGTAATAATATTAAAATTTGTTTTAAAAAATTTAGTAGGTAACAAGTCTTAGGTGTTAAATATGGTTTAAAACCATACTATGCACCTAATTAGCGTAAAAATCGCTAATTAACGATAATTAAGGTGTCCTGTGAAAATCTGAGATTTTGATCTGTTTTTAATTGTTCAAAATAATTTATTTAATGTATAAAATCAGTAGGAAAAGGTTTGGCATTCAAATCATTCGTTAATCTCATTTTATGCATGAAAAGGGTATTATCGTCATTTACCGAATTACACAAGAACTCTATGATATGATCAGGTGATAATCTGATCAAAAATTCAAAAAATCCTTAAAAATAATATCTTAATAGTAGGTAACGAGTTTTGGGTCCAAACCTATGCTTAAACATGACTTATGCAAGATATCGCAATTTAATTAATAAGAAGCTTCAATTTACGATATCGAGCATAACTTCTGTTTGAGAACAAGAATTGATGTCAAATTTTCAGGACATACTTATATATCAGTAATGAAGGTTTCTGTCCTCTCACATTTTCAAAAATCTCGCTTATATGTCAAAAGGGAAAATGGCATTTATGAGCATAATAACGGTCATGAGCATATGATTCAAACTACTAAGGACTAGGTAATATAACTCCAGGGGGTTATACTACAACATAAATTGGTCCTAATGGAAGCCTAAAACATGGAAGGATTAAGCTTAATCAGGTCAGAACTGAAAGTCAAAGCAAAAGTCAAGCTTTTGCGACTTTCAGTTGTGAACCGACCCTAAACTGATAATTGTCGGGTTGAACATGCTTAGACATGTTGTAATACTAATTACCATGTTATTAGATTGATAAAATATGATTTATGACCTCTGCATTGTTAGTTATGATTATTATTTAAAATTCTTGTCGGTTTGACTTTTCAACTTAATAGTTTGACCTGACAGTTAACTAGGCAAACGAAATAATTAGGAGGTGCCCTTTTTAGGCTTAATCACCTACCTAAGTATGGTCACATAACCACATTCAATTCGAATAGTGGCAGGACCATTAGAGTTTAAACCCAAAGTCAAAGTCAGATTACGATAGTTTTGACTTTTTGGTTTTTAAACTAAAAACTGAACTAAGGAAGTGAACTAAGACACTTACAAAGGGTATAAGCTATCGTTTCTACAAGAATAAGATTCCCTTTGGGTCAGGAACCTCTAGAGATGCTCAGAACACAAGTTTAAAGAGTTGAGAGTGATTTGAGAGAATGTGCAAGTGAAAAGCTTGAACTAAAGGCCCTATTTATAGTGAATGGAGACCCTCCAAGATCATCACAGGTGTTTAGGGTGGTGTTAGGATCTTCACAAGTGTCCAAAGTGGTATTAAAAACCATCAAATGTCCATAGAATTCGAGTTAGACTTGTTTGGAGGCCAAGGAAGAAGGTGACCTGCACCTGGCCAAGGAATTCTGTCAAATTAAGGCCATCGCCGCGCGCCACAGCGAGGGGGGGGGGTGTTGTGGCGCGACGCCACCACCCCATTTACCAGCGAAACAAGTTTCAAACTTGTCACTTTCAGTCCCTGTACCTTCTAAAGCAATATATCTTTCAATTTAAGCACAATTGGCCCTTATAGTTAGTTGGTAGATGATCTAGGGAGTACAACCAAACACCGTCAGTCCCGGTTTCGTTAAACGATCTCCGGAAACATAAGTTTCGCCTCGTTGACGCTTTAAACCCTAATTCTTGGGAATTCGCGTAAGCAATATATAACGATATCGAAACCTCGTGAAATTTTTATCACTTATTCTTGAGAGTATATTTGAATATTTTGAAGCCCCGGATTTGTTAAAAGGTCACTCAGAGGTAAGAATTAACATGTTGACACATTTAACCCTTGTAGTTTATAATCTTTCGATTATTTTCACAAACGGCTTCTTATATTCGAATTATTACTCGTTTAAGAATATATTTTTCGTGGGTGGTCATTCAGAGGTACAAGTTTGGCATGATGACACTTTTAGTCCCTTCGGTTTCATATTTTGATCGTTTTACAACTTTAGTTCTTCAAACCCAATCTTCCACATGATTAGGGTTTAGGACACGTGTCTTCACATAATTGGACACGTTCTTACGTGGTGTTACATCCTCACCCCCTTAAAAGAAATCCCGACCCCGAGATTTACTGGAACAAGTGAGGATACTACTGTCACATAGTGGACTCAAATTCCCACGTATATTTATGGCCTCTACTAGCATCCCATTTAACTTTATTTATAGGCACATGCTTACTTCGGAGCTTTTTAACCTGTCGATCCTCGATCGATATAGGTCTTTCAACTAACCTCAGGCTTTCATCAATCTGCACGTCTTTATGAGACATTGCTAGCGATTTATCAGCTAGACATTTCTTTAAATTACAGATATGGAACACATCATGAATTCCACTAAGCTCCTCAGGCAAGTTTAGCTTATAAGCTACACTACCAACATATTCGAAAATCTCGAATGGTCCAATATACCTCGGGCTTAACTTGCCCTTCTTACCAAAACGCATCACTCCTTTCCAAGGTGATACTTTTAGTAAGACTTTGTCGCCTACCTTAAACTTTAGAGGTTTTCGCCTCTTATCAGCATAACTTTTCTGCCTATCCCTGGCAGTTTTCAGGCGATCATGAATTTGGACAATCTTGTCCATCATTTCAAGGATTATATCAGGTCCTGATAACTGAGTTTCTCCTACTTCTGCCCAACAAATAGGTGTTCTGCATTTCCTTCCATACAATGCCTCAAAAGGCTCAGCTTGAATGCTAGTATGGTAGCTATCATTATAGGAGAACTCAATCAACGGTAGGTGGTCATCCCAGCTACTTTCCAAATCAATAACACATGCACGAAGCATGTCTTCCAAGGTTTGAATTGTACGCTCACTTTGTCAATCTGTTTGAGGATGGTAAGCAGTCTCAAAATTCAAACGAGTGCCTAATGATTGTTGGAAACTTTTCCAAAAGTGAGAGGTGTATCTAGTATCTCTATCAGATATAAAAGATACCGGTACTCCGTGGAGAGATACAATCTTATCCACGTACAACTGAGCTAGCTTGTCGGAGCTATGAATCTCCTTGATGGGTAAGAAATGTGCTGACTTAGTCAGTCTATCAACTAAGACCCATATAGAGTCATTTCCATGCCTTGTTTTAGGTAACTTGGTTATAGAATCCATGGTTACCATCTCCCACTTCCATGTGGGAAGCTCTGGCTCTTGTAGCAGACCTGACGACTTTTGATGTTTAGCTTTAATCTGTGCATAAGTCAGGCACTTAGCTACATGTGTGGCTATAGATTTCTTCAAACCTATACACCAATAATTTGCTCTCAAATCTTGATACATTTTGTCACCGCCATGAATAGGAACTCAAATTCTTCCATTCATTCTAAGGATTTCCATCCTTTCCAGGTGCTATCTGTTCAACAGTTACACCTAACTTTTCACTTGGAAGGTTAGCTTCTAAAACAGCTCCCTTCTGAGCAGCTAACAGCCTTTCATTCAAGCTGTTCTTGAGTTCAATGCTCTTGGCATTAATCCTTATAGGTTTGACTCTTTCCTTTTCGGTTTAAAGCATCAGCGACTACGTTCGCTTTGCCAGGATGGTAGCGAATCTCGCAATCGTAGTCATTTAGTGTCTCCATCCAACGACGCTGTCTCATATAGAGATCCCTTTGATTGAATAAGTGTTGGAGACTTTTGTGATTCTATTATATCACACATTTAGTTCCATATAGATAATGTCTCCACAATTTTAGTGCGAATACAACGGCACCCAACTCCAAATCGTGGGTGGTGTAATTCTTTTCGTGCACCTTTAGTTATCGTGATGCATAGGCAATCACATTGCCTTTCCGTATAAGTACACAACCCATACCAGTGTGTGAAGCATCATAGTACACGACAAACTCTTCTATTCCTTCGGGCAATGTCAATATCAGAGCATTGCTCAATTTTTGTTTAAGAATCTCAAAAGACTCTTGTTGTTTTGGACCACAATCAAACTTTACATTCTTGCGGGTCAGAGAAGTCAATGGTGCAGCTATTCTTGAGAAAGTCTCAATAAGTATGTTGTCTATAAAGACAATGACAAACTTATCTAAGTATGGCTTGCATACTCGATTCATGAGGTCCATGAATGTTACAGGTGCATTAGTGAGCCTGAAAGGCATCACTAAGAACTCATAATGTCCATACCTTGTACTGAACGCTGTCTTAGGTACATCTTCAGTTTTAACCTTGAGTTGATGATACCCAAATCTTAAATAGATCTACGAGAAGAAGCTTTCCCCTTGGAGTTGGTCGAATAAGTCGTCGATCTAGGGCAAAGGATAACGATTCTTGATCGTTACTTTATTTAGCTCTCGATAATCAATGCATGGACGCATTGATCCATCCTTCTTCTTCTTCACGAATAGTATAGGGCTCCCTAAGGTGAAGAGCTGGGTTGTATGAAACCCTTTTCCAGTAAGGCATCCATTTGAGTCCCGAGCTCTATCATTTCTGCAAGCGCTAACCGATATAGATCTTCTGTAATAGATACGGCTCCTAATAGGATGTTAATCCTAACTCCACTTTGCCTCTCAGGAGGTAAACATGGTTGTTCATCATTTGTGCCATGTAAAGGACACATTTGCTTTACGAGTGCATGGATGCCTTAAGTAGAGACGCCTACTTAGGCACTCCTATAATGGATATCTTCTTTGAATACCACTAGCTGACTTTAGTACAATATGACCATTGGAATATCTTAGTGGTTCCATGCATTAAACCTCCATACTGATCAGGCATGGAAGCAATCTATGGGACACACTAGGTTACGCCAATCCTCATATGGCACTTTTATCAAACATAGTTGGCACTCGCAGTTGATAGAAATCAATGAGAAAATAATTAAAATAACGTATATTGTCGTAATCTATTGAAGAAAGAGTACTCTTAGATTTTCAGAAGGATCTTCGTCGAGAATAGAAGAGACGGTCTCTATGGTTTCATTGGTAGGTTCTACCTTATACTTAATGTCTGGAGTTATTGAGTATCAACAAAAGTTTGCTAAGCCTATGGTCTATGAAAGACTTATTATTGGCTGTATTAAAAAAAGACACTTAGCAGAAATTATCATTGATAAATGATAAGGAATGTACCTGATGATATTATTAATATATACTGCCTCTGGCATTCATCAGGTAGTTCAGGCATTTCCCTTCTTAGCCTCTTCAGGCTTTTTGGTTTTATTTGGGCAACTGGTTTTGATGTGCCCTATTTCATTGCAACCATAGCAGGTTGCGTCCTTTATGTTTTGGCACTCCAAAGTTTTGTGCCCTTCCTTATTACAGATTCCACAAGGCTTGGCATGTGAATCTAAAGTACATTTCCCTTTAGTCGCCCTCTTTGGGCAGCGAGTCTTTATATGCCCTTTCTCGCCACAACCATAGCATGTGGCATCCATCAAGTCCTTGCATTCATGAGTCTTGTGATCCATCTCCTTACATATGCCACATCCCCTAGTTTGCTTACGGAAACATTTTCCGAAGTGCTGTTTATCACAGGTTTTACATTTGGGTTTCACCTCATTCGGCTTGGACTGGTTATAGTTCGAACCGGTCTTACCCTTTTTGTAACCCTTATTTGGGGTATTATCGTACTTTCGCTTGTGATCCTTTAATACTCGGTCCACGGCTTTGTTTACGGCTGTATCTAACATAGCATGTGACTCGGTGCCCGTTAAGTTCAGTCTTGCGTTATTATTCTGATCAACTAGATGATTATTAGCTTCATATGAGTCAGCCATGGTGAAGCTTTGAAGGCTATAACTGAGTAATAATAATTTATTTAGTTACATAGCGAATCGTCGAATTTGATGATTAAATAGCCATGGTGTAAATAAACCATATAGGCCAGTACGATAGTATGTAATTTATTTGATTATGTTTTGCCTAGGTTTTAAATGAACCATTTTTGGCGTTTAAATGGAATCTAATCCTTCATATTTATTAGACAGGGGACATAAATCACAACTGTCAATGTCGTACAGACATTTTATGTAGCGCAAAGGCTTGTCTCAAAGGACTTTTAGATGGCACAAAAGGCCTTGTCACAAGGACAATTAAAACATAATCAATGATCCTTTGGATCTGAAAAAATTTCATAGTTCATTGCCTTTTGACAAGAAGTTATGAAATAAAACTATCTTTGTCATGAATACATCTTTGCCCGCAGGCATAGATCTCAAATGGATGTTTTGATGTGTACATCATGTTCGACATTATTAGCCATGATTCATATAGATCATTTAGGCCATGAAGGTGGCTTGGAAAGATCCAAGTACTTTTGGAAGCTAATGTGGTATCTCAAGTCACACAACCAGGAATGTTAACATATTTTTAGATGCTAACAAGGATTAATTGTCTTAAGAGGGTTTTACCATCACAGCCATGTTCATAGACATATAGGCTAGTTTATACCATTAAGAGGATCTTTTGAAATTTTTCAGCTGATAGATAAAGTTCGAGTAAAATTGGAACGATCGTTTGATAAGGGACGATATGAATACTTATATACGGAAAACTTTCCATAAATCATTAGGAAATTTACAATAGTGCCTCTGACAGGACTTTAATAATTCATTTGTCCATACGGGGACTTTAAAGCAACTTTAGTCCACGCATGGACTAAAAGGAAAATATAAGTCCGTATATAAAATATGTCCTCGAAGAGGGTTATCAAGAAGTATCTTGTCCACCAAGGGACTTATAATGAAATAACATGTCCACAAAGGGACTATTTCGAAATAGCGTATCCCCAAAGGGATTTTAATGAAATAACATGTCCATAAAAGGACTATATTGGTACAGCGTGCGCACAAAAGGGCTTTGCTGTACAAATGTCCTCAAAGGGACTTTAAGTCGAAAGATACGTCCACATTGGGACTTATTAATGAGACAATATGTCCTTGAAGGGACTAAATAGCAAATGCCCATATAGGGTATTTAAGTCGAAAAGTATGTCCACACAGGGACTATATAGAAGAGATAGGTCCTTTTAGGGACTTAAAGGATAATGAATATTATGAAAGAAGGATTCTCTATCGCCTTCCTTGTTCCATTTCGATTGTTTCTCTTCTATGTTTACCAAATACGGTAGGGATACTGAAGATCTCAATGAATAAGGTAAGTATTCCAATCAGGATCCGTTATAGAAGTAGAATTCAAGGATTCCATAGTCAAAGAATGATATGGATCACAGATTGGGTTTTGACTGACATAATCCAAGTCTGGAATTTCAAAACTTGGAGGTAAGAAATAGGGATCATTAGGATCCACTGGTATTATTTTCAATACGGGAGCCTTAGGGACCACCTGGTATGGACTCCACTGGTACAGACTTCAAAATTTGAGCCTCAGGGACCTCCGGTATGGACTCTGAAGTCTGATTGAAAGTTTCAATAGGCTTGGTTTTGGGAATGAATCCATAAAGGTCTTCCTCCAAACTGGTCGCACGCTTATCCTAGCCGTTTTACGAAGCTTGGCATTCCTAGGCTTCGGATGAGGAGAATTTCCATCAACGGCTTCCTTGCTTGGCGACTTATTCAAAATACATAAAATCGAAAATAATGTTTACTTAATAGGGATGAGAGCATTCCTATGTTAAGTCTAGACTCAAAAGGTCTAAGGAATATGCTATTGCATCATTGAGATTAAACACAAAGGACTTGTGTTTAATTCACTCAATGTTGGCTTTGATACCAACCTGTCACACCTCGATATTTCCACATATTACTGGTGGGGCCGGTGGAGAGTATCGTGACGTAGTTGATATCATCATGGTCAAACATACACAGAATAGCACAGCGGAAGTCTTGGAATATAAAATATTATTACAAACCCAAGTGTCTGAAAATATCAAAGTATGTATTATAGACGAGCTTGTAATATCAAATCCACAGGTGGATCTTCACATAAAGTATAAAATGAAGCAGACTTTAAGGTATCTTTAAGAATTTGCAAGATCCTCTATTTCGACGCCGAGCAACTCCCAGCCTATTACGAGTAGTACCTGTCACTTAGTCTTTGGAAAATACGTCAGTTTTCACTGGTAAATACAATTAACAGACTCTTTTGAAAAGAGTTTATGAAAATTGATTTAAGCGCACAAGGCACAAACCATTTATAACTTGGGACAGTCTTTGATAAAATCTTGTATATTGTTTTACATGTTTATCATACATATGGGGCCGGTTTGGAAGCCGGTCGTGATTAACCGACTCACCACTTACAAAACCCACGAAGGAATTATCCCCAACATGTGGGTTAATTATATTTTAGCATTTGCATCTGTCGGGTGTATGCCTACACCCCGTGCATAGGTCGTGGCCATTTTCAAATGAAATGAGCCGAGGATATCCAGGACACGGTCGTATTAACCCCCAATGTTTATGTTATCAAAGAAAACAGATTAAAACGGGTTATGCAAATTTATTAATCACAATCCGATTAAATGATTTCATACCCGACCAAGCGGTATTATTATAATACCGTATCCCAAGCCCGTATAAGAGAAAATAAGTTAAAAGTATTTACCTGAGCTAATACTTGATTAACAGCACAATAACTCAGTCGTATCCAATCTAATTAAATGCAGGTAGCTTTTACCGGGTGGCTCTTGTCTGGAATGATGGTAATATATAACCAATTCAGAATGCTAATGGGTCTTATTTAGGTGATGGACCTAGACCGTCTAACTTAAAGTTTTAGAAACGGTACGATACGCTAGATTGAGAGGTGACCGGAATAGAATGTGATTTAGACCTGACAAGTTTGGATACTTGTATAATATGGGTAAACTAAACACATTCTGAAATTTGAATATTTAATGATAAGGTTAAACCCGTTTCGGCTATTTTATGTAAACTAGTTACCTAAACCAATCCGAACGCATAAATGCATAACGGGTAACCAAATGAATTATAGACAGGTCTCAAATGTTATTATGCTTAGGATATGTTAGTACATCAGTAGGATGTTAAAACATATGCCCAAAAAGTAATTAAAACCAAATTAAGTCCCGTAAGGGTATTTTAGTCATTTTAATGTTTATAAAAAAGATTTTATAATAATCTGAGGTTCTGGTCTTTGGTAATCAGTAAAAATATTTATTTTATCAAGTCCTATCAGTAAGATATCATACATATGTGATTTTTACTATTTATGGCCAAACTATGCCCCGAAAGGGCATTTTGGTCATTTCACATATTCTTTGAAGGACATTTTTGGAAGTCTGAGTTCACGATTTATACTTACTGTAATATAATTAATTTTTTTTTTTAAATTTAGTAGGTAACAAGTCTTAGGTGTTAAATATGGTTTAAAACCATACTATGCACCTAATTAGCGTAAAAATCGCTAATTGAAGATAATTAAGGTGTCATGTGAAAATCTAAGATTTTGATCAGTTTTTAATTGTTTAAAATAATTTATTTAATGTATATAAAATCAGTTGGAAAAGGTTTGGCATTCAAATCATTCGTTAATCTCATTTTATGCATGAAAAGGGTATTATCGTCATTTACCGAATTACACAAGAACTCCATGATATGATCAGGTTATAATCTGATCAAAAATTCCAAAAATCCTTAAAAATAATATCTTAACAGTAGGTAATGAGTTTTGGGTCAAAACCTATGTTTAAACATGACTTATGCAAGATATCGCAATTTAATTAATAAGAAGCTTCAATTTACGATATCGAGCATAACTTCTGTTTGAGACCAAGAACTGATGCCAAATTTTCGGGACATACTTATATATCAGTAATGAAAATTTCTGTCCTCTCACATTTTCAAAAATCTCGCTTATATGTCAAAAGGGCAAAATGGCATTTATAAGCATAATATAGGTCATGAGCATATGATTCAAACTACTAAGGACCAGGTAATATAACTCCAGGGGGTTATACTACAACATAAAGTGGTCCTAATGGAAGCTTAAAACATGGAAGGATTAAGCTTAATCAGGTCAGAACTGAAAGTCAAAGCAAAAGTCAAGCTTTTACGACTTTCGGTTGTGAACCGACCCTAAACTGATAATTGTCGGGTTGAACATGCTTAGACATGTTCTAATACTAATTACCATGTTATTAGAATGATAAAATATGATTTATAACCTCTGCGTTGTTAGTTATGATTATTATTTAAAATTCTGGTCGGTTTGACTTTTTAACTTAATAGTTTGACCCGACTGTTAACTAGGCAAACGAAATAATTAGGAGGTGCCCTTTTAAGGGTTAATCACCTACCTAATTATGGTCACATAACCACATTCAATTCGAACAGTGGCTGGACCATTAGAGTTTAAACCAAAATTCAAAGTCAGATTACGATAACTTTGACTTTTCGGTTTTTAAACTAAAAACTGAACCAAGGAAGGGAACTAAGACACTTACAAAGGGTCCTAGCTATCTTTTCTACAAGAATAAGATTCCCTTTGGGTCAGGAACCTCCAGAGATGCTCAGAATACAAGCTTAAAGAGTTGAGAGTGATTTGAGAGAATGTGCAAGTGAAAAGCTTGAACTAAAGGCCCTATTTATAGTGAATGGAGACCCTCCAAGATCATCATAGGTGTTTAGGGTGGTGTTAGGATCTTCACAAGTATCCAAAGTGGTATTAAAAACCATCAAATGTCCATAGAATTCGAGTTAGACTTGTTTGGAGGCCAATGAAGAAGGTGACCTGCACCTAGCCAAGGAATTCTGTCAAATTAAGGCCGTCGTCGCGCGCCACGGCGAATGGGGGGGGGGGACTGTGGCGCGACGCCACCACCCCATTTACCAGCAAAACAAGTTTCAAACTTGTCACTTTCAGTCCCTGTACCTTCTAAATCAATATATCTTTCATTTTAAGCATAATTGGCCCTTATAGTTAGTTTGTAGATGATCTAGGGAGTACAACCAAACACCGTTAGGCCCGGTTTTCTTAAACGATCTCCGGAAACATAAGTTTCACCTCGTTGACGCTTTAAACCCTAATTCTTGGGAATTCGCGTAAGCAATATATAACGATCTTGAAACCTCGTGAAATTTATATCACTTATTCTTGAGAGTATATTTGAATATTTTGAAGCCCCGGATTTGTTAAAAGGTCAATCAGAGGTAAGAATTAACATGTTGACACATTTAACCCCTGTAGTTTATAATCTTTCGATTATTTTCACAAACGGCTTCTTATATTCGAATTATTACTCGTTTAAGAATATATTTTTCGTGGGTGGTCATTCAGAGGCATAAGTTTGGCATGATGACACTTTTAGTCCCTTCGGTTTCATATTTTGATTGTTTTACAGCTTTAGTCCTTCAAACCCAATCTTCCACATGATTAGGGTTTAGGACACGTGTCTTCACATAATTGGACACGTTTTTACGTGGTGCTACAATCTTTTACAAGCTGGCGAAACTCTGGAGAAATTTCGACAGCGTTTCCCCTTTGGGAACCAAAACTTATCAAATGAGGAGTCCAAGTCCTATATTTATAGGCAATGCTCATTCGTCCTAAAACACCTGGAACGAATGGGCTCCTCTCGTGCGAATGTGACTTGGATGACTTGATGTCCCGTTCATACGAATGTGCCATTCATACGAATGGGTACAAACATTATAAATCCAGCCCATTTTCAGACTAATCTATACAATATTCAACACACGCTCTATCTAGCCTAAATCCAGCCCATTTTCAGACTAATCTATACAATATTTTCAGACTGGCGGACATATAAAATATGCACCAACACTATGGCTCTTCGAGAACCTAGCTGGGTAGACGCTATGTAGGATGAATTAAATCAGTTCGAAAAATTGCAAGTATGGAAATTGGTCCGATTGCCTGCTGGAAAGAAATCACTCGGAACTCGATGGGTTTATCGAAACAAACGAGATGATAGTGGAGTGATTGTACGAAACAAGGAAAGACTGGTAGTGCAAGGGTTCAGACAAATTAAAGGCATTGACTACGATGAAGTATATGCTCCTATGGCTAGATTAGAAGCAATTCGAATCTTTCTGGCCTATGCATCGTTTTTATGGGGTTCAAGGTCTATCAGATGGATGTTAAGATGACGTTCTTGTATGGTAAATTGAAAGAAGAGATTTACGTATCACAGCCACCCTGTTTTGTTGATCCACGTTATCCAGCACATGTGTATAAGCTTCACAAAGCACTGTATGGGTTGCATCAGGCTCCCTGTGCATGGTACGCTACGTTGATGGAGCATCTGCTCACAAACTGATATGCTTGTGGAATCATCGATCAGACTCTGTTTATTCGCAAAGTGGGAGAAGACTAAATGTTAGTTCAAATCTATGTGGATGAGTCATCTTTGGGTCCACCAGTGATGCACTGTGTAAAGAATTTGAAGAAGTTATGAAGAAGTAGTTCGGAATGAGTGCACTGGGAGAAATGAACTTCTTTCTGGGTTTGCAAGTTCGTCAAGACTCAATGGGTATCCTGATTTATTGCAAAATTCAAACTTCAGGATGCGAAGCCTGTAAATACTCCTATGGCAGAAAGACCAGTTATGACCGAAGATCTGGAGGGAGAAGCTGTTGACGAAACATTATACCGGTCCATGATTGGCTCGTTGATGTATTTGACGGCCACTAGACCGGACATTATGTTTGCTGTGTGTCAGTGTGCACGTTATCAGGCTACTCCTAAACTTTCTCACCTAAATGCTGTCAAGCGAATCTTTCGATATCTTAAGGGCAAGCTTAGGCTTGGACTTTTGTATTGAAGAGATTCCCCATTTGATTTATGTGGTTTCTCTGACAGTAATTTTGGAGGTGCAGGTAGGGATATGAAGTCCACATCAGCTAGATGCCAGTTCCTGGGGGATCGACTCATCTCCTGGGAATGCATGAAGCAGCAGACTGTCTCACTGTCAACTGCAGAAGCTGAATATGCAGCTGCTTCAGCTTGTTGCTCCCAGGTTATATGGATCCAACACCAATTGCTGGACTATGATTTGAATTTCTCTCACACTTCGATATATTGTGACAATGATGCAACTATCCAAATAGTGAAAATCCTGGGTATTTTTCAAAAACTAAGCACATTGCCATCAAAATTCATTTTATCCGTGACTCATTCAACCAGGGACTCATTTCAATGGAACAAATACACACTGAAGACAATGTCGCAGATCTTTTCACCAAACTGGTTGATCGAGCACGATTTACTGCTCTTCTTGAACTGCTAAAAATGGTCGAATTCGAAGATTGAACTTGGTGACACAAAAATATTTTTCTTTGTTTTGTATAAATTTGTTTCTTAAAACTGTTTTTCATTTATTCTTTTTATTTTCAATTTTAAGCAAAAATTTAGGTGGATGTAGTCTCTCAGAAAAATAAAAAAAAATTAAAAAATTCAGAAAAATACAAAAACATTACAAAATCAGAAAAATAAAAAAATTCAAAAATTACATAAACAGTTTTGCTAAGCCTTTGATATGACTTGGGAAATGAAATGAATTTTCACCATGTGGATTAGGGCTGACTTATGTAAAACCAATATTGAAATGGTCTGACTCTAGAGCGATATGTTGGTAGGCTTTATCCTAAAGGCTGAAAACTTTGACTGGTTCTATACAGAACATAAAATTACATTATGACCTCAGGAAAGAACGTCATTTAGAATTAGGACATTTTTATTTGAATGCTTGTGTGACGCCCGATACACACAATTTTGTTCTAATTCTGAAATATTTTTTGACCAACTCGTGTATCTCCTCTGTTTTGCGTGAGCAAAGACCTGGAGGTTCTAGGCACGTTAGCTTCTGCTGCATCGAGATACATGCTGACCTAGCTATACGTTGTCGCGCTATAGATCAAGTACACCCGAAAGAGACCCTCTAGTGCTCAAAAGAAACCTGAAATACCTATATCAAATTGAAAAATTCATTTGATCTGTATATTATATCAATCTCTGCAAATGATGTATTCTGCTCTCTTCTCAACCAAGTCCCAGTCAAGGTTTTAGAATACTAGAACATGCTTGTGAAAATATGTGGTAGGGAAACTGCATACATGATAGAGTGTTCTGATTAAATTCCAGGAATTGATTATGATTTATTTGGGTGTTTATATCAAATAAACTAAAACATGATAAATTAGTTGCAAACCGTTATATGGAAAAGGCCTAAGGAGACAAGTTTCAGTGGACAAACATACTGGCAATTGCTTGGATCACCCAAAGTAAATTAGTGTTGATAAGTGTAGTCTGGCCTGAAACACCGTGATTTGATCCCATAAGAAAAGAGCTTGCAAATAGATTCGTGTGTTTGTTTGATTATCTTTTGTGTGGTTATATTGTGTTTGATTATTTTTTTATTATAGTGTATATATTATTATTATTAAAAAACGTGACCCAATTCAAGAATTGACAAAGACCGAGTTATTCTTCAAACACTTGCAAAAAATTGAAGTTGTTTCTTTGTCTTGGGATTCAAGCCGGACCCACCACACTTGGTGGGTGCCACAAAATCCAAACAGTTTTGTAATGATTTTTGATTTGGTCCACCGTACACTTGGTGGGCCCATTATATCAAAAGGGGTGTAGTATTAAATGAAAAAAAGGTTTTGACGGCTGCACAGTGTTCCTCATCTTTCAAAACACTCATCACACATCGCACACTCACCTCTTGTTGCTCTTTGTCTTCATCTACTGAAACACTCATCAAGAACTCTAATTCTCTGATTAAATATGTCGTCGTCTACAGGAAAGACTACATGTTTATGTTTCCTTTCATTGAGTTAAATTGATTGCAGGGTTTGAAAATTGATGAATGATTTGAAAATGGTATTGATTGATGATAAAGTGGAGTTGGAAGAGTTTTAGGGTTTTTAATCGATTGTAGAATGATAGGAATTGAAAACTTGGTCAGAAACTGATGTAGGATGTAGGAGAAGATGACTGATGACGATGCATGTGTTATACGCACCGGGAAAGAGAAGTCACATACTACAAAATGATTATTTTATCCCTGGCACACTCGGTGTATTGACCGCTTTACCCTCGCATACCCTGTCAATTGACAGATTTACCCCTAAAGGGTGTGCGGGGTGAAAAGTCTTTTTTATTGTGACCATTTTGTCCCTCGTACACCTGGAAAATTGACGTAATTTTCCTCCACACACTGATTTATTACCAGTGTGCGGGTCATAGTGTGCCTTTGACTATTTTGACTATACGGTTGACTTGTTGACCAGAGTAAGTGTGCGACCTATTCTCAATTACTATTTTGCCCTTTCTTTTCAACTGGAAAAGACCAGGCTGGCCTTGCACACCTGTGTGTGGAATGTACACTGGCTGTTCTTTGGGCCTGTTTAACTGTTTGGGCCTGTGTCACTTAATCAATTGAACCCGGATCCATTTCATTATAATTTTGAGATTATTTATTTTAAGAGTTGTTGAAAAACAGTTTAACTTATTGAAACTCAAAATTATTTTGAATTATTTGACCAAGGTTGACCAAGTTTACGTTCAAACTCGAGAACCTCAGGTTTCAATGTTGATTACATACGTCTAACGTGATCCGTTTGTTGTAGATAAGGGAAAAAAGCAACTGAAATACACATTCTGACATGGGAGAAAAGTATGAACGTGTCATGTTATTTTGCCAAACCTCCAAGGGGCACGAGATATACAGGTCCTTGATGGTGGGATTATACACATGCAGACTTTCTCATGCTTTTCGAGAGAATCCGATAATTCGTGAATATTGGATACGTGATTTCTGGAATAATGCTAACGCAAAGAAAGGAGATAAAGTGATTAAATCTATTATTCAAAACAAAGAGATCCTGATCAGTGAATAGATGATTCGAGAAGTGCTTTTGTTTGGAGATGCTGCAGATGATCCCGAGGAACACGTAAAGGAGAAAGTTATTAAAGTTTTGGTTAAAATGAGTTACGAAGGGTCATATCCTCCAACCACTAAGAAGCTATTACATCCGTATTGGAGAATGTTGGCACACATGTACTTAGTATGCATCAGTGGAAACAAGAGTGGGATAGACACCCTAACTATTAGACAGTCTTCTGGATTGGTGTCTTTAGTTAAGGGTTGGAATTTCAATTACTCGAAGTGCGTGTGCGACCATATGATGGCGAATGTGAAGACGTTGAACAAGAAATACTTGTTGAAATTTCCGAGGTACCTACAAATGATTCTTGAAGCCAACTATTCTCAACTGCAACCGACTGTGAGCATCTACGATACAAAGATAATGAATCATATGGATTTTCAATGATCAATTAGAAGAGAACATATGTTCAAGTGACATATCAAAACAGGAAGCCGTTAGTGGAGTTTGGTGCATTTCCTGAGATTGTCGAGCAAGCACAAGCACCAGTCAATGCTGCTCTGACCGATGAACACGATGTACAAATTGTCGATGTTCCTCTTGTATCGAGTGAGCCAATTGAGAATGTAGATCTAACAGGAGTTGAGAGCGAAGAAGAAAACATGTTTAATGAGATGTTGATGGATGACGCAGAGCTTAATACGAATGTCGGTGATATTGAAACAAAGATTAATACAGAGAGCCTAATAGCAGAAGTGCCTAATGAAGATTAAATGTTAAGTGTCAATCCTCCTCGCACTGAACCAGTTGAGTCTACTTCTGCTGAACCAGATAATGTGACTAAAGATCCCACGGCTGATCTTCATCCTAGGAAGCGAAGTAGAAGAGATCCTAGGATCAAGCGTGAGATAGATGCTGAAACAAGATCAAACCTAAAATCAACCATACCTGTAGTTCCTGAACGACCACCTGTTCATGTTTCTAGAGCGCCTATGAGTGAATCGATAATTGAGTTCATATCAAATCTAAGAGCGGCAATGTATATGCCTACTCCCAAGATAGGTGAAGGCTCGAGCAACACTCCGTCTAACGCCGATGTATTGAAAGCTGCTGAGTTGTTGCAACAAGCTGCTGAGCCAAATCAGGAAAGAACTCATGAAGCATCCAGTAGCCCTGACAGTGAAGAATTATTTGAAGATAATGAAGTTGCCGTTCTGATGAAAAGGATTACTACCTTGGAAGAAGAGAAGATCTTCAAAGATGTCCAGATTGCCATCTTAATGGAAGAAATCACTCACAAAAATCAGCAGATTCACGAGCTTGAGACAAATCTGGGATCCCTTACAGCGGTGGTTATGGATCTCAAGCAGAGGTTGGAAGGAAAGTTTTCGAAGGAGTTTGTTGAGCCTCCTAAAGAATATACTGCTGCTGAAAAGGCACAAATGGATAAAGAACACGAGGAAGCAATTGATCGGCATATTCAGAATCCTCCTCGTACTACTAATCAGAAAAGGAAGCAGAGGGAAGTTATTATGAGAAATATGGGTGCTGAAAGGGATTTAAGTTTTCAAGACCAGCCAGACAGATATGTCGTCACTACTGAAAAGGATAGATTTGATGTGTATGGCCACAAGTCTGGGATTGTTAGCTGGGCATACAACGAGGATAAGGGAATGTTTCTGGTAAAAAAGAAGAATGGAGCGGTGGAGTACTACAATCATTCTGATGCTTTCGAGTCTTGGACTCCAGTAGATCTTAGGGAGTTGAGTCAAGCTCCTTATCACGATCAGTGCAGAAGTCACAACTGCAAGATTGGATGGAATTCTATAACAACTTGAAGCAACAAGCTAAAGTGAACTTTAAAGATATGAAATTAGCTCAATCGTATGTCTTGAAGCAGGAAGACATTTTGGATCCTTCCACAAACAAGCCGTTTAAGATAGTGATGTGGCCTTATACGAAGCAAACAAAGACTGTTCCATTGCTGAAGGAGCTACTAGATAATAGTTTAAAGGATTTGTAATTCTGGATGTACGATCCCGTTACTGGTCAAGCGGTGATAGTTTGTGCAACTAAAGAGTATAGGGTGGCTGACGTGAAAGATTTGATGCATTTTAGAGAGAATGACATAAAGCTACTGGGAAGAACACAGATCAGGAGTGATCCACAGTATGAAATCTATGCTAAGAACTTTACAGCTGCAATTGCACATACTACATTGCTCAAGTTATGGTCTGGACAACGAACAAGAGTAGAAACTCAGTTGTTTGGTCCTTATGTTGGAAGACAGCTACCTGATCCCCAGAAGCAGCAAAAGAAGAAACGCAAGTGAAGCATGAGCTGCCATGACAACATAAACCTAGGGGGATATTGTAAGGGCATGTACTTGTAGGTTTACATTTGTCTTGGGTTTACTAGTTTTAGGTTGGTTATCTATTAGATTTGGGCTTGGTCTATATGTTTAGAATGCGTATAAGGGTTCGGGCTTGGCCCATTTGTATTAGATCATCCTATAATCTATAAATAGGACGCACCTAGGTCTTGTTTTGGTTGGTGATTAGTTGTGCTTGTATTTGAACAGTGTACCAGATGATTCATAGTAATCGTGTGCACCTTTGTTAATCTAATCGACATATTTTCTTCATCTCCTACATCTTTCTTGTTATTCCACGACTTGTTTAGGTGTTTGTGATATCCGGTTGTAGTTTTCTGGATTTACAGACTATCCCCTAAAGGAATAGTATCCCTTCTCACAAAGAAGCACTGGTTTTTCCATGAGGTGTCAGTTTTGGTGGTCTTAAGGAATGGGAGTGGTCGGTGAGGCTTGGCTTTGATCAGGAATCGGTGGGATCCATGAGACACAAGGCTGTAAAGGTGTGAAAGTTCAGAAAGGTTTAATTATAGTCCTTCATCACTAATGATCTGTTCTAGAGTGTACAACACCCTCCACAGCATAGGGATTTCCTGACTGTAGCACAAATCAGTTAGAGTAAAGAATCGTTGGGTGAACTCTGGAAAAGGATAGGTGTAGCCTATTTGGAATGGTGCAGCAGGGAAGCAAACCCATACAGGGGATACATAATCACTTTTGATTGAAGAATCAAAAGGACGGAAAATTGTTCCTTGAGGGAAACAAGTATACTTGATGTGCGCAAAATGTAACATATAAATTACATCAACCAAAGCATAAAATCGACCTTTTTTTGGCACTAATGTTGGAAAAAGCATGTTTCTTTGTTTACTTTTAATTTACAGGATCAAAAGAGCTTAAACGAATAAAATGAACAAGTTAACAACAGAAACCAACACAAATACAAAGAAGAAGGATTGACACGACCTGCCGAACCCCCATCCACATCCAGAACAACAAAATAATAAAAACAGAAGCTTAGGCATGGGGCCGTGCCCATTCAAGATTCCCTGCATAAAAAGACAACAACAAAAGACAAACCAACACGGGGTTGTGCCAACCCAACATGGGTCGTGGTCAACTCTAGGATTCGCAGAATCTGTGATAGTACAACAAGTACACTGACCATAGGGCCGTGCTATGACACCACGGGGCATGTTGGTACAAGACCTGAGATCTGCAGTTAATGAAGAGAGAGAAAGAGAAGACCACGAGGCCGTGCCAAGTGGGTATGGGGCCGTGCCTGCCCTCTGTTTTAAGTTAAAAATAGAGGTGCTTGGTTCATGAGAAAGTCATCCATTGGCAAACCACTCCCCTCATACTTGCCATCAGTCCACCACCACCACCACCACTACAACACCAACACCCACCACCATCATCCCTCTTTCATCTTTTAGAGTGTGTAGTAGTCTCGGGTTCCAAGATCGATTGTAAGAGTTCTTGTTAGACAAAGGCCATGCTTGGCTAATCTCTTTCATCACTTGGTGAAGATAAATCTTTTATGTATTACCTTTGATTTCCAATCTTTGGCAACTTTTTAATTGGGTATGTATTGATGACTTTAATAACTAGTATTTTATATTGAAAGTGAACTTTGGTTAAATATTTCTTCATGTTTCGTTGATTCACTCATTCGTGTCTTTACGGTCTATATAAAGCACGTTAACTGTCTGGAAGGGGGTTAGAAGGGTGTTTGGGCTAAACTTCTTGCCTCGTTCAGTGTATAGATCCTACGAGGACTTGGTTCAAGCTTATTAGGACTTCCCTTGAGGCAGATAGCATCAAATCGGGGGAAGTAAGAATGGCTTGAACCCCTTATAAATAAACTACTATTAAAACATTATCTGGACTTGCGAGACTGTATCCCTGCTGACTCAGACCAATGTGGCCGAGGGTAATGTCGCCTTCACAAGAGAGGCCTACCACTTTTCGCATTAATAACTTATTTAATTATCTTTCAATAATCCGACCTTGCGGGACTGTATCCCTGCTGACTCAGACCAATATGGTTGAGGGTTGCGTCGCCTTCATGATACGTGGTCGAAAACCGGTGCTCGTATATGTTTAAATTGATGTTTTTACGTGATTTTATGTTTCGTTTAGCCTACTTTTGATTAGAGTTGTATTTTGTAGGTCTAACGAAGTTCAAGGAGCTATTCGGGAGCTTTACGGACGACCGGGATGAAAAACGGACCACCGGGACGCGAAACGGGTCAACCGGGAGCAAGGAACGCGAAAAACAGAAAGTGGAGGTTGCAAGGACCATCGCCGATGCCTCCCTAGGCCATTGGCGACACTGCTCAGGTCTCTCCATCGCGCAAAAACGTCGTAAACAACTGTTTAAGCCATCGGCCGGACTTGCACTGTTGGTTCATGTTTGTGACAACATCTTAGATTTGGTCTTTAGATATCTTGTAATTAGTTAAACGATAAACAGTTAGCGGGTTTAACTTTGTATTAGTGAGTTGTAATGTTTGGGCTAACCAAACCCACACAATTGGGTGTATGGGGGGCGAATTGGGCTTAGGCAAATTCGTAGTCCATGTGGTTTTATCCTAGCCCAAGTAGCAAACCTTGTGTTATATAAACAAGGTTAGGCTTTAGGGTTTAGGTTAATCAGCCAAAACAGTGTTTGAGAGAGCAATTTCATGAGGGATATAGTCTTGGATGAAATTTTGTGTGGTTAGGGTTTAGACTGATTGTAATTCTTGTGAGATTGATAATCAATAGAAACCCGGTTTGAAAGTGAATTGCTGATTTCTGTTCCTACACGTTTTCTGCTATATTCTGATCAAGAGGATTCCGCACTCTTGATTAGATTGACAATTCTGTGAAAGATCCATACATCAAGGGGACCTACAATTGGTATCAGAGCATTAGGCGCTTGAAGGCTCGGTTCAGAATTGTTGGCTGCAGAAACAGGAAGAAATTTTCGAAATCTGAAAATTAGGGTTTTGAAATTTTCGAAATTTTTGATAAAAATTTTCGAAATTTTTTGGCTGTTTTGATCTTCTGCTTTGATTGTTTGCTATTTTGCAGGTTTTAGGGTTTTCAGGAAAGTTTTTGGTTGATTCTGGAAAAACTTTTTGGCTAATTTCTTTGAAGATTCGAAGACTGTCTTCGTGTTCTTCATTAAGTTTATCAGAATTTTGTCAAAAGTTTGCTGATTTGCTGTTTCGATTTTGCAGGAAGTTGTTAGGAGAATCAGGAAAATAATCAGAATTTCATTAAGTTAATCGATTTTGCAAAAGTTTCCAATTTTCAGAACCAGCGAATTTGATAGACCTGCGAAATTATCTAAGACCAGCATATTCATCGGCGAAGTTAAATCCAAAGGCGACTTTGGTAACCGTATAATTTTCCTCAGCGAAATTATTACGGTTTTCGGCGACTTTACTGGTCGTCGTAATAGCGAAATTAATCAGCGAATTTGATCTTTCAGCGAACTAGATCTGCGAAGTGGACCAGCGAACTTAACTTAAACTGATTAGCGAAATTGATCCTGACTGGCTAGCGAAATTAACAGCATAATTAACAGGCCAGCGAAATTAAACCTGCGAAATTAGTTAAAGTGGTGGAATTTCCGTTGGCAAGCGTCGATAAAATTTCAGTGTTTTGCAAATAGAAATTGATCCGTAGCCCGTTTAACAGAACCGTTTGGACCGTTATATTCCTTGAAAAAAAATCCCGAATTCGGTTTTTTGACTCTATATATCATTGGATTCGTCTTTTCGAGACGATTCTAACGGTGTAATTTGGTAACCACTGTTTTCGGAGATATTTTGTACGGTTTTATCAGTCTGTTTACGTTAAAATGTCGAACATGTCAAGTTTGAATGAGCTTTTGAGAATGGAGCATGAGGTTGGCACTACCAATAAACCACCTAAGATGATGAAGGTGGAGAATTATTTGACATAGAAGGATCGTTTTCAATCCTTCATTGAATATCAGGACACTCGCATGTGGATATGCATTGAAGATGGGTACACAAACCCAACACACGACTTTGAGGGTAGACCATGTAGAACTGCCTATGTGAACATGCTAGAGGCTGATAAAAAGATGTATGAGGCTGAAAAGAGAGCCTTGGCTGCTATAAAAATGTCCTTACCTGATAGCATCAAGCATACCTTCAAGAAGTACACAAATTCAAAGGATATGTGGGATGCATTAGAGAAGAGATACGCGGGAAATGCAGTTGTCAAGAAGAACAAGATTGATCTATTGAAGAAGCAGTTTGCTGTTTTCAAGTTCATGAAACATGAGTCACTTGAGGACATCATCACTCGTTACTACCATCTAACGTCAGAAATGGAAAATTATGAGATCGATTGCTATACTGACGTAGAGAAGAATGACAAGCTGCTCGATGCCTTGCCTACCAAGTGGGATATCTACACTCTCATGATCAAGGGAGAAGCAGATTATGAGACAAAAGAGCTTGAAGAAGTAGTTGGCAAGCTGAGAGCTTACGAGCTCAGTATGAAGAAGAAAGATACTGGATATGATCAGGTTCAAGATCCGGCGATTTACAATGGGCTTACATCTTCTTCATCTCACAACGCTTCTAGCGACTCTGCTACTGCGTTCCTATCGTGTGAGAATGAGCAGGTCACAGTGAATGAGGATGGTGATGTTTGTTTTGTAGCTGCTTCAGGAAGATCAACAGGAACCAAGAAAACATCAGCTTCTAAGCAAAGTAGTAGTGCTAAGTCAATTCCTATGAGTGTGAAGTCTGCTGAAGAACATTTGGCTCTACTTGTTTCGTTTGTTGCTTCTTATGAAAACTACATTAAGGGAAAGATTTCTGATCCTGCTACTTTAGATGAAGACTATGATCAGATTGACCCTGATGATCTTGAAGAAATGGATTTGCAATGGCAAATGGCCATGATTTCTAGGCGAGTGAAGAGATTCATGAACAGAACAGGAAGGAAGTTTGTAGGGAGGACTGTTGGTTTCGACAAGACCAAAGTGAGGTGCTTTAACTGTCAAAGTTATGGGCATTTCGCTAGGGAATGTCAAAAACAAAAGCAAGAGAATTCGAGTCAGAGTTCAAACAACAAGAATGCATCAAACAACTCTAGCTCTAAGGCTTTGATCTCTATAGCACGAGAAGGTTCCTATGATTGGAGTATTCATCTAGAAGACAATGAGAATGCCACTCAGGCATTCATGGCAGAGATTGTGCCTGTTGATGATGATAAAGCTGCTGTAGGAGATGCTGAAGCAAAAGTGGATGCTGAGGCTGAGGTGAAGATAGAGATTAAAGCTGCAGAAGAGAATGATGATCAGACAACAGTTGCTGAAGATGAAAAGCAAAAGTCTGACCATGAAAGGGAAGCTGAAGAAAAGGATGCTAAATACAAGAGAATGGAAGCTCAACTTGGGGCTCTAATGGCCAACCTTGATAAACAAACAGGAGAGGTAAAGTCTAATTCTATGTGTTTAAAATGTCATGAACTACAGGGTGAGGTTGACAGGTTGTCCACACAAAACCAAAGTTTGGTAAGCGAAATGTCTAACATTAAAGAATCAATTTTTTTTGCTAAAAGAAACGAATCATTATACTTGAAGAAAATAAAAGGTTATGAAGTGAAATTGAAGTTGTAACCTGCAAATTAAATGAAAAACTTCAAGTCATAGACTTAGCTCATGAAATGATGGCTGAGAAAACAAAAGAGATTTCTGAAAAATGCAAAGAGTTGTCAGATGCACAACTCAAAATTGTTGAACTTGAAAAGAAATTAAGTCAATTCAGGGACTCTACTTTTGTTATGAAACACATGATGGGTGGGTTAAAGAAGAGTAATGACAAGACTAGTTTGGGATTCAAGGGATTTAATGAAGTCCCACCTCCTCTTAGTCATGATTATTCATTCCTACCTGATGAAGATGAGCTAACAAATTTTATGTCAACAGCACCAAGTAGTTCCACATCAAAGCAAGGTGATGAGTCTGCGTGTGATGATGCTAAGAAGAATGATAACAGCAAACCAGTTTTGAAAAAGAAAACTTCACATCCTAAGAATAAGAATCCAAATGTTTTTAAACAGATTAATTTTGTTCAAGGAAGTGACATGAAAAACGAAACAACTGTTATTGAAAATGAATTGAATGTAGAGTTTGCTAAAAACAAGAATAAAGAAAATTCTGAAACTAAGCAAACTGAACCAAATCCTTCTAAGGCATCATCATCAAAACCCGAATCTAGTTCAAAGGCTTCTGAGAAGAAGTCTTCGAAAAAGAGATCGTGCTTCAAATGTCACACCAAGGGACATGTAGCTAGCTGCTGTCCTAACAAAAAGAATGAAGCACAAGTTAGCGAAAGGAAGAGAGAGAAATCACCTGAGAAGAAAGGTGATAATGAGGAGAAAGTTGCAAATTCTCCAAAGAAATCTGCTGCTAAGCAACCAGAGAATGTTGCAGTTGGTAAAGATAAGGCTGAAAAAGGAACTCCACAAGTTCCCCGTTTTCAAAGAAATCAACCAAGATTTCAGCCTAAATCTCCACCAGGTAGATATGAAAGACCTAGAAGCAGTTCACCAAGAATGAGCAATCATAATTCTAATAATTCCAGAAGTCAAGGTCAATATCAAAATCGATACCAAAATAATGGTGGTCGAACTTTTTATAACAATGGCTTTAGAAATTACAACAATAATGCTTCTTGGAATCAAAATCAAAATTTTCAAAGGTCAAATAGTCCAAACACATATAGGAACCCTCAGGACCATAGACCTAGTGGAAATCAAAATCAAATTCCATCAACAGGTCTGAGATCCAAGACTCCAGTTAGGAGTAATGGATATTGGATGGATGTTCTAGTGGTTGGTGAATTTGGACGACCTAAGACCATTAAGGCTTGGGTCCCCCAATCTAACTAATTTCTTGGTTGGTGTGTGCAGGAGCTGCTAAGGAGGATTATCAACTTATGGTATGTTGATAGTGGCTGCTCCAGGCACATGACGGGGGATGCGAGATTGTTAACTGAGTTTGAAGATTATGATGGTGGAAAGGTGAACTTTGCGGGTGCTAAAGGTGGTAGAATTACAGGACGAGGAAAAGTGACCAATGGGAAGATCACACTGGACAAAGTGAATTATGTTGAGCAGCTCAAACACAATCTAATGAGCGTGTCACAAGTCTGCGACAAGGGTCACTCGGTCCATTTTACCAAGAATGAAGCATTAGTATTGAAACCAGGTTTGGTAATTCCGGACGATTGGATAGTGATGAGAGCGCCAAGGAGAAATGACACTTATGTCATGGACATGGGTGCTAAGGATCCAACTGCTGTGGTGGCGTGTTTACTATCAAAAGCATCTGAAGCTGAATCGATGTTGTGGCACAGACGCATGGCCCATATTCACTATCGAAAAATGAATTACCTTGTTAAAAATGAGCTAGTGAAAGGGGTTCCAATGCAGAGGTTTCAAGTGGAAGACAAATGTCTACCCTGTCAAAAGGGAAAACAACACAAGAAACCTCATAAGTCTAAAACAGTAAATTCCATAGATGCCCCTTATGAATTACTTCACATGGATTTATTCGGTCAAGTGAACGTGAGGAGCATAGGTGGAAAGTACTATTGTTTAGTTGTCACTGATGATTACTCACGTTATTCATGGGTTTTCTTTTTAGGTACAAAAGATGAGACATCAGAGATGTTGATAGATCTTTTTACAAAATTGGAAAATGTCCATGATGCAAAGATCAAGAGGATAAGGAGTGATAATGGCACGGAGTTCAAGAATCGTATTCTGGATCTCTTTTGTCTTCGAAAGGGAATTGAACATCAATATTTTTCTCCTTATACACCTCAACAAAATGGAGTCGCTGAGAGGAAAAACAGGACGTTAATTGAAGCCGCTAGGATGATGCTTTCAGATTCAAAGCTACCAGTTCTTTTCTGGGGAGAAGCTGTGAATACAGCTTGCTACGTCCTAAACAAAGTTTTGACTGTTAAACGTTTTAATAAAACTTGTCATGAATTGATGTTTAACAAGAAACCAAACTTGGAAGGCTTTGAACCATTTGGATTACCCTACACTATTGTGCGTAATAAAGATAAACAAAAATTCGGTGAGGTGGCAGACGAAGGCTACTTTCTAGGTTACGTACCTGGCGCACCGAATAAAAGGGTTTTTAATCTAAAACCTGGTAAAATTGAGGTTGTGTTTAATGTTGAAATTACTTCTTACAAACCTCAACAATCAACGAATGGTCCTGCTATATTATATGATTATGAAAGTGTTTTTAAATCATTTAATATTCCTGAGTTTTCCAAGGCAGATGAGTCTCAGTTGATTCAAACAGTGATAAATGAAGATGATGAAGGCGAGTTCATGCCTAGATCGAATGTTGATATGACAGATGCTCCGAAAACTTCGCAAGGTGCTGTCGATACTGATTCAAGCGATAGTGACTCTGAACCCATTCAAAGGGAGGAGTTCGTTAATCTGTTTGCAAATCAGAATATTCAGGGGGAGATTGGATCAAACCTGGGTGATAACTTAGAAGTGGATGTTGTTGCTACTACACGAGCAAATAGAGATCATCCAGTTGACATGATACTTGGAGATCCTACTGCAGGTGTTCAGACGAGAAGAAGCATAGCAGCAAATTCTGGGTTATTTGTGTCGATTGAGAAGACTGGGATTGTGAACGAGTGCTTGTATAGTTGCTTTATTTCCCAAGAGGAGCCGAAGAACATTCATATGGCTCTTAAAGACAATTCATGGGTTGAGGCTATGCAAGAGGAATTGGCCCAGTTTGCTAAGTTGAAAGTTTGGGAGTTAGTGGACCTTCCTAAAGGTGAAAGAGAGATAGGCACTAAATGGGTATTTAGGTGCAAGAAGGATGATAGAGGGATAATGACGCAAAACAAGGCTCGATTGGTGGTCAAAGGTTTCAATCAGTAAGAAGGGATTGATTACAATGAAGTGTTTGCACCAGTGGCAAGGTTGGAAGCAATTCGTTTGTTCCTAGCCTTCGCATCATTCAAGGGCTTCAAAGTTTACCAACTAGACGTGAAGAGTGCATTTCTTTACGGGAAAGTCCAAGAAGTGGTGTATGTCTCACAACCAGATGGGTTCGTTGATCCAGATTATCCAGATCAGGTTTACAAACTTGATAAGGCTTTGTATGGATTACATCAAGCTCCCAGGGCGTGGTACGAGACACTGTCTACACATCTGATCAAGAATGGTTTTGAAAGAGGTCAGATTGACAGTACACCGTTCATCAAGAGGAAGAAGGAAGATTTTCTGCTAGTACAGGTGTACGTGGATGACATCATCTTTGGGTCATCAGATGAGAGCATGTGTAAAGAGTTAGAGCAGGTGATGAAGAGTAAGTTTGAAATGAGCGCTATGGGTGAGCTGTCTTACTTTCTGGGATTACAAGTTAAACAGAAGGAGGATGGGATGTTTATTCATCAAACAAAGTATGTGTATGACATTTTGAGTCGGTTCAAAATGAATGATTGCTCTACTTTCAACACACCCATTTGCGAAAATCACAATCTTGGCCCAGATCATGAAAGTACTGAAGACGTTGATCCAACACAATACAGGGCAATGATTGGTTCTCTAATGTACTTGACTGCTTCAAGACCTGACATCATGTTTGCCGTATGCTTGTGTGCCAGATATCAAGCTAATCCAAAAGAGGCACACATGAAAGCAGTGAAGCGTATTCTTCGTTACTTGAAAGGGAAACCTAAACTTGGGTTGTGGTATCCAGCTGATAGTGATATGAATTTTGTTGCTTACACTGACTCAGACTTTGGAGGATGCAAGTCAAACAGAAAGTCTACAACTGGTGGTTGTCAGTTCTTAGGAGGAAGAATTGTGTCTTGGCAATGCAAGAAGCAATCTTGTGTGTCTACATCTACGTGTGAAGCTGAATATATTGCTGCGGGTAGCTGCTGCTCTCAGGTTCTCTGGATTCAACAGCAGATGCGCGATTACGGTTTGGATTTCACTCGTACTCCTATTATGATAGACAATAATGCCACAATTTCAATAACAAATAATCCCGTGAAACACAGTCGCACAAAACATATTGACATACGTCATCATTTTATACGGGTTTGTGCTGAAAAGAGACTAATTGAATTACATCGAGTCGACACACTAGATAACCTGGCAGATCTTTATACTAAATTTTGACAGGGCTCGCTTTGAACATTTAGTCGAACTCAACGGGATGAGGAATCCTGAATAACTGGTTTTTCATAAGAATTTTGCAAATAGTTTACTGCTTTTCTTAAAAATCAAAAAATACAAAAACATTGAAAAATTAAAAATATAAAAAAAATAGAAAATCAAAAATGAGTTATCACTGTGTGAAAAAGGAGAAATGATAGTACATCAGCAAGTTAGACTGTCACACTGAAAATGAATAAATTGCTTAAGTGTGATAGCAGCTTCATTATACGATGTACCAGTAGGCAAAAGCATGAAATAATCAACTTACCAATGTGATATAAACCTAAACGCACTGAGTATGAGTGGGGAACACATCAGTGGTGTATGGTTTAATGACCTTAAATCTTGTGTTGATAGATTTCCAAAATCTGAGGTTTTAGGTCTTTATATTGTTATTTCATCTGGGGATATCAGGGGTGTCCTTCTGCTGCATCCAGATATATGCTGACCTAGACACACCCAAGATATCTTAAAAGAGCTAAAAATGCCAAAACCCTTAAATGAAGAAGCTCTCAAAGAGAGTTATTCAAATGTGCAAAATGCATAATTCGTACCAAAAATGGTATTTGTCTTAGCCCTCTTTAGATATTTTGGTCACTTTGCTGTACGGAAGTACTGACCTGTTCACCAATTATCTAAACGTTGAAAAACAAACGGATGAATTCAGTATACTCACCTACTACGATGAATCTTTGTGCATACCTTGATCGCGGGGGTATATCCTGAAGTGGGACACACTAGTATATCAGTACTGAAATTACCTTAACGTATCATACGGTAATGGTACTTGAAATGTTCATGCATTTTGTTTAAGTGGACAAACATACTGGTAATCGTCTTGGACTGCTTTTCATGAAAAATTAAATACAGAATTATCTAATAGTGTGAAACAGTTTGATTGTGCTGATATGATCTTCTTACCGGTGATTCTCACAAAAATAGAGTGTTTATTGCTTTTGTTATTTACTTGCTTTCAGAAAATATAAAAAATCCAAAAATAGTGTATTTTTCTGTTTAAAATTCTTAACGTACGGAAAACTGTTATTCTTGGAGGAATTGTTATTGATAGGGGGAGACGGTGTTGGAAAGTGAGTTCAAAATTTTAAATCATGCGGGTTTTAGGGTGTGATTAAAAATTTTTGTGTGTTGGTGATAAATTGAAAATGCTTAATCTGTGATACAGTTTAACTAATCTCTTGAAAAATAATAATTTATATAACTGTGTTGAAAAATTCTTTTGGTTTCTCGAGATGTTTGTTTTATAGTATACAGATTGAAGCAGCATGTTGCTGAGAAGTTAAAGTGATGAGTTGCTGTGAAGAGATGAGAGTTTGATTGGATGCATGGTAGAACCTCCTTTCTATATTGCAGACAAGTTGAAGAGTTTGAAGATTGCTATACATATGCTGAACTGGAGTTTACTCAAACGCTAAAGTTTTTGAAGATTTGGTGATTGGATGCATCAGCTTAGGGGGAGTCTGTTGCTGACAGAAGCTGACAGAAGCTATTGAAGCTGAAGCTATCCAAAGACCAAAGATAGTGCAAGATTACATGAAGATTGCAAGAAAACTGAAGACAAAGTTATTTTATGAAGCTATTGTCAAGGGGGAGTTTGTTGGTGCATGTTTATGACAACAGCTTAGATTTGGTCTTTGGATATCTTGTAATTAGTTAAACGATAAACAGTTAGCGGGTTTAGCTTTGTATTAGTGAGTTGTAATGTTTGGGCTAACCAAACCCACACAATTGGGTGTATGGGGGGCGAATTGGGCTTAGGAAAATTCGCAGTCCATGAGGTTTTATCCTAGCCCAAGTAGCAAACCTTGTGTTATATAAACAAGGTTAGGCTTTAGGGTTTAGGTTAATCAGCCAAAACAGTGTTTGAGAGAGCAATTTCGTGAGAGATATAGTCTTGGACGAAATTTTGTGTGGTTAGGGTTTAGACTGATTGTAATTCTTGTGAGATTGATAATCAATAGAAACCCGGTTTGAAAGTGAATTGCTGATTTCTGTTCCTACACGTTTTCTGCTATATTCTGATCAAGAGGATTCCGCACTCTTGATTAGATTGACAATTTTGTGAAAGATCCATACATCAAGGGGACCAACATGCACGTCAGACGAGGCCGTCGGCGACGGCCTCCCTTTTTTCAGTCGTGTATTTTTGGGTCTTTGGTTGTTGGGAACGAATAAAAACACATTTTTGACCCACATTTCGGGAGTTACACAACATCCTTGATTTTGAATCATATTTGGAGCCAAGAAACACCACCAATCGATTCTCGAATCATCCAATCATCAAATCCATCATCTGACTTCACCATCTAAATCCGTTCTACAAACCCTAATCATCCATTATTCCATCGTTCCTTCAACCCTTCATCATCACCAACCATAACCACCATTTCCATCATTTCCAAAGCTTCTAGTTGTTCAAGCTAAAGTTCGCATCCGTTATTGAACGTGTTCCATTCACTATGAGCGACTAATTATCGGGGGTTTCACCCCGATGTAGGTGTTTGTAAGTCTAGGGTTTGAACAATGTTCTTAGTTTGATTTTGTGACAAATTGAATTGTATTTGAATTATTTGATAATTGTCTTGCATTGGAACTATATTTGTGAAATGTTGAATGAGATATGAAATTTGACTTTGTGAAATAAGTTTGTGTATTTATGCTTTATCAAGCAAGAGGTTTTACTTGTGGTCCGTTATACGCTTTGATAGCAATTGGCACCTAAGTTTTGTGATAGAAATCCGTTAATAATAACTTCAACTGAATCAAATTTAAAACGTGTAGGAACCCCAGGATTGCAATCACCAAACCGTGTTCTTGTTTTTAATCCATCAAACCGGGTGTGAACCTTGTTTACTTATATTGCAATCAATTGAATTCACACACAAACCACAAACTCTTCGTGGTTCGACCCCTTACTACCGCTAACTATTTGTTTGAGGTAATTTGGTTATTATAAATATTATCTTTGACCGGAGCACGACACACCCGATCAAATTTTGGCGCCGTTGCCGGGGAGTTCGTGCGCTTTGTGTTTGGATTATTTGTTTGAATTTTGTGATTAACTGTTTAAGTGTTTATTTCTTTTTGGTTACATTCTCTATTTCATTGTTATGCAGGTGTATTATTTGTGCAAGTTACAGGTAGTGCATGCATACAAGGAATTCCGGGATGACTTCACCGTTGATATTCGAACCGGAAATCGAGAGAGTAGTTCGAAGAAATTTAGCCAACCGGTTGGAAGTAACACTTGCTTCCGACCCACCCAATACCCATTCATCATCCTCACCATCCGTTGAACATACTTCAATGGAACACCAAAACTCAAACCAACACCCCAACCAAAACCAATTCCAATATCGAGGCAATCTTCAATCCAACCTTAACATTTAAAAAGATCAACCAGTCGGGAGTAACAACTGGAGACCAGCAACACCACCATTTCAAAACCGAGGCCCCAACAACAACCAAAGTACCGAGGCCCCAACAACAACCAAAGAACCGAGGCCCCAACAACAACCAAAGAACACCTACACCTCCACATCAAAACCTCAACCGCCAAAACCCTTTACCCACCAACATCGATGACCGAAATGTCAACTCTGATAGTAGAGGTCACCGGGATCGTGGCAATCCCGCGAATGAAGACCCATTCTTCAATATTGATGACTTGAGGAATGCAATCCCTGATGATGAACCGTACAAGGTTCCCGGTTATCAATCGCCGGAACACGTGAGTATTCACTCGGAATACTCGGATGACGAGGGAAATTACGATGATAGAGAAGACGATGTACGGGGGAACGTGAATGCAAATAATATCTACAATGCAAGAGGGTATGAAAATGAGGATTTTGTCTATCAAAACGCCAATTATGTGGGGAATGAAGGTTATGGATATGGGTATGGCCGGAATGATGGATATGGAACCAACCGCCAACCACGAAACAATAATCAAAGGAACCGGTGTTAGAAAACTTTATTGTATTTGTTGTTAAAAATAGTTTAAGGTACTTAGAATTAATTCCGTCAACACGAACCGACCGACGAACCGTCCCAGAAGCACTAAATATGAAGACCGAGAAAGAAAAAATCAAGCTTCTAAATTCTTTGATTAAAGATCACGACAAGGTTACAAGACTTCAAAATGTTAGCGGGACATTATGGAGTTTACAAGATACAAAGTCAAAGAATTGTGTTAATAAGCTAATATATCTTATTAACACATTAAATATTTTCTATGAAAAGACTTCCATAAAAAAAGGACAAAAGGAATATTTCCTTTTGTATTCACCAGAAAAGGAAAAAGATTCCTTTTGGAATCTTTAGCAAAGCTTTCACAAGAAAAGGAAAAAGATTCCTTTTGGAATCTTTAGCTTTCTCATCAGAAAATAATATCTCAAAGTTGAAGACTTCATCAGAAAAGAAAGGCAAGTTGGTGAAAATGAAGATAAGCCACATTTAAATAATGGATGGGCACACAAACAAATTTCCTATCAACCAATCACATTTGAGATGCACATATGAAAATCTCTATAAATACATAATTCCTACGAAGGAATTATGTGTGTCTTGTAAAGTATTATTCTTTCATATAGAGTTTTTCTTGTGAGTTTACCCCCTGGTTTGGCCCATGGGGTGACATTTAGATTCGAATTTATTCTCGGATCGACCCCTTCTTCTTTGTTTAATAAGAATTAACCATTGAAGATATATCACTCTCATTGTCTCTATTTTTTTTCTTTGAATGTTTATATACTTCACAAACACCCGTCTCAACGAGAGAAGAAAGTTACACCATTTGAACAGGGGCGCCAAAGGGGACCAACAAGTGGTATCAGAGCAGATTGGATAAATTATTTCCATGATCCCTTGCTCCTGTAAGAGAGACGTATATTCATGATATGTTAAAGGTAAAAATAATTTTTTTTTTTTGCAGATCCAAAAAAAAAATAATAAAGTATGTAGTAGAGTTATTTTTTTGTTATTTTCATTACTTTTATTATAGCTTTTTCTACTATTATTATTATTATTATTATTATTATCTTTATTAGTATTTTTTTTTCTAGTATAAAAAAAGAGGCGTAGAAAAATGATATAATAACACACAAAAAAAGGGAGTTAAACAAAGATAAATGAACTTTAGTTTATCAGAAAGAAAAATTTTGACATCTAAAAAGAAAGTTTCTGATAAAATAAAATTTATTTGTATTTTATCTGATGAAATAACTCCAAATTCTGGTTAGTGAATCTTCAAAAAAAAAGGAATGATAAAAAGAAATTTAAAAAAAAAGGAACTGTGTATAACTTTAGAAAACATACTCATGACTATTATCTTTTATAAAGTTTTCACAAAAATATTCCTTGAAGAAAAGAACAAGTACTTAGACTTCCACCAGAAAAATATGTGCAATTAATAACTTTTTTCTCTACTTATTCCCTCTCATCTCATAAAAAAAAATCAGATTTTCTGATGCATTCGTCAGATTTTCGGGTAAAAAAAAAAACACAGAATTTCTGATGATGTCATCAGATTTTTCCTAAAAAAAAAATTCAGATTTTCTGATTTTTTTTTCAGATTTTCATCAGAATCCATCAGAAAATTCTGTTAAAAAAAAACTTTTTTCAGATTTTCTGATTATTTCATCAGAAATTCATCAGAATTTATCAGAAAACATCAGATTTTCTGTTAAAAAAAATGATTTTTTTTCGGTTTTATCATAAATTTCATCAGATTCATCAGATATTCTGATCCAAAAAAAAATCCTTGACGGTTCAAGATCATTTTTATAGCTTGCATGATTCGTTATTTTTTTTTGAAGCCTCATCAATCGACAGCCTAAACACTTATCCTATATTGGATAGAAGACACTTATATCCTATGTTGTAGGGATACAAGATATAATGCTTACATTTAGGTGGAAGTATAAATCGAGGTGAAGAATTATAACAACAAATGAAATATAATCAGATGATCATCCATAAAATGTCGGACGTTTGCCAAATAAACTTTCATGTCAATGAAGATACAGTCAACGAATATCACTAAAAAGGTGCCTACATGATAACGTGACAAGAAGAAAAGAAAGATACATCTTCAGAAAGTTTATTTGTTATTTCTAAGTATAAATGCATTGTTTGTATTTTTAACAACAAATAGGGGGTGACTGTTAGGAAACTTTATTGTATTTGTTGTTAAAAATAGTTTAAGGTACTTAGAATTAATTCCGTCAACACGAACCGAACGACGAACCGTCCCAGAAGCACTAAATATGAAGACCGAGAAAGAAAAAATCAAGCTTCTAAATTCTTTGATTAAAGGTCACGAGAAGGTTACAAGACTTCAAAATGTTAGCGGGACATTATGGAGTTTACAAGATACAAAGTGAAAGAATTGTGTTAATAAGACAATATATCTTATTAACACATTAAATATTTTATATGAAAAGGCTTCCATAAAAAAAAGGACAAAAGGAATATTTCCTTTTGTATTCACCAGAAAAGGAAAAAGATTCCTTTTGGAATCTTTAGCAAAGCTTTCACCAGAAAAGGAAAAAGATTCCTTTTGAAATCTTTAGCAAAGTTTTCACCGGAAAAGGAAAAAGATTCCTTTTGGAATCTTTAGCTTTCTCATCAGAAAATAATATCTCAAAGTTGAAGACTTCATCAGAAAAGAAAGGCAAGTTGGTGAAAATGAAGATAAGCCACATTTAAATAATGGATGGGCACACAAACCAATTTCCTATCAACCAATCACTTTTGAGATAGACATATGAAAATCTCTATAAATACATAATTCCTACGAAGGAATTATGTGTGTCTTGTAAAGTATTATTCTTTCATATAGAGTTTTTCTTATGAGTTTACCCCCTGGTTTGGCCCAGGGGGTGACATTTAGATTCGAGTTTATTCTCGGATCGACCCCTTCTTCTTTGTTTAATAAGAATTAACCATTGAAGATATATCACTCTCATTGTCTCTATTTTTTTTCTTTGAATGTTTATATACTTCACAAACACCCGTCTCAACGAGAGAAGAAAGTTACACCATTACACCATTATTCAATGGAAAAGACCGACGATGCAAGGGATGAAATTCGGTCTTTTCGCCAACTCTCGGGAGAATTACTACATGAAGCTCTCACACGGTTCAAGGAATTGGTTCGAAAATGTCCTCACCATCAAATACCAAGGTGGGAATTATTGGAGAAGTTTTTTGAGGGGGTTGGATGCCGATGAGCATAAATACTTGATATCTGCAAGTAATGGCACCTTATTGAACAACCACATAGAGGACGATTGGGAGTTCTTGGAGAAAATGAGCAAAAATTCGAAGGCCGTTGCTTTAGGGGATCGAGCCAAAAAACACCCAGTTTCCCGATCGCTTCCTGATCTTGATTCAAGTGCCAAGGATCGTATTGCTACTTTGGAACGGGAGTTGGCCTATATGAAGAGGAAGGATGTAGGAGCGGTCCAATTTCCAGTTTATGAGGATTGCGGTGATATTGGGCATAGAGCCCAGGAGTGCCAAATGAATACGGAACAAGCCGTCGGAGAAATAAATCAAATGTATGGAGATAGAAAACATTATGATATGAACTCCAACACGTACCATCCGGGTTTGAGGAACCACCCAAACTTCCGATATGGTAATGCTTCAAATTAGATGAACCCGAACTTTCAATCGGGAAATCAAGGCGGTGGGCAAGGTGGTTACTCGTATCAAAATCGGTTAGCAAAGGAATTATAACCAAGGAAGTGGCGAAGGGTATCAAAGCCGTGAAGGTAATTATCGACGAGGCTACAACCAAGGCGGTAATGGGGGTGGTGCTTCAAGCAATCCATGTGGTGGAGATGATTTGAATGCGAAGATGGATGCAATGTAAAATATGATGAAGGAGACGCGAAAGGAGAATTACGTGCGAGATAAGTCGCATGAGGCATTGGCAAAGCAAATGGGCCAACTAGCGAAGGAGATGGCTCAACTACGAGGAAGCGAAGAAAAACTTCCTAGTGACACCACGGTGAACCCTAAGCATCAAGGGTCGAGCTCTAAAAACATACGTGAGGTACCAATAAATAAAATTTCTTTACGTAGTGGTCGAGTCATAGATAGTGAAGTGGAGCCACCACCACCATAGTTTGTTGAAGGGGTGGTGGAAGATGCTAGTGATGAGGAGGTTGATGACGGTCCAACGGGTCAAAATACAAATGATTCAAAAATTAATAAAAAGACCCCCGTTGTGACCGTCCCCATGCCAAAGGCTAAGGAAATGGGTGTGGAGGCTAATACCGGCCCGTATCCAGAAGCTTTATTGGGACCGTCTAAGAAAGTGGTAACAAAACCTGGCCCACAACAAGAAGAAATGTGGGAAATTTTAAACAAGTTAAAATCAATTTACCACTCTTAGACGTAATTAAACAAGTACCCTCCTATGCTAAGTACTTGAAAGATTTATGCACCTAAAAGAGGACTCACAAGTTTCCTAAGAAACTTGATTTAACTAAAAATGTGAGTTCGATTCTTTCGGGTGCACTTCCACCAAAACTCCAAGATCTGGGGGCACCCATTATTTCAATACAAGTTGGTGAATTTAAAATGACCTGGGCACTTCTGACCAATATGTTTTTGGTCCACTTCAAGCGTCGAACACCACCGTGGTGTTAGCCGACTTGACCCCTAAATTACCCCGTGGGATAGTCACGGATGTAATAGTCAAGGTCGAGGACTTTTACTATCCGGTGGATTTTCTTGTATTAGATTACATTTTTTTGGACCGAACCAAGCTACCAATGGTTATTCTCGATTGACCAGTTTTGGCAACATCGAATGGCCAAATCAATTGCAAATCGGGCACAGTCGACATGACTTTTGGTAACCGTCGGTTGTGATTAAATGTCTTTTCAGGATTGACGAATCCTCTAGTCGGCAACGAATGCTATATGGTGGACATTGTTACGAGTGTATACCTCTATGTGACATTAGTGTCGAAGTGGAAAACACAATAGAGGAGTGTTTCATGTTTGACAAGTTGCAATTGGAAACGAATCGGAGCATGGATGAGGAAGTGAAGAAGATGGAGGTGATGGCGGCAAGGGAAGGAAGGCCCTTGGAAAGCCTTCTGGAAAACATAGACACCAAATTGAAGCCGTCATTGCAAGAACCTCCAGTTGTCGAGTTGAAAGTGTTACCCAAACATTTGAAGTATGTGGGTGAGGGTAACACACTCCCGGTTATTATTGCATCGAACTTGACCGAGGAGAAAGAAGAAAAGTTGATGAAGGTTTTGGTTACCCATAGAGCCGCTATCTGGTTGCCAATTGCGGATATATGATCCTTGATCATATGATGTTCAGCCTTTCGAGAAATTTGTTATGTTAAACACTTAATATTCTTTTTAACAACTAAAATTTTCCAAGTTAAATGGAAGAAGGGTAACCAACAAGAATCAACATAACAATAATTTAGATAAAGGATAAGTGAACAACACCAAAGATAGTCAAAAGATTAAGTTTTATTTATTTATAAAACCCTTTGAAAGGTTGTCAAAATTGCTAACCTAAGTTTCTACCAGAAAACGTGGCCCGTCCATCGGGTTAGCGAAGGGTGTTCATACTTACGGTTAATAAAGTGCAGGAAACTAAAGGCGAGGGGCATCAAAGGTTTCATCCTCCACAAACAGAAGGACCCATCCACCTTTGCTACCCCCTATTGTTCGAAGGATCAGTGATCCTTAACCCTAGAAACTATTGTTTAAGTACAGACCATAATTGTTCAAATAAAAACACCACAAACCAAAAACCACCAAATCGTAAAAAATGGGCTCCGGCCACGTCTAAATTTTCCATCATCGCCCATTGTTGCAGCCTAAACCTTTGCTGTATCATCCACCTTCACTTCACCGCCTTCATCACTGCCACTAGCCGCCGCCACCTCCAGAGGATCCTTTGTGCCACTTGTACCGGCTTCCAGTGTCAGTACCTTTCATGCTCCTCATCATCACCAAGTTCTTGGAGTCTTTGCTTCCAACCGGTAGTGTCCTAATCAGCCCCGTCAAAGGAAGGATCGGCAGCCTCTCTAGCCATCTTGAGTTTAGCTTTGAGGATCACAATGGCAGCAAAGTACTTGGCATCCTCGGTGATCTCCAGCCGCTCCTTGTTGGCCTTCATCTTAGCAACCAGAACTTGCTTCTCTAGAGCCTTGTTTTCCTTCTCCAGGTGGGAGATCCTCTTATCCTTAGTAGCAGGCATGGTTTGGAGGTCCATAAGACCCTCTTCGGCTTCAGCTAGGCGTTTGCTTTGGATGGCTTGGATCTGTTAGGATCGGAGGCTCTCATGATTGTGTTTGTTTGTTTAATTTGAACAGATCAATCTATAATGAACAGAGTTTAAGTGCAGCGGAAATGAAAACAAACTTCGTAAACACAATCAAAGGAAAAATAGTTTGATAAACATTTGCTTCTCATAGAGTCGAAAGATTACAAATCAACGCAAAAGATTACAATGCAAGCTTACAAACTAAACTCCCCCTCAGCCTGATGCCCCAAGGTTGGTTGCACAAGATGAAAGGATTGAATTGAGGAGAAGAACTCACTCAAAACGATCAAATGTAACAGTACAGGGTACTGTCCCATTTATAGACAAACCAAACCACTGAGGTATCTCAGCTGACGTCACCATGAAAGTGACATCTAACAAACTAACAACCTATAAGCACTGATCTATGACTACTGACCATACAGACACTGATTTCATACTAACTACTGATGTATAAACACTGATTCTTCATTCCACTGAAGTAGTCAACCACTGATGACTAAGCAGCAGCGCTTTCTTCAAAGGGTGATCAGACCTTGAATGGGCAGTGCTTTAACTCTTCAGCAGTGCTTGAATTCCGTCAGTAGATTGAGCTTCAGCCTTTAATCTTCATCAGTACTTTAGTGTGGTCAGCAGTTGCAAAGTGGCAGTTGTACAGGACAGTGGTTTGGCCATCAGATGTTCTTCAAATCACTTCCAAGGGGAAAGTCTAATGCAAACTGCTGCTTATTGTGAATCCACAGTCATGACCTGGTTTTGGCTTTCATTATCTGTTCCTCTGGTAGGGTTCAATCCCAACAATCTCCCCCTGGAACAGATAATGCCAAAACCCTTCATTATTCTGGATTTTTATTTCTCATCAGTAGTTCCCTTGCTTGTCTTTTAAATTCTTCTTCAAATTCTTTGGAACTTGTGTCATCCTCATCCCTGCACAATGAAAGTTCAAGGAGATCCTGCAAATCTTCAACACTAAGGCCTAGTGCTTCTTTCCTTGATATATACTTCATCTCACCATTGGATCTGACCAGGGTCAATACATGGGTCTTTTGATCAGAGAGCCACTTTAGTACTTTTGAACCCAATGGGTTTCTTGGGAGAGATTTATTTTCTGATGAGCTTGGAGATTTTGGCCTTGAGAAAAATTGTAAAGCAGTAACCTAAACTTCAGACATTCGTTTAAAAGCCTCTTCTATGACTTCATTTGCTGCAGCTATGTCTTCTGCAGTTTCTAGTTCAATCAGCTCTTGTCTTTCTCTTTGTTCAAGTTCAGTGTCTGTGATATCTGCTGCAGGTTTGGTTAATACCTTTTTGAAAAGGTTTTGAAGTTTTACTGAGCTATCTTCTTTTAGATCCATTTTCTTGATGGCATCTGTGAAGTACTCAGCTTCCTTTTCTTTTTCTTCTTCACTGGTCAACAGTTTTCCTTCCTCTTGGTTTATCACAAGGCTCGGATTATCTGCTGATGTGAGCAGTGTTTTAAGAGCATCCAGCTTTTGTTCCATCTTGTTGTAGTCTGGCCTTTTAAAAGTGCCTAAGACTGTTGTCTTTCTTTTCTTCAGCCGTTCATAAGCTTCGTCGGTATACTGCTTTGTCCATTTTGCTATGGCTTCAGCAGTATCCACTTTAGCATCTATCAATTCCTGTTTTTTCTTTTTGTATTCATAAGTAAGATCAGCAATTAGCTTTTTGTACTTGTTCCAATTTGGAGCTGTCTTCTTCTTACTTGGATCATTTTTAACCCTTTCAATCCTGTTTGCTTCATGCTTCAAGGCAACCAATGGCCACTCTTCAAATTGGTTTTCTTCAGCTTGATAGAATTTTTCTTTCATTATATATGCAAGATATTCTTTTCTCATTGCTTTTCATTGATCTGTCTTTTCTTTGATCAGATCTTGTGCATAGTCTTCTATCAGCTTGACTTTTGTGAGCAAGAGTACCATTCTTTCTGCAATGGCTTCATCACCTTCATCTTTGCATTCAAGCTTAGCTCTAATCCTTGCTTGCCTTGCTTTCATTTCGAGATATTCATCCATGTCTTCTGGGACTATGAAACCAACGAGAGATGGAAATCTTCTTTTTGAAGGGTCTTCCTCGGTGTAAAATTGTCTCATCTCATTTTTCACAGCATCTAGTTCCAGTGGATATTTTGCGGCAACAGGATCATATTTTTCATCAGTGGCTTGAGTTGTTTCTCTTTTTATTTTGTGAAGCTTTAAGGATGAAGAGGGTTTTGGTTGTGATGTAGGAATGATGAGAGCAGTGGTAGATGGTTGACAGACAGCTGTTGAAACAACTGGTGTTTCAACCTCTGTTGTCATTACAACTAATGATGTGTCAGTAGATGTCTTCTGCTTTTGAGCAGGGATTGAAGGTGGTGATGAAATTTTTGATGGTGGTGGTGAATCATCATCAGGAATGAAAACCCTTATCCTCTTTATTGTAGGAGAGGCTGATGATGTCGTTGGTGGCTCAGTGGTTTGAATAGTGGACAGTGTCTGACTAACAACTGTTGAAACAACTGGTGCTTCAACCACTGTTGTCATTACAGTAGATGTTATAACATCTGCTGTCTTCTGCTTTATGGCAGGAGGCGATGGTGGTGGTGGTAAAGCAGTGGTGGTGATGTGTGTTGGAGAGATGGCAGTTGTTTGGCTACTGCTAGCAGTTTTGTAACTACTGCTGTATCAGCTGTTTGGATGGAAGTATGAATTTTTGTGGTTTGAGGTTTTGAACCTTTTGGAGGTGGTTTAGATGTCTATTTTTCTTGTTCTGGTTCAATGTACAGACCATCTTCTTTCCCCTTTTTCTTCAACTTGATTTTCTCCCCCTTTTTGGCATTATCTGTAAGGGGGTTATCCATGAAGAGAATAGTGGATGGAGCTTTTCCAGTGGTGCTTTGGATGCTGGCCTTTATGGCTTTAATGTCTGCTTGAGTATCTTTAAATCTGGACTCCACCATGCTTGTCAGCATTTTTACATGCATTTCATGCTGCTGATTAGCTGTTTGTTTTTGTTTTTCTAGCAAGGGTTAAAAAAGGTTCCAGAGCTCATTTGCAGCAAGTGCTTGTGGTGGAGTAGGTGCTTGAGGTGGAACAGGTGTTTGTGGTGGAACAGCAATGGATTGTGCTTTTTGAGCTTTTAGAATCTCTTGCACCATATCTTTTATTTCAGCAACTGATGTTTCAAGTTTTTCAACTCTGCCCGTCAATTCCTTATATTTTGAATCATCACCCAATTTAATGGGATCACCTGAATCCCCACCAGCAGTGGTTGTATCAATGTGTGACTTAGGAACTGAGTCCCAAAAATCATCCATTGATGCCCCTTGTTCTTGGTACTGGGGACTTCTTTCTTCAGCACTTGATAATCCTTTGGTTGTACCAGTGTGCAAAACAGCCTCACTAGTGGTTATCAGTGGTGCTATGGAAGAAATTGCCTTCAAGGGAGTCTTACTAATGAAACAACTGTCCAAATGTAGATCTGTTGATCCAACACTTGTAGTTGCTGCTCCACTTGAACTACCATGTAACCTCCTCAGTTGTTGCTGGGATAGCAGAGGTAGTAGCATCCGACCCAGTCACTTGTTGGAGTGTACTCTCTTTGATGAGTGATTGAAAGGAACTGGTTTGTGTCTGAGCTATATCAACTGCATGCAACAAAGGTAGCATGGATTGTGGTAGTATTATTGGTGAGGGTATGGGAGTTGAAAGAGACATGTCCTTGGGATCAGGACTGAGGAAGATGGATCCGATTGAATCCAGAGCTTCATATTGTGGGGTCCCTGTGCTTACAACCTGATCCTTTTGTGAGGATGCAGGAGGAGTATGAGGCAAAGGTGGAGATCTTTCTACCAACTGCTGTGAGGAAGTAGCAGCAGTGGTTTATGGTGATATTTGTGTTGTCACTGGCATTTGCTCTGGGATCTCATCTTCCAGAGTTGCCTTTGTTTTGGGTTTGGGGGGCTTTTTGGATGATTTCTTTTTGGTCTGTTTGGTGATGACAGGTGTGGGTTTCAAAGCAGTGGTAGTGCTGCTATGATCACCTGGAGCAGTGGGCTCAGCAGCAGATGTCTGAGGAGCAGTGGTAGCTGCTAAATTCTGCTCTGACACCTCTGCTTTTGTTTTTATTGGTGCCATCATTCTAGAAAATGTTTCAGGTGTTAACCCTTTTATTTGAAAATGGACACCCTGTTTGAACAAATTTTCATTTTCTTTTTCAAATTTTTGTTTAAAATAATAGCTTAAAAATCTTGGAAAAAGTAGAAATGCTTTGCTATCAACGTTTTTCACCAAGTCATTAAAGATCTCCTGGGAATAGTTATAATTTTCATTTTTTAAAATAGCGTAACCCAGACATTGAATCTTCAATGGTATTTCGTTAAAAGCTGTTGTTTTATTTAAAACACACATCAGAAGTGTGTGAAACAAGAACCTTGGTGCAGAAGGAAAATAACCTTTTTGTAAGGTATCTACCTTTGATTGTTCTGCATATCCCCTTTTCAGAAAGTCAGCTTTTAACTCGCTTTTGTCAAAAGAAGTTTTACCTTTCTGATCATCGAGTTTGAAAACTTCTGAGATTGATTGCGGAGTGATTTGAATCGCTTTACCCTGTATCGAGGAGTTAATGGCTATTGCTTTACCGTCTTGTTTTTCAAGCGTAGTATTTTTCCAGAACTCTCTCTGGGTTTGCAAATAGATGGGAGCGTCCGCTGTCAACAAAGTTTTGTACTTTGATGCTGATATGGTGTCGATGATGGAATCGAAGGTGTGATTGTTTGTGGGTTTTGTGAGTAAACCCACATAGTTATGAGGGGATTTGTATGGCATTTCAACGGGTTCAGCGGCCGTTTGAGCGACCTCTTTGGAGGATGATGATGGTTTTGACTTTGATTTTGATTTTGATTTTGTCATTTTGATGAAATGGAGGTTGGAAAGACGAAGAAGAATGAAGAATGATTTGAAATGGAGGTTGGAAACTGCTTTGAGAAGAGAATTTTTGGAATTCAATTCGACAGTGAAAAACCCTGTTTAAGGGTTATGATCAGGGTTTTATTTAGGGAAAAAGTAAGTGCTGATGTGGCAACGGTTACAAAGATCCGAAGGCTAAAAACTGACCACGTGTCAACCTCTGATTAAATGGATGAATAATGGAGGACAGTTGTTTGAAAGCCACTGATAAAGCAAACATCAGTGGTTACAATGGTAATAATGTGACAGTGGATGATTTTTACTATCAGTAGATAGTAAATCAGTGGATAAGACACTGATTTTGAACAACAGTGTTTATCAAGGAAAGGTCAGTGGTTGACTTTCAATAGTGGACCATTTTTAGGAAACAGATGTTTGAACAAAACAGTGGTTAAGGGTAAGGTAATGATTTGAAAGACTGGTATGTCAGCAACTGTTTTGAGAGTTTTTCATTCAAGGTTTTCCCACATGTCATTTACACATTTTGAAGCTTTTACAACTTCTTGACAGTGGTTTAGTACCCCAGATGATGTAAACTGTTTACTAAGGTTACTCATCCTTCCTATAATATTTAAATTAAAACAAGAGTATCCCAGTAGTTCAAGGTCTATTGTCAATCAATCTCTGATCCGTTTTAAGACTAACTTGAATTAGATATGACCTTGACACTTGTACCAAATTCCTTTTGATCTGTTTTGAGGAGAATATAACCAACAAAAATAAAGGTTATACATCCTGACAGGAGATTGAAACTTTTACTATCAAATACCAGTAAAAGTTCAAAATATATTATTTAAAAAAAAATGAAGAATGATATATCCTGCTTTATTCGAGAGAATCCTCTTACAGAAAAAATAAGTAAAGGATTTTCTGAAAATAACATCAAAAAGAGTCTGGTATAATTTTTCACTGAAACTCCTAATCATATCAATCTCAAGCTTATGAAAATGGTCAGTGGTTTTGACAATAGTTGGTATAAAATTTTGAAAACATTTTGACCACTGTTTGGTGCCATTTTCTTGTTGATTGATTGACAACAGAAAAATGAGGACATAAGATCACAAAAGTTTTCGAAAACCCTGGTGTAGAGTTTGTTACTATGTGATGATTTTGAAAATTTGTCTAGTCCTTTTGAAAGTTTATTCACTGGAAATACCATGGTTACCTGAATCAATGACTGCACACAGTTGCTTTGATGACCGTTTTTACCCCAACTTTTGACTCTAAAGTGTTTTATGTTTATACTCCTTTCTTCTGGCTTCAAAAGTTTTGAGATAAATACACTTCTGAGTTTTTGTGAATTTTCTTCTTCCCTTTTTACCCTTCCCATTCATAAGTAATGAAATACTTACTGGGAGGTTTTTATTGAAGAAATACTTAATCCAGAATCATTTTGCAGTAATGCTTTAAGAGGATTGACCATTTTTGTACCAATTTTGACCAATCTCACATTACATACGATACGAACTATCCTGTTTTCTTAATGTATTTTAACAGAGCTGATTTGTTCCTTTTGAGGATCTCAACCTGTTTTCAACACATAAGTTCTTATGACTAAAGTTTTAATTTCCCTCTTTTTACGTTAGCAAAAACACTAATGTTTTTCTGAACATAGGCTTTTGTTAAACTGAGGTTCATACTTTAGCATCTAATATAGTGACATCACAAGTTTCATAACAACAGTTGAAATCAATTTTGAAAATAAGAAATAATCCCATAGTTTAACAGATATGTTTTCAGATCTAAAAACCATGAGTGTCTTGTGCATGATATCACTTGTTGTGTGAGATTTGTATGTCTTATGACATCTTGGTTGTTTTACAGAGTATTTGAATAGCAACGTTAAGCGTTATCACTCGTTACTCTGTTTTTCAACTAAATACAACCAACCTTAGTATCAATGAATTTTGAGCCGAACTGTTATGTCAAATTGACTGTTATATCGAATTTGACTGTCCAGGCTCTGATACCAATTGTTAGGATCGGAGGCTCTCATGATTGTGTTTGTTTGTTTAATTTGAACAGATCAATCTATAATGAACAGAGTTTAAGTGCAGCGGAAATGAAAACAAACTTCGTAAACACAATCAAAGGAAAAATAGTTTGATAAACATTTGCTTCTCATAGAGTCGAAAGATTACAAATCAAAGCAAAAGATTACAATGCAAGCTTACAAACTAAACTCCCCCTCAGCCTGATGCCCCAAGGTTGGTTGCACAAGATGAAAGGATTGAATTGAGGAGAAGAACTCACTCAAAACGATCAAATGTAACAGTACAGGGTACTGTCCCATTTATAGACAAACCAAACCTCTGAGGTATCTCAGCTGACGTCACCATGAAAGTGACATCTAACAAACTAACAACCTATAAGCACTGATCTATGACTACTGACCATACAGACATTGATTTCATACTAACTACTGATGTATAAACACTGATTCTTCATTCCACTGAAGTAGTCAACCATCGATGACTAAGCAGCAGCGCTTTCTTCAAAGGGTGATCAGACCTTTAATGGGCAGTGCTTTAACTCTTCAGTAGTGCTTGAATTCCATCAGTAGATTGAGCTTCAGCCTTTAATCTTCATCAGTACTTTAGTGTGGTCAGCAGTTGTAAAGTGGCAGTTGTACAGGACAGTGGTTTGGCCATCAGATGTTCTTCAAATCACTTCCAAGGGGAAAGTCTAATGCAAACTGCTGCTTATTGTGAATCCACAGTCATGACCTGGTTTTGGCTTTCATTATCTGTTCCTCTGGTAGGGTTCAATCCCAACAGGATCTCAGCAAGTTTCTGCAAACATAAGGGATAATTATCAGAATCAGTGATCCTTAAATATTTTCAGAATTGAGGATCTGTGATCCTTACCTCAGAGGTGAAGTCATGGATTTGTTGTTCAATGTGTGGAGCATCACCAGATGGTTCACTAGGTTTCTTCCTCTTGGCTACGGTTTTGGCTCTGGTGGTCGTGCCTTTTGTCTCCGCCTGGCTTTGGCCTGCGGCCAGCTCTCTTTTGATGGACCGAGGAGAGATGATACCTTCAACATCTCCTATACTAAACCTGGTAGCATACTTTGATGATGATTTAGCAGCACCTACAAGCACAAAACACAGATAAGTATTTATATTTCATTTTTATTATTATTTACATCCATATACATGGATACTTTCTTGACATGGTGTAGGAGGCTGATGTGGCTTCTTCTTGATCCTTAACTTTAGGATGAAATGTTCTAACAGTTGAGTCCAAAGCCCAGAAAGCAGCAAGTCTTTCAGGTGTGGCAGGAGTGTCCGTCAAAGTAGCTAAACTGGAAGCTGCACAAACAACAAAATATAAGGATCAGTTATCCTCATTAAAAAAAGGAACTTTCTATGGTCCTGTCCTAAGGATCCTAAATCCTACCCTTCAAGTTCCACTTTTTGGGAAGATGATTCCCATTGGGAATGGAAGCTCTCCTGACAAAAAAAGAACTGGTTTCTCCAGTTGGTGTCATTCTTAGTGGTCTTGAGGAGTGGATGGGGATGCTGGAGCTTGGCTTTGAAAAGGAATCGGTGGGATCCATGGCTGACAAGGTTATACAGATGGTTGAGCTCAGTGAGACCAAGGCTGATACCCTCTTTGGCTATTATCTGTTCAAGGGTATACAGAACCCTCTATAGCATAGGCATGCCCTGGCTGTAGCACAAGCCAGTGAAGGTGAACAAGCTCTGAGTGAAGGCTAGAAAGGGGTATGAAAAACCAATCCGAAAAGTGGCAGCAGGAAAACAGACCCATGTAGCGGAGATACAATCACTTTTCAGTGAAGGATCGAAGGGCCTGAATATAGTGCCCTCCGGGAAATTGGGGTGCATTTGATCAATCTCTGGATTGGTGAAACGGAAGAGCTATTGGGAAGGTTCTTTTAAAAGATTTTGGCTTTTTGGTGGAGTGTTTCGCTCTTGATCCTTACTTGGTGAAGATCGGATCATTGTTTTGGTCATGGTGAATAATGAGAAGAAGAGGACCGAGGATGAAATTTGGAAGAGAAGAGGAGAGATGTTACCTGATGAATCTTCGAATAAGGATTTAAATGACAGAAATCTTCAACTTAAATGGAGGATCTTATCTCTATCTCTAACCTATTTATAACGATGATTGTTGCAGGTGATCACATAGCTGACGTCAGACGCTATAACGACTATATCCACTTACAACGGCTAGTCCGAATTTAATGAACTATGACTTATCCGATTCGCATCCAACCAGTCATATTTGGGAGCAATTGTTAGGGATAGAATTTTATCAATTGTGGATCATGTATCCTAAGTTTGGCCTGGATCACGGATCCTCAGGAAATGGTGCAGGAAAACTAAGGATCACGGATCCTCACTGTTATTCTAACTAACTAACAGTTGTTTCCGATATCATTTGGCCTTGTTTTGCAGGTACATTTCGAAGTGGACTTATTCTAACCGGAATCACGGGGAATATGCTCTCATTTCAAGCACGTGCATGGGCTAATGACCATTAATGGTGAACGTGGATGCATGGCTGAATTTTCAGATAGTTAGTTCCTTAGGATTAGATAGATATTATAATGGGGGTATTGAGCTTGATAGAAAAACAGTTTTGCAAACACACACTCGCATACATTCTCTCTCGAACTCAGCTCTCAAACACACTATTGGTAGTTTCCATCACCTGAGGTTTTTTATGCCAGAGATCATTCATTGATCAAGGGCTTTTTCCTCGTATAAATCCTTGTGTTCATTGTCATTTACATTTGATACTTGTTCATACATTTGATCAACGCAACAAGCACTCTACCTCACATTCAAAGTTTGGTTACATTATCGTTAATCAGATTTTTGACCAAAACAATACATTATTTTTTGTTATTTAGTTTTATATTTCTAGTAGTTTAATTTGTTGTTAAATGAACTTTGTGGGTGTGTTCCCTATATAACCCTCATGAGACCTCTGATCCTCCCACGCTATCCGGAGGTTTAAAAGGCCTTGTTTCATAAGCTAAATGCAACCGTGATTCCTACGAAAGTGAGTTAGGTTTTTGTTATTGTTGTAAACTTTCTTTTCCACAAAAATTAAAGTAACGAATGGTATGGTAAATCTTTTGTAAAAATGGTAGAACAAGTAACTAACAAATGTTGATGGTTGTGAGAAGCATGCTTCTACAAAAGGATTTACATTTGTAGGTACACATGTTCGGGAGACAACCATTTTCATCGAAGATTGAAGACTACGTGAGGAACAAGAACAATCAGGTGCGTTTGTTTCCTTTTATTTGAGTATTATTTAGCTAATAAGTGGATTGTAATTGTATAATTTTGACCGGGGTGGAATTTTGGGAATTTGGTCGTGTCACATCCCTTGTGCGTTTTAAAGGCTCCATTCTTACACATTGAGGACAATGTTTACCTCAAGTGTGGGGGTGGGGAGAAAAAGTTTTCGTTTTTGACCCCTTTCATTTAAACACTACACATTGAGGACAATGTTGACCTCAAGTGTGAGGATGAGGAAAAATTTCAAAAATTTTTCAAAAATGTCGTAGTTTGAAGCAATCTAGAAAGCACAAGTAACTAAGTCAATGAGGGATGACACACCCATTTGGTCTTTTGTCATGGTCAAGTTCAAGCAATTAACATGAAGGGTATTTAGCAGGTGGTTATTTGGGAGTAGTCCGCCTAAGAAACTAGCACATCATGCATGTCACATATCATTCCCTTTATACGTGAGGTTTTGAGCCACTTTTACATCATAGATTTACATATATACATGTTTCTTTGTTTGAGTGGACCATTAGTCGCGTATTGTAGAACTTGCAACTTTTGATATGTTTGAGACCATAGACCAAATACAAGCATGAGAATAATTAAGGCATTAGGTGAACCTTTTCCTTTAAAACCATTTATCTATCCTTACCCAAACAAATCCCCTAGTCACCCACGTTGAGCCTAAACCTTTCGTTTGACAACCCATTTAGCCCACAACCATAAAACTTTTCTTTTTAAATTCGTGTGATGAAAATTCGATTATAGGATTATGTGTTTGTTTAGTTATGATTTATATGTAAAAAAATGAAAATGCAGAAAATGTTGCGAAACATAATAGATAATCATTGAGAAAAATACAAAAATATGAGTTATTAGTTGGTTGAATAAAAGGCGAAATTTATTGCCTCTTAGATTGATGTTTATAGTTAGTTATGTTAGAGTAGTTGCTTAGTAATAAAAAAATCGAGTTTTCATCACCTTAGCCACTTCAAAATATCCTATTTCCTACCCTTCGCCTAGCCCCACTAGAACCCTTCAAAGACCTTTTAACTTGTGCTTAGTATTCATGTTTAGTGGTGGAGAATGATTGAGTTGCAAGCATATGCGGGTACGTGTTCTAATCGGTTTTGAGTGATTACTTAAAAGTGCTAATTCATTATCTAATTAGCTAAATTTTAAACCGAGTGTATTTTGCATGATTTTCTGTTTCGTTTAGCCTACTTTTGGTTAGAGTTGTATTTTGCAGGTCTAACGAAGTTTAAGGAGCTATTCCGGAGCTTTATGGACCACCGGGATGAAAAACGGACCACCGGGACGCGAAACGAGTCAACCAGGAGCATGGAACACGAAAAACAGAAAGTGGAGGTTGCAAGGACCGCCGCCGACGCCTCCCCAGGCCGTCGGCGACACTGCTTAGGTCTCTCCGTCTCGGAAAAACGTCGTAAACAGCTGTTTAAGCCGTCGGCCAGACTTGCACGTCAGACGAGGCGTCGTCGATGGTGGGCCAGGCCGTCGGCGACGGCCTCCCATTTTTCAGTCACGTATTTTTAGGTTATTGGTTGTTGGGAACGAATTAAAACATATTTTTGACCCACATTTTGGGAGTTACACAACATCCTTGAGTTTTGAATCATCTTTGGAGCCAAGAAACACCACCAATCGATTCTCGAATCATCCAATCATCAAATCCATCATCCAATTTCACCATCTACGTCCGTTCTAAAAACCCTAATCATCCATTATTCCATCATTCCTTCAACCCTTCATCATCACCAACCATAACCACCATTTCCATTATTTCTAAGGCTTCAAGATGTTCAAGCTCAAGTTCTCATCTTTTATTGATCGTGTTTAGTTCACCATGAGCGGCTAATTCTCGGAGGTTTCACCCCGGTGTAAGTGTTTGTAAGTCTAGGGTTTGAAAAATGTTCTTAGTTTGATTTTGTGACAAATTGAATTGTATTTGAATTGTTTGATAATTGTCTTGCATTGGAACTATATTTGTGAATTTTCGAATGAGATATGAAATTTGACTTTGTGAAATAAGTTTGTGTATTTATGCTTTATCAATCAAAGGTTTTACTTGTCTGAAGTAACCAAGTGCATTGTGGTCTGTTATACGCGTTGATAGCAATTGGTACCTAAGCTTTGTGATAGAAATCCATTAATAACAACTTCAATTGAATCAAATATAAAACATGTAGGAACCCTAGGATTGCAATCACCGAACCGGGTGTGAACCTTGTTTACTTATTTGTTTTTAATCCATTAATTACATTTTCGTGTTCTTGTTTAAGCTTTTGTTAGTTAATCATCAAAAACCAAATTGTCGGTTTGTTCCGACCCATTTTCCAACAAACAAAATTCATACAAAATTTAGCAAGCTTCATAAAGTGTGACAAACGTTTAAAATCAATCGAATTCACACACAAACCACAAACTCTTCATGGTTCGACCCCTTACTACCACTAACTATTTATTTGAGGTAATTTAGGTATTATAAATATTATCTTTGACCGGAGCGTGACACATCCGATCACTTCACAAGAGGGGCATACCACTATAACTAAGATAATATCTTAAAAGCCCAAAGTGCGTAAATCATCAAAGGATACATGAAATAGGAGTTGGAACCAAGTGATTCCTTCTTGTCTATTTGTTTTTCCTTTCATTTACATTTTTATTTCTAGTTTATCTTTAAAAACTTTCAAAACTTTTATCAAAATTTGGTTAAATTAGACGTTAACGATAAACCGGTATTAAAAGCTCTTGTATCCTTGGACAACATCGGTATCTTACCATCACTATACTACGTCTACAATGGGTGCACTTGCCCTAACGTGTGTAGAGTGGTAGTATTGTATATTGTGTTTTATAAATTTAAAGCTTGATCCACTAGTAAAAAGTGCTTACAATATAATAAAAAATTTATAGCCCCGCTCGACCACGTCAATACAGCCGATCAATTTCTGGATTGGTGAATCTACACAACTCAGTAGATGGATTCTTCAGGAGCTTTTGGCTTTGTGGTGTATCATAGGTATCCTGATCCTTATTTGGAGAGGATCGAGTGACCATTTTTACCATGGATTTACTGAAGAGGATGATGAATATAGAGGAAAAGATGGAAGGAAGAGGAGAGAATACCTGATAAAACTCTGGAATGGGTTTTAAACTGGCAATCCATAATCTTAAATGGGTTTTCAAACTCTACCTATTCCCCTATTTATCGCAATGATGGTTGCAGCTTATCCCATCAGTGACATCAGCGTCTGTAACGGCTAGTTTGATTTGTAACGGCTAGTTCGATATTAACTGAAATCTGGCAGATAAGTTTAATCTAATATCAGCCATATTTGGGGGCAATTGTTAGTGATTAATTTTTAATACTATGGATCACATATCCTTAGATTTAGCCTGGATCACTGATCCTTAACAGATGGTTCAGGAAGTCTGAGGATCACGGATCCTTATTATTATTATTTACATTCACTAACAATTGTATCCTTTGTTTAAAACTTGTATTCGCGGGAATATAACGAATTGGACTTGGTCAATGCTGATACTTCGAGGAATATGCTCTCCATTCGCACGTGTTTGGAAGAGTGTAGCCATTATGGAGAACATGGGAATGCTTGCACCATTTTAGCTTTGTTTGTTATGTTATAGTTTCTATTTTTAAAGGGGATATCGAGCTCATTTTAGGCATATTATTAGCTAACATACAAACAAACACACAACACTCTCATTCTCTCTCACAAGTTACACACCAGTTAACATTGTATTGAGCTTGTTGTTTTCCGAAGTTTTACAAGGATCATTACTTATTTTTGTTATACATTTGGTGATCGGTAGTTTCCATCACACGAGGTTTTTTTATGCCGGAGATCTATCAAGGATCAATGGCTTTTTCCTTGTATAAATATTGGTGTTCATTGTCATTTTTGCTTTATACTTCGATCACTCAATTGTTCATACACATTAGCACTCTACCTCACAATCAAACATTATCCTTAAACTGATTTTTGACCAAACACACACACACACACACATTTATATATATATATATCAAGACTTCTAAAAATATCCTTACTTTCTATGTTCATCTTCTAGTTTTACAACCTTATATATACTTGTTTAGGTTATAATCTCAAGATTATTAGTTTAAAAATCATGTTCTTAGCTTTTTGATAAGTTTATATTTTTCAAAAATCAATTCCAAGACCAGTGTTAAAGTTCCTGAACTTCAAAGATGGTGATCTTGCTAGATCTAAGCATCTTTCTGTTTAGATAACATTTTCAAGTATAATCATGAAAGATCATCAAATCTAAACAAACTACATTACACTAAACATTAAGATCAACACATAAAGCACATAATTATGTAAGATTATTATGTTAAATTTTAGGGTTTTAAGTATTTGTTTAGTGAGCTTCAAGATGATCATTGTCTACATCCATTATATACTAAGTATAAGAAGCATAAATAAGGGTTTCAAGGATCTTACAACTAGCTCTAAGGCTTGGGAAGAACAATGTGAATATGATGAAGAAAATATGAAGGTCTTGATGCTCCCAGAAGATGTATGATGCTCCCTTGAATGCCTTGTCTTTTGAACCACTTTAGATCTTATTAAAATGGGATGTGAATACTTGAATTTTAGCTAGATGATGAAAGAAATGGATGGGTCGTGGTGGGTGGTTATTGCCGTGAGCAAAGGAGAGGGGAAGAGGGGTTTTTTGGTTGGTCTGAGATAAGGAAATTAATAAGTGAAGTATGGAGGAAATCTTATAATCTCCTCAATCATTCACAAGTCAACACAAATCTACTAGTCTCCTAACTTCATCATATCTCTAGTAACTTAGGAGTGGTGTGTGTGGGGACCCACATGAGCCGTAGGTAGGGGGTAGGTTATGGGTTTCAAATTATATTAAGGCAAATAGACATGTGGTGAATTGTTAAACTTAGACATTTAGGTAATTAGAGATGTTCTTACATCATTAGAGTGCTGATGATGTTTAGGATGCTAATATAAGTCTAACTAGTTCATTAGACTAGTTAATTCCATGTTAGGATATTAAATACACCACCAGTTTTGATACTGGGTCATTACCGGTTAGTATATGGAAGGTGTACGACGATACCTGTAATAATACCTTGAATAAATATTCGATATCCTCGAGATCATTTAAGATAATTAGCATTATCTAATAACATTGTCAGTGCTGCGGAATGCTGAAAAATGCCGAGAAGTGTTGGATTTATTAGTTTATTATTTGGATCAGACAATTTACGTGTTTAGGTATTTTTCCGGAAAGTTTTTATATTGTTGCAAATGTTTCCCATAATTAGGGTTTTTGTATAAGTCTTTATGTTGATATGCTTTCATATCATCCGTTAGTAGTTTCAGGGAGGGAGTTTCTGAACTCTCCTGTCATGAATAGTATGTTCGCATGAATAGTATGTTCGCATTGATTACCAGCGTATTAGGACATAGTTGTTCGTTTTCGTGACACGACGAAAGTAGCCATATAAATTGTAATGTATATTATATGTTCTATCACTGCTAGACTTTGTACGACAATCGTTCATAATCAAGTCAAATGAATGCAATTAAATTGTATAAATAGTGATTAAGTTGTACGGAATTACCATGTAATTTTGCCGGTTGTCATAGCGGGAGCCGTGAGCAGATAGAACAGTGGTACCGATGCTTATTAAATTCACAATGGAAAAGTTTATCAGGATCATAGTTAGGAAAATGTATGAGTTGTAAAACACTAAACCTTTAAGTATTAAACAGCTGGGATAAAACCCATATTACAACAAAAGGTTTTATAGGGATAAACTACAAAACACATTTTCTTTTCTTTATTCCGGTAGCATAGCCACTTTATTTAAGTCTTCAGTGCTTCATAGCATATTTCTTTACTTTCACAATAAATCACCTCAAATGCGTTTAAAAACATTTTATCAGCGAAAAACACTGGTGAGATCATTCATTTGTTTAAAAAGACACAATATTGTAACTACAACATTAAGAGTTTTTACATTTGTTTATATCTTTTAATTACCCAACTGTATTTACCACTCGCCCATTTCGGTGACTGTGGTCATATCACTATTGGCTATCCATTTCTCTAATAGTAAAGCTTATCAAGTAATGTATACAAAACCCCATATACCGACAATAATTTAAGAATACAAAAACTTAACCACTGTAAATACAACTGGAAAACATTTAGGGGTTTGAAAACATTTAAGTATCAAATAATGTGAAGAAAAGAAAATGTCTCACGTTGCAGAATTAGGGTTTTGATTTTATAGCCTCCTGGTATTAAGCATGGATTCCTAATTAAACAAACAATGCAACACGTATTAGTGATGCGGGCCCAAGTGTGGAGGAGCGGGCCATCTTGTATTTGGAGGCCCATGATCGTGTAACAAAAGGGGCTTCACTAAAATGGCTCTAACTTGGGCTACGGGGGTCCGTTTTCATCGTCCAGGCCAAAAAACGCTTATTTATATTAGTTATTTACGTTTTTATGTTTTTTGAAGTGTTTTGGGCATTTTGTTTTTGGGCTTGTGTGTTGTCTTTTTTAGGCCCATTTCGAATTTCTGTTCCTATTTATATGTCTCTCTAGTAATTGGAAAGTTCAGACTTGAATTTTGAATTAACTCTTTTTTCACTTCAAATTCTGTGCCCTTCGGGTGGAATCTTGGGGGTTGGGGAAGAACTACAAGGGTATTCATAGAATCAACTTGTTTGATCTTCATTTTCGTAACACACGCTACATCAATTAGTGTATGAAACCCAATTGAAACTTTAAAAGTTTTTATCACGAGATCAAAACCTTAACGTAGTTAACAAAGTATAGCCTTATTCAGGCAGCACTTTGGCATACTTTGATTGGTTTCGGATCAATCAGAAATGGTATCGTACCGGTGATTAGGGTTTAGTACACTTCCTACGGAGAGGAGTTTCAAGGTTTAAGGGTTCGGGTATTAGAACGATAGATGGGCTTCCCAGGCGCGTCACGGGAGGAGCAGGGGTCTCCCCTGCGTGGCGCGGGTGCTGCCGGCTAGGGCTAGGTCAGCTCCGTCACACGTATAGCTCTGCCACTTATCGCGCACTAGTGCCACGTGTCTTGGTACCCCATGCGCGTCGCGAGAGAATCAGGGGCATCTCCGGCGACACTCCTGAGTGTCCTGTTTTTCGATGACTTCGTTTAACGCGCTGGGTCTTGTCGTGCATGTCCTGGGTTTTGATTATGGTTCTTCGTAGGGCCTTTTAGGAGTTGTTACAATTCATCATTAGGGTGAGTTTCGGCTGCAAAGTCTAAATCTTCTAAAAAGTGTACAAAGTCATAAAACACACCCGAACCCATAATTAACAGAGTGAAGATTACTAAAACACTATATTCAAATCCCAAAAGTCTATAAAAAAACTCCAAACACACCATCGTAGAATTATGAATATAAAACAAAACATGATAATCAACATAAAACACATAATGTTAGTGATTGGATAATCAGAGCCTTATTATCTAAAACATTAATCAAAACAACAGATATGGTGTTTTAGTAATCTTTATTATGTTATTTATGGATTTTTGGTATGTTTTATGGTTGACGTTATGGTGTTTTGTGAATGTTTCACTTTTTTTTTAGATATTTTAGACTTTGTAGCCAACTCCTACCCTTCACCATTAACACAAAACTTATCATAACCATAAGAAACATCGACAAGATATCAACGATGGGATATCACTAGGGGATGGACCTAACACGAAATTCGTGGGTTTAGGCTTAGTTTAATCGGGGTTGCTAACGAGGTTACTAATGACCTTGATCACACGGCTTGTGCCGGTGTGATCACGTCACCACGATCATCAAAGGGGTTACTAAGGTGATGCCCAGACCCCCCTTAGGGAGTTTACACCACTGACAATCCGTAAACAACCCTTTACATTTGTAAACTGCAGTTTACTTTGTCAAAGGTGTATCTGCAGTTTACTATGTTGACTAGTCAAACTAGTGTATCGTGTCCAGCTTAGACATGGATTTTTTGGTGTCCTAAACGTGTCGACCTATTTAAGACACAACACCTATTAAAAACGTGTCATTATGTCTCATGTTAAAAGTTTTGTGTCTGAAATTGTTAGCCCTGTGTTAAAGATAAAATCTTGACCTTAATTTTCACCACATTTACAATACTCGGTAGTACGTCCTGTAATATTGGAAAATTTTTGAATAACACAAAACATGAAAGTTGAAGATATGATATGTTTCGCCTTTGAATAAAGTATGACTAGGACAACTATTATTAATTGCTGATGAATAAAGTATGACTAGGACAACTTCCATTGTTATTGTAAGACCCTCCAATCATACATATAGTATATCGCTTTAACGAGAAAATTTTAAACAAAAAAATTACATTTGCGATAGTATTAAAAACATTAACTAATCAAGTTAGAATTAATACTTATCCAAAACACAAGCCCACTGGTATTTTTATTAAGAGACTAAAACAACGGAAGGTAATGAACTTTTGGGAAGTGTTCGATTCTTGACATGGCTTGATCATCATCCGAGGTCCAAAGTGCATCGTTACCTATCATACAATTTCATTCAAACGATTAGAAATCAAAGCATTTAAACAAAATAATTAAACACAAGAAAGTATATATTTTTTTCAGCCCCCTTCCCCTGGCCGGGTCAGGTTTCCACCCGACCGGGTTAGCTAAACATGTTTTCTTCGCATAACCTTTCCTCGGCCGGATTTGTTGTCCACCCGGCTAGGTCAGCTCTACACGTTTACTTTTCACCAAATTTACATTCAAATCAATCCGAACTCATTTCAATCGCTTGGGGTTTATTTCTTAACATAACTAAACTATAATCCATTAACCGGATCCATAATTCATATAGTTTACGCTTTCGTTAACCGTTTTGATGTTTAAGCACCTAAGTTCAAATCATCCATAACTTTTAGTTGGATTATTTTCCACGATTATATCCATTACCCGAGCTTAATAACTTCACGTTCCATGCTCCCAATACCCGGTTTACGAGAACACACACTACGCCAAAATAGGTATACAACCACACAAAAAAGTGTGACTGTATGTCTTTCGCCTCACATATTTTTTTCAGGTTAAGTGTGACCAAAGCTCGAGTCATCATAGGTATTATACGACCACACACACGTTTTAGTTGCCGTAAAACTTAAAAGTGTGGTCAAAGGGTACCAACATTTTTAGTTAAAATCTAATATTTCCTCCATTAAGTGTGGCTAAAGAATAGAAATGGCCACATGTATTTACTTTAAGCGTGAGTATTACTGCTATATAGTCACATAAATTACCAAAAAAAATGTTTTAGCCACATCAATTAAAAAAGTGTGGCAAAAAGGGTTGTTGTAATCAAGAATTTTACTCCTTAAATGTGGCTAAAAGGTAGCAAAGGCCACATAAATTATTGTAAGTGTGGTCGTTTCTATTATGTAGTCACATAAACTTACTGTAAGTGTGGTTGTTTCTATTGTAACACCCCAACCCGGAAGGGCTGACGTGTCACAATAACAGTATCATAAACAAAAGTCATAATTCCATTTATTTATTTATTTGACAAGGATACAACCACATGACAATTTAACTTAAGGTTAATATACAAGCGAAGACATTGGAATTGATTAACCAACATCTTCAGATTTATTCCTAGACTTTATTCTTCTCTCTTTTCCCCGCCCAAAGTAACCTGCTGACCTGTAAATACAAAATTTATACGGAATGAGCCGAATGCTCAGTACGGAATTATAGGCTCAAAGAACAAATAATGCTTTATGCAAAACTGATACGATGCAAGAACATAATTTCATAATCATATCTTACGGATGTACCCATGAGCAAACTGAAAACGTGACAATACACAGGTAGCTACTCCTGCATACTTATCACACGAAATGGCGAGTTGGCATACCCTCTATCCATCTCATTAACTGAAATCCTAGGATCGATCCATACGCCTCCTAGTAGCTTTGTACCACACTTGTACCTAGGGACGCCGTGAACTAATCTCTCCGTCACAGATGGAGCACATGCTGTTGATGCCGCAACAACATGCTCGTGGGACACTCCACGAGAAGCGATACTCAGGGTAACAGAGTACAAATGGTCTTATTCACATAACTTATAAAACTTATTTTCAGAACAGAACAGAACATATATTGGAACATGCGATAATGAGTACAACTAGCATAATACTATCGCACGACATGAAAGCTTAAATCAAATGATTAGAATAGAATTCGAACGGACTGTCAAATGAATCGATAATCAAAGACGTAAGGAGTTTTAAAAGATATATTAATTTAGTGGGTTATAACAATTTGAATATGAAGCAATAAGGAGTGGGGTAGGATCCGTACCTTTATAATTCCAAATTGATGCTACCTTGTGATAATATTTCAGATTTATACGGACAGAGTTTAGACTACTGATTAGTCTTTTAACCTAATTTAAATAACATGCAGACAAACTAGGTTAGTAACTTAATACAGCCTTTACGATAACTCACGAGATCAAATTCTCACAACGAACGACAAAGTGCGATACTTCATCCATCGAATTAACGATGATCCGTCAAATTAATGACGAACGACAAAGTACAATACTTTATCCATCGAATTAACGATGATCCGTCAAATTAATGACGAACGACAAAGTATAACCCTAATGTGGGTAGCACTTAAACATCTATTGGATATATTGATCGATCGGACAATGAATCGTAATAGCGATCGAGTTATTACCCTGTTCTGCAGCACCCCACTACTCTTAATTAGTGTTTTGTGTGTGTTTGGAGAGTAATTGGACAGTAACTCAGAGTGAATTTGAAGTTTGAACGTCGTTTTTGTGCCCAGAATCAAGTGCCAAGGCCTGCTATTTGTACACGAATTTTGACTAGCTTACGGACCGTAAGCTTAAGAAGGTTGAGGTCCGTAAGGCAGCTTACGGACCGTAAGCATAATAAGGTTACGGTCCGTAAGGGACACTAATGCACTATAGGTTTGCCACGCGTGGAACTAGGCTTGATGAGTTGACAAAATAGATAATTTCGAATCTGACAACACACAATTGAGATAATCGTCAAGTAGGTAATGCCCCCCCCCCCCTTGAGTTTTAGGGGCCCTAATCCTGATTCTGAAAATTCTGAAATTTCTAGGGGTTTGTACGGAATTACTTGGGTGTCTTAATTAGGGTCTCCTATTAACTAAAATAAATAATAAAAATAATAGTTTTAAATTTTTGGGTATTACAACTATTACCCCCTTAAAAGAAATTTCGTCCTCGAAATTTTTCGAACATATCGTATAAGTAACGGAACTTTCATAGCAGAGTTACTAACAAGAATCTCCTAAACACACATGTGTATCTGAAATTTATAATTACGTTTATGACCATAATTGTCAATTACCTTATCATCATGTCCTAATGGTTCTCCTATAACGCATCTTAATAAAATATCTTACCGTACGAAAAGTCAATAGAGACTTACAGATAATAGAGTGACTATTGGTACTGATATCTCCTATATAGACATGCTTAATCATAGCTAAGATATATTCACATAAGGCAAAACATAAATGACCACAAACAAAAACAAATATACATAGATCAAAGAGCAAGGTTCACTGTTACCTTGACTAAAATTCTATTGCGAGAATAGATTAGGGTATAGAGAACGAATTGATTCTTCAGATTCCCATGTTGCTTCGCGTTCAGAGTGATTTTTCCAGAGGATTTTAACAAACGGAATTACTTTCCTACGCAAAACCCTTTCTTGTCGATCTAAAATGGCTTCTGGCTCCTCTTCGTAGGACAAATCCTCGTGAATTGTAAGTAACGGATAACTAATGACATGAAGTGGATGATAATTATATCCTCTTAACGAGGAGACATGAAAAACGTTATGAACGTGAGAGAGCCGAGGAGGTAACGCCAGTCGATATGACACTTCTCCAATTCTTTCAAGGATTTCAAACGGACCGATGAAACGGGGACTAAGCTTCCCTTTAATTCCAAATCTACGAACGCCACGCCAAGGTGATACTTTTAAGAAAACGTGGTCGCCAATTTTAAATTCGAGTGGTCGTCTATCTTGATCTGCATAGCTCTTTTGTCTGCTCTGAGCTTCTTTCAGTTTTTCTCGTGCCATAGTGACGTTTTCATTTGTAATCTGAACTAATTCTGGCCCTTCAATAATCTTTTCTCCAACTTCATCCCAGCATATCGGTGCTCGACATTTCCGACCGTATAAAAGCTCAAAAGGTGCCATGCCAATACTTGCTTGCCAACTATTGTTGTAAGCGAACTCAACAAGGCATAAATATTCATCCCAGTTTCCAGACCATTCAAGTGCACATGCTCGGAGCATATCTTCCAAGGTTTGGATCGTACGTTCTGACTGCCCATCTGTTTGTGGATGGAAAGCCGTACTAAACTTCAGTCGTGTACCCCAAGCTGCCTGAAAACCTTTCCAAAATCGTGAGGTGAAACGTGGATCTCTATCGGAAACAATGGAAGATGGTGTGCCATGGAGTCGAATAATTTCTTGAAGAAATATTTCGGATAACTTATTAACCGAAAATCCTTGCTGAATCAGTAGAAAATGTGCTGACTTTGACAATCTATCGACAACAACCCATACAACATCATTCTTCTTGAATGTCTTAGGCAAACCAGTAACAAAATCCATTGTGATCTCATCCCACTTCCATATGGGAATATCCAATGGCTGCAACAGACCGCTTGCTCGTTTGTGTTCAATTTTCACTTGTTGGCAAGTGAGGCATTTACTTACGTATCGAGCAACGTCTTCCTTCATGCCATTCCACCAAAAGTTCTGTCTTAAATCTCTATACGTCTTGGTAGATCCTGGGTGAATTGAAAATGGTGAGCTGTGAGCTTCGGCTAACAATGACTCACGAAGGCTGGAGTCATCGGGTACACAAAGTCTTTTGCCGCACCAAATCACCCCATGATGGTCTATACGAAATTCAGATTGCTTACCCACCTCAAGATTTTGCACAATTGCCCAAAGTTCTCCATCTTGCTTTTGTGCATCTTTTATCCGTGATATGAGGTCAGGTTCAATCTGTATTTTAGCTAGATATCCATCAGATTTACTAACCTGAAGCCAAATGCTCATCCTTTCGAGATCCTTCCTAATACGAGGCTGAATTTGTAAGCAAGATATAGTCCCGGAATTCTTTCGGCTCAACGCGTCAGCTACAACATTGGCTTTACCTGGATGGTATTGAATATTTACGTCGTAATCTTTTAAAAGTTCTAACCACCTTCTTTGCCTCATATTTAGCTCCTTCTGCGTAAATATGTACTTGAGGCTCTTGTGGTCGGTAAAGATGTCACAACTCTCACCATACAGATAGTGTCGCCAAATCTTAAGTGCAAAGACGACTGTGGCTAGTTCTAAATCATGTGTAGGGTAGTTAACTTCATAAGGCTTCAACTGACGGGAGGCATAAGCGATAACCTTCCCATGTTGCATTAGCACACAACCTAATCCTTTCTTTGAGGCATCACTATAGACTTGGTAACCTCCTGATCCAGAAGGGAGAGCGAGTATCGGAGAGGATACGAGTCGTTTCTTCAATTCTTCAAAACTTTTCTCTTGTTCCTCATTCCATGAGTACTTCACCCCTTTCCTTAGGAGTTTTGTGAGTGGTAAAGCAATTACCGAGAATCTTTCAACAAATCTTCGGTAATAGCCAGCAAGACCCAAGAAACTTCGTATTTCGGTAACAAAAGTGGGTCTTGGCCATTTTGTAATAGCTTCAACCTTTGTTGGGTCTACCATAATTCCCTCTGCTGATATGACATGACCTAGAAATGCCACTTGGCTAAGCCAAAAGTCACATTTGGAAAACTTAGCGTACAACTTCTCATGCCGCAAGGTTCTAAGTACTGTATATAAGTGTGCTGCATGCTCTTCGTAATTCTTAGAATACACCAGAATGTCATCGATAAAGACAATAACGAATTTGTCTAGAAATTTGTGAAACACTCGATTCATCAAATCCATGAAGACTGCGGGTGCATTAGTTAGCCAAAAGGGCATAACTAAAAATTCGTAATGACCATATCGAGTATGAAAGGCGGTCTTAGGAACATCATCATTCTTGATCTTTAGCTGATGATACCCGGACCTTAGATCGATTTTTGAGAAGAACTGAGCCCCCTGAAGTTGATCAAAGAGATCATCAATGCGAGGCAGAGGATACTGATTACGAATAGTAATCTTGTTCAACTCTCGGTAGTCAATACATAAACGCATACTACCGTCTTTCTTCTTCACAAATAAGACCGGAGCACCCCAAGGTGAAACACTGGGTCTTATGAATCCTAGGTCTAACAATTCTTGCAATTGTTCCTTCAACTCCTTCAGTTCCATCGGGGCCATACGGTATGGAGCTTTAGAAATAGGTTCAGCACCAGGGATCAAGTCGATGGTGAATTCTACCTGACGGTCGGGTGGTAATCCCGGAAGTTCATCCGGAAATACATCAGGATATTCACGGACAACGGAGTGGTTATCAATACTCTTAACAATAGCAGAAGTATCCTTAATCGATGCTAGGAATCCAACACAGCCGTTTGATAAGAATTTTCGAGCCTTAAGCGCAGAGATAATCTTAAGAGATTTATGAGCTTGAACTCCCTGATATATAATATCAGGATGATGAAGATCACCGAAAATAACACGGCGAGAATGACAATCTATAGTTATACGATGTCTAGACAACCAATCTATCCCTAGAATAACATCAAAGTCACACATATGTATTGGAAATAGGTCTGACTTACACACAATAGATTCAATACGGATCGGACAATCTTTATATACGTGAGTGATTAAGGATGAATTTTCCATGGGAGTGGAAATGGTTAAAATATGATTTAAGAGAGTTGGTTTAATCGGAAGGTACTTAGTAAATGAGTGGGATACTAAAGAATGAGTCGCTCCTGTATCGAATAACACATAGATACTATGTTTACCAAGCTGAAGGGTTCCCGACTCAGTACCTGGGACATTAGCAGCATCAGTAGCAGAAAGTGCGAAAACTCTTCCTCCAACATTGGGTGGTGCAACGTTTGGTCGGTTATTCTTCCTAGTGTCTTTCTTGGTACACTCCTTGATCACGTGTCCAGTTTGGCCACATCTAAAGCATGCTCCTGTACTTCGGTGACATACGCCCTGATGTCTCTTACCACAAGTATTACATAGAGGATATGTAATCTGATTCGGATTTACATGTTGATTCAGTGGTTGAGCTTTAATAGGTTCTGCATACAACTGAATCTGGTTTTGAGCAGACCTCTGGTTTTGTGGTCTAGGTTGCCATGGACGTGCCTGATTTCCAGAGTTTTGATTTCCTTGCACTTTGCGATCTTGATGCTGTGGCGTAGTGGATGATTGGCCAATTTCCTGCTTAAATTGTCCTTCCCTATTTCTCTTCTTATTATCTCCAGTTCGAGATAAGAATTCTTTCCTCTCGAACTCAAAAGTTTTGATTGCATCGGCAACTTCGGTGATGTCCTTAAATTTCAAGTACATGATCGATTTCCGGATTCGATCATTGACTGCCCACTTGCATTTCTCTGCCTGGGCTTCTGCCGATCCTGCAACGTCTCCTACAATACTAGCCAACCTTGCAAATCAAGTAATGAACTCAGAGGCTGGTTCATCACTTCCCTGTCGAATTACTGCATACTCCCTGATATAAGCTTCTTTATCAGCGGTCGAAAAATACTTATCGTAAAAGATATTACGAAAGTCGACCCATGAAAGATTAGCGTCAAAATCATCCCCTCCTTTGACTTGCTTATATCCTTCCCACCAAGTTTGTGCGTCATCTTCAAGTTTGTAGGTGGCCAATCTAACTTTGTATTGCTCCGGGACTCCAAGAACTCCGAAGATCTTTTCAACATGAGCTATCCAGTTTCTGGCATCGACTGGATTAGTAGCGTGACTAAAGGATTTCGGCTTTTGTTTTTGGAATTTAGCGATCCATATGTCTATACTATAGGTATTATGGTTCGTGGTATTCTCACGAGTTTCTTCACCAGAGTTTGGATTTGTGTTATTACGTTCTGGATGACGAGTTTGTTGAATAACGGCCTCAGCTGTTTGAGCAACAAGGTTTGGAAGCAACCCGGCAACAGCCTGGTTGATAGCATTAATTACGTTTGGATCAACTGGAGTCTCATTCGAAGAAGTGTTGTTACGCGCATGATTAGTACGAGTACTCCTACGTAGCGGACGACGAGGAGGCATATCTATACGAATAAATACAGGAATTAAACCAAATAAGAGACCAAGTTAAATCCTATCATAGATATCTACCCATTCCTCATAGGTTTTAATTACTATCTTCAAGTTTTCTACAGGAAAGAGCCTTTGCTCTGATACCATAGCTGTAACACCCCAACCCGGAAGGGCTGACGTGTCACAATAACAGTATCATAAACAAAAGTCATAATTCCATTTATTTATTTATTTGACAAGGATACAACCACATGACAATTTAACTTAAGGTTAATATACAAGCGAAGACATTGGAATTGGTTAACTAACATCTTCAGATTTATTCCTAGACTTTATTCTTCTCTCTTTTCCCCGCCCAAAGTAACCTGCTGACCTGTAAATACAAAATTTATACGGAATGAGCCGAATGCTCAGTACGGAATTATAGGCTCAAAGAACAAATAATGCTTTATGCAAAACTGATACGATGCAAGAACATAATTTCATAATCATATCTTACGGATGTACCCATGAGCAAACTGAAAACGTGACAATACACAGGTAGCTACTCCTGCATACTTATCACACGAAATGGCGAGTTGGCATACCCTCTATCCATCTCATTAACTGAAATCCTAGGATCGATCCATACGCCTCCTAGTAGCTTTGTACCACACTTGTACCTAGGGACGCCGTGAACTAATCTCTCCGTCACAGATGGAGCACATGTTGTTGATGCCGCAACAACATGCTCGTGGGACACTCCACGAGAAGCGATACTCAGGGTAACAGAGTACAAATGGTCTTATTCACATAACTTATAAAACTTATTTTCAGAACAGAACAGAACATATATTGGAACATGCGATAATGAGTACAACTAGCATAATACTATCGCACGACATGAAAGCTTAAATCAAATGATTAGAATAGAATTCGAACGGACTGTCAAATGAATCGATAATCAAAGACGTAAGGAGTTTTAAAAGATATATTAATTTAGTGGGTTATAACAATTTGAATATGAAGCAATAAGGAGTGGGGTAGGATCCGTACCTTTATAATTCCAAATTGATGCTACCTTGTGATAATATTTCAGATTTATACGGACAGAGTTTAGACTACTGATTAGTCTTTTAACCTAATTTAAATAACATGCACACAAACTAGGTTAGTAACTTAATACAGCCTTTACGATAACTCACGAGATCAAATTCTCACAACGAACGACAAAGTGCGATACTTCATCCATTGAATTAACGATGATCCGTCAAATTAATGACGAACGACAAAGTACAATACTTTATCCATCGAATTAACGATGATCCGTCAAATTAATGACGAACGACAAAGTATAACCCTAATGTGGGTAGCACTTAAACATCTATTGGATATATTGATCGATCGGACAATGAATCGTAATAGCGATCGAGTTATTACCCTGTTCTGCAGCACCCCGCTACTCTTAATTAGTGTTTTGTGTGTGTTTGGAGAGTAATTGGACAATAACTCAGAGTGAATTTGAAGTTTGAACGTCGTTTTTGTGCCCAGAATCAAGTGCCAAGGCCTGCTATTTATACACGAATTTTGACTAGCTTACGGACCGTAAGCTTAAGAAGGTTGAGGTCCGTAAGGCAGCTTACGGACCGTAAGCATAATAAGGTTACGGTCCGTAAGGGACACTAATGCACTATAGGTTTGCCACGCGTGGAACTAGACTTGATGAGTTGACAAAATAGATAATTTCGAATCTGACAACACACAATTGAGATAATCGTCAAGTAGGTAATGCCCCCCCTTGAGTTTTAGGGGCCCTAATCCTGATTCTGAAAATTCTGAAATTTCTAGGATTTGTACGGAATTACTTGGGTGTCTTAATTAGGGTCTCCTATTAACTAAAATAAATAATAAAAATAACAGTTTTAAATTTTTGGGTATTACATCTATTATACAAACACGCAAATAAAAAACAAGGTTATTGTGTTGTGGCTAATGGTTATTTATAGCCTCATAAAATCTTGTAATTTTAAGTGTGGCTATTGTCTAACCTTTGGTCACACATATTTTTTTTCTTGTAGCGATTTCTATCATTCTATCGCACAAACATGAAACAAAGTGACTATGGTGTGGCTATTGTCTAACCTTTGGTCACACATATTCGTTTTTCCCGAGACATTTGCTATAATTTGTCACACAAACAAAAAACAATGTAACGAATTATGGTCGGTTCTATTATATAGTCACATTTATTTATTGTAAGTGTGGCTAAAAACATTTACTAGACATACAACATTTTTGTAATGTTAAGTGTGACTATTGTCTAACCTTTGGTCACATATATTTGTTTTCTCCATGACCTTTGCTATAATCTCGTCACATAAACAAAAAACAATGTAAAGAAAGTGTGGCTAATGGTTATGTATAGCCACATGAAATTTTGTAATTTAAGTGTGCCTATTATCTAACATTTGGTAACATATAATTTGTTTTTCCGAGACCTTTGTTATAGTTTTGCCACATAGAAAAAACAAACTGACAAAAGTGTGACTAATAATTATGTATAGCCACATGAAATTTTATAATTTAAGTGTGGCTATTGTCTAACATTTGGACACACATATTTAATTATGGTTTTATGTGACCATTTTCATATAATTGGCCATTTTATTTTCAATTCATTATAAAATCAAAACAACAATAATCACGAGGAAACCTAAAAACCAAATGATATTAACAATATTAAACTAAAATCCATACATAAGTTTTCAATTTAAATACTAATTAAAGACATAAACTTCTAATCAAAACATATATACAAAAGTTGCAAAGGGAATGCATCTACACATAAACTAAGAGCTAATTCTAGGTTGTTGTCTTCAAATTCATATACTAACTGCTTTTTGACTTGAAAGTGCTGCAAATTTCTATCCAGTCGTGTCACACCCCGACCACGTAAAACAACAAAACGTGGCGGAAACGTCGGGGAGTGTTGTAACAGAATCATTGTTTCACAACCATGGATTAAATAATTTCGTTTTATTGCATTATTGAACACATTGTTTTATTACAAATCAAATGATTACAATGTTGTCTTTCAAATTTTAAAGTCGCTAAGGCACGAGTCCATCCTATGTATAGCGTGTATCAACAATCATCACATAGCAGCACCTGAAACATGTGTAAAAATAGGTACGTCAGCATAAAAATGCCTGTGAGATACATAGTTTTTACTATAATAGGATTCATGACTTGTAGGTTTGGAGAAAAGTGTTTAATCAAAAATAGTCATGAACCTTAAAATATTTTCTTTTATAAATCATATATTAAGCGATGAGAAATCAGATAATATAAAAGAAAGATGCATAAATAAATAATTAAGTAAATGAGTTTGTATAAAAATATATTTTGATAAAAAGGTTTGTAGTATACATAAAAATATACTTTGGTTTTAAGAAAGTCGAATAGGTAATATATTAAAATATATTTCAGTTCCAAAATAATTAAACAGATAGTATATTAAATATACTTTAGTCGTCAAAATAGTTTTCAGTAGTATATCAAAAATATACTTTGGTTCTATATATAACATATTAAACTATGCTTTGGTTTTGAAAATAACATATTAAACTATGCTTTGGTGATTAACAAAATATACATGTTGTTTTGTACAATATCACATATGAGAGCATATCAAACTATACTTTTGGGAGTATAATAAAAATATAAAATAATAATGTGATTTAAGAATTCAATCAGACTTTAGTGCATTAAACTACACCAATTGAGACTATAGAAATACCACAAAGGCAATCTCTATTTGGATAAAAATATCGGTTTCTGACATTCCATGACAACAGGAATGGGGTGTCTAATCCTATAGCACTATATCATACTACCAACCGGTCTGGTGAACAAAAAATAAGTACTATCCAACAATTAATTTTATAATCTTTGAAAAATTAGAGTTTAAACCATAAATAATCATTCAGTTTATCAAAAGATAAGTACTAATATGTATAATCAATTATACTTTTAAAATCATGACCATAACAATTAGGTACACATGCTTCACCCCAAAACATTGAAAACAGTAAAAGAGGGGACTATGTACTCACTTGAGATCGCTTAGAAGTCTTGAATAACAACCAAGCAAAGCTAGAGGGATCACGGAATCAAACGGCACCTAATATGGGTAACTAAGTAAATAAATCGGACCTAAATCGGAAGATCGGATAGAATGAGGTCTTGTAAACCAAATGAGTATTGGAACTCATGTAATATGGTTTAACAAAGCCTATATTCCAAATCGGAACCTATTCTAAGTGCTTTCGACCCGTTACGACCCATTAAGGTAGCTTACGCCACTTTAACGTGTCATTCGCGCAAACGCGCGTTCGAGACATCTAACTAGTCCTATGATAAGTATTATACGCCTAAACATGTTTAATTATGTTGCATAATTAGTTAGGTGACAAATGTTTAGGTTACATATGCTTAAAATCCCATTATGCATGAAAAGGGCATTTTGGTCATTTTCCTAAGGCATATAAGCTACCTATTATACAACTACTTAAACTATGTGACCATAAGGTATAACCTCGGAAGGTTATTCCATATGCAACTATGGTCACTAAACATGCTTGGTCAGATCCTAATGATCGACCAAACAGGTCAAGTTCGAAAGTCTAAGCGTTGGTTTAGACCGCTCAACTTACGACTCTAAACAAGCACTAAACTAAAAGTGACGAGCTAAGCATGTTAAAACATGCTTAACTAAGTTAGAAAACAGGTTTTGATATCAAAACAAAGTGTTTTGATACCAAGGGTAGTTTGGTTGCAAAATACGCTTAAATGCGCAATTTGACCGAAACTACGACTCGTCACTACGCCTGGTCAACGTGGTAATCAGTAGGTATAGTCACTAGGGACTATAACCATCATGATTACGCTCACGTGCGAAGTTCAAATGAACTTCTTGTTGACCATTGACTGGTCAAAGCTGAAAGTCAAACACTGTTTGACTTTTAAGCTAGGAAAGCGATAAAAGAACGAAAGAAGCTTACAAAGGGTCCTTGCTAGGGAGAACTTGATCTATCACACTCAGGTATGAAGCAAAGGCTCAAACTTAGAGTGTAATTCAGATCAAGGGTGAAGAAAAATGAATGAGGTGCTTGGCTATTTATACTAGTTGATGAAGAACAAGATCATGACACTTGTTTATGTAACCTCCAAGCAATAATCATAGCCATACAAGTGTTAGGAGCAGGTTAGAAGCCTTGGAGAGGTGTTAACTTGGTTAACACACCAAGAAATTTACATAAACTGCACCTAAAGCTTCAACAGAATGCTAAAAATCAGTTTCTGGTGCTGGGGGTTTTTACACGGCCCGCGTAAGAGGAGAGACCAGGCTTACGCGGCCGGCCTGGGCAACTATCCAGAAATTGCAGTTTAGTCCCTTCACTTGAGATACTTGTGTTATGATGCATTTTTGACACGTTTAAGCCCCGTTAACCTCATTTCAAGGCTCTAAAATGAAGTTAAATTATAAGGAACTCAAAATATGTTCAAAAACATCTCGGATGTCGGCTCGTTTGGTCGTACGGTCACGTTATTCGTCAAAGGTTACGACGAAACTCAAACGGACGCGAAAACGATCCAAATTAAGCGACGAATGGTATTTTTGCATGCCGATGACTAAAATAAAAATATTTTAGTTTCTACAAAAATTTTGGATGTCCAGATGTGGTCAGAACATAAGATATGCGCGTAAATGCAAACTTATGCCGTTTTTTACACTTTTAGTCCCTGTAAGATCAAATAAGCATATTTTCGCACACCGAACCACTCAAAGCTTATTTCTAAGCTATGTTTAGGTTATTTATGGTATGTTTAGCTTATGATCAAGTTCTGGCCTATACGTTGCCTTATGAAACGGCATACTTTTGCAAGTTGACGCAATTAGTCCCGGAGTGTTTGTTGCATTAAACTGATCGCGTTTACGCATCAGTTCGCGTATAACTTTCCAGAAGGCGATTTAAAGCTCGAAATCGAACAAGAATTGATATGTGCAAGTGATGCACATATTTATACAAATCCCAAGTATGAAACACAGTATTTCATTGGTTTGGTATTTTTATGATGGTTGAAGTGACACAGGTGTCACAGTCTCCCCTACTTTAGGAAATTTCGTCCCGAAATTTAATTTTAGAGGAAACCTGTGAAGACAACTGTGATTGTTTCGATTTCGAATGAATCCCTCGAACCCTAAGTAAAACTCTGGGTCATGTTTGGATTCTTAGCAAAATTGTCAACTATCAAAGTGAAGTCCTTGTAGTAACAAAACATGGAGTTTCGAACTACGGACAGAAGAACGTTTCTTATGAAGACTATCATAGGAAACTTGTGTGTGCTCGAAATCAGAATCGGAGAGTGTAAGGTAAAATGACATTGGTCAAGGTCCAGGACTTCTAGTAACTTAAATAACGTTACGTTCGCAATGTAATAAGGAACACTTATATATAGGAAGTACCAGCGGCGTATCCACCATGCCCCTTTCTACATTGTTCCCGTTTCGTTATTCTCATCACTATAGGTTTTAACACATGACAAAACTTGTTGTGGTTTCTGTGCACTGAATTCCATAATTATGTATGCATCCATAATTACGTAATTCCTTGCACAGTCCGCACAGTTCATTTCATAATGCGTAGGGGAAAAATCAATCGAATAAATATGAAGACTTGACTAGACTAGACCATGATGTGTACTGTCACACCCCAACCGATGGCGGAATCATCGGGGCGCGGCACTAGGCGAATCAGTTTGCTCAAGAGAATCCATAACAACTATATTGCGATAATATTTAATACATTCGTTATCCCATACTAACAAATAATACAATCATATAAGTTATCACAGATTTCTTGTCCTTTCGGACAGTACAAATCCGACAACCTAGATTTTAGTTGAGTTTCTAGACTTCCTAGCTTGATTTGATATAGCCTGCAATCTAACCTGCAACATACGTTAAAATATTTGTCAACACAAAAGTATTGGCGAGTATACGGGTTTGATATGTATAGCGTAATAGATAAAAAGTGTAGCGAATTTCCACATGCATAAACGTAACACACGACATATATACTCACAAAGCTGATACTACCAACTAAGTCCTCGATGCTCGAATATGCGATGGCAAACTAGACCCCGTCGGGCGCAATAGTACTATACTAGTCGTGGTGGGACGTCGAGAGTATAAGCCCTAGCACATATGCAACTAGCATCATGTATATCTATGCATATCAGTTATTCGCAAGTGATAATTCGATTGATTGAGTAATTCGTTTAATAAGTTCGATTTGTTAGAAACGTATGTTACACCCAAAAAGTGATTAAAAGGGTTCAAGTATACTCACAGTGCGTAATCGACGAGTAACACAACTTGATTTGGATCGATTGAGAGTACGTCGGAGTTATCCTGGTTACAGGTCGTTAAACGGTGAATAGCGCGTTAAATGGTGGCGAAAGGACCAAGGCTTGGTTTGGACATTGATGCTTGGGCCCGTTCGGTCGGCTGGACAAGTGGTCCGTTCGGTTACCATGCTATCCGATCGGTTAACATGGTGTCCGATCGGTTAGCAGGTTGTCCGATCGGTTAACATGTTGGCCGATCGGTTTGCATGTTGTCCGATCGGTTAACATGTTGGCCGATCGGTTTGCATGTTGTCCGATCGGTTAACATGCTACCCGATCGGTTAGCATGTTGTCCGATCGGTTGGTTGAATTTTGTTTGCTGTCCGATCGGACAGCAGTCTGTTCGGACAGCAATTTCGCTCCATCGTCCTGATCGTGTCACACGTGATGGGTTTTGGAAAGATTTCAGGTGCTTTGACTGAGATAGGGTGTCCTTGTGTTAAACTACTGAAACCCCATCAAATCCGACCCGTTCTAACGGCAGGGAACCGCCCCGTTCCATCAGATCTGGCCTTTCTTGATGGTCTTTCCCGTGTTTAACCCGAAAACACACACACTTTGGTTAGATGACATAGATGTAGGTGGGATTGTTATGCCAACATGTGAAATCGCTTAGATCCGAGCTGTTTATGGTAAGAATGAGGTCACACTTTGAAGTTCATGTGAACTTATGATGACAACATCTTTACAACACCTCAAATCTATGGCAATCACATAACTTCTTGATTGGAAAACGTAGATTTAGACTAGATTTATGTAAAAACGTATGGAAATCATCAAGATCCGGGTCGTTCGTTCATGGGATGACATCACTCTTGAAGTTCATAAGAACTTCATGGTGACATCACCCTAGAATGCCCAGAATCCAGAGATTCCACGGTTAAAAGTGGAGATTTAACAGGTAGAAGGGTGTAGAATTGGTTATAGATCAAGGAAGTACAAGATTTGAGTTGAAAACTTACAAGAATCGCGAGAAATCGAGAGATAAAGGGGATGGAACTTCTGGTCGAGCAGCAACAGTGACAACAAGTGTGTTTGAGGTGAATGAGGGGTATAAAGGAGGGCAGGTTGGCCTGGATCGGATGGCCCGTTCGATCGGTCGGCCCAGCCGTTCGGCCGGCCTGTCCGATCGGTTGGCCCATCCGATCGGTTGGCCCAGCCGTTCAGCTGGCCCATCCATCCGGAGGCCTTTCGATCTTCGTTTTTTGGTGCGTTGCGATAGTTTGGGCCACATTTCCATATATTTATATTATTGTTTATTATAATTAATCACCAAAGGGTCGTATATACGTATTCGTATTCCAAGTTTCGATATAACAATCGGTTTTCGTTTCGAGTGTGCGATTATTAGCGACGTTTCACGGCCATCAAGGAGGGTAGTATAGGTCCTTTCTCGATGTCATCGTGAACGTTATTGTGTGTTGTGCCACAATGACTGACGGGGTACCACTCACTCGTATTGTCATCATCGTCACGACGACTGGAGCTATAGCACTCACCCGAGAGTCTTTGTTAGCGTTAACTGTCTGCGTTTCGACACATCACGTCCACCGAGGAGGGTAGAATAGGTCCTCACTCAATGCAATCGTGAGTGTTAGTGTATATGATATGGTGTAGTATAGTGTTAATGTATTTTGAAAATATGCGATTATCCTTCGGGTAGCGATGTATGCGATATAGTTACATTATGATCCGAATCTCTGGTGCTAGGCGTAACGAGTATTTTGAGTAGTAACAACGCACGAAAGTGCGGGTTGTTACAGTCTCCCCTGCTTTAGGAAATTTCGTCCCGAAATTAATCCAACAGGTAGACCTCTGAGAGTTGATCCTGCGTAAGTGGTGATACAGCGAGCGATTTGACCGTGAGTTAACAAGCAAGAGCGTTTCGAATAAGAGAGATCGATTGCGATAGCGAGGAGGCGACGTAAAGACAAAAGTAATATCCCACGAGTTGGCGTTCCAAAGTACCTCATGTCACGAAGAATCCGTTAGTTCAATATGATTGCAATTTTAAAGAACTTGAAGGGTTTCTCATGACGTGGAACTAACTGAGTCGATCGTTAACCAACGTTACAAGAAACGTTCATTTTAGATATTTAAAAGGAATTTAGGATGGAAATCTTGAAAATTTCCCTTTTAACATAAGGTCAACTGAGTCGATGTTAACCAATGTTGCAAGGAAGTTTAGGCTTTAAACATTTTAAGGAATTCGAAGATGAAAACTGAGGTTACGAAAACCCTCCTATGGCATGGGTTCGAGCTGAACTCGATGTCGAACCAAAGTCTTAAGAAGGATTTCGTTTTGATGTTGTAAAAGCTTTTAAGGAAAACTTGGACTTATGAAACTTTTCTTGGACATGGAGTTAAGCCGATTCGATGTTATCTCCTTGTCGTGAGAAAATTTCACTTGTCCACGGGTTTTTGAATCAAAGTTTTATAAAAACAGTACAAAAGGTAGTTAATCACCGAGCCCCACTTGGAACTTTCCCACGAAAGTTTGTTAATATGCTTAAAACACTTATATATAGGAAATACCAGCGGTGTATCCACCATGCTTTGCCCATATTACTTCTGTTTCGTGAGGCGGTGTCAGGTGTGCCGATATGACACGAATAGAATTTGCGCTTACCCGGCCCAATCGATAGGAAGTCGGACCGAGTATAAGATAGAATCGAACAGGTTAAACTGACAAGTTGAATTGCGAACGTAGCCGTAGTAGCGTGCGCGAGTAGCCTGATGACACAAAGTATTTATGTGTCGTGTCTGGGTAGGCATTGAGCGATGAGCGATAAGCGAATGACGCGTTTTCGATTAGATTCCACTTTGAACCCACATGGCACGTTTCCACGAGAGTTTGCTAACATGGTGAAACACCACGTTTAACCAGGTTAGCTTCGCCTCGTGAAGCGATGTCATGTGTATTAATACCTCACAGATTGCAATGAACACCAAGCGAGCGATAAGCGGTACGCGATACGCGAATAAGCGGTAGACTACGATAAGCGATAAGCGATTTGGTGATTGAGCGAATAACATAACACAACACTAGTAACGACGGCGACGATAAACGAATTACGATAAGCGGCAGTTGTTGCGTTGCAAGCGATGGAGGTATGCACGATTTATGCGGTTCGATTTGATTGATTACCACCACAGAGTTTACTAACATCGGGCCCCGCATGGCCTTTTTCCATGAAGGCCCGCTGATATGACTAAAACACCTTGCTTTAACCATATGAGCTTCATCCCGTGAAGCGAGGTCATGCGAGCTAACTTATTACAGATAACGGTATAGCGATAGATTGATACACAGCAAACGATATAGATTCACATAATAAGCGATAGAGATTGCGGGATACACATGATAAGAGACTGCGATTAGCCGAGTTTTGTTTCGAATAAGCTTAACGTTACGTTGCGACGTACCACGGTTATCGAGGAGGGTAGAATAGGTCCTCACTCCGACAACATCGTGAGCGTTATTGTGCTTGATGAGATTGGTCGCGACAGACTTGCGACCAGCCTTGCGTTGATGCAATTGTCCTGCGAGGTAGACTCTCCAGAGTCCATCGATGAGGTGATTGCATTGCGTTTGCAGACTTAGGACAAGTCTTGCGATGAAGCGATCCAGTTGTTACGCCTTGCGATTAAGTGTAGTGTGTTGAAAGTAATCACAATAGTATAATAGGTCTAATAACGTTCAACTCCACATGGCACCTTCTGCACGAAACTTTGGTTGTATGGTAAAGCACACCTTGCTTTACCCCTATTACTTAAATCTCGTGTTTCGGTGTCATACTTTGCTGAAGCGCTTGTGGCACCTTAGAATTTACTACGATCTCCGTGCACTGACCCAAGTAATCCCGTGTGCACCCGTGATTAATCGTTCCTTGCACGTATATCGTACCTCGTTCTAGGAGTGTAGTGGGGGGTAAAACACATTATTTCGTGGTGTAGTATATAGTATGTGTGTGAATCTAGTCTAAGTGCGACGATAGGGTGTGATAGAGAAAACGAAAACGAGAGTTAATGTTACGCATAGTGGTAACTTCGAATAATAGAGTAGGTTCGAAACTTAGAAATTAATGTCGAAAAAAATCGTATCATTACAACTTTATCCTACGCTTGCTAGATGTTCAGTATTGAAGCCTTTTGTTGGAGCTGTTGTTGTTGTACTCAGGTTCGCGGTTCGATGTGGCAGTTGCGTGTGAAGTGACCGTAACGGTTGCAGTTAGTGCAATAGCGACAGTCAGCTCCAATTGGATGATGATAGGTACATGAGTAACACTGAGGATGAGCTCCAGTGTAAGCTCGTTTTGGAAACACCGGAACTGCTTGAAGAGGTTTCGGTTGCAGCAGTTCGGTTGTTGAACTCGGGCTTGAAATCTTTCGCTTGCGGCTGGGTTTGTCGGTGTCTTGCGATGAGGTGTCGTCGTTGGAGGATTCGTCTGAGGACTCACTTGCAGAATCTTTGACTGAGTCGTTGGAAAAACCGTTGGCAGAGTCATTAGAAGAATCGTCGGTAGATCCGTCAGAGGAATCGTCAGCAGATTCGTTCGGAGGATCGTCAGCAGATTCGTCAGAAGACTCGTTGCTAGGATCCTCTGAAGGATTAATGTAGATCGCTTGATAAGCTTGCTTGACAGGATTCTTGGAGAAAAACCCTTCCATGAGTCGTTTGTTGTTGATTTCTGCGGCCAAGCGGTATGTTTCTTCGATAGTAGTAGGTCCTGCAGCTTCGACAAAATCACCCACACACTAAGGCAAGCCGCGAATGTACTTAGGAATGGCTTTTTCTGAAGTGTCGACTTGACTTGGGCAGATTGCGCTAAGCTGCTTGAACCTTGCGGTGTAGCCAGCATTGTCATCTTCGGTTTTCTTGATTTCCCAAAATTCGTTTTCTAGCTTCTGGATTTCGTGGGGAGGGCAGTACTCTTTCTTCATAAGCTCTTTCAGCTCATCCCAAGAGAGAGCGTAAGCTGCGGAGATCCCACGTTTGTTACGTTCGGAGGTCCACCAGTCGAGTGCTCGCGATTGAAATACTCCGGTAGCGCAAGTAGTACGGAAACTATCGGGACACCCACTTTGATGAAGGGTAACTTCGATAGAGTCGAGCCAATGGAGTAGTTGAGAAACACCTCCTTCACCCATGAAGACCATCGGATCACAGGCTTTGAAGTGTTTGTAGAGAAATGCAGATTGCGGCTCTTCTGTCTTAACGTCTTCCGAAGTTCGAGAGTTAATACGAGAGTGCACTCGTGTGACAATCTGAGGAATGACTTTGACCACTTCCCTGGTCACAAGTGAAGCAATCCTCTTTTCTCCCCTTCGTTTGGCTCGTCTCTTTGCTAACATTCTCAAAGTAGAGTTGTCGGAAGGCATCTAGATAGAAAGAGACTTGGAGTGAGATTCGATCATAATGATTTTTGAGTTTTGCGATGCGATTGAGCGCGTTCAAAACTTGATGCGATAGTATAGTAGTAATACGAATCACATAGGATCCATATAGGAGACACGAAATTTCCTAAGTTCTCACGCAATGACTTGTTGTTTATACGCATATATATGTATTTGTATATTTGCAATTTGTAATCATACTTATACAGGTCGATTTAGAATATGCGAGGACGCGTGGAAGTGAGAAAGCGAGAGCGAACGCGATAGATTATGCATTAGTTTTGTTGCGAACATTCGGGTTACGTTTTGAATTGCGATGGCTGTGCGAATTGTGCGTTTATAAAGCAGGGAGTGGAAATCATTAAATCGAGAAATCGATAAAGCGTAAAGTTTCAAAACGTAGATAAGTTCCAACCATTTGTAATATCGGCGGTTCGTATGTTAGAGTGCCTTGGGTGTTTAGGCGTTGACTACCCAAGGTAACCCAACTACATTCAACAGGTTCGTGCACGCGCGTTGACCTAGAAGACTTCATGCTTCCACTAGGATGCAACTCATGGCATTCGTCTTCCTAGTCATCGCGTGGCTCGAGTCATCGTGATAGTCGAGTCCTTGGTGAGAGCTTTTTGAAAACCAATTTAGAGAGTGGAACGACTTATTAAGGTACGGGTTTCACCCCTGACTTAACAGCTTCGTTCCTAATTGTGGTTATGCTCTTCAAATAAATTCGTGAGTTCCACAAGATTTCGAAATGGAGACTTTCGTCGAGGTGTGGATGTCACTCCTATCTCGATGAAAGGTTCTCGTGCTAGAAAAATGCGCTGAGTGAGCGATCTTGTCAAGAGTTCTCGGTTTTCACACCTGGTCTCGACTGGATCACTTGGTTTCGTTATGCAAGTATTTTCGAAAACACGTGTATTGTGTCAGCCTTAGGAAAGGCTAAGTAGTATTCCAGCCTTAGGAAAGGCTTCTTCGTGTGAAGCTGTAGTACGCGGTGTTCACACAAAGTTGTAGCTTTTAGCAATTTCGATCGAGAGTATCAAATAGGCCCGATACGACCCTACTGGGTTCGTACGAGTCGGCCTGTTGGTACTTAACTTAGACTATAGACTAGGTCAATTTCTAAGACGTCGACCCGGACTAGGTCGAGTCTTGCCTAATTCCCTATAGTTATAGCTCTGATACCAATCTGTCACACCCCAACCGATGGCGGAATCATCGGGGCGCGGCACTAGGCGAATCAGTTTGCTCAAGAGAATCCATAACAACTATATTGCGATAATATTTAATACATTCGTTATCCTATACTAACAAATAATACAATCATATAAGTTATCACAGATTTCTTGTCCTTTCGGACAGTACAAATCCGACAACCTAGATTTTAGTTGAGTTTCTAGACTTCCTAGCTTGATTTGATATAGCCTGCAATCTAACCTGCAACATACGGTAAAATATTTGTCAATACAAAAGTATTGGCGAGTATACGGGTTTGATATGTATAGCGTAATAGATAAAAAGTGTAGCGAATTTCCACATGCATAAACGTAACACACGACATATATACTCACAAAGCTGATACTACCAACTAAGTCCTCGATGCTCGAATATGCGATGGCAAACTAGACCCCGTCGGGCGCAATAGTACTATACTAGTCGTGGTGGGACGTCGCGAGTATAAGCCCTTGCACATATGCAACTAGCATCACGTATATCTATGCATATCAGTTATTCGCAAGTGATAATTCGATTGATTGAGTAATTAGTTTAATAAGTTCGATTTGTTAGAAATGTATGTTACACCCAAAAAGCGATTAAAAGGGTTCAAGTATACTCACAGTGCGTAATCGACGAGTAACACAACTTGATTTGGATCGATTGAGAGTACGTCGGAGTTATCCTGGTTACAGGTCGTTAAACGGTGAATAGCTCGTTAAATGGTGGCGAAAGGACCAAGGCTTGGTTTGGACATTGATGCTTGGGCCCGTTCGGTCGGCTGGACAAGTAGTCCGTTCGGTTACCATGCTATCCGATCGGTTAACATGGTGTCCGATCGGTTAGCAGGTTGTCCGATCGGTTAACATGTTGGCCGATCGGTTTGCATGTTGCCCGATCGGTTAACATGTTGGCCGATCGGTTTGCATGTTGTCCGATCGGTTAACATGCTACCCGATCGGTTAGCATGTTGTCCGATCGGTTGGTTGAATTTTGTTTGCTGTCCGATCGGACAGCAATTTCGCTCCATCGTCCTGATCGTGTCACACGTGATGGGTTTTGGAAAGATTTCAGGTGCTTTGACTGAGATAGGGTGTCCTTGTGTTAAACTACTGAAACCCCATCAAATCCGACCCGTTCTAACGGCCGGGAACCACCCCGTTCCATCAGATCTAGCCTTTCTTGATGGTCTTTCCCGTGTTTAACCCGAAAACACACACACTTTGGTTAGATGACATAGATTTAGGTGGGATTGTTATGCCAACATGTGAAATCGCTTAGATCCGAGCTGTTTATGGTAAGAATGAGGTCACACTTTGAAGTTCATGTGAACTTATGATGACAACATCTTTACAACACCTCAAATCTATGGCAATCACATAACTTCTTGATTGGAAAACGTAGATTTAGACTAGATTTATGTAAAAACGTATGGAAATCATCCAGATCCGGGTCGTTCGTTCATGGGATGACATCACTCTTGAAGTTCATAAGAACTTCATGGTGACATCACCCTAGAATGCCCAGAATCCAGAGATTCCACGGTTAAAAGTGGAGATTTAACAGGTAGAAGGGTGTAGAATTGGTTATAGATCAAGGAAGTACAAGATTTGAGTTGAAAACTTACAAGAATCGCGAGAAATCGAGAGATAAAGGGGTTGGAACTTCTGGACGAGCAGCAACAGTGACAACAAGTGTGTTTGAGGTGAATGAGGGGTATTTATAGGCAAGGAGGAAGGAAAGGAGGGCAGGTTGGCCTAGATCGGACGGCCCGTTCGATCGGTCGGCCCAGCCGTTCGGCCGGCCTGTCCGATCGGTTGGCCCATCCGATCGGTTGGCCCAGCCGTTCGGCTGGCCCAGCCGTCCGGAGGCCTTTCGATCTTCGTTTTTTGGTGCGTTGCGATAGTTTGGGCCACATTTCCATATATTTATATTATTGTTTATTATAATTAATCACCAAAGGGTCGTATATACGTATTCATATTCCAAGTTTCGATATAACAATCGGTTTTCGTTTCGAGTGTGCGATTATTAGCGACGTTTCACGGCCATCAAGGAGGGTAGTATAGGACCTTTCTCGATGTCATCGTGAACGTTATTGTGTGTTGTGCCACAATGACTGACGGGGTACCACTCACTCGTATTGTCATCATCGTCACGACGACTGGAACTATAGCACTCACCCGAGAGTCTTTGTTAGCGTTAACTGTCTGCGTTTTGACACATCACGGCCACCGAGGAGGGTAGAATAGGTCCTCACTCAATGCAATCGTGAGTGTTAGTGTATGTGATATGGTGTAGTATAGTGTTAATGTATTTTGAAAATATGCGATTATCCTTCGGGTAGCGATGTATGTGAAGTGTGTTTTTGCATCAAATGTGGCATAAAACTAACCCTTTTTAGTACTAATGTTGGAAAAAGTGTGTTTTTGCTTCCTTTTGTATTCTCAGGATTACATGAGCTCAAATGAACAAAAGAAGCAAAAAGGCAGCTAAATCTAACATAAATACAAGAAAAGGAACAAACGTGGCATGCCTGACCCCCCGACAGCATCTTCCCAAGCAAAATCAAGAGAACAGAAGGCTGAACACGCCCCGTGCTCAGTGAGCACGGGGGCGTGCCCAAGTGTCAGCGTAAAATACAAAGCTGTAGAAGCTTCTATCACCCACCACGGGGGCGTGCCCAGCGGACACGGGGCCGTGGTCAACTCTAAGATTTGCAGAATCTGGGGAAATCTTGATAGTACAGATACGCTTCTGCACACGGGGTCGTGCCCGGCGGACACGAGGGCGTGGTCAACTAATGCAGAAAACTGCAATTAATGAAGAAAGAGAAGGAAGGTGGACACAGGGCCATGCCCGAGCCTCTGTTCAGCCTATAAATATGGGTGCTTGGCACATTTGTAAACCATCCCTTGGCACACCACCTCTCTCACACTTCACCCACCACCCATCACCATCACAACACCATCATCCACCACCATCATCCATTGTCCATCATAGAGTGTGTGAGTCGTCTCGGGATCCAAGATTGATCGTAAGAGTTCTTGACAATCAAAGGCCATGTTTGCCTAAGTCTCTTACATCACTTGGTGAAGACAAGTGTCTTGTGTAATACTTTTTATTTTTAATCTTTTCGCACTTTTTATTTGGTTATGTATTAATGACTTTAATAACTAGTTTCTTATGTTGAAGGTGATTCTTCCTTATCGTTTGTCCGTGGTGTCTTGGCATTATTTTACCGTCTATATAAAATAAAAGATTTTCACCATTCATATCTCCACGGTCTATATGGAGGTATGTTGGCTACCTGGTCGGGGGTTAAGAGAACGGTTTGGTAAGAGTCTTGCCTTGTTCAGGGTATAGATCCTGCAAGGACCTGGGTCAAATTTAGTAGGACCTCCTTCAATACCCACCGGTATTGGATGGCGGGGGTCCAAACTCTTTGATCCCCTCATATGTAAGCTACTATTAATACTTTAACCCGGCTACTTAGGCCTGTATCCTTGCTGACTCAGACTACTTAGCCGAGGGTAACGTCACCTTCAAAAGAGGGGCCTACCACATTATGCATTAATAACTTAATTAATTATCTTTCAATAATCCGACCCTTTAGGATTGTATCCTTGCTGACTCAACCTACTGGGTTGAGGGTAACGTCACCTTCAAAAGAGGGGCCTACTACAATAACTAAGATAATCTCTTAAAAAGTGCAAAAATAATCAAAGGTTACACTATACACGAGTCGGATCTAAGTGATTCATCTTGTCTATCTATTTTTACTTTTATTTTATTTTTCAGCATTTTAGTTAGTTTTATTTTCTTGTTTAAAAACCTTTTTCTAAACTTTTGATTTGATTAGACGTTGAGGATAAACCGGTATTAAAAGCTCTTGTGTCCTTGGACGAATTCGGTATCTTACCAACACTATACTACGCTCACGATGGGTGCACTTGCCCATATGTGTGTTTAATGTTAGTAAATATCATGTTTTATAAATTTAAAACTTGACTAAAAAGTGTTAAAAAGGGCTTAAAATATACATTAGAAACTATGCACACTTACGCACATCAAGTTTTTGGCGCCGCTGCCGGGGAACACAAGGATTTTAAGAAAGCTTAAAATCGACGGCCTAATCAGTTTTTCAAAACTTTTTTTTTAAAACGCGCACAATTTTTTTCTGCATTTTAGATAGATTTGCATTTACAGTAGCCTGAACATGGGGCCGTGCTCACTGAACACGCCCCGTGCTCAACGAAATCAGTAACTTTAATTAAAACGCCCAGATACAGATTCTGTACACGGGGCCGTGTCCAGCCTCCGTTTCCGTTTTTATTTTTGTTTTCTGGTCTCGAGACTTTGTTGTGGTCTGCTGAGTGATTCTTATGGATCAATACTCAGGAGGTTACAACTACACCTATGAGGAGGATGATTATAGGGAAAACTATTGCACTAATTGTGGTGACCCGCACTCGGTTCAATATTGTAACTTATTTCAACCAACCACTTCATACACCTACTATGAGGAGCCCAGGTACGAGCCATCGACTTCATAAACATCCTATGAAGACCAAAGGTATGAACCTCCTCCCTCATACTCATATTTTTATGAACCAAGGTATGAGCCTTCATACTCATACTTTGAGGAACCAAGATATGAGCCACCACCTTCATATGCTTACTATGAGGAACCATGGCGTGAACAACCCACCTCATATGAGTATTATGAAGAACAAAATTACGACCCTTATCCATCATATGCTTACAATGAAGAACAATGGTGTGAACCATCTACTTCATATGGGTATTATGAGGAACAAAGGATCGAACAACCGGATTCAAGCTTTGAAAATTCCGATCCTTACTCTATTACCGAAGTGACCGATAGGATATTAGAACACCTTAAAACTATCGAGAGCTACATAAAAGAATCTCGCGCAAGGGAAGAGGAGTCCCACGCAAGAGTAAAATTAAATAAAGAAGAGATAGTTGAAAGTGTAAAAATGGAAGAACAAATAAGTGAAAAACTGACACATGAGTTAAACAACAAAAAAGGTGAGTCCGTTAACGTTAAAATTCAAGAAGAGTCTAATTTTGAAAAAAATAATCTCTTGTCACCTTCTTTTGAAAATCATTGTTTAGTACCTACTCATGCTAAGTTTTTAAAAGAGTTAAACGCTAACACTAAAATTGACGAAACGGTAAGCATTAAGTTAACTAATGATCAAACTTCGCTAATAAACGAAGATCCATTTGAAATTAACATTACACCGGTTCCATGTTTTTTTCAAAATTCATTTATTAGTAATGCCACAATTGATAAAGATCTTTGTGTTAACATAATGCCCAACTACATTTTCGAAAAATTAAGTATTAGTGATTTTTCTCCACTTCAAATACCTATTTTTCTATCTAATCGGAAAGTAATAAAATCAATCGGTGTAGTTGAGGATGTTTTGGTTCAAACAAATCAAATGGTAATCCCAACCGACTTTGTCATCCTCGATGATGCTCCTCTAGTGTTGGGATGACCCTTTGTAAAAACCCACGAAGCTTTAAAAAACCGGAAGTTCAACAATCTACCTCTTCAATTAGGGGCATTCAAAAGGAGCGTCGATCTTGAGCGTTCAATGAAATATCCTTTCGGCAATAATGACCCCCTAATTGAAGATGAAGATGAACCACCCGATACAAGTGAAAAGATTGACCAATTTGTTGAAGAAGAGGTCACCATAGAACAAACTTTCAAAGTTCTTGATCAAAATGAGCAACCAAATAAGGAGTCTCCTAAAGACCCACCTCTTGAGCTCAAAGAACTTCCAAAAGGTTCGAAATATGCTTTTCTAGACAAAGATGGTAAATCACCTGTAATTATTTCGTCTAAATTAAGTAGTTTAGAAAAAGAAAAATTAATTAATCTTTTGAAAAAACACAAAAAATGCGATTGCTTGGAAGCTCGTAAATATTAAAGGAATAAGTCCTTCCATGTGCACGCACAAAATTTTAATGAATGATGACTACAAGTCGGTAATACAACCACAACGTCGAGTAAATCCAAATGTTCAAGAAGTGGTTAAAAACGAAGTCATCAAATTACTTGACGCTGGACTTATTTATCCTATCTCCGATAGTCCTTGGGTAAGTCCCGTCCATGTAGTTCCAAAGAAAGGAGGTATGACGGTAATAACTAACGAAAAGAATGAATTAATACCAATGAGAACCGTCACAGGATGGAGGGTATGTATATATTATAGATGGTTAAATGAAGCAACAAGGAAAGATCACTTTCCTTTGCCCTCCATTGATCAAATGTTAGAAAGATTATCCAGTCATAAATTTTACTGTTTCTTGGTTGGTTTTTCAGGTTACTTTCAAATCCCAATAGCACCCGAAGAGCAAGAAAAGACAACCTTCACATGTCCCTATGGAACTTTTGCTTATCGACGCATGCCATTTGGTCTGTGTAATGCCCCTGCAACATTCCAACGTTGCATGGTAGCCATCTTCCACGACATGATAGAAAAGACAATGGAAGTCTTCATGGACGACTTTTCTATCTTTGGGGATTCATACGACCAATGCCTCGATAACCTTGAACGAATGCTATCCCGATGTGAGGAAACTAACCTCGCTCTTAACTGGGAAAAATGCCATTTCATGGTAACGGAGGGAATAGTACTCGATCACAAAATCTCAAGCGAAGGAATGGAGGTTGATCGAGCAAAAATAGACACTATTTCTCGATTACCACCCCCATCCTCCGTTAGAGCTATCAGAAGTTTCCTAGGGCATGCCGGATTTTATAGGCGGTTTATCAAAGACTTTTCTAAAATTTCAAGGCCTCTAACAAAATTACTTGAAAAAGATGCCCCTTTCATCTTTAACAAGGATTGCAATCAAGCATTTCTAACCCTAAAGGAAATGCTAGTCAATGCACCTATCATGATAGCGCCTGATTGGAAATTTCCTTTCGAAATCATGTGTGATGCAAGTGACTTTGCAGTTGGGGCTGTCTTGGGACAAAGAAAAGAAAAGCATTTTCACCCGATTTATTATGCTAGTAAAACACTTAACGATGCACAAGAAAATTACACAACAACTGAAAAAGAATTACTAGCTGTGGTATTTGCTTTTGATAAATTTCGTTCTTATCTTGTTCTTTCTAAAACAATAGTCTATACAGATCATGCAGCCATTCGATATCTCTTCAAAAAGCAGGACGCCAAACCACGTTTGATTCGGTGGATTTTACTCCTCCAAGAATTTGATATTGAAATCAAAGACAAAAGAGGAGCTGAAAACACCGCAGCGGATCATCTTTCACGCTTAGAAGACCCAGCTTTGGAGGCAACCAGGGACGAGCAAATCAATGAAAAATTTCCAACGGAGTCCCTAGAAATGGTGGAATACAGAGAAGAACCATGGTACGCCGACTATGCTAACTACCTAGCTAGCGGTATAGTCGCAAAAGGTTGGCCACATCATCAAAGAAATAAATTCTTTGCTGATGTAAAGCATTATTTTTGGGAAGATCCTTATGTTTTCAAAATGTGTGCCGACCAACTCATCTGACGGTGCGTACATGGCAGCGAAGCACGAAGAATTCTCCGCCATTGTCATGAAGGTCCATACGGAGGACATCATGGTGCCACTAGTACCCCACGAAAGGTATTTCATTCAGGGTTTTATTGGCCAACCATTTACAAAGATGCCCAAAGTCTTGTCAAGACATGTGATGCTTGCCAAAGAACAGGTAATATTTCTTCCAAAAACTAAATGCCACAAAATGGCATTCTTGTTTGTGAAATTTTTGATGTGTGGGGACTCAACTTTATGGGACCTTTCCCACCGTCAAAAGGAAACAAATATATACTTGTGGCAGTAGATTACTTGTCTAAATGGGCCGAGGCCGAGGCACTTCCAACAAATGATGGAAGGGTCGTGGCAAGATTTCTGAAAAAACTATTCTCTCGTTTTGGAACACCTAAAGCATTAATAAGTGATAGAGGAACCCATTTTTGTAACCATCAACTTGAAATTTTTCTAACAAGATATGGGGTCTATCACAGGGTCTCTACAGCATATCACCCTCAAACAAACGGACAAGCCGAAGTGACTAATAGAGGTTTAAAACGATTACTTGAAAAAACTGTAGGGTTAAATAAAAAGGAATGGGTGGATAAATTAGATGATGCTTTTTGGGCTTTTCGAACTGCTTATAAAACAACAATAGGTACAACCCCATATAAGCTCGTCTATGGAAAAAGCTGTCATTTGCCAGTAGAAATTGCACACAAAGCCTACTGGGCAATTAAATATGTAAACTTAGAATTAGAATTTGTTGGTAGAAATCGATTTTGTCAATTAAATGAATTAGACGAATTAAGGAATTATGCATACTCAAACAACGAAATTTATAAGGAAAGAATGAAAAACATGCATGACAAACATATTAAACCTAATAAATTTCGAGTAGGAGATCAAGTTCTTTTGTTTAATTCACGACTTCGACTATTCCCTAGTAAATTAAAGTCTAGGTGGTCAGGACCTTTTTCCATCACCCATATTTTCCCACACGGTGCAGTAGAAATTAAATCTCGGAACGAAATTCCATTCAAAGTCAATGGCCAACGGATGAAGCTCTATCAAGGATTCATTGAGGATGAAGAGGAAATCTCGCTTCAAACGGTGGAAGAGTAAAAGCATCAACATCATACCTGGTAAGTTACGAACAAACGGGACGACATCTTAATCGGTAAGTCTTCTAACCAAGTTTCAGGAAAACAGGGCACTCACACGAGCACTAAAAAAAATTAAATTTTTGCTCGGCACGGCCCCAACTGTCGGGATAAAACCACTTTTCAAAACAGTTTCTTCATTCCACACGCCCCGTTTCCCTGAAAACTCTCTGGTTCAGGCGATTTTTCCGCAGATTTTCGACGTCTCCTCTACTTCTAACAACATCAAGGTATGATTCTATCATCATTAGTAGTTAGATTAAGCATTTGCATGTACTTAAAACTTCAAAAATTTGGGGAAAAATCTAGGGTTCTTGAACTTCATCCGGATCGAACCTCAATTTTTTGCATAAATCTGTTAGCATTAGTTTAGAGTCATGTTATAGGAAGTAAATCCACTTGTATTGTTCATAGATTTGCCCGATTTCTCACAAAAACCCCAAACCCTTGTTTTTGAACCGAAAAAGATAAAATTGAAGGGGTAAACGGTTTGTTTTGGGAAAAACGGCACTTGGGGTTTCATTTTCGGGGGAAACCGCCCCTACTAGACCAAAAATTTTCAAGTTTTCAGGACCGGGTCAAAAAATGAGATTTTTGGGAAACAGACGCCTGGACACGGGGTCGTGCTCGCTGAGCACGGGGGCGTGTCCAGCTATTTTCTGACCGACATGGGTCGTGTCCACTGAACACGGGGCCGTGTCCAGCTAGCTGTTTTCAGGTTTCTCCAAAAATTTCACTGTTTCGTGCTAACTTTTGGTGTATTCTTTCAGATGTCAAAGAAATTCACCAGGTTCAATGCAAATGAGCTGGATGCTAAGGCAAGATACGATGTGCTTCGAACCAGACCGGAAGAATACCCAAGACAAGTGTGCATGGATCTTTAGGCAACGGTGAACCAACTTGACCGGTTTAACAACCTTGTTACCGGCCCACTAAGAGCTGCCCTAACCACTCGACTTCGCTCGGTCCACGAGTACAATCTGGAATTCTATAGCACCTTCGTGTTCAATTCAAGATGCGACCCTTTTGATAATGATGGGGTGGAATTCCGATGTGGTGGGACTAAGTACTCGATTTCGATGCCACAGTTTGGGTCGATAGTTGGGTTGTATGCAGAGGAAGATGCGGGTAATGAAGAGAACATCGGAGGGGTGCGAGAGTTGGATGAAAACGAGCGCCAAGCCGCTTGGGCTCAAATAGGAGAAGGACACTACAACCCGAGCAGCACTAAGAGCACTAAGTTGAGGGACCCACTTTACCGTTACATCCATAGGGTCCTCACTTACTCTCTTAGCCAAAGGCATGACAGCAGTGGCGTTGTTAGGTTGAGAGATCTGGTGGTCCTTCATTGCATTCATACCCGCAGACACCTCGATGTTCCGTACCTCCTGCTCCGCAACATGCATTGGAACCGGCTTGCTACTCCACCAACCCCTATCTTCTTCGGGGGTGGATATACCGTCTCTTCAAGCACTTCGTGAACATGCCCAGGTCTTTCCAAAACAGCCCATGGTCGGGAAGAATGGACATACACATCTGCCGCTCCATGAACTTGATCAATGAAGCCGAAGACGGATCGGTTAGCTTCCAACGAGTCCAAGGGCATGCATGGAACCCGTAAGAGGCACTTGTCCTTCACGCTCCACAGTTTCAACAACCTCCTCAGTACCAGTACCAGCCCCATGGTGATGCGGGCTAGTCCTCCTCACAAGGAGGCGGTTTTCCTAACTTTCAAAGCTTACATGACTTATTGCAGGAAAACCTCATGTGCACCAGGAACACATATAACCTAGCAAGCAACACGTACACTCGGGTCGGAGCGATTGAGAGAAACATCTCAGACATTCAGGATGACATTGGGAGCATTCGGGAGTACATGGCGGGGCACGGAGGAGGAGATGATGATGAGGATGGGGACATGGACTAGGCGGGAGGAGTAGAGGTAGGAGCAGATGGTTGGTGATCCCACAGGTTAACCCCCTTTTCTTTTGAACAATTTCCGGCCTGCGTTCCGTGTGTTGAACAATTTACTTCCTTTAACTCTTTTTATTTTCTACATTTTCTTTTCTTTTTAACTTTGTGATATGGATGTTTTGAACTATGGTAATTTAGGATGCTTGTTATGGTTTGGTGTAGTGTTTATTGATAAAACAGGTAAATACAAGGCTTAGAGCTACTGAAGCCGGAGCAGGAAAAACGAAGCCAAAAACCTGTTTTTTTCACCTTTGCAGATTGTCTACACGGGGTCGTGTCCAGCCGACACACCCCCATGCCCATTGCCCAGACCTGCTGTTTGTTAAAAATCTGCAGATTTAAGCCAGACACGAGGTCATGCTCAGCCGACACGCCCCCGTGTCCAACTTCTGTAAGTTTTCGTTACTGACACTCTGCCACGGGGTCGTGTCCATCCGACACGGGGCCGTGTCCAGACGCCCAGTAACACAGATTTTCGCTTTTTCACACCTTTTTACACATTCAATCAACCTAAAAACCTATTTTTGGGACACATTGAGGACAATGTGTAATTTAAGTGTGGGGGGGATGCTAAAACTTTGAATCTTGCAAGTCCTAATTACAAGCCTTACACAAAACTCTATTGGAACCGCTAATCACCCCAAATTTTTTTCAAATTTTTTTTTTCATTTTTTTACTTGTCTAGGTTTAACTTGGGAATTTCAAGTTCTAAAGAGGTTATATTTTTACAAATTTACAACTGATAGCGTCGTGATAAAAAGAACCAACATAAGAAAATTATGAAACGGCATGACAAGCTTAGTTAAAATTTGATTATATATACTTGATCACATAAAAACCCATTCCCACAAAAAGTGAGTTTTGAGCCTTTATTGAGCATACAAATACATATCTTTAAACTAAATGCTCATTTTCCGTTTCTTGTGTGAATAGCCGCTTGGTTCTTACAACTCTAGAACTTGCCACGACGATACATTCCCGGTCCTTACCAACTTAAACCCGAGTATGTAAATGACGGAGGCATTAGGACTAACCCTTTTTATTTCTACACCATTATTTTTCTTTTTTTTTTACCACCTACCTAAAATCCCCCTAGTTAACCCCTTTGAACCTAAACCTTTTCATTTCTTAACCCAAAACAAACACCCTTTTACCCACCTAAACCTTTTTTCATTTTAAACCCTTTATTTTAGTAACAAGGCTCGGTTTTTCTTATGACTTTCAAAAAAAATTATGATAATGATGAAGCAAAAGAGAAATAAACAAACAAACTTATCAAAAATAACTTTGTTTGAATAATGGCTTCATCAAAATAAAAGATTTCAAAAATAAAAAGTCTTACGAAAACCGACGCTTTTTACGCCTTTCGCCCTTTTACTAACCACTAACCCAACCACCCACCTTTAGCCCAAGCCTAACCCTTCACCCCAAAAGTCCTCTTGATATTTACAAAGGTGTATAGTTAAAAAGGAGGAGGATTGATTGCTTGGCAAGCTTATGGTAGGAGTAAGTTCCATGCCGCTCTCGAGTGATTCACTAAAATACATCTTCGGCCGAGTGTTGAGTGATCCCCCGTGAGGTATGTGAACTTGTATATAAATGGAATTTTAAAAAGGCATGTAATGCCCTAATAAGTAATTTATCTTATGTAATGTTTTAAATAAATCATGACGAATAGGATTGTAAATAAATAAAAATTAAACTTAATAAAGAATCTTGGAAATCCCGACACTCTATGACAAGCCCAAAAAAAAAAAAAAAAAACCCTTCTCTTCTACCCATTCCATTTGGGAGTGTAAAGCCATATTATAAAGAGTTTTGCTTGAGGACAAGCAAAGATTCAAGTGTGGGGGTATTTGATGTGTACAAAATGCAACATATAAATTACATCAAATGTGTCATAAAACTAACCCTTTTTTAGTACTAATGTTGGAAAAAGTGTGTTTTTGTCTTCCTTTTGTATTCTCAGGATTAAATGAGCTCAAATGAACAAAAGAAGCAAAAAGGCAGCTAAATCTAACATAAATACAAGAAAAGGAACAAACGTGGCATGCCTGACCCCCCGACAGCATCTTCCCAAGCAAAATCAAGAGAACAGAAGGCTGAACACGCCCCGTGCTCAGTGAGCACGGGGGCATGCCCAAGTGTCAGCATAAAAGACAAAGCTGTAGAAGCTTCTATCACCCACCACGGGGGCGTGCCCAGTGGACACGGGGCCGTGGTCAACTCTAAGATTCGTAGAATCTGGGGAAATCTTGATAGTACAGATACGCTTCTGCACACGGGGGTCGTGCCCAGCAGACACGGGGGCGTGGTAAACTAATGCAGACAAACTGCAATTAACGAAGAAAGAGAAGGAATGTGGACACGGGGCCGTGCCCAATGGACTCGGGAACGTGCCCGAGCCTCTGTTCAACCTATAAATAGGGGTGCTTGGCACATTTGCAAACCATCCCTTGGCACACCACCTCTCTCACACTTCACCCACCACCCACCACCATCACAACACCATCATCTACCACCATCATCCATTGTCCATCATAGAGTGTGTGAGTCGTCTGGGGATCCAAGATTGATCGTAAGAGTTCTTGACAATCAAAGGCCATGTTTGCCTAAGTCTCTTACATCACTTGGTGAAGACAAGTGTCTAGTGTAATACTTTTTATTTTTAATCTTTTTGCACTTTTTATTTGGTTATGTATTAATGACTTTAATAACTAGTTTCTTATGTTGAAGGTGATTCTTCCTTATCGTTTGTCCATGGTGTCTTGGCATTATTTTATTGTCTATATAAAATAAAAGATTTTCACCATTCATATCTCCACGGTCTATATGGAGCTATGTTGGCTACCTGGTCGGGGGTTAAGGGAACGGTTTGGTAAGAGTCTTGCCTTGTTCAGTGTATAGATCCTGCAAGGACCTGGGTCAAATTTAGTAGGACCACCTTCAATACCCACCGGTATTGGATGGCGGGGGTCCAAACTCTTTGATCCCCTCATATGTAAGCTACTATTAATACTTTAACCCGGCTACTTAGGACTGTATCCTTGCTGACTCAGACTACTTAGCTGAGGGTAACGTCACCTTCAAAAGAGGGGCCTACCACATTATGCATTAATAACTTAATTAATTATCTTTCAATAATCCGACCCTTTAGGATTGTATCATTGCTGACTCAAACTACTGGGTTGAGGGTAACGTCACCTTCAAAAGAAGGGCCTACTACAATAACTAAGATAATCTCTTAAAAAGTGCAAAAGTGTGGAAATAATCAAAGGTTACACTATACACGAGTCGGATCCAAGTGATTCATCTTGTCTATCTGTTTTTTTACTTTTATTTTATTTTTTAGCATTTTGGTTCGTTTTATTTTCTTGTTTAAAAACCTTTTTCTAAACTTTTGATTTGATTAGACGTTGAGGATAAACCGGTATTAAAAGCACTTGTGTCCTTGGACGACCTCGGTATCTTACCAACACTATACTACGCTCACGATGGGTGCACTTGCCCATATGTGTGTTTAGTGTTAGTAAATATCGTGTTTTATAAATCTAAAACTTGACTGAAAAGTGTTAAAAAGGGCTTAAAATATACATTAAAAACTATACACACTTACGCACATCAGACCACCAAAGGATCTTTTTAACTATATCAACGAACGATTTTTTTAACTAGATCAACACATGATCTTCTTAACTAGACCGTCGTATGATCTCCTTAAATTGACCACTTAAGGGATCTTTTCAACTATATCATCACATGATATTTCTAACCAGATTATTATTATTTTTTTTTGAATCAATCTGTTTAACTAGACCACTCAAGGGGTCCAATTATAGAATAGTACTTTATAATCCAAGGGACTTAACTATAACGTAGAAGCCCATTAAGGATTTATGGTAGTACCTTTGGATATCCTACTATGAATCCCTCATATGGAGATATGGAAGATTCTTTAAGGATTTGGATAATGAATATTCGGATCACACAAAACACAAAACATATAAGAAAACACATAAGCACATAATCACATAATTGTTTAACTTGATCTTTATTTTGTTAATTTTCTTGTTAATTGAACACACGAGTATTTAAAGCATACCAGGAATCCAATCCGTGGATTTCATTTGGCACTTAAAACATAAGTATCTAACTATGAAGATAGGAAAATCTTAATAGGAAATTGGCTTTGTTTCTTAAAAGAAACGAGTATTTAAGATTTTCGGGGAGATCACAAGTGATCATAAAATGACAGAACCACACGAGTAGTTTGCCTTTGTGTCGGCATCAAAACATTTGTATTAAACATACACACAATCGTATCAGTTTCGTAAAATAAAATTGAAACAACAAATTTTATTTATATAAAAACTGAGTCGATTTGAACATCCAAAGGATAACATACAAGGAAATACAAAAGCCTAATTGTTTACTGCTGCATCGTTGTTCGCTTTTGCCTCATTTATGTTAAACACTCGTCCACGCACTGGATTTGCGTTAACAAGTCTTGGGCAATTGTTACGGTAGTGAGTAAGGTCACCACAGTTATAACACAACCCAGGAGGAAACCGTGCTTGAACAGCAGCAGGATTTGCAGCAGCTTGGTTTTGGTTGGCATAACGGCAGGTATTAACCAAATGTCCCAGTCGACCACAGTGGGTACATTTGTGACACTGCACTTGCTCCAGATGATGACGGTTGCATTTGTTGCACAAAGGTGCGGTACGAACATAATTTTTCCTCTTACGAGGTTGTACTGGCTGGTTTGGTGTAACCTGATTATTCTGAGCAGTTATGGCGCAGTTTTGAGAAGCCTTGCGCTTCTTCTTCTTGGGTGTCTCGGCCTATTTTTCCTTTGGTTCAACCTGTGCAGTCTTGTCAGATGGTCTTGGGTTGCCTTTTTGAAAAAGCTTACCCTTCCCGATATGGGATTCAGTCAGGGTGGCAGACAATTCAATGGCCTGTCTGACAGTAGTAGGGTTGCTGCCAGTAACGGTATCCTGAACTAAGTCAGGAAGACCATCGATGTACTTTTCAATAGCCTTCTCCACAGGCGTAACCATGGCAGGACACAACAGGCTCAGTTCCTCAAAACGGTCAGTATAGGCTCGATGTTCACCACTGTCTTGCTTTAAATCGTCGAATTCCCTTTCCAACGCTCTAAGCTCATGACGAGGACAAAACTCCTTAATCATTAGATCTCGAACCTCTTCCCAAGTTTGAGCTAGTGCCACATCAGCACCCCTATCACGCATCACACCATTCCACCAGGTAAGAGCACGCTTCTCGAACACACTGGATGCAAATTCAACCTTACGTTTATTCGGAAATTGCACATGCCTGAATGTGCTCTCCAAACTTTCGAACCATTGCAGGAGCGCGGTTGCTCCTTGAGATCCAGAAAACTTCAAAGGTTTGGCAGAGTTGAAGGTCTTGAAATTACACTGGGTGTTGTTGTTGTTATTGTTGTTGTATAACTCATGGATCTGGGTTACTACGCCAGGAAGTACTGCAGCCATTTGTTGAGCGACAAGGGCTGCAACTTCTTCAGCAGTAAAAGGTTGAGCATCATGTCGAGGAAGCATTGTCTAAAAGGAACAAGGGAACATGAGAAACGAGTGAGGTCGATGATTGGAAAAACAAAAGAGGTATTGAAAACATCGACAAAACACAAGGAAGGCGATCATTTGTTCCTTACGTCAAACAAACAAATGACACGCAGTGACTAATCAAGGTAAATGGATCAATATAATGTATCACCGAAGACATGCTCGCCTATAAGTGAACACTCACCCCAAGAGTTCCTAGGTAAGAGTGACAGGTCTGATACTGCAGATTTGTACGAACACTCTAGCCTTAGAGAGAAAACTCAGGGTACAGGCATTCATTCTTCCGGTTTGCACATGTTCACATTATTTAAACCCAAACTTTGACGAGATTTTGGAAATTCAAAGGGCACAAATTCAAAATGAATCAAACTGGAAGGGTTCAAAACCTTATAACAAAGGGTTCAAAACCTAGTAATCAATCATCCTAGAACAGATGATTGGTTTTCGAAGCGGATTCGAAATTTGTATTCTTATTGTGGTTGTCACCTAAGGATAAGTGACAGTATTGTTTTAAAACTAAACACAAGATAACTTGTGTTAGGATCCTAGGAAGGTTATAGTCTAGGTCAAAGCATTACTAATAACCTAATTATAACCATTGGCTCTGATACCAACTTTTCTGTCACACCCCGACCACGTAAAACAACAAAACGTGGCGGAAACGTCGGGGAGTGTTGTAACAGAATCATTGTTTCACACCATGGATTAAATAATTTCGTTTTATTGCATTATTGAACACATTGTTGTATTACAAATCAAACGATTACAATGTTGTCTTTCAAATTTTAAAGTCGCTAAGGCACGAGTCCATCCTATGTATAGCATGTATCAACAATCATCACATAGTAGCACCTGAAACATGTGTAAAAATAGGTACGTCAGCATAAAAATGCCTGTGAGATACATAGGTTTTACTATAATAGGATTCATGACTTGTAGGTTTGGAGAAAAGTGTTTAACCAAAAATAGTCATGGACCTTAAAATATTTTCTTTTATAAATCATATATTAAGTGATGAGAAATCAGATAATATAAAAGAAAGATGCATAAATAAATAATTAAGTAAAATGAGTTTGTATAAAAATATGTTTTGATAAAAAGGTTTGTAGTATACATAAAACTATACTTTGGTTTTAAGAAAGTCGAATAAGTAATATATTAAAATATATTTCAGTTCCAAAATAATTAAACGGATAGTATATTAAATATACTTTAGTCGTCAAAATAGTTTTCAGTAGTATATCAAAAATATACTTTGGTTCTATATATAACATATTAAACTATGCTTTGGTGATTAACAAAATATACATGTTGTTTTGTACAATATCACATATGAGAGCATATCAAACTATACTTTTGGGAGCATAATAAAATATACAATAATAATGTGATTTAAGAATTCAATCAGACCTTAGTGTATCAAACTACACCAATTGAGACTATAGAAATACCACAAAGGCAATTTCTATTTGGATAAAAATATCGGTTTCTGACATTCCATGACAACAGGAATGGGGTGTCTAATCCTATAGCGCTATATCATACTACCAACCGGTTTGGTGAACATAAAATAAGTACTATCCAACAATTAATTTTATAATCTCTGAAAAATTAGAGTTTAAACCATAAATAATCATTCAGTTTATCAAAATATAAGTACTAATATGTATAATCAATTATACTTTTGAAATCATGAACATAACAATTAGGTACACATGCTTCACCCCAAAACATTGAAAACAGTAAAAGAGGGGACTATGTACTCACTTGAGATTGCTTAGAAGTCTTGAATAACAACCAAGTAAAGCTAGAGGGATCACGAAATCAAACGGCACCTAATATGGGTAACTAAGTAAATAAATCGGACCTAAATCTTAAGATCGGATAGAATGAGGTCTTGTAAACCAAATGAGTATTGGAACTCATGTAATATGGTTTAACAAAGCCTATATTCTAAATCGGAACCTATTCTAAGTGCTTTCGACCCGTTACAACCCATTAAGGTAGCTTACGCCACTTTAACGTGTCGTTCGCGCAAACGCGTGTTCGAGACGTCTAACTAGTCCTATGACAAGTATTATATGCCTAAACATGTTTAATTATGTTGCATAATTAGTTAGGTGACAAATGTTTAGGTTACATATGCTTAAAATCCCATTATGCATGAAAAGGGCATTTTGGTCATTTTCCTAAGGCATATAAACTACCTATCATACAACTACTTAAACTATGTGACCATAAGGTATAACCTCGGAAGGTTATTCCCTATGCAACTATGGTCACTAAACATGCTTGGTCGGATCCTAATGATCGACCAAATGGGTCGAGTTCGAAAGTCTAAGCGGTGGTTTAGACCGCTTGACTTACGACTCTAAACAAGCACTAAACTAAAAGTGACGAGCTAAGCATGTTAAAACATGCTTAACTAAGTTAGAAAACAGGTTTTGATATCAAAACAAAGTGTTTTGATACCAAGAGTAGTTTGGTTGCAAAATACGCTTAAATGCGCAATTTGACCGAAACTACGACTCGTCACTACGCCTAGTCAACGTGGTAATCAGTAGGTATACTCACTAGGGACTATAACCATCGTGATTACGCTCACGTTGCGAAGTTCAAATGAACTTCTTGTTGACCATTGACTGGTCAAAGCTGAAAGTCAAGCACTGTTTGACTTTTAAGCTAGGAAAGCGATAAAAGAACGAAGGAAGCTTACAAAGGGTCCTTGCTAGGGAGAACTTGATCTATCACACTCAGGTATGAAGCAAAGGCTCCAACTTAGAGTGTAATTCAGATCACGGGTGAAGAAAAATGAATGAGGTGCTTGGCTATTTATACTAGTTGATGAAGAAAAAGATCATGACACTTGTTTATGTAACCTCCAAGCAATAATCATAGCCATACAAGTGTTAGGAGTAGGTTGGAAGCCTTGGAGAGGTGTTAACTTGGTTAACACACCAAGAAATTTACATAAACAGCCCCTGAAGTATCAACAGAATGCTAAAAATCAGTTTCTGGTGCTGGGTGTTTTTACACGGCCCGTGTAAGAGGAGAGACCAGGCTTACGTGGCCGGCCTGGGCAACTATCCAGAAATTGCTGTTTAGTCCCTGCACTTGAGAAACTTGTGTTTTGATGCATTTTTGACACGTTTAAGCCCCGTTAACCTCATTTCAAGGCTCTAAAATGAAGTTAAATTATAAGGAACTCAAAATATGTTCAAAAACATCTCAAATGTCGGCTCGTTTGCTCGTACGGTCACGTTATTCGTCAAATTATGACGAAACTCAAACGGACGCGAAAACGATCCAAATTAAGCGATGAACGGTATTTTTGCATGCCGATCACTAAAAACAAATATTTTAGTGTCTACAAAAATTTTGGATGTCCAGATGTGGTCAGAACGTAAGATATGCGCGTAAATGCAAACTTATGCCGTTTTTGACACTTTTAGTCCCTGTAAGATCAAATAAGCATGTTTTCGCGCATCGAACCGCTCAAAGCTTATTTCTAAGCTATGTTTAGGTTATTTATGGTATGTTTAGCTTATGATCAAGTTCTGGAATATACGTTGCCTTACGAAACGGCAGACTTCACGCAATTAGTCCCTGTGAGTGAATAAACCTGTTTTTGCCATACCAAACCCTCCAAAACTTATTTCTAAGTTATGTAAAGGTTATTTAGGGTATGTTAAGCCTATTTCACTGTTCCGGAATGTTTGTTGTGTCACACCCCGACCGCGTTAAAACAACAAAACCACGGCGGAAACGTCGGGGAGTGTTGACAGAATTATTGTTCCACAACCATGGTAATCAAAGGTTTTGTTTTATTGATTTATTGAATAAATTACATTGTCTTTAACCAAAAAAACATATTACATATTATCTATTATTTTTTTTAAGTCACTAAAGCCACGTCCGGATCCTAAGTGAACTTGCTTCCTGGCAATCAACATCAAGCAACATCACCTGAAACATATGTAAAAACATAGTCAGCAAAGAAATGCTGCCTAGCACATAGGTTTTGTGAGAGTATCGTAATCATGGATTGTTTACATATATTACAGTACCTCGAAAACCTTGTTTTGAAAAGTGTATAGTATTGAAACATGATTAACCAACTCAAATCAAGATGGTTATAATTTATAAAATCTCGTAGCCATGATTCTTAACCCAAAAGCATTTGTTTTAGTAAACCAATTCGTAAAACTTCTTGTAAAAACTCTTTGATAAAACTCGTATGGTTTATATCATCTTGAAAATCTCGTTGTGTGACATCGTATCAAAATCATTTCCCAAGTGAACTAAATAATGACGCGAAATGTAACATGATAAAAGCACTTATATATAAGATGTACCAGCGGCGTATCTACCATGCTTTATCATGCTACACCCGTCCCATTATCTAATAACTACCCAAAACCAATCGTTTATCCAATTCGTTTATCTCGTTTAAGTCGTATCAAATCGTTTAACTCGTCCCAAAATCGTATTCGTTTTAATTGTGAAACTACTTATGGTCGTCTCGCTAATAACATTCAAACCTTCGTGACTCGACTATCTCGCTTCTCGTATTAACAAACCACCAAAAGGTAAGTTAACAATCACAGATTCAGTCGTTACCTACATAACCCCCACACATAACCATGTGTTGGTGCACACATCTGTCGTCTTCGTCTTGTATCGAGTCTCGGGTTTGGTTCGAATCTATTCAAGCATGACATCACTAGTGACATCCTTGATGATGACATCACACTAGTGACATCATATTACATATTTACGTAAAAATACAAGTCTTGCATGGATTAGATTTGAGATTCACTAGAGGACAAAACAGATTTGAAGTTCAAGATTGACGGTTCCGCTTGAAGACAAAGTGAGGATTTCGCTTGAGAGGTGTCGCTTGAAGTCTTCATGTTTTACTTCAAGCGAAATCTACACACTATATATAGGTTGTCATACATTTCATTTGTAACAGTTTTTGGCCAAGTGTACCGAAGTGCTGCCGGTTTCTCTTCTGATTGTAAAGGTTGTAATATCAATATACAAGAGGTTTATAGTGTGAAACAAGCTGTTTACACGTCCGTTTCTCTGTTTCCGCCTTTGAAACGGACTAGAACTCTTCCGAACGACTCGTAATTTCGCTTGAATGGTTTAGCATGTGGATTTCGCTTGAGGAACTTCCAAGCGAAATCATACCATCTATAAATAGGCTAGATGACTTTCAGTTGTAATAGTTCCAACATTTGTCTACCGGACTTGCCGGAGCTCCCAGGTTGGTTTAAGTGGAGCAGGAATCGGCACATTTCTTGAGAAATTCACGAAAGTGATTTCGACTTACAAGTGGTAAATCAGGGACATTAAGTTGTACTTGATTTTCTACAAGTGGTTTTTGATATGACAACAATGTGATGAAACCCCTAACCAACAAGTGGTAAAATCAACTAAACTAATTTTCCGGAAAAACCATTTGATTAATACAAACTTAAGTGTTTTGAAATCAATGGGAAAATAGTTTGTTGTGAGGGGGAGTTCTGATTGTTCATGCCAAGTGGATGGCGATTTGAGGTGATTTGATATCAGTTGTCATTTTATTGTATAGTTTTATTTTCAAATTTCCTAAAATGTGTTTGCATTTTAGGGGGAGTAAAAATTTCAGAAAATCCAAAAACATTTGAAAATTTGAAAAAGCCAAAAACATGATAAAATTCAAAATGAGTTTTGTTGTATAAAAGAGGAAATGATAGTACATCAGTGGACTGTCACAACATGCTAAAGAAATGGAAGGTATAAATGTGATAAACAATCTCACTGTGGATATGTCAGTAGGTTTTTGCACATTTAGTAAATTGTGACGAGATATAAACATAAAATTTACTTGCGTCTACGTGGGGAACACCTCCAGGATATATAGGTAACCCCTGAAATCTTGTTTGAAAGGTCCCGTATTCTGAGATACTAGGTCTTTATGCTTAGTGATATCTGGGGTATTATCCCGGGACTTCTGATTTTGCGGAAGCAATGGCCTAGTCCCCGGAGAATACTTTCCGCATGCTTGAAAAATAGCGCAGCCCTCAGCAAATTGATGAAACAATAAAATTGATAGTCATTGCTGTTGTAATTCAAAAGATCCTCTAAAGGGGACCCACCAAAAGTCGAAGCCGTCATCTCTCTGCGTATCGAAAGATCGACCTGAGCTCTCACGGCCCTCGCAATTAACCCCTTACAGATATCATCTAGGTATACTCACCTGTAAGACTGAATACTGGGGTCTGGATACGGGAGTATATACTGAGGTGGGACACATGTAGATGTTTAAGTTCTAAAACATTAATCTCGTATCTCGAAACAGTTGAACTTTGTGTGAAAGTTTAAGTGGATCAGTATACTGACAATCTAAGTGAATTGTTTAGAACTTAAAATGTTTAAAGCTTAACGGTGTTGGTGATTGGTCTCAAAAACTGATATGATCCTCTTACACAAACTCACAAAAATATTGTTTGTAAATAGTTCATTTCTGCATTTTATTTCTGTTATTTCAAAATTCAAAAAGATTTTCGGTGTGTTTTAGCATAAATTTTGAAAAAAATTCAAAAAGATTTTAGACAACTGATGTTGAAGAGCTGATTTTCAAAATTTCAAGTGCTGAACATGACGAACAGGTTTGGGAAAATTTGATTGAAAAGTTTTTCAGAGATAAAAAATTCGTTAAATGATCATTGTTAATGTTTGTTTGTATATTGATTGGAGAAGGATCAGTGTTGGTGCATGAAATTTGATAAATTGTTAAATATTTTTTTTGTGAATCTTATTTTTGGGTAGAGGATGTGCAGGATAGTAGATAGAGTGCCAGGTTCCGATACCTGAGGATTCTGATACTGTAAAAGTCAGACTACGATCCCAGCATGTTTTGAGGGGGAGTCTGTTAGAGAGAGAGAGAATTGGAGATAGAATAGAGCCAGGTAGAGATCCTGAAGGAAGATCAAAGACTGATAAAGACTGAAGATTTTGAAGACTCGACACTTAAGACTCGTCAACATCTGAGGGGGAGTCTGTTGGTGCACACATCTGTCGTCTTCGTCTTGTATCGAGTCTCGGGTTTGGTTCGAATCTATTCAAGCATGACATCACTAGTGACATCCTTGATGATGACATCACACTAGTGACATCATATTACATATTTACGTAAAAATACAAGTCTTGCATGGATTAGATTTGAGATTCACTAGAGGACAAAACAGATTTGAAGTTCAAGATTGACGGTTCCGCTTGAAGACAAAGTGAGGATTTCGCTTGAGAGGTGTCGCTTGAAGTCTTCATGTTTTACTTCAAGCGAAATCTACACACTATATATAGGTTGTCATACATTTCATTTGTAACAGTTTTTGGCCAAGTGTACCGAAGTGCTGCCGGTTTCTCTTCTGATTGTAAAGGTTGTAATATCAATATACAAGAGGTTTATAGTGTGAAACAAGCTGTTTACACGTCCGTTTCTCTGTTTCCGCCTTTGAAACGGACTAGAACTCTTCCGAACGACTCGTTTAGGTCGCAATCCGATCCTACACCATGGGTGTTGTCTGATAACGGGATTTGTCAGATCCTATGGTACCATAACCTAATACTGGTCGGCTTGATCAATGCTAATGAATGTCATTCGTTATGTAACTACAACCAACAAGTTCGTTCACTTTATCGAAATCGTTATTAGTTTAATATAAACCATCTTAATTGTTTTTGAAAACCTCGTTTAAAATATCAAAATCGTTTTAATACATATGAATCACCCCAAAACAATCGAAAACAGTAAAATAGGGGAACTATGTACTCACTTGGGATTGCTTATTAGTCTTGAGAATAAGACCAAATTAAGCTCCAAGTATCACGGAATCAACAAGGCACCTAGTATAGGTAACTATGTTAATAATCGGATCCTAAATCGGGAGATAGGGTAGAATGATGTTCTATAAATAAAATGAGTATTTGAACTCATATGGTATGATTTAATAGAGCTAACATTCTGATTTGGAAGTCTACCTAAGTGCTCTTGACACGTTTCGACCCGTTATGGTAGTATAAGCTACTATAACGCGTCGGTTGCGCAAAACTTTGGTCGGATGGTTATCTAGATGCTATGTCAAGTCTTACATGCCCAAATACACTTAAATATGTTACCATATCAGTTTAGATGTCAAAAATATGTTCACGTAGGAAAAATACGGATTTATGCTTCAAAAGGGTGTTTTGGTCATTTCCTATGGGCATATATGCTACTTAACAAATAACTAACCAATCCTAGGTGATCATAAGGTATAACCTCAGGGGTTATTCCCTATGCACAATGATCACTAATCACGCTTGGTCAGATCCTAATGATCGACCAAACGGGTTGGGTTCGAAAGTGTTAGGTCCGGATTCGTCTCCGAACGATTGCGAACCGACTCGTGAACGTGCGGAATCCGTGCACGAGTGAGACCGAAACACACGAGAACGTAATCAATCTGTGATTCTATTGAAGATATGATAGCATACAAGCACCTGAATCACGAACACGAGCTTTCTCTCTCTAGAACCTCTCTCTAGAACTCTAGCTCTCCAAATGCTCTAAATGGCAAAAAGTCTATAATTCTAACCCTACCTCATCTATTTATAGGCCAAGGCTTATAAGAGCTTTCCTCTTATTTACCATATTGCCACCTTGCCTTTTCTATCTAGTATTACAATGTAAGGCTAGAAATAAACTGTATCAGCTACAATTTGAGATGACGGAGGCGATAGACATAAATGCACTAACAGACTCCCCCTTGGATATTGCCGCAGTCAATCTCAAATATTTAGTCAGACTCGTAGCTTCTGGTCTTTCTCTCTCTCTAGCTCTAACAGAATCCCGTTGGATCTGTCATCAGCTCCAGCTCCCCCTTTCGGTAGACTCTTCAGGCTCCCCCTTTCGTCAAGCTTCCGTGCTTTGGGATCGACACCTGGCTTTCTGGTTACAAGCTCCTCTGGGAAAAGTATCCTGGCTCCTATGCACGCTTCCCTTTGCGTTGAGCTCGTCTTCAGACTCCCCCTTAGACTCGGCTATTGGGATCGTAGTCTGGAATCTGCAACACTCATACGTTTATAAGTAAAACGTTTTTAGATTTCCAGGTATCGTAACCTGACTCTCTCAACATATGCTAAAATATTTTAACAATGAAAACATTTTCGTTTTTCCAGGAATCGTGACTTGGCACTATCAAACTTTCTAAATCAAGATCCTGGGACTAAGATATAATAATATGAAATATATTCAGGATTACTTGATATTCTCCCCCTATCAACAATCTTCAAAGATTTGGCAGTTTCAACGAACCGGATCGGAAACTAGCTCTTTTTCAGATTTTAACAATATGAGCATCCAAATCCCTCACAGTTAATCATCCAAGTCCAAATTAATGACCTTGGAGATATCTCAAACTGTTTTTGATATTTTTTTTTTAAACATCAAGTTTCAAATTAATGAACTTGTTTTATTTTTCAGAAACACAATCAGCATACTTAGATTTTAAAACTCAGCTTCAGACATCGGTTGTCGAAAATAAAGCAGAAATCAAAATCTTTTTGTATTTTTCTGAAAATAAAAAGCAGTAAAGAAATATGTACAAACATATTCACAGACAATATTTTTGATTGAGTTTGCGTCAGAGGATCATATCAGTTTTTGACAAGTCACAAGTACCGTTGAGCTTAATTTTCACATTAAGTATTAAACAATTTACTTAGATTGTCGATATACTGATCCACTTAAATTTTCACACAAATTTCAACTGATTCAGGATACAAATTAGATGTATTATGAACTTAGCTCATTCATGTGTCCCACCTCTTGAATATACTCCCGTATCCAGAATCCCAATAACCAGTCTTACAGGTGAGTATACTATAATGATATCTGTATATAAATTAGGTATGCGAGGGCCGAGGGATCTCAGGTCGATACTTCCGTATACGCAGAGAGATATCAGCTTCGACTTTTCGGAATGTCCCCTTTAGAGGATCTTTTAGCTACAACAGCATTGCTAAGCAATTTTATTGTCTTATCATATATGCTGAGGGTGATGCTATGTTTCAAGCATTTGCAGAAAGTATTATTCGAGGACTAGGTCAGAACTTCCATTCAGCAGAAGTCCCGGAATAATACCCCAGACATCATTGAGTATAAAGACCTAGTATATCAGAAAAAGGAACCTTTCAAACGAGATTTCAGGGGTTACCTATATATCCAAGTAGTGTTCCCCACGAAATAAGTAAGTTTGAATTTAGGTTTATATCCCGAAAAAGTTTACTAAATGTATAAAAACCTATCGACACATCCACAGTGAGATCGTTTAACACATTTAAACTTTCCAATTCTTTAGCATACTGTAACTGTCTACTGATGTACTATCATTTCCTCTTTTTACGCAAAAACTCAAATTTTTTCAAATTTTCAAATGTTTTTGTATTTTCTAACAATATTACTCCCCCTAAAATGCAAAATCATATAAAGAAAATTTGACAACCAATACTGATAGCTTTGTCTCACCATCCATTTTCTGCTAAAAGTGTACTGATTTGCAGAAAATCTAACATACCCCCATGATTTACAACACATTGATTTTTACAGTTTGAAAACCGTTTTTCAATCTGGTGAAAGTAATCATGTTTGTTCAGCCGTGAGGGTTTCGGCATATTCAATCAACACTCCCCCTTACAACAAACTATTTTCCCATAATGATTTCAAAACACTTAAGTTTGTTTTAATCAGAATGGTTTTTCCGGAAAAATTAGTTTGTTTATCCATCACTTGTGGATTCGGAGTCATCATATCACCTTGTTCTCTTTTAACCATTTTGTACAGATTTTAACAATATAAGATCAAACACCACAATCACTTGTAGAAAATCAAGTACAACTTAATGTCCTTGATTAACCACTTGTAAGACGAAATATCACAGTTACCATCCTGTGAATTTCTCAAGAATGATGCCGATACCTGCTTCACACTTACCAACCTGGAAGCTCTGGCAAGTCAGAAATTCAATCAACAGATTTTGACACCCAAGCCTGACCAGCCTTAGGCGCATTTTGAGCTTTTCTCTTTTCTTCATAAAACTCTTTCACTCCTTTTTCCTTTCCATCAGCCATCTTGCTAAAAATATGTTTAACATTGCTATTAAACATTTTTCCAGCATCAACACCTTTTGATTTTAGGTTTGCGGCTCGTAATGGTGGAAAGTTCTCATCATTCATTAATGGAACTGTTTCTTCCTTTTTTACCTCAACTTGTGGCTCATCTGATTTTGTGGAATCAGATTCATTGCCCGATCTTGGCTTGTCTGACTTGAATGAGCCAGATTCATCGCCAATAACTTTCTTTTTCCTTTTGTTTGTCCTCAGATTTGCATCTGAAGAATTCGATTTGCTTGGCTTTGCAGTCGAGTGAATCGATTCATCAGAACTTTTATTCGAACCAACCGGTGAACCCAAAGACAAAATCTTCTCCAAATATTCTCTCGCCTTCTTTCTCTTCTTCCTCAGTCTGTCTCTCTGCCCCTGTGAAAGCTTTACTTTCTTATCTTCCACTTTCTCTTCTTTGGGCTTGACACTGACTGGTTTCTTTACCGTTCTCTGAGATTCAACCCTCGATCTTCCCATCGATTTCCTTAGGCAATCTCTGGCAATGTGACCTTTAATATTGCATTCAAAGCATCTTCTTGTCTCAAGATACCGATTCTGGCAGTTAACAGCAATGTGTCCTCTCACACCACAGGTGTAGCACACTCTGTTATCGTACCATCCTCTTCTTTCAGTCCAAACCTTCAGATCATAACATTGTTTGGCTTGGTGATAATCATTTCTCCTCTTCATTGCTGGATTTGTCTTTTGAGCACTGTGGTCAAACCTGCACCACTTATTACCATCATTTTGTGAATTTTTATTCACAAAGTTTTGTGATTTTTTATAATGATTGGATGACTTAGCTGATGAGCTTTTATTTTCATTTTTAGAATTTTTCAAAATTTTATCTTTTTGTTTCTGTTCTGCTTTCTTCTTAACAGGTTTTTGCTTTGAGCATTCACCTATTTCAGTAGATTACAACACAGTATTTTGAAATTTTTCTTGTAAATCTAAAAATATTTTTCTTTTCTTTTCTTTTTCTATTTCATCATCAGCTTTGTCATCACAATCTTCAATTTTGACTTTGTCAAAATTTGTGACATTGTCACTTATTGGAACAGAATTGATCGGTTTTGGACACACATATGGTGCGGAAGTCACAAAACTTTTCAATTTGTTTTCAAAATCAGTAATTTCAATTCTATTACATTCGGCTTCTTTTTCAAGTCGAATGATATTCTCAAGATGAGAATTTATTGCTTCTTGTTTTTCCAAATTATTTTTACCAAAAATTGATTTTTCATTTTCTAAAATTTTTATTTGATTTTTCAAATCATTTTCTAATTTTTAAAAATTTTTGTTTTCTAATGACAAACTTTCAACATTCTTCAAAAGTTTGTCATTTTCAGATTTTAATTTTTCGTAGTTCAAGCGCAACTCCAGAATCTGTTCATCATCAGCTTTCTTTTCAGCTTTCAAAGTTTGAATATCTTCAGTCTGTTTCTTCTCCTTCTGAACAATCTCAAAGATTGATGTGTCTTCTGCAATCTCTTTCTTAATCACTGGTTCAGATTTCACAGATACAGACTTTTCATATTCTTCTTTCTTTGAATTTACTTCTTCAAACACCTGTTGTTTTTCAGTCATCACAACTTCACATTTTGTTTGACTTGAAATCTGCTCCTCTTCAGAATCTGAATCACCATGATCAAATATTGGCATGTCCTTAGCTTCTTGATCATCATTCACTTTCAACTGATTACCAGTAACAATTTCAGGCATCTGATCCCCATCATCTCCAGTGAATTTCCTAGGCTTCAGACACTGACAGCTGCTGTCCTGTACACTCCCTGCTCCACAGTCGCAAAAAAACCTACTTGATGTAGAGTAGACAACACGATGTCCTCGATGACATACATCTGCACAAACAGAACAACAACCTTTTTGAAACGGTCAGATCACATGTATAACAGAAATACCAGTGCTGTTCCATAAAATTACTTCCACTGATCGTAAACGTACAAACTTTAGAAGCGAGGGCTTTTTCACTGTTACTATCATGATCAACCTTACTGCTTGACATCTTCAATCACGGGTGGGTTATCCGCACGAGTGGGGATCCGCGCGGGTGGTTGAACCGTATTACTTGTTTTTAATCGAGTGACAAAGACACTACACGACAAATCTTTATACTAATTGGTGTCACCTAGAAATATGAAATTCAATCACAATCACAGCACATGCAATCTAATAACAATCCTTCATGTGAAAATCTGATTTCGATTAATAAATGTGGCCGACAAATATAAGAGAGTTTCACAAGCAACCTGAATGTTCAATTTAAAATCATGTGCACCGATTGCATTTAATTTTGCTGACAAATCTGACTAATGTTGACCAGACAAATCACAAGACACGGATTATTTTGAAGCGGATTGTTATCCGTGTGAGTGCCCCGGATTGTTATCCGTACGGATAGTAATCCGTGCGAGTGGCAAGTCAACAAGTTAACACGGATTTGTTATCCGTGCGGACGAAGTAATTCGTCCGGATGGTCAAATAACAGTCAACACGGATGGTTTATCCGTACGGGTAGCTAATCCGCTCGGAGAGGTCAACAAGTCAACACGGATTGTTTATCCGTACGAACAACTTATCCGTACGAGTGAAGATCCGTACGATGTGTGTTATCCGCACGGGTCGCTGAATGTTATCCGTACGGGTGAGATTTTGGGTGATGAAACAATCCGTGCGAGTGAGATATTCTCCAAACACGTGACTTAATTGGACCCCAAACAGATGTAATATCAGATGATCACGTGAATTACTTTGAGTAATTCTCAAAGTGGTTGACAACTGTTATCTAATACACAATATCATCGAAAGCAATTAAAGACCCACATGTTTTGTTAATAAAGTTGACTGACAAGTCCTGAAAGTGTTGACTTTAAGAACTAGCTTGGGTGTGATGTAATGACACGTATTACTATCCGGGCGAGTGAATTGCAAAGACACGAATTAAAAATTTTATCCGTGCGGACACTTTATTCTTTCGTATTGGTCAACCCGGATAGTCTAATGGTCAACCCGGACAACTTTTATCCGTGCGAGTAAACTAGTCAACAAAGTCAATACGGATGGTCATCCGCACGGATGGCAATCCGTGCGGTTAACGTAAACAGCAACATTCCTCATTTCTTCAACTTTTTCGATCACAAAAATTCGAATATCTTCCAAACGGCTTGGAATTTTGACCTGAAAATTTATAGAGTATTAGATCAGATAGTTTCGAATAACATATCAAAAAATGAGCTAATTTGAACCGTAAAAACCATGTCAATTTTGCAAAATTCAGAGTAAAACGTGAAGAACAAGAAAGTTAAGAAAAATTTTGACAAATCTGGATGTTTTTGGCTCTGAATCTGATCAAATCTTGAACGAATCTGTGTATTTGATCTTCGCAACCGAGCACCTGCTCTGATACCACTTGTTAGGTCCGGATTCGTCTCCGAACGATTGCGAACCGACTCGTGAACGTGCGGAATCCGTGCACGAGTGAGACCGAAACACACGAGAACGTAATCAATCTGTGATTCTATTGAAGATATGATAGCGTACAAGCACCTAAATCACGAACATGAGCTTTCTCTCTCTAGAACCTCTCTCTAGAACTCTAGCTCTCCAAATGCTCTAAATGGCAAAAAGTCTATAATTCTAACCCTACCTCATCTATTTATAGGCCAAGGCTTATAAGAGCTTTCCTCTTATTTACCATATTGCCACCTTGCCTTTTCTATCTAGTATTACAATGTAAGGCTAGAAATAAACTATATCAGCTACAATTTGAGATGACGGAGGCGATAGACATAAATGCACTAACAGAAAGTCTAAGCGGTTGTTTAGACCGCTTAACTTACGGCCCTTAACGAGCACTAAACTAATAGTGACGAGTTAAACATGTCAAAACATGTTTAACCTACTTATAAAACTGAATTGGTATAAAAAAAAATGTTTTGATACCTAAGAGTAGTTCCGTTGCAAAATGCGTGCTAAAACGCATTTTGACCGAAACTAGACTCGTCACTACACCTAGTTAACGTGGTAATCAGTTGGTATAACCGCTAAGGGTTATAACCATCGTGATTACAATCACGTTACAAAGTTCAAACAAACTTTGTGTTGACCATTGACTGGTCAAAGCTGAAAGTCAAACACTGTTTGACTTTTAAGCTAGGAAAGCAATAAAAGAATGAAGGAAGCTTACAAAGGGTCCTTGCTAGAACTTGATCTTATAATTCTCAGGTATGAAGTTATAAAACCTCAACTTAGAGAATTTAGATCATATGTGAGTTATAAAACCTCAACTTGTTGCAAACTTACAAGATCATGACACTTGTTTGTGTGGTCTCCAAGCAAAAATCCTAGCCATACAAGTGTTAGGAGCAGGTTCAAAGCCTTGGAGAGGTGTTAACTTGGTTAACACACAATAATGTTTGCATAAACAGCCCCTGGACTTCAAACAGAATGTTAAAAATGAGTTTTTGGTTCTGGGCATTTTTAGGCGGCCCATGTAAGCTGAGAGACCAGCCTTACGCGGCCGGTGTAGAACCTGCAGACCAGCACAAGTTTCAACATTTGCTGTCTTGGTCCCTGCACTTGTTTAAGTCTATTTTTGGCACTTTTAACACCCGTTAAGCCATTTTCAAGGCTCAACAAGGTCATTAAAGTTTATAGGACTCAAAATGTGCTTGGAGCACTCTCGGATGTCGGCTCGTTTGGTCATACGGTCACGTTGTTCGTCAAATTACGACGAAACTCAAACGGACGCGAAAATGATCCAAATTAAGCGACAAATGGAATTTTTGCATGCCGATCACTAAAATAAAAATATTTTAGTGTCTACAAAAATTTTGGATGTCCAGATGTGGTCAGAACGTAAGATATGCGCGAAAATGCAAACTTACGCCGTTTTTGACACTTTTAGTCCCTGTAAGATCAAATAAGCATATTTTCGCACACCGAACCACTCAAAGCTTATTTCTAAGCTATGTTTTAGGTTATTTATGGTATGTTTAGCTTATGATCAAGTTTCAGACTGTTCGTTAACATACGAATCGGTATAGTTTCACAGTTTGACACAAATAGTCCCTGCGATTGAATAGACTTGTTTTTAACACACCAAACCATCCAAAACTTATTTCTAAGTTATGTTAAGGTTATTTAAGGTATGTTAAGCCTATGTCACTATTACGGAGTGTTTGTCGCGTTAAACTGACTGCGTTTACGCACCAGTTTGTGTATAACTTCCAAAAAGCGATTTAACTTGAAATTGGAATCAAATCAAATCGTAAAATCATCAAACACAAATACACATATAATAACACCAAAACACATTTTTTATTGATAATTAACATTGTTTTACATTGTACATCGATTACAGAGCACAATTGTCACAGTCTCCCCTACTTTAGGAAATTTCGTCCCGAAATTTAACTAGAGGAAACTTGTGAGAACAATTGTGGATATTTCGCCTTCATTTGGTCCTCACGTTCCCAAGTAAACTCTGGGCCACGTGTGGATTCCCAGCGAAACTTGACCAATCGAATCCATTTTGTTCTTTAACTGTTTAAATGTACGGTCCACTATCTCCACAGGTTTCTCGACAAAGTGCATCGTTTCATCGATTTGGATTTCCTCGAGTGGAATGTGAAGATCAGCGTCAGCTAAACACTTTCGCAAATTGGACACGTGAAAAGTCGGATGAATATTTCCAAGCTCTGGAGGTAGCTCTAGTCGATAGGCAACCTTTCCAACCCTTTCAACAATCTTAAATGGTCCAACATATCGTGGTGCAAGTTTTCCTTTCTTTCCAAATCTCACCACCTTGAATAGGACATGGTCTCCGACTTGAAATTCTAGGGGCTTGCATCGCATATCCGCATAACTCTTTTGACGGCTTCTAGCTGTCACAAGATTATCACGAATTTTCTTGATTTTGTCTGTCGTTTCCAGAATGAGCTCAGGTCCAGTAAGCTGAGCTTCACCGATCTCATTCCAACAGACAGGTGAACGACATTTTTGACCGTAGAGAGCGTTGAATGGTGCCATATTAATGCTAGCATGATAACTAGTGTTGTAAGAGAACTCAATCAATGGCAGATGAGAATCCCAATTACCACCAAAGTCTATCACGCATGCTCTAAGCATAACCTCCAAAGTTTGAATCGTCCTCTCAGATTGTCCATCTGTTTGGGGATGATAAGCAGTGCTTAGATTTAGTTGGGTTCCCATAGCAGATTGCATGGTCTTCCAAAAATGAGATGAAAATCGAGCATCACGATCAGATATGATGTCCAAAGGAACACCATGTCGAGATACAATCTCATCAACATAAATCTTTGCAAGTTTATCAGTAGATAGATCCTCGCGAATTGGAATAAAATGAGCTGACTTTGTTAATCGATCGATAACAACCCAAATAGCATCTTGACCTTTAGATGTACGAGGTAATTTAGTGATGAGATCCTTCACAATGATCTCCCAGTTCCAAACCGGTATCTCTGGTTGTACAAGCAAACCAGATGGTCGTTGATGTTCAGCCTTAACTTTAAGACAAGTTAGGCATTTCGATACATACAAGGCAACATCCTTCTTCATACCAGGCCACCAATACTGAGTACGAAGATCCTTGTACATTTTATCAGCACCAGGATGGATAGAATATCGAGACTTATGAGATTCGTCCATCACTAAAGGGCGAAGATCGTCTTGTTTCGGAATCCATAAACGATCCTTGAAATAGAGCAAACCATCGTCCTTCGCTTCGAGTTTAAGCTTAAGCTGATGTGGTAATTCCTTACCTATCAAATCTTGTGAAACACAAGATTGCTAAGCTTGAAGAACACGAGTTTGAAGATCAGATAGAGTTCGAACAGAATGAAGCATGACTCACTCTTTTCGACTAAGCGCATCGGCTACGACATTCGCCTTACCAGGATGGTAGCGAATCTCGCAATCGTAGTCGTTCAAGAGTTCAATCCATCATCGTTGCCTCATGTTCAGCTCCTTCTGATTAAGAATGTGCTGGAGACTTTTGTGGTCTGTGAAAACCACACACTTCGTGCCATAAAGATAGTGTCTCCAGATTTTGAGTGCGAAAACTACAGCTCCTAACTCAAGATCATGAGTCGTGTAGTTTTTCTCGTGAACTTTCAATTGTCTAGACGCATATGCTATAACTTTACCTCATTGCATGAGAACACAACCAAGGCCTAAGTTGAATGCATCACAATAGACAACGAATTCATCGTTTCCCTCAGGCAGAGATAAGACAGGAGCATCACATAGCTTCCGTTTCAGTGTTTGGAATGCTTCTTCTTGTTTGGGTCCCCACTCAAAAGGCTTATTCTTTTGAGTCAAAGCAGTGAGTGGAACTGCAATCTTTGAGAAGTTCGAAATAAAACGACGATAATATCCAGCAAGACTAAGAAAAGAACGAATCTCTGTAGGTGTCGTTGGAGTATTCCAATCCTTAATAGCTGCTATTTTACAAGGATCCACATGAATACCCTGCTCGTTGACTATATGTCCCAAAAATTGAACTTCTTTAAGCCAAACTTCACATTTGGAGAATTTGGCAAAAAGTTGTTCCTTCTTCAGGAGTTCCAAAGTCAAACAAAGGTGTTGCTCGTGATCGGCTCGAGACTTCGAATAGATGAGAATATCATCGATGAACATAATGATGAACTTTTCTAAATAAGGTTTATAGACCCTATTCATTAAGTCCTTGAAAATAGCTGGGGCATTTGTCAAACCAAAAGGCATGATAGTAAACTCGTAATGCCCATATCTTGTGCGGAAAGCGGTTATGGGAATATCTTCTTCGAATACACAAAGCTGATGATACCCAGGACGCAGATCGATTTTGGAAAAACAGGTAGCACCTTGCAGCTGATCAAAGAGATCATCAATTCGAGGTAAGGGATATCGATTCTTGATGGTAAGCTTATTAAGATCACGATAATCGATACACATTCGAAAAGATCCATCTTTCTTTTTCACAAAGAGGACAGGAGCTCCCCAAGGTGAATAACTCAGACGGATGAATCCTTTATCAGATAATTCTTAAAGCTGTTTCGATAACTCTTGCATCTAAGACGGTGCAAGACGATAAGGTGCTTTCGCAATCGGGTTAGCATTGGGTACAAGGTTAATATGAAACTCGACTTGACAAACTGGAGGCAAACCAGGCAGTTCATCAGGAAACACCTCTGGATAATCCCGAACAATCGGAATATCCTGAATACTCTTGCTCTTGCCTTTCTCCTCGGTGACATGTGCCAGAAAAGCAACATATCCTTTTCGTAAGTAACTTTGGGCTTTCGTACACGACATGAGTTTCAATCCACCAGATGGTTTCTCGCCACGAACTTCCAGAACATTGCCAGACGAAAGAGGGATACGAATGATCTTATCGAAACAAATCACCTCAACATGATGTTTGGTTAGCCAATCCATCCCCACGATAATGTCAAAACTCCCCAGTTGCATCGGCGTGAGGTCGATAGGAAAAAGATGGTTATCGAGGTTCAATTGACAACCACGAAGAACAGAATCAAGTACGAGTGGTTTACCAGTAGCAACCTCGACAGATAAGGGTTTCCTCACTTTAGTTCTAGGTATCGCAAGTAAAGGCTCAAGGGATAACGAAACAAAACTCCTATCGGTACCAGAATCGAAAAGAATAGATGCAGGTTGATTTTTAACAAGAAACATACCGTTAACAACCTCGTTGTCCGCCCTCGCCTCGTTTGCATTCAGATTGAATGCTCGTCCATGAGCGGGATTCACATTCACGATCGCGTTCGGATTTGCATTCGCATTTACCAACCTCGGACAGTTGTTGCGGAAATGACCCATTTCTTCTCAATTGAAACACGAACCAGGTGGCAATCTCGAAGCATTCCCCTGAACTTGTGCTGGAACCTGAGCAGCCTGATTCTGACCCAAACAACAAATGTTGGCCAGATGCCCAAGTCTACCACACGTAGTACACTGTTTACAGGCCTGCTGGGCAACATGGTGACCGTTGCATCGATCACAGTGAGGTGCGGTACCAGCATATTGCTTCTTCGCAGGAGGTAGGGCTGGTGGGTTCTGAGGGTTCTGGTTGGTGACAGCAAAGTTCTGGGAAGCCTTGCGCTTCCTTGACTTTTTAGAAGCCTCACCCTGCTTCTTACCCTTACCCTTACCCTTGTCTTGTGCAAAATTAACTGTCTTCTTTTTATCACCCTTTCGGGTCAATTTACCCTTTCCGACATGAGACTCGGTCAGTGTAGCAGCCAACTCAATCGCTTGACGGACAGTGGTAGGATTACTGCCAGTCACAATATCTTACACAGAATCGGGTAACCCATCGATATACCTCTCAATTGCCTTCTCCAACGGGGTAACCATCGTAGGACACAACAAACTGATCTCCTCATAACGATCCGTATAAGCACGGTGTTCTCGCCCGTCTTGTTTCAAATCATCGAATTCTCGTTCTAAAGCTCGAATCTCGTGACGGGGACAAAACTCTCTCATCATGAGAGCTCAGAGCTCTTCCCAAGTTTGTGCCATCGCCACATCGGCACCCCTATCGCGCATCACTCCGTTCCACCATGTAAGAGCACGCTTCTCTAACACACTTGATGCAAATTCAACCTTACGCTTATTTGGACATTGCACATGTCTGAATGTGCTTTCTAGACTTTCAAACCATTGCAGGAGCGCGGTTGCTCCTTGAGACCCATAAAACTTTAGCGGCTTAGCAGAGTTAAAATTCTTGAAACTACATTATGCATTATTGTTGTTATTATTGTTGTATAACTCATGTATCTGGGTTACTACGCCAGGAAGTACTACAGCCATTTGTTGAGCAACAAGGGCTGCGACTTCTTCAGCAGTAAAAGGTTGAGCATCACGTCGAGGAGGCATTGTCTAACAAGGAAACATGAGAAACGAGTGAGGCCGATAATTTGGAAAAACAAAAGAGGTATTGAAAACATCGACAAAACACAAGGAAGGCGATTATTCGTTTGTTACCTCGAACAAACAAACAACATGCAGTGACTAATCAAAGTAAATGGGTCATAATAATGTATCACTGAAGACATGCTCGCTTATAAGTGAACACTCACCCCAATAGTTCCTAGGTAAGAGTGACTGGTCCGATATTGCGGATTTGTACGAACACTCTAGCCTTAGACAGAAAACTCAGGGTACAGGCATTCACTCTTCCAGTTTGCACGTGTTCACATTATTTAGACCCAAACTTTGACGAGATTTTGAAAACTAAGAGGGATCAAAACCTTGTAATCAATCACCCAAGGATAGATGATTAAATGTCGAAGCGGATTTGTTATTGTGTTTTTGTTGTGGTTATCACCTAAGGATAGGTGACGGTATTGTTTTAAAAATCTAAACGCAAGAACACTTGCGTTGGGGTCCTAGAAAGTTATAGTCTAGGTCAAAGCATTGCTAATAACCTAATTCCCTATAACCATTGGCTCTGATACCAACTCTTATGTCACACCCCGACCGCGTTAAAACAACGAAACTGCGGCGGAAACGTCGGGGAGTGTTGGAACAGAATTATTGTTCCACAACCATGGTAATCAAATGTTCCGTTTTTATTAATTTATTGAATAAATTACATTGTCTTAAACCAAACAAACATATTACATATTGTCTATTATTGTTTTTAAGTCACTAAAGCCACATACGGATCCTAAGTGAACTTACTTCCTAGCAATCAACATCAAGCAACATCACCTGAAACATATGTAAAAACATAGTCAGCAAAGAAATGCTGGCGAGCACATAGGTTTTGTGAGAGTATCGGAATCATGGCTTGTTTACATATATTGCAATACCTCGAAAACCTTGTTTTGAAAAGTGTATAGTATTGCAACATGATTAACCAACTCAAATCAAGATGGTTATTGTCACACCCCCAAAATCCACACGCGGAGTATCACCGCTTGGAGGCGTGACTGACCAGGATCAAGCCACCAATCATATTGAACAAGCATGTAAGTAAACATAATTCAACAAACCAATATGAAAGGTGATCAAAAACCAAAACATAGTTAAGTGTTTAGCGGAAGCATAATTTGTAAAACCCATAGTAAGTATTAAATATGAAATAAGGTAAAGTCCAAAGCATGGCACACATCGCCATGTTCCACAACGACCGTTCCTCCCTGTGCAAGCTCCATGGGTACCTAATGACCTGCAAGGCATGTAGCAACGAATCAACAACAAAGTTGAGCGAGTTCACAGCTAGTTGTTTGGTTAAAGTATTCGTTTCATAAATCGTATATATTCGTTTTGTAAACCATGTATCGCGTTAATCCTTGCTGCTAGTCCAGGCATGCGTGCGATGATTAGTGGGGGCTTCCCATGTGTTACTAGACCACGTGTATCGACTGCTACGAAAATATAAGAGGTGCCCTAAGTCAATGTCTATCAGCATTGACCCTTTGCCCATAGTCCATTAGTACACGCCCGTCCGACTGGCACGGTGTGAGGTTTGTTAAACCTAATAGCGCTATTAACTAATGACCCGCTCGCCCTAGGCCTCGGCGATTAAGTCGATAATTGAGGGACTTCCTTTGATAGAGGTGATGGTCTTAAGATCATGTACGTAGGTTTTACGTACGTGCCCTTCAATCCGAGGACAGTAGTAAGTATATCTGTACGTAGGTTTTACGTACGTGCCCTTCAACCGAGGACAGTAATAAGTAGTTTAATAGTAATGGTTGTACGAGTAGTTATCCAATCCCATTCCCAACCCCTGGGAATCCCATGCCTTGGCTAGTGTGAACTCACCTTGGTTTGCTCGGTATGCTAAGTCAAGTGCTCACAAGAAATCAATCACGTCCTATAGTGCACGTATACTAAATCAGTTCATGTTCGTACTGTTTCTCGTACAATCAGTATTACAGAGTGATTTGGCAGTTAACCTCAAATATCACATAAACAGTTTGTCAAGTTCACATAATTCATGCTCCACGTTCATATCATTTGCAGTTCAATCTAACATAATTCTCCCTTAACATACTTAACGAAGTTGATAAACTAACAAAGCTAGCACACTAAACATGAATAATAGACTAACAGAGTTAAATCAAAATAAATAACTTAGCCATTTAACAGTTGGGCCAAAAATAATCATTGGGCCGAACACCCTTGGCCGAAATCACCTATGGTCGAAATCTCCTTATGAGCCGAAGTCCCATGTGTGATTTCGTTGAGTGGTGTTTTCGTGAGACCAGAACATAACACCAACATCAATAATAGTTACGAAATCAGAATTCTCTAAACATCAATATCGACATAACATTACGACTTGAACATTCATTATTCTACATTTATTATTTGTAATAGATTTGCAATCACTGAAGCAACATACATGATCATCATCATCATTGAATTAAACAACAATGGCCAACAATCATATCATCACATGATACTGACAATCTCACATGCCAACATTAACATAGTAGTAGATCATATGATTCCTATTTAGTTGGCTGCACATGCATCATATCAATAGTCAAAAAGGGTTTACATAAAGTGGCAGACAACTAATAAATTCATCCAACAACCTCTGACAATCCATTAACAAGCATTAGCCCAAAAATAATATATGTATGATCTGTTAATGTATTCGGTCCAATCAAAAATCCGAATTATGTATAGAATGTTCATATCAGTAACATGCACACATATATTATAATCACAAATATTACAATTCAATCACATAATACACTAAAGACAATAATAGCCGCCCACTTACATGCATACAAGGTTCTGTCAATCCCACAAGATGTATTCACGTATTGCTATTTCAACTAATCACAATAATAAGGGCATACGACAAACCGAAATTCATACTTTGTTCACACATAGTCAAAGAGATCAACCAAGTTAAACAAGCATTAGATAACACTAACCGAGAGAGTATGAAGATCACGATGATGGTGATTGCGAAGGGGGGGGGGTGTTCTACCACTGCCGCACATACAAAGGAATAGCTAGGGTTTGTGTGTTTGCTAACCAGTTACGTAATGTCTTGTGTGAGTATATAATGTTTGTATAACCGGCCCCAAACAAAACAATTATTAACTTGGGCTTCACCCAGCCCAACTACTGTTGCGGTGTGTGGAAATATATCTAAAATCCAACTAACCTACCCACTAAGACCCGATTTAACTTCAGGTAACATAGGCCGAGATTTATTGTTGAGAGGAGTGTAGGCCCAAGTGTAACTAAACCAAATACTTTCTCAAATACTTTCTCTATTACATACATGAGGCTATACCATTGCAACATGGGTAGTCAAGCACATAACATGTTTAACGTATCGTAGACTGTGACATAGAATTAATAAGCACGATTAACAAATTTAACACGTTCATACCAGTGCAATGCAGACCATGACGTATAGAATAATACTGAGCAAGACTCACTAACCTAGACAACACTAACCTTGAGAGTTCGAGTTGTCACATTATCCCCAACTTGAAAGAAATTTCGTCCCGAAATTTAGCATGCGGTTACTGAGGAAGCTAGACAAGTTGTATCATTTACTGGTTTCCCTGGGGTGTCACATCATCCCCCCGTTGATTCGGAATTTCGTCCCGAAATTCTATAGTAGCTTCAGCCTCAGTAGTAGTTGCATTGTTTATGAACAATTGGGGATACTTGAGTTTCATTTGGTCTTCTCGTTCCCAGGTGAACTCTGGGCCACGACGGGAGTTCCAACGAACTCGAACAAGAGGTATTCTAGTGTTTTTGAGGACCTTAACATCCCGGTCCGTGATTTCAACTGGTTCCTCGACGAATCGCAACTGTTCATCGATGGTGAGCTCCTTCAAAGGAACTATGAGGGTCTCATCTGACAGACACTTCTTCAGATTCGACACGTGAAAGACGTTGTGAACTGCACTGAGTTCAGCTGGTAAGTTCAGTCTGTAGGCCACCCTGCCTATCTTCTCAATAACTTCGAATGGTCCGACATATCGCGGATTGAGCTTGCCTCGTTTGCCAAAACGAACCACACCCTTCCAGGGTGAAACTTTGAGTAGCACTCGATCCCCAACCTGGAACTCGAGTGGTTTCCTGTCTTTATCGGCGTATGCTTTCTGACGGTCATGAGCTGCCGCCATGCGTTGTCGTATCTGAGCAATCTTTTCGGTCGTATCAACTACGAATTCTGGACCTGTGATTTGACTATCTCCCACCTCTGCCCAACAGAGAGGTGACCGGCATTTACGTCCGTACAATGCCTCAAATGGAGCAGCTTTAATGCTAGTGTGGTAGCTGTTATTTTACGAAAATTCCACAAGTGGCAGATGCTTTTCCCAGCCGTTGCCAAAGTCAATTACACATGCACGAAGCATGTCTTCTAGAGTTTGAATAGTGCGCTCGGATTGCCCATCTGTCTGAGGGTGATAAGTTGTGCTCATGTCTAAACGAGAGCCAAAAGATTTGTGCATTGCTCGCCATAGTTCTGAAGTAAAACGTGCATCACGATCAGAGATAATGGAGGTTGGCACCCCGTGCCTTAAAACCACTTCTTTTAAGTAGATGTATGGTAAGGTAGAGAACTTGTCTGTTTCCTTAATAGCCAGGAAGTGTGCAGACTTCGTGAGTCGATCTACGATCACCCAAATAGTATCATTTCCGCGCTGAGATCTAGGTAGGCTAGTAACAAAATCCATGGAAATTTGTTCCCATTTCCATTGTGGTAATTCAGGTTGTTGGAGTAGGCCCGATGGTTTCTGATATTCCGCTTTGACTTTCGCACAAGTCAAACACTTGCTAACGTAAGTGGCTATGTGAGCTTTCATGCTAGGCCACCAATATGTAGTTCTGAGGTCGTGGTACATCTTATCCGAACCAAGATGTACTGAGTAGCGAGACTTATGAGCTTCATTCATTACAAGCTCGCGTAAGTTGCCGTAAAGTGGGACCCAGATGCGTCCCGTTACATAGTAGGCGCCGTCTGCCTTTTGTTCCAACTGTTGCCTTGAGCCGCGTAGGGCTTCAGCCCTGACATTTTCTGGTTTCAATGCTTCTACCTGAGCATCTCGTATCTGTGAAGGAAGACTAGACTGAATAGTGAGTTGCAACGCTCGTACACGCCTAGGTGTAGTATCCTTTCGACTGAGGGTCTCAGCCACCACATTGGCTTTGCCCGGATGGTACTTTATACCACATTCGTAATCGTTCAGTAATTCGACCCGTCGACGTTGTCGCATGTTCAACTCTTTCTGCTTGAAAATATGTTCGAGACTCCTGTGATCAGTGTAGATAGTGCACTTGGTACCGTACAGGTAATGTCGCCATATCTTGAGCGCACAAACAACAGCTCCCAGCTCTAAATCATGTGTAGTGTAATTCCGTTCGTGAATCTTAAGTTGGCGCGAAGCATAAGCAATAACTTTATCCCGTTGCATCAACACACATCCAAGACCTTGGATGGATGCGTCGCAGTAGACTACAAAGTCGTCCGTGCCTTCAGGCAATGAGAGGATAGGTGCGCTACAAAGTCTATCCTTTAAGTGTTGAAATGCTGTTTCCTGTGTATTACCCCAACGATAAGCAACACCTTTCTGTGTCCGTAGTGTAAGCGGCTGTGCAATCTTTGAGAAATCTTTGATGAACCTTCTATAATAACCCGCCAAACCCAAGAATTGGCGAATTTCCGTTGGGGTACGAGGTGCAGGCCAGCTCTTGATCGAATCTACCTTGGATGGATCAATGTGAATCCCATCCTTGTTCACTACATGGCCTAAGAAATGGACTTCGCGAAGCCAGAAATCACATTTTGAAAACTTGGCGTACAACTGTTCTGTTCGAAGGAGTTCCAAAATGAGTCGTAGATGCTGTTCGTGTTCCTCCTGACTCTTTGAGTAAATCAAGATGTCGTCGATGAATACAATGACAAACTTGTCAAGATAAGGTTTGCACACCCTGTTCATAAGATCCATGAAAATCGCAGGCGCGTTTGTTAATCCGAATGGCAGACTAGAAACTCGTAGTGGCCGTAGCGTGTTCTGAATGCTGTTTTGGAGACGTCCTCATCCCGGACTCTCAGTTGGTGATACCCTGACCTCAGGTCAATCTTCGAGTAGTAGCTCGACCCTTGCAACTGGTCGAATAAGTCGTCGATACGTGGGAGAGGATAGCGATTCTTCACAGTTACCTTGTACAGTTCGCGGTAGTCTATACACATGCGGAAGGCACCATCCTTCTTCTTTACAAATAGTACTGGAGCTCCCCAGGGCGAAGAGCTAGGGCGTATGAAACCCTTTTCCAAGAGTTCTTGCAGTTGCTTAGACAGTTCTTCCAGTTCAGTTGGAGCTAAGCGATAAGGTGTTCGAGCTATGGGTGCTGCTCCTGGAGCTTGTTACTATAGGTTACCAAAGGTTCTTAACCAGCACGAGGTATGCGGATGATCTTTTCTTTGCAAAAAGTCTCTACTCGAAGTTGAGGTAGCCAATCCATACCAACAACGATGTCGAAACCATTACGACGTTGGGGTTATTCCTAGCATCATCCTGACCAATCACGAACACTTGACCCCTGGCACCATTGCCGTCGTTATTACCCCCGTTGTTGTCTCCACTATTGTTCCCGTTTCCTTGGTTGTGATTCTAATTCTGGTTCTGGTTCAACTGTGGGCAGTGTCTCCTGAGGTGACCTTCAGCCCCACACGGATAACATCCCTTGTTACCCTGCTGTTGCTGCTGATTCTATGGAGCTTGTGGCTGCTGTTGTTAGTTCTGGTTTGCAGGACGTGAGCTTTTACAATCTTTGGGCTCCATGACCAAGCTTGTTGCATCTCTGACAACGATTTTTGTTGCACTGCCCGCCGTGGTGCAAATTACATCGATTGCACTTGGGGTGGTTTCCCCTGTATCCACCCTGACTTCGATTACCAAAAGACTACTGACTGGGGCTCCTGTACTCCTCCGTTTTTCGCTGCTGTGCCTGGACTGAACTGAAGTCAAACCCTTGCTGGAGGTTCCATCCCACTTTCGTTTGTTGTCACTGGGAGTAACGGAAGTAGTAGTAGCACCAATACGTTTAGGCAGCTTGTTCTGTTCCACAGCCTGGTCTGTGAGACGATGAGCAAGACGAGTAACATCTTGAATAGTAGCATGGTTAGCAGCAGTCACATGACTTTGAATCTCTGGTACTAAGCCTTTGAGGTCCATCTCAATGCGCTTGATGGGAGGATCCACCATAGTTAAACACAATACTGCCAATTCGTTGGGTCGTTTCGTGTACGCTTCTATCTCTGACCCCGTCATCTTCAGGTTTAAAGAATCCCACTTCCAGCTTGTGGATGTCATCACGACTACAGTATTCACGTTTGATCAGTTCCTTGAAATCATTCCATGGAGTGGCATTAGCAACCGCCAGCCCCAGCATCTGAACTTGCGCGTTCCACCAAGTTAGCGCAGTGCCTTCGAGAGTACTAGTGGCGTACTTCACCCTACGAGCCTCAGGGCATTCACACATTTCGAAGACCGATCCGAGCTTTTCAACCAATGGAGGAGTCCAACGGCCCCTTCAGTGCCACTGAAAGTATTAGGACGACAGTCCAAGAACGTCCTGAATGTGCATACAGGTGGCTGAGCGTGTTGGCCTGTCGTGTGCGTAAGAGTAAACATACTTGAGCACGAGTGTTGGTTTACGAGAGTAGGATCTAAAGATCCTAGAGTAAGTGGTGATGGCAGGTTACACCTCCTGCCTGGGCAGCTGCGAGTGCTGCAGTAACTTGTTCACTGATCGAAGCCGCCAACTGGGCTTGAGTTAGGTTAACGCGTCCAGCCATGATCTTCATAGCAAAGATAACATAAGTAAGAGAGGTTCGCGAATAGTGCGATGACAGAAGAGAGTGAGCATACAAGTGTTCTCAAGCAATAGAGGTTATGTATATCCAAGCATACCCTGAGCAAAGTTCTATGTAATTCTAGCAAGTAGGCAATAAAACATATACCATATTACCTAGAATGTCAAGTCTTGCACGTGGAGCGAAGCGTCGTTGTGGATCGTTGAGCACTGTTCTGGTTATAGTCTGGTTTTAATAAAAACGTTTTCCCCCTTATTAAAACCGAGTTCTCTATAACCAATGGCTCTGATACCAATCTGTCACACCCCCAAAATCCACACGCGGAGTATCACCGCTTGGAGGCGTGACTGACCAGGATCAAGCCACCAATCATATTGAACAAGCATGTAAGTAAACATAATTCAACAAACCAATACGAAAGGTGTTCAAAAACCAAAACATAGTTAAGTGTTTAGCGGAAGCATAATTTGTAAAACCCATAGCAAGTATTAAATATGAAATAAGGTAAAGTCCAAAGCATGGCACACATCGCCATGTTCCACAACGACCGTTCCTCCATGTGCAAGCTCCATGGGTACCTAATGACCTGCAAGGCATGTAGCAACGAATCAACAACAAAGTTGAGCGAGTTCACAGATAGTTGTTTGGTTAAAGTATTCGTTTCATAAATCGTATATATTCGTTTTGTAAACCATGTATCGCGTTAATCCTTGCTGCCAGTCCAGGCATGCGTGCGATGATTAGTGGGGGCTTCCCATGTGTTACTAGACCACGCGTATCGACTGCTACGAAAATATAAGAGGTGCCCTAAGTCAATGTCTATCAGCATTGACCCTTTGCCCATAGTCCATTAGTACACGCCCGTCCGACTGGCACGGTGTGAGGTTTGTTAAACCTAATAGCGCTATTAACTAATGACCCGCTCGCCCTAGGCCTCGGCGATTAAGTCGATAATTGAGGGACTTCCTTTGATAGAGGTGATGGTCTTAAGATCGTGTACGTAGGTTTTACGTACGTAGGTTTTACGTACGTGCCCTTCAATCCGAGGACAGTAGTAAGTATATCTGTACGTAGGTTTTACGTACGTGCCCTTCAACCGAGGACAGTAATAAGTAGTTTAATAGTAATGGTTGTACGAGTAGTTATCCAATCCCATTCCCAACCCCTGGGAATCCCATGCCTTGGCTAGTGTGAACTCAACTTGGTTTGCTCGGTATGCTAAGTCAAGTGCTCACAAGAAATCAATCACGTCCTATAGTGCACGTATACTAAATCAGTTCATGTTCGTACTGTTTCTCGTACAATCAGTATTACAGAGTGATTTGGCAGTTAACCTCAAATATCACATAAACAGTTTGTCAAGTTCACATAATTCATGCTCCACGTTCATATCATTTGCAGTTCAATCTAACATAATTCTCCCTTAACATACTTAACGAAGTTGATAAACTAACAAAGCTAGCACACTAAACATGAATAATAGACTAACAGAGTTAAATCAAAATAAATAACTTAGCCATTTAACAGTTGGGCCAAAAATAATCATTGGGCCGAACACCCTTGGCCGAAATCACCTATGGTCGAAATCTCCTTATGAGCCGAAGTCCCATGTGTGATTTCGTTGAGTGGTGTTTTCGTGAGACCAGAACATAACACCAACATCAATAATAGTTACGAAATCAGAATTCTCTAAACATCAATATCGACATAACATTACGACTTGAACATTCATTATTCTACATTTATTATTTGTAATAGATTTGCAATCACTGAAGCAACATACATGATCATCATCATCATTGAATTAAACAACAATGGCCAACAATCATATCATCACATGATACTGACAATCTCACATGCCAACATTAACCTAGTAGTAGATCATATGATTCCTATTTAGTTGGCTGCACATGCATCATATCAATAGTCAAAAAGGGTTTACATAAAGTGGCAGACAACTAATAAATTCATCCAACAACCTCTGACAATCCATTAACAAGCATTAGCCCAAAAATAATATATGTATGATCTGTTAATGTATTCGGTCCAATCAAAAATCCGAATTATGTATAGAATGTTCATATCAGTAACATGCACACATATATTATAATCACAAATATTACAATTCAATCACATAATACACTAAAGACAATAATAGCCGCCCACTTACATGCATACAAGGTTCTGTCAATCCCACAAGATGTATTCACGTATTGCTATTTCAACTAATCACAATAATAAGGGCATACGACAAACAGAAATTCATACTTTGTTCACACATAGTCAAAGAGATCAACCAAGTTAAACAAGCATTAGATAACACTAACCGAGAGAGTATGAAGATCACGATGATGGTGATTGCGAAGGGGGGGGGTGTTCTACCACTGCCGCACATACAAAGGAATAGCTAGGGTTTGTGTGTTTGCTAACCAGTTACGTAATGTCTTGTGTGAGTATATAATGTTTGTATAACCGGCCCCAAACAAAACAATTATTAACTTGGGCTTCACCCAGCCCAACTACTGTTGCGGTGTGTGGAAATATATCTAAAATCCAACTAACCTACCCACTAAGACCCGATTTAACTTCAGGTAACATAGGCCGAGATTTATTGTTGAGAGGAGTGTAGGCCCAAGTGTAACTAAACCAAATACTTTCTCAAATACTTTCTCTATTACATACATGAGGCTATACCATTGCAACATGGGTAGTCAAGCACATAACATGTTTAACGTATCGTAGACTGTGACATAGAATTAATAAGCACGATTAACAAATTTAACACGTTCATACCAGTGCAATGCAGACCATGACGTATAGAATAATACTGAGCAAGACTCACTAACCTAGACAACACTAACCTTGAGAGTTCGAGTTGTCACATTATCCCCAACTTGAAAGAAATTTCGTCCTGAAATTTAGCATGCGGTTACTGAGGAAGCTAGACAAGTTGTATCATTTACTGGTTTCCCTGGGGTGTCACAGTTATAATTTATAAAATCTCGTAGCCATGATTCTTAACCCAAATTGCATTTTTTTTAGTAAACCAATTCGTAAAACATCTTGTAAAAACTTGTTGATAAAACTCGTATGGTTTATTTCATCTTGAAAATCTCGTTGTGTGACATCGTTTCCCAAGTGAACTAAATAATGACGCGAAATGTAACATGATAAAAGCACTTATATATAAGATGTACCAGTAGCGTATCTACCATGCTTTTATCATGCTACACCCGTCCCATTATCTAATCACTACCCAAAACCAATCGTTTATCCAATTCGTTATCTCGTTTAAGTCGTATCAAATCGTTTAACTCATCCCAAAATCGTATTCGTTTTAATTGTGAAACTACTTATGGTCGTCTCGCTAATAACATTCAAACCTTCGTGACTCGACTATCTCGCTTCTCGTATTAACAAACCACCAAAGGGTAAGTTAACAATCACAGATTCGGTCGTTACCTACATAACCCCCACACATAACCATGGGTGTAGTCTGATAACGGGATTTATCAGATCCTATGGTACCATAACCTAATACTGGTTGGCTTGATCAATGCTAATGAATGTCATTTGTTATGTAACTACAACCAACAAGTTCGTTCACTTTATCGAAATCGTTATTAGTTTAATATAAACTATCTTAATTGTTTTTGAAAACATCGTATAAAATATCGAAATCGTTTTAATACATATGAATCACCCCAAAACAATCGAAAACAGTAAAATAGGGGAACTATGTACTCACTTGGGATTGCTTATTAGTCTTGAGAATAAGACCAAATTAAGCTCCAAGTATCACGGAATCAACAAGGCACCTAGTATAGGTAACTATGTTAATAATCGGATCCTAAATCGGGAGATAGGGTAGAATGATGTTCTATAAATCAAATGAGTATTTGAACTCATATGGTATGATTTAATAGAGCTAACATTCTGATTTGGAAGTCTACCTAAGTGCTCTTGACCCGTTTCGACCTGTTATGGTAGTATAAGCTACTATAACGCGTCGGTTGCGCAAAACTTTGGTCGGATGGTTATCTAGATGCTATGTCAAGTCTTACATGCCCAAATACACTTAAATATGTTACCATATCAGTTTAGATGTCAAAAATATGTTCACATAGGCAAAATACGGATTTATGCTTCAAAAGGGTGTTTTGGTCATTTCCTATGGGCATATAAGCTACTTAACAAATAACTAACCAATCCTAGGTGAGCATAAGGTATAACCTCAGGGGTTATTCCCTATGCAACTATGATCACTAATCATGCTTGGTCAGATCCTAATGATCGACCAAACAGGTCGGGTTCGAAAGTCTAAGCGGTTGTTTAGACCGCTTAATCTACGACCCTAAACGAGCACTAAACTAAGAGTGACGAGTTAAACATGTCAAAACATGTTTAACCTACTTATAAAACCGATTTGGTATCAAAACAAAATGTTTTGATACCTAAGAGTAGTTCCATTGCAAAATGCGTGCTAAAACGCATTTTGACCGAAACTAGACTTTTCACTACACCTAGTTAACGTGGTAATCAGTAGGTATAACCGCAAAGGGTTATAACCATCATGATTACAATCACGTTACAAAGTTCAAACGAACTTTGTGTTGACCATTGAATGGTCAAAGCTGAAAGTCAAATACTGTTTGACTTTTAAGCTAGGAAAGCAATAAAAGAATGAAGGAAGCTTACAAAGGGTCCTTGCTAGAACTTGATCTTATAATTCTCAGGTATGAAGTTATAAAACCTCAACTTAGAGAATTTAGATCAAGTGTGAGTTGCAACAATGAAATGGCATGCCTATTTATACTTGTTGCAAACTTACAAGATCATGACACTTGTTTGTGTGGTCTCCAAGCAAAAATCCTAGCCATACAAGTGTTAGGAGCAGGTTCAAAGCCTTGGACAGGTGTTAACTTGGTTAACACACAATAATATTTGCATAAACAGCCCCTGGACTTCAAACAGAATGCTAAAAATGAGTTTCTGGTTCTAGGCGTTTTTAGGCGGCCCGCGTAAGCTGAGAGACCAGCCTTACGCGGCCGGTGTAGAACCTGCAGACCAGCACAAGTTTCAACATTTGCTGTTTTGGTCCCTGCACTTGTTTAAGTCTATTTTTGTCACTTTTAACAGCCGTTAAGCCATTTTCAAGGCTCAACAAGGTCATTAAAGTTTAGAGGACTCAAAATGTGCTTGGAACACTCTCGGATGTCGGCTCGTTTGGTCGTACGGTCGCGTTGTTCGTCAAATTACGACTAAACTCAAACGGACGCGAAAATGATCCAAATTAAGCGACGAATGGAATTTTTGCATGCCGATCACTAAAATAAAAATATTTTAGTGTCTACAAAAATTTTGGATGTCCAGATGTGGTCAGAACGTAAGATATGCGCGAAAATGCAAACTTACGTCGTTTTTTACACTTCTAGTCCCTGTAAGATCAAATAAGCATATTTTCGCACACCGAACCACTCAAAGCTTATTTCTAAGCTATGTTTTAGGTTATTTATGGTATGTTTAGCTTATGATCAAGTTCCGGGCTGTTTGTTACCATACGAATCGGTATAGTTTCACAGTTTGACACAATTAGTCCTTGTGATTGAATAGACTTGTTTTCAACACACCAAACCATCCAAAACTTATTTCTAAGTTATATAAAGGTTATTTAAGGTATATTAAGCCTATGTCACTATTACGGAGTGTTTGTCGCATTAAACTGACTGCGTTTACGCACCAGTTTGTGTATAACTTCCAGAAAGCGGTTTAAAGCTTGAAATTGGAATCGAATCAGATCGTAAAATCATCAAACACAAATACACATATAATAACACCAAAAAACTTTGTTTTATTGATAATTAACATTGTTTTACATTGTACATCGATTACAGGGCACAGTTGTCAAATGTTACATTAAACTGATCGCGTTTACGCATCAGTTCGCGTATAACTTTCCCGAAGGCGATTTAAAGCTCGAAATCGAACAAGAATTGATATGTGCAAGTGATGCACATATTTATACAAATACCAAGTATGAAACACAATATTTCATTGGTTTAGTATTTGTATGATGGTTGAAGTGACACAGGTGTCACAAGTCGTTTCGCCTTTGTGGAGTGCTTCAAGATTTGATTACAAAATCAATGACAAGCAAGCTACCAGATTCAAGTTGTAAACAATCAATCAATGACCATCCACCTGGCATCAATGAGATCCATGCTTTCTGAACTGCTAAATCCCAATAAAAGCATGTCAGAATACATGCTCGCCAATGTAAATATCAGATGGAAAACGTGCGTGTGAATTACTCACAGGTTTTGCTTCCACTTTGGAATTATAAGCATGTCAGACCCAACACGTAGAGCTGAATATAAAACTAATAAAGCAATTATAAGCATGCTAAGAATCAGTGTACCTATGGCGATGACTTTGGAATTGTTTAAACCATTGCAGGTGTAACATCACTCCAAGGGCATTGTTACGGAAGCCAAGTGATTGTCGGTTTGTTCAGACCCAATTTCCAACAAACAAAATTCATACAAAATTTAGCAAGCTTCATAAAGTGTGACAAACGTTTAAAATCAATCGAATTCACACACAAACCACAAACTCTTCGTGGTTCGACCCCTTACTACCGCTAACTATTTGTTTGAGGTAATTTAGGTATTATAAATATTATCTTTGACTAGAGCGCGACACATCCGATCACTTCACAAGAGGGGCATGCCACTATAACTAAGATAATCTCTTAAAAGCCCAAAGTGCGTAAATAATCAAAGGATACATAAAAGAGGAGTTGGACCCAAGTGATTCCTTCTTGTCTATTTGTTTTTCCTTTCATTTACATTTTTATTTCTAGTTTATCTTTTAAAACTTTCAAATCTTTTATCAAAATTTGGTGAGATTAGACATTAACGATAAATTGGTATTAAAAGCTCTTGTATCCTTGGACAACTTCGGTATCTTACGATCACTATACTACGTCTACGATGGGTGCACTTGCCTTAACATGCGTAGAGTGGTAGTATTGTATCATGTTTTACAAATTTAAAGCTTGATCCACCAGTAAAAAGTGCTTACATTATAATAAAAAATTTATACCCGCGCTCGACCACGTCAATACAGTCGATCAATTTCTGGATCGGTGAATCTACACAACTCAGTAGATGGATTCTTCAGGAGTTTTTGGCTTTGTGGTGTATCATCGGTATCCTGATCCTTATTTGGAGAGGATCGAGTAACCACTTTTGCCATGGATTTACTGAAGAAGACGATGAATACAGAGGAAAAAATGGAAGGAAGAGGAGAGAATACCTGATAAAACTCTGGAATGGGTTTTAAACTGCCAATCCGTAATCTTAAATGGGTTTTATTTTTCGCAGTGATGGTTGCAACTTATCCCATCAGTGACATCAGCGTCTGTAACGACTAGTTTGATTTGTAACGACTAGTTCGATATTAACTGAAATATGGCAGATAAGTTTAATCTAATATCAGCCATATTTGGGGGCAATTGTTAGGGATTAATTTTTAATACTATGGGCCCTTATGGAGAGCATGGGAATGCTTGCACCATTTTAGCTTTGTTGGGTATGTTATAGTTCCTACTTTTAAAGGGGATATCGAGCTCATTTTAGGCAGATTATTAGCTAAAATATAAACACACAACACTCTCATACTCTCTCGCAAGTTACACACCAGTTAACATTGTATTGAGCTCGTTGTCTTTCGAAGTTTTACAAGGATCATTACTTATTTTTGTTATACATTTGGTGATCGGTAGTTTCCATCACCCGAGGTTTTTTTGCCGGATATCTATCAAGTATCAATGGCTTTTTCCTCATATAAATATCGGTCTTCATTGTCATTTTTGCTTTATACTTTGATCACTCAATTGTTCATACACATTAGCACTCTACCTCACAATCAAACATTATCCTTAAACTGATTTTTGACCAAAACACACACACACACACACACACACACACACACACACACACACACACATATATATATATATATATATATATATATATATATATATCAAGACTTCTAAAAATATCCTTACTTTCTATGTTCATCTTCTAGTTTTACAACGTTATATAAACTTGTTTAGGTTATAATCTCAAGATTATTCGTTTAAAAATCATGTTATTAGCTTTTTTATAAGTTTATATTTTTCAAAAATCAATTTCAAGACCAGTGTTAAAGTTCATGAACTTCAAAGATGGTGATCTTGCTAGAGATAAGCATCTTTATGTTTAGATTGCATTTTCAAGTATAATCATGAAAGATCATCAAATCTAAACAAACTACATTACACAAAACATCAAGATCAACACATAAAGCACATAATTATATAAGATTATTGTGTTAAATTTTAGGATTTCAAGTATTTGTTTAGTGAGCTTCAAGATGATCATTGTCTACATCCATAATCTACTAAGTATAAGAAGCATAAATAAGGGTTTCAAGGATCTGACAACTAGCTCTAAGGCTAGGGAAGAACAATGTGAATATGGTGAAGAAAATATGAAGGTCTTGATGCTCCAAGAAGATGTATGATGCTCCCTTGAATGCCTTGTCTTTTGAACTGCTTTAGATCTTATTAAAACGGGATGTGAATACTTGAATTTTAGCTAGATGATGAAAGAAATGGATGGGTCGTGGTGGGTGGTTATTGCCGTGAGCAAAGGAGAGGGGAAGAGGGGTTTTGTGGTTGTTTCTGAGATAAGGAAATGCATAAGTGAAGTATGGAAGAAATCTTATAATCTGCTCAATCATTCACAAGTCAACACAAATCCACTAGTCTCCTAGCTTCATCATATCTCTAGTAACTTAGGAGTGGTATGTGTGTGGGGACCCACATGAGCCGTAGTAGGGGTAGGTTATGGGTTTCAAATTATATTAAGGCAAATTGACATGTGGTGAATTGTTAAACTTAGATATTTAGGTAATTAGAGATGTTCTTGCATCATTAGTGTGCTAATGATGTTTAAGATGCTAATATAAGTCTAACTAGTTCATTAGACTAGTTAATTCCATGTTAGGATATTAAATACACCACCAGTTCCGATACCGGGTCATTACCGGTTAGTATACGAAAGGTGTACGACGATACCGGTAATAATATCTTGAATAAATATTCGATATCCTCGAGATCGTTTAAGATAATTAGCATTATCTAATAGCATTGTCAATGGTGCAGAATGCTGAAAAATGTCGAGAAGTGTAGGATTTATTAGTTTATTATTCAGATCAAACAATTTACGTGTTTAGGCATTTTTCCGGAAAGTTTTTATATTGTTGCAAATGTTTCCCATAATTAGGGTTTTTGTATAAGTCTTTATGATGATATGCTTTCATATCATCCGTTAATCGTTTCGGGGAGTTTCTGAACTCTCTTGTCATGAATAGTATGTTCGCATTGATTACCAACGTATTAGGACATAGTTGTTCGTTTTCGCGACACGACGAAAGTAGCAATATAAATTGTAATGTATTTAATATGTTCTATCACTACTAGACTTTGTACGACAATCATTCATGTCACACCCCCAAAATCCACACGCGGAGTATCACCGCTTGGAGGCGTGACATGACCAGGATCGAGCCACCAATCATATTGAACAACACAATTAAGTAAATAAAACCAAACATAATTCGATTGGTGACCAAAGCTAGTTAACCTTGTTTGGTTTAAACAGCGGAAGCATAAACGTGAGTTCAAAAGCATAAGTCCATAGTTCATAAGTTAAAGTTTCAAAACGCAAGTTTAGTAAGTTCATAAGGATTTAAATATTAAGCACGGAACATAACAGTCCGTACACCACAACAACTCCTTCCCCGTGCAAGCTCCAAGCATTTAGCGACCTGTAAGGCATGTAACAACGAGTCAACAACAAAGTTGAGTGAGTTCACGTTTGGTTGTTTAGTTTTAAGTTGTTTCTGAAAACGTGGTTTGACTTTCGTTGGCTTATTTGCCGTGGGGGTTACCCCGTAGTTGAAAGTATGTTTAACCATTTCTCTTTTTCTTTACCCAATCCATAACCATGATCAGTGGGGGTTTTCCCCGTTTGAACTACTAGACGGTATGATATCGACTGCTACGCAAATAAGTTGTGCCCTATATCAGTGTCTATCATCACTGACAATCTGCCATAGTCCATTAGTACACGCCCGTCCGAACGGCACGGTGTGAGGTTTGTTAAACCTAATAGCGCTATTAACTAATGACCCGCTCGCCATTGGCCTCGGCGATTAAGTCGATATGAAGAGGGACTTATTGATAGAGTTTTGTCTAGCTAGTTTTAAGGTTGTTGTCCTGCACTAGGAGGACGAACGTACGTATTCTGCACCAGGAGAATTCGTAGGTTTAATAATGGCATCCACTCTCTGGAGGATGGCCGTACATATCCTACCCAAGGAGGATATGTAGATTCAGTTTTAATTCTTTAACCCATTCCCAAACCACCGGGAATCCCATGCCTTAGAAAGTGTGTGAACTCACCTCGGTTTGCTCGGTTAGATTCTCAATATAGTTAACAGTCAAGGTCGGTCAATCGCGTCCTAATAAGGTACGGATAACAATCAGTTTCTCATGCATAACACGTATCCTACGTACGGTTTATTTGCACATTACTTCTACCACATAACAGGCACACACTTTAACGATTTACGCCCATATATACTTCCCATCCATTCCCCACTCATAAGCAAACATACAATAATGCATATAACACATATAACATGTTAGATCATTCACAGATAGCATACTCGACATTTAGACGCGCAAATCACAACTTATGTTATTTCAGCATTAATATTCAAAATCGGCTGTTTTCGGGCATTTAAATAAAATAGTTAGATTATTCCAAAAATTCCCAAATTTTTATAGAACGTCATAAAAATTCCATATTTTATTGTGTAAAAATATCGGGGTCCGGTTCATTACCCACATTTTATAAAAATTCATATTCGGGGCTGAACTCAGATTTATGTATTTCTGACCACAGTCCACGAAACAATTTATTAAAAATTCATCGTAAGTCCGATTTGCGAAATTCCAGTGGGGTAATTACAAATACTTCAGTTATCGTCTACAGTAAAATTTTCATGGTCCGATTCATCACAAAACTCAGGTTATGACTGAAAGTACGACACCCATTTATTGCTGTCAAAATTCAGCTTAAGTAGCTGTTACAAATTAACACTTTAAAAATAGTAAACGGAGTCCAAAAATTACGATTCCGGTGCCATTAGAACCGTATTTCATAATAACATATTTTAGATTCAAAATATCAATTTTTCGTTGAAGTTAAGACCTGTTTACAGCCAACAGAAGTGGGCTGTAAAAGTTAGACAGATTCTGATTTCAAGTGTTTAACCATCTAAATCATGTTCGATCGATTCCGTTAACGAGTTTAGTGACCACAACAACATCATATACTAATATCATTCAGTAAAGCATCAGATAATCACCCAATCATCATAACCACACAAGATCTACATGATTTACACACATATTCATCCATTAACCACCTTGTTCATCACTTTAGTAAACTTTTAGACTTTGATCTTATATGTTCGTAATTTTTAACCGACGAAACTTTTATTAACCACTCTAGACAAGATCAAGAAGAGGTTTAGAGTCACTTACTACTAGCTCGAGGCTAGGGAAGATTCTAGTCGAGAATCGAGTGGATAAAAGCAATAGAATGAGGTCCTTCGCGTTCCGTTTGCACCAAGCTTCCTAATACGCGATCCTCGACACTTGTATGGACTTGGAATATGAAGATCCAAATCGAAAATATGATGGATGATATAGGGGTGTTTGGCCGTGAGTTTTCTAGAGAGAAAGAGAGAGTTTTGTGTTGTGATGTTTGAGTGTAAATGATATGGAGTGTTAATCCATGATCTTATAGGCAAATGTTAAGGTTATGATCCAATGGATTTCATGTCTACTAGATATGGGACAAGAGGGATTAAATAATCACAAGAAGGACAATGTGTGTCCCCCTTGGGGACGGTTTAGTTAGAGGGGGGGGGGGGGTAATCCGGTTCCAATCCAACCAAGTGTTAGGATATAGTTAGGTTAAGTTAAGTTAGTTTAGGGATTAACCCGGTTATTAGTGTGTAGTGCGTTAAAGCGGGTGTTAGGGTATTCGGGGGCCCTAACTGACTCAGAAAAAGATAAACAATGTGAATGGCAATATTTTTAGGTTCCGGGTAAAGTTCGGTTGTTCGGTTCGACACTGTTCCGATAAACTGCTTAATTAATCCGTATAGCGTCCTACTTATATATTTTTGTAACGTTTTTACTTTCTAATGCTTAGGAAAATATAACGGACTATTTAGTGACCTTTCTGTACACTATTGGCATATTAACAAATACGTGTAAGCATAACACATATATCAGAAAGCAGTTAAGTAATTCCACACAGTCGTCAAACACATTAATTATTATTAATAAACTGTACTGTTACATGTAAATTTGAGGGTTGTCACATTCTCCCCCTGTTAAGAGAATTTCGTCCCGAAATTTAGCGCGCGGTTACTGAGGAAGCTAGTTAAGTTGCGTTGTTTTCCAGATTTCCCTGGGGTGTCACATCATCCCCCCGTTGATTTGGAATTTCGTCCCGAAATTCTGCGGTAGCTTCAGCCTCAGTAGTGGTTGCGTTTTTCTTAAACAGTTGGGGATACTTGAGTTTCATTTGGTCTTCTCGTTCCCATGTATACTCTGGGCCACGACGAGCATTCCAACGAACTCGGACCAGAGGTATCCTGGAATGCTTGAGGATCTTAACATCTCGATCCGTAATCTCTACTGGTTCCTCGACGAATCGCAGCTGGTCGTCGATTGTGAGTTCTTTGAGAGGAACTATGGGAGTCTCATCTGACAAACATTCCTTCAGATTCGACACATGGAAGACATTGTGAACTCCGCTGAGTTCTTCAGGTAGATCCAACCTGTAGGCGACTTGGCCAATTTTCTCAATGACTTTGAACGGTCCGACATAACGCGGATTGAGTTTGCCTCGTTTGCCAAAGCGGACTACACCTTTCCAAGGTGAGACTTTGAGTAGCACTCGATCCCCAACCTGGAGCTCGAGTGGTTTTCTTCCCTTATCAGCATAGCTTTTCTGACGGTCCCGAGCTGCCGCCATTCGCTGTCGTATCTGAGCAATTTTCTCGGTGGTATCTACCACATGTTCCGGGCCAGTGATTTGGCTGTCACCAACTTCTTCCCAACAGAGAGGCGATCGGCATTTGCGTCCGTACAATGCCTCAAACGGAGCGGCTTGGATGCTGGTGTGGTAGCTGTTGTTATATGAGAACTCCACTAGCGGGAGGTGCTTTTCCCAGCCGTTACCAAAATCGATTACACATGCCCTAAGCATGTCTTCAAGGGTTTGGATGGTGCGTTCAGATTGCCCATCCGTCTGCGGGTGATAAGCGGTGCTCATATCTAATCGTGAGCCAAAGGACTTGTGCATTGCTCGCCACAGTTCAGAAGTAAAACGTGCGTCACGATCAGATATAATAGAGATTGGCACTCCGTGTCTTGATACCACTTCCTTTAGGTAAATGTCTGCAAGAGTAGAGAACTTGTCCGTTTCTTTGATAGCCAGAAAATGTGCAGACTTGGTTAGTCGATCTACGATCACCCAAATGGTATCGTTTCCGCGTTGAGATCTGGGCAGGCCAGTAACAAAATCCATGGAGATTTGCTCCCATTTCCATCTCGGGATCTCCGGTTGTTGAAGTAGGCCTGATGGTTTCTGATATTCAGACTTGACTCTCGCACAAGTCAAGCACTTACTGACGTAGGTTGCTATGTGGGCTTTCATGCCAGGCCACCAATACGTAGTCTTGAGATCGTGGTACATTTTATCCGAACCAGGGTGTACCGAATAACGAGACTTGTGCGCTTCGTCCATCACAAGCTCGCGTAAATCTCCATAAAGTGGAACCCAGATGCGCCCGTTAACATAGTAGGCACCGTTTTCCTTTAGTTCTAGCCGCTGCCTCGATCCTCGTAAGGATTCAGCCCTGATGTTCTCTGCTTTCAATGCTTCGACCTGGGCATCTCGAATTTGAGCAGGAAGGTTAGACTGGATGGTAAGCTGTAATGCTCGTACACGCTTAGGTAAAGTATCCTTTCGACTGAGGGCGTCAGCCACAACATTGGCTTTGCCCGGATGATACTTGATAGCGCATTCGTAATCATTCAAGAGTTCGACCCATCGGCGTTGTCGCATGTTTAACTCTTTTTGCTTGAAGATATGCTCGAGACTCCTGTGGTCGGTGTAAATGGTGCACTTTGTACCGTACAGGTAATGTCTCCATATCTTAAGTGCGAATACAACTGCTCCCAGCTCCAGATCGTGAGTAGTGTAGTTTCTTTCGTGAACTTTAAGTTGGCGCGATGCGTAGGCAATGACCTTGTCACGTTGCATCAATACGCAACCAAGTCCTTGGATGGAAGCGTCGCAATAAACCACAAAATCATCGGTGCCTTCTGGCAATGAGAGGATAGGCGCGCTACAAAGTCTATCCTTTAGGTGTTGAAATGCGGACTCCTGTGCACCACCCCAACGATAGATGACACCCTTCTGAGTCAGTGAAGTGAGAGGTTGCGCAATCTTGGAGAAGTCTTTGATAAACCTTCTGTAATATCCTGCCAAACCCAAAAATTGGCGGATTTCTGTTGGTGTTCGGGGCGCAGGCCAGTTCTTGATCGATTCAACCTTAGATGGATCCACATGAATTCCATCCTTGTTTACCACGTGGCCTAGAAAGTGGACTTCGCGAAGCCAGAAATCACATTTCGAAAACTTGGCATACAACTGTTCTTTTCGAAGAAGTTCCAGCATAAGTCGTAGATGCTGCTCGTGTTCCTCCTGACTCTTAGAATAGATCAGGATATCGTCGATGAACACAATAACGAACTTATCCAGGTAAGGCTTGCACACTCGGTTCATGAGATCCATGAAGACCGCTGGTGCATTCGTCAGCCCGAATGGCATAACCAGAAACTCGTAATGGCCGTAACGAGTTCTGAATGCTGTTTTGGAGACGTCCTCATCTCGGACTCTCAGCTGATGGTATCCCGATCTCAAATCAATCTTGGAGTAATAGCTCGACCCTTGCAACTGGTCAAACAAGTCGTCAATACGTGGAAGAGGATAACGATTCTTCACAGTCACCTTGTTAAGTTCGCGATAGTCAATACACATCCTGAAGGTACCGTCTTTCTTTTTCACGAACAAGACTGGAGCTCCCCAGGGTGAAGAGCTAGGACGTATAAAACCCTTTTCCAAGAGTTCTTGTAGTTGTGTGGACAGTTCTTCGAGTTCTGATGGGGCTAGACGATATGGTGCTCGAGCTACTGGCGCTGCTCCAGGAGCTAGCTCGATTTGAAACTCAACTTGGCGATGAGGAGGAAGACCAGGTAATTCCTCAGGAAATACCTCGGGAAATTCGCGCACAATAGGGATGTCTTCAATTCTCTTCTCTTCCGTGGATGTGTCAGTAACGAGTGCTAAAATAGCAGTGTGGCCCTTTCGCAAACACTTCTGGGCCTTAAGGAAAGAGATGATGCCTTCGACAGCACCACTCTTGTCGCCACGAATCACGAGGGGTTCTTTATCAGAACGAGGAATGCGGATGATTTTCTCCTTGCAAACAATCTCCGCTTGATGATGAGATAACCAATCCATCCCAATAACGACGTCGAAACTACCAAGTGTGATAGGAACAAGATCGATAGGGAAAGTCTGACCAGCTAAGACGAGGTTACAACCTTTAACTACGTGTGTGGCTTCAAGACTTTTACCGTTAGCTAGTTCTACCGTGTGTTTGGTGTTCAGGAGTGTTGGGGTGCGCTTAAGAATTTGGCTAACTTTTACGGACACATAACTAGTATCGGCACCCGAATCGAATAAAACAGTAACGAAGAAGTCGTCAAGAAGAAACTTACCCATCACAACGTTGGGATCGTTCCTTGCTTCTCCCTGACCAATCACGAACACACGACCCCTTGCCCCGTTGCCATTGTTGTCTCCCCCATTTCCGCCTCCATTGTTGTTCCCGTTGTGGTTCCCATTTCCTTGGTTATTGTTCTGGTTTTGGTTTAGCTGGGGGCAGTTCCTCTTAAAGTGGCCTTCAGCGCCACACTGAAAGCATCCTTTATTTCCCTACTGATGCTGTTGCTGGTGGTTCTGTGGGGCTTGTTGTTGTTGTTGGCGATTCTGATTCGCAGGACGTGGGCTCCTGCAATCTTTGGCTTCATGGCCCAGCCTGTGACATCTCTGACATCGACCTTTGTTGCACTGCCCGCTGTGATGCTTGTTGCACCGGTTGCACTTGGGGTGGTTTCCTCGGTATCCACCCTGTCCTTGATTACCAGAAGATTGCTGACCGGGACTCTGGTAGTCATCACCCCTTCGCTGTTGGGACTGAACTGAAGTAGACCCCCTTCCGGAGTTCCCATCCCATTTTCGCTTGTTGTCGGTAGGTGCATCAGAAGTAGCTGTGGCACTGATACGTTTGGGTAGCCTGTTTTGCTCCACCGCCTGGTCGGTGAGACGATGAGCCAACTTGATAATTTGCTGAATGGTACCCAGGTTGGCTGAAGTTACGTGACTTTGAATCGCTGGTGCAAGGCCCTTGAGGTAAAGCTCAATACGTTTGATGGGAGGGTCCACCATAGTTGGGCACAGGATGGCCAGTTCATTCGACCTCTTGGTATACGCCTCAATCTCAGATCCTGTCATCTTCAGATTGTAAAATTCCACTTCTAGCTTGTGGATGTCATCCCGACTACAGTACTCCTCTTTGATCAGCTCTTTGAAACCATTCCAGGGCGTGGCATTAGCAACTGCCAGCCCTAGTAGTTGAACCTGTGCCTTCCACCAGGTTAACGCAGCTCCTTCAAGTGTTCCGGTAGCATATTTCACCCTACGGTCTTCGGGGCATTCGCACATCTCGAAAACTGTCTCAAGCTTTTCAAACCAGTGAAGAAGGCCCACTGCTCCTTCGGTGCCACTGAAAGTGGTAGGTCGACAGTCCATGAACGTCTTGAACGTGCACACAGGAGGTTGAGCATGTTGACCTGTTACGCGAGAATAAAAGACAAGATTGAGCACGAGGGTTGGTTTGCGAAGGTAGGATCTAAATGTCCTAAGGTGAGTTGGTATGGCAGGTTATACCTCCTGCAGGGTTAGCTGCGAGTGCCTCCGCAACTCGTTCGTTGATCAAAGCCGTCAACTGGGCTTGAGTGAGGTTGATACGTCCTTCGCGTCCGCTCATGATCTTCATAATGAAGCAACGTAAGTGAGGAAAGTGTCGCGAAAGTGTGTAAGTGTGTGGGACGTCATTAGAGAGTAAGCACACAAGGTTCAAATAGCAATTATCACATTATCTAATGCACAGTGAGAACTATCTAACCGACAATATAACATAATCATACCACTTATGGTGTCGAGTCTTGCACGTGGAGCGAAGCGTCGTTGTGGATCGTTGAGCACTGTACAGGTTATAGTCTGGTTTTAATGAAAACTTTTCCCTTATTAAAACCAAGTTCTCTATAACCAATGGCTCTGATACCAATCTGTCACACCCCCAAAATCCACACGCGGAGTATCACCGCTTGGAGGCGTGACATGACCAGGATCGAGCCACCAATCATATTGAACAACACAATTAAGTAAATAAAACCAAACATAATTCGATTGGTGACCAAAGCTAGTTAACCTTGTTTGGTTTAAACAGCGGAAGCATAAACGTGAGTTCAAAAGCATAAGTCCATAGTTCATAAGTTAAAGTTTCAAAACGCAAGTTTAGTAAGTTCATAAGGATTTAAATATTAAGCACGGAACATAACAGTCCGTACACCACAACAACTCCTTCCCCGTGCAAGCTCCAAGCATTTAGCGACCTGTAAGGCATGTAACAACGAGTCAACAACAAAGTTGAGTGAGTTCACGTTTGGTTGTTTAGTTTTAAGTTGTTTCTGAAAACGTGGTTTGACTTTCGTTGGCTTATTTGCCGTGGGGGTTACCCCGTAGTTGAAAGTATGTTTAACCATTTCTCTTTTTCTTTACCCAATCCATAACCATGATCAGTGGGGGTTTTCCCCGTTTGAACTACTAGACGGTATGATATCGACTGCTACGCAAATAAGTTGTGCCCTATATCAGTGTCTATCATCACTGACAATCTGCCATAGTCCATTAGTACACGCCCGTCCGAACGGCACGGTGTGAGGTTTGTTAAACCTAATAGCGCTATTAACTAATGACCCGCTCGCCATTGGCCTCGGCGATTAAGTCGATATGAAGAGGGACTTATTGATAGAGTTTTGTCTAGCTAGTTTTAAGGTTGTTGTCCTGCACCAGGAGGACGAACGTACGTATTCTGCACCAGGAGAATTCGTAGGTTTAATAATGGCATCCACTCTCTGGAGGATGGCCGTACATATCCTACCCAAGGAGGATATGTAGATTCAGTTTTAATTCTTTAACCCATTCCCAAACCACCGGGAATCCCATGCCTTAGAAAGTGTGTGAACTCACATCGGTTTGCTCGGTTAGATTCTCAATATAGTTAACAGTCAAGGTCGGTCAATCGCGTCCTAATAAGGTACGGATAACAATCAGTTTCTCATGCATAACACGTATCCTACGTACGGTTTATTTGCACATTACTTCTACCACATAACAGGCACACACTTTAACGATTTACGCCCATATATACTTCCCATCCATTCCCCACTCATAAGCAAACATACAATAATGCATATAACACATATAACATGTTAGATCATTCACAGATAGCATACTCGACATTTAGACGCGCAAATCACAACTTATGTTATTTCAGCATTAATATTCAAAATCGGCTGTTTTCGGGCATTTAAATAAAATAGTTAGATTATTCCAAAAATTCCCAAATTTTTATAGAACGTCATAAAAATTCCATATTTTATTGTGTAAAAATATCGGGGTCCGGTTCATTACCCACATTTTATAAAAATTCATATTCGGGGCTGAACTCAGATTTATGTATTTCTGACCACAGTCCACGAAACAATTTATTAAAAATTCATCGTAAGTCCGATTTGCGAAATTCCAGTGGGGTAATTACAAATACTTCAGTTATCGTCTACAGTAAAATTTTCATGGTCCGATTCATCACAAAACTCAGGTTATGACTGAAAGTACGACACCCATTTATTGCTGTCAAAATTCAGCTTAAGTAGCTGTTACAAATTAACACTTTAAAAATAGTAAACGGAGTCCAAAAATTACGATTCCGGTGCCATTAGAACCGTATTTCATAATAACATATTTTAGATTCAAAATATCAATTTTTCGTTGAAGTTAAGACCTGTTTACAGCCAACAGAAGTGGGCTGTAAAAGTTAGACAGATTCTGATTTCAAGTGTTTAACCATCTAAATCATGTTCGATCGATTCCGTTAACGAGTTTAGTGACCACAACAACATCATATACTAATATCATTCAGTAAAGCATCAGATAATCACCCAATCATCATAACCACACAAGATCTACATGATTTACACACATATTCATCCATTAACCACCTTGTTCATCACTTTAGTAAACTTTTAGACTTTGATCTTATATGTTCGTAATTTTTAACCGACGAAACTTTTATTAACCACTCTAGACAAGATCAAGAAGAGGTTTAGAGTCACTTACTACTAGCTCGAGGCTAGGGAAGATTCTAGTCGAGAATCGAGTGGATAAAAGCAATAGAATGAGGTCCTTCGCGTTCCGTTTGCACCAAGCTTCCTAATACGCGATCCTCGACACTTGTATGGACTTGGAATATGAAGATCCAAATCGAAAATATGATGGATGATATAGGGGTGTTTGGCCGTGAGTTTTCTAGAGAGAAAGAGAGAGTTTTGTGTTGTGATGTTTGAGTGTAAATGATATGGAGTGTTAATCCATGATCTTATAGGCAAATGTTAAGGTTATGATCCAATGGATTTCATGTCTACTAGATATGGGACAAGAGGGATTAAATAATCACAAGAAGGACAATGTGTGTCCCCCTTGGGGACGGTTTAGTTAGAGGGGGGGGGGGGGGGGGTAATCCGGTTCCAATCCAACCAAGTGTTAGGATATAGTTAGGTTAAGTTAAGTTAGTTTAGGGATTAACCCGGTTATTAGTGTGTAGTGCGTTAAAGCGGGTGTTAGGGTATTCGGGGGCCCTAACTGACTCAGAAAAAGATAAACAATGTGAATGGCAATATTTTTAGGTTCCGGGTAAAGTTCGGTTGTTCGGTTCGACACTGTTCCGATAAACTGCTTAATTAATCCGTATAGCGTCCTACTTATATATTTTTGTAACGTTTTTACTTTCTAATGCTTAGGAAAATATAACGGACTATTTAGTGACCTTTCTGTACACTATTGGCATATTAACAAATACGTGTAAGCATAACACATATATCAGAAAGCAGTTAAGTAATTCCACACAGTCGTCAAGCACATTAATTATTATTAATAAACTGTACTGTTACATGTAAATTTGAGGGTTGTCACAATTCATAATTAAGCTAAATGAATACAATTAAATTGTATAAATGGTGATTAAGTTGTACGAAATTACGATGTAATTTTGCCGGTTGTCATAGCGGGAGCCGTGAGCAGATAGAACAGTGGTACCGATGTTTATTAAATTCACAACAGAAAAGTTTATCAGGATCGTAGTTAAGAAAATGTATGAGTTGTAAAACACCAAACCTTTAAATATTAAACAGCTGGGATAAAACTCATATTACAACAAAAGGTTTTTACAGGATAGACGCTATTTTTTTTTTTACAAAACACATTTTCTTTTCTTTATTCCGGTAGCATAGCCACTTTATTTAAGCCTTCAGTGCTCCGTAGCATATTTCTTTACTTTCATAATAAATCACATGAAACACGTTTAAAAACATTTTATCAGTGAAAAAAATACTGGTGAGATCATTCATTTGTTTAAAAAGACACAATATTGTAATTACAACATTAAGAGTTTTCACATTTGTTTATATCTTTTAATTACCTAACATTATTTATCACTCACCCATTTCGGTGACTGTGGCCATATCACTATTGGCTAACCCTTTGTCCAATAGTAAAGCTTATCAAGTAATGTATACAAAAACCCCACATACCGGCAGTAATTTAAGAATACAAAAACTTAATCAGTGTAAATACAACTGGAAAACATATAGGGGTTTGAAAACATTTAAGTATCAAATAATGTGAGAAAAGAGAATGTCTCACGTTGTAGAATTAGGGTTTTGATTTTACAGCCTCCTGGTATTAAGCATGGATTCCTAACTAAACAAACAATTCAACATGTATTAGTGTACGAAACCCAATTGAAACTTTAACGATAATCACGAGATCAAAACATCATAGTTAACAAAGTATAGCCTTATTCAGGCAGCACTTTAGCATACTTTGATTGGTTTCGGATCAATCGAAAAGGGTATCGTACCAGTGATTAGGGTTTAGTACACTTCCTACGGAGAGGAGTTTCGAGGTTTAAGGGTTCGGGTATTAGAACGACAGATGGGCTTCCTAGGCGCGTCGCGGGAGGAGCATGGGTCTCCCCCGTGTGGCGCGGGTGCTGCCGGCTAGGGCTAGGTCAGCTCCGTCACTGGTATAGCTCTGCCACTTGTCGCTCACTAGTGCCACGTGTCTTGGTACCCCCTGCGTGTCGCAACCCCGACCCCTGCCCTGGGAGGTGGGCGGCCGCGAGTCTCGCAGAGCCGGTGGTATTGGTGTTTATTAATTTGGCAACAGAAATTACATCAGAACCGTAGTTAGGAAATAGTTTATCAGAGTAAAACACCACATTTTTATAATAATAAATACATGGGAAAAACCCTAGTTTCTATTACAAACATATTTTTTGTTGGTGCATATGTCTATCGACTTCGTCTTATATCGAGTCTTGTATTAGGTTGATTAGATCAGGGCACATAATACGAGAAAAGTGTGAAATATGTAGGAAAGACCATTTCGCACGAAATAGAAACTTATCCATTTCGCACGAAATGAATTGCCATTTCGTACGAAATGGATCTGGCCATTTCGTTTGAGCCGTTTCGTGCGGAATGGCTAGCCTATATATAGTTGCCTTGTTCAAATCATTTGTAATTTTTCTGATTCCGGTGCCGAGGTGCTGCCGAAGTGTCTCCAGCCTGTAAATTGTTGTGAAATCAATACAAGAGACAGATTAATGTGAATCTAGTGCAATACAAGCTGAACGAAGACTAAATCACTGAATTCCACCTCTGATTTAATCTGAGATCTCTTCTGAACGACTTGTTTGTTCGTGCAAACGATTCTACATGTGGTATCAGAGCTCAGGAGGAAGAGTTCTTACCGTTTTAGCTCGATTGCACTAAAAATTCTGACTTCTACACCTTCTTTTTCAAAATTAACAAGATTTTACGATTAAAATGGATTGAATTTCACATATAACGTGCGAAACACTGTTTTAAACAATCCTTGAAAGAATTAGACCTAAAATCGAACTAAAAGTTGATCAATTTGACCCAAAAAAAAACTGTCCGAAAGTGTGACATCAACATCATTTCGTACGACATAGGCCATTTCGTGTAAAACAGATTTCCATTTCGCATGAATTGGATATATTGGACCCATTTCGCTTGAAAGTGACTCATTTCGTTTGAAAGTAGAATCCATTTCATACGAATTGACTCCAAGGACTCCATTTCGCACCAAACTGCCCATTTCGCATCTAAGTGACATTTCGTGTGAAACATTGTTCCATTTCACACGAATTGGATTTATTTGACTCATTTCGTTTGAAAGTCACCATTTCGCATCAAGTCACCTATTTCGTTTGAAAGACTCCAATTCATGTGAGTCAGGTCCATTTCACACAAATTTGGATCAGTTTGTTGAAGGTTTGAATCAATTTGCATGGGTTGTGTAAACATCACATCAGGTTGTTTGAAGTGTGGTTAAAATGTTTGACGAAAAGGAAAACGATAGCCTTGAAAGTTTAAATAATTGGTTTGATGGGTTTTCGTATTACAGGGAAGAAAATGGGAATAAGAATGTTTGGGTTAACAGACTTGAAATTTTTTTGTGTAAGAAAGATGAAACGTTGGATGAGTTGGAAAACCGGTTTGATGATTTACTTGAAAAATTAAAAAGGTTCGAGATAAGAATGTCAAATGCTGAAAAGATATCAAAATTTGCCGACGCATTACCTGCAGAGTGGAATGAATTTTTGATTAATTTGAAAAAGGATTCTAGATTCTCAGATTTATATCCAAATGTATTCATTAATAAGCTTAAAACACACAAGTATGAAAATGATAAGAAAAAGAAAGGTGTGTTAAATGAAATAGAAAAGAACTTAGAAAAAATAAGTTTGGATGTGATGTTTGAAATGAGAAGAAGATCCTATATGTGTCTTGCAGCAAAAAATGTTATGAAATATGATATTAAGAGGAGTTGTTATATTGACGAAAATATGAATCCTCTTGATTTTGTTAAAATTTTTTGTGCAGGTACATACAAGACAGAGACAGAGACAGAGGTTATTTCAAAGAATGAAGAATCCGAGATAAATGAAACTTCAAGTTCTGAACCTGTGTGCTCAAAATGTGATCAATCTAGAGCAGACAATGTCAAACTCCTGAAAGTTGTGGAGAGTTTGACATTGGAAAACAAAAATTTAAAAGAAAATGAAAAAGAATTTCAAAATAAAATAAAAATTTTAGAAAATGAAGATGTGTTTTGGATAAAATTAGAAAACAAAGTTTTAAAAGAAAAAGAAACGTAATTTCAAAGTCAAATAAAAGTTTCAGAAAATGAAAAATCTGTTTTAGATAAAAATAAAATTGAAAATGAAAAAACAATAAATTCTCATCTTGAGAAAATCACTCAACTTGAAAATGAAGTTGAGTGTGCTAAAAATAAAATTGAAGAATTAGAAAAGAAATTGAAAGGTTTTGTGACGTCGTCAGTAATACTAGATCATTTATGTCCAAAACCGATCAATGAAAATCCAATAAGTGACAATGTCACAAATTATGACAAAGTCATAATTGAGGATTGCGATGATAAATCTGATGATGAAGATGATAAAAAGAAAATATTTTTGAATTTAAAATAAAAATTTCAAGAAACTGTTTTACAGTCTACTGAAAAAGGTGAATGCTCAACGCAAAAACCTTTAAAGAAGAATGTAGAACAAAAACAAAATGTTAAAAATTAGAAAATTTTTCAAAACAACAATAAAAGATCTTCAGTTCAATCATCCAATCATTATAAAAAACCACAAAAAGTTGAAAAATCAAAACTCACAAAAAGTTGGTAATAAGTGGTGCAGGTTTGACCACAGTGCTCAAAAGTCAAATCAAGCTTACAGGAGAAGACGTGATGAAGATTTTTTAAAGACAAATCTGTACAATGATAGAAAACAGAGAAATGATGAGTACTACAAATCAAATCAGTGTTATGATTTGAGTGCGTGGTTTGAAAGTGGTGAATGGTACGATAACAGAGTGTGTTACAAATGTGGTTTTCAAGGACACATTGCTATTAACTGCCAGAGTCAGAGATTTGAAACAAGAATATGCTATGACTGTTAAATCAAAGGTCATATTGCAAGAGATTGCCCAATGAGATCAAAGGGAAGATCGAGGGCTGAATCTTATGGAAAGATGAAGAAATCAGTCAAAATTGAAGAAAAGCCCAAAGAACAGAAAGAAAAAGAACAGAAAGTGAAACTTTCACAAGGGCAGAAAGATAGACTGAGAAAGAAAAGAAAGAAAGCGAGGGAGTATCTTGAAAAGATTTTGTCCTCGGGTACAACTGGTGATTCAGATAAAAGTTCTGATGAATCGATTTGCTCAACAAAAAATGGTCAGTCAAGCAAAATGAATACATCAGATACAAATCTGAGGACAAAATAGAGGATAAAGAGAGAAAAATTGACTAATCAAATGGTTAAAAAATCAAAGAAAGTTAATTTTTCGGATAAAATCTTTATCAAAGTTTTTGAGTATAAAAGAAACTGTGAAAGATCATTCATGTCACAGGTTGATAAATTTGGGAAACCTAAATCTTGTAAGGATTGGGTTCCAATAAAAGATGGCGATGGATTTGTTTCTGCGAAAACAAAAGAGCCATCTTCTGACAATGAATTTGTTTCTTTGGAAACAAAGGAGCCACTTTCTGGCGATGAATTTGTTTCTTCGAAAGCAAAGGAGCCATGTTTTGGTGATGAATCTGATTCGTCAAAGTCAAAGGAGCCACGAGTTGAACTAAAAAGAGAAAAGTCAGTTCTGCAAAAGGATGATGTCAACTTTCCATCATTGCAGACTGAAAATTTCAAATTTAAAAATGTTCAGAAACCGAGTGATAATAACTCAGAATCACCCAAGAACCGTCAGGCTTGGGTGAATCTCTTTAAGTGAAAAACCTGACTTGCCGGAGCTCCCAAGTTGGTAATCGTGGAGCAGGAAGCGGCATCATTCTTAAAAAAAATTGTTTTTATGACAAATCTAAAATTGTTAAAATTCTACAAGTGGGTGACTTGCCGGAACTCCCAGGTTGGTAATTATGGAGTAGAAATCGGCATCTTTCTTGACATTTCGACCTACAAGTGGTAGTAATCTCAAATATTGTCATATTTCAATTTTCAAGTGTAGGATCGTTGTATGAACTGAATGAGTCGATCAGAAGAGTTGTTTATCCGAATCAAAGGCGGAATCAATGACACGGACGCTCGATTCAATTTAAATGTCTCTTGTATTGATATAATAGTTTTACAACACCTGGAGACAATTTGGCAGCACTTCGTTACCGAATCACAAGACCTAATTCCGTATCAAATGACACGGCATGCTCCTCTATATATAGTGGTGGTGATTCCGTTTGAAACGACCAAAGCCACGTTCAAGCGGAATTAACTTTGTTAATTCCGTTTGAAATGGTCATTGACAGTTTCAAGCGGAATTAGCTCCTAACACTTAAAAAACAATTTCTAGCACCCGAGCACTGGTTTATCCTATTCTACTACATGACTCGATACAAGACGAAGTCAACAGACATAGTGCACTAACAGACTCCCCCTTGAATGTTGACGAAGTCTTCAGTGTCGAGTCTTTATCATGACACATCTTCAGTCTTGATCAGTCTTCATGCTCTTTCCAAATTGTCTAACACTGTAAGCATCCTATCAGTCTCTGGCTCTAACATTAACAGCTTCTTTAGGCTCCCCCTTTCGTCAAGCTTCTGTGGTTTAGGGATCGATACCTTGCTTTCAGGTTACAAGCTCCCCCTTTCTTTGAGCTCGTCTTCAGACTCCCCCTTAGACTCTGCTGTCAGGATCGTAGTTTGGTATCTCATCTGCAACACTCATACATTTATAAGTAACAGCATTTCAGGCTTTCAAATATCCAGGAATCGTGACCTGGCAATTCAATCTTTCTAAACTAACACTTTTTAACAAATTTCATGATTTGGCAATTTCAGCAAACAGAATCTGAAACTGGCTCTATTTCATAGATTTTAACAGTATAAGCATCCAAATCCCTCACAGTTAATCATCCAAGTCCAAACTAATGACCTTGGAGATATCACAAACTGTTTTTGATTTTTGTTAAAAATTCAAGTTTCAAATTAATGAACTTGTTTTATTTTCAGAAACACAATCAGCTTACTTAAATTTTGAAACTCAGCATTTCAGACATCAGTTGTCGAAAATAAAGCAGAATAAAAAATCTTTTTGTATTTTCTGAAATATAAAGCAGTAAAGAAATATTTACAAACATATTTACATACAATATTTTTGTTTGAGTTTGCGTTAGAGGATCATATCAGTTTTTGACAAGTCACAAGTACCGTTGAGCTTAGTTACACATTAAGAATTAAACAATTCACTTAGATTGTCGATATATTGATCCACTTTAAATTTTCACACAAATTTCAACTGATTCAGGATACGAATTAGGTGTTTTAAGAAGTTAAACTCATTCATGTGTCCCACCTCTTGAATATACTCCCGTATCCAGATCCTAATATTCAGTCTTACAGGTGAGTATACCTAGATGATATCTGTAAGGGGTTAAATTGCGAGGACCGTGAGAGCTCAGGTCAGAACTTCCGTTCAGCAGAGAGATGACGGCTTCGACTTTTGGTGTGTCCCCTTTAGAGGATCTTTTCTTCAACAGCACATGATTGACATTTTTCAATGTTTCATCATTTTTTATGCTGAGGGCGATGCTATGTTTCAAGCAAGCAGAAAGTATTATACGGGGACTAGGCCATTGCTTCTGCAAAATCAGAAGTCCCGGGATAATACCCCATATATCACTAAGCATAAAGACCTAGTATCTCAGAAAGAGGGGTCCTTCAAATGAGATTTCAGGGGTTACCTATATATCCAAGTAGTGTTCCCCACGAAATAAGTAAGTTTGAATTTAGGTTTATATCCCGAAAAAGTTTACTAAATGTATAAAAATCTATAGGCATATCATCAGTGAGACTGTTTAATGCTATATAATCATTACATATTTTTAGCATACAGTAACTGTCTACTGATATACTATCATTTCCTCTTTATACACAAAAACTCAATTTTTGAATTTTATCATGTTTTTAACTTTTTCAAATTTTTAAATGTGTTTGGATTTTCTAACGATATTACTCCCCCAAAAATGCAAAATCATTTAAAGAAAATTTGACAACCAATACTGATAGCTTTGTCTCGCCATCCATTTTCTACTTAAAGTGCTCTGTTTTGCAGAAAATATGACATACCCCCATGATTTACAACACATTGATATTTTACAGTTTGAAAACCGTTTTTCAATCTTGTGAAATTAATCATGTTTGTTCAGCCATGAGGGTTTCAGCGTATTCAATCAACATATTTTTGTAATTTTTGATTTTTTGACAAAATAAAAACATATTTTTGGTTTTTTTAATTTTTTTTTTAATTTTTAGGGTTTTTGAAATACAGTTTATTTATGTACAAAAAACAAAAAAACTCCCTATTTCAACCAAACCAGGGTTCAGCACCCTCCTCTTCCCGTTGTGCCAGGCTGCTCCGAATACCATTTTTACAATCTTCAGTTTTCTTGAGCACCTGCACATTCAGACTACTTGATTACTTGAACAATTTAGCCCAGGTCTGTTTGACCTTAGGCATTTCAACACAATATGCTTCATTCAACTTCGGAAAATCTTTATCATTCTAAACAAAGACTTTTTCAACTTTAACTTCAATTTTCTCATCTTTTACCGAAGACACTTGTTTCTTAACACTCCATGTTTGACCTTTCGGAGTACCTCGTTTGTAAAAAATTGAATCTTTTTGAACATTCTGATTTTGAACAACAACTTTTGGTTTCCAAAACTCGTTTGGTTTTGTTACATCGACAGTTGTTTTCCAACTTTGTGTTGTTCTTAATCTGGGTGTGTGAGAATTCCAGGTCTGTCTTGAATCGAACCTATTTGGGTTTGATTTCCAAGTTTGGTTCAAAACAAACTTGTTTGTGTTGTACCTCCAAGTTTATTTTGAATCAAATTTAGTTGACCTGTGTTTCACATCCTCAGATTTCTGTTTTTCAACATTTTCAGACTTATTTTTGTCAACATCAACAGGTTTCAGATTTGGACACTTTCGTGCAAGATGTCCTATTTGATCACACTTGAAACATGTTCTCTTGGACACATCTTTGACCTGTGGTTGTTGCTTTTTCTTTTGAGCATAGAACTCTTCATTAGACTGACGCCTAAATTTGAGTTCTTTCTCTTCTTCGGAACTTGTTCCATGAACAAAATTCATCTTTGCCTGATAATTTGGCGATTCATTTTTATTTCGATTTTGTTTCTTTTTATAACCCAACCCAGCCTTCATGTTTTTCTTCTTGTAACCTGGTTTGTTATAAAAAGTTTTGTGACCTTTTCCAGCAAACTTTGGAATCTCAGATTTTTCAATCTCAACCATTTTGAAAACTTTATCAACCTTTTCTGAAATCACATTCTGAATCAGGAATACAACATCTAAGAATAATTTGTCCGATCCAATCATGGTATAAACCAATCCTTTTGAATCATCATCCAGATTTTTCTCAGATTTTTAGTTTTTTAGATATCCATCATGAAAATTACCTTCATTTTCATCCTGTGATTCAGATTTACCTGTATCAACCGACTCTTCTTTCAACACACTTTCAACGACCTTACCTACCACCTTTGAATCACTAGAATCATCAGATTTGGAATAGGTTATGTCAATGTTATCTGGCAATTGATCTACCATGTTGAAAGCATTTCGACCTTTTCATCATCATAAAATACAAACTTTTCTGGTGGAGGAACTTGATGAAACTCTGAGCCATTGCCTTTCTTGTTTTGCTCAGACTCACCATCTCCCAGTTTTATATTGAAAATACGTTCAAGCACATATGACGACACGTGATAACTTTTTAACTTGTTGTTATCCTGTTCTAAATCAGCAATCTGACGCTTTAGCTTAGCAACATCCTCAATGTAGGAATTTACAACATGTTGCTTTATTTCATACATTCGCTTAAGCTCATTAGTTATTTCAGAACAATAATTCAATCTTGATTGAACAAATTTCATTTCACCCTTTACTTTTTCATATGACTCCTTTGTAATGTGATATGCCAATTTTATTGAATCATATTCTTTTTTTATTTCTTGACAAGCAATTTCTTTTTGATCACATTCTTCTGTCTTTTTTAAAACATTTTCTTTCAAAATCTCATTTTCTTTTTCTAATTTTTTAAACTTTTCTGAAGGTGTTTCATTATTTTCTTTTAAAACTTTTTCGTTTTCTAACATTTCTTTGTATTTATTTTTGAAAACTTCTTCCATTTTAGTAAACTCAAGATCTCTTGTTCTGAACCTTTCGTCTTTTTCAGTACAAGCACTGCACGTTTCCATGCATTTCTTGCACTGTTCAACAGTTTTTAAGATTTCAGAATCAGAAATTACCTCAGTGATTGGCACTTCGGTGTTTTCTGCTGCATCTGTCTGATCAGCATCTTCTTTCTTTTCTTAAACACCAACTTCATCACCAACATCACCAGCAACTTTCGAATTCTCATCCTTTACTTCAATCAACCTTTCAACTTTATTCTCATCTTCTTCAACTTGCAGTTTTCCAGTAACTGCTTTTTTCACAACTTTTTCTTCAATCTTTTCTTTCTCAGGAACCTTCAAATCTTCCTCTTTAACAACTTCGACTTTCTTCACGATCTCAACTTCAACAGCTTTAGCTTTAAGCTCTTCAGCAGCTTTCTTCAGATTGTTTACTATTTCTTCAACATTCTTCGTCATTCTCTCTTCATCCCTCTTTCTCAAACACGATGTCATGACATATCTTATTTCCTTTTCATGCCTTTTTGCATACGTGTCATCTTTTAATACATTTCTATAGTATTCGGCAGATCGAGGAATTATGAGAAGAATATCTTCAAAAATTATGTCTTTCTTCGGAACAACAGGTTCACCTTCTCTGTTGAAATAAAACTCTCTCTTCTTATCCCATCTCTTATTGATTACAGCACTCTCATATTCTTCTTGCATTTCATTCATTCTGTTCAAAGCAATGTTTCTTTCTCGATAAGTTTTCTCACTCAGAATCTCTTCTCTGGTTTTCTCCTTGACTTCAGCTATAACACTTTCTTCTTAGTTTTCTTCTTTAATTTCAGCAACGAAAACATAATGATTGCTTTTTGATGGTTGTCTGCCATGAGCTGTACTTCGAATATCAACACGATCTTCTTCTGGAAGAATCTGACTCCAATCATATCCTTCATCATCATGGATTACAGCACAAGCTCTTGACTTATCTCTAGGTTTATCTTCAATCATTTTCGGCTCTTCTTTGCTTCGGTGGTAGATTGCCTTTCGGTAATAGTCATCATTGAACGGATGTTCATTTCCACCAACTGCAGAATTGTTGCATTCTCTCTTGAAATGACCTTTTTGCTTACATTTGAAGCAGGTCACTTTGGACTTGTCAAATCCAAGTTTTGTTGATGCACGGCCTAATGATTGTTTCCCAGTAATCTCCATATATCTCTGAGCTCTGCGGATGCAACTTGCCAAACACCAGCGAATATCAATGAGTTCCATCTCTTCCGGATCAATCTGGTCATAGTCTTCTTTGGTCAATTCAGAATTTCTAATTTTGCCTGCAACTAGACCTTCATACGATTCCAGAACAGATGCAGGGAAGCTCATTTGCTGCTTAGCTGCATTGATGCTCATTGTCTGAGAATTCTTCAATTTGAGAGCAATGTTGCACAGTATTTCCTCTGTTTCTTCAGAACTAGCTTTTGAAGCAGATGAATGATAACCCGGATTGTAGCTTGATGAGCTTGTCTGAGGTTCTTTTGTTCTTTCACCACTAAATGCTGTCTTTGGTGAATTATCAGCTTTCACCGAAGGTAAATTACCTTTGTAATACAAACCAACATTCTGTTGATGTAAAGAACTGCTCATCTTGCTTTGTTTCTGCAATTCAAGCTCATGAGTTTCAATCTTTTCAATTAATGCATCAAGAGAAATTGTTTCATACAAAACGTCATTTTTCAAAATGAACACAAACGTTTGCCACTGATCAGCTCGTGGTAACGCTTCTATGATTTTGTCTATTATTTCTTCTCTTGTTTTTTCAATCTTAAATCTTTCCAGTTCGATTTTTAGATGACAAAAACGTTCAAACATTTGTCGAACTGATTCACCGTTAAGACTATCAAACAAATCAAATTCCTTTTTTAATAAAGCAATTTTGTTTTTCCTGATTTGTTTACCCCCCCTCTGCCTTAACCCGTAAAGCTTCCCAAATAGATTTTGAAGATCCATCATGTTGTAACAAAGTAAACATGTCATTTCTGATGGATGATTGAATTAAGGCAATCATTCTTTGTTCAGCTGGAAATTCGGATTTGTCTTCTTTGGATAATTTCTTGAGTGGAAGATCTTCTCCTTTATCATCTTTTAGTCTTTCATATCCAAACTCCATACAGAACCAGCTCTCATGTGCATAGGCTTTTGCCCAATTGATGAAACGCTCTTTCCACCATGTGTAGTCTTCAATACTATCAAGAGTTGGTGGTTTTGAATGTGTGCCATAAAAGTTATCATGTTTGATGTTCTCATTGATCGCTTTTGTAATGGTTTTAGGTGTGACAGTTGAGATTTCGGAAGACTCGGATGTATACGCGTTGTAGAACGTATTGTAGAACTCTTCAGCCATGATGTGAAATTCTTGAATTGCCTGGAGACAAAAACAATCAAACAAACACAATCAATTTAAACAATCTTAAACAACTTGAAATAAACTGACACTCGGTTGACTTGAAATGATATTGACGCGAAAAATCCTCTTTCAAACGGAATAGTGAACTCAAGCGGAATTAGATTTCAAACGAAATCACTTTAATGACACTTCAAACGAAATCAGAACTTCAAACGGAATCACTTGGATGACAACTTCAAACGATATCAGATGTAAGTTTAACACGGAATTAAACTTTCAAACGGAATCACTTGTTTCAAACGAAATCTTCAAGCGGAATTACACTTTGATGCGGAATTAACTGAACTTTTCAAGCGGAATTAATCTTTTCAAGCGGAATCAACTGTAACTCAAAGGAAATTAGTAATTTCGTATGAAACTGCACCAATTTTTCAAGCGGAATTAAACTGCTCGTTCAAACGGAATTACAATTTTGGTCCATTTTTGTCACTTTTAATCCTTATTTAGGTCTGATTCTCTCAAGGCTTTGTTAAAACATAGTTTCGCGTGTAATGTGTGAAATTCAATCCATTTTGACCGTGAAATCTTGTCTACTTTGAAAAAGAAGGTGTAGAAGTCAGAAAAAATGATGAATTCAAGCTGAACTCTTCTTCCTGAGCTCTGATACCACTTGTAGGATCGATGTACGACCTGAATGAGTCGATCAGAAGAGTTGTTTATCCGAATCAAAGGCGGAATCAATGACACGGGCGCTCGATTCAATTTAAATGTCTCCTGTATTGATATAATAGTTTTACAGGACCTGGAGACAATTCGGCAACACTTCCTTACCGAATCACAAGACCTAATTCTGTATCAAATGACACGGCATGCTCCTCTATATATAGTGGTGGTGATTCCGTTTGAAACGACCAAAGCCACGTTCAAGCGGAATTAACTTTGTTAATTCCGTTTGAAATGGTCATTGACAGTTTCAAGCGGAATTAGCTCCAAACACTTAAAAAACAGTTTCTAACACCCGAGCACTGGTTTATCCTATTCTACTACATGACTCGATACAAGACGAAGTCAACAGACATAGTGCACTAACATCAAGTGGTATGGTTGATAAGTAAACCTACAAGTGGTTGAAAAAGAGATTTTCACCGACAAGTAGTTAATCAAGGTCATTAAGTTGAACTTGATTTAACTCTCATTCAAGAGTTTTGAAAAACAAAGTGATGAATGCATCCCCTTTCCTACAAGTGGTAAATTCAACAAAACTTATTTTCCGGAAAAACCATTTGATTAAAACAAACTTAAGTGTTTTGAAATCATAATGGGAAAATAGTTTGTTGTCAGGGGGAGTTATGATTGTTTAAGCCAAGTGGATGGCGATTTGAAGCAATTCACATCAGTTTGTTAGTTTGTTAGTTTGTTTGTATAGTTTGTTTTCAAATTTTCCCAGAAAATCAAAATTGAAACATATTTTGATTTTAGGGGGAGTAAAAATTTAGAAATTTTGAAAAAGCCAAAAACATGATAAAATCTCAAAAGCCAAAAACATCAAAAATTCAAAAATGAGTTTTGTTGTGAAAAAGAGGAAATGATAGTACATCAGTGGACTGTCACAGTACGCTAAAGAAATGGAAAGTTAAAATGTGATAAACGGTCTCACTAAAGATGTGACGATAGGCTCAGCTAGACTAGTAGATTTGCGATAACGATACAAACTTAAATGAAAAAGCCTAATTCTAGTGGGAGACGCGGTTGAAAGCATAGTACTTAGTTTTATCCTTCGTGACTGTGTACCTACTCAGTAATCGCTGAATGCTAAAAGAGCATAAAAACCGGTTAGTTTGTGAATTTTCACAACTTGCTGAAAAGTCACTGTGATTGTGCATTTCATTTTGCAAAGATATAAACTTGTTTGATTTCTTTATTTTGTTTAAGCATTGGACACCTTCTGCGTATACGTGAGTATCGAACTGGATGTTAGTGCCTAAACGTTCTGCTTTAGTTTTCTTGGTGTTTCGTTAAAATCTTGGATCACCTCTGCGTATATGTGAATATCGATCTGGTGGTTAAGATTTAAACATGTTCAATTTGTTTTTATTTCTTATTTTGTTTAAACATTGGACTTTCTCTGCGTATCGAAAGATCGACCTGATTGTTATTGTTTAAACATTCTGCGTTGTTTTCGCAAATATCACAGTTGATGAAAGTTTAAAGACATTACTTGAGTTAGTGTATTGCATGATGAGGGGATATGCTGAGATCGTGGGGTCCATAAGAATTAGTGCAAAATTAATATATCTTAACGTATCGGTAAGCATTTCGAAAGTTTTTAGATTGAGTTTAAGAGGACAACAATATCGTCAATCTATGTGAATTGTTTAGAACTGAAAGTGTTTAAAGCTCAACGGTGCTTGTGATTGATCTCATAAACTGATATGATCCTCTTACGCAAACTCACAAAAATACTGTTTGTAAATATCTCTTTACTTCATTTCATTAATATCAAAAACCCAATAAGATTTTCAGTGTGTTTTAGCATAATTTTTTGAAAAAATACAAAAATAATTTCTACAACTGATGTTGAAAAGCTGATTTTCAAAATTCCAAGTGCTAAACATGATGAACAGGTTTGGGAGAGTGTGTTTAAGAAAAAGATATGATTACAAATGGTTATCTGAGATTATAAATGTTAAATCATTTTGGATGATAGTTTCATGTGATTGTTTGAGTTTGTAAGTGGTAAGCAGAGTTTAAAATGGTTAAAATTTAAAATCTGTGAAACTTATGTTTTGGGTAGAGATTGTGCAGGCAGAAGCAGCCATGTTTCGACTCCTGAAAGATATGCGAAAGCCAGGTTCCGATTCCTGTGGACTTTCAGCATGAGAATTTGCAGATTTAAGCCAGGTTCCAGATCATATTGCTACAAAGAGCTAGGAAACGTTCTTGAACCTGTGAAAGCTGCAAAGTGTGATGAGCAGAATTTGAACCAAGTCACGATCCTAGAATGTGAATTCCAGACTACGATCCCAGCTTATCGAAAGGGGGAGTCTGAAGATGCAAGAGCCAGTTTCTGATCCTGGATCAACATTCAAGGGGAGTTTGAATGTTAGAGAGCCAGATGTGAATCCTGCTGATCATGCAAGCTGCTGATGCTGATGAACTTAAGGAATCAAGAGATCTGATCAAGAGAAGATAGAGACGGGTTGAGATTCTTGAAGAGATAGAGATTGAGGATGCTTACAATGGAGAATACTTTGAAGAAGAGCGAGAAGACTGATAAAGACTGAAGATGTGACATACCAAAGACTCGACACCGAAGACTTCGTCAACATCCAAGGGGGAGTCTGTTGGTGCATATGTCTGTCGACTTCGTCTTGTATCGAGTCTTGTATTAGGTTGATTTGATCAGGGCACGTAATACGAGAAAAGTGTGAAATATGTAGGATCGTTTTCAGACCCGAATGAGTCGATCAGAAGAGTTTTACTCAGAATGAAAGGCGGAAACAGACATTCTGAGGTCAATTCAGCAAGATTAACACTTTAAACTATCATTGTATTGATAAGATGACTTTTTACAGCGAGACGACACTTCGGCAGCACTTCGTTGCTCTGACCGGAAAATTCACACATAATTTCGCTTGGACAGGCCTATATATAGAGTCCTGATTTCGTTTGAAAGTGACAACATGTCAGTTCAAGCGAAATTAGCCAAGATGATTTCGCTTGAAACTGCACATGATCCTTTCAAGCGAAATCACTTCCATTCAAGTGAAATAACATTAAATCTTGAACTACGTGCTCTGATCTAACATTCTACGTACAAGACTCGATACAAGATGAAGTCGACAGACGCATGCACTAACAAACTCCCCCTCGAATGTTGACGAGTCTTAAAGTGTCGAGTCTTCACATCTTCAGTCTTTATCAGTCCTCTCGAATTCTTGAAGTATCTGATGCTGTAAGCATCCTCAAATCTTCTCTCTTCTCTTGATCATCATCTCTTAATTCCTTAAACTCATCAGCATCAGCAGTTCCAGAATCGTAACATGGCTCAATTCCTGATCAGGATCGAAATCTGGCTTACCTGCACAATCTCTACCTCACAATAAATTTTATAATTTGACAAATTTATACTCTGCTAACCACTTGTAAAACAAATCTTAGAATGATTTAACATTTAGTCTCTGATGAACCACTTGTAAAAATATCGTTTACATTTCAAACACTTTTCTCATTTCAACACAAACTTCCAAACCAGTTGTCATCATGTTTAACACTCGGAATTTTGAAAATCAGCTTTTCAACACCAGTTGTCTAAAATCTTTTTGTAATTTTAAAAATTTATGCTAAAACTCACTAAAATCTTTTTGAAATTTTGAATATAAACTGAAATGCAATAAAGAAATATTTATATACAATATTTTTGTGAGTTCGTGTAAGAGGATCATATCAGTTTTTGACAAGTCACAAGTACCGTTGAGCTTAATTTCTCTTTAAGAATTAAACAATTCACTAAGATTGCCGATATGCTGATCCACTTAAATTCTCACACAAATTTCAACTGATTCAGGATATGAATTAGGTGTATTAAGGACTTAAACTCATTCATGTGTCCCACCTCTTGAATATACTCCCGTATCCAGATCCCAATATTCAGTCTTACAGGTGAGTATACCACAGATGATATCTGTAAAGGGTTAATTGCGAAACCGTGAGAGCTAAGGCAGAACTTCCGTTCAGCAGAGAGATGACGGCTCGACTTTTGGTGTGTCCCCTTTAGAGGATCTTTTCTTCAACAGCACATGATTAGCATTTTTCAATGTTTCATCATTTTTAGCTGAGGGCGGCGCAATATTTCAAGCAAGCAGTAGAGTATTATACGGGGACTAGGCCATTACTTTCACATTATCAGAAGTCCCGGGATAATACCCCAGATATCACTGAGCATAAAGACCTAGTATCTCAGAAAGAGGGACCTTTCAAACAAGATTTCAGGGGTTACCTATATATCCAAGTAGTGTTCCCCACGAAATAAGCAAGTTTGAATTTAAGTTTATATCCCAAAAAAGCTTAATAAATGTGTAAAAACCTATCGGCATATCATCAGTGAGACCGTTTAACGCTATTTAAACAATACATTTCTTTAGCATACTGTAACTGTCTACTGATGTACTATCATTTCCTCTTCTTTGACATAAAAACTCATTTTGCATTTTATCATGTTTTTGCCTTTTTCAAATATTCAAATGTTTTTGGATTTTCTGAAATCTACTCCCCCTAAAATACAAACACATTTAAAGAAATTTTGAAAACAAACTGTACAAAAAACAACGTGACAACTGATATCAAATCACTTCAATTCGCCATCCACTTGGCATAAACAATCAGAACTCCCCCTCACAACAAACTATTTTCCCATTGATTTCAAAACACTTAAGTTTGTTTTAATCAAATGGTTTTTCCGGAAAATAAGTTTTGTTGATTTTATAAAAACCATTCGTAGGTTAGGGGTTTGATTCATCACATTGTTTTCCAACCAATTACCACTTGTAGGAAAATGCAAGTACAAATTAATGTCCTTGATTTACCACTTGTAGGTAAAAACCTTTTTCAACCACATGGCTTACCAACAAATACCACTTGTAAGTTACCATATGTAGGTTGAATTCTCAAGATGCCGATTCATGCTCCTCGCTTACCTACCTGGGAGCTCCGGCAAGTCCAGGATTTTACTGTTCATAGTAGGTACCATCCTAGTCACGAACAAGGGATGATACTTTACCTTGCTTCTTTGTTTTCTTCTTGTAAAATTCCTTGACTCCCTTGACCATCCTGTCAACCATTTTTCCAAAAATATGTTGAACTTTGGAATTAAACGCTTTTTCAACATCAAATTCTTTCTTTTCAGAGAAGAACTGATTTGAAATCTCAACTTTACCAATTTTCTTTTTAAAATTTTCAGCCCTCAATGGTGGAAAATTTGCATCATCCATTGGAGGAACTGATGTTTCCAATTTCAACTCAACACATGACTCCTCTGACTTTGTGGAATCAGATTCATCGCCAGACGATAGCTCCTCTGATTTTGAAGAATCAGAATCATTGCTAGAACTACCATCAGATTTCTTAATAACCCATTTCTGATTGTCAAGATTTGCCCTTTTCTTGTAAAGCCTTTTTGAACATTCACCAATCTCAAATTTTGAATTTTCAAACACTTTAAATTGTTTGATTGGTGAATCATTCTCAACCATCTTTTCTTTTAGTTTAGAAACTCCTTGTTTTTTGTTGATTGCCTTTGGACAATTATGGGCAATATGACCAACGACATAGCACTGATAACAGGTTCTAGTTTCCTTTCTCTGAACATTTTTCTTCTTCAGTTCTTCTTGCTTTTTGGCAAGAAATTCACTGTTAGATTGCTTCCAGAATGGACTGTTTTGTTCCTCTTCAGCACTTGTACCTGGAACAAATATCATTTTTTATTTAAAATCTCGAACATATTTTTCATTTTTATAATTTTCTGGTGGAATAAAACCCAGACCTTTCTTTTTGAAATTACCGTTATGGTTTGGTTTCTTTCGATAACCTGAACCAGAACTGTAACCCTTTTTCTTGTTTTCTCTTTGTTGAAATCTTGAGGTGTATTTTTTAGGTTTATCATTAAGATTTGCATCTTTTTTTTCAGAAATATTAATTTATGTTAGTTTGAAAACCTTTTTGATCATTTCTAGTTTAACACCTCTTATTGGAAATTCCTCATCAAAATATAATTTGCCAGAATCGTTCAAAGTATATGCAACTTTAAACATTCCATCATCCAAATTAGATTTTGATAACATGAATTCTTTATTGTAAACCCTTTTGCCCTGTTTGTCGGTTTGACACGGAGTGCTGGATTCAGACTTTGACTCTGACATAGACTCCGACTTTGACTCCTCGGATTCATCTTTATCCAACACCTGATCGACCACTTTCTTTAACAACTCAGACTCATGATCAGTGTCAGATGATGTAAACGTTACATCAATATTTTCTGGCAAATTAACTGTAGACTCCGACTCCCACTGTAAATTGGTTGCCTTTTCGACTCTTTCAGAATTTGGATTTCTTGGAGAATACCCATTTTCAAGAGGGGGTGGACACTTGTTGTAACTGAAACCTTGTTTCTTACCATAATCATTCTCTTTAGCATTCTTCTTTTTCTCTTTCTTCTTTTTAGAAGTCTTTTCTCCAGAAACCTTCTGTTCTTCAGTTACCTCATCATCTTCAAAAGGCTTCATGCCTTCAACAGTTGGTTAGATCCTGTCAATGACATAAGAAGTACATGAGTAACTTTTCAACAAACGGTTTACTCTTTCAGTTTCAATTCTTTGGGTCTCCAGTTTTTTTTCAAGCACAGCACACTTCTCAATGTAGTTGTTTACAACTTTCTGCTTTATCATGAAAGCTCCTTGAAGTGTTTTCATGGCCGTTGCTTGTTCTTCACTTGATTGATTATACTGATTCATGGCCTTGTTCAAAACATCGTAAGATTCCTTTAACTGATTTATGTTGTTAATCAGTTCACTGTTTTTCTTCTTGAAAATCTCGCAATTTTCACAAATCACTGGAATCTTTTTATCATTAACTTCTGCACCAATTTTGAACTTTGGAACATCCACCTTTTTCTTTATCACTGGAACAGCTTCATCATCACTGCTCACTGGTGTTTTGATCTTTTTCTTTTTCTTTTTGACTTTTTCATCTTCACTATCACTTTCTGCTATTAATTTCAAATCAGCTGCCAATCTTCTTGCATGATACTCTCTATCATCATCACTATCCTCTTCAATTCGAGTAACATAAGCTTTGTGATTTGTATCTTTGTTTGGATCATAATCATCCCAATTGAAATTTGCCCAGCTAAAACCTTCAGGCAATTTTTCATCATCTTGATTGATTAGGCATGCTTTGTTGTCAGCTGAAATATATTTGTCCCAATTGAAACCTTCCGTTGGATTTTCATCATCCTGATTCACCATACAAGCTTTCTTTGAAGATTCTTCAATCACTTTTCTACCATGTGCCACTTGTGGTTCTTGTTGTTGTTGTGCAACTTGATGATAGATAGCTTTCCGGTAGTAATCATTGTTGTTGTTGAACGGATTTTGAGCTCCACTTGCTTCGCGGTTTTTGCACTCCTTCTTGAAGTGTCCTTTTTCCCTGCAACGAAAACAAGTGACTTTAGATTTATCAAAACCTAAATTAGAAACATTAGCTTCACGTAAGTCATCTCTTCCTGTGATCTGCTTAAATTTCTCAGCTCGTCTCAACACACTTGCCAAACACCACTTTATGTCCATTAACTCCATCTCTTCAGCATCTATTTGATCGTAATCATCTTTAGTAAGCATTGGATTCCCTATCCAACCTGCAACAAAACTACCATAAGATTCCAATACAGTTCCAACAAAGACATGTGACTTTTGGTAATTTCTGCTGAATAATCTTCATCATTCTCCATATTCAGTACAATGTTGTATTGTAACTTTTTGCCATTCTTTGTTGCTGAAATGTTCGGATCAAAAGATGGATATGATGAAAAACTTGTGTTGCTGTTTGATCCTTTTGAAGAACTTCCTGATGAACTCTTTGCATTGAATGCAGTCTCAATCTTTGGTGACATGTTGTTGGTTTTATCACTGATCCCACCTTTGTAATAAAGCCCGATGTCTTGTTCTCCGTCAAAATCTTTCATTCTCAAAACCTTTCTCTGCTCCATCTCCTGAGCCTCAATCTTTTCAATGAACTTGCTCAGTGTCAGATTGCTAAAACCTTTCTTGTTCCTCAACATCATGAGATATGTACCCCAAGTCTCATAAGGCAATGCATCAGCTAATTTTTCGATCAATTCTTCATTATCTTTCTCGATGCTCAATCTCCTCATGTTGGCTAGCAAATTGCAGTATCTTTCAATTATTTGCTTTGTGCTTTCATTTTTCAACCCACGAAACAGATCAAATTCTTTCTTTAAAAGCGACTTTTTGTTCTTTACCATCTCTTGGCTTCCCTGAAACTTCGATTTTAATGCTTTCCAGATTGAATACGAAGTTCCATTGTGTTGCAATAAAACCAAGATATCTTCCTTTACAGCTTGTTGTAGAAGACTTAGCATCATTTTCTCATCTTTGTATTTCTTTCGATTGTCAGCACTCAGATCTTTGATTACAATAATCTCTTCATCATCATTCATCGGTCGAACATATTTCGTTTCCACACATTCCCAAGCATCCAGATAATTTGCTTGTACCCAGTTTTCGAAACGTCCTTCCCAACCCTTATACTCCTCGATGTTCATGAGCTTAGGCGGTTTTTGCATAGTCCCCGTTTCGTTCACCAACATCGTGTTTTGTACAAGAGTGATCGGAGTAACCGGAGTAGCGAATGCGTTGTAGAATTCCTCTTCCATGTTTTGGTTTTCAGGAAATCGTCAAACAGTGTTTTCGAACGGAATCACAATTTCGAGTGAAGTACCTTTCAAGCGAAATAACCAAGCTCAAGCGGAATACCAAGTTTGAAGCGAAATCAGCAGAAACTTTCAAGTGAAATATGAGTTTCAAGCGGAATCAACTCAAATTTCAAGCGAAATACCGGTTCAAGCAGAATAAACCAGTATTCTCAAGCGAAATAAGACACAAAGTGTGATTTCAAGCGAAATCAACAGGTCTGTTCAAGCGGAATACTGCTAATGTCATATACTCGAGCTGTTTTTAAAGCGGAATAACGATTTTTGCCACTTTTAGATCGAATTTTAGCCTGAAACTTCCAAGGCTTTGTTAACATACTATTACGCACAACATTTGTGAATTTTAGCCGATTTTAACCATGAAAAATTGTTTAATTTTGAAAGAAGGTGTAGAAAATCAGAATTTGCAGCTGAATTGGTATGAACTCTTCCTCCTGTGCTCTGATACCACTTGTAGGATCGTTTTCAGACCCGAATGAGTCGATCAGAAGAGTTTTACTCAGAATGAAAGGAGGAAACAGACATTCTGAGGTCAATTCAGCAAGATTAACACTTTAAACTGTCGTTGTATTGATAAGATGACTTTTTACAGCGAGACGACACTTCGACAGCACTTCGTTGCTCTGAACGGAAAATTCACACATAATTTCGCTTGGACAGGCCTATATATAGAGTCCTGATTTCGCTTGAAACTGCACATGATCCTTTCAAGCGAAATCACTTCCATTCAAGTGAAATAACATTAAATCTTGAACTATGTGCTCTGATATAACATTCTACGTACAAGACTCGATACAAGACGAAGTCGATAGACGCATGCACTAACAAAATATGTGGGAAAGACCATTTCGCATGAAATGGAAACTTAGCCATTTCGCACGAAATGAATTGCCATTTCGTAGGAAATGGATCTGGCCATTTTGTTTGAGCCGTTTCGTGCGGAATGGCTAGCCTATATATAGTTGCCTTGTTCAAATCATTTGTAATTTTTCTGATTCCGGTGCCGAGGTGCTGCCGAAGTGTCTCCAGCCTGTAAATTGTTGTGAAATCAATACAAGAGACAGATTAATGTGAATCTAGTGCAATACAAGCTGAACGAAGACTAAATCACTGAATTTCGCCTCTGATTTAGTCTGAGATCTCTTCTGAACGACTCGTTTGGTCGTGCAAACGATCCTACATTTTTAGGGATAAAACCTAATTTATTGAAATAAAACTTCTTCTTTATTTAGGTAACTTTTATAGTCACTTTTCCAAGCCTTCAGTGCTCTCTAGCTGGCTTCTAATTGGCTTTCACATTTTGTTACCTAAAACACGTTTAAAAACATTTTATCAGCAAGAAATACTGGCGAGTAAATCCCAGTTAAATCAAGACAGGTTTTATTATTTTACAGCATTGAGGGCAATCCAGCAATTACATTTGTTTACATCTACTTTAATTACCACCCATGGTACTGTCAATCCTGACTGGTGGTAATGTTAATACTCACAGTGTAGTAACAAATTTTTTATACAAAACCCCAACATACCGACGATAATTGTAGAATTACAAATACTCAATCACTGTTAATTATAATGTAAAAACAATTGAGGTTTTGTAAAAACAGTTTGTGAAATGATGAATTACTCACATTGCTAATTTAGGTACCTCCTTGTGAATTCCTGGTTATAATCTATTAATTTAAACAATGCACACGTGTTAGTATAATAACCCAAATTTACATTAGCTATACCCTCCCCTAGACAGAACTCCACCGACTTAGCAGGCAGAGCCTTGACATGCGTTACGGAGCAATAGATCAATCAGACAGCGTAACTAATTCGTAACCGGGGGTTATGATACTTACATCGAGGCAGAGCTTCGCTAATTTTAGTGGGTATTATGCCCGAAAATTATAATTTCTATAAGAGATTGAGAGAGAAAGTTGTTTTATGAACGAACTGAAACTGAATGCCAACGGCCCCTATTTATAGTTCTGATCGACCAGCGGGTCGCGGCCCGCGACCAACATAGCCAAGTCCTTCGCGGCCCGCGAGTACTGTAGGCTAGGTTCAAGCCTTGGCTAGTCATGGCTATAGACCCAAAACATATACGACACGTGGCGCACTAGGGTGTCGCCTGGTGCCACTTCATCGAAGCTCGCGACAGGCCCACCTTGCCTGGTTCGCGCCCCGCGAGCGACCTGCGAGTTTTGTTTTATTTTAGTTTTGTTAAATTTAAGGTATTTCGGGGTCGTTTTTCATTTACAAGGTGAATTTTAGGACATAAAGGGATTTTATAGGGATTTTAGGAGAGTTGTTATACTGCGCGTTGCGAGAGAATCAAGGGCATCTCCAGCGACTCTCTTGAGTGTCCTGTTTTCGATTTCTTCGTTTAACGCGCTGGGTCTTGTCATGCATGTCCGGGCTTGCGATTGTGGTTCTTCGTAGGGCCTTTTAGGAGTTGTTACAATTCATCATTAGGGTGAGTTTCGGCTGCAAAGTCTAAATATTCTAAAAACCATACAAAGTCATAAAACACACCCGAACCCATAATTAACAGAGTGAAGATTACTAAAACACTATATTCAAATCCTAAAAGTCTAAAAAAACTCCAAACACACCATCGTAGAATTGTGAATATAAAACGAAACAAAACATGATAATCAACATAAAACACATAATGTTAGTGACTGGATAATCAGAGCCTTATTATCCAAAACATAAATCAAAACAACAGATATGGTGTTTTATAATCTTTATTATGTTATTTGTGGATTTTTGGTATGTTTTATGGTTGACGTTATAGTGTTTTATGAATGTTTACACTTTTTTTAGTTATTTTAGACTTTGTAGCCAACTCCTACCCTTCACCATTAACTAAAAACTTATCATAACAATAAGAATCATCGACAAGTTATCAACGATGGGATATCACTAGCGGATGGACCTAACACGAAATTCGCGGGTTTAGGCTTAGTTCAATGGGGGTTACTAACGATGTTACTAATGACCTTGATCACACGGCTTGTGACGGTGTGATCACGCCACCACGGTTATCAAAGGGGTCACCACGGTAATGCCCAGAGCCCCCTTAGGGAGTTTACACCACTGACAATCCGTAAACAGCCCTTTACATTTGTAAACTGCAGTTTACTTTGTCAAAGGTGTTTCTGCAGTTTACTATGTTGACTAGTCAAACTAGTGTATCGTGTCCAGCTTAGACATGGATTTTATCGTGTCCTAAATGTGTCGACCTATTTAAGACACAAAACCTATTAAAAACGTGTCATTTCGTCTCATGTTAAAAGTTTTGTGTCTGAAATTGTTAGCCCTGTATTAAAGATAAAATCTTGACCTTAATTTTCACCACATTTACAATACTCGGTAGTACGTCCTGTAATATTTGAAAATTTTTGAATAACACAAAACATGAAAGTTGAAGATATGATATGTTTCGCCTTTGAATAAAGTATGACTAGGATAACTATTATTAATTACTTATGGATAAAGTATGACTATGACAACCTCCATTATTAATGTATGACCCTCCAATTATACATATAGTGTAACACTTTAACGAGAAAATTTTAAACAAAAAAATTACATTTGCGATAGTATTAAAAACATTAACTACTCAAGTTAGAATTAATCCTTATCCAAAACACAAGCCCACTGGTATTTTTATTAAGAGACTAAAACAACAGAAGCTAATGAACTTTTGGGAAATGTTCGGTTCTTGACATAGCTTGATCATCATTCGAGGTCCAAAATGCATCGTTACCTATCATACAATTTCATTCAAACGATTAGAAATCAAAGCATTTAAACAAAAGAATTAAACACAAGAAAGTATATATTTTTTCAGCCCCTTCCCCTGGCAGGGTCAGGTTTCCACCCGACCGGGCCAGCTAAATATATTTTCTTCGCATAATCTTTCCTCGGCCGGGTTAGTTGTCCACCCGGCTGGGTCAGCTCTGCACGTTTACTTTTCACCAAATTTACATTCAAATCAATCCAAACTCATTTCAATCGCTTGGGGTTTATTTCTTAACATATCTAAACTATAATCTATTACCCTGATCCATAATTCATATAGTTTATACTTCCGTTAACCGTTTTGATGTTTTAGCACCTAAGTTCAAATCATCCATAACTTTTTAGTTGGATTATTTTCCACGATTATATCCATTACTCGAGCTTAATAACTTCACGTTCCATGCTCCCAATACCCGGGTTACGAGAACACACACTACGCCAAAATAGGTATATAACCACACAAAAAAGTGTGACTGTATGTCTTTCGCCTCACATATTTTTTTTTCAGGTCAAGTGTGACCAAAGCTCGAGTCATCATAGGTATCATACGGCCACACACACGTTAATTAGTCAGGCGGAGCCTTGACATGCGTTATGGAGTAATAGATCAATCGGACAGCGTAACTAATTCGTAACCGGGGGTTATGATACTTACATCGAGGCAGAGCTTAGCTAATTTTAGTGGGTATTATGCCCGAAAATTATAATTGCTATCAGAGATTGGGAGAGAAAGTTGTTTTATGAAGGAATTGAAACTGAATGCCAACGACCCCTATTTATAGTTCTGATCGACCAGCGGGTCGCGGCCCGCGACCAACATAGCCAAGTCCTTCGCGGGCCGCGAAGGAATGTAGGCTAGGTTATAGCCTTGGCTAGTCACGACTATAGGCCCAACACGTATACGACACGTGGCGCACTAGGGTGTCGCCTGGTGCCACTTCATCGCAGTCGGCGACAGGCCCACCTTGCCTGGTTCGCGCCCCGCGAGCGACCTGTGAGTTTTGTTTTATTTGACTTTTGTTAAATTTAAGGTATTTCGGGGTCGTTTTTCATTTACAAGGTGAATTTTAGGACATATAGGGATATTATAGGGATTTTAGGAGAGTTGTTATACTGCGCGTCGCGAGAGAATCAGGGGCATCTCCAGCGACACTCCTGAGTGTCCTGTTTTCGATTTCTTCGTTTAACGCGCTGGGTCTTGTCGTACATGTCCGGGGTTTCGATTATGGTTCTTCGTAGGGCCTTTTAGGAGTTGTTACAATTCATCATTAGGGTGAGTTTCGGCTGCAAAGTCTAAATCTTCTAAAAACCGTACAAAGTCATAAAACACAGCCGAACCCATAATTAACAGAGTGAAGGTTACTAAAACACTATATTCAAATCCTAAAAGTCTAAAAAAAACTCCAAACACAACATCGTAGAATTATGAATATAAAACAAAACAAGACATGATAATCAACATAAAACACATAATGTTAGTGACTGGATAATCAGAGCCTTATTATCCAAAACATAAATCAAAACAACAGATATGGTGTTTTAGTAATATTTATTATGTTATTTGTTGATTTTTGGTATGTTTTATGGTTGACGTTATAGTGTTTTATGAATGTTTACACTTTTTTTAGATATTTTAGACTTTGTAGCCAACTCCTACCCTTCACCATTAACTCAAATCTTATCATAACCATAAGAATCGTCGACAAGTTATCAACGATGGGATATCACTAGGGGATGGACCTAACATGAAATTCGCGGGTTTAGGCTTAGTTCAATCGGGGTTACAAATGACCTTGATCACACGGCTTGTGCCGGCAGCACGGTCATCAAAGGGGTCACCACGGTGATGCCCAGAGCCCCCTTAGGGAGTTTACACCACTGACAATCCGTAAACAGCCCTTTACATTTGTAAACTACTGTTTACATTGACAAAGGTGTATCTGTAGTTTACTATGTTGACTAGTCAAACTAGTGTATCGTGTCCAGCTTAGACATGGATTTTATCCTGTCCTAAACGTGTCGACCTATTTAAGACAAAAAACCTATTAAAAACGTGTCATTTCGTCTCATGTTAAAAGTTTTGTGTCTGAAATTGATAGCCCTCTATTAAAGATAAAATCTTGACCTTAATTTTCACCATATTTACAATACTTGTTAGTACGTCCTGTAATATTGGAAAATTTTTGAATAACACAAAACATGAAAGTTGAAGATATGATATGTTTCACCTTTGAATAAAGTATGACTAGGATAACTATTATTAATTGCTGATGGATAAAGTATCACTAGGACAACTTCCATTATTAATGTATGACCCTCCAATTATACATATAGTGTAACACTTTAACGAGAAAATTTTAAACAAAAAAATTACATTTACGATAGTATTAAAAACATTAACTACTCAAGTTAGAATTAATCCTTATCCAAAACACAAGCCCACTGGTATTTTTATTAAGAGACTAAAACAACAGAAGCTAATGAACTTTTGGGAAGTGTTCGGTTCTTGACATGGCTTGATCATCATTCGAGGTCCAAAGTGCATCGTTACCTATCATACAATTTCATTCAAACGATTAGAAATCAAAGTATTTAAACAAAAGAATTAAACACAAGAAAGTATATATTTTTTCAGCCCCTTCCCCTGGCCGGGTCAGGTTTCAACCCGACCAGGTCAGCTAAACATATTTTCTGCGCATAACCTTTCCTCGGCCGGGTTAGTTGTCCACCCGACTGGGTCAGCTCTGCACGTTTATTTTTCACCAAATTTACATTCAAATCAATCCAAACTCATTTCAATCGCTTGGGGTTTATTTCTTAACATATCTAAACTATAATCCATTACCCGGATCCATAATTCATATAGTTCATACTTCCGTTAACCGTTTTGATGTTTAGGCACCTAAGTTCAAATCATCCATAACTTTTTAGTTGGATTATTTTCCACGATTATATCCATTACTCAAGCTTAATAACTTCACGTTCCATGCTCCCAATACCCGGGTTACGAGAACACACACTACGCCAAAATAGGTATATAACCACACAAAAAAGTGTGACTGTATGTCTTTCGCCTCACATATTTTTTCAGGTCAAGTGTGACCAAAGCTCGAGTCACATAGGTATCATACGGCCACACACACGTTTTAGTTTCCGTAGAACTTAAAAGTGTGGTCAAAGGGTACCAACATGTTTAGTTAAAATCTAATATTTCCACCATTAAGTGTGGCTAAAGAGTAGAAATGGCCACAGGTATTTACTTTAAGCGTGACTATTACTCCTATATAGGCACATAAATTACCAAAAAAAAATTGTTTTAGCTACATCAATTAAAAAAGTGTGGCAAAAAGGGTTGTTGCAATCAAGAATTTTACTCATTAAATGTGGCTAAAAGGTTGCAACGGCCACATAAATTATTGTAAGTGTGGTCGTTTCTTTTATGTAGTCACATAAACTTAGTGTAAGTGTGGTTATTTCTATTATACAAACACGCAAACAAAAAACAAGGTTATTGTGTTGTGGCTAATGGTTATTTATAGCCTCACAAAATCTTGTAATTTTAACTGTGGCTATTGTTAACCTTTGGTCACACATATTTTTTTTTTCTTGTAGCGATTTCTATCATTCTGTCACACAAACAAGAAACAGAGTGACTATGGTGTGGCTATTGTCTAACCTTTGGTCACACATATTTGTTTTTCCTATGACATTTGCTATAACTTTGTCACACAAACAAAAAGCAATGTAACGAATTGTGGTCGGCTCTATTATATAGTCACATTAATTTATTATAAGTGTGGCTAAAAACGTTTACTAGACATACAACATTTTTGTAATGTTAAGTGTGACTATTGTCTAACCTTTGGTCACATATATTTGTTTTCTCCATGACTTTTGCTATAATTTTGTCACACAAACAAAAAACAATGTCAAGAAAGTGTGGCTAATGGTTATGTATAGCCACATAAAATTTTGTAATTTAAGTGTGCCTATTATCTAACATTTGGTAACATATAATTTGTTTTTCCATGACGTTTGTTATAGTTTTGCCACATAGAAAAAACAAACTAACGAAAGTGTGGTTAATAATTATGTATAGCCACATGAAATTTTATAATTTAAGTGTGGCTATTGTCTAACATTTGGACACGCATATTTATTATGGTTTTATGTGACCTTTTTCATATAATTGGACATTTTATTTTCAATTTTTTATAAAATTAAAACAACAATAATCACGAGGAAACCTAAAAACCAAATGATATTAACAATATTAAACTAAAATCCATACATAAGTTTTCAATTTAAATACTAATTAAAGACATAAACTTCTAATCAAAACATATATACAAAAGTTCAAAGGGAATGCATCTACACATAAACTAAGAACTAATTCTAGGTTGTTGTCTTCAAATCCATATACTCAGTGCTTTTTGACTTGAAAGTGCTGCAACTTTATATCCAGTCGTTTTGCCTTTGTGGAATGCTCCAAGATTTGATTACAAAATCAAGGACATGCAAGCTACCAGATTCAAGTTATAACCGATTCAATCAATGACCAGCCACCCGGCATCAATGAGATCCATGCTTTCTGAACTACTCAATCCCAATAAAAGCATGTCAGAATACATGCTCGCCAATGCAAATATCAGATGGAAAACGTGTGTGTGAATTACTCACAGGTTTTGCTTCCACTATGGAATTGTAAGCATGTCAGAATCAGCACGTAGAGTTGAATATAAAACTAATAAAACAATTGTAAGCATGCCAAGAATCAGTGTACCTATGGTGACGACTTTGGAACTATTTAAATCATTGCAGGTGTAACATCACTCCAAGGGCATTGTTGCGGAAGCCAAGTGATTTCTCGTGCCCCATTAGCTGGGAGTCGAGGGAGACCAGGGACCATGTTCTTCAAATTTTTCCTTGGGTCTCAATTAACCCGAAATCCCCCGAGGCTTGTTATGGCACATATATCTCTTGCAAGTGCTTCTATATTACAATAAAACAGCCAAGGAGTTATACAACTTTAATCCAACTTGGTTACACAGCTTGTTAACAAAATAACTTACGCATATCACATTAGTCCACTGAGATGATGACTCATTTGGGTGCTTCTTTTTACAAAACTCATCCTAGAACTATACAACCAGTAGGAGACTCCTAGTGTGCTTTTGAGCCAGCTCCTAAAAATTAAAATAATACAAAATGTTAAGATACCATCCTCATGTTGTAACATACTTTCCAGAACTGTCCATTTGTTCAAGGAAAGTCACTAAAACAAGTAATAAAAAACGTTACATAGAACTACGAATGCAATTAGGTGTAACAACTCTTATCAAAAGTCAGACTTATTAAAATAATTAGTCAAAAAGGAAACCTTAATTGAGAGACCCAAGTGATTCTGAACAAACCCTGAAATTTTCATAATTTTCAGAATCAGGATTAGGGCCCCTAAAACTCAAAGGGGGTAAACCCTAGTGGACGATTATCCACTTAATTTGTTGTCAAGTTACTGAATTTCGAAAATTTCAACTCAGCAAAGCTAGTTTCAGTCGTGGCTACCCTATAGTCTATTTTGATTCCATACGGACCGCAACACTATCAACCTTACGGTCCGTAAGCAGTCATACGGACCGCAACATTGACAAGCTTACGGTCCGTAAGCTAGTAAAAATTCACCTATAAATAGCAGACATTGGCAGTCGTTTTCTGAACATTTTACGTCGACCAAATTCTCACAAATACACTGAGTTCGAACTGTTATTCCATAATTCAACCCCCGGGTATCGAAATTCTGCTACAAAACAGGGTATTAGCACAATCGCTGCTACGATTCAATTATCCGACGATCAAGATATCCAATGCATGTTTAAATGCCGCCCACATTAGGGTTATACTTTATCGTTCGTCATTAATTTGACGGATTGTCGTTAATTCGATAGGTAAAGTATTATACTTTATCGTTCGTTGTTAATTCAACGGATCATCGTTAATTCGATGGGTAAAGTATTATACATTGTCATTCATTGTTAATTCAATGGATCATCGTTAATTCGATGGACAAAGTATTGCATTTGATCATTCATTGTGATAATTTGATCTCGTAAATTATCGTAATTGCTGGATTGATTACTAACCCAGTTTTGTGTGCATTGTATTTATATTAGGTTAACAAGGCTAAATCATAGATTAGACTCTGACCATATTAAACCAGCAATGTGAGTCATTCTCTCTTTTTATCAAATCTATTTACAAAATCATGTTATTTTCAAAGTTATAATTACGGGGATTAAGTCTTTGTAATCACCAAATTACAGCCGGTATGTGGGGTATTGTGCACAGTATTACAGTTTTATCACTTTAGGTGGGCGAACCTAAATTTAGTGATATTCGTCATTCATTGGGGCAGCCAATGGTGATATGACCACAGTCACCGTAAAGATTCGAGTGACAAATACTGTGGGTAGTTGGATTGATATCAGAAACATTGTAATCGCTCTTAATACTGTAAATTATAACAAATGTGTCATTTTAGTAAATAGAATGATTCACTCAGTATTTTCCGCTGACAAAACCTTTTTCAAACATGTTTCAGGTGATCAGTTGTAATTCAGGAAAAGTGCTGGGAAGCATTTCAAGCTGACTGATAGTGGCTCAATATAAAATAAATAATTACTTTTGTAATATCACGCTTTTATATTAAAAACATAATATTGTAAATTATCGGGGTTTTATCCCGAATTGTGAAATAAAATAATCGGGGAAAAATTTTAGCTTTAAGCGATCCTGTTTCCGCTGTTAAACTCAATTAAATCAATACCGCAGTATTTCTGTCCCGCGGCTCTTGAAACGGGTCAAACCGGGTCGGGGGCCGTGACAGAAAAAGGTGGTATCAGAGCCACTGGGTTAAGTTGATTATGTATTCAGAAATGCTCCATTTTTCCTTATTACAGCCACTGGGTTAAGCTGATTATGTATTCAGAAATGCTCCATTTTTCCTTATTACACCCACTGGGTTAAGCTGATTATGTATTTAGAAATACTCAAATTTTCCTGATTACAGCCACTGGGTTAAGTTGATTAAGTATTTGGAAATACTTAATTTTTCCTGATTACTGTTATGTGATTATTTGTATTATTAACTGATTATTTGATTATTTGTTAGTTACAGTATGGGTAAGAAAAAGCTGTCAAGCATTTATCTTAAATTAGAGAGATCATCTAATGAAAAAGGAAGTTCATCCCGAACCAAATCCTCGAATCAGACTGAAATTCCTAAAGAAGGAATATTCGTGCGGAAAGCACAATACGAGGAATCACTTTCTCCTCACCGGAGGGAAATGATTATTAAGAAAAGTAAAGAGAAAATCCAAGAAAAGAGGATTAAACGGGAAACTCAGGAATTAATTGATAAATCACCTTGGGAAGATAAACTAGATGAGAAATGGGCAAATTTATATATGCTAGCCACAGTAGCAGAAAATATAAATCTTTAAAGATTAGCACCCTACTCTCACAATCTAGAAACCTTGTGTGATAAATAAAATTTGAAACCTAAGTGTGGTTGTCAGTTATCTTTGTAAATCAACTAGTACATTGTGTGAAATAAATTACAAAGTTTATTTGTAAATTTTAACTTAGTATTTTATGCATTTTGCATATATGCTACATCAGCATGAGTGAAATATCCGAAGATTTTCAGAATCTTAATCTGTATCCTGTAACTGTTGAAGCTTCCAAAGAATATACTAGCTACTATCCTGATGTTGAACAACCAGTAGAATTCAAGGTTCCACCCCTAAGCAAGCCAAAACAGAAGAAAAGAACTTATGTGGGATGGAGGAAAATCCGTAAAAAGAAGCCAGTTAAGAAACTGCCCAAAATAAATAATCCTTTGAAAAAGGTAAAAGAAATTATCACCGGAGAGAGTTCTAAACCACAAGAAATGGAAACTGGAAACAAAAAGAAGGATAAGGAGATAGAAGTCCAAATGGAGGAGATTACTAAAGAAGTAATAATGGAAGTTGGGCAAGGGTCTATACCAGCTCAGAGAGAAATCGGGGAAAGTTCCAATCCAAACCAGGAAAGAACTTTTCAAGATGAGATAGATTTTCTGTTGGAAAACTGTGAAACAATTCAGCCTGTCCAGACAAATCTTTTTACCTATCCTATTGAAAACCAATTCCCTATGAATTGGGAACCAGCAGCAATTCCTGATCCAATAGTTCACTCCCAACCCATAGGAATGGACGAATGGTGGACAAATGATTGGCAATTTCAAAATATTGTCAACGATCCTTACACTTTTCTTCCACAATTCGATCCAGAACCATTACCTAATCCACCCATGAGTACTGAAAACATGGCCGAACTCCGCCACTTTGGCGAAGAGTTGTTTGATATGGGAAATAGAATGAGGGAGATAGGTGGACAGATTGCTTGGAAGTATGACGAGAGGGAAATGCGTTTCTAAAACAGCAAGTAACGAGAGATGATAACAATGATAAAATGGTAGTTGTATAATAGTACTAATAAAGTTAGTCTGTAAATAATCAATAAAACTCTGTATGATATCTGTGAGTAATGATGCATGTTATGATAGATATATAAATAAAATCGAAAGATCGATTGTTTTGACTATATCTATATTATACAATTTTCTGATTGTTTGTATATAATTATTATTTGTCAGTTACTAATAAAATTTATATATATACATTATCAGATGGCAAACAGTAATGATGAACCTATTAATGAAGTTAATCATTCTGAACAACATTCAAGAGATCAATATATGACTCGGCAAGATATCGAAAACATTGTTGCTCAAGGGATAACCAATGCTATTCCAGCATTCGTCGCTGCTATAAAGACTCCACCCGAACCGCAACAACTTGTTCCGAGCAAACAGATTACTGAAGATAACTTCAGTAATAGTGTAAATGGAGGCAATAAGCATGATAATCATAATAAGGAACCACATCAAGCTCCATTAACCAAGAAAATGAAAACTGCAACGCCTGGTTGCACTTTCAAAGAATTCATTGCTTGTAAACCCATTGAATTTGCAGGCAATGAAGGAGCAACTGCATCACTGCGTTGGTTAGAGAAAACCGAAGCAGTTATTGCAATAAGTAAATGTGGTAAAGATGATCAAGTCATGTATTCATCCAATCTGTTCAAAGAAGGAGCACTCGAGTGGTGGAATACTGTGTTACAATCAAAAGGAAGAGCAATAGCTTATGCTATGACTTGGGAAGAATTTAAAGGTTTGGTGGAAAGAAAATTCTGTCCTGAGTATGAGAAAGAACAGATGGCGAATAAATTTCTAAATCATCGAATGATGAGTGTGGATTGTCGCGGATATACCTCGACATTCTTCGAATATGCTAGAGTGGTACCAACATTGGCTTCGCCAGAACCGGTACTTATTTCTCGCTATATTTGGGGGCTAATTAGCGAAATCCGCAATATTGTTAAAGCTGCGAGACCTCGCACTATTGACGATGCGGTAGAATTAGCCAACACTCTGACCGATGAATTGGTGCGCACAAGAGATGAAGATAGGAAGAAGGCATTAGCTCAGAAAATTACCCAAGGATTTCGTGTGGGTAATAATAACAGCTTCAAGAGAAAAGGAACAGGGCAATCTTCAGGTCCGTCATTCTGCAGGAAATGCAAAAAGAAGCATTTTGGAAGATGCGATATTACTTGCAATTTCTGCAAAGCTGTAGGACATCGTGAAGAGAACTGCAAAAAGAAAACAGTAATCTGTTTTAATTGTGGAGAAGCGGGGCATTATAAAACAGAATGTCCTAAATTGGTTAAACCAGTAGACAACAAACCTAAGGCGACCGAAGGAACTACTAAGAAGAATGCCAGGGCATTTCAGCTGACCACACAAGAAGCAGAACTTATTCCGGATGTGATAGCGGGTACGTTCCTAGTTCACAACGTGTATGCAAAAGTATTATTTGACTCTGGTGCAAACCAAAGTTTTATAAATACTTCATTCTGTCAAGATCTTAGTTTACCTTTAACCAATATTAGGCAGATTTTTACCGTTGAAACCGCAGACGGAAATTCAGTTAAAATAGATAAAGTGTTGCAAGAAGGAAACATAGAACTTTTAGGACATAAATTCTCTGCAAGACTATTGCCGATGAATTTAGCTGAATTTGATGTTGTATTAGGAATGGATTGGTTAGTAACCAACCATGCTAGAATCCTTTGTGATCAGAATTCCATAGAAATTCAATCACCTACCGGAGAAATGATTAGGATTACAGGAGATAAACCACGGAAACCCATGAAGTTCATATCAGTAATGAAAGTTGCTAATTATGAACGAAAACAAGGAATAGTGTATATGATTTCAGTAATCATTAGCACTAAAGGAAAAGATCTTAAGGAAATACCAGTAGTATCAGAATATTCTGATATATTTCCCGAAGATTTACCAGGATTACCTCCAGATAGGGAAGTAGAATTTAGGATTCATTTAATTCCAGGAACTACACCGATAGCCAAAGCACCTTATCGGTTAGCACCCACAGAAATGTTAGAATTGAAAAAGCAATTAGATGAATTACTAAGTAAAGGATTTATACAACCTAGCTCATCCCCTTGGGGAGCGCCAATGTTGTTTGTAAAGAAAAAGGATGGTTCAATGAGAATGTGTATCGATTATAGGGAATTGAATAAGGTTACAATTAAGAATCGATATCCATTACCTAGGATTGATGATCTTTTTGATCAACTTCAGGGGGCTAGATATTTTTCTAAGATAGATTTACGCTCTGGATATCATCAATTGAAGGTACAAGAAGAAGACATACCTAAAACTGCTTTCAGAACTAGGTATGGTCATTACGAGTTTACAGTCATGCCTTTCGGGTTAACGAATGCACCTGCAGCATTCATGGACATGATGAATAGAATCTGTAAACCGTACTTGGATAAATTTGTAATTGTTTTCATAGACGATATACTTATTTATTCCAAAAGTCAGACAGAGCATTGTGAACATCTTCATATACTCTTAACTTTGTTAAGAAAAGAAAAGTTGTACGCCAAATTCTTGAAGTGCGAATTTTGGCTAAAGGAAGTGCAATTTTTAGGACACATGGTGAATCATGAAGGTATTCATGTAGATCCTGCTAAGATAGAGGCAATTACCAAGTGGAAGGTTCCACAAACAGCAATGGAAATTAGAAGTTTTATAGGTTTAGCTGGGTATTATAGACGGTTTATTAAGGATTTTTCCAAGATAGCCGTACCATTAACTAAGTTAACCTGTAAAGCCACTAAGTTTGAATGGGGATCTAAACAGGAAGAAGCCTTTAGGATTTTGAAACAGAAACTAACCAATGCACCAATCTTAGCCTTACCAGAAGGAACTGAAGATTTTGAAGTATATTGTGATGCTTCAAAATTAGGATATGGATGTGTGCTTATGCAACGCAAAAAGGTAATTGCATATGCATCAAGGCAGTTGAAAAAGCACGAAGAAAATTATACGACTCATGATTTAGAATTAGGAGCCGTAATTTTTGCCCTTAAGATTTGGAGACACTATCTTTACGGAAGTAAATTTACTGTCTACACTAACCACAAAAGTTTAAAATACATATTTGGGCAAAAAGAGTTAAATATGAGGCAAAGGAGATGGATGGAAATCTTAAGTGACTACGATTGTGATATTCAGTATCACGAAGGAAAGGCGAATGTAGTTGCAGATGCCTTAAGTCGTAAGTATTATGAGAAACAACGAAGGGTTCGTGCTCTCAGATTAAATCTACAAATAGATTTAATGGAACAATTGAAGAATGTTCAAACTACAGCAATCAAGGATGATGCTGAAGGGATGAAAGGACGAATCAAAGAATTAGAACAAGGAGCAGATGGAATTTGGAGATTCCATAAAAGTAGAATCTGGGTACCTAAGTATGGAGACTTAAGACCTAAGATTTTAGAAGAAGCTCATAAATCTAGGTACACTATGCACCCAGGAAACAATAAGATGTACCAAGATTTAAGGAAGAATTTCTGGTGGATAGGAATGAAAAGAGACATAGCCAGTTATGTTTCTAAATGTCTTACTTGTTCACAAGTTAAGGCAGAACATCAGAAACCTTCGGGGTTACTACAACAATTAGAGATGCCAGTTTGGAAATGGGAACTTATAACAATGGATTTTGTTACCAAGTTACCTAAAACCAGAAAAGGTAATGATGCGATTTGGGTAATTGTGGATCGATTAACCAAATCTGCTCACTTTCTACCTATGAAAGAAACCTTTAGTATGGAAAGATTGGCTAAATTGTATGTAGATGAAGTTGTATCCTTACATGGAGTTCCACTCTCCATTGTTTCGGATAGAGATAGTCGTTTTACTTCCCATTTCTGGAAAAGTTTCCAGCAAGCTATGGGAACTCGACTAAACCTGAGCACTGCATATCATCCACAAACAGATGGACAAAGTGAAAGGACAATCCAAACTCTAGAGGACATGCTCCGAGCATGTGTAATAGACTTTGGTGGAAGTTGGGATGATCACTTACCATTAATTGAATTCTCCTATAACAATAGTTATCACTCAAGCATTGAAACCGCTCCATTCGAGGCACTGTATGGAAGAAAGTGCAGAACCCCAGTTTGTTGGGCAGAAATAGGAGAAAGTCAGTTATCAGGACCTGAAATAGTGCAAGAAACAACTGATAAGATTACTCAAATCAAGGAAAGGCTGAAGACGGCTCGAGATCGTCAGAAAAGTTATGCAGACAATAGAAGCAAGTCGTTAGAATTCCAAGTTGGAGACCGAGTACTGTTAAAAGTTTCTCCTTGGAAAGGAGTAGTCAGATTTGGAAAGAAAGGAAAGTTAAGTCCAAGGTACGTAGGACCATTTCCAGTGATCCAACGTATAGGACCAGTAGCTTATCGTTTACAATTACCAGAAGAATTATCTGGAGTACATAATGTATTTCATGTATCCAATCTCAAGAAATGCTTATCAGATGAATCTCTGGTAGTACCTCTTCGAGATATAGAGGTAAACGAAAAGTTGAAATTTGTTGAGAAACCTCTTCAAATTGAGGATCGAAAGATCAAGTTTCTCAAACACAAACGACTAGTTTTAGTCAAAGTCAAGTGGGACTCAAAGAGAGGAGCTGAATATACTTGGGAACTGGAATCAGAAATGAAGAAAAAGTATCCACACTTATTCCAGTAAATCTCGAGGACGAGATTTTTCTTAAGGTGGGTAGAATGTAACAACTCTTATCAAAAGTCAGACTTATTAAAATAATTAGTCAAAAAGGAAACCTTAATTGAGAGACCCAAGTGATTCTGAACAAACCCTGAAATTTTCATAATTTTCAGAATCAGGATTAGGGCCCCTAAAACTCAAAGGGGGTAAACCCTAGTGGACGATTATCCACTTAATTTGTTGTCAAGTTACTGAATTTCGAAAATTTCAACTCAGCAAAGCTAGTTTCAGTCGTGGCTACCCTATAGTCTATTTTGATTCCATACGGACCGCAACACTATCAACCTTACGGTCCGTAAGCAGTCATACGGACCGCAACATTGACAAGCTTACGGTCCGTAAGCTAGTAAAAATTCACCTATAAATAGCAGACATTGGCAGTCGTTTTCTGAACATTTTACGTCGACCAAATTCTCACAAATACACTGAGTTCGAACTGTTATTCCATAATTCAACCCCCGGGTATCGAAATTCTGCTACAAAACAGGGTATTAGCACAATCGCTGCTACGATTCAATTATCCGACGATCAAGATATCCAATGCATGTTTAAATGCCGCCCACATTAGGGTTATACTTTATCGTTCGTCATTAATTTGACGGATTGTCGTTAATTCGATAGGTAAAGTATTATACTTTATCGTTCGTTGTTAATTCAATGGATCATCGTTAATTCGATGGGTAAAGTATTATACATTGTCATTCATTGTTAATTCAATGGATCATCGTTAATTCGATGGACAAAGTATTGCATTTGATCATTCATTGTGATAATTTGATCTCGTAAATTATCGTAATTGCTGGATTGATTACTAACCCAGTTTTGTGTGCATTGTATTTATATTAGGTTAACAAGGCTAAATCATAGATTAGACTCTGACCATATTAAACCAGCAATGTGAGTCATTCTCTCTTTTTATCAAATCTATTTACAAAATCATGTTATTTTCAAAGTTATAATTACGGGGATTAAGTCTTTGTAATCACCAAATTACAGCCGGTATGTGGGGTATTGTGCACAGTATTACAGTTTTATCACTTTAGGTGGGCGAACCTAAATTTAGTGATATTCGTCATTCATTGGGGCAGCCAATGGTGATATGACCACAGTCACCGTAAAGATTCGAGTGACAAATACTGTGGGTAGTTGGATTGATATCAGAAACATTGTAATCGCTCTTAATACTGTAAATTATAACAAATGTGTCATTTTAGTAAATAGAATGATTCACTCAGTATTTTCCGCTGACAAAACCTTTTTCAAACATGTTTCAGGTGATCAGTTGTAATTCAGGAAAAGTGCTGGGAAGCATTTCAAGCTGACTGATAGTGGCTCAATATAAAATAAATAATTACTTTTGTAATATCACGCTTTTATATTAAAAACATAATATTGTAAATTATCGGGGTTTTATCCCGAATTGTGAAATAAAATAATCGGGGAAAAATTTTAGCTTTAAGCGATCCTGTTTCCGCTGTTAAACTCAATTAAATCAATACCGCAGTATTTCTGTCCCGCGGCTCTTGAAACGGGTCAAACCGGGTCGGGGGCCGTGACATTAGGTGTGGCTCAAAAATTATCTCCAACACTCAGCATGTAATGGTACTTAGAAAACACACTTAAAAAGGTAAAAAAACATACAACAACTATCAATTGGGTTCGTTGGCAGTTATCAAAGCAAGTGATACATCACAGAATCAAATTGATCACACACTGTATCACAATGATATATGCAAGCATGTGAAAAAAGTCTATGGAGAAACTTGCATAGCTGATTGTAGAAGCTACTTAGCTACCCACTATTTTAAAATTGGTGAAATGCAAGTTAAGTTGTAACTAGTTACATAATAGGTTGAGGTATTTTGGTCAAGCAAATAGCCAGTTTACTGTGAGAATAATGCAAAATCCTAGTAAATTTCAACCATATCAAGTCATAAAACTACATAAAAAACAATTTCATATGAATATCCTCTTAAGGAGGTATCGATAGGGTAAGCGTTCATACCATAATAATGATGATGATGATGACAAATATAAGAAATAAATACAAGACATAAAAAGTACAACCTTTATGATACTGTCATCTTACTTCGGTAACCATGACACCAGATGTAACACCCCGTGTTTCGAAAGTCAAAGTCAAGATTGAAGTCAAAGGAAGAAAAGATTGCTAATTGCGATCTGTCTTCACTTGCTCAATTCCTGTTTTGACTTCTCTGACTCATAGATAGCCTATTTTTGTTTTCACTTTAGTTGTATTATGTGGAGTATCTATTAATAATCGTTTAGTAATCGTTGTTTATCACTTGTTTAATCGCTTTATCGCTATCGCAATCGCAACTCGAATTACGCATTTTGGTTATTGTTATACGTGTGTGTGTGCCTTATGTGTTACTTGTGCATGTTTATTTATGTTGTGTGTGGTAATCAATCGAAACGCAATCGAAACTCAATCGCAATCGAATCGCAAACGCTAAGCGGATATGCAATAAGGATGCTTGTATATTGATATAGTAGTTGGGATTAAAAGTAATTTGGATAGGAAATTCTATCGCATCGCAAAGCTCGCAGTCGCAATCGAAACAGCAAAACTCGTCATGCCGAACACTCGAACCAAGCAACTGATCGATCAGGAGGCCAGCCGTTTGACCAGCCGCTCGATCGGACAGCTGTTCGACCCAGCTGCCATCCGATCGACCAAGCCCCTTTCCATTTCGGGTAACCCTATAAATACCACTTATCACCATCATACTTACTACTTTTGGCAACTCTCGTCCGACCAGCTCGTTCTCCCCACTTTTCTTCAGATTTCTCGCGATTTCGGTAAGATCTCGTCCTAAATCTTATACTTCCTTAATCTACACGCACTCCTAAACCTTTCTATCTTTTGAATCTTAACTTTTAACCATGAAATCGTCAAGATTCGAGGTGTTCTAGGATGACGTCATCATGTGTTCTTGAGAACTTCATGTTTTGGCCTCAATCCACCAAGAATAACCTAGATCTAACCGATTTCCACATAAACAAACAAAGATCTCTCATAGATCTAAACATATTCGCAATGAAAAGGATTGAAAGATGGTTTTCCAACTTTCTTTCAACTCTTTTACACTCAATGCCTTCAAAACCGATAGAATCGGAGCTTGTGCGACTTACTTACCATTCTTGTGGTTGTGTGGTCCAAGATCTGGATTCTATCCACGAGGTTTACCGATTTCGGGTTAAACATGGAACACCGTCTCGAACAGTTAACTAATTGGATTTGGGTGATTCCTGTCCGATCAGGAGTACCAAGTATTGACAAAGTTTCTGTTGCTTAACACGTTATCAAACATCTCGATAAAACGTCAAACTATCAAAACAACCAAGTGTAAGACGAACGGGTTGACCAGGACGGAGTGTCGTCCGAACGGACTACTGTCCGAACGGACAACCATCCGAACGATCAGTCAGCCGAACGGCTTGTATTTTGGTTCCACCATTAGTTTTCAAACCAAACTTCAAGGGTTTTGGGAACACCGAACGGATTGCCGTCCGATCGAGCTACCACTCGATCGACCGACCATCCGACTATGTGATGTTTTGAAACTTCAACACTTAAACAATTTTCAACATGTTCAATGCACAAAGGATGCCACCCGATCGAACGACCGTCTGATCGCGTGACAACCTGCTGAGAACTTGTTCTCTCTGAAGTGCCCAACCAATCGGGTTGCCGTCCGATCGTTCAACCGTCCGATCGACCGACCTGAAAGGTAGAGATACTTCAATGTTTTCAAAATGCTACAACAAAAACTTCAAGAGTCAAGCCATCATACGCAAACACGTCCTTCCAAAAGGAAGAAACAATCCACTCGAAAGGTCACCCGACCGGATGACCATCCGAGCGGACTGGTAACCGAATGACCGGCCATCCGATCGGACTACCATCCGATCGAACCGCTGTCCGACCCACTTGTACTTTGCTTTGTTTTGCACGCCACTTATCGTTATGTTATCGTTCTGATCAGGCTAACCCTACTCTCTAGCACTCCCTTCAATCCACCAACCGCTGTGAGTATACTCGAACCCTTTTTTATTTACGCACTTTTGGGTGTTACATACGTTACTTATTCTAAATCACATCAAACACACTACGCAATACTTTAACGCTAACCATTACCGCATGTTATACGTGACTTAATGAATGCTTGTTTTTTATGTTTACACATGGATTGCTGTCTACCTGCCTTAGCAACGATAGTACTATTAGTTTGGACTCAGCACCTGTTCACTCAGGGGTTGTTAAGGACAATTACCTACATGGCTCACAGTGGTGAGTGTGTATTGCGAACTGCTTTGGGCAGTCAACCAGCAGTCATTGGTATCGATAGGTTCATGTCGATAACTAACATGCCTCATTTTACACTGTGTGATTATGATGCTTATTTGCTTTCTTTGGTGTGAAATCGAGGCTAGGAAAGACCTAGGTCAACAATAAACACTTGTCTGTAATAAAAATCTGAGTTGTCGGAACAAAACAATTTGACTAGATCTTTTCTGTAATAATTGTATTATCAATTATGACATGGTATGGGACGTATTGCTTTAAATAGTTGGTAAATATAGTTGTTATGGAAACTTCTGGACAATCTGTTTCGCTCAGTGCCACGCCCCGATGTTTCCGCCATCGGTTGGGGTGTGACAGATTGGTATCAGAGCCATAACTATAGGGAATTAGGAAAGACTCGACCTAGTCCGAGTCGATGTCTTAGAAACCTAGTCTATAGTTAGGAACCAACAGACCAACTCATGCATGTCCAGTAGGGATTATGTGTGAGCGTACTTGCTATTTCTCGCTATTCTCACCTACGCTACACTATCATAGTACTCAAATTTTCAAATATGAATGAGTGATTAAGTCAAGAATAGGTGTGAAAAACGCAAACTCTCGACTAAACTGCTTGTTTAACCCACATTTTTATCTATAAACACGAGAAAATTGCGTTGAAATAGGAGTGCAATCCATACTTTAACGCATAATTCTCTTTTATTTTATCAAAACAGGAATGAAGTTGTTAAGCCAGGGGTGAAACCCTAACCTTGACGACTTGTTCCGACCTTTATTTGGTTTTACAAAACTCTCACCAAAGTCTTGACGGACTCCAACGACTTGAAGTCACGGTATGACTAAAGGGAGGCATGCCAAACGCCCAAGAATCAAGGCAAAAGCACAGTCCTGAAAGTCAAAGTGTGTACAACAAATCCTTGAGAATAGTTGAATCACTTTGGATAGTCAATGTCTAATAGCCGCAGACGATCTATTTCTCGATTTTTATGTGTTTTGATTCTGAGCCCGCAACTGCTGACTCTGATGATTCGTTGATTTTATGTATTTACTTGCTTATGTGTTTTAATTTTTTTTTGGAGACTTGTTCGATTTTCGCATTCACTTTGATCGACATGCACAACCCGCATAGCATCTCTACCCCAAAACGCTGATAAATCGCTAAATTGTGGACGACCTTATGTTACCATATACGCATATACTATACTATACGCTATGATAATCGTTGTACGCAAACCCTCGCAACAAAAAGCCTGCGAGCGTCGGCTTTTAACGATAGGTTTCTGTATTCTGACTGACTCTTGTGATTACGTGTTTTATGTGCTCTCTGTGAATCTGTACCTTGCGTGCTTACATGTTTACGTGCTTCTGTGTTTATGTGAATTTGTGATTGTATGCTTACATGATTATACGTGTTCCTGAGCTTTAGTAGTATTAGACGTGTGAGGTGAGATTCGATTACGTTGTGTTGAGTCCTGCGACGATGTCTGTTGCAGACATTGTCATCATCTGGATCTTGCGCTACCCGAGACGCCCACCGAAAGCAAGCAGACAAATGCCTCGCTGCCATGATCACTAAGCAAATGGCAAAGGTTGTACCCCAAGTTGTCAGTGAACTGTATGAGAACACGAGCAAATCCTCTGAGGAATCTCGAACTGAGACTCCCAAAGCTGCTTTCAGCTTCAAACAGTTCAAGGCATGCGGACCAAAGGAGTTCACCGGCGAAGAAGGCCCTACGGCTTTGTTTCAATGGTTTGACTCAATTGAAGTTACCTTGCGGCAGAGCGGATGTCCTGATAATCTCCGCACATTGAACGCTACCGGCATCTTCCAGTCTCGCGCTCTAGACTGGTGGACGGCTGAAAGGAATAAGCGCAGAAATGATGCAGCCTATGGTCTGTCATGGGACGAGTTGAAGAACATCATGCTCGAAGAGTTCTGCCCTCCCCATGAGCGCCAAAAGCTGGACTATGAGTTCTGGCATATTAAGCAAAAAGAGGGTGACAACGCTGCCCTGACTGCTCGCTTTAAGCAGCTCAGCATCATCTGTCCCAATCAAGTGAAGACGCCCTACATGACAATCAAGAAGTACATTCGAGCTTTACCCGACCGTGTTGCAGATTTTGTTCATGCCGCAAAGCCAGTAACAATCGAAGAAACTTACTTGCTTGCCGCTGAAATCAACGACAAGCGAGTAAAAGCTGGTGTTTGGGATTAAACTCCGAAGAACCTGTATCAAGTCACCGCCGCACCAACTGCCGAAACCGCCGTCGCTCAACCGTCAAAGTCCTCACGCCGAAAGAAGAAGAACAACAACAGTAGCTCCAGTAACAAGAACTGTGCTGTCACTACCACTGCTGCTCCACTTCAAGCCGTACCGGCCCAGCAGCAGCCCCATCACCGACCAGCACCAGTTACCTATGCACCGCCTGCAAAGCGCGCATACACATGCCCCCACCCTGCCTGCCCAACATGCTCTTATCATCACCCAGTGGGTCTCGCCTATCGTTTCTGTGCTCACTGCAATATGTACGGCCACTTCACTGCTAACTGCCGTACTGGTCCCCGTCAATCCCCAGCTCAAGCCACTGCTCATCAAGCTCTGCTCCCAGCCCCGCAAGTCCAACAAGCGGCTCAGGCACCCGCGGTCAACGCCCGAGTCTGCTTCGTATGGGGTGATCCCAACCACTTTGCGAACATGTGCCCGAACAGGGTGGTGAAACAAGAGCCCCAGCAACATCAGCCTCAACAGCAGCAACAGCCTCAGCAGTAATAGCAAGCAGCACGCGCCAGAACTTTCAACATCAATGTGCGCCAAGCCCAGACTGACAACAACGTGGTCAATGGTACGTTCCTTGTGAATGGTATTTATGCATCATGTTTGTTTGATACTGGAGCCGATAACTGCTTTGTTTCGTTTGAATTCGAGAAGCTTCTTAGTCGTAAATGCTCCCATATCCCCTCGACGTTCGATGTTGAAGTCGCCACCAGAAGAACTGTCGCCGTTAATTCTGTTCTTCGTGATTGTACTCTTGAGGTCAACAATCACATCTTCCCAATCGACCTTATTCCGATGCAACTCGGAAGTTTTGACGTCATAGTAGGCATGGACTTTCTTCGCGAAAACCATGCTGAAGTTGTGTGCTTCGATAAGATGACTCGATTCTCGCTCGCGAATGATGATTTATTATGTGTCTATGGTGAAACTGCTTCGAAAAGTCTCAAGCTCATGTCATGTGTCCAAGCTAGCAAGTATCTCCGCAAGAATACAAAGCTTTCTTGGCTAACATTGTAGTAGCGGAGAAAGAAAAGAAAGGAAGACCGGGAGTAAACGATGTTCCAGTGGTTCGAGAATTTCCCAATGTGTTTCCTGATGATCTCCCAGGTTTACCGCCAAGTCATGATATCGACTTTCGTATCGACCTCATTCCTGGAGCCAACCCTGTTGCCAAAGCCCCTTACCGACTCGTACCGTCCGAAATGCGTGAACTCTCGAGTCAGCTTCGGGAATTACTTGAGAAAGGCTTCATTCGCCCGAGCACCTCTCCTTGGGGCACGCCAGTCCTTTTCGTCAAAAAGAAGGATGGGTCGTTTTGGATGTGCATCGACTATCGGGAACTGAATAAGTTGACTATCAAGAACCGCTATCCCCTGCCCCGCATTGATGACTTGTTTGATCAGCTACAAGGTGCTACATGTTTCTCGAAGATCGATCTACGCTCAGGCTATCACCAACTACGCTTTCAAGAGGAAGATATACCCAAAACCGCATTTCGCACCCGTTATGGCCACTATGAGTTCGTTGTTATGCCTTTTGGTTTAACCAACGCACCCGCGGTTTTCATGGATCTGATGAATCGTGTGTGTATTTTGCTAAACAGCATGAGTGACTTATCTGACACCCTTCAGAATTTAAATCTCTATCCAGTAAGAATAGAAGTTTCCAGAGATTTCAATAGGTATATACCAGACATAGAAGAATCTATAGAATTCAACGCTTTACCTCTCGAGAAACCCAAACCTAAGAAAATGGAAATTGGGGAAAGCTCTAGGCGAATTGGGGGATTACCATCTCAGGAAGAGTTAGATTTTATAATGGCAAGCTATAATACTATTAAGCCTGTTAATGAAAATGTTTTTATTCATTCTCTTGAAACACAACTACCACTGAACTTAGAACCAGCTATTCCAAACCCTTCAATCCACTCACAAATAGACGACTGGTTGACAAATGAAATACAGCTCCAAAACCATCCCTATAAGCTTTTTCCTCAGTTCAATCCAGAACCTTTACCAAATCCACCAATGAGTAACGAGAATATGGCTGAATTCCGCCACTTTGGTGAAGAACTAATGGATACTGGGAATAGGATCCAAGAGATTGGGGGACAGATCTCCTGGAAATACGATGAGAGTGAACGCCGTTATTAGAATATCATCTGACAAAGGATAGGGGATTTATGGAACTATGGTGGTGTAATAGTAATAATAAAATCAGTATTTGTAAAATAAATAATACAATGGTTGTATATAGAAGCATGCTATAATCTATAAAATAAATAAAATTTTAGAAAATTTACAAATTTTGTTTGTATATTCGTTTATGTGATTATGTGCAATTAATTGTGACAGTGGATTATTTCTTTTATACTAATTATTTAACTATAAATTAGATATCAGATGGAAAACTCTAATAATGAACCAGTTAATGAGATTAACCAATCTGAGCAACAACCGGGGGATCAATATATGACTAGGCAGGATATAGAAAATATCGTTGCTCAAGGGATAGCCAACGCTATTCCAGCAATAGTTACTCAAGGGATAGCCAACGCTATTCCATCAATCGTTGCTGCTACTAAAAATCCAATCGAACCGCAACAAATCGTTCCTAGCAAACGTATTTCTGAAGATAACTTCAGTAATAGCGTAAACGGAGGCAATAATCATACTAATCATGAGAATGAACCACGGCAAGCTCCTCCTCCTAAGAAAATGAAAGCTGCAATGCCTGGTTGCACTTACAAAGAAATTCTTGCTTGTAAACCCACTAAGTTTGCAGGCAATGAAGGAGCGACTGCGGCACTGCGTTGGTTAGAGAAAACCGAGGCAGTAATTGCCATAAGTAAATGTGCTCAGGATGATCAGGTCATGTATGCGTCAAACCTTTTCAAATAAGGGGCGCTAGAATGGTGGAATACGGTGTTACAAGCAAAAGGAAGAAGGATGGCGTATGCTATGAACTGGGAAGAATTTAAGAGCTATGTAGAAAGAAAATTTTATCCTGAGTATGAAAAGGAACAAATGACAAATAAGTTTCTAACCCACCGGATGGTGGATGTAGATTGTCGAGGGTATACTTCGACATTCTTCGAGTATGCTCGAGTAGTACCAACACTGGCTTCGCCAGAGCCGGTACTTACTTCTCGTTATATTTGGGGATTAATTTCCGAAATCCGTAATGTCGTCAAAGCTGCGAAACCTCGCACGATTGATGATGCGGTAGATTTAGCCAATACTCTGACTGACGAACTAGTACGGACAAGAGAAGAAAATAGAGGGAAGGAAGTAGCCCAAAAGATTACCCAAGGATTCCGTCCGGGTAACCATAACAATTTCAAGAAAGGAGGGAATGGGCAATCTTCCACTAGTCCATTTTGCAATTCTTGCAAAAGGAAGCATTTTGGAAGATGCAAAGGATATTGCAATTTTTGCAAAATTCCGGGGCATCAAGAAGAAGACTGCAGGAGGAAGAAATTTTCAGTATGCTACAACTGTGGAGAAGCTGGACATCTTAGGCTAGATTGTCCAAAACTTAACAAACCATCTGACAATAAAGTCAAACCTGCAGAAGGAGCAAAAAGGAATGTAAGAGCCTTCCAGTAACACCTCGAAAATTCACGTCCTATAATGTATTGACACGTGTCATATGCTTGAACGTGTGAAAGAATGTTCGGAAAGGACTGAAGTTGACAATCATGAAAAGTATATGAAAAATACGAGTTCTAAATGTCAACAGTGAATAAATATATTGTACATTAGCCCTACATGATGCTCATACCTTTAAACGAATAAATCACGGATCATACGAAGTTAAATATGAAGGAAAGTGAGAGATTACAAACTACAGGGGTTAAATGTGTCAACATGTTTAAGTTATACCTCTGAGTGACCTTTTGACAAACCCGAAGCTTTGTAACGGTTAATTATGCTCACTAGAATACACGATATAAATTTCATAAAGTTTCCTTATCGTATGAGCAAGTTGTGATCAAATTCGTTTACAAGGGGTTAAAGCGTTAACGTTGAAAGTTATGACTTTTCGGGTTAACCGGAAGTGTCCAGGGACTTGGCAAAGTGGGTACAAGTCTTAAAGCCCTTGTAGGTAAATACTAAGGGGTCAAATTGCAATATATAAGCTTAGTTGACCTTTCGTGAAGCCAAGGGACAAGTTGCAAAAACAAGAAAATGAAAAATCTGATTTTTAGGCCCATGCGGGCCGCGTAAAGGCTGATTAAACCTTACGCGGGCCGCGTCAGGACGTCAGATGCAGAAACATTGAACAGCAGCCAAATTTCGTGCATAAACCGATTTTCCACATCTTTCTTGACCCCTAAACCACCCCTAGACACTTAGGGACACTTGTTGGTGATTTGTGGTCAATGGTAGACTTGTGTGTCAACAAGTTATGGTGATTTGATCACTATATAAAGCCATGAAGTTGCAACTTTGTTCCTCACACCTTCATCTACATATTGGAGCATTTCTGGAGCTCCCAAGCAGGCTCAAGTCTTCACATTTCGTGCATAGGACCTTGGTAAGCTTGCTAAACCTTTCTTGGTTAAGTTTTAGCTTAGTTTTAGCTTAAAAGTCAAACCGTCGTAATTAACGGTTGACTTTAAGATTAATCACTAATGGTCCAGTGATTAGTCGAATCAAAAGTAGTTATAAGTTGGTAATTATGTGGGTAATAAACCCTTAAAAGGGTTCCCCCTGATTCCCACTCTAACTTGGTCTAATGTCGGGTCAAACTTGTATTTAAAAAGTCAACAGGATACTTAGTTTACAATTTATGCATAATTAGCAATGTAGAACATATACAACCTGTTGGATCATTGTTATAACTTAGTAATTAGTGTAAGAACATGTCTAAACATGTTCAACCCGACAATTCTCTGTAAAGACCCGGTTCGGAACCGAAAGTGGCATAGTTTGACTTTCACATTGACTTTCAGTTCTGACCCGTTTAAGCATGTTTTAGAAATGCCTTAGGGCTTTATTTGGACCAGGTAACATGCTAGTATAACCCTCTGTGATTATACACCATGGTTCATTAGATAACCAATTAATATGCATGATTCCGTTAATTGCTCATATGTTGACCATTATGCCCTTTACACCTTAAAACGTGATTCTTGCAAATGTAAAAGAGTAGAAACCATACTTACTGATATAAAAACTTGTAATCAAAGTTTGACATCAATTCGAGGTCTAGATTGAGAGTTATGCTCATTAGCGCAAAATAGAAGCTTTGTGTTAATTAAACGGCGTAATTAGCGTATAGCCTTGTTAAGCCTACTTTTTGATATCAAAATCTTTACCCACTGATGTAATATATTATTTTGGGATTTTTAAAGATTTTTAAAGATTTTTAATTAATTTTAGGCTGAGCATAACTTATAGTCGTAGGCTTAATCCGGTAATTGTCGGTTTTGCCCTTACGGGCCATAAAATGAGTTTTACGTATCTAAACGACTCTAAACCTTTTGCTACTGATTCTAAATGATAAATAAATTATTTTAAGCCTTCTGGAAGTATAAAAATATCAGCTTTATGTATCAAACCCGTAAACGGCTTCTTAATCGCCTTATTAAGCGTTTTTAACGCATAGTAAGTATTAAAACTACATTAAACATAACCGGGTTGATACCTACTGATATTTTAGGCAAATTAGAATATTTTAACAGTAAGCAAAAGTTGTTTAACTCAGACTTCAGTTTTGAGTTTTTTCGGCTTATGTGAAATTACCAAAATGCCCCTACGGTGCATAGTTTGGTTATAATTGGTAAATTCACATATATACTTTATCCTACTTTTATAACTTATCAAAATAAGTATTTTTGCTGATTATATCAGACCTGTAACTCAGGTAAATACTTGAACTCTTTTATAACCTTTTAAATGACCAAACTACCCCTACGGGGCCTAGTTTGTGTTTAAATACATTTCGGGCATAATGAAAGACATCTTACTGATGTCACAACATATTTGAGGCATAAATTAACTTAGGAAACCTGTATATAGCTCTCATGAATACCCGTCACGCTTATTACGCGTACGGTTCGGTTTATGTAACAAGTTTACATAAATTAGCCGAAACGGGTCGAACCTTATTGGTTTTATCCCAAAATCCAGAATGTGTATGAAATACCCATATAAGACAAGTCTCTGGACATGTCAGGTTTAAATCACATTTTATTCCGGTCTTCGCTTAATCGTGCGTACGAACCGTATCTTCCTGTAAGACTAACCGGTCTAAGCTTAGGCTTAATTAAAGACCCGTTAGCATTCTAATTAGTTATTTATACCATCATTCCAGACTAGAGCTTTCCGGTAAATTGTACCTACGCTTACTTAAGTGAATACGGCTGAGTTATAAATTTCTGCTATTTAAGACAGGAGCTAGCTCAGGTAAATACTTTTAACTTATTTTCCCTATTACGGGCTTGGGATACGGTAATATAAATACCGCATGGTCAGGTATGGGATTCAAAGACCAATAAGTCGGGAAATCCAAATAACCTGTTTTTAAATCGTATTGCTTGACTGAAACATTGGGGATTAATGCGACCGTGTCCTGGATATCCTTGACTCATTAAATGCAATGGCCACGACTTAAGCACGGGGTGTAGGCATACACCTGACAGATGCTATATGCTAATTAATTAATTATACCCAATAAGGGATTCCCAATAAGGGAATAGTGGTGTGTCGGTTAATCATGAACCGGCATAGATCCGGGCCCCGTATGTAGAGCAAGTTATGTAAAACTGATAACATGAGATATAGTTTGCCCCAAGTTATAAAAGATTAATTTTGCCTCTGTGCATTTTAATCAAGTATAAAAGATTAATTTTGCCTCTGAGCATTTTAATCAAATTATAAAAGATATTTTGTGCCACGTGCATTCAAATCAATTTTCTTAAACTCTTTTCAAATGAGTCGGTTGAGTGTATTTACCAGTGAAAACTGACGTATTTTCCAAAAAGGTTAAGTGACAGGTACTGAACGTAATTGGCTGGAAGCTCAGGGCGCTACTAAGGAATCTTGCAAGTTCTAGGCGTCTAAAGTTTGTTGAACAAATGATATGTTTAAGATCCGCCTGTGGATCCTTTACTTTCCGTTGTAATACTGGATATTACTTTAAATTCGGATTGTAATATATATTTATCTTTTGCTTCCGCTGTGCATTTATATATTGTGTTGTTTGACTATTATGTTGCCAACTACGTCACGATACTCCCCTCCGGGCCCACCGGTGACACGTGGAAAGTTGGGGTGTGACAGGTTGGTATCAGAGCCAACATTGAGTGAATTAAACACTAGCCTTTTGTGTTTGATCTCAATGACACAGTAGCACATTCTTTGACCTTCTGAGTCTAGACTTAACATAGGATTATTTTCAATCCTAATATGGAAATTTTGCTTCCAATTTTTTTATTTGGATACGTCGCCAAGCGAAGAAGTTGTAATAAAAATTCTCCACGTCTGGAGCCTTGAAATGCTGAGCTTCGTACCGCGACCAGGGTGAGACGTGCAACCAAGGAGAAAGCATTCAGGAATTGAATGAAGAAGAAACTCCTTTGCTGAAAATCGTTTCCTCAATAGTCCTTATAAGGACATATTTATCTTTTCAGTCCCTCCGAGGACAACACTATTCCTTTCAAGTCCCGCTTAGGGCAACTTTATACTTTTATTTTTATATAGTGGAATGATTAAGTTTAAACTCTCATTCTAAACATGAAATATGAAAAAAAAATGAAAAATAACATTCTTTTTATAAGATCTACCATTATAATAAAATGGCAAAATCTAAAAGGACAAGACCTAGCCTCGGGTCATATTAAGACCGGCCAAGATGGCAGTTCCTCAATTTAGATTCAGATCCTTATTAACATTCCTTTTTGCAAGATCTACCATTATAATAAAATGGCAAAATCTAAAAGGACAAGACCTAGCCTCGGGTCATATTAAGACCGGCCAAGATGGCAGTTCCTCAATTCAGATTCAGATCCTTATTAACATTTCAAATTAGAAATTGTTCTGCATTAATTATTAAAAAGAATCTTAAAGGTAAAACCTAGCCTAAATGTCAATGCTGACATGGCCAAGATGGTAAAACCTAGCCTAAATGTCAATGCAGACATGGCCAAGATGGTAAAACCTAGCCAAAATGTCATTGCGACATGGCCAAGACGGTAAAACCTATCCAAAAGATTCTTAACCCAACTAAATGATCTCTGAATCATGGGTTAAATCATCAATTAAGATAATCATATTTTTGACCATACGTGGTAATATAACGCCTACGGGCCTTGCTCATTTCTACATGGGCCAAAAGACAGTGGTAGCTATGACTCCCTGTCTGACAAAGGTAATGAACTATGATTCAAACCTTCATGCCTCGATTCTCTAAAATCCTGGCTAATAATTTAAAAATTGTCCTTGTGACTAGGCCTTACGTGCTAATATATATTGTTATGGTTTATAATTAGGATAAATTATAATAGAAATCCTAAATAAATTTGAGCAATAAATTAACCGAACGTGGTCTCCGTTTACCATGGTTAATGAATTACCCTAAGGGGCAATTCCATAATAAACATCCCTTAGAAGGGAAGTGCCTACGGGCTATAGTTAATGTCCTCTGAGACTGAAGACAGTGATAGCCTACAACTCCCTGTCAAGAAAAGGTAATGAACTTTGATTCAAACCTTAATGCCTCGATTCTCCGAAATCATGGCTTATAAATTAAACTTGTCTACGCGACTAGGCCATTTGTGCTATCATTAACTTATAAAATTAGGATTATGATAAAAATCCTGAATAAAGTAAATATCCTTCCTCCCCTGCCAGTATGCATTTAAAAAAAAAAGAATCTTAAAGGTGAAACCTAGCCTACGCGGCCAAGATGGTGAAACCTACTCAAGGGATTCAGATCCTTGTTAACACCTAAGAACGTGTTAGCACTCCTGACAAATGTGATTCGATAAAATCACGACAGTCATCCCTATGTCAGAAATTTTAAATTCCTAATTTGCCTTATGATTTAGAAATCATGGCTTATATCATCTTATAAGATGATCATATTATAAACATCCGTGAGTGATGAAGTGCCTACGGGCTAAATTTGTTGTCCGATAAGACAACGACAGTGGTGGTCTTTGACCCTGTCTAAAGATGTTGGAATACTTCCAAGCATAATAGTCGGTAGGGTCCGTACGATCTCGACTAATATCATCTGAAAAGATGATCATACCATAAATATCCCTTAGGAGAGAAATGCCTACGGGCTATAATTAACGCCCTCCGAGGCTAAAGACAGTGGTAGCCTACAACTCCCTGTCAAGAAAAGATGCTTTGCCTACGGGCTATAATAAATTGTCCATCTGAGACATTGACATTATGATCTTTATGATTCCTTGTCTAAGGTGGTGAGCTATGCTCAAGCCGAATAGTCAATATGATTAATGCAATCCTGACTTATATCATCTAAAATGATGAATCCATTGTAAACATCCATTAGTGATGTTTCGCCTACGGGCCATATTATATTGTCCATTTGTGACACAAACATTACGATCTTTATGATCCCCTATTCAAAATGGTGTGATTATACCCAAACCTAATAGTCAATATGATCGATGTGATCATGACTAATATCATTAGATACGATGGTTATATATAAACATCCATTAGGGATGTTAATTGGCTTACCTTTCTGCCAAATGAATCGTCTTTCAAGACGATGACAGTTGTAGTCTATGACTCCCTACCCAAAGGTGAAGAACCACGTTCAAACCTTGAAGCCCTAATCTAATAAGATTGCGGCTTATAAATTAAGGTCCTTAGTGATAGACCATCGAGTTATGTTTTAAAGTCATTCATGGCAAGCCTTTGAGCTATTCATAATCGTCCGTGTGCCAAAGACAGTTGTGACATTATGATCCTCTGTCAAGCAAATATTGGACTAGGTCCAACCCTTAAATACCATTGATGGTCTTTTGTGACCTAGGCTAAGTGATATTGATATATTTTAAATAACGTTCATTAAGAATATTAGTGCCTTATTGGCCGGTATAGTTTGATGAAACCATGGTTAGTATATGTTAAGGCCATCAGGGTGATGAATAGCAGATGTTGGATTGCAACTAAGTAAATGATTCATCTGGTAATAAGAACTAAATCTCGAGTATGATAAACTCGGATAAGACAACAGTCAATCGCGCCATTAATGATGCGACGCATGCTATTGATACTACAATAGTAAACCGTTGAAAGTCCTAATGTACCCTCCCTCCAGATAAGGTACATCAGCATATGAAATTGATATCTCTTTGATCTTTACTGATTTCGAATACCAAATAGTATGACAAAAGCGCTATATGAGGATTAGTGTATCTTAATATGTTCCATAGATTGCTTCCATGCCTGATCAGTATGGAGGTTTAATGCATGGAACCACAAAGATATCCCAATGATCATATGGTACTAAAGTCAACTAATAGTATTCAAAGGAGATATCCGGAATGAAATTGTCCAAGGAAATGTTCCCGATTAAGAAATTCGTGGACTGATAACATAAATGTGTCACTTATTAGACACAAGCGTTGATTAGTGAACTGGAGCCTGAGATATGGAAATCTCTGTAACCTCCTTGTACCTTGATTATCTTCTCTTAAGATTACCCTGTTTACCCCTGGGAGGCAGGTAGAGTTAAGTTTAATATCCCATTTAAGGCTGTGTATTATGAAATCTCCAAGACAGCTAGTACCATTATTGGAAAAATCAAAAACCCTGGTTAGGTAAGTTTTAAGATATGGATTCATAAAGCCTAACTCAATATCCTGAGAATACGGTATAGTAAATTATGAAAGACGGTTCATTTTGCTTAGGCATTGTTTACCGCAACCCTAATTAGACAATGATTAAGAATCGCCATCAGCTGCCCAGGATCATCGATTTGTTCGACTAACGGTAAAGATTAGTTATTCCTTAAGATTTGTTTTGAGCAATGGTTGGAATAACCATCTCACCTTAAGATAAGCTTTTCTATAATAGCTATTATATATGTATCAAGGTGGCTCCTTTGGAGACCTTGTATAGATGAAATATCAAGACATCCGTTGGATGGACGAGACTTTGGAAAGTCCACTTATCTGGATCCGAAAGTTGCATTGGAAACAACGAATAAGATCTTACAAATCCCTAATTACCTGTAAGCTGCCATTATTAGGCAGAAAATACTTCCTTTACTTTAACAAATCTCGAGGTCGAGATTTCTTTTATGGGGGTGAGGATGTAACACCTCGAAAATTCACGTCCTATAATGTATTGACACGTGTCATATGCTTGAACGTGTGAAAGAATGTTCGGAAAGGACTGAAGTTGACAATCATGAAAAGTATATGAAAAATACGAGTTCTAAATGTCAACAGTGAATAAATATATTGTACATTAGCCCTACATGATGCTCATACCTTTAAACGAATAAATCACGGATCATACGAAGCTAAATATGAAGGAAAGTGAGAGATTACAAACTACAGGGGTTAAATGTGTCAACATGTTTAAGTTATACCTCTGAGTGACCTTTTGACAAACCCGAAGCTTTGTAACGGTTAATTATGCTCACTAGAATACACGATATAAATTTCATAAAGTTTCGTTATCGTATGAGCACGTTGTGATCAAATTCGTTTACAAGGGGTTAAAGCGTTAACGTTGAAAGTTATGACTTTTCGGGTTAACCGGAAGTGTCCAGGGACTTGGCAAAGTGGGTACAAGTCTTAAAGCCCTTGTAGGTAAATACTAAGGGGTCAAATTGCAATATATAAGCTTAGTTGACCTTTCGTGAAGCCAAGGGACAAGTTGCAAAAACAAGAAAATGAAAAATCTGATTTTTAGGCCCATGCGGGCCGCGTAAAGGCTGGTTAAACCTTACGCGGGCCGCGTCAGGACGTCAAATGTAGAAACATTGAACAGCAGCCAAATTTCGCGCATAAACCGATTTTCCACATCTTTCTTGACCCCTAAACCACCCCTAGACACTTAGGGACACTTGTTGGTGATTTGTGGTCAATGGTAGACTTGTGTGTCAACAAGTTATGGTGATTTGATCACTATATAAAGCCATGAAGTTGCAACTTTGTTCCTCACACCTTCATCTGCATATTGGAGCATTTCTGGAGCTCCCAAGCAGGCTCAAGTCTTCATATTTCGTGCATAGGACCTTGGTAAGCTTGCTAAACCTTTCTTGGTTAAGTTTTAGCTTAGTTTTAGCTTAAAAGTCAAACCGTCGTAATTAACGGTTGACTTTAAGATTAATCACTAATGGTCCAGTGATTAGTCGAATCAAAAGTAGTTATAAGTTGGTAATTATGTGGGTAATAAACCCTTAAAAGGGTTCCCCCTGATTCCCACTCTAACTTGGTCTAATGTCGGGTCAAACTTGTATTTAAAAAGTCAACAGGATACTTAGTTTACAATTTATGCATAATTAGCAATGTAGAACATATACAACCTGTTGGATCATTGTTATAACTTAGTAATTAGTGTAAGAACATGTCTAAACATGTTTAACCCGACAATTCTCTGTAAAGACCCGGTTCGGAACCGAAAGTCGCATAGTTTGACTTTCACATTGACTTTCAGTTCTGACCCGTTTAAGCATGTTTTAGAAATGCCTTAGAGCTTTATTTGGACCAGGTAACATGCTAGTATAACCCTCTGTGATTATACACCATGGTTCATTAGATAACCAATTAATATGCATGATTCCGTTAATTGCTCATATGTTGACCATTATGCCCTTTACACCTTAAAACGTGATTCTTGCAAATGTAAAAGAGTAGAAACCATACTTACAGATATAAAAACTTGTAATCAAAGTTTGACATCAATTCGAGGTCTAGATTGAGAGTTATGCTCATTAGCGCAAAATAGAAGCTTTATGTTAATTAAACGGCGTAATTAGCGTATAGCCTAGTTAAGCCTACTTTTTGATATCAAAATCTTTACCCACTGATGTAATATATTATTTTGGGATTTTTAAAGATTTTTAATTAATTTTAGGCTGAGCATAACTTATAGTCGTAGGCTTAATCCGGTAATTGTCGGTTTTGCCCTTACGCGCCATAAAATGAGTTTTACGTATCTAAACGACTCCAAACCTTTTGCTACTGATTCTAAATGATAAATAAATTATTTTAAGACTTCTGGAAGTATAAAAATATCAGCTTTATGTATCGAACCCGTAAACGGCTTCTTAATCGCCTTATTAAGCGTTTTTAACGCATAGTATGTATTAAAACTACTTTAAACATAACCGGGTTGATACCTACTGATATTTTAGGCAAATTAGAATATTTTAATAGTAAGCAAAATTTGTTTAACTCAGACTTCAGTTTTGAGTTTTTTCGGCTTATGTGAAATTACCAAAATGCCCCTACGGTGCATAGTTTGGTTATAATTGGTAAATTCACATATATACTTTATCCTACTGTTATAACTTATCAAAATAAGTACTTTTGCTGATTATATCAGACCTGTAACTCAGGTAAATACTTGAACTCTTTTATAACCTTTTAAATGACCAAACTACCCCTACGGGGCCTAGTTTGTGTTTAAATACATTTCGGGCATAATGAAAGACATCTTACTGATGTCACAACATATTTGAGGCATAAATTAACTTAGGAAACCTGTATATAGCTCTCATGAATACCCGTCACGCTTATTACGCGTACGGTTCGGTTTATGTAACAAGTTTACATAAATTAGCCGAAACGGGTCGAACCTTATTGGTTTTATCCCAAAATCCAGAATGTGTATGAAATACCCATATAAGACAAGTCTCTGGACATGTCGGGTTTAAATCACATTTTATTCCGGTCTTCGCTTAATCGTGCGTACGAACCGTATCTTCATGTATGACTAACCGGTCTAAGCTTAGGCTTAATTAAAGACCCGTTAGCATTCTAATTAGTTATTTATACCATCATTCCAGACTAGAGCTTTCCGGTAAATTGTACCTACGCTTACTTAAGTGAATACGGCTGAGTTATAAATTTCTGCTATTTAAGACAGGAGCTAGCTCAGGTAAATACTTTTAACTTATTTTCCCTATTACGGGCTTGGGATACGGTAATATAAATACCGCATGGTCAGGTATGGGATTCAAAGACCAATAAGTCGGGAAATCCAAATAACCTGTTTTTAATTCGTATTGCTTGACTGAAACATTGGGGATTAATGCGACCGTGCCCTGGATATCCTTGACTCATTAAATGCAATGGCCACGACTTAAGCACGGGGTGTAGGCATACACCTGACAGATGCTATATGCTAATTAATTAATTATACCCAATAAGGGATTCCCAATAAGGGAATAGTGGTGTGTCGGTTAATCATGAACTGGCATAGATCCGGGCCCCGTATGTAGAGCAAGTTATGTAAAACTGATAACATGAGATATAGTTTGCCCCTAGTTATAAAAGATTAATTTTGCCTCTGTGCATTTTAATCAAGTATAAAAGATTAATTTTTCCTCTGAGCATTTTAATCAAATTATAAAAGATATTTTGTGCCACGTGCATTCAAATCAATTTTCTTAAACTCTTTTCAAATGAGTCGGTTGAGTGTATTTACCAGTGAAAACTGACGTATTTTCCAAAAAGGTTAAGTGACAGGTACTGAACGTAATTGGCTGGAAGCTCAGGGCGCTACTAAGGAATCTTGCAAGTTCTAGGCGTCTAAAGTCTGTTGAACAAATGATATGTTGAAGATCCGCCTGTGGATCCTTTACTTTCCGTTGTAATACTGGATATTACTTTAAATTCGGATTGTAATATATATTTATCTTTTGCTTCCGCTGTGCATTTATATATTGTGTTGTTTGACTATGATGTTGCCAACTACGTCACGATACTCCCCACCGGGCCCACCGGTGACACGTGGAAAGTCGGGGTGTGACACTTCCAGCTAACTGCTAAGGAAGCAGAACTCATTCCAGATGTGATAGCCGGTACGTTCTTAGTTCACAACGTTTACGCAAAAGTATTATTTAACTCTGGTGCAAACCAAAGTTTTATAAATACTTCATTTCGCCAAACTCTTAACTTATCTTTAATCAGTATTAGGCAAATTTCTACAGTAGAAACCGCAGATGGAAATTCAGTTAAAATAGATCAGGTTTTACAAAAAGTAGAAATAGAACTTTCAGGTCATAAATTTTCTGCAACCTTATTATATATGAAATTAGTTGAATTCGATGTTGTGTTAGGAATAGACTGGTTAGTAAACAAACCATGCTCAAATTATCTGTGATAAGAATTCCATAGAAATTTGTGCATCCACTGGAAAAGTAATAATTATTACAGGAGAATAAGCCATGTAAAACCATAAAGTTTATATCAGTAATGAAAATTGCTAATTATGAACGAAAGCAAGGAATAGTATATATGATTTCAGTAATCATTAATACTAAAGATAAAGAACTTAAGGAAATTTCTGTAGTTTCAGAACACCCAGAAGAGTTATCAGGGTTACCACCAGATAGGGAGGTAGAATTGAGGATTCATCTAAATTCCAGGAACTATACCGATAGCCAAGGCACCTTATCGATTAGTAACCACATAAATAGTAAAACTGAAAAAGCAATTAGATGAATTACTAAGTAAAGGATTCATACAACCTAGTTTATCCCCGTAGGGGGGCACCAGTGTTATTTGTTAAGAAAAAGGATGGTTCAATGAGAATGTATATTGATTATAGGGAATTGAATAAAGTTACAATTAAGAATCGATACCCATTACCTAGAATTGATGATTTATCAATTCCAGGGAAATAGATATTTTTCTAAGATCGACTTACGTTCCGGATATCATCAATTAAAAGTACAAGAGGAAGACATACCTAAAAATGCTTTCAGGACTAGGTATGGTCATTACGAGTTTACAATCATGCCCTTCGGATTAATGAATGCCCTTCAGCATTCATGGAAATGATGAATAGGATCTTTAAACTATATTGGATAAATTTGTAATTATCTTCATCGACGATATACTTATTTATTCCAAAAGTCAGGAAGAACATTGTCAGCATTTGCATGCACTCTTAACTTTGTTAAGAAAAGAGAAGCTTTATGCCAAATTCTTGAAGTGTGAATTTTGGCTGCCAGAAGTGCAATTTCTAGGTCATATGGTGAATCATGAAGGTATTTACGTAGATCCTGATAAGATAGCAGCAATTACCAAATGGAAGATTCCACAATCCGCAATGGAAATTAGGAGTTTTTGTAGGTTTAGCCGGATACTATAGACGATTTATTTTTCCAAGATAGCTATACCATTAACTAAGCTAATCTGTAAAGCTATTAAGTTTGAATAGGGACTAAGCAAGAAAAAGCCTTTAGAATCTTGAAACAGAAATTAACCAATGCTCCAATCTTAGCCTTACCAGAAGGAACAGGAGATTTTAAAGTATACCGTGATGCTTCAAAGCTAGGATTTGGAGGTGTGTTAATGCAATGCAAAAAGGTAATTGCGTATGCATCAAGGCAATTGAAAAATGCACGAAGAAAACTATACTACTCATGACTTAGAATTAGGAGCCATAATTTTGCCCTTAAGATTTGGAGACATTACCTGTATAGAAGTAAGTTTACTGTCTATACGGATCATAAGAATTTAAGATATATATTTGGGCAAAAAGAATTAAACATGAGGCAAAGGAGATGGATGAAAATCCTAAGTGATTACGACTATGATATTCAGTATCACGAAGGAAAGGCTGAAGACGGCTAGAGATCGCCAGAAGAGTTATGCAGACAATAGATGTAAGCCGTTAGAATTCCAAGTTGGAGACAGAGTACTGTTGAAAGTTTCCCTTTGGAAAGGAGTTGTTAGATTCAGTAAGAAAGGAAAGCTAAGTCCAAGGTACGTAGGACCATTTCCAGTGATCCAACGTATAGGACTAGTTGCTTATCGTTTACAATTACCAGGAGAGTTAGTTGGAGTACATGTTGTATTTTATGTATCCAATCTCAAGAAATGTCTATCTGATGAATCTTTGGTAGTACCTCTCCAAGATATAAAGGTAAACGAAAAATTTAAAATTTGTAGAGAAACCTCTTCAGATAGAAGATAGGAAGATCAAATTTCTCAAAACACAAATGATTGGTGTTAGTTCAAATAAAGCGAGATTCAAAGATAGGACCCTAATACACTTGGGAACTGGAATCAGAAAAGAAGCGAAAGTATCCTCAATTATTCCAGTAAATCTCGAGGACGAGATTTTTTTTTAAGGTGGGGAGAATGTAACAACTCTTATCAAAAAGTCCTGTTTATTACTTTAATTGACCAATAGGAAACCCTAATTGAGAAACCCAAGGGATTCTGCATAATCCCTAAAATTTTCAGAATAGTTGGAATCAGGATTAGGGCCCCTAAAACTCAGGGGGGTAAAACCCTAGTTACGATTATCTTTATAAAACGCTGTCAAATTGGAAAATTCACGCAACGTTGACTCACCTGAGCTAGTTGGACACGTGCCTACTCTACTCTAGAAATGTCACCTCAGGCGACACGCGATAGGGACCATGAATCCCTTCGCGACACGCGGGAGATGCCAAATTTGGGTATAAATACAGGGGCATGGGACTTGATTTCTGGCTTCAGTTCGACGTAAAACTTCGAAATATACACGGAGTTATGCTCTGTTTACCACAATTAACACACACAGATCACTAATCGACGCCGCAATCAGGGTAATAACTCGATCGCTATTACGATTCATTTTCCGATCGATCAATGTACTCAATGGATGGTTAAGTGCTGCCCACATTAGGGTGATGCTTTGTCATTAGTCGTTAATTTAATGGATGTTTAAGCATAGCACTTTGTCATTCGTTGTGAGGGTTGATCTCGTGAGTTATCGTAAATGCTGTATTGATTACTAACCCAGAATTGTGTGCCTATTATTAAAATTTAGGTTAAAAGGCTAATCAGTAGGCTAAACTCTGCCCGTATAAATCTGCAATGTGAGTCATTATCTTTTTATCAACTATTTTACATTACCTCAAATTATTTTCAAAAGTTATAATTACAGGGACTAAGTCGTGGATATCTTGAATCACTGGCTAGTGGGGTATTGTGCACATTACTAATTTTCTCCCAGTTAGGTTCATTGACCTACTCGGGATAATCACTGTTAGGTTCATTGACCTACAGGGATAATCATCACTATTTAGGTTCATTGATCTAATAGTGGTATGACCATCGTCACCATTGTGACTTGTCACCATTGTGACTTGTCACCATTGTGACACAGCGCCAGATAAAAATAAGATAGAAGCCATTGTAATCGCGCTTATGCTGTAATTAATAACTATGCATCATTTTATGCAAAATGAATGATTCCCCCAGTATTTCCCGCTGACAAAACCTTTTTCAAACATGTTTCAGGTGATCTATTATTGTCACACCCCGACCACGTAGAACATACAAAACGTGGCGGAAATGTCGGGGAGTGTTGTAACAGAATTAATTGTTTCAAATCCATGGCAATTGAAGTTTCGTTTTATTGATTAAAAGTGTTACAATGTCTTAACAAACAAGGAAATACAACATAATTAACTAGTCTTGCATCTTTTATTGTCACTAAGGCCCATGTCCGCCTAAGTGTATCTTGATCAATCCTATGCTTCATTTCCTGAAACACATGTGAAAATAGGTACGTCAGCATAAAAATGCCGGCGAGTACATAGGTTTTGAGAAAATAAGATTCATGACTTCTGTTTAAGAAAATGTTTAGTCATGAACCTTGTAATTTGTTTTGTCTTTGTAAATCATTTGAAAAACAATAAGTTCAGATGATACATATAAATAAGAGAATAATGCATGGTTAAATGAATAACCATGTAAAAATGAGTTTGTATAAGTTAAGTTGTTTGTAAAACAATGTATTGTGAAAAGTATGTTATTTGTATAAAATGTTATATGTCATAAACTGAAATGATTCAAATAACGCTACGATATGTAATACCATACAAACACTTATATATAGGAAGTACCAGCGCCGTATCCACCATGCTTGTATCATATTACACACGCTTCGTTACTTAATCACTTACTCAAACCAAACTAACAATGTAAAATGTTCATGTCTAATGTAAGTCATGTAATGTATAACCAATGTCAAAAGTGTTTATGTGTCAAATGTAAACCATGTAATGTGTAACCAAAATGATATGTATGGCTAGTGAAATGTATCAACTAAACCATATGCACAAGAACATAGTATTGAAGTAAAACTTGGTTTAAATCAAAGCTATGTTTTGTGTAAATGCATGATCAATGTAAATCATGTAATATGTGTCAAATGTAAATCATGTAATGTGTAACCAAACTGATCTGTATGGCTAGTGATAAATATCAACTAAACCATATGCACAAAAACAAAGTATTGAAGTAAAACGTAGTTTAAATCAAAGCTATGTTTTGTGTAAATGCATGATCAATGTAAATCATGTAATATGTGTCAAATGTAAATCATGTAATGTGTAACCAAACTGATCTGTATGGCTAGTGATAAATATGAACTAAACCATATGCACAAAAACAAAGTATTGAAGTAAAACGTAGTTTAAATCAAAGCTATGTTTTGTGTAAATGCATGCTATACTGATACGAACATCTATGCGGTATTGTTATAATGAATACATCCAAGCCTTGAGACTGCGGCGATAAACCCTTAAACCACTTAAAGGTTTATCTAAATTATGTATATCGAATTCGGTCATTCCTTTCATCCCCTTTCCCTGGGATGTCCGGAACGGGAGTTGTCAATTCCTATGGTACCACTACCTACTAACGAACGGCGTAGCTAATGTTAATGAATGTATTGTTCCATTGTAAACAAACCAAATGTCATAACAAAATGTAAGCATGTGATGAAAACAATGTACTAAGTATGCACGCAATGGACATACATAGCATAAAATGTAAATGTAAAACGATGTACTAAGTATGCACGCAATGGACACGCATAGCATAAAAACAATGAAATCATGTAAAACAATGTACTATAAGTGTACTATTGAACATAGCATATATATGATGTGAAAACATGGAAAGCATGAAAGTAACAAGTAGGCACATGTGTTCCACCCCAAAACAGTTTGGAAAACAGTAAAAGAGGGGTCTATGTACTCACTTGAGATTGCTTAGTAGTCCTTGAGTAACAACCAAACAATGCTAGAGATCACGGATATCAAACGGCACCTAATATAGGTAACTATGTTAATAAACCGGACCTAAATCGGAAGATCGGATAGAATGAGGGTTCGTAAACCAAACGAGTGTGGAGACTCGTATAATATGGTTTAACAAAGCCTACATACTAAATGAAACCTTACATAAGTGCTTACGACCCATTACGACCCGTTTAGGTAGCTTATGCTACTTTAACGCGTCGTTTGCGTGAAACGCGTTCGGACCGCTTAACTAGTCCTATGACAAGTGTTATATGCCTAAACATGTTACATAATCAGTTATGTGACAAAAGTTTAGGTTACATATGCTTAATTACCAATTATACATGAAAAGGGTATTCTGGTAATTTACCTAAGGCATATAAACTACCTATCATACAACTACTCAAACGATGTGACCATAAGGTATAACCTCGGAAGGTTATTCCCTATATACTATGGTCACCTAATGTATTTGGTCGGATCCTAATGATCGACCAAACTGGGTCGGGTTCGAAGGTATAAGCGATTTATCAGATCGCTTACCCTACGACCCTAGACAACGTGGCAATCAGTAGGCATAGTCCCAAGGGACTATGACCAACGTGATTACACTCACGTTGCGAAGTTCAAACGAACTTCGCATTGACCATTACTGGTCAACGCTGAAAGTCAAACAAAAAGTCAAACAAAGTTTGACTTTCTGACTCGAAAAGCAATAAAATAAGGAAAAGAACGAAAGAATACTTACGAAGGGTCCCCGAATGCTAACCTCGATTCAAAAATCTCAGGTATGAAACAATAGTTTCAACTTAGAGTTTCTCAAATCAAAGTTCTTGTGATTTTGAAGCATGGGGGGTGGGGTATTTATAGTATTCGGTCCACCGTTAAGATCGTTTTATGGAAAACGTGCCTTAATCCTACCCGTACATGTGTTGCAAAGTTGTGGTAGCCTAAAATGATCCTTATCAGCTGAATTGGCAAGTTGTAAGCTTGTGGTTGTGGCTAAAACACCTGGATCATGCTGACTGTTCGTTCTAATCTGATCAGTCATGCGTACGCGGCCCGCTTCAGGATGTGCAGAAACTCAGGCGGGCCGCCTGAGAGTTGCAGATCAGAAACAAGTTTCAGAAATGTCAGTTTTGGTCCCTGCACGTGTTTAAGCCCATTTCCGACACTTCTAAGGCCCCTAAAGCCAACTTTAAGGCCCTAAAATGATGCCTAAACATTGTGGACATGAAACATGCTCAAAAATATGCCGGATGTTGGTCCGTTTGGTCGTACGAACGCGATGTTCGCTTAATTACGACGGAATGCGCATAAGCACGAAAAACGATCCAAATGACGTGACGAATGGATTTTTCTTATGCCGAACACTAAAATAAAATATTTTAGTGCTTACATAAATTTTTGGATGTCCGGATGTATTCAGAACGTAAGTTATGCGCGAAAATGCAAACTTGTGCACTTTTTGACACTTTTAGTCCCTGAATGACACAAAAGTTTATTTTAGCATACCGAACACCTCAAAGCCTATTTCTAAGCTATGTGAAGGATATTTATGGTATGTTTAACTTATGGTCATGCTCCGGAATGTCTGTTACAGTTCAAATTGGCATACTTTCGTAGTTTATCAAGTTTAGTCCCTGTAAGCGAATTAGCTTGTTTTTGCCATACCAAAGCCTTCAAAACTTATTTCTAAGTTATGTAAAGGTTATTTAAGGTATGTTAAGCCTATGTCACTATTCCGGAGTGTTTTTTGCATTAAACTGGTTATACTTACGCATCGGTGCGCGTATAACCTTCCAGAAAGCGATTTAGAGTTTGAAATCGAACAAGAGTTGATATGTGTAAATGATACACATATTTTTACAAATCCCAAGTATGAAATACTATATTTCATTGGTTTGGCATTTGTTTGATGGCCGTGGAGGCACAGGTGTTACAGTCTCCCCTACTTTAAGAAATTTCGTCCCGAAATTTATTTAGAGGAAACTTGTGAGAGCTTGAAAACATGAAGTTGAAAAGATCGGACAACATTGGTTAGGGTTCTGAACTTCTAGTAATCTTTAATAACATCATGATTGCAATGTAAGAGGGATACTTATATACAAGTATATGAAGCGTCATTGGTGCGTCCACCGTACCTCCATTACATCGTTCTCATTTTGTTATTGTTGTCACTATCGGTTCTTACACATAATAAACCTTACTGGGGTTCTGTGCACTAAATTTCATAATTATGTACGCGTCCATAATTAGACAATTCCTTGCATAGTTCACACAGTCTATTTTATAATGTGTAGGGTAAAACCAAATGAACAATCATGTGATGAGTGTGACTAGGCCGCCATAGAGTCCTTTTAATTAAATCAATAAATGATCTAAATAGACTATCAAGGAGTCTGTTCAGCTACATCACTAGATGTCGTTCTTTAACCAAATTGTGAATCAATCTTTTTTACTAGACCACTAAAGGGTCTCTTATGAATCATGGAGTGGTACTATATAATCCAAGGGTCTTAACTATTACATAGAAGCCCATTAAGGATTTAAGGTAGCGCCTTGAGTATCCTGCTACGAATCCATCATATGAAGATATGAAAGATTCTACGAGGATTTGGATAACGAATATCCAGAGTATACAAAAACACAGAAAATGCATAAAAGAAAACATAAGATGAATAAACACATAGTCACATAACCACGAAATTGTTTGTTAATTTGTCTTGTTAATTGCGTACATGCATTTAAAGCACACTAGGAATCCATTCCGTGGATTTCATTTGGTACTTTAAACGTTATCAAGAATCCAACTATAAAGATAGAAAGATTCAAAATGAAAATTCGATTTCGATTATTAGGAACCGAAGTGTTTGAATTAAGGTACATAAGGAATCCAATTAAGGACTCTGATTTGAATGATAATCATCCACAAGGATCCAAATGTGAAGATAAAAAGATCCCTTATGGATTTTTAGAAGTTGAAGATGTTTAAAACCTTGCACGGGATGTGCTTATGTCAAAACATGAAGTAAAATGTTTATGAAGTTGAGATGCTTGATATGTCAAGGTGACATATGAAGCAGAATTTGAAGGTTAAGTCAATGTACGAGAAAAAATATTTTTTGAAAACTGTGCATGGGGTTCTTTTAAGAAAAATGTGTTTAACGTTTTTGAAACCTTATATATAATACTTTTGAAATCATAAAGTGGGTGTATTAGGTAGATATATTTACAAAAATGTTTTAAAATCATGCGAGATGAATTTTGAAATTTTGTATAAGGTTTTTGAAAGACATGAATGATGCTTTTCGAAATCATGCACTTGATAAGAAAATGTATTGTGTTAATATTGTCTTCAGACTATATGAAATATTTTGAAATTAGGAAGGTTGGTTTTGATAACATGGCCAATGTTTTTGAAATAACATAGACAGTGCATCTAGAAAATTGTTTTCAAAATATATGAAATGTTTTGAGATCATGAAGATTGTTTTGAAATACTTGTACCGTGTATGTTGAAAAAATCAAAACGTAATGGGTATGAGATTTGAAAATACCCTTAGTTATCTAACCAAGGATTTAAAGGCACAGATGTGCAGAAGCATGATTACTCATAATGTCACTTTATTTTCTGTATTTCGTATCTTAGAATGAAACGAGTACTTAAAATTTTTGAAGGAATCATGAGCGATCATTTGAAAGAGAGAATCACTAGAGTAGTTTGTAAGGAACATAGTTCCTTGATGTAGGTAACATAGGAAAAGTCATACACACATGTAACTACACTTGTATATCAGAATTGTGAACAACAATTTATTTATGAACGAGACATATTGTTTCACAATACACGAAAACAAAAGAAACAAAGGCATAAGACAGCAACATCCTTTGTTCAGCCGGATGCTCATCCATGGGTTGGATTTGCATTAGCAAACTTTGGGCAATCCCTTAGGAAATGGCCCATCTCGCCACAGTTGTAGCAAGACCCTGGTGAGAAACGAGCTTGAGCAGAGTTGGTTTGTGGTTGGTTTGGACCACTTTGGTTTGGGGTAAATCGACAAGCATTTGCCAGGTGACCGAGTCGCCCACATGATGCACACAAACGACACTGTAGGTGAGCTAAGTGGTGTGCATTACATTTGTCGCATATTGGTGATGTTCCCTTGTATTGCTTCTTAGCAGGTTGTGTTACCACCCGGATGGGTCCTGCTTGATTTGGTACTGCTGTAGTTGGGCAAACCCTTGCCGTATGACCTATAAGTCCACAAATATGGCATTTGCGGCACTTCACACTAGCCTGATGATGAAGGCTACATTGGTTGCACAAGGGTGCAGTTCCGTTGTATGGCTTCCGGGCTGGTAGTGCTGCCACTTGGCTAGGTCCCGCTTGATTAGGTGTAACTGTTGCGGGTTTCCTTGAAGCCTTACGCTTCCTTGATTTTGGTGCTGGCTTGACTTCTGCCGCCTTCGATGGCTCTTGAGTGGCTTCATTGTCGAGACGAGAGACTTCATTGTTGAGACAAGCCATGGCAATGCCTAAATCCACAGTCTTCTGAATCACTTCGCCTATTTGCTGGACAAATTTGGCTGTTCGCTCGGACATTTGACCAGTGCTGAGAGGAATAGACATTCTAGAAGAAAATGAAAGACATTGGAAGAGGCAAGTGAAAGGTTATTGGATAATCAATACAGAATGGTAACGAATGAAAATTGTGATCATTTGTTTGTTACCTATGGCAAACAAATGAGATGGTGACAAATCAAAGTAAATGGGTCAAAAATAATGTATCGCGAAGACATGCTCGCCTATAAGTGAACACTCATCCCAAGAATTCCCAGGTAAGCACAACTGGTCTCGCGTCTGATGAGATGTATACGAAGTGCTTGCCTAGACAGAAAACCCAGAATACATGCATTCACCCTTCCAGTTCGCACGTGTTCACATTATTTAAAACCCAAAACCTTGACGAGATTTTGAAAACTCAAAGGGGTTCAAAACCATATAATAGAGAGTTCAAAACCTTACAATAGAGGGTTCAAAACCTAGTAATCAATCATCCTAGAATAGATGATTAGTTTTCAAAGCGGTTTTGAAGTTTTATGTTCTTGTTGTGGTCGTCGCCTAAGGATAGGTGACGGTATTGTTTTATGACTAAACGTAAGTAAACTCGCGTTGGGGTCCTAGAAAGGTTATAGACTAGGTCAAAGTATTACTAATACCCTAATTCCCTATAACCATGAGCTCTGATACCATCTTTTCTGTCACACCCCGACCACGTAGAACATACAAAACGTGGCGGAAATGTCGGGGAGTGTTGTAACAGAATTAATTGTTTCAAATCCATGGCAATTGAAGTTTCGTTTTATTGATTAAAAGTGTTACAATGTCTTAACAAACAAGGAAATACAACATAATTAACTAGTCTTGCATCTTTTATTGTCACTAAGGCCCATGTCCGCCTAAGTGTATCTTGATCAATCCTATGCTTCATTTCCTGAAACACATGTGAAAATAGGTACGTCAGCATAAAAATGCCGGCGAGTACATAGGTTTTGAGAAAATAAGATTCATGACTTCTGTTTAAGAAAATGTTTAGTCATGAACCTTGTAATTTGTTTTGTCTTTGTAAATCATTTGAAAAACAATAAGTTCAGATGATACATATAAATAAGAGAATAATGCATGGTTAAATGAATAACCATGTAAAAATGAGTTTGTATAAGTTAAGTTGTTTGTAAAACAATGTATTGTGAAAAGTATGTTATTTGTATAAAATGTTATATGTCATAAACTGAAATGATTCAAATAACGCTACGATATGTAATACCATACAAACACTTATATATAGGAAGTACCAGCGCCGTATCCACCATGCTTGTATCATATTACACACGCTTCGTTACTTAATCACTTACTCAAACCAAACTAACAATGTAAAATGTTCATGTCTAATGTAAGTCATGTAATGTATAACCAATGTCAAAAGTGTTTATGTGTCAAATGTAAACCATGTAATGTGTAACCAAAATGATATGTATGGCTAGTGAAATGTATCAACTAAACCATATGCACAAGAACATAGTATTGAAGTAAAACTTGGTTTAAATCAAAGCTATGTTTTGTGTAAATGCATGATCAATGTAAATCATGTAATATGTGTCAAATGTAAATCATGTAATGTGTAACCAAACTGATCTGTATGGCTAGTGATAAATATCAACTAAACCATATGCACAAAAACAAAGTATTGAAGTAAAACGTAGTTTAAATCAAAGCTATGTTTTGTGTAAATGCATGATCAATGTAAATCATGTAATATGTGTCAAATGTAAATCATGTAATGTGTAACCAAACTGATCTGTATGGCTAGTGATAAATATGAACTAAACCATATGCACAAAAACAAAGTATTGAAGTAAAACGTAGTTTAAATCAAAGCTATGTTTTGTGTAAATGCATGCTATACTGATACGAACATCTATGCGGTATTGTTATAATGCATACATCCCAGCCTTGAGACTGCGGCGATAAACCCTTAAACCACTTAAAGGTTTATCTAAATTATGTATATATCGAATTCGGTCATTCCTTTCATCCCCTTTCCCTGGGATGTCCGGAACGGGAGTTGTCAATTCCTATGGTACCACTACCTACTAACGAACGGCGTAGCTAATGTTAATGAATGTATTGTTCCATTGTAAACAAACCAAATGTCATAACAAAATGTAAGCATGTGATGAAAACGATGTACTAAGTATGCACGCAATAGACATACATAGCATAAAATGTAAATGTAAAACGATGTACTAAGTATGCACGCAATGGACACGCATAGCATAAAAACAATGAAATCATGTAAAACAATGTACTATAAGTGTACTATTGAACATAGCATATATATGATGTGAAAACATGGAAAGCATGAAAGTAACAAGTAGGCACATGTGTTCCACCCCAAAACAGTTTGGAAAACAGTAAAAGAGGGGTCTATGTACTCACTTAAGATTGCTTAGTAGTCCTTGAGTAACAACCAAACAATGCTAGAGATCACGGATATCAAACGGCACCTAATATAGGTAACTATGTTAATAAACCGGACCTAAATCGGAAGATCGGATAGAATGAGGGTTCGTAAACCAAACGAGTGTGGAGACTCGTATAATATGGTTTAACAAAGCCTACATACTAAATGAAACCTTACATAAGTGCTTACGACCCATTACGACCCGTTTAGGTAGCTTATGCTACTTTAACGCGTCGTTCGCGTGAAACGCGTTCGGACCGCTTAACTAGTCCTATGACAAGTGTTATATGCCTAAACATGTTACATAATCAGTTATGTGACAAAAGTTTAGGTTACATATGCTTAATTACCAATTATACATGAAAAGGGTATTCTGGTAATTTACCTAAGGCATATAAACTACCTATCATACAACTACTCAAACGATGTGACCATAAGGTATAACCTCGGAAGGTTATTCCCTATATACTATGGTCACCTAATGTATTTGGTCGGATCCTAATGATCGACCAAACTGGGTCGGGTTCGAAGGTATAAGCGATTTATCAGATCGCTTACCCTACGACCCTAGACAACGTGGCAATCAGTAGGCATAGTCCCAAGGGACTATGACCAACGTAATTACACTCACGTTTCGAAGTTCAAACGAACTTCGCATTGACCATTACTGGTCAACGCTGAAAGTCAAACAAAGTTTGACTTTCTGACTCGAAAAGCAATAAAATAAGGAAAAGAACGAAAGAATACTTACGAAGGGTCCCCGAATGCTAACCTCGATTCAAAAATCTCAGGTATGAAACAATAGTTTCAACTTAGAGTTTCTCAAATCGAAGTTCTTATGATTTTGAAGCATGGGGGTGGGGTATTTATAGTATTCGGTCCACCGTTAAGATCGTTTTATGGAAAACGTGCCTTAATCCTACCCGTACATGTGTTGTAAAGTTGTGGTAGCCTAAAATGATCCTTATCAGCTGAATTGGCAAGTTGTAAGCTTGTGGTTGTGGTTAAAACAGCTGGATCATGCTGACTGTTCGTTCTAATCTGATCAGACATGCGTACGCGGCCCGCTTCAGGATGTGCAGAAACTTAAGCGGGCCGCCTGAGAGTTGCAGATCAGAAACAAGTTTCAGAAATGTCAGTTTTGGTCCCTGCACGTGTTTAAGCCCATTTCCGACACTTCTAAGGCCCGTAAAGCCAACTTTAAGGCCCTAAAATGATTCCTAAACATTGTGGACATGAAACATGCTCAAAAATATGCCGGATGTTGGTCTGTTTGGTCATACGAACGCGATGTTCGCTTAATTACGACGGAATGCGCATAAGCACGAAAAACGATCCAAATGACGTGACGAATGGATTTTTCTTATGTCGAACACTAAAATAAAATATTTTAGTGCTTACATAAATTTTTGGATGTCCGGATGTATTCAGAACGTAAGTTATGCGCGAAAATGCAAACTTGTGCACTTTTTGACACTTTTAGTCCCTGAATGACACAAAAGTTTATTTTAGCATACCGAACACCTCAAAGCCTATTTCTAAGCTATGTGAAGGATATTTATGGTATGTTTAACTTATGTTCATGCTCCGGAATGTCTGTTACAGTTCAAATTGGCATACTTTCACAGTTTGTCAAGTTTAGTCCCTGTAAGCGAATTAGCTTGTTTTTGCCATACCAAAGCCTTCAAAACTTATTTCTAAGTTATGTAAAGGTTATTTAAGGTATGTTAAGCCTATGTCACTATTCTGGAGTGTTTGTTGCATTAAACAGTTATGATCCAGGAAAAGTGTCGTGAAGCACTACAAGCTTAAGAAAGTGGCTCAGTATAAAATAAAGAAACATGTTTTGTAAAATAAAAGATTTCTCCGTGAAATCTCAAGATTGTAAATTACCGGGTTTTATCCCGAGTTGTGAAATAAAATAATCGGGAAATATTTCAGTTTTAAAAAGATCCTGATGATAAACTTCCGCTGTTAAACTCAATTAAATAAATACCACGGGATTTCTGTCTCGCGGCTCCTGAAACGGGTCAAACCAGGTCGGGGGCCGTGACAGACTGGTCTTTGTCTTTCTCTTTGAGAAGTAGTGTGCGATTGTTCAATCCACGCCAAGGCATCCGCACACCCAGTTGATTTGTTCAACAAACACATTTTCTTCAATCACACCGTGGAGAAAAGTACCCTACACGTTCATCTTGTGGACTTTGAACTTCTTGTGGAAGAAAAATCCATGAATCTTAGAAAAACTTCAGACGTGTTGCAGGCGTGTACTTTTCATTTTAATCTATCCTTTTGACCCGATAAAAAACCATAACAACCAAATTTTGGCACATTTTTCATCTGGTTGAATTTTTCAACTTCATTCAACCACATTCTTTCACCATCATTCCTTCATCGGAATGTTTGTCTTCTTTTCTTTTTCCTTTCTCTCCATCAATGGCAACAATATTCTCCTAAATGTAACAATATTTCGGAGCCTTATGTCGCCGATCTTGTGCATGGACACTCCACTATCAACAATCCTAAGACTATCAATAGTTCCTCCTGGAACATCCTACACACTCATTCAGAGATTAGTTGGAGAGGGGGACCCAAGCCTTCACAGACTTGGGTCGTCCGTCATCATCGAGGATTGTGACATCCATTTCCCGATGATTCGGAATTGATGTAGCTCCCCCTGAAACAGTTACTGGTTTTGGTTTCTAAATATGTTTTTGTTTTTCATTTTTAACATTTGATTCAACAGATTTTGTTTGGACAACCTCCGGTTTTAAAAGCTTTTCAACATTTTTCCGTTGTTTCTTTATCTGTTTCACTTCTTGTTGTTTAACAAGACGGGGGTCCTGTTTTGGTGAAACAGATCTTTTATGGTATTTGTTACCACGGGGGGCATCAACCTTTGCCTTTCCTTTCGTGAGATATGGACAATTTCTGACAATGTGCCCATACTCACCACATTCAAAGCATGATCTCCGCTCAACAAACCTCGGAGTATCATAACTGTAAGAGCTTGATGATGAACTTCGTGATCTTGAGGTACTTGGTCCTACATCACAACCGTTTGTGTGTTGTGTGTAATTGTTTTGACTGTTTCTTTTCAAAATTTTACTTTGTTTAACAAAATCCACGTTGGATTTGTTTTCGAAAGTTTCAATTTTATCAGTCCCTCTGGATTTCATGAAGTTCACCTTCTGAATCGTCTTCTTGTTTTGGCTTTGTTTGCCTTTTCCCTTTCCTTGGTGAACGTGATTTTGCTTTCGTTGATTGTTTTGTTTTTGCAATTTTTGATTCCCATATTTCTTTCTAACTTCGGATTTTGGGATAGGAGCACACTGAGTTACTACAACTCCTGGGCTCGACTTTCCCAAAAACTTACTGGTAGAATCTTCGAAAACTTTATCAATCAAAGATTGATTGACATTCTTTATTGGAAAATCATTGTTTGAGTATATTTTATCAGATCCAATCAACGTGTAAAGCAAGTTCATGCTTTCACAGCTTCCCGATGAGGATTCAACAGACTTGGCTGTAGCAGTCACAAACGGTTTTGCAGGTGGATCACAAAAAATGTGATTTTCGAGAGGTATGTTTTCCTCTTTTGTTACCGTTTCTGACTGTTCAGAGTTAGTATCCTCGGATTCATCATCTGACGAATCAGCATCCTCAACAATGACTGGAGGATCCTGATTTCGTTCAGCTGTTGACACTTTCGCGTCTGCTGATTCATCCGAATCTGAGGATACTTCCTTTTTGTAACCTAGCCCAATTGTGAATTCCTCAAGGCTCAATGAAACTGAGGGCTCAAAATGAGGTTTATTTTCCTCATCAGGCATCGAAGAATAATCGTGTTTAATAGGTGGTGGACACTTCTTATAACCTATGCATGTGACATCAGTTTTCTTTTTCTGAACATCAATGATGTGATCCAGCACATAGCTAGAGCTTAAATAGCTGTCTAACTTGAGTCGGATCGCCTCACTTTCAAATTTAACACAAGCCATTTCTTTTTGCATTAACTCGAGCCTATTGTTGTAAAGATTTATTTCAGTTTGTTTTCTTGAAACCATTTTCGTTAGCTCGTTCTTATCATGTTTTAATGTTTCAATTTTCCTTTTAAATTCCTTTTCATAATTTTCACGAAACATGTTGGCCTCTGTGCATTTCGAAAGATCCACTATCAACTTTTGATTGTGCATATTTGTCACTTCAAATTTGTTTTGCAAAGCCTCATGTTTGCTTTGCAAGTCACACCACTTAGCATTAAAAGAAACATGTTTGTTTTGCAAGTCAGACAATTCAGCATTTAAAGCATCATGTTTGCTTTGCAATTCAGACATATTAGCATTTAATCCAACACACCTATCACATCTATCAGATTTTGATTCATCGACACGTACCTGACTGGAATCACTCTCAGATGTTGACCTATCTGCATCAGAATCAACAACCTCCCTTGATGATTCACGTTCAGATCCACCCTCGCTTGAACTTGAAGTTGTAACATCTTCAACTGAAGTTGAAACGTCTTCAACTGAACTACTATCATGTTCAGAACTGTCATCGTTTCGCGATGATTCACCATTGACAATTTTAGCATAAAACGCCGTTTTTGTTTGACTACAGTTCATTGGATCAAGAGATAATGGTGCTATAGTAGAACGTTGGCACTGTGAGGCAACTGGTGGTAGTGGATTTCCATACAAGTCTGTGGTTGGAGCTGGCTTTACAGGAACTTGTATCGGATTGCCATACAAATCTGTGCTTGTGACAAACGCCGTTTGAAGTGGAGCGTGTGAAGCAGGTCTTGCAGAAGTGCTAGGAGTTCCATAATACATATCAGTATTTTGTCGCACTGGTATTGCAGAAGTGGGTGCGGGATTTTCGGCCCATGATGGAGATAAACGTGACGGATTACCCCACCAGTTTGAACTCATTTTTGATGTATGATGATGAATACCTGTTTAAATCACACAAATTAAACAGTTAAATATGAATTTGAAAGCTTCTGTTTAAAAAAAAAAATAACACAAGCATAAGAATGTTTGACAAAATCCAATTGTGATTTCGTTGTTATGTTTGATGAAATCAGATGTGATTTCGTTCAAGAACAAGAACAAGTGTTTTTATCCGATACAAAACAAATACAAGTGATTTCGGCAATAAGGGTGTTTTTGGCTAAGAACTGATTGGGCCCAGAACTGATTTCGGCAATAAGGGATTTCGGCCCAGGGAGTGTTTTCGGCCCAGAACAGATTTCGGCCCAGAAGTTGATTTCGGCTGATGTTTGATGAAGAAGTGTTTTCGGTACAAGACAAAACAAACACAATTGTTTTCGTGGACCAGGTGATTTCGGCCAAAGCAATTTGGTTTTCGGCAATAAGAGTGATTCTGATTTCGGCAGAGGTGTTAGGTGTTCAGAATTGATTTCGGCCAAGAGGTGTTAGGTGATTTCGGCCCAGGTGATTCTGATTTTGGCTAGGAACCTGATTTCGGTGATAAGGTGTTTTCGTCCAGACCAATAAGGGTTTTCGGCCAGCAAAGATTTAGGTGAGCTTGATATTGTTGACTGGTTGTTTTCGTTGACTGGAGAGTATGGTGATTTCGGTGATAGGTGATTTCAGCAAGGGTGTTTTCGGCAAAGACAAGATGAGCAGATTTGATTTCGTCCAGCACTTGATTAATGGATTTCGTCCAGATAATTGATATGCACAACTGATTTCGTGGATATGTTTTCAGCCAAGGAGTGATTTCGTTGAGGAGATTTCTTCCAGCCGACTTTGTTGACAATTGAACCAGACAAAGACAAGAAGATATAATATCCAAACACAAATCTTATCTACTGACACAAATGGTCACTTTTGTCAAACATCACCTTATCTTTTGAACCTGCTTTTCAACGTTTCATCATGCTTTTGTACAACAATTTCAAACAATTAATTTTATAACAATAACAACTCAATACTTCATCAAACAAAGATCAAACATATATATATTTGAAGAACACTATGAACTCGTTGAAGATCATGAAGAACTCGATGAGTTTTCCGGTGCCGGAAAGTTTCCGAACAACAATTTTTGCGCAAATGTTCAATAAAAATCCTTTCTTAACAAGTATAAATGAAAACTAACAAGATTTTTATAAGAACAATCAGCAAAAACACAAGATTTTCAAAGATTTAAACCTGATTTTTCTAAAAATATAAACTTTTTGTTTCAAAAATCAAGAACAAATCTGGAAACACATGAAAATCTACTTGGTTTTAACAAGGAATCGAGCCAACGCTCTGATACCAATTGTAGGTCCACTCGGAGGATCGAGTAACCTCTATTCCCTGTTTTCCGACAAACCCGAAAGTGCGGAATCCAAACGGGTAAGTTAAACCAAGTGACGAACACGTAAGACACAACGATTCAACGATTAACACTCCATTGTATTAATCTAGAAAACGGTTACAAAACGGTGTTTACAAATGGTCTCTGTAAACTCTCAGTGTGTGTGTTACAATGTGTTCGCTCGCAAATTTATTCAGACTTGTCTACCGTGTTCTGTTCTGTGTCTGTGTATTTATACTGAAACACATCGACGAAATCAAGAAGCCAACGAAATCCCTTGACGAACATGGATTTCATCATGACACAACTTGACGAACATGGGGACATCGCTGTGGCACATCTTTGACGAAATCACATGTGATTTCGTCACCTTTTATGGGCTTGGGCTTCATATTAGATTTCGTCATATGAATGTTGGGTCTAAGGAAGGTTTCGGCCCAAGTGTGTTTGGCTGGCCCAACATGAATTCTGATAAAGAAGTTGATTGGCACTAGAGGTGCACAAAATAACCGGTTAATTAACCGTAACCGGTTATTAACCGAAACCGTAACCGGTTAATAACCGATTTAGGAATAACCGGTTCAATAGGTTATTTAACCGTAGGTTAGTAACCGGTTATAAGTGTTTAGTATAATAACCGGTTATTAACCGGTTTTTTTAAACCGGTTTTTTAACCAATAGACTGGTTAACCGAAAAAATAACCGAAAAATTAAAAAAAAGGCAAAAAAAACCGGTTAATAACCGAAAATAACCGGTTAATTAACTGAACCGGTTAAAGTAATTAACCGGACCAGTTAAAAAAATAACCGGTTAAAGTAATAACCGGTTAAAGCATTAACCGGTTAAAGTCAAAAAGCCAAATTAACCGGTATAACTGGTTAACCGATCCGATTATTAAAATTAACCGGTTTGTGCACCTCTAATTGGCACATCAAATAATGCATGCACATGAACGTAATCCAAATATTCAGATTTGTAAAGTTTATTCAACATGTGACATCATCATGACATCATCATGATGATGTCATGATGATGTGTCAGCGGGAATTGGTCCGCGGCTCTTCGTGCTTTGCGTGTCGAACTCTGGGGCGCACGACGGAGAAATGTCGCTACGTCGGGCTTGAGCCGAACCTAATCGAGTCGAACCGAACCAAGTCGAACCGAACCGAACCGAGTCGCGTCCACATAAAGTGTACCAACAACTGTAAAAGCTTCTATAATTCAAAAAACCAAACATGAATCCACTTTTAGACCGCATTATTGCAAATAAAGTTTTATGGATGATAGGTTTAAATATTGGAATACCTATAATAAAATTAAATAAAAAAAATCCACAAAGTTATCATGCATCACCTCATCAGGTCACAATCATACAGGTTTTGGTTTAAAGTAATGGCTGTTGTAAATTTCTTTTCTTTATTCATGCAACAGCTTTAAAGAAGAACGTACATGATTCACGTGTTTAGTTACACTCACCAAATCACCGTGTGATCTTGTGTTGATATAACGCTTCTGTTGACCAAAAGTACACTGAATGCTTCTCTGTGATGAAATAATTTGAAAAATGTTGATCTAGTGGATTCCCAAATGAACAAGTGATTTGAAGGGAAACTTGGATGAAGATGTTGCAACGATTTCGACCGGTAGATTTGAGAAAATGAGATAAATAATCGAATACATACACAACAACGTTTATGCCTTTACAGTTTACACACATATAGGTTAAGGTACATTATTCCTTAACGCCTTCACTACACAAAAAGACCATTGTGACGGCCAAAACAGTCGCAAATGCCCTTTTGCGACCAGTTTCGGTAGTCGGTTATACCTTGGTCGGTACATATCTTGCGACCGAAATGTTGTTGCGACCGATTTTACGACTACAGTTTGGTTGCAAATTTAGCCACCAATTTTGCGACCGAATCATTTTTGCGACAGACTTTGTGACCGAAATGTTAGCGACCAAGATTGCGACCACACTTTTTGCGACAAGTTTTGTGACCGAACTGTTAACGACCAAAGTTTTGACTGAAACTACTTGCGACCACCATTGCGACTGAAACTATTAGCGACCGAACTTTTTATTTGCAACCGCTTTTTTTACAACCAATTTTGCGACCGAAGAATTAGCAATAGAAATTGCAACAGAATCTAGTTAGGACTGATTTAGCGACCAGGTTTTCAACAATCAATTTAGCAACCGAGCTTCGCTTCAAATTTGCAATGAGTTTTGCAACCACCGTTTTGATCACAATAAAACATGTAGAATTAAAAAAATATACAAATTCCAATACCTAATCAAATAATTCTACACATTCCTAAGAATATTCTTATTCTTAAAAAATACCAAAACATTCAAAACTAAATAGACGTGTCCAAAGCATAAAAAGAATTCACATGCTCAAGTAGTTAGAGAATTTATTTTGTATGTTCATCAATAGAAATTAATTTGCTCTTTGACTTTAGTGTTTTCCTCTTTCATTTGGTCATTTGCAACCCTAATTCGCCGATTAGCTCAATCATTATGAGTTTGTCTACTCTTTCATTTTGTTCTCTTATACTTTCGTTTCTTTCTCTTGTCGAAGTTGTGCTATTTCCTCATTGAATCGTTGTACCTATAATACATCACGCTAAAACTAAACAACCAGTTATTAGAATCATATGTAGCTCATGTATACCTATTATGACCAATTACAAAAGGCTGGATCTATTTGGACACCCTCTGACACTATTTGGACACTTTTGGTGCCCTAGACGCCTCGTATAGGGCTATACGAGGCGTCTAGGCACTGAATTCAAGGGGGTCTTCAGGGGATGTCAGGCACAAAGTTTAAGAAAATCTAGATGCCTCGTACAGCCCTATACGAGGCGTCCAGGCATTGGGTGTTTTTTGGGTTGAAAGAAGGGGTGTTTTGGTGGATTTTGGTGTGGTTATTTTGATTGTTTTTTAATATGGTTTTTTTTAGCGAAATTTTTTTTTGTTTTAAAAAAGTTTTGTTTTTTACACTATAAAGATTCTATCGGCTCTTTAAAGAGAATCTACCGATTAAATATTATAATGTTTTTAACATTTTACTTTTTTTAATATTATTCTTCCGATTAAAATTTTATCTCGTTCAAATATTGTTTCCATATTATATTCAGGGGATATATTGTTTCCGTACTATATTCAAAACATATATTGTTTCCGTATTATATCAATTTAAGACAACAATCATTAAGTAACCAAATAACTGAAAACAAACGTAAATATGACATATATAAGATAACTTTTGTACATCCATAACAAAAAAATATGAGATAAATTTGTACATCCATAACAAAAATTAAAACTACAACTGGTCTACGCATCTGGGTCCGAATCTGGATCTGCCTGATGCGGCTGCTGCTGATGTGGTGCTCGAGGTGGTGGGAGTGGTATCGGGGGTAACCCCTCTCTCTGTCGTCTATCCTGCTCGGCCCGTACCAACCAACCTACCAAATTGTTGAGCCTGTCAAGCTCGGCTCGTATCTCCGGATGTACTGCAGCTCCCGGGGCATGACCTGGAATAACGTGGGGTGGAAACTGAGGCGCCCCGGGAGGTGGTGGTGGTTGTGGCATCGCTGGACCATCTAAATTCACCGGAGGGTCCGGCAGGAGCACTGCAGCAGGATCTGGCGGAGGATAGACTAACTCGAACTGCTCTGGTAGGGGGACCTCTATCCATATGCCCCATGCGCGGATTTTAAACCACGGGCCAACGACGAACCTCTTGATCAGTCCCATCCCCCACAACGACGGAAAACCCATCCGCGTCGACAAGACGGGCGGCGTCCGTAAATGTGGGTCCTGATCCGGTACGAGGCCAAATGAACGGGCAATGACGGTCAGGTACGCGCCGCCATACAAAAATCCGCGCTCCTGCTGGTGATGGGCGGAGGCGTAGTACTGGGCTGGACCGTGTGCTAGTGCGCACGGCCTCCTGTACAACAAACAATAAAAGAAAAAAAGATCTGTGGACGTACACCACTCACGGCTGTAGCCGCGCCCTGCAATAGAAGTAGCGAGCATATGGTGCATATACCTGCAGATAGTGTTAGCGAAATACAGAAATAGAAATTAATAAACAATACAGATAATCACAATAATTACTGCAATAAACGTACGTACCTGTACAATGGGTCACGAATAAATGAAACCCTCCCCTTCGACTTGTCGTGCTCCCAAATATTTTCCCCCGCAATCACCTACCAAAACCCTAAAAGAGTGGGTCTATCAACCACCACTAGCCCTGTTGTGTAAACGTCAATCTCGATCTCCTCCTGCATGTATAAACCGCAATGCACCACAAACTGTGCTAGTGTCATCGAATGCAAAACGCTAGCGAGCCTGAAAGAAATCTCAGGCGGAAGAGGAGCATCTGGGTGCGGAAGCGGCACTGGGCCCCAGGAGGGTGAAATGTGAATGACGAAAGGAACTCAACCAGCAGCTCCCTGTAGCTCGGCGTGTGCGCCAACTCAAAAAGACGATGCCACGGTGAATCGACAGGTATAAACCGACGCACTCTAGCCGTCTCCCTAATCTCATCTATCGCATCCCAGTCAATCGCTGCATGCGATCCAATGTGCATCCTCTTAAGCTTCTGGCAATGACGGGCGGCAGGGGTGCCGTCGGGAAACTCTGGATACGGGTGACCCTGCAGCGTATCCGGAGGCGGTAGCCGCCTCCGTCGCGGACCCCGCTGAACCGGCTGACCCCCCCGGCGGTGCCCCATCAAGATCCATCTAAATGTCATCGCCCTGAATCTGATCGTCCTCCATAATCAATCTGCAAATAAATACTGTATACGTATAATTACAATAATAATAATAATAATAATAGTAATAATAATAATAACAATAATAATAATAATTAAAAAAATAATAATTATTATTATAATAGTAATAGTAATAATAATAATAATAATAATAACATTAATAATAATAACATTAATAATAATATTAAAATAATAATAATAATAATAATAATAATAACAATAATAATAACAATAATAACAACAATAATAACAATAATAATAAGAATAATAATAACAATAACATTAATAATAATACTATTAGAATAATAACAATAATAATAAGAATAATATTAATAATAATAATAATAATAATAATAATAATAATTATAATAATAATAATAATAATAATAATAACAATAATAATATTAAAATAATAATAATAATAATAACATTAATAATTATAATAATAATAACAATAATAAGAATAATAATAATAATAATAACAATAATAACAATAATAATAATAATAATAACAATAATAAGAATAATAATAATAAGAATAATAATAATAACAACAACAACAACAACAACAATAATAATAATAATAATAATAATAATAATAATAACAATAATAACAACATTAATAACAAAAAAAATGCCCCGTCTCTGCCTCGTTTAGAGATAGACGGGGCGTCTTGTTCTACTGTTATCATCCTCAACCTCAATTTTCAACACCCAAACCCAACAAAAACCTAAATCTAGGGCAAACCTACGGTCTAAAGGCAAAAACGAAGCCAGAATATTAAACTATGGGCTGAAATACGTACCAGGGATGCTTCAAATCTTCGAAAATACGGTCCAAATACGTGTCAGGGGCGTATAAACGTATGTCTGTCGTATGTGTGTGTGTTTTGTGGTTTGGGGGTGGTAACCAGGGTCGTCTAGGTCTCCCCCTGTTATACGAGGCATAGACGCCTCGTATAGAGCTAGATGACCCGTCCAGCCTTTTTATGTAATTGCCATTTCATCTCTATAGAGCCCCCAGTATAGGCCTTAATCAGGGGTAAAATGGTAATTAACCAATCCAAAATGATATTTCTGGAATGGTTAATTACCATTTTACCCCTGACTAAGGCCTATACTGGGGGCTTTACAGGGGTAAAATGGTAATTTAATAAATACTTTTTTAATAATTAAAAAAAACCCCCAACAGTTGCCGGCAACCATATATGACGAGTATTGACCTATACGTGTTGTCTAAGGTTTTAAATTACCTTTATGCCCCTGATTGAGGCCGATACTGGGGGCTTCTCAGGGGTTTAATGGTAATTAATTAAAAGATTTTCAAAATTCAAATTTTAAAAAAAGAAATCTTGCCGCCCAAATAAGACGACCCGTCCAGCTCTATACAAGGCGTCCATTTTTGTTAATTTACTTTTTAACCCCTGGTTGAGACCTATACTGAGGGGTTCTCAGGGGTAATATGGTAAATGTACAAATCTTTTTTAAAAATTCAAAAACCAAAATGCCGCTCAAAATAGACGACCCGTCTAACTCTATACGAGGCGTCTGGGTTTGTTGAAATGACCTTTTAGCCCCTCGTTTAAGCCTATACTGAGGGCATATCAGGGGTAAAATGGTCTTTTGACCACACGTATACGCCTCATCTAGGTCTATACGAGGCGTATATTTGTAATTATAAAAAATGATAAAAATATGAGCAAAAATATTATTAAACTGTTTTAATCAATTCTAATTATAAAAAAATGATAGAAATTTTTATAAAAATGTTATTAAACTGTTTTAATCAATTCTAATTATAAAAGAATGATAGAAATTTTTATTAATTACAATAAGAATAATTATTGATAAAAAAATACTATTAATTACAAAAAATCATTCTTCCGTATCACTGTCGATGTAATTAAGACTGGAGTTTGATCTTGGTGGAGGATTCATTATCGATGTATACCATTCTAGACGTGGCAAGTACATATCTTCCCATTGTTCCCTATGGGGTCTTCGGTGGTTCAACCATAGCCCGTGTGCTGGTGGCATTGGATAATCCCCTTCCAGCTTAACATGTATGAAGTGGTTCTCGTTAACATGTGCAAGTGTTATGAATAATGGTTGTTGATTAGCCGGAGGACTTAGTATCGGGAAGAAAGTGGAACTCGCACCCATGGTTGTCATTAACAGGTGAACCCCGATACCGTACGTTTGTGTAATAAGAAGTCCTGCTAAGGGGAAGTCCATCCAGTGATCCGGGGGACAACCGGACACTGAATCCCAAATTGGGCCCTGACGATGCGCGTAAAAATAACCTTCATCCCATGCTTCAAATGTTGGGAACCAGATCGATTCGTTCTGATCCATTTCTTGGACAAGGTCCCTTCGAATGAGCCCTGATGTGCGTTAGGTGTGATATATTTTTAGCCCTTTTTAACACTTTAGACAAGTTTTAAATTTATAAAACACGATATTCTACTAACACTAAACACACATATGGGTAAGTGCACCCATCGTGAGCGTAGTATAGTGCTGGTAAGATACCGAGGTCGTCCAAGGACACAAGAGCTTTTAGTACCGATTTATCCTCAAGGTCTAATCAAATCAAAAGTTTAGAAAAGGTTTTAAACATGAAAAATAAAAACTAAAAAAATGTTGAAAAATAAAATAAAATAAAAGATAGACAAGATGAATCACTTGGATCCGACTCGCCTTTAGTGTAATCTTTGATGATTTTCGCACTTTTTCACTTTTTAAGAGATTATCTTAGTTATAGTAGTAGGCCCCTCTTTTGAAGGTGGCGTTACCCTCAACCCAGTAGTTTGATTCAGCAAGGATACAATCCTAAAGGGTCGGAATATTGAAAGATAATTAATTAAGTTATTAATACGTAATGTGGTAGGCCCCTCTATTGAAGGTGACGTTAACCTCGGCTAAGTGGTTTGAGTCAGCAGGGATACAATCTCAAGTAGCCGGGTTAATGTATTAATAGTAGTTTACATATGAGGGGATCAAGCTATTCGCACCCCCGCCATCCAATACCAGTGGGTATTGAAGGAGGTACTAGTAAGCTTGACCTAGGTCCTTGCAGGATCTATACACTGAACAAGGCAAGAACCTTACCAAACCATTCCCTTAACCCCCGACCAGGTAGCCAACATATCTCTATATAGACCGTAGAGATGTGAATGGTGTAAATCTTTTATTTTATATAGACTGTAAAATAAAGCCAAGACACCACGGACAAATGATAAGGAAGTTTCTCCTTCAACATAAGAAACTAATTATTAAAGTCATTAATACAAAACCAAATAAAAAGTGCGAAAAGATTAAAAATCAAAAGTATTACACTAAATACTTGTCTTCACCAAGTGATGTAAGAGACTTAGGCAAACATGGCCTTTGATTGTCAAGAACTCTTACGATCAATCTTGGATCCCGAGACTACTACACACACTCTATGATGGATGATGGATGATGGTGGTGGATGTGGGTTATAGTGGTGGTGGAGTGTGGGTGAAGTGTGAGAGAGATGGTTTGCCAAGGGATGCCTTTGAAGTGAACCAAGCACCCTTATTTATAGCCTGCACAGAATCCTAGACACGGCCCCGTGTCCATCCTTATTCTCTTTCTTCATTAATTGCAGTTTGTCTGCATTAGCTCCACACGGCCCCGTGTCCGCTGGGCACGACCCCGTGTGCAGAAGCGTATCTGTACTATCAAGATTTGCTTGGATTCTGCGAATCTTAGCGTTGACCACGGCCCGTGTTAAGCTGGGCACGCCCCCGTATCCGGAATAGAAGCTTCTATAGCTTTGTCTTTTCTGCAGACACCTGGCCACGCCCCCGTGTCCGCTGGGCACAAGGTCGTGGTTAGCCTTCTGTTCACTTGTTTTTGCTTGGGAAGATGTTGTCGAGGGGTCGGGCATGCTATGTTTATTCCTTTTCTTGTAATTATGTTAGATTTTGCTGCATATTTGCTCCTTTTGTTCATTTATGGTCATTTAACCCTGAAAATACAAAAGGAAGACAAAGGCTCACTTTTTCCAACATTAGTACTAAAAAAGGGTTAGTTTTATGCCTCATTTGATGTAATTTACATGTTGCATTTTACACACATCAAATACCCTCACAATTGAATCTTTGCTTGTCCTCAAGCAAAACTCTTTATAATGTGGCTTACACGCCCAAATGGAATGGGTAGAAGAGAAGTTTTGGGCTTGTCTAGAGTGTCGGGAATCCAAGATCCTTATTAGGCTTTATTTTTATGTTATTTACAATCCTATTCGTTATGATTTATTTTGAACGTTTCATAAGAGAAATTACTTATTTGGGCATAACATGCCTCTTTAAAATTTCATTTATATACAAGTTCACATACCTCACGGGGGATCACTCAACACTCGGCCGAAGATGTATTTTTGTGAAACACTAGAGACCGGCATGGAACTTACTTCTACCATATGCTTGCCAAGCAATCAATCCTCCTCCTTTTTAACTAAAAACCTTTGTAAATATCAAGAGTACTTGGGGAAGGGTTAGGCTTGGGTTAAAGGTAGGTGGTTTTGGGGTTAGTGGTTAGAATAAGGGCTAAAAGCGTAAAAGCGTCGGTCGTCGTAAAATTTTTGTTTTTGTGACTTTTGTTCAAACAAAGCATTTTCAAACAAAGTTTCTTTGAGGAACTTGTTTGTTTATTGCTAGACTTCATTTTTTTTAAGGAATGTCACATGAAGACGGAGCTTTTTACTAAAATAAAGGGTTTTAAAAATAAAAAAGGTTTTGGTGGGTGAGGGGTGTTTGTTTTGTGGGTTTAGAAACGAAAAGGTTTAGGCTTAAGGGGGTTAACTAGGGGGATTTTTGGGTAGGTGGTAAAAAAAATTAAAAAATAATGGTGTTCAAAGAAAAAGGGTTAGTCCTAATGCCTCCATCATTTACTTATTTGGGTTTAAGTTGGTAAGGACCGGGAATGCATCGTCATGGCAAGTTCTAGAGTCGTAAGAAACCAAACGGCTATTTACACAAGAAACGAAAAATGAGCATTTAATCTAAAGATGTATATTTGTATGCTCAATAAAGGCTCAAAACTCACTTTTTGTGGGAATGGGTTTATAATGTGATCATGTATATATAATCAAATTTTAACTAGATTTGTCATGCCGTTTCATAATTTTCTCATGTTGGTTCTTTTTATCACGACGCCATCGGTTGTAAATTTGTAAAAATATAACCTTTTTTTAGAACTTGCTATTCCCAAATTAAACCAAGACAAAAAAAAAATGAAAAGTTTTTGAAAAAATTTGGGTGATTAGCTATTCCAATAGAGTTTTGTGTAAAGCTTGTTATTAGGACTTGCAAAATTCAAGGTTTTAGCATCCCCCCACACTTAAATTACACATTGTCCTCAATGTGTCACAAAAATATGTTTTTAGGTTGATTGAATGTGTAAAAAGGTGTTTTAAAACAAAAATTTATGTTACTGGGCGTCTAGACACGGGCCGTGTCGGACTCGGCACGGCCCCGTGTTTAGATTGCCTGTATCATAATTAAGAGAAGGCTGGGCACGGGGGCGTGTTCAGTGAACACGGCCCCGTGTCCAGTTACCTGTACTGGACTTTTTCTACAGATCTTTGAGCACGGGGCGTGTGGGCTGAGCACGGCCCCGTGCTGAACTTGCTGTAATGAAGAAAAATTGTCAGGTTGCTCTGTTTTTTGTGCATGAAGTGTGGGTTCAAGTTTCCCTTAGTATCCTCCATCATCCCGAGTGTGTTTCACCCAATACAACATCATCCAAACACCATTTAATTAAAATCATCATTCCATTTAAAGAGTGAATTACATTAGTTCCTAGAAAATAAAAGCATAAACTAAATTTTAGATAAGTAGGTCAGAAAACACAAGAAATCTAAAACCACATAGAAGTCTTAGCCTATAGTTTATTTTAAGAGAAAAATTTCCGAGAAAGATAACTCTCGGTTGAATGCGGCTTGAAGAACTTCTTCTCCGGGAATGACTCCTCATTCATCGTTATGCCATTCCTCTATCTCCCGAGGGAGAAGAAAGGCGGGCTCATTGGCGTCTTCGTTTTGAGGAGGCGTGACTTCCACCGGTACTTCTTGTAGATTTTCAAGAGGAGGTTCCGCGTGGATGTCGTCCCACCCGGTGGGGTTAACAACTCCAAGTGCTAGGTTCCAATCCTCTTGGGGAAGGATTGGTTCCATGGGAGGTGTTACAAGAATGTTCATCCTCTGGTACAAGAGGTTGATTTCTTGAAAATTATTTTCTAGCCCCACCATGAGATAATTAATACGGTCAATGAGGACCTCCTCTACGGATGTCATTTCATCGAGAGCTTCCCGCAGTGCCATGACATAACGCACAAGAGTTGCTTCAATGGAAGGCCTTCGTTCCCTTCGACTGTTTCATGAATGTGCTGACGAGGTTCCACTATTTTGGCTTGACATTCTATGAAAAACAAGTCGAAAAGTTCAATTTAAATGAAACAGTACCTCGGACACGGCCACGTGCTCGCTGAGCACAGCACCGTGTTCACCTCTCTACAGGTTTTCGAAACAAGGAATCTTGCAGTTTTAAATTATTTTTCTGACTTTTGAAGCATTTTAAAGCAGAAATAACTTAAAACAGTGTTGTAAAACTTATTTTTGACAAGATTCCTTGAATAAAAACCTAACAAATATTACAATAAAGCTTGAAACTATGGTGATTTCAAGCCCTAATGGAGGTTTGGAGGACAAATTGAAGAAGAAGGCAAATCACAAAAGTAGAAAAGAAAAGATGGTTGTTGAGAACCTTCTTTAGAACATACCTAGTATGGTATATGTGAAGATCCTACCAGATCTTTGTCTTTGGAATGGGTCCAAGGGTTCCGGTCATTGAAACTTTCGAAGCAAGGCTATCTCTTTGGAAGACCAATACCTTATCGATTGGGGGTAGGACCACGCTATTCAAATTGGTTCTGGATTCATTACCTCTGTACTACTTCTCGCTCTACCAGGCACCTCGGAATGTGTTAAATAAATTAGAAAAGATTAGAAGGAATTTCTTGTTGGGTGACCCTGCTACAAGAAGAAAGATACATTGGGTTCGTTGGGATCTAGTTACAAGACCGATTAAATGTGGGGGGCTTGGCTTGGATACACTACATAATATGAATTGCAGTTTGTTGTCAAAATGGGCGTGGAGATACAAAACAGAACCCAATAGACTTTGGAGAATAATTATCAACTGTATCCATTTCAACCCAAAGTTAGAACAATATTATAAAGAAGGAAGCAACATTACGGGAAAAAGATATACACCTCAACAACCTCTTTAAATGTATGGTCGGGATTAGATCCGATGTCCAGTTCTGGATTGACGCATGGGTTTCAGATATACCACTCAAATCAAGATTCCCTTCTCTCTACTCGCTGGAAAAGTTCAAAGGATGCAGTGTCCGAGACCGTCTCAAGCACCGGGAAGACAACGCAGCCAACATAATCAGTTGGTGTTGGATCCGGGATCCCGTCTCACAGCAGGAACGTGCGGAACTTGATGAAATTACAAACATTGTTTCACAGGTACCACGAACATTGTCCAAAGACACATGGTCATGGTCCTCGGACCCGTCTGGAACATTCTCGGTTAAATCGGTTAAAAAACTCCTTTCTCGCTCGATACATCAGCACTCTCCCAACAATTTCGAATGGAATAACTGGGTTCCACGCAAAGTTAACATCTTCGGGTGGAGATTGGCGCTTGACAGGCTTCCTACCAGAGTTGCTCTTGCACATCGGAACATTAACATAGTGTCTATTCGCTGCCCGTTTTGCGCAGACAGAGATGAAACAACCTCTCATCTTTTTGCAGAATGTTTTGTTAGCTCGGTTGTGTGGGAAATGGTGTCCAGTTGGCTCAAAGTCCCACCTATATATGCTTTCACTTCGGAAGACCTACTTCGTGTCCATCAAGATATCACAGTCCCAGCTGCAATGAAGAAGATGGTCCAAGCTATCGTCCTAACTTCATGCTGGAGCGTATGGAAACAAGGTAACGACACTATCTTCTCCGGTAATCGTGTAGATATCTCAAGAATCTTAGCCGAAATCAAAACCACAAGCTTTAGTAGAGCAAAAATGCACTCATTAGAATGGTCAGATTGGTGTAAGTTCAATGTTTTGTAATCTTTGTAATCTTTCTTCTTTCTAGCTTCTTGCTAGCTTGTTTTGTTCTAATAAAATCAGCCGTTCAAAAAAAAAAAAACTAAAATAACCAAGTTGACCTACCTTTTTACCAAAATAAAATATGTACTTTTGGCACGTAAACAATGTGGGCTAAGTCTTAGTTTTCTGTCAAAATTGTGACCGTAATAATTAAAGTTAAAAAAAGTAGGCTAAATCTTAGTCGTCTGACTTAAGTGTAGCTATTTTTTACACATGTTTTGTAGCTGTTTTTTTACACATGTATTGATTTGATTGGTTGTTTTTGTGAACCCATAGTAGTTTTCAAAGTTTTTGTGTATGCTAAGCTTTTGCCTTCTTTGCTGGTAGAGGTTACATGGGTTTTCAAAGTTTTTTGTGTATGCTAAGCTTTTGCCTTCTTTGCTGGCGGAGCTTACATGGTGTTTTCTGTTTGGTCGATTTTAAATATTAGTAGGCTAAAAGTCGATTTTAAATATTAGTAGGCTAAGAGTCGATTTTAAATATAGGTGAGTGAACTTTGTTATTTTGGCAATTTTCACTATTTTAAATGCATTATTGAATAAATGCTTTTATTAGTAACAAAAAAAATTAAAATGGCTTTGATTATTAACAAAAAAAATCAAATGAAATCCACTTATAGATATATGTGTGGGAGAATTGTTGCAAATAAAGTTTCAGGTCCCACGGTTTTGCTGGAAAGTTGATTTCTTTATTCATGCATCAGCTTTTAGAAGAGCATGATTCATGTGTAAATCCTTTAATGTTTCCATCTTAATTATATTCAGGTTTGAAATACAACAACGATCCATCCATCTTCCTAAACTAACCCAACTTCAATTTATCTCCATCATATAAATTATAAAATCAAATCATCAGTTGTTTCTTTCAATTCCCTGGAGTTATGTCGACATATGAGTATCTCCAACTTCTAGATGAACTCAGTACCACTGACTGCATAATTCCTATCAATATTACAAGTACATTGCTGGATTACGTGCGCCCTATATACCGATCAGAACACGAAGAAAAGTTCATTGAACCTATGTTTTGGATTGGGTTGTATATCGCGTGTGCATCTCTTGTTTGCATCCTTGCTATGGTCACCGATTTATTACATGGTATACGTAGGGGGAAGCTATGGTTCCCGTGCAAGTATTTCAGAATCAATTCTGCCTTTCTCGCTATAATATCTGTTGCAATGAAGTTACCTGTGGATCTTAGTGGTTCCATGCCTGGTGATGTGGACCAAGTGGCAAAGCTCGGAAGCATGGCCTTCATGTGCACCATGATGGCTAATTTATTGCCTTGTTTATCAACCATGGACAACAATGCACTCTGGTCGAACATCACAGCATTGTGTCTTCTTATAATCACAATTGTTGTGAATGTTTGCATTCAAATACAAACAGGAGTTGTATCTAATGAAACTGCCGCTGTTTGGAAGGCTATTTATGGCTCATATGAGGTTAACATTAACACAGATCGTAATATCATACTAGCCTCCATTTATGTGGCTTCATTACTTTGGTTGTTGATGGTACATGTATGTTCATGTTTAGCGATTCTAAAATCCAAAAAGATTATAGAATCGAAATACCAACAAGGTCACGATCGAGCTTTGAAAGATATTAAACAGTCATCAGGAGAACTGTTAACAGAGCTGCAAAATCATGTGAAGAACCACTGGATCATGGCAGGAAGTGGCAGCCCCCAATTCATAACAGCTTGCTTTGGTACCACATCTGCTACTGGGGTAATATGTGTTTTTGTCACTATCTTACATACTCTTACTATGTTCGGGAGTATTGATGCTATTATGAAGAAGGACTGTGGTTCAGATTATGGTCAATCCACGATAGCAATTGTGATAGTACAGTTTATTGGAGTCGTGATTGGTACAATTGCACCAATTTCTAGATGTTTTGCAGCCTTAAGCTTTAAAATGTCCCTCAAAATCATTTCTAATGATTTTAAGGTCTTTAAACTAGAGAGCTACTGGACATCGATGTTATATGACTGGAAACGTGCAAGTTTAAAGCTACCATTTCGTAGCCACGGTCTCAACGTCGTCATGGAGACTTCAAAAAAGCTAATTCTCAGCTTTTGTATAGAATTCCAGGAGGGATTTGTAGTGGTATGCAAGATACTAGCCTTGATACCATTTGTATTCATGATATGTGGCGTGTATTGTTTTCGTTGTTTGAAGTGGTTATTCAATTCATCATTGAAACGGTTTTGTTCATTAGAAGAAGAGACCAACTTCTTGGAACGAAACAAAGGTCTTCGTCCATATGTTTTGCAACTTGAAGATGAGAAGGAGCTTGCAAAGAGAACATTGGAAGGCCTTTCAAAATCTGTGAACCAATTGATCCAAAATGGTGAAAATAGCAAAGCCAACGATAATCTCAAGAAGCTAATTGAACCAAACGCTGCCAGTGGTTTTCATGGAGTTGCAAAGTTTGACAACGTAGATGAGTGTGACATGCAACATTTTCCATCTTTACTACTAAAAGGAGAACATCAAAATTGTTGGAGCTTACCGGTGGTAACCTTAACAACCATCGCGGTTTCCCTTCCTGGAAACCAAAGGGAGGAAGTTGATAAGTTGTTGAAAGGTGTGAAGGAAGGTCTACTATACGTCACACTTGTTGAAGAAAACCTGAATCCTACCAATGACTTTGTAAGCGTTCAAAAGGCTGCAAAAAGTTTGTGGAAAGAAGTTGACATCGACCACAAATGGTTAGGATACAAGTTGCCAGACCCCTCTTCTCAAGTGAAAACAACTAGACAGATTGTTGAATGGTTCAGGGATACATCTGGAAAAATGAAAACACCTAGAGAGATTGTTGAATGGTTCAGGGATACATCTGAAAAAATAGTTTTCGAGGAGGTCGCAACTAGGAATGATGATTCCAAAGGCAAGTCTATGTGTGCCAACTCAATGTATCGTATAACCAAAACGATATTATTGAGTACCAACAGTGCCAACAATGATGTTGAGGCTAGCCAAAAGGAACTATTTGATAACTTATCATCAATGATCGCTGACATAATGGCCGCTTGTCTCACAAACTTACCTCAAGTCATAGCCATGAAATGTCACACTGCTGCAATAGAGATAAGGGAGGCCAGTGTCAAAGACGCAGCCCTACTTCTGGGTGAGTATAAAAAAATAATCGAAGCACTTCAACGTCGTGGTATTCCACGCATGAATGATCCAAGTGACTTGCCATTTATCCATAAATGGCGTGCTTATTTAAGGAATCCTTAATTCCTTAAATTTCAATGTTAAGTTCATGCTTATTTGTTTTCCTCTTCTGGTTTCCTATCATAGCATCTAAAATGTATGTTGATCAAGTCCTTGATTTTCATAGTAATTTGTACTCTCTTTTTCCAACTTCTATTATATCTTTTAAGCAAGAAGTACTGTGCATTGTACAATTCTCAAGGTTATTGCTTAAATTGGTTTTGTATTGAATGCTTGCTTTGTATAGATGAGTTCACACTAAGATCACTAAAGTCATTCTATTCGTTGATGACCATTCTATTCGTTGATGACTACAATATGTGTTCACCAATGAATACATTATTTGCAGAACGATAAAAAACAGTAGAGTCATGATATATATATTTATCTTTTTAATAATTCTCAAATAGATTATATTTCAAAACTTCAAGTAGTAGCTTTTTATCCTTATAAAAAAGAAATAAGTTCATCCCACTTATAGTGAGCATATGAGCGAAAGACCCGTAACGTTAATAATTGCAACTAAAGTTACGTGTGTATACAGCGTAATTAATGACATAAAATTATAATGCTTATCCTTGTCTTAGTCACAGTCATGTATACAGCGTAATGACATAAAATTATAATGCTTATCCTTGTCTTAGTCACAGTCATGTAGGTTTTGGTGGAAATTAGTGTACGGTGTTGGGTTAATCGTGTTGTTTTACGGGTCACGGATTGGCATGTTATCGGGTCACGGAATAATATTTTAGATTGTATAATTTGCAATAGGGATGAGCTCGGTCCGGTTCGGTACCGAACCGGTACCGGTACCGAAAGAACCGGTACCGAAAATCCTCAAAAGTGGGTACCGGTACCGAATATACCCGGTTCGGTACGGTTCGGTACCGGTACCGGTTCGGTACCGGTATTTGAGGGTAAAACGAGCAAAATACCGGTACCGAACCGGTACCGTACCGGACCGGTACCGAACCGGTACCGAAAATGTCAAAAGTGGGTACCGAATCGGTAACGAAAAGGTACCCGGTTCGGTAAATTCGGTACCGGTACCGGGTCCATTTTGCTCATCCCTAATTGCAAAGTGGGATGCATGGAATAATAAGTCTTCACGTATTGCATGGCCGGTTGTTGAAGACTAAATCACATGGCTTTTATGTTTAAGGTTTTATTTAATAATATAAACTAGATAGACTTTGTAAAAGGGTTGACCGAGTTTTATGGTAGTTTACGTTGGTGGTGCAAGTTGGAAGATGGTCACCAGCTTTTACCGATTCTGTAGGTTGATATATAGCTTTTATTGTTTTTAATATTTTCAAGTAGGTTAAGTGTATGGCTATATATAGCCAAGTTGTTTAATGAATATAATACAGATCTTTTCTTTCTTCACATTGCATATTTCCTTTTTCTAGTTTCAGCTCTTTATTTTGTCAGTTGAGTGGTAGCAAGGTTCTTTTGGTCATTTGTGCAACTTTAAGGGTAGGATTAATTATTCTCTTTAGCTTAGGTTGTTCATAGACATAGGAGTGACAGATTCAGAAAATTTTCCATTCGGTTCCAATACATGTGGGTTTCTGAGAACCCGATAATAGTGGCTAGATCTGCCTCTGATTACATAGGTTTACGAAGTGTGCTCGGATTTTGATGGAGAAAAAGAGCTTTCAACGGATGATCTAAGAGGCGTGCAGTCACTTCCAGATCGAATTATTCCGGTGGTTCACTAAAAAAATCAAATCCGATACAACTCAGATATTGAGAACAAGAACTTTGTATGTAATTGAAAGTGAATTCGTGACCGAGAGAATGAATGACCAATGATTGATTTCGAAAGAGGGATCGACCCCATCCGCTCTGTGCCCCTTGGCAGTGGCGGACCCAGAATTTTTTTTCAATGGGGTCCGTTTTTTTTTTCGGTGTTTTTCAACGGGGTCCATTTTTTTCGGTGTTCAAAATTTTCATAACAAAACGTTAAAATTTCCGATTCGGTCCTCGTTCGGGTCGGGTCAGAGCGAGTTTTGAATAAGATTTAAAAAAAGCAAGAAAACAACCTATGCAATGATTGAATCCATGACCTCTTGTGGGTAAAGAGGAGGATTTACAACTACACCAGTTTTTCTTTTTTTTTCTATAGCGTCCACTTAATTGTATTTATGGGGTCCTTAAAAAATTAATATACCAGATCTACTATTTTTTTTAAAAACATTGAGGTCCGGGGACCTCTGCCCCTTGGACCCTTCTAGGGGCGTTGCCCCCTTTGAACCACTATTGATTAGGGGCTCCACCCAAACACTTAGAATTATAACAAACTCAAACAAATGTATATTTTCGTACCTTCTAACTTGCTTGATGTGTATTACAATTCAGTTTGTTTACCAAATTAATTCCAATTACACTAAAATATTTAAAGAGAATAATTAATATCCAATAAGCCACCTGCACAAAGGTTGAATGTACATTTTTCTTTGTTTGGCTGATGGTGCCTCAGTCATATACTTTACATTAATATCAAAGTGATGGGACCAACATGTTGGTGAGGAATTATTGTGGCAGCAAGAATCGACAACAAGGAAGTGATTGATGTGTATATTGTTGTTTGGTAGTGGTTAATTGTTTTGATTTTTATGCAAGGTTGTATTTTGTGATTTGTATTTAGTTATTTGTACTATTCTTAGGCGTCTTTTTAACGTCTTCACTACAAAAAAGAGGAATTTTACTGATAGTTCACGGGCACACACACACCTCACCTTCAGAACAAGTGTTTGTTTCACCGAAGATCGCTAGCGGGGCCTTCTAATGAATCGCTAATGTAAGCAATGCCATTGTTTACGAACAGTTTTCTCTCAAACGCGTTTCACCGGTGAATACAACATCCTGTTAGCGGAAGCCATCATCGTAATCGACATCGTATTCGTGTTCGTGTGTGTATTATACAGAGGATATTAGGGTTTTGAGAGAACAGGGATGATATGTTCTTGTATTCAAAATTGGTAAATAATAAAGTTCATCCTAATATTACATATATACTTGGCCGATTAATAACGTAACCGCCACTAACTAAACTAACATAATCATAATAATAATGTGACATATAAACATAAACAGATGTATTATATCTAGCTTATATTCTATCTTCTAATACCCTCCCGTAAGCTAGATAGAGACAATATGCAGAATTTCTTTAAGACGATTGAAATCTTTTGGCTGCAGTGCCTTTGTAAGTATGTCCGCTGCTTTAGTAAAAATATGAAACGACTGCACTTCTTCCTCTAGTGCAGCCCCAGCGCCACCGCCGCTGGTTCCTTCACCATCAAACCTGTTCGGACCCATGTTCTCTAAAACAAACGTCCGTTCTTCATAGAAATGATACATCTGTCTAAACCGCTCCACTTGTTTCTCCTTTTCTTTCAACATTCTTTCCATCTCCTTCCTCTTTTGAATTTCGCCCGCGTGATTTCTTGGCCAGAAATCTTTCACACTTTGCAACATTTGGTTCATACGGTAGTTGATGATGAAGTTTTGTTGTGGAATCAACGTAGAGATGAAACCATCATTTGTTGCCACTTCTTCCGGTCGAACCGGTGACGGAGGAGCGAGTCGGAGATCAGAACCGATGTTTTGTGTCGGATTATGTTGTTGTTGGAGTATGTAAATCGATGGAAACTGGTTAAATCGGCTTGTAAACGGGATCCCATTCGTGTGATTCAGAATATCCATACACGTACGCTTGTTTGCAGCGGCAAAGGTTTCGCATTCATCGATGATCTTGTTCTTCTTCCTTGGCGCCAAAAATTCTTCTTCTGTCACTAAAGCCTTCTCTTCTTTGTCGCTAAAGTTCGTCACTAAATCTTTCTTTCTTCTCTGTATCATCTTTTCGGATTCATTTGCCGAAGTGATTTTTGTATAAACTTCTTTAAAAAACAGAGCATCATGCCATTGCGTCCGATTGTTTTCTTGTTCTTCACAATCATCGTTAAAATCATCACTATATTCTGTATTCTTTCTCTTGTGATGTCGTCGGTTATCCACCGATTTCTCGATCGTTGCCTTATCCTTGTCGTCTTTTCTATTGTAATAACCGTCCCTGCCTTCCTGCATCTTACCGTTCAGTTTTTGAACATCTTTACAGGCCATCTCTTCGTTTTCGGGATCGCCTTCTTCTTTGTCCCGTTTCTCGAATTCAATTTCTTGTAACATTGAATTATCTTCTTTCCGTGTTATTACTTCGCCTTCATCTCCGTTATCTTCGTGACGCCCCGATTCATATTCCAGTAATGCAATTTCGTATTGCAATTCCATTATTGCAATCTCTTGTTTCAAGATTGCAATCGCGCGTAAACGGGGACTTATATAATCAGGATCGCTGTTTATTTCTCGCCCGTTTCCTTGTCCGTTGTTCATCTTTATCATCCGTCTCTTCCCAGGATCATCTAATTCTGATCCTAATTCTTCGTTTTCTAACCATGCGCTCTGATACCACGTGTTAGCGGAAGCCATCATCGTAATCGACATCGTATTCGTGTTCGTGTGTGTATTATACAGAGGATATTAGGGTTTTGAGAGAACAGGGATGATATGTTCTTGTATTCAGAATTGGTAAATAATAAAGTTCATCCTAATATTACATATATACTTGGCCGATTAATAACGTAACCGCCACTAACTAAACTAACATAATAATAATAATAATGTGACATATAAACATAAACAGATGTATTATATCTAGCTTATATTCTATCTTCTAATACATCCTACATGTGGAAAATCTGATGGTATTATTGGTCCATTAAGTCCCATTTAGGCACAAATGAAGAATTCGTTATCACATGTGGGAAACTGACCTATATTCCCGAACTTCTTTGGGATATACATGACGATTTTAATATGGATATCACCAATTAACTACTTCTAAACATTCATCGTCATCTTTAATATATATATATACTCATGCATGCAAATCATAAGTCGTATACTTTATATTTATATCTCAAATGTGCTTTGCAAAATGTTTCTTATACACTGTTAAATAATAAAAAAGGTATATTTTAAATGCCTTGAATAAAACTGTAAAAACTATTGCAAATAAAGTTTATGGATGATAGGTTTAAATAATGGAATACCTATAATAAAATTAAATAAAAAAATCCACAAAGTTATCATGCATCACCTTATCAGGTCACAATCATATAGGTTATGTTGTAAAGTAATGGCTGTTGTGAATTTCTTTTCTTTATTCATGCAACAGCTTTAAAGAAGTACGCACATGATTCACGTGTTTAGTTACACTCACCAAATCGCGATGTGATCTTGTGTTGATATAACGATTCTGTTGACCAAAAGGACACTGAATGCTTCTCTGTGATGAAATAATTTGAATAATGTTGATCTAGTGGATTCCCAAATGAACAAGAGTGATTTGAAGGAAAGCTTGGATGAAGATGTTGCAACGGTTTCGACCAATAGATTTGAGAAAATGAGAAAACAATCGAATATATACACAACAACGTTTATTTCTTTACAGTTTACACACACATATACAGGGAAGGTTAAGGTACAATATTCCTTAACGCTCGTCACTACACAAAAAAGACCATTTGTGACGGCCAAAATAGACGCAAAATGTTCGCAAATGCCCTTTTGTGACTGCTTTGCGACCGGTTTCGGTAGTCGGTTATACCTTGGTCGGTAAATATTTTGGTCGGTAAATATTTTGCGACCAATTTTTACGACTACAGTTTTGGTTGCAAATTTAGCCACCGATTTTGCGACCGAATCATTTTTGCAACAGACTTTGTGACTGAAATGTTAGCGACCAAGATTGCGACCACACTTTTTGCGACAAGATTTGTGACCGAACTGTTAACGACCGAAATTGTGACTGAAACTACTTGCGACCGCCATTGCGACTGAAACTATTTGCTACCGAACTTTTTATTTGCATCCAAACTTTTTTGCAACCAATTTTGTGACCGAACTATTAGTGACAGAAATTGCAACAGAATCTAGTTTGGACCGATTTAGCGGCCAGGTTTTCAAATATCAATTTAGCTACCGAGTTTCGCTTCAAATTTGCAATGAGTTTTGCGACCACCATTTCGATCACAATAAAATATGTAGAATTAAAAAATATACAAATTCCAATACCTAATCAAATAATTCTACACGTTCTGGAGAATATTCTTATTCTTAAAAAAATACCAAAACATTCAAAACTAAATAGACGTATCCAAAGCATAAAAAAATTCACATGCTCAAGTAGTTATAGAATTTATTTTGTATGCTCATCAATAGGAATTAATTTGCTCTTTGACTTCAGTGTTTTCCTCTTTCATTTGGTCATTTGCAACCCTATTTCGTCGATTAGCTCAATCATTATGAGTTTCTCTAATCCTTCATTTTGTTCATTGTTCTCTTGTACTTCCGTTTCTTTCTCTTGTCGAAGTTGTGCTATTTCCACATTGAATCGTTGTACCTATAATACATCACGCTAAAACCAAACAACCAGATATTAGAATCATATGTAGCTCATGTATACCTATTATGACCAATTACAAAAATAATCACGAAATACAGACCTAGACTCCTAAATATCATCCATTACGACCATCTGTGATTAAACCAAATAAAACTATTTTATACACGTTATGACTTATTAATAAAAGCAATTATAACTTGTGTATACCTGTGTTAACCAATTATCACTTTATATCTTGCATGTAAATAGATCGACAGGTACTCAATGTTGACGAGTACCGCTTGTCATCATGTCATTTGAGTCAGTAGTATTGTCAAACACCTCGTATATCATTTACCTACTCAAAGCAACATACATTGATGCAAGATTATTGTATACACCAGGAGTATCTTGCTGGAAAATTATCATAGCATGGAAATAGTTTTTAGGGTTATTGGATTTTATCACCCCTAATTATTGGCTATTGGCCGCTGCCACCCCCAAATATCACTTTGACGTCCGTCACCTCCAACTTAACATTTAGTGTGTTTTGTCACCACGTCGTTAACTGATCACTAACTTTTGATTATGTTACTATACTTTTCGGGGTGTCATAGGGACTTTAGGAAGGTTTTAGGGATCTTAGGACACCCCCAAAAGAATAGTAACAAGATCAAAAGTTAGTGATCAGTTAACGATATGGTGACAGAACACACTAAATGTTAAGTTGGGGGTGGCGGGCGTAAGAGTGATAGTTGGGGGTGGCAGCGGCCAGTAGCCAATAGTTAGGGGTGATAAAATCCAATAACCCTAATTTTTATTAGTAATATATACGCACACACTAATAAGAAAACTAGTGTAGAGAATAAAAGTAAAAAGGCCCTGTATTGTCATTTAGGTCTCATACTTTGGCATCAATATTCTCATATAGCTCAAGGACACATAAGAGTAACAGGAGTGTAACATTTTTTTTCATAGAAATTATAGAAAAGAAAACGAAAAATATCATTTTTCAAGCACAAAGATTCATGAATCATGATAGTGAAGATATAATGTATATTGGAAAAAAATACCGACATGATGTAGATTAATTACTTATCCGTACAACATGAATCAAAGTAAGACTTAAACAGCCTAATTGAATTTTGTTGGTCATGAAGACATAACAACCAGAAGCCCATTCTAGGGAAGTACTATAAGTATTTTAATTTGGGTGGAGATATTTGGACACCCTCTGCGCCTATTTGGACACTTTTGTGCCCTAGACGCCTCGTATAAGGCTATACGAGGCGTCTAAGCACTGAATTCAAGGGGGTCTCAGAGGGTGTCAGGCACAAAGTTTAAGGAACCCTATACGAAGGGTACAGACCTATACGAGGCGTCTAACGTTGGGTTTTTTTTTGGCTGAAATGAGGGGAGTTTTGGTGGGTTTTGGTATGGTTTTTTGGATAGTTTTTGAAGATGTGTTTTTTGGTTGAAAATTTTTTTGTTTTTAAAAAAAGTTTTGTTTTTTTTTTGTTTTTTACACTATAAAAAAGTTTTTGTTTTTTAAAAATCAACTATTTTAAAAATCGGCTCTTTAAATATATTATATCGATTAAATATTGTTTCCGATTAAATCGGCTCTTTAATGTTTTTAACATTTTACTTTTTTATTCTTGCGATTAAAATTTTATCTCGTTCAAATATTGTTTCCGTATTATATTCAGGGGATATATTGTTTCCGTATTATATTCAAAACATATTTTGTTTCCGTATTATCTCAATTTAAGACAACAATCATTAGGTAACCGAATAACTGAAAACAAACATAAATATGACATATATAAGATAACTTTGTACATCCATAACAAAAATATATAAGATAAGTTTGTACATCCATAATAAAAATAAAAACAACAACAGGTCTATGCATCCAAATCCGAATCCGAATCTGGATGTGGCTGCTGCAGCTGCTGCTGCTGCTGATGTGGTGCTCGAGCCGGTGGAAGCGGTATCGGGGGTAATCCCTCTCTCTCTCTCTCTCTCGTCTATCCTGCTCGGCCCGTACCAGCCAACCTACCAAATCGTTGAGCCTGTCAAGCTCGGCTCGTACATCCAGATGTAGCGCAGCTCCTGGGGCATGACCTGGAATAACGTGACGTGGAAACTGAGGCGCCCCGGCAGGTGGCGGTGGCTGTGGCACCGCTGCACCGTCTACATCCTCCGGAGGCTCCTCCATGGGCACTACATCAGCAGGATCTGCAGGAGGATAAACGGGCTCGAAATGCTCTGGTAGGGCCTCCTCTGTCCATCTGCCCCCGGTGTCGCTGTTTTTAAACCGCGGGCCAACTGGGAACCTCTTGATTACCTTCATCCCCCACAGCGACTGCATGCCCATCCGCGTCGGCATGACTGGCGGCGTCCGTAGATGTGGGTCCTCGTGCAGTACGAGGCCAAATGAACGGGCAATGACTGTCACGTACGCCCCGCCATACAAAAATCTGCGCTCCTGCCGGTGATGGCCGGAGGCGTAGTACTGGGCTAGACCGTGTGCTAGCGCGCACGGCCTCCTATACAACAAACAATAAAGGAAAAAAATATTTGTGGTCGTACACCACTCACGGCTGTACCCGCGCGCTGAAATAGAAGTAGCGAGCAAATGGTGCAGATACTTGCAGATAGTGTTAGCGAAATACAGAAACAGAGATTAATAAACAATGCACATAATCACAATAATTGCCGTAATAAACGTACGTACCTGTACAGTGGGTCCATAACTAACGACACCCTTCCCTTCGACTTATCGTGCTCCCAATGATTTGCCCCCGCAATCACCAGCCAAAACCCTAAAAGAGTGGGTTTGTCAACCACCACTAGCCCCGCTGTGTAAACCTCAGTCTCGATCTCCCCCTGCATGTATAAACCAGAACGCACCGCAAAGTCTGCTAGCGTCATCGTACGCAAAACGCCAGCGAGCCTGAAAGAAATCTCAGGCGGAGGGGGAGCATCTGGGTACGGAAGCGGCACTGGGACCCCAAGAGGGTGAAATGTGAATGACGAAAGGAACTCGACCAGCAGCTCCCTGTAGGTCGGCGTGTGCGCCAAATCAAAAAGACGATGCCACGGCGAATCGAGAGGTATAAACCGACGCACTCTAGCCGTCTCAGCAAGCTGGTCCATCGCATCCCAGTCGATCGATGCATGCGATCCAATGTGCATCCTCCTAAGCTTCTGGCAATGGCGGGCGGCATCGGTGCCCGTGGGAAACTCTAGATACGGACAACCCTGCAGCGTATCCAGAGGCGGCCGCCGTCTCCGTCGTGGACCCTCCTGAACCGGCTGACCCTACTGAACCGGCTAAACCTGCTGAGCCGGCTGACCCCCCGGCGGTGCCCCATCAAGCTCTATCTGAATCTCATTGCCCTCCATAATCAATCTGCAAATAAATAACGTATACGCATAAAAACAATAATAAATAAATCCGAATAATAATAATAATAACAATAATAATACTAATAAATAAATAATAATAACGATAACAATAATAATAATAATATTAACAATAATAATAATAATAAATAATAATAATAATAATAATAAATAAATAATAATAATAACAATAATAAATAAATAATACTACTAATAATAATAATAATTAATAAATAATAATATTAATATTAACAATAATAATAATAATAATACTAATAATAATAATAATTAATAAATAATAATAATAATAATAATACTAATAAATAAATAATAATAACAATAATAATAATAATATTAACAATAATAATAATAATATTAACAATAATAATAACACCAAAAAACAAAACAAAAATTGCAGAGCCTCGTATAGCCCTCGTATAGGGCTATACTCGGCGTCCTGTTCTACCTGATTCATCTTCAACCTCATGTTCAAACCCCAAACCCAACAAAAACCAAATTTCAGGGCAAACCTACGGTCTAAAGGCAAAAACGAGGCAAAAATACTAAACTACGGGATGAAATACGTACCAGTGATGCTTCAAATCTTCGAAAGTACGGTCGAAATACGAATCCGAGGCGTATAGATGTGTATTCTCCGTATGTGTTTTTGTTTGGGGTTATAACCAGCCTCGTCTAGGCCCCCCGAGCCTTATACGAGGCATAGACGCCTCGTATAGATCTATACGTGTCGTCCCTCCTTTATATTAAATGACCATTTTGCCCCTGTTAAGCCCCCAGTATAGGCATTATTCAGGGGCAAAATGCTAATTAACCAATCCAAAAAGATATTTCTGGAATGGTTAATTACCATTTTGCCCCTGACTAAAGCCTATACTAGGGGCTTTACAGGGGCAAAATGGTCATTTAATAAACCTTTTTTTAATAATTAAAAAACAAAAATTTTAAAAGTTGCCGCCTTTATGGACGACACGTATAGATCTATACGCGGCGTCTGGGTTTTTAAATTACCTTTATGCCCCTGTTAAAGGCCTATACTGGGGACTTTCAGGGGTATATTAGTAATTAACATAACATATTTTCAAAATTCAAATTTAAAAAAACAGAATTGTTGCCGACACTATTGACGCCTCGTATAGATCTATATGAATCGTCCTTATTCAAAAAATTCAAATTTTGATTTTCAAATATTCAAATTTTCAAAAACCCGCTCAAATAGACGCCTCGTATAGATCTATACGAGGCGTCTGGGGATTGTAGAATGACCTTTTAGCCCCTGAAATAAGCCTAGATTGGGGCATACCAGGGGCTAATTGGTCTTTTGTTCAACACTATACGACCCGTCTAGCTCTATATGAGTCGTATATTTGTATTTTTTTTATTAAAATGTTATTAACCTGTTTTAATCAATTCTAATTATAGAAAAATGATACAAATTATAAAAAAATTTATAGAAATTGTAGAAAATTATAGGAATTAATAAAAAAAATACTATTTATTACAAAAATCATTCTTCCGTATCACTGTCGATGTAATTAAGACTGGGGTTTGATCTTGGCGGATGATTCATTATCGATGTATACCATTCTAGACGTGGCAAGTACATATCTTCCCATTGTTCCGTATGGGGTGTTCGGTGGGTCAACCATAGCCCGTGTGCTGGTGGCATTGGATAATCCCCTTCCAGCTTAACATGTATGAAGTGGTTCTCGTTTACATGTGTAAGCGTTATGAACAATGGTTGTTGATTAGCCGGAGGACTTAGTATCGGGAAGAAAGTGGAACTCGCACCCATGGTTGTCGTTAACAGGTGCACCTCGATACCGTACGTTTGTGCGATAAGAAGTCCTGCAAAGGGGAAGTCCATCCAGTGATCCCCCCCCCCCCACAACCGGACACTGAATCCCAAATTAGGCCCTGACGATGCGTGTAAAAATAACCTTTACCCCATGCTTCAAATATTGGGAACCGGATCGATTTGTTCTGATCCATTTCTTGGACAAGGTCCCTTCGAATGAGCCCCCATGAACTCTGATCCATACCTAAGTCCACAGCCACAGACCGAAACCCACAATGACCGTCCGGCATCACATCTCGTATGCACGAGACGTACGGATGGAACACTAGCGGAATGTCATACTTAAACTGTTCGATGATTCCCATGTATTTGTCCCCAATGATTAACGCAAACCCGTGAGCATCTCGTGTCTCTTTCTTCTTAGAACTCTTTGAACGGCTTAGGCTCGCTTTGGGTTTTTTGGGACCTTATAACCGACTGTTGAGAGGCCTGTGACGGAACGTACGAGCTGTGGCGAGGTTTATCGTACTTACTTTGTCAGGAACCTTCAAAGCACGTGTTTGCATCACCGAATGAGCTTCTCCTCAATTCTTCATCTATACGAGAGGCCTCGTCCAACCTTTGTTGTACCTGCTTTGTTGTTGGTCGGCCACGAGTATTTTGTTGGACAACCGGTGGTTTCTTGGTAGATTTCTTTGGAGTCAACACCGCTTTAATCTTTGACATCAGGCTTTTTTGCTGAGATGGGGGTGCGACTCTAATTGTTGTCTAACAATATTTAGCTCTTCGACCACGTCATCGTCTATCAACTTACAACTTTGGAAGTTAAGTTTCCGCCAGAAGACGTCTATGTCTTCGAGTTGAATCGGACGCTCTGCACGGTTAAAAACAACATTGTTTAAGTCACATGATTAACGGAAATATATCACACAAGTGTTGTACGTTTAACAATTATTACCTTCAAGCATGTACTTTTATATCCTACAAGCACAGGGCAACCCACAGCTGTGCCACATTTGGCAACCACATGATGAATGAAAGCGCTCCAAGACATCTAGCTTCCTAATTGCCTCGTCCCTCAACAAGTCAAGGGCTGTATGGGATACTTTTCCAAGTAGGTGTTGAAACAACGGGTGTTTGTGGTGGGTCATTCTTTTTTCGATGATATCTCGAAAAGTCTTCCTTATTTCACCGAACTGTGTCTCAACTATATCCTGGACACAACCAACTACACGGTCCAGCGAGCTCCTATCTAGGACGTATCTCTTTAAGTTGGCGTCTTGGCTCTCAACTCTGTTTGTGGTACGATTACCAAAGTTGCGCCTCTTATCAGTCCACGCAAAGACGAACATCTCCTTATAGTCTTTTAGCCAGTTATCGTACACGTATTTGAAGACTCCTAAAAGTAAAAATAATTTAATAAAATTTGCATAGGTGAGTCGTATGTTATTATAATAACTTACTAGAACGTTTGCACTCCACAAGTCATTTTCGCATGTTGCGCAAGTGGTACTCGTAGATAAGTATGGATGGAGACTCAATCAATGTCCCCCAGAATGACAAAAATTTCTTCCAGTCTTCGTCTGTGAAGGCACCCTTGCAGTGCTTAATAACATTCTGTTGTATGTGCCACCTGCAAATAAGCCTGGAGGCGTCTGGAAATACTTTAGCACACGCGCCCATAAGGGCTAGGTCTCTATCCATTAAAATCACACGTGGCTCCATACATTCATCCAACATTGACTTGACCCTCTCAAGCACCCACACAAAGTTATCACCCCGTTCTTTACTAACAACGGCATGCGCGATAATAAACGATTTGTTGGTAGGCGTCATACCAACAATCTGGATAAAGGGCATATTGTATATGTTTGTCTTGTACGTCGCATCGATCAGCATGACGTGGGGGAATGCACGCCACATGCATCTCGAGTCCCGATGAAGAAAGAAGATCTCTGTTACGATCTCTGTTCCGGGTTCCTCCCGTGTCTCGTAAATAAAGTCGTTGTTTATCAGCTTGTTTTCTAGTGACTGCATGGGAGTCAATCCTTGTCTTTGTTTGGCTCTAATCTTCGCCACAACGTTTTGAACGTCTTTCTGAACATGAAACCTGTCGGGGTCCTGATTCCTTATCGTTTGAAATATTTTGCGCGACTCCATGTTTTGAGCTGTCAGCTGCTCGATCAGTTTCATTTCGCTTGGAGTAAACCTTCGCACAAACGCATGGGCCGACAGGTCCTCACAAAGTTCGTGATTATGTTCAATTTTTCCGTCTTTAATCTCCCAGGTTTCATACGGGTCGTTTCGCACAGCCAGCAGGTAAAACGGGCAACCGGTTTTTTTGCTTCCGGCTTTTCTAAGTGTTGCTGTAGTCTGGTGCTCACCACCAGGATCACATTCAAGCCATACCCTCCCGGTTCTTCCCCCGGTTTTCTTTGATCGACGGGTGACAATAACGAAACCATCTGCGTTTGCTATTTCTTGTATCTGATTCTTTAGTTCATCTAAAGAGTTGAAAACCTGTAACATCGACAATAATAATAAATAATTTTAATAAATAAATAAATAATAAATAATAATAATAAATAAATAATAAATATTAATAATAATAACAATAATAATACTAATAATAATAATAATAATAAATAATAATAAATAATAAAAATAATTAAATAATAATAAAAAATAGTAATTAATACCTGCGTTTTTAAGTACGGAATGTCCTGGATGGGAGGTGTCTCACCACCATATCTACCATATCCACCATATCCTCCGTATCCACTGTATCCACCGTCTCCTCCGTATCCACCGTCTCCTCCGTATCCACCGTCTCCTCCGTATCCACCGTCTCCTCCGTAAGAATATTCACACCCGTATCTATAATCCGGATACCCTTGTTGTGTCGGATAACTTGGTTGACCAGCATGGTATGAGTCATCTACAAGGGTTGTTTCATCAACAGGGGGATGCTTGTTCAAATCTAGAAACGGTCTATTTTGTTCTCCTTGTATACTAGACACAACCTCCTCTTGCTCATTAGAATCGGGAATGCAAGACTCCTCCAAAATAAAGAACCGTATCATCATTAGTAAATAATAAACTAAAACAAAAACTAATTAAAACATTTAAGCTAATAACTGTTACTGGATCGCTTTCGGGCACCCAGTTCTCGCTAGAATACTGCCCGAAGACATAGTTGCCGTCCCAGTATGATGACATTTCAACACTTCGGGATGATAAGAACACAAATGCAAAGCAGAATGAAAGAAGAAGAAGAAGAAGCAGAATGAAGGAAACGTTGAATGCTCGGGGTGGACAAAGAATACACTGTATGTTGCACTTTATGTTGCTCATAGACGCCTCGTATAGCTCTAGACACCCCGTATAGCTTTAAGTCACTTGTCAAACGTATAGTCAAATCAGTCACTGAAGACGCCTCGTATAGGCCTATACGAGGCGTCTTAGTGCCTCGTATCCTTCCCTCGTACAGATCTATACTCCCCGTCTGATGTGACTGATTTGACATTGTGCTTTGGTGCATAGCTTGTCGGAAAAGTAACCCTATACGCCTCGTATAGGTCTATACGAGGCGTCTTGAAGGGTGTGAAAATAGGCATTAAGGTGTGTAAATATGTAGACCCTTTAATTTTTATATAAAAAATAGGGTAAATTACTTTTAGGGGTTTTAACCACTTGAGTTCAAAATCAAAATGTTTAACGCCCTGACTCCCTATAGCTACTTTTCTTAACCATTTGAATCCAAATTTCTAACACAGTTAGAATTTTTTGGTTAAGTATTGTTAAATGACCAAAATACCCTTATAGTTAAAAAATAAATAACCTTATCTCTGTTACCTTTATCTCCACTTCAAACAACCAACCACCGCCACAAACTCTCTGTTACCCTTATCTCCACTTCAAGCAACCAACCATCACCACAAGATATCAACCACCGTTCCATCCATCAACGTCCGTAAACTCCACCCCAAACCCCACCACCTCCGCCACCTCAAACCCTCCCTTCATCTCCACCACCACCCCATCTCTATCGCCGGAAAACCCCCCACTTCAATCTCAACCAAACCCACTACCCCACCCCATCCCACCACACCTACACCCCACACCACCTCCACCCACCCCCATCTTGCACCTAGACCCATCGCAACGTCGCCACGAGTTCGTAGATCGGAGAGGAAGCGATGCTCTAATGATATTCATGGTAAGACGATGCTCTAATTTATGTCATGGCGGCGGTGGAGGTAATGGCGTATAGAAGACGTCAAGGTTTTGCAACCTCTGTAGAAGAATTTGCAAACCCTAACCCTAATTTGAGGCGTCACGATTCTCCGACGGCTTTAGAAAATGGTGCCACCGCGTCGGAAACACCGTCCACGGAATGTTAAGTCAAATCCACTTAGATCTTCTCAATGATCTGCTCCTAAGGTTTGAAGTTGTGTTTCACATCTGTTTGATTATTATAACTGTATTTGTATATATATGTTTGATTATTATGGTTGTGATATGGTCTTAGGGTTACTGTTGATTACATTTTGAAGGCATAGGCCTTTTTGTATTGGATTTGAGAATGTTAAGTTTAGTGTTTAGATGTTTTATCTATTGGACAACTTAGGGATGATGGCAGTGCAGTGGTGGGGATGGTGGTTGAAGCCGTCGGGGATGGTGGTTGTTGGGGTTTTGAGAGGATGGTGGTGTTGGTGGTTGTTCAGAGGCGGCAGCAGTTAAATGGTGGTGTTGGGGTTTCAGTGGGATGGTGGTGGTGGAGGTAGTGGTGGTGTGGTGGTGGAGTGTGGTGGTAGGATGTTTAGAGAGAGGGAGGGTGTTTGCAATTTATGAAATTGATTTTATATAATATTAAAATTATTATGCATAAAAAAGAGTTGTATTTTATGTCTGAATCCCCAACACCAATTCACCAATTCAATTACAATTAGGGGTGTTCATCGAATCGAATATCGAATTTTTGAATTATTCGAATCGAATTATTCGAATAATTTTTATTTTTCTAGCTTTGAATTCGAATTCAATTCGTATAAGATTAAAACCTACCCAATTCGATTCGAATTCGTATTCAAATAAAAAACTCAATTCGTATTTGATTTAAAATTCGAATTCGAATGGAATTTGAATAAATTCGATTTGTTTCAGTTTCTTTTAAAACATGTAAATAACTATTAAAATAAAACATAAGTTTTAAAGCAGCCATAAAACATTCCAAACAATGTACCATAAGTCTAACATTCAAAACGAGAATTCGGGAATAACCACTACAAGTTGTTATTTTTAGGGTTAGAAGTCTACGGATAGATTTGCTACTTAGGTTTTACTTATGGCCTTATGGGTCGTGTAGTGGATTTGGTAATCGGTAATTTTAATACTTGGAATAAATTTTGAAAATAATTTATAGTATAGCCCAATAAAAGTTATATATGTATGCTATTATACATGATTTATATTATATTATGTCACTCTGATAACTTTTTTGGTACGGGTGACTTCTTATTTATATAATATTTGACTTGGTGTGTTGATATGCTGTTCGTTTTGGAGCCGAGGGTCTCTCTGGAAGCAGCCTCTCTATCCCTAGTGATAGAGGCAATGTCTGTCTATATCCCACCCTCCCCAGACCCTATAATTATTGTTGTAAATATAAAAATAATAAATAAAATGTATAATTTTTATTCGAATTTCGAATCGAATCGAATTTGAAATTATAAATTCGTATTCGATTCGTATTCGATTTACTTGACTCGAATTGAATCGAAATCGAATCGAATTTTATCGAATTTTGAATTTTTCGAATTCGAAATGAATTCTGAACACCCATAATCACAATACCACTTCCCCACTCACATCTTCTCTCTCATCTATAATAATGACTTAAACACACTCTCTCTTCTCTCTCCTCCATCTTCCATAACACCATCCATTTTTTTTTAGTTTTCACCAAATATATAACCATTTTCTCTCTCCTCCAACTCATCACTTCACTCCTACGTGGCATGTAAAAACATCAAAAAATGCCCTTATTGTGGGTGCTCTAAGGTGCTTAACAAAACATACATCAACTTGATATTAAGAGACAGTTTCTTAAATGCATCCAATTTAGAAAATACACCAAATTTCTTGATTATTAATCCCGATTTGATGCATTTACCCACTTGCCACAATAAGAGCACCACACACTCTAGAAAAGCTAACCCAGAAAATGACTAAGTTTGATGCACCCTTTTTTATTAAATTAAGTCAAGAACCAGATCTGAAGGATGGTGCTGGTGGGACGGTGAGTATGAGCGGTAACGGGTGGTGCGGTGACAGTGTTTGGAGGTGGTTTTGTTGCAGCGGAGGTGGTTGTTTGGAAATGAATTATTGTGTCTTTGATCTCCCATGTAGACTTGCATTAAAGATGATTATTACACACTATTTTAACAAAATGTGTAGTTTTTCGACTTGGGTGTTTAATATTTGAATCGAAATGTATGTTTTCCTCTTCTGGTTTCCTATCATAACAATCTAAAATGTATGTTGATCAAGTCCTTGGTTCTCATAGTAATTTCTACTCTCCTTTTCCAACTTCTATTATATCTTTTAAGCAATACGTACATGTGCATTATACAATTCTCAAGGTTATTGCTTAAATTGGTTTTGTATTGAATGCTTTGTATAGGTGAGTTCACACTAAGATCACTAAATATTTACAAGTCATTCTATCCGTTGATGACTAGAATATGTGTTCACCATTTGTAGAACCATAAAAAAAGTATGGTCATGAAATTTGTATATATCTTTTTAATAATTCTTAAATAGATTATATTTTCAAAACTTCAAGTAGTAGCTTTTTATCCTTATAAAAAAGAAATAAGTTCATCCCACTTATACTGAGCATGATGAGCGAAATTAGACACGTAATGTTAATGTGTCTTAGTCACAGTCATGTAGGTTTTGGTGGAAATTAGTGTACTGTACTTTGGTCATTTGTGCAACTTTAAGTGCAGGATTAATTATTCTCTTTAGGTTAAATCGTTCATAAAATTTACATAGGTTTATGGAGTGTGCTAGGATAAGCCACCTGCACAAAGGTTGAATCTTCATTTGCCTTTGTTTGACTGATGGTGCCTCAGCCATTCACTTTACATTAATATCAAAGTGATGGACCACCATGTTTGGTGAGGAATTATTGTGGCAGCAAGAATCGACAACAAAGAAGTGATTGATGTGTATATTGTTGTTTTGTAGTGGTTAACTACTATTAAGCACCCAGCGTTGCGACGTGGCGTAAAACCATGACAAATCACACCAAAGCCACACCACCGCCATCGACCACTAATAATGAAGTTTGGGCGTCTTAATGCAGAGAAATTAGACCCAAACATAAAACATAGAAAATAATAACTAACTCGACTTAGGATATGAGCGTTGCAACGAACTTGTTAAACGGGAAAAAATAGACAATGTAAAAACACTGAACAACACACGCACATTGCACATTTGCACCATGTTAACTCACAATTTAGAACCGAACGTAAAATAAAACGTTGAACAACACACGCATGTTGTGTCGTGTTAACTTGCGAAATTTAGAATGAAAATAAAAATGTTGTGACTTAAATTGGAAAAGATGAAAAGAAGTAAAAAAATCAAGTAGTTTTGGGTTAAAAGTGTAATATCATTTTTTTAAATCCCCCTAAACATAGGGTATAACACCTCTATGAATTAACATTTTTCAAATTTACAGTTGTAAGGGTGTAGGGAGTGGTTAGATACTTGAAAGTGGTAAACTTTAAAATCAACCAATGAGAGTGTGTCATGTCAAAGTGGTAAACTATGCTCAAAAGTGTTGACAATGGTTAGACACTTCATGAATTGGTAAACTATTTAAAAAAATGTGTGATTGGTTGAGATGGCATGGACCCCACCACACACCCCCCACTCCCTCCCCTCTCCTCCCTCTCCCCGCATCGGCAACCCCTCACCGATTTCTTCCTCAAAATCGGTAAAACTTGTGCGGTTGGCATTGGTCACCGACAAACGTCGAAGTAGTTTGCCAACTCCACTCCGGACGATCTAATTGTTTTGGCTTTTATGCAAATTTGTATTTTGTGATTCGTGCTTAGTTATTTGTATAATTCTTAGGCGTCTTTTCATTGTCTGCACTACAAAATTGATGGATATATATATATATAGGGTACGGTTAATGCCAGAATCACACTTATTGCGAGAACCACGAGAACTAATGTAAACACAACAAAAATACCTAAAAAATTAAAAACACACAAAAAATTTTATTTTATTATTAAAATCGCTAAATTTCGTCACTAAAAAAACTACGACATATGCATGTTCCGATATATATGTATATGTGTTATAGGTTTTTTTTATATTCTTGTTCAAAAAAAAAACTACGATAGTAATTGTTATTCAATTTTTTTTTTGCTTTTTTTAATGACGAAATTTAGCGATTTTATTAAAAAAAAGTTCGTGTGTTTAATTTTTTTTAGGTACTTTTGCTTGTGTTAACATGAATTTATGATAGCCATGTCATATGTCATCGCATTTATTGTTAATTGAAAACCACTAAGAAGCTTGACAAAAGCACCACGGACGGCCCTGGGGTGGGTGGGGAGGACCATCGGCTAGGGCCTGAGGGTCATGTTTTTTTAATTTCGATATATAAATATGTTATAATTTTTTTAACTAGTATACCCATACAAACACCAAGATAGGCACATTTATAAAACAATTCTTAAAGTTTAGAAGTTAGTCCATTAGATTTAGTTAGCCCAATACCCATGCCATTTGACTATAAAAAATAATTCGATGCTATGATTTAGTCAACGGTTGTATAAAAAAACTAGTTTACATTATATATTTTGTTTAAGGCCTAAGGGCACATTTTTTCAAACTCGAACAGGGTACATGAATTTTTAAGGTCGGCCCTAAAAATCACCATAGAGAATGTGTCTATAAATGTATATATACACACTCATGCATGCAAATCTTAAGTTGTATACTTATATTTTAGTGCCTTGCAAAATATTTCTTATTCGCTGTTAAAAAATAAAAATAAAGGTATATTTTACATGCCTTGAAAGGATAAAACTATAAAAGCATCTATAATTAAAAACATAAAATCCACCAAATTATCATGCATCTCTTTATCAGGTCACACTCATACATGTTTGGCTGGAAAGTAGTGGTTGTTGTGAATTTGTTTTCTTTATTCATGCAACAGCTTTAAAGATCAACGTGCATGATTGATGATTCATGTGTTTAACGTAATACGTTGAGTTACAGTCCGTAAATTTGTTGGAGATGTTAATCTTGATTTTACAAATTTAAGGGGTAATTAATTGAACCAATAAGTTGGAAGGATAATTTGGTTCACATGTAAAAAAAATTGGTCAAGCGTATCTCCTAGACTGTATCCATTGATTTGTTTTGGTTATGTTTCCTATTTGTTAATGTGTTTCTTTATTGAGCGTATCTTGAATTAAGATCATTAGGTTAGAGAATAAGTTAATTGTGTTATCGTATATAGAGAGATTAGGGGTCTTTGTTTTTTTGAACGGCTAACTTTATTCAACATAGCAGAAGCGAGACGCTCGCGAAAGATTACAAAGCGAAATCAAAATTACACCGGTCTATCCTATCCACAAAAAACACCATAAAGCCTAATAATTCCCTAATAATTCCGGTTGGTCAACAGAACCGTTATATCAACACAAGATCACACCACGATTTGGTGACTAATATGATTAAACTTAACTGACGACGCTAAAAGTTTATTATGTTTTCTGTTCTTAATAAACTTTTTAGAGTCGTTATATCAACACAAGATCACATGCCGACTTAGTGATTAATATTATGTTTTGATATAATAATTCCGGTTGGTCAACAGAATCGTCATGTGAACTTGTGTTGATATAACGGTTATGTTGACCAACCGGAGATTGGAATGTTTCTTCATGATGAATTAATTTGAATTTTATTCATCTAATGGATTCCCAAATGAACAAAAGTGAATTGAAGGGAAGCTTGGATGAGGATGTTGCAACGGTTTGGACGAACAGATTTGAGCAAATCGAAAGTAATCTAACTATAATATATATATATATATATATATATATATATATATATATATATATATATATATATATATATATAGAAATAAGTTAAAATGAGAACCACCTCGAGTTGTAAGAACCAGCGAGAACCACCCCCGCGGGGGGCCGTTGACCACGAAATTTTGTTTACACCTAGATCCGTATATTTTAACACGGGGGGTAAATTTTGGGTTCAAACGGCACGCCCGAGGGGGTAGTTTTTTACGCCCAAAGTTTGGTAAAAAAAAAAGAAAAATTAAAAAAACCCAAACTTTGGGCGTAAAAAACTACCCCCTCGGGCGCGCCGTTTGAACCCAAAATTTACCCCCCGTGTTAAAATATACGGATCTAGGTGTAAAAAAAATTTCGTGGTCAACGGCCCCCCGCAGGGGTGGTTCTCACTGGTTCTTACAACTCGAGGTGGTTCTTATTTTAACCTTCCCATATATATATATATATATATATATATAGGGGGAGGTTCATTTGAGAAGAAAATTAAATTGAGAAGAAAAAGAACAAAGGGTACAATTGTAAAACATTAAATAGTTTTTCTCTCATCTCATTTATTATTATTTTTGACTAATTAATTAGTCATAAAGACTATCATCCTACACACTAAAATTTTGCATAGACACATCAAAATTTATCCTACACGTTTTTTAAATTTATCCTACACATGCTGAAATTTATCCTACACAACTCGTAATTCATCCTACACACCTCATACTTTATCCTACACTTTAAAATAATTTTTTTCTTCTTTGAAAAAATATATTTTTTTTTAAAATAAGTTACAATTTTAATTTAGTTAGCTATTAAAAAGGAAGATTAACAATTAATGATCTATCTAATTTTACCAATATACCCTTACACATATATTAAAGACAAAAATTAAATGAAGTAAAAAGAATCATTCTTATTGGTTGAAGATCGTTCTTTTTTATTCTTACAAAAAATTTGTTCTCATTTGAACCCTCCACTATATATATATATATATATATATATATATATATATATATATATATATATATATATATATATATATATATATAGAAATAAGTTAAAATGAGAACCACCTCGAGTTGTAAGAACCAGCGAGAACCACCCCCGCGGAGGGCCGTTGACCACGAAATTTTTTTTACACCTAGATCCGTATATTTTAACACGGGGGGTAAATTTTGGGTTCAAACGGCGCGCCCGAGGGGGTAGTTTTTTACGCCCAAAGTTTGGTAAAAAAAAAAGAAAAATTAAAAAAACCCAAACTTTGGGCGTAAAAAACTACCCCCTCGGGCGCGCCGTTTGAACCCAAAATTTACCCCCCGTGTTAAAATATACGGATCTAGGTGTAAAAAAAATTTCGTGGTCAACGGCCCCCCGCGGGGGTGGTTCTCGCTGGTTCTTACAACTCGAGGTGGTTCTCATTTTAACGGGAAGGTTAAAATGAGAACCACCTCGAGTTGTAAGAACCAGCGAGAACCACCCCCGCGGGGGGCCGTTGACCACGAAATTTTTTTTACACCTAGATCCGTATATTTTAACACGGGGGGTAAATTTTGGGTTCAAACGGCGCGCCCGAGGGGGTAGTTTTTTACGCCCAAAGTTTGGTAAAAAAAAAAGAAAAATTAAAAAAACCCAAACTTTGGGCGTAAAAAACTACCCCCTCGGGCGCGCCGTTTGAACCCAAAATTTACCCCCCGTGTTAAAATATACGGATCTAGGTGTAAAAAAAATTTCGTGGTCAACGGCCCCCCGCGGGGGTGGTTCTCACTGGTTCTTACAACTCGAGGTGGTTCTCATTTTAACCTTCCCCTATATATATATATATATATATATATATATATATATATATATATATATAGGCTAGTTAACGTACATTACGGCTTAAGGTACAACCAGTACGCAACCAAATTATGCAAGTTCATTTGAAAATCACATCACGCACGTTATCACGCATGCCCAACCTCCCAGTTCAAAAATCGTATCACTTGTTCTACGATCTGAAACCATTGTTACTACCCTCTGACTCCAATCGAATCAAAGTTTGGTCATATTCCTGCATCCTCTGTTCTATGGTCTGAATCAAAGCTTGGTCATGTTTCTTCATCCTCTGTCCAACGGTTTGATTTCGAGGGTCGACATTTTGATGAAACTTTTCAAACTCAACGATGAATTTGAACCCAATTCGATGAGTTTGAAAAGTTTCATCAAAATGTCGTCCCTCGAAATCAAACCGTTGAACAGAGGATGAAGAAACATGACCAACCTTTTATTCAGACCGTAGAACAGAGGATGCATGAACATGACCCAGCTTTGATTCGATTGGAATCAGAGGGCAGTAACGATGGTTTCAGATCGTAGAACAGAGGATGCGATTTTTGAACTGGGAGGTTGGGCATACGTGATTTATGTTTCCAACATGCGTGATTAGGTTTTTTGAGTTTATAACGTGCGTGATTTTCAAATGAATGTGAGTAATTTGGTCGCGTACTGGTCCTACGTTAAGTCGTAATGTATGTTAACTGGCCTATATATATATAGTAGGGTTCTAAAGTAAACACTAGGTTGAGAGTGAACTGTGTGAACTAATCTGGGCCATTGGATTACATCATCTAAAGATTTTTAAACAATGGCAAGATTGTAATTATAATGTTGTAACCTCCATTTAAATTAATTGACATAAGGGTATTTGCGTCTTTTGTAAATTGCATTCAATATAATCAAAATCCCTAGAACCTCGCTAGTTTCCGTATATATAAGATACACAGCTTTTGTGTATACACATGTGTACAGTCTCGCTAACTATCAGTTTATACAAGATACACAACTATTAGTTTATACACATGTGTACAGTCTCACTAACTATCAGGTTATATAAGATACACATATGTTAGTTTATACACATGTGTACAGTCTTTTATACTTTGTATAATATAAAAAAATGGTTACATATGTGTATATTAAAAACATATAGTATAATATGCATGCGCACGAGTAGATTCATATAAAAACTATGAAATTAATGAAAACGAAACATATCACATGTATGCAAAAATAAATAACTTTATCACTGTCACACCCCGAATTTCCACGTGTCACCGGTGGGCCCGGTGGGGAGTATCGTGACGTCATGGTTGGCAACGTAATAGTCAAACAACACAATATCAATATGCACAGCGGAAGCAATTTAAAGTATGATACAACCGAATTTATTATTGTAATATCATATGTCACAATATTCGGAAGTTTATCCACAGAAGGATCGAACATAAAATGGAAACAGTAGTTCAACAGACTTTTAGGCATCTTAAGCTTGCGAGACTTCTATTGATGCTAAGGAGACATATCCAGCCAATTTCGTATAGTACCTGCATTTAGCCTTTTTGGAAAATACGTCAGTTTACACTGGTAAATACATTCAACTGACTCATTTTGGAAAAAGAGTTTGAAAAGTGATTCGAGTGCAAACGGCACAAAATATCTTGACACATTGATTAAAATGCACAGAGGCAAAATTAATCTTTTTAACTTGGGAGAATTATTTAATATTATAATCTTGTGAACGAATTACATGTTACTTATGCGTTCAGTAGCCCGGAACGTATCCGGGTTAAAGATCAATAAACACACCACATCAAAGAGTTATACACGGGTGTACGCCTACACCCCGTGCTCTGGTCGTGGCCATCTCGTAAGATGATGCCAGGGATATCCGGGACATGGTCATTAACCCCCCAAAGGCTGTAAAGTAAACAATACTGTTTAAAACGAGCCGATCAAATTATTCAACTACCCACTAAGCGTGGAGATTTGATGCTCGATCAAGCAGTATGCTATATACCGTAACCCAAGCCCGTATAGGGAAAATAAGTTAAAAGTATTTACCTGAGCTAAATATAAATTCAATCCCAGCCGTATATCAAATCAGCAAGTACAGGTAGCTTTTACTGGGCTCCTAATCTGGAACGAAGGTTTTTAATAACCTATTAGAATCCTAACGGGTCTTTTATTAAGCTTAAGCTTAGACTGGCTAGTTTCAAAGATACGGTTCGTACGCACGATTAAGCGAAGACCGGATAGAATGTGATTTAGACCCGACAAGTTCGGATACTTGTTTAATATGGGTTTATTATTCACATTCTGGATTTTGAGATAAAACCGATAAGGTTTGACCCGTATCGGCTAATTTATGTAAACTTGTTACATAAACCGAACCGAACGCGAAATAAGCGTAACGGGTATCCGTAAGAGCCATATACAGGTTTCCTAAGTTAATATGCTTCAAATATGTTGTGACATCAGTAGGATGTCTTTCATGATGCCCCGAACTAATTTAAACACAAACTATGCCCCGTAGGGGTAGTTTGGTCATTTTAAAGGTTGTAAAAGAGTTTAAATGTTTAACTGAGTTACAGGTCTGATGTAAACAGCAAACATACTCACTTTGATGAGTTATAACAGTAGGCTAAAGCATATATGTGAATTTTATCATCTTTAACCAAACTATGCCCCGTAGGGGTATTTTGGTAATTTCACATAAGCCGAAAAGCTCAAAAACGAAGTCTGAGTTAATCAACCTTTGCTTACTGTTAAAATATCATAATTTGCCTCATATATCAGTAGGTATCAACCCGGGTATGCTCAATATGATTTTAAAACATACTATGCGTTAAAAACGCTAAATAAGGCGATTAAAGGCCATTTCCGGGTTTGATACTTAAATCTGATATTTTTATATTTCCAGAAGGCTTAAAATAAATTATTTATCATATGTGATCAGTAGCAAAAGGTTTGGAGTCGTTTTGATAAGTAAAACTCATTTTATGGCCCGTAAGGCAAAACCGACAATTACCGGATTAAGCCTACGACTACTAGTTATGCTCAGCCTAAAATTAATTAAAAATCTTTAAAAATCCCAAAATATTATATTATATCAGTGGGTATTAAGTTTGATACCAAAAAGTAGGCTTAACTAGGCTATACGCTAATTACGCCAACATAAAGCATTAGATTTGCGATATTGAGCATAACTCTTAATCTATAAGTCAAACTGATGTCAAACTTTGCATACAAGTTTATATATCAGTAACTAAGGTTTCTACACTTTTACATTTTCATAAATCACGTTTTAAGGTAATAAGGGCATAACGGTCAACATATGAGCAATTAACGGAAATCTGCATATTAATTAGATAACTAGTGAACCAAGGTGTATAATCACAGAGGGTTGTTCTAACATGTAACCTAATCCAATTTAAGCTCTGAGGCATTTCTAAAACATACCTAAACGGGTCAGAACTGAAAGTCAAAGTGAAAGTCAAACTATGTGACTTTCGGTTCCGAACCGGGTCAAAACAGGAAATAGTCGGGTTGAACATGTTCGGACATGTTCTTACACTTATTACTAAGTTATAACAATGATCAAACAGGTTATATATGTTCTAGATAGCTAATTATGCATAAATGACATTTTAAGCATCCTGTTGACTTTTTACTTAAAAGTTTGACCCGACTTTTGACCTGGTTAGAGTGGTGATCAGGGGAAACCCTTTTGAGGTTTTATTACCCACATAAATACCAACTCATAACTACTTTTAATTCGAGATATAACTGAGCCATTATAGACTAATCTCGAAGTCAAACCGTAATTACGACGGTTTGACTTTTAGCTAATTAACCAAGCTAAACTCAACTAAATAAGAACTAGCAGACTTACAAGAGTCCTATGCACGAGATATGATCAGTTGGACCTGCTTGAGAGCTCCATGAATGATCAAATTATGCAGAATGAAGTGTGTCCAAAGTTGTTGCATTTCATGGCCTTTTATAGTGATCAAGAACACCATAAATCTTTGACACATAGGTCTAGGACTTACTACAATTGATTAACACATGTCTCTAAGTGTTTAGGGGGTGCCTAGGGGCCAAGAGATATGAGGAAAATCGATTTGAAGGGCCAGATTCGCGTATAACAGCAAACAGCAATGATCAGACGCTGGGCAGACCCCTTACGGACCGTAAGGGTTTTCGGCTTACGGTCCGTAAGCCTTGGACCAGGGGCAAAAATCCTTCTTGTTATTGCACAGTTGGCTCTTGGCTTTTCGAAAGGGCAACTAACTTATATCTTGCACTTTGAACCCTCCATATTGACACATAAGGGCCTCAAGACTTGTACCCCTCTTGATAAGTCCCTGGCCACTCGATTAATGCCCGAAAAGTCACAGTTTTCAACGTTGACGCTTTAACCCCTCGCACACGAATTTGATCATAACTTTCTCATACGATAACGAAACTTTATGAAATTTGAATCGTGCATTCTCGTGAGCATAATTAACATTTACAAAGCTTCGGGTTTGTCAAGAGGTCACTCAGAGGTATATCTTTAACATGTTGACACATTTAACCCCTGTAGTTTGTAATCTCTCACTTTTAGCCTCGTATGATCCATGATTTATTCGTTTGATGTTATGAACATTATGTAGGGTTATTATGAAGTATATTTATTCACTGTTGACACTTAGAATCCGTATAATCTCATACTTTCCATGTTTGTCAACTTTAGTCCTTTTATAACATTCTTTCACACGTTTAAACTTTATGACACGTGTCAACACATTATAGGACGTGAATTTTCGAGGTGTTACATCCTCACCCCCTTAAAATAAATCTTGACCCGAGATTTACTGAAATAAGTAAGGGTACTTTTCTTTCATCGTGGATTCAACCTCCCACGTGAATTCGGGACCACTACGGGCATCCCATTTGACCTTAACAATAGGTACATGCTTCCTTCGAAGCTTCTTTACCTGTCGATCTTCAATCGACACAGGTTTTTCAAATTTTAAGCTCTCATCTATATGCATATCTGTATGGGGTATAACCAGTGATTCATCCGCGAAGCACTTCTTCAGATTGCAGATGTGGAACACATTGTGAATTCCACTGAGCTCTTCAGGTAAGTTTAACTTATAGGCAACTGACCCGACTCGTTCGATAACCTCGAAAGGTCCTATGTATCTCGGACTTAGCTTGCCTTTCTTACCAAACCGCCTCACCCCCTTCCAGGGTGACACCTTAAGTAGGACTTTGTCAACTACTTCGAAGTGAAAATCCTTACGCTTAGGATCAGCGTAACTCTTCTGCCTATCCCGGGCAGCTTTGAGTCGGTCACGAATCTGGACTATCTTGTCCGTCGTTCGAACACGATCTCTGGTCCTGATAACTAGACATCTCCAACTTCCGCCCAACAAACTGACGTTCTACACTTTCTACCGTATAATGCCTGAAAAGGCGCAGCCTTAATGCTGGTATGGTAGCTATTGTTTTAGGAGAATTCGATTAATGGTAGGTTCTTATCCCAACTACCACCTAAAATCGATCGCACATGCACGTAGCATGTCTTCCAACGTTTGAATAGTACGCTCACTCTGACCGTCTGTCTGAGGATGGTAAGCCGTACTAAAGTTCAAACGTGTACCCAAAAATTGTTGGAAACTCTTCCAAAAATGTGTCGTGTACCTAGTATCTCTGTCAGAGATAATAGCTACAGGTATGCCATGTAGGGCTACACTCTTATCAACGTATAACTGGGCTAACATATCGGAGCTATAAGTCTCCTTGATGGGTAGGAAATGTGCGGACTTAGTCAGCCTGTCAACTGTAACTCATATCGTATCATTTCCTTTCCTTGTCTTGGGTAACTTGGTAATAAAATCCATAGTTACCATTTCCCACTTCCACGTAGGAAGTTCAGGCTGTCGTAGCAAGCCTGACGGCTTTTGATGCTCGGCTTTGACTTGCGCACATGTCAAGCATTTAGCTACACGGGTGGCTATAGACTTGTTCAAGCCTATCCACCAATAATTTGCCCTTAGATCCTGGGTAGCTGATGGCAATTTCTTAATCGTTGCTTAATTAGGGTTGCGGCATTTAATACGTAAGTAATATGAACCGTCTTTCTTATTTAACAATATAAAACCCTCAGAAGATTGCGTCAGGCTATATGTGCCTATATCTTAAAACTTACTAAATCAGGGTTTAAATTTTTTTTTTTTCCATATTCGATATGGAGTTTTCATAATACTCCAGCCCACATCGGAATGTTAAGCTTAGTTCTACCTGTCTTCCAGGAGGTAAGCAGGGAAAACTTATGAGAAGATAATTAAGATACAAGGAGGCTATAGAGATTTTCCATATCTCAGGCTCCAGTTCATCCATCATTGCTCGTGTTAAATGAGTGACATCTTTATGTTATAAGTCCACGAATTTCTTAATCGGGAACATTTACTTGAAAAAATTCCATTTTTGGATATCTTCTTTGGATACTACTAGTTGACTTTAGTACAATATGATCATTGGGATATCTCAGGGGTTCCATGTATTAAACCTCCATGCTGATCAGACATGGAAATAATCTATGGGACACACTAGGATACGCCAATCCTCATATGACACTTTTATCAAACATAGTTTGCCATTCGCAGGCGATAGAAAAACAATGAGAGAAATAATTAAAATAACATATGTTGTCGTACTCTATGCAAAGAAAAAGTACTTTGATTTTCGGAAGGATTCCTTGCCGATCTAGAAGAATCGGTTGCTATGGTTTCCTTGGTAGTTATACCTTATGGATGATAATAAAAATTTGCTAAGTTTATGGTTCTTGAAGATTTATTATTGCCTGTGTTAAAAACAGGACACTTAGCATAAATTATCATTGATAAATGATAAGGAAGTTTATTGTACAAGTGCTTATATTTAATCAATAATGGAAGTTTCACAAACTAGGCACCTAGCTCAGTTGGCTAGGCGCGCGAAAGGGTGCGGCCGGCCTAGACCCAGGTTCGATTCCGGGGACGGCCAGTTCCACCATTTTTTCATGTTTAATTTTAATTAATCGTACGGATACGTGTAATTATGAGAGTTGTCTCATAAGGAGTCTTGATAATTAATTGCTTCTTATTACCCACAATATGGGCTTGATTTTATCACTAAATTGAGTCCTTGTATTTACTGGAACTAGGACATCAAAAAATGATTCCTAATGGATATAAAACATCAATCTAATAATGCTTGAAGCAATCTCAGAAGTATACAGGCTTCTTACCGAACTTTCGTTGCTTTTTATTAAGCCTGTACTCGCTCTCTTTCTCAGATTTATGGGAGTTATCCTCCTTCTTTGGTTCATCCTTCATATTTGAAGTGCGAACATAGCTCTCCTCATGAGTAATTTAACATGGTTTTGAATGAGATTTAGAGCGAGAAGTATTCAGCTCTTTGTATTGTCTCATGACCTTTTCCATGGTCCTTTCAACCGCTGCGTCAACCACAGCTTGAAGTTTAACTCCATTAATATTGAGGTTTACGTTTGTAGTTTTATTAACTTTCGTCGCCTTATTAGCATTGCGACTTTCGTCTACCTCATCCGAGTTTTCCATACTCGAAACTTGGTACCAATCACCAAGATTTAACCATTATTAGTCATCATCCTGATGACCTGACTTAGGTTAGCCACGGCATTCATAAACCGTATGGGCTATTCTGTTCCGAACATTCATAGTGAATGTTATTTGAGCGTATTTCCATTATATTTAGCCTAGGTCACAACGGGACCATCAATGGCATGCAAAGTTTGGAGCGAGTCCAATACCTGCTTGACAGGGGACCATAATGTCACAACTGTCTTTGTCACTAGGACGATTATAAATAGCTCAAAGGCTTTTATTATATATATATATATATATATATATATATACATATATGGCATAGAAGCCTGTCTCGAGGGACGTATAAAAATATGGCATAAAGCACAGTCATGAAGGACATAAGTAATCATATGGCGCGAAGGCCTTGTCGTGATGACATTTAGATATGGCACAAACGGCCTTGTTATAAGGACATTCATCAAATTTGGTACAAAGGCATGTCACCAGAAATGTTAACATTTAATATGTTAACTTGTCACGAATGACCAATTATAGCACATAGGCTTGTCCTGAATGACTTTAAAACATAACTCGATGGTCTATTTTTTTCAAGGACCTTAATTTATAAGCCGCAATCTTATTAGATTAGGGCTTCAAGGTTTGAACGTGGTTCTTCACCTTTGGACAGGGAGTCATAGACTACTACTGTCATCGTCTTGAAAGACGATTCTTTTGGCAGAAAATAAGCCAATCAACATCACTAATGGATGTTTATATATAACCATCGTATCTAATGATATTAGTCATGATCACATCGATCATATTGACTATTAGGTTTGGGTATATTCACACCATTTTGAACAGGGGATCATAAAGATCACTACTATCTTTGTCTAACCGACACTAGAATAAAGTTTAGCCCGTAGGCATTTCATCACGATGGGTGTTAATATTATGATTATCATACTGAGGATACTAGTCAGGATCGCACTGACAGTATAGACTATGGGAATTGAGTATAGCTCACCCCATTGGGCAAGGAATCACAAAAGATTACAATTGCCTCGTCTCAATTGGACAACATAATATAGCCCTTAGGCAAAACATCTCTAAGGATGTTGAAACTGTTTTAATCATCGTATTGATGATTTTTGTCATGCTCGCATTGATCATATCGACTATTAGGCTTGAGCATAGCTCACTACCTTGGACAGGGAATCGTAAAGATTACAATGTCTTTGTCACACATGGACAATATAATATGGCCCATAGGCGAAACATCACTAATGGATGTTTATAATAGGTTCATCCTATTAGAAGATATAAGTCATGATTGCATTAATCATATTGACTATTTTGGCTTGAGCATAGCTCACCACCTCAGACAAAGAATCATAAAGATAACAATGTCAATGTCTCAAATGGGCAATATATTATAGCCCGTAGGCAAAACATCACTAAAGGATGTTAAATAATATTATCATCATATTAAATGATATTAGTCATGATCGCATTGATCATATAGACTATTATGTTTGGACATAGTCCAATATTTTAGACAGGAGGTCAAAGACCATCACTGTCGTTGTCTTATCGGACAACAAGTTTAGCCCGTAGGCACTTCATAACTAACGGATGTTCCTAATATGATCATCTTATAGGATGATATAAGCCATGATTCCTAAATTACTAGGTTAGATAAGGGAATTGGAAGAATCCAATATAAGGATGACTGTTGTGATTTTCTCGAATCACATTTGTCTAGAGTGCTAACACGTTCTTAAGTGTTAACGAGGGTCTGACTCCCTTGAGTAGGTTTCACCATCTTGGCCGCGTAGGCTAGGTTTCACCTTAAAGATTCTTTTTAAAATGCATACTGACAGGGAAGGGAATGATATTTATTTTATTTAGGATTTTTATCATAAATCCTAATTCATAAGTTAATAATAATAGCACAAATGGCCTAGTCGCGTAGACAAGTTAAATTTATAAGCCATGATTTCAGAGAATCGCGGCATTAAGGTTTTGAATCAAAGTTCATTACCTTTTCCTGACAGGGAGCGATAGGCTACCACTGTCTTTAGTCTCAGAGGACATCAACTATAGCCCGTAGGCACTTCCCTTCTAAGGGATGTTTATTACGGAATTGCCCCTTAGGGAAATTCATTAACCATGGTAAACAGAGACCATATTTGGTTAATTTATTAATCATATATTTATTTAGGATTTCTATTATACTTTATCCTAATTATAAAACATTAATAGTTTTATTGGTGGCACCTAATGGCCTGGTCACATGGACATTTATAAATTATAAGCTTATGATTTCAGAGAATCAAAGCATGACAGTATCTTGGCACAATAGGCCTAGTCACAAGGACATTTATAAATTTTTAAGCTATGATTTCAGAGAATCAAGGCATGAAACTATATTGGCACAATAGGCCTAGTCACAAGGACAATTATAAATTATATGCTAGGATTTCAGAGAATCAAAGCATTTGAGGTTTGAACCTAGTTCATTACCTTTATCTGACAGGGACTCATAGCTACCACTGTATTTTGGCTCATGTAGAAATGAGCAAGGCCCGTAGGCACTATATTACCACGTATGGTTAAAATATGATCATCTTAATTGATGACGTAAACCCAGGATTCAGGGATCATTAAACTGGGTTAGGAATCTTTTGAAGAATCCTATATAAAAATGACGTGTGTGAATTTTAAATGAATCACATCTGCCAGGAGGGTTAACATGTTTTAAGATGTTAACAGGGAATTGAATCTTTTAAACAGGTCTTACCATCTTGGCCCGGTCTTATAATTGACCCGAGGCTAGGTTTCACACTTAAGATTCTTAATTTATAATTAACGCAGAACAATTTTAAATTGAGGTGTAAATATGGATCTGAATCTAAATTGCGGAACTGCCATCTTGGCCGGTCTTAATATGACCCGAAGCTAGGTCTTGCCCTTTTAGATTTTGCCATTTTATTATAATGGTAGATCTTGCAAAAAAGGGAAATATTATTTTTCCATTTATTTAATTTTTCTTATTTAGAATGAAAGTTTAAACTTAATCATTCCATTATATAAAAATAAAAGTATAAAGTTGCCCTAAGCGGGACTTAAAAGGAATAATGTGTCCTCGGAGGGACTGAAAGATAGTTATGTCCTTATAAGGACTATTAAGGAAACGATCTTCAGTAAAAGGAGTTTCTTCTTCATTTTATTTCTGAATGCTTTCTCCTTGGATGCTCGTTTCATTCTAGTCGCGGTACGAAGCTCAGCATCTCAGGGCTCCGGGTGTGGAGAACTCCTATTACGGCTTCTTTGCTTGGCGACGTATCCAATAAAAATTTGGAAGTAAAATTTCAAGATTAGGATTGATAATATTCCTAAGTTAAGTCTAGACTCGGAAGGTTTAGATATGTGCAATTGTGTAACTGAGATTAAACACTAAGGATAGTGTTTAATTCACTCAGTGTTGGCTCTGATACCAACCTGTCACACCCCGAATTTCCACGTGTCACCGGTGGGCCCGGTGGGGAGTATCGTGACGTCATGGTTGGCAACGTAATAGTCAAACAACACAATATCAATATGCACAGCGGAAGCAATTTAAAGTATGATACAACCGAATTTATTATTGTAATATCATATGTCACAATATTCGGAAGTTTATCCACAGAAGGATCGAACATAAAATGGAAACAGTAGTTCAACAGACTTTTAGGCATCTTAAGCTTGCGAGACTTCTATTGATGCTAAGGAGACATATCCAGCCAATTTCGTATAGTACCTGCATTTAGCCTTTTTGGAAAATACGTCAGTTTACACTGGTAAATACATTCAACTGACTCATTTTGGAAAAAGAGTTTGAAAAGTGATTCGAGTGCAAACGGCACAAAATATCTTGACACATTGATTAAAATGCACAGAGGCAAAATTAATCTTTTTAACTTGGGAGAATTATTTAATATTATAATCTTGTGAACGAATTACATGTTACTTATGCGTTCAGTAGCCCGGAACGTATCCGGGTTAAAGATCAATAAACACACCACATCAAAGAGTTATACACGGGTGTACGCCTACACCCCGTGCTCTGGTCGTGGCCATCTCGTAAGATGATGCCAGGGATATCCGGGACATGGTCATTAACCCCCCAAAGGCTGTAAAGTAAACAATACTGTTTAAAACGAGCCGATCAAATTATTCAACTACCCACTAAGCGTGGAGATTTGATGCTCGATCAAGCGGTATGCTATATACCGTAACCCAAGCTCGTATAGGGAAAATAAGTTAAAAGTATTTACCTGAGCTAAATATAAATTCAATCCCAGCCGTATATCAAATCAGCAAGTACAGGTAGCTTTTACTGGGCTCCTAATCTGGAACGAAGGTTTTTAATAACCTATTAGAATCCTAACGGGTCTTTTATTAAGCTTAAGCTTAGACTGGCTAGTTTCAAAGATACGGTTCGTACGCACGATTAAGCGAAGACCGGATAGAATGTGATTTAGACCCGAAAAGTTCGGATACTTGTTTAATATGGGTTTATTATTCACATTCTGGATTTTGAGATAAAACCGATAAGGTTTGACCCGTATCGGCTAATTTATGTAAACTTGTTACATAAACCGAACCAAACGCGAAATAAGCGTAACGGGTATCCGTAAGAGCCATATACAGGTTTCCTAAGTTAATATGCTTCAAATATGTTGTGACATCAGTAGGATGTCTTTCATTATGCCCCGAACTAATTTAAACACAAACTATGCCCCGTAGGGGTAGTTTGGTCATTTTAAAGGTTGTAAAAGAGTTTAAATGTTTAACTGAGTTACAGGTATGATGTAAACAGAAAACATACTCACTTTGATGAGTTATAACAGTAGGCTAAAGCATATATGTGAATTTTATCATCTTTAACCAAACTATGCCCCGTAGGGGTATTTTGGTAATTTCACATAAGCCGAAAAGCTCAAAAACGAAGTCTGAGTTAATCAACCTTTGCTTACTGTTAAAATATCATAATTTGCCTCATATATCAGTAGGTATCAACCCGGGTATGCTCAATATGATTTTAAAACATACTATGCGTTAAAAACGCTAAATTAGGCGATTAAAGGCCATTTCCGGGTTTGATACTTAAATCTGATATTTTTATATTTCCAGAAGGCTTAAAATAAATTATTTATCATATGTGATCAGTAGCAAAAGGTTTGGAGTCGTTTTGATAAGTAAAACTCATTTTATGGCCCGTAAGGCAAAACCGACAATTACCGGATTAAGCCTACGACTACTAGTTATGCTCAGCCTAAAATTAATTAAAAATCTTTAAAAATCCCAAAATATTATATTATATCAGTGGGTATTAAGTTTGATACCAAAAAGTAGGCTTAACTAGGCTATACGCTAATTACGCCAACATAAAGCATTAGATTTGCGATATTGAGCATAACTCTTAATCTATAAGTCAAACTGATGTCAAACTTTGCATACAAGTTTATATATCAGTAACTAAGGTTTCTACACTTTTACATTTTCATAAATCACGTTTTAAGGTAATAAGGGCATAACGGTCAACATATGAGCAATTAACGGAAATCTGCATATTAATTGGATAACTAGTGAACCAAGGTGTATAATCACAGAGGGTTGTTCTAACATGTATCCTAATCCAATTTAAGCTCTGAGGCATTTCTAAAACATACCTAAACGGGTCAGAACTGAAAGTCAAAGTGAAAGTCAAACTATGTGACTTTCGGTTCCGAACCGGGTCAAAACAGGAAATAGTCGGGTTGAACATGTTCGGACATGTTCTTACACTTATTACTAAGTTATAACAATGATCAAACAGGTTATATATGTTCTAGATAGCTAATTATGCATAAATGACATTTTAAGCATCATGTTGACTTTTTACTTAAAAGTTTGACCCGACTTTTGACCTGGTTAGAGTGGTGATCAGGGGAAACCCTTTTGAGGTTTTATTACCCACATAAATACCAACTCATAACTACTTTTAATTCGAGATATAACTGAGCCATTATAGACTAATCTCGAAGTCAAACCGTAATTACGACGGTTTGACTTTTAGCTAATTAACCAAGCTAAACTCAACTAAATAAGAACTAGCAGACTTACAAGAGTCCTATGCACGAGATATGATCAGTTGGACCTGCTTGAGAGCTCCAGGAATGATCAAATTATGCAGAATGAAGTGTGTCCAAAGTTGTTGCATTTCATGGCCTTTTATAGTGATCAAGAACACCATAAATCTTTGACACATAGGTCTAGGACTTACCACAATTGATTAACACATGTCTCTAAGCGTTTAGGGGGTGCCTAGGGGCCAAGAGATATGAGGAAAATCGATTTGAAGGGCCAGATTCGCGTATAACAGCAAACAGCAACGATCAGACGCTGGGCAGACCCCTTACGGACCGTAAGGGTTTTCGGCTTACGGTCCGTAAGCCTTGGACCAGGGGCAAAAATCCTTCTTGTTATTGCACAGTTGGCTCTTGGCTTTTCGAAAGGGCAACTAACTTATATCTTGCACTTTGAACCCTCCATATTGACACATAAGGGCCTCAAGACTTGTACCCCTCTTGATAAGTCCCTGGCCACTCGGTTAATGCCCGAAAAGTCACAGTTTTCAACGTTGACGCTTTAACCCCTCGCACACAAATTTGATCATAACTTTCTCATACGATAACGAAACTTTATGAAATTTGAATCGTGCATTCTCGTGAGCATAATTAACATTTACAAAGCTTCGGGTTTGTCAAGAGGTCACTCAGAGGTATATCTTTAACATGTTGACACATTTAACCCCTGTAGTTTGTAATCTCTCACTTTTAGCCTCGTATGATCCATGATTTATTCGTTTGATGTTATGAACATTATGTAGGGTTATTATGAAGTATATTTATTCACTGTTGACACTTAGAATCCGTATAATCTCATACTTTCCATGTTTGTCAACTTTAGTCCTTTTATAACATTCTTTCACACGTTTAAACTTTATGACACGTGTCAACACATTATAGGACGTGAATTTTCGAGGTGTTACAATCACATATTCAAAAAAAGAGTTAATGCCCAAAAATAATTACAATTTCAATCTCAGAGAAAATTTTCAATACTTATTGAAAATTATAAAAAGTTAAAAACAATATATTATGATATATCTATATATATATAGAGAGAGAGAGATAATAAAAGAAAAACAATATTAAAGCTAAAATTAAAACAAAATCTATGGATAAAGAAAGAGTTAATTACATAGTTAGTCCCTGTGGTTTGCACAAAGTAACATACTTAGGTACTAATAGTTTAAAATAACATTCTAGGGTATTAACTTTTCATTTTGTAACGTTTGGAGGTATTAACGTTATTTTTAGGTTTAAAATCACATTCTATTAATACCTAAGTATGTTATTTTGTGCAAACCACAAGGACTCTCTATGTTAATACCCTAGAAGTTAATACCTCCAAACGTTACAAAATGAAAAGTTAAGACCCTAGAAGGTGATTTTAAACTATTAGTACATAAGTATGTTATTTTGTGCAAACCACAGGGACTAACTATGTAATTAACTCGATAAAGAAATGATAGAGAAATAATTAGAAATGAGAGATAGAGAGAGAGAGTTAAGAGAGGAGAAAATTAAGAGATTTTAATTAAAGATACTTGGTTAATGTCAATCTTACCCTTTTAATCTAAAAAATGATCAAGGGTCAAGATTAGTTCACACAGTTCACTCTCAAGAATTTGTTCACTCTTGAACCTAATCCTATATATATATATATATATATATATATATATATATATATATATATATATATATATATATATGGAGCCGCTAAAATAGGAACCACCTCCAGTTGTAAGAACCGTGAGAACCACTTTCAACCAATCAGATTATGACAACATAAAGGGTATTTTAGTCATTTACCCCACATGTCAAATCCCCTATCTCTCTCCATTTAATGCGACTAGAGATTTTTAAATCTCTCACATTTCTCTCTCTTCAAAAATATACCCCCTCACTCATTTCCCTGCTCTCTCATTTCCCTCAAACCCTAACCTAAACACAACCAGCCGCACCATTTTTCTCTCTCGCAACTCCGGCCAGCTAGTATCTTGTTTATGGTTTTTTGTTGAAACCCCTTGAAAATCTTGGAAAAAGAGGGGAAAATCATTCACTTCAGTGGATTAGCTATGGTGGATTATCTAAACCAACAAAATGCAGTGGATTAGCTATGGAAAAAGAGGGGAAATCATTCACGTATCACAAATCATTCAACTCCATCCTCTCTCTCTCTCTTCAATACTTGTTTTCTCTCTCATGCATTTGAAGATCTGAAGTAAAATTAAAAAAGAAACCCTCTTTTTTGGGGGTGATTTGATGAAGATCTAAACATCTGTCAGATCTTTTTAACGGCCGGCCACCACCGTTTGGTGGTGGCGTACAGCGACGACAAAAAGAAAGACGGAGAGAGGTTGGGGAGAGAGAGAGGACGGAGGCGGGCCGACGGGTGAGCGGCGGAGGTCCTGGTCTCCTCCCGACGAGTTGATGCTCTGGTCGTCTTTGGAGGTTATGGGTTTAGTTGGTTCAAGTCTAGTTCATCAGATCCTTGGCCTGTGTTCTTGATTTCTCTGGTATTTTTTGGCTTGTGTTCTTGATTTTTCTGGGTTTAGTTGATTTTTCTGGTGATTCTTGGCCTGTGTTCTTAATATGGGTTCTTGAATGATGATGATGATACCGATGGTATTTTGGTATGTTGGGTTTTTTATTTTTGTGTGTCTTGAATCTGATGGGTTTTTTTTTATATGTGTTCTTTTAATCTCTGTTTTGATTTGTTTTTGATTTGGTATGTTGGAGATTTTGATTTGTGTTCTTTTGCATCTGTGGGTTTTGATACGGTCGATTGGGTGGTGATGATGAAAAAAACGTGGATTTAGATGACGATGGCGCGGCAAGGACGACGGAGGGTAGGTTTTTTGAACCTGCAACCCCACTTTTGCAGCCTTTTGATTATCGGATATTCTGAGCCAACCCCCGTTTTTTTCGAGATACACTTTGTTTCAATGTTGTTGGTTTTTATTCCCCCCCCCCCCTAGTCGATGATGATAACAATATATCTGAGACACCTCCCGAATTTGCGATTTCTGGGTGCGTTCGTTTTTGCGTAAAAAAGTTTTTGTAAAAAAAAAAAACTTAAACCATAAAATTTTTAACGTAAACCGTAAACTTTTTAACGTAAAAACGTAAAAAGTTTTACGTAAAACGTAAAAATTTTAACGTAAAACGTAAAAATTTTAACGTAAAACGTAAAAAGTTTAACGTAAAACTTAAAACGTAAAAAGTCTAAAAAGTTTAACGTAAAACGTAAAAAGTGTAAAAAACGGCGCGTTAAAAAAACGTGTAAAAACGGCACGTTAAAAAAACGACGCTTGAAAAAACGACGCTTGAAAAAGCCCGGCGTAAAAACGGCGCGTAAAAAAACGACGCTTGAAAAAGTCGGGCGTGCAAAAACCGGCGCGCAAAAATGTTTGTCTTTTTAAAAAAATCTGAATTTAAAAATTCTTTTAATAAAAAAATTATGTTTAAAAAATAAAAACTAATATAATAATACAAAAAAACTAATAAAAAACAATAAAGAAAAAAAAGACAAAATAGAGTCATTTTACTAAATTACCCTTTTGTATTAAAATATTAAATACATAATAAGACAAAAAGTATTTAATATTATTTTTAGTTACTTTTAATCTCATCCATTGATCTTGAAGATCTAATGGTTTGAAACTGGTTCTCACGGTTCTTAGAACTGGAGGTGGTTTTCATTTTAGCGGTCCCCTATATATATATATATATATATATATATATATATATTGAGAACGCTAAATATTGCGAGAACCGTGAAAACAAATAAAAAAACCAATCAAAACCGAATTTTTTTAATACAAATCTCATTCTAATTAAAATACAATATCAAAAAAGAATTCACAGCATCAAATAATTCATTTCTCCTCTCAAAAATCACTCTTACTAGATTTTTTACACATGTGTAAATATAACAAATTTACACATGTGTAAATGACAAACTTACACATGTGTAAATTTTTGTTGTTTACGAATTCACGTAAATTTAAACGTGTAAATTTATTGTCTAACATTGTATTCGAATAATAATGATAAGTGTAAAAAGAAATTTTGAATTTGAATTGTTTTTTACCAAGTTCTCATGGTTTTTTCATTTGTTCTCACGGTTCTCGCGATATTTAGCGTTCTTATTTAAACCCTCTCATATATATATATATATATGGGAGGGTTATCATGAGAACGCTAAATATTGCAAGAACCGTGAGACCGAATGAAAAAACCAATCAAAACCGAATTTTTTTAATACAAACCTCATTGTAATTAAAAATACAACATCAAAAAAGAATTTACAACATCAAATAATTCATTTCTCCTCTCAAAATCACTTTTACTAGATTTTTTACGCATGTGTAACTATAACAAATTTACACATGTGTAAATGACAAACTTACACATGTGTAAAAAAAATTTATTTACGAATTCACGTAAATTTAAACGTGTAAATTTAATTTCTAACATTGTATTCGAACAATAATGATAAGTGTAAAAAAAAATTGAATTTGAATTGTTTTTGAATTTGAATTGTTTTTTATTAAGTTCTCGTGGTTTTTTCATTCGTTCTCATGGTTTTCGCGATATTTAGCGTTTTCATTTAACCCCTCCCATATATATATATAGAAAAAGTATATCATACATTACGGCTTAACGTATTTCACGTACAACAACGTGCGTGATTTGTTCTATAACATGCGTGATTAATGTTTTCAATATGCGTGATTTTGGATTTTTGAATTATAACGTGCGTGATTCTAAAATGAACGTGCGCTATTACCTGTCATACGTGATGTACGTTAAGCCATAATGTACGTTAACCTTCCTCACACACACACATATATATATATATATATATATATATATATATATATATATATATATAGGGGAGGGTTTAAATGAGAACGCTAAATATCGCGAGAACCGTGAGAACGAATGAAAAAACCACGAGAACTTGGTCAAAAACAATTCAAATTCAAAATTTCTTTTTACACTTATCATTATTATTCGAATACAATGTTAGAAATTAAATTTACACGTTTAAATTTACGTGAATTCGTAAATAACGAAAATTTACACATGTGTAAAAAAATGTAGTAAGAGTGATTTTGAGTGGAGAAATGAATTATTTGATATTATGAATTCTTTTTTGATGTTGTATTTTAATTAGAATGAGGTTTGTATTAAAAAAATTCGGTTTTGAGTGGTTTTCTCATTCGTTCTCACGGTTCTCGCAATATTTAGCGTTCTCAAGATAACCCTCCCCTATATATATATATATATATATGTATATTATAGGTGGTCGGTGGGTGGCAGTGGTGGTCGTGCCGGGGATGGTCGTGGTAGTGGTGGTTGGCAGTGGTGGTGGTTGTTGTCTTTGGCGAAGGGTGGCGTGTGGTGATGACGGCGGGTGGCGGCGGGCAGTGGCGGTGGTGGCAGGTGGTGGGCGGTGTTGGTGATGAAGGGTGAGGAGGAATGGAATGAAAAAAAAAACAGTTGAAGTGGATGGAATGAATTTGAGGGAATCAAATGCCTTATATAACGGGTGATTTCATTACCTTGACCAACCAAACACACTTTTTCTATTTCCTTGCAATAATCCATTTCATTTCACCTCTCGTTCCTGCATATCAAACACCACCCTAATCTTATTAGTCATCTTCAATTGGTTTAATTATTTTTTTATTACAAGAATAGTTAACCTCAATTAATTTTTGCCATTATGATGATTGTGAACTCAATTATTTCTGTGAACTCAAAAATAGATAGTAAATAAGATATAAGATATATGTAATAAATAAAAATTAACATGTATTTTTATGAATATATAAAAATTATATATTTTCAAATAATTGAGCCGGTTCGAATTTGAATAAAAAAAACTAAATTCCAAATCTATTTATAATAATCAACCCTTTATTAAGTTTTTAACTAACTCATTATATTTTTTTCCTTTTATATATCTTTTTGCAGTCAAATCATTATAATATTTTCTTTTCAAATGTTTTAGTGTTATTATCAGGAATGAAGCCTAAGTTTCTGTGTTTATTGTATTTTTTCAACTCTTAAATTTTATGAATATATAAAAATTATATATTTTCAAATAATTGAGCCGGTTCGAATTTGAATAAAAAAAAACTAAATTCCAAATCTATTTATAATAATCAACCCTTTATTAAGTTTTTTAACTAACTCATTATATTTTTTTCCTTTTATATATCTTTTTGCAGTCAAATCATTATAATATTTTCTTTTCAAATGTTTTAGTGTTATTATCAGGAATGAAGCCTAAGTTTCTGTGTTTATTGTATTTTTTCAACTCTTAAATGATATTTTTCAACCCTAAAATTAAATAATATGATATTGGAAGTAAACAACAAATGATAAATGATAAAGAAAAACTTATCAGTGATGTACGAAAAAAAACACCAAAGCGGTAAGGTATTGATACCGGTACTGTACCATTATCAAACTCATACATTCGGTATCCACTTCTCATCAAATTCGATACTAGCATGGCCGTACCAATCTCATCCTAGGATTTTACTTTGATGGTTTGATTTGGAGTTTATATTCTAACGGTTACCGTAATTTCGCATTTTGGAAAGGTTAAGTATTTCTTTTGAAACTATAGTGTTGTGTTGTCATTTGATGTGATCTCCTTTTCCATGTTGGGATAGGGGTGTTACATTTTGGGTTGTCATATATAAACTATATAATAATCGAGTTGCATTCTCCGCCAACCCATTTATGACGCCATACCAACCAGATTAGTTGCCAACTACTCAACCCGTTTGATCCGTTTAGATAAATAGATTAAACGAGTCATGTTTAGATTACACGATTATAAACATATTCTGATTAAAGTTTGTTGTTTTTAACACAGATAAAATTATGGACCCTCTTTTAAGTCACTAATTTGCTAAATAAAAACCAGCCAACCTACGAACCCGACATTGGATTGATTCCTCTACCAACAAAACTGACCCTCTTAATTTAATTCACGATTGGCATGATCAATATTGAAAGTGGTGTAAGGATTAATTAGGGCCCAATGGCCCATATGAAGTACTAAACAACCCAAAATGCCGTACACCTCAAAAAAAGTTCTGTAGTTTGAATGAAAGAAAAATGATTCTATTTGTATGTTCATGTCAAAATTAACAAGGTATCTCAAAGAGATCAAACACAAACAAAAGAAATTTCGAACCAAATTGAAATACCCCAAACAAAATTTTCACAATCAAAGACTCTTACAACTGTCACAAAGATTATCTAACATGAAAATCCTACAAAGACTAGACTAGAAACACAAACGAAATCTCAGATTCAAGATGAATCTGAGAAAACCCTAATCGACCTTTTTAACGGCAAATTTGAATCACTGACGGACCACAAGAGTATATCGTGCCACCAGTGGAACCACCCGATCATATCCATCTCCACTAGGAAATAATGCCCATACACCAATTTAGGAGGAAACCCAAGAAAACCCCCCCTTGTGAAAATCGAATCCAGAACCCTATGGTCCCTAATAACGTAGCCTCACATAGAACCCGTAAACATCATAAGATGTAGTGAATGAGTGGTTATATTTGCCTTGCTAATCTGCTTAGAGAAATATTTTGGGCCAATATTTGAATGTGAAAGAAATTTGAGCAGGTGAAATTTTGGAGGGGAACGATATTTGGTGTGGGGTTATGGCCTCGTGGGTGGTGTCTTAGTGCAGAATTGGAGATTAATTTGGAGGGAAATTATAATGAAATTTTGTTTAAATTTTTAGTAACTTAAAATATGTTTAAAAAAATAATTTTTATAATATAAATAACAAACTTGGATGGATAAACATAAAAAAAAATGTAAAAAAGATATTACCAGTTAACAAAATCAAAAGAAACTATACTATAGATATTAGTACGGGTGTAATTTTAATTTGTAAACCCTCCAGCCTATTCACCTTGCCCAAACAATACCCAAACATTTAGCCTGAGTGGTTTATAAATTACGATTCACCAATTCACCTTGCACAAACAATACCCACTTCCCCACTCACATCTTCTCTCTCATCTGTAAAAATGACTTACACAGTTTTTCTTCTCCCTCATCCCTCCTCCATCACACCATCCATTTTTTTCTAGTTTTCACCAAATACATAACCATTTTCTCTCTTCTCCAACTCATCACTTCACTCCTACATGGTATGTAAAAACATCAAAAAAATGCCCTTATTGTGGGTGCTCTAAGATGCTTAACAAAACATACATCAACTTGATCTTAATAGACAGTTTCTTAAATGCATCCAATTTAGAAAGCTCAAACTATCCACACACCCTATCTGCCTATTTAGACACCATTTGCCTCGTATATGCCTCGTATAGGCCTATACGAGGCGTATAGGGTTACATCAAACTCAGTGTCTGATTCATGTCAGTTCTGGTTTGACTGCTCCTATATGCCTCGTATAGGCCTATACGGGGCGTATAAGACCCTCGTATAGGTCTCATATATGACCCCTGCCCCATATATGCCACGTATAGGCCTATATGGGGCGTATATAAGGGTTTTTTTTAACAAACATTTTATACAATATTAATCGTTTTAGCAAACTTTTATACAAAAACAAGTTTTCTATTTTAAATAAATAAAAATAACAAGTACATGATATGATACAACACCTGTATAGGTCTATACGAGATCTAAACCACACCTATAGTCCTATGCGAGACCTATACTACACCCATAGGCCTATACAAGTTATTATAATTAATAATAGTTTTTTTTATAATTAATATTAGAGTTATTATAATTAATATGGGTTTTTTATAATTAATATTAGTGCTATACTGCTATTGATATTAATATGAGTGTTATTATAATTAATATGAGTTTTTCATAATTAATATTAGTGTTATTGATATTAATATGAGTTTTTTTATAATTAATATTAGTGTTATGGATATTAAAAAGAGAAACCAAAAAAAATTAAAAATATATGCCCCATATAGGGCTAGACTGGGCATATAATGGGGTCCAAAAGACCATTATAGCCCTGTTTTGCCCCCAGTCTAGACCTAATTCAGGGGTAAAATGGTAATTTGCATTATATACATATGCCTCATACAGGCCTATACTAGGCATATAAGAGAGGCAAAAAAAGACCATTATAGCCATGTTTTGCCCCCAGTCTAGGCCTAATTTAGGGGTAAAATTGTCTTTTTCGTCTATACGCCCCATATAGGCCTATACGAGGCATATAAGACAAAATATGACATAATCAGATATTCTCTTGGAAATTGAAAAAGGTTATACGCTACGTATAGACCTATATGAGGCGTATACGAGGGTGTGTAAATAGGGACTAGGGTGTGTGAATATGTAGACCCTTTAGAAAATACACCAAATTTCTTGATTTTAATCCCAATTTGATGCATTTACCCACTTGCCCCAATAAGAGCACCACACACTCTAGGCTAACCCAGAAAATGACTGAGTTTGATGCACCCTTTTTTTATTGAATTAAGTCAAGAACCAGATCTGGAGGATGGTGTTGGTGGGACAGTGAGTATGAACGGTAACGGGTGGTGCGGTGACAGTGTTTGGAGGTGGTTTTGTTGCTGCGGAGTTGGTTGTTTGGAAAGGAATTATTGTGTCTTTGATCTCCCATGTAGACTTGCATTAAAGATGATTATTACACAATGTTTTAACAAAATGAGTAGTTTTTCGACTTGGGGTGTTTAATATTCGAACCGAAATGCATGTTTTCCTCTTTTGGTTTCCTATCATAGCATCTAAAATGTATGTTGATCAAGTCCTTGGTTCTCATAGTAATTTCTACTCTCCTTTTCCAACTTCTATTATATCTTTTAAGCAATAAGTACTGTGCATTATACAATTCTCAAGGTTATTGCTTAAATTGGTTTTGTATTGAATGCTTTGTATAGGTGAGTTCACACTAAGATCACTAAATATTTACAAGTCATTCTATCCGTTGATGACTAGAATATGTGTTCACCAATGAATACATTATTTGTAGAACCATAAAAAAGTATGGTCATGATATATGTATTTATCTTTTTAATAATTCTCAAATAGATTATATTTTCAAAACTTAAAGTAGTAGCTTTTTATCCTTATAAAAAAGAAATAAGTTCATCCCACTTATAGTGAGCATGATGAGCGAAAGACACGTAAGTTAATAATTGCAACTAAAGTTACATAAAATTATAATGCTTATCCTTGTCTTAGTCACAGTCATGCGGGTTTTGGTGAAATTAGTGTAGGTAGCAAGGTTCTTTTGGTCATTTGTGCAACTTTAAGGGCAGGATTAATTATTATGTTCACTACTAGAAAATTGCTATTATTCCTACCAAAATTTCCTACGCATTTCCTACGAACGAAAATGACGACACATTTCCTACGAAATTCCGACGTATTAAAAAGGGTCTTAGTTTTGTGACAAAAAAGCGACAAAAAAACGACAAATTGGTTTGCGTAGGAAAAGTGTAGGAAAATTCCGACCGATCTCCTACGGAATCCGTTTTCATTTTAATTATCGGTAGGAAATGCGTAGGAATCCAATTTATCATAAAAACATTTATAATAAAATGAAATTACTGATATTAAAACATAAAGTTTTATTATTTATAACAATATATGTTACTTTTAAAATAAATTTATTTATATCCGTAGAAAATGTGTAGGAAAATACCAACACAATTCCTACGAAATATGTTTCATTTTAACAATATTCCTATCCGTAGGAAGTGTGTCAGAAATTATCGACAAATTACTTACGAAATGGATAAATTTTTTTTTTGAATTATATATTGTGTTATTTTAAAAACAAATTTATTAATATCCGTAGGAAATTTGTCATAAATGCCGACAGGTTTCCGACGGAATGGTTTTTAATTAATATCCGTAGGAAATGTGTAGGAAAATATTGAATTTAAGTTCCGTATAAAAAGCGTAGGAATCCATGATACACACCTTAATACAGTCTATCAGGGCATGTACGACTTGTATTCTTGGTTACGATAAAAAGGCACTCGATACAACGGGATATAACCATTCAACATCGAATGTTACATGATAAGGTGTTAATAGGCCTTTAAGATATATCAAGGCCCAACACGGTCTATTAGGGCATGTATAAAGGCCCTAATTGGCCATTAAATATATCAAGGCCCATACATCGTTTAAGATATATGACTCGATACAACTCGATATAAGACGCTTGAATTCTGAGTCGAGCCGCTGATTTATCGAGCCAAGACAATCACTTCCATGATCGAGACTGTATCCACTTATTATGGCGTAGTCGTCGAAAAACCGACTTGGGTCGGAACCTACCTTCTTCCGCCGCAGGTAGCTCCATTCTGACCCAGTGGCGTGTACGATGGTGCCTCAGCCATTAACTTTACATTAATATCAAAGTTTACATAGGTTTATGGAGTGTGCTCGGATAAGCCAAAGGTTGAATCTTCATTTGTCTTTGTTTGACTGATGGTGCCTCAGCCATTAACTTTACATTAATATCAAAGTGATGGGACCAACATGTTTGGTGAGGAATTATTGTGGCAGCAAGAATCGACAACAAAGAAGTGATTGATGTGTATCTTGTTGTTTTGTAGTGGTTAACTAGTATTAAGCACCCCGCGTTACGGCGGGGGCGTAAAACCATGACAAATCACACAAAAGCCACACCACTGCTATCGACCATTAATACTGAAGTTAGGACGTCTTAATGCGGAGAAATTAGACCCAAATGTAAAACATAGAAAATAATAACTAACTCGATTTAGGACATGAGCGTTGCAATGAACCTGTTAAACGGGGAAAAATAGACAATGTAAAAACACTAAACAACACACGCACATTGCAAAATAAAACGTTGAACCACACACGCACGTTGTGCCGTGTTAACTCGTAAAATTTAGAATGAAAGTAAAAATGTTGTGACTTAAATTGGAAAAGATGAAAAGAAATTAAAAAAAAATCAAGTAGTTTTGGGTTAAAAGTGTAATATCATTTTTTTTGAAAATCCTCCTAAACATAGGGTATAACACCTCTATGCATTAAAATTTTGCAAATTTATAGTTTGTAATTGTTTTGGCTTTTATGCAAATTTGTATTTTGTGATTCGTACTTAGTTACATGTATTATTCTTAGGCGTCTTTTCGTCTTTTCATTGTCTGCACAACAAAATCGAGGGATATATATATACCTATATGGGGAGGAGTTCATGCAAGAACCACCCTTATTGCGAGAACCGCGAGAACCAATGTAAACACAACCTAAAATAGCTAAAAAATCCTAAAAAAAACCTAACCCCCCCCCCCCCCAAAAAAAAAAAAAAAAAAACCTACCCCCCCCCCCCCCAATAAGAGGTGGTTCTCGCATGATCTTCTCCCTACCTATATGTGTGTATATATATATATAGGGTACGGTTAATTCGAGAACCACTCTTATTGGGAGAATCACGATAACTAATATGAACACAACAAAAATACCTAAAAAATTAAAGACAAACAAAAAAAAATATTTTTTTATTAAAATCTCTAAATTTTGTCACTAAAAAAACTACGACATATGCATGTTCCGATATATATGGTATATGTGTTATAGGTTTTTTTTTATATTCTTGTTCAAAAAATACTACGAGAGTAATTCTTGTTCAATTTTTTTTTTAATTTTTTTAGTGACGAAATTTAGCGATTATAAAAAAAAAGTTTGTGTGTTTTTATTTTTTTTTAAGTATTTATGGTTGTGTTCACACGGATTTTTTGATAGCTATGTCATGTGTCATCGCATTTATATACTATCAATTTTTAACAATCTTGGGCATTAGTTGTTGTATTGTTTGCTTTGAAAGTTGTACAATGGTATTTAGATGGGATGATATATACAATGGGTTCTTAGTCTTTTGCCATTTTAAACTATTAATATATATACTATTAATTTGAAACATTTGTGTGCATCTTTGGTTGTAAGTTGTGCTTAAATGGTTGTACCTTAATCAAATATAGGTTGTAAGTTGTGCTTAAGTGGTTGTACCTTAATCAAATAATAATGGTTTCAATTCCTTACCAAATCCAATCTGTTTTGTATGCATGTAAGGTTATAAATTGTGCTTAAGTGGTTGTATCCAAATCAAATAATGGTTTCATTATCTTACCATATTCAATTGGTTTGATCCATTCAAAGTTGTGTTGTTTTATTTGTAAATTATTATCATTTATAATAATCTAATTAATTTAGCCAAAATCTTGTATAAATATAATTTGCAACATATTGATGCAATGGTTGTTGTAATGTATGCATTAAGGTTTGTATAGTGGTAATGATATATATTATATATAGATATAGATTATGATGAACCTGTCAAACGAGAAAAACTAGACACGGGTTCATCGTAACGCGCGAGTCCTAGATCAAGTTAGTTATTTTATTCTATATTTTACGTTTCGGTTTAATTTCTTCGCATTAACACCGCAATTTCAGTGTCAGTGGACGCTGACAGTAGTGTGGCATTAGCGCTCACCCCCGCCGCAACGCGGGATACTTAATACTAGTTTATTGTTAATTGAAAACCACTAAGAAGCTTGACAAAAGCGCCATAGAGAATGTGTCTATAAATATACACACTCATGCATGCAAATCTTAAGTCGTATATTTATATTTTAGTGCCTTGCAAAATGTTTATTATTCGCTGTTAAAAAAAATAAAAATAAAGGTATATTTTACATGCCTTGAAAGGATAAAACTATAAAAGCATCTTTTTTTTTAGAACGGCTTGTTGGTGATGGAGGTGGAGCTCCGCTTACACCCCGGGCCAGCCTGTACTGATTACCCGTCTACCCAGGATTGGGGTTCTCCCCCGGGTAGAACTCCCGCAAGTGGTAAATATGACTCCGACCGGAATCGAACCCTCAACCTCCACTTGCACCTCCATGGAGTCCCCAGGCAATTGCCAGTAATCCACTTTAGACTGCACTAAATAAAGTATTTTAATGGGTTTCTTTATTCATGCAAATTATCATGCATCTTTTTATGAGGTCACACTCATATTTGTTTGGCTAGAAAGTAGTGGTTGTTGTGAATTTGTTTTCTTTATTCATGCAACAGCTTTAAAGATCAACGTGCATGATTGATGATTCATGGGTTTAACGTAATACGTTGAGTTACAGTCCGTAAATCTGTTGGAGATGTTAATCTTGATTTTACAATTTAAGGGGTAATTAATTGAACCAATAAGTTGGAAGGATAATTTGGTTCACAAGTAAAAAAAATTGGTCAAGCGTATCTCCTAGACTGTATTTATTGATTTGTTTTGGTTATGTTTCCTATTTGTTAATGTGTTTCTTTATTGAGCGTATCTTGAATTAAGAACATTAGGTTAGAGAATAAGTTAATTGTGTTATCGTATATAGAGAGATTAGGGGTCTTTGTTTTTTTGAACGGCTAACTTTATTCAACATAACAGAAGCGAGACGCTCGTGAAAGATTACAAAGCGAAATCAAAATTACACCGGTCTATCCTATCCACGAAAGACACCATAAAGCCTAATAATTCCAGTTGGTCAACAGAACCGTTATATCAACACAAGATCACACCACGATTTGGTGACGAATATGATTAAACTCAACTGACGACGCTAAAAGTTTATTATGTTTTCTGTTCTTAATAAACTTTTTAGAGTCGTTACATCAACACAAGATCACATGCCGACTTAGTGATTAATATGATTGAACTCAACCGACGGCTCTAAAAGTTTATTACGTTTTTGTTCTTAATAAACTTTTTAGAGTCGTGAGTTGAGTTCAATCATCTGACGACTCTAAAAGTTTATTATGCTTTTGTTCTTAATAAACTTTTTAGAGTCGTGGGTTAAGTTCAATCATAATAATCACTAAATCGTCATGTGATCTTGTGTTGATATAACGGTTCTGTTGACCAACGGGAGATTAGAATGCTTTTTTATGATGAATTAATTTGAATTTTATTGATCTAGTGGATTCCCAAATGAACAAAAGTGAATTGAAGGGAAGCTTGGATGAGGATGTTGCAACGGTTCGGACGAACAGATTTGAGCAAATGGAAAGTAATCTAGCTATATATATATATATATATAGGGGTAGGTTAACATACATTAAGTGTTATCGTACATCACGTACGCGAAGCTGGGAACCGTCGGATCCGGCCCTAATCACGCATGAGACATAAAATAACGCATGGGATCAGTTTTTGTAAGATAATCACGCATTAGAACATTATTACGCACGTTCATTTGCTGAAAACTTGGAGATAATCACGCATGGACCCTAATTACGCAAGTTCTATTTTGGTGTCGTACGTTAATGTAGGTTAAGGCTTTTTGTACATTATACTTTCTCTCTATATATATATATATATAGGGGAATGATCCACTAAAAAGTGGATTTTGCCTAAGTAGCCTAAGAAGGAATCTTAACCATTCATTTTTCAAATCAATGGTTAAGATGAAAGGGTAGGAGAAAGGAGGAGTGCAAGGGTATCTTGGGAAAATCCTATTTATGAACTTTCTCTCTCCACATGCAAGTCACATGCATATTCCACCCTCTTTTTTTAAACGTTCATAACTTTTTTATACGACATTATTTTTTCATAAAAATTTCACCATAAAACCGAGCGTCTTTTTATCTTTAATTTGAGTACCATATTGATATATAAAATATGAAGACTAAAAAAACTCACTTAAATGTGTTGTATTTCTATGTTATATAACATTTTTTGTGCTTAATTTTTGTACTATATTTTTGTGCTAAATTTTTTGTGCTGAATTTTTTTGTCTTCAATTTTTTTTCCTCAATTTTTTTGTGCTAGATTTTTTTGTACTACATTTTTGCTAAATTTTTCGGTGCTATATTTTTTTGTACTAGATTTTTTTGTGCTATATTTTTTTGTACTAAATTTTTTGTGCTAGATTTTTTGTGGTAGATTTTTTTGTACTAGATTTTTTTTTGTTTATATTTTTTAAAAACAAAAGGGGTGCCACATGTCATTTTCACTCCTATTTATAAGGACCAAAATGCCCTTCATTCCTACTTATTAGGAGTGCCACATGTCATCATCACAATCCTTCTTAGGCTACTTAGGCAAAATCCACTTTTTAGTGGATCCTTCCCCTATATATATATATATATAGGTAGAGGGTCCTGTAAAAAAAGCCTAAATTGTGAGAAGGGTAAGAAAGAATCTCAGCCATTAGATCTTTTGATCTAATGGGTTAGATCAATAGGGACCAAATTGTAAAATATTTTCATTAATTTGGACTGATTTGAAATATCTAGGGGCAATATAGTTTTTTAAACCCACTAGAAATTAGCTAATGCACATGTAACTTCCCCCGTCTTTTTTAAACGTCAATAACTTTTTATACGTAACTTTTTTATAAAAAAAAATTACACCATAATAACGAGCGTTTTTTTTATCTTTAATATGAGTACCATATTGCTATACTTATAAAAGAAAAAATATGTTTCGATCAGATGTTTAGTCAATGAATGGTGTTATATACTTGCTGAATGGTGTTATATACTTGCTGAATGGTTTATATAGTTACTGAATGGTGTTATATACTTACTGAATGGTGTTATATACTTGCTGAATGGTGTTATATACTTACTGATTGGTGTTATATACTTGCTGAATGCTGAATGGTGTTATATACTTGCTGAATGGTGTTATATACTTTCTGAATGGTGTTATATACTTGCTGAATGGTGTTATATACTTGCTGAATGGTGTTATATACTTACTGAATGGTGTTATATATGCTGAATGCTGAATTGTATTATATACTTGCTGAATGGTGTTATTTACTTGCTGAATGGTGTTATATATGCTGAATGCTGAATTGTATTATATACTTGCTGAATGGTGTTATTTACTTGCTGAATGGTGTTATATACTTCCTGAATGTTGTTATATACTTGCTGAATGGTGTTATATACTTACTGAATGGTGTTATATACTTGCTGAATGGTGTTATATACTTCCCTGAATGGTGTTATATACTTACTGAATGGTGTTATATATTTCCTATAATTAAGGTGGCGGTTATGGGAAGTTTTTAATTAATTGAATTAATGATTAAATTACTTGTTTACCCTTTTCAATTAATTTAGATCTAACGGCTGAGATTCTTTCTTAACTTTCTCACACTTTTGGTCTTTTTTACAATAACCTTACCCTATATATATATATATATATATATATATATATATATATAGAGAGAGAGAGAGGGGGGGGGGGGGCAGTTAATGTACATTACGACTTAAGGTACGACCAGTACGCGACCAAATTATGCACGTTCATTTGAAAATCACGCACATTATCACGCATGCCCAACCTCCAAGTGTTGATATTTTTCTGGACATATGTCTTTCGAATATCGAGTGCCGGTATCATACATACTATAATGAACCGAAGTGATACCGACCGAATATCCGATTCAACGCGCGAAAATATCCACTAGTTAATATTAAAGTGATGGGACCAACATGTTTGGTGAGGAATTATTGTGGCAGCAAGAATCGATAACAAATAATTGATTGATGTGTATATTGTTGTTTTGTAGTGGTTAACTAGTATTAATCACCTCGTGTTGCGGCGGGGCGTAAAACCATTGTAGGTCCACCCGGAGGATCGAGTTAAACCTCTATTCCCTGTTTTCCGACGAATCCGAGAGTGCGGAATCTAAGCGGGTAAGTTAAACCAAGTTAGAACACGAAAACGACAAACACGGTTCAACGATTAACACTCAAATGTATTAATACGTATGACGGTTACAAAGCAACGTTTACAAGATCTCCTTATAAACTCTCAGTGGGTGTGTGTTTTACAGTGTGTTCTCTCTCAAATTTATTCAGACTTGCACCCTCTGTTCTACTGTCTAGTGTCTGTCTTATATATGTGAATGTTCGGCGAAGCTTGTAAGTGACGAAGCTTAGGCGACGAACAATCAAAGGTGAGGAACCTTTGATCCTTCGTCGCATATCATCAACAACGAAGGTTGACCTTCGTCATATGATGAACCTTCGTCACTTGTTAACCTTCGTCATATAAGGAACTTCGCCAAAGGCCAAACATAACACAGATTAACACGGAAACTATACTAACATGCATATACTTCGTCATATGATCAGCATTAACAGTTCTAATTCCTTGTATGAAATGCATGGACCAATATGAGTGAATTCACGTGGACTCCATGGAATGATTAATTAGACATGACATCATCATGGTGATGTCATGGTGATGTGTCGGCGGGAAACGGTTCGCGGCTACTCGTGCTTCGTGTGTCGATCTCTGGGGCGCACGACGGAGCTCGTCATGCCGTTTCATAATTTTCTTATGTTGGTTCTTTTTATCACGACGCTATCGGTTGTAAATTTGTAAAAATATAACCTTTTTAGAATTGGAAATTCCCAAGTTAAACCTAGACAAGAAAAAAAAATGAAAAATTTTTGAAAAAATTTGGGGTGATTAGCGGTTCCAATAGAGTTTTGTGTAAGGCTTGTGATTAGGACTTGCAAGATTCAAAGTTTTAGCATCCCCCCCCCCCCACACACACACACTTAGTTACACATTGTCCTCAATGTGTCCCAAAAATAAGTTTTTTAGGTTGATTGAATGTGTAAAAAGGTGTGAAAAAACAAAATTTTATGTTACTGAGCGTCTGGACATGGCCCCGTGTCCGATGGACACGACCCCGTGTTCAGAGTGCCAGTAACGAAAACTTGCAGAAGGTGGACACGGAGGCGTGTCCACTGGGCATGACCCCGTGTCTGGCAAAAGTCTGCAGATTTAAACAAACAGCAGGTCTGGGGAAGTGGGCACGGGGGCGTGTCGGCTGGACACGACCCCGTGTAGACAATCTGCAAAGGTGAAAAACAGGTTTCTGGCTCCGGTTTTCCTGTCCCGGTTTTAGTAGCACTAATGTTTAGCGCTCTAAGCCTCGTATGTACCATTTTTATCAATAAACACTACACCAAACCATAGCAAACATTCTAAATTACCATAGTTCAACATCCTCATCACAAAGTTAAAAAGAAAAACAAATGCAGAAAGTAAAAAGAGTTAAAGGAAAGTAAATTGTTCAACACACAGCACGCAGGCCAGAAATTGTTCAAAAGAATAAAAAGGGTTAACCTGTGGGATCACCAACCAACCGCTCCTGCCTCTACTCCTCCCGCCTAGTCCATGTCCTCGTCCTCATCGTCATCACCTCCTCCTCCATGCCCCACCATGTACTCCTGGATATTCCCAATGTCATCCTGAATGTCGGATATGTTTCTCTCAATTGCTCCGACCCGGGTGTACGTGTTGCTCGCCATGTTATAGGTGTTCCTGGTGCACATGAGGTTTTCCTGCAACAAATCATGTAAACTTTGGAAGTTAGGAAAACCGCCTCCTTGTGAGGAGGATTGGCCCGGATCACCGTGGGGCTGGTACTGGTACTGAGGAGGGTGTTGAAACTGTGGAGCGTGAAGGACGAGTGCCTCTTGCGGGTTCCATGCATGCCCTTGGATTCTTTGGAAGCTAACTGACCCGTCTTCAGCCTCATAAATTAAGTTCATAGAGCGGCAGATGTGTACATCCACTCTTCCCGGCCATGGGCTCTTTTCGAAGGACCTAGGCATGTTCACGAAATGGTTGAAAAGACGGTATATCCACCCCCCGAAGAAGATAGGGGTTGGTGGAGTAGCAAGCTGGTTCCAATGCATGTTGCGAAGCAAGAGGTACGGAACATCAACGTGTCTGTGGTTATGAATGCAATGAAGGACCACCAGATCTCTCAACCCAACAACTCCACCGCTATCGTGCCTTTGGCTAAGAGAGTAAGCGAGGACCCTATGGATGTAACGGTAAAGAGGGTCCCTCAACTTAGTGCTCTTAGTGTTGCTTGGGTTTTCATCCAACTCTCGCACCCCTCCGGTGTTTTCTTCATTACCCGCATCTTCATCCGCATACAATCCCACTATTTCACCAAACTGAGCCATTGAAATCGAGTACTTAGCTCCCCCACATCGGAACTCCAGCCCATCATTATCGAAAGGGTCACATCTTGAATTGAACACGAAGGTGCTATAGAATTCCAGATTGTACTCGTGGACCGAGCGAAGTCGAGTGGTTAGGGCAGCTCTTAGTGGGCTGATAACGAGGTTGTTAAACCGGTCAAGTTGGTTCACCATTGCCAAAAGATCCATGCACGCTTGTCTTGGGTATTCTTCCGGTCTGGTTTGAAGCACTTCGTATCTTGCCCTAGCTTCAAGCTCATTTGCATTGAACCTCGTGAATTTCTTCGACATCTGAAAGAATACACCAAAAGTTAGCACGAAACAGTGGAATTTTCGGAGAAAACTGAAAACAGCTAGCTGGACACGGCCCCGTGTTCAGCGGACACGACCCCGTGTCCAGGCGTCTGTTACTCAAAAACTTCATTTTTCGACCCGGTCCCGAAAACTTGAAAATTTTTGGTCCAGTAGGTGCGGTTTTCCCCGAAAATAAAACCCTAAGTGCCGTTTTTCCCAAAACAAACCGTTTACCCCTTCAATTTTATCTTTTTCGGTTAAAAAACAAGGGTTTGGGTTTTTTGTGAGAAATCGGGCGAATCTTTGAACAATACAAGTGGATTTACTTCCTATAACATTAATCTAAACTAATGCTAACAGATTTATACAAAAATTTGAGGTTCGATCCGGATGAAGTTCAAGAACCCTAGATTTTTCCCCAAATTTTTTATGTTTTAACTACATGCAAATGCTTAATCTAACTACTAATGATTATAGAATCATACCTTGATGTTGTTAGAAGTAGAGGAGACGTCGAAAATCTGCGGAAAATCGCCTGAACCAGAGAGTTTTCGGGGAAACGGGGCTTGTGGAATGAAGTAACTGTTATGAAAAAAGGGTTTTATCCCGACAGTCGCGCGGACACGGCCCCGTGTCCAGTGGACACGACCTCGTGCCGAGCAAAAAAAATTTTCTAGTGCTCGTGTGAGTGCCCTTGTTTCCCAAAAACTTGGTTAGAAAACTTACCGATTTAGATGTCAACCTGTTTGTTCATAACTTACCAGGTATGATGTTGATGCTTTCACTCTTCGACCGTTTGAAGCGAGATTTCTTCCTTTTCATCCTCAATGAATCCTTGATAGAGCTTCAGCCGTTGGCGATTGACTTTGAATGGAATTCCATTCCGAGATTTAATTTCTACTGCACCGTGTGGGAAAATATGGGTGATGGAAAAAGGTCCTGACCACCTAGACTTTAATTTACCAGGATAGTCGAAGTCGTGAATTAAACAAAAGAACTTGGGCTCCTACTCGAAATTCATTAGGTTTAATATGTTTGTCATGCAAGTTTTTCATTCTTTCCTTATAAATTTCAGAGTTTGAGTATGCATAATTCCTAAGTTCGTCTAATTCATTTTACCGACAAAATCGATTTCTACCAGCAAATTCTAAATCTAAGTTTACATTTTTAATTCCCCAGTAGGCTTTGTGTGCAATTTCTACTGGCAAATGACAGTTTTTTCCATAGACTAGCTTATATGGGGTTGTACCTATTGTTGTTTTATAAGCAGTTCGAAAAGCCCATAAAGCATCATCTAATTTATCTGCCCATTCCTTTTTATTTAACCCTACGGTTTTTTCAAGTATTCGCTTTAAACCTCTATTAGTCACTTCGGCTTGTCCGTTTGTTTGAGGGTGATATGCTGTTGAGACTCGATGATAGACCCCATATCTTGTTAAAAAAAATTCAAGTTGATGATTGCAAAAATGGGAACCTCTATCACTTATTAATGCTTTAGGTGTTCCAAAGCGAGAGAATAATTTTTTCAGAAATCTTACCACGACTCTTCCATCATTTGTTGGTAGTGCCTCGGCCTCGGCCCATTTAGACAAGTAATCTACTGCCACAAGTATATATTTGTTTCCTTTTGACGGTGGGAAAGGTCCCATAAAGTCGAGTCCCCACACATCAAAAATTTCACAAACAAGAATACCATTTTGGGGCATTTCGTTTTTTGAAGAAATATTACCTGTTCTTTGGCAAGTATCACATGTCTTGACAAGACTTTGGGCGTCTTTGTAAATGGTTGGCCAATAAAACACTGAATTAAATACCTTTCATACGGTACTAGCGGCACCATGATGTCCTCCGTATGGACCTTCATGATAATGGCGGAGAATTCTTCGTGCTTCGCTACCATGTACGCATCGTCGGATGAGTTGATCGGCACACATTTTGAAAAGATAAGGGTCTTCCCAAATATAATGCTTCACATTAGCAAAGAATTTTTTTTTTCTTTGATGATGTGGCCAACCTTTTGCGACTATACCGCTAGCTAGGTAGTTAGCATAGTCGGCGTACCATGGTTCTTCTTTGTATTCCACCATTTCTAGGGACTCCGTTGGAAATTTCGTGGTGATTTGCTCGTCCCTGGTTGCCTCCAAAGCTGGGTCTTCTAAGCGTGAAAGATGATGTGCTCCAGTGTTTTCTGCTCCTCTTTTGTCTTTGATTTCAATATCAAATTCTTGGAGGAGTAAAATCCACCAAATCAAACGTGGTTTTGCGTCCTGCTTTTTGAAGAGATATCGAATGGCTACATGATCTGTATAGACTATTGTTTTAGAAAGAACAAGATAAGAACGAAATTTATCAAAAGCAAATACCACAGCTAGTAATTCTTTTTCAGTTGTTGTGTAATTTTCTTGTGCATCGTTAAGTGTTTTACTAGCATAATAAGTTGGGTGAAAATGCTTTTCTTTTCTTTGTCCCAAGACAGCTGCAACTGCAAAGTCACTTGCATCACACATGATTTCGAAAGGGAATTTCCAATCAGGCGCTATCATGATAGGTGCATTGACTAGCATTTCTTTTAGGGTTAGAAATGCTTGACTGCAATCCTTGTCAAAGATAAAAGGGGCATCTTTTTCAAGTAATTTTGTTAGAGGCCTTGAAATTTTAGAAAAGTCTTTGATAAACTGCCTGTAAAATCCGGCATGCCCTAGGAAACTTCTGATAGCTCTAACGGAGGATGGGGGTGGTAATCGAGAAATAGTGTCTATTTTGGCTCGATCAACCTCCATTCCTTCGCTTGATATTTTGTGACCGAGTACTATTCCCTCCGTTACCATGAAATGGCATTTTTCCCAATTAAGGGCGAGGTTAGTTTCCTCACATCGGGATAACATTCGTTCAAGGTTATCGAGGCATTGGTCGTATGAATCCCCAAAGATAGAAAAGTCGTCCATGAAGACTTCCATTGTCTTTTCTATCATGTCATGGAAGATGGCTACCATGCAACGTTGGAAGGTTGCGGGGCATTACATAGACCAAATGGCATGCGTCGATAAGCAAAAGTTTCATAGGGACATGTGAATGTTGTCTTTTCTTGGTCTTCGGGTGCTATCGGGATTTGAAAGTAACCTGAAAAACCATCCAAGAAACAGTAAAATTTATGACCGGATAATCTTTCTAACATTTGATCAATGTAGGGCAAAGGAAAGTAATCTTTCCTTGTTGCTTCATTTAATCGTCTATAATCTATACATACTCTCCATCCTGTGACGGTTCTCATTGGTATTAATTCATTCTTTTCGTTAGTTATTACCGTCATACCTCCTTTCTTTGGAACTACTTGGACGTGACTTACCCAAGGACTATCGGAGATAGGATAAATAAGTCCGGCGTCAAGTAATTTGATGACTTCGTTTTAACCACTTCTTGAACATTTGGATTTACTCGACGTTGTGGTTGTATTACCGATTTGTAGTCATCATTCATTAAAATTTTGTGCGTGCACATGGAAGGACTTATTCCTTTAATATCTACAAGCTTCCAAGCAATCGCATTTTTGTGTTTTTTTCAAAAGATTAATTAATTTTTCTTTTTCTAAACTACCTAATTTAGACGAAATAATTACAGGTGATTTACCATCTTTGTCTTGAAAAGCATATTCCAAACCTTTTGGAAGTTCTTTGAGCTCAAGAGGTGGGTCTTTAGGAAAATCCTTATTTGGTTGCTCATTTAGATCAAGAACTTTAAAAGTTTGTTCTATGGCGACCTCTTCTTCAACAAAGTGGTCAAACTTTTCACTTGTATCGGGTGGTTCATCTTCATCTTCAATTAGGGGGTCATTATTGCCGAATGGATATTTCATTGACCCTCTAGATCGACACTCTTTTTAAATGCCCCTAATTGAAGAGGTAGATTGTTGTACTTCTGGTTTTTCAAAGCTTCGTGGGTTTTTACAAAGGGTCGTCCCAACACTAGAGGAGCGTCATCGAGGATGACAAAGTCGGTTGGGATTACCATTTGATTTGTTTGAACCAAGACATCCTCAACTATACCGATTGATTTTATTACTTTCCGATTAGATAGAAAAATGGGTATTTGAAGTGGAGAAAAATCACTAATACTTAATTTTTTGAAAATGTAGTTGGGCATTATGTTAACACAAAGATCTTTATCAATTGTGACATTACTAATAAACGAATTTTGAAAAAAACATGGAACCGGTGTAATGTTGATTTCAAATGGGTCTTCTTTTATTAGCGAGGTTTGATCATTAGTTAACTTAACGCTTACCGTTTCGTCAATTTTAGTGTTAGTGTTTAACTCTTTTAAAAACTTAGCATGAGTGGGAATTAAACAATGATTTTCAAAAGAAGGTGACAAGAGATTAATTTCTTCAAAATTAGACTCTTCTTGAATTTTACCGTTGACGGACTCACCTTTTTCGTTGTTTAACTCATGTGCCAGTTCTTCACTTATTTGTTCTTCCATTTTTACACTTTCAACTTTCTCTTCTTTATTACGAGTTAGTTCTTCTCTTGCGCGGGACTCCTCTTCCCTTGCGCGAGATTCTTTTATGTAGCGCTCGATAGTTTTAAGGTGTTCTAATATCCTATCGGTCACTTCGGTGATAGAGTAAGGATCGGGATTTTCAAAGCTTGAATCCGGTTATTCGATCCTTTGTTCCTCATAATACCCATATGAAGTAGATGGTTCACACCATTGTTCTTCATGGTAAGCATATGATGGATACGGGTCGTAATTTTGTTCTTCATAATACACATATGAGGTGGGTTGTTCACGCCATGGTTCCTCATAGTAAGCATATGAAGGTGGTGGCTCATATCTTGGTTCCTCAAAGTATGAGTAAGAAGGCTCATACCTTGGTTCATCAAAATATGAGTATGAGGGAGGAGGTTCATACTTTTGGTCTTCATAGGATGTGTATGAAGTTGATGGCTCGTACCTGGGCTACTCATGGTAGGTGTATGAAGTGGATGGTTCCGAGTGCGGGTCACCACAATTAGTGCAATAGTTATTCCTATAATCATCCTCCTCATAGGTGTAGTTGTAACCTCCTGAGTATTGATCCATAAGAATCACTCAGCAGACCACAACCAAGTCTTGAGACCAGAAAACAAAAATAAAAACGGAAACAGAGGCTGGACACGGCCCCTTGTTCAGTGGACACGGCCCCGTGTACAGAATCTGTATCTGGGCGTTTTAATTAAAGTTACTGATTTCGTTGAGCATGGGGCGTGTTCAGTGAGCACGGCCCCGTGTTCAGTTTCTGTATCTGGGTGTTTTATGAAAAATATGCAACATGGCCCGTGTTCAGTGGAAACGGCTCGTGTTCAACTTACTGTAAATGAAAAACTAAACTAAAATGCAGAAAAATGTGCGCGCGTTTTGAAAAAGTTTTGAAAAACTGATTAGGCCATCGATTTTAAGCTTTCTTAAAATCCTTGTGTCCCCTGCAACGGCGCCAAAAACTTGATGCGTGTGTAGTGTGTATGGTTTTTAATGTATATTTTAAGCCCTTTTACACTTTTTAGCCAAGTTTTAAATTTATAAAACACAATATTCACTAACACTAAACACACATATGGGCAAGTGCACCCATCGTGGGCATAGTATAGTGTTAGTAAGATACCGAGGTCGTCCAAGGACACAAGAGCTTTTAATACCGATTTATCCTCGACGTCTAATCAAAAGTTTAGAAAAAGGTTTTAAACTAGAAAAATAAAACTAACTAAAATGCTGAAAAATAAAATAAAAGAAAAACAGATAGACAAGATGAATCACTTGACTCCGACTCGTGTTTAGTGTAACCTTTGATTATTTCCGCACTTTTGCACTTTTCAAGAGATTATCTTAGTTATTGTAGTAGGCCCCTCTTTTGAAGGTGACGTTACCCTCAACCCAGTAGTTTGAGTCAGCAAGGATACAATCCTAAAGGGTCGGATTATTGAAAGATAATTAATTAAGTTATTAATGCATATTATGGTAGGCCCCTCTTTTGAAGGTGACGTTACCCTCGGCTAAGTAGTCTGAGTCATTAGGGATACAGTCCTAAGTAGCCGGGTTAAAGTATTAATAGTAGCTTACATATGAGGGGGTCAAAGAGTTTGGACCCCCGCCATCCAATACCGGTGGGTATTGAAGGAAGTCCTACTAAATTTGACCCAGGTCCTTGCAGGATCTATACACTGAACAAGGCAAGACTCTTACCAAACCGTTCTCTTAACCCCCGACCAGGTAGCCAACATACCTCCATATAGACCGTGGAGATATGAATGGTGAAAATCTTTTATTTTATATAGACAGTAAAATAATGCCAAGAGACCACGGACAACGATAAGGAAGAATCATCTTCAACATAAGAAACTAGTTATTAAAGTCATTAATACATAACCAAGTAAAAAGTGCGAAAAGATTAAAAATAAAAAGTATTACACTAGACACTTGTCTTCACCAAGTGATGTAAGAGACTTAGGCAAACATGGCCTTTGTTTGTCAAGAAATCTTACGATCAAATCTTAGATCCCGAGAAGACTCACACACTCTATGATGGACAATGGATGATGGTGGTGGATGATGGTTTTGTGATGGTGGTGGGTGGTGGGTGAAGTGTGAGAGAGGTGGTGTGCCAAGGGATGGTTTGCAAATGAGCCAAGCACCCCTATTTATAGCCTGAACAGCAGCTCGGGCACGGCCCCGTGTCCATTGGGCATGGTCCCATGTCCATCCTCCTTTTCTTTCTTCATTAATTGCAGTTTGTCTGCATTAGTTGACCACGCCCCCGTGTCCGCTGGGCACACCCCCGTGTGCAGAAGCATATCTGTACGATCAAGATTTCCTCAGATTCTACGAATCTTAGAGTTGACCACGGCCCCATGTCCGCTGGGCACGCCCCCGTGGTGGTTGATAGAAGCTTCCATAGCTTTGTCTTTTCTGCTGGCACTTGGGCACGCCCCCGTGTTCACTGAGCACGGGGGGTGTTCAGTCTTCTGTCTTCTTGATTTTGCTTGGGAAGATGCTTTCGGCGGGTCGGGCATGCCACGTTTGTTCATTTTCTTGTATTTATGTTAGATTTAGCTGCCTTTTTGCTTCTTTTGTTCATTTGAGCTTATTTAATCCTGAAAATACAAAAGGAAGACAAAAACACACTTTTTCCATCATTAGTACTAAAAAAGGGTTAGTTTTATGCCACATTTGATGTAATTTATATGTTGCATTTTGTGCACATCAAGCATCCTATAACAATTATCGGTATTGTTGTCCACTTAAGCTCAACTTATCAGATGTAATCATGGCGAGGGGATACGTTAAGGTATGATTTATACTTACCGACCGGTGTTCATCCACACACGACACATTCCCGTATTAAGGTATGCACATGGGTTCCTCTTACTGGTGAGTATACCATTTATCATCTGTTTTGACGTATATGAAAATGTGAGATACTCACTTATTTTGATTGAAAACAAGCCCTATGTGATAGAATCACTTATTGATAAGGAACTTGATTTTCAGATGCATGAGGGCACAGGAGCAAGTCCGTGAACAGCTCAGTACTAATGTACAGCAAAGAGACGAACTTGACTCCCGGATAAATGTGATATTTTATCACTTATTTTGTTTGGACATGTGATTGTTGTCACTTATTGAGGTCGTATGCAGTATGTACACGTATGTATGGTATTATGGAAGATCTAGACTTCGTCTCCGTTGTTTTTCGGTAAAAGAAACAACCATGATACCCAGATGATAAACATCATAAAGACCACATATCTCAGAACCTCGGCAATCTCTCAAACAAAATTTCAGTACTAAGACCGTATGCCAATGAGCGGTTCCCACACAGTCTTTAGTCGATTTAGGTTTATATCACCTTGCACACTTTAAAATGATTGTGAGCCTACTGATACATCTTATATAGAGCTGCTTATCATTTTTCATTAAAGGTTTAAAGAGGTTTTGACAGACCACTGATGTACTATCATTTTCTCTTTTGCTCGCCAGGAAACTCATTTTTGTTTTTCTATTGTTTTGTTTTTGAATTTTCAAATTTGGATTTACTCCCCCTAAAATCAACAAACTAAAAAATAATTTTAAAATCACAAAGATATTTATAAAAACGATTTTCCCGGTGTCGGTTAACTCATGTTTTACCTCAATGCCGTTTACCAAAATTAATTTAATCAGAAATGATTTATCGAACTTTTGGAAAAATGAGTTGGCACGTTGGTAATCGGTGTGGACCAAAACAACATTGACAAGTTTCATATTGAAACAATCACGTGTGAAGTGATATTCGAGATCAATGTGTCTGGTCAAGAGTGCTGTACGAGATGATAAAAAAATTCATAAAGTAGCTTAAATATCGACACGTATAGGAGAGATTAGAAATTTAAAACCGTAATGCTGCAATTTATGCGTGCATCGCCAGGAATCTGAGCGCTCTCCTAAACTGGATATCCACCCGGTGTGGACTTCAAAGTTGATTTTTGTTGCTACTTCAACTAACCGAGAAATCTCTTCACAGATTGTAGGTCCACCCGGAGGATCGAGTTAAACCTCTATTCCCTGTTTTCCGACAAACCCGAGAGTGCGGAATCCAAGCGGGTAAGTTAAACCAAGTTAGAACACGAAAACGACAAACACGGTTCAACGATTAACACTCAAATGTATTAATACGTATGACGGTACAAAGCAATGTTTACAAGATCTCCTTATAAACTCTCAGTGGGTGTGTGTTTTACAGTGTGTTCTCTCTCAAATCTATTCAGACTTGCACCCTGTGTTTGCCTTTTGTTGCTGTATATATACTGAAGTCTTCGACGAACTTTACACATGTGCGACGAACCATCAGGAAGTCGACGAAGATTGAATCTTCATCGACATCAGATCTGACGAACCTTCAATGTGACGAAGCCTTCAACCTTCGTCACATGTATATCTTCGTCACATATGTTCCATGTAACCTTCGTCACAAACATGAGTGCATGGAATAAAGGTTCGTCATGCATGACTGTTCGTCAACAATGGAGACTTCATCATGAAGTTTGGCATCAGCTCTTCGTGAAACTCTTAAACAGCAAGCAAACAATTAACTTTCATGAAATCATGAATTGATAAGTTATCTCATGAAATAATAGATTATTCACATGAGAATTCACGTTCATGCATATATAATCTACACACATGACATCATCATGGTGATGTCATGGTGATGTGTCGGCGGGAAACGGTTCACGGCTCTCCGTGCTTCGCGTGTCGAACTTTGGGGCACACAACGGAGGAATGTCGTGACGTCGGACTTGAGCCGAACCTAACCGAGTCGAACCGAACCGAGTCGCGTCCACATAAAGTGTACCAACAAACTCCCTCTTGGACGCTACTCGTAAGGTTCATCTTCCATGTCTTCCATGTCGGAGGATCTTCAAAGTCTTCACGTGTCGTAAGTAGAAAGTGTATCAACAAACTCCCCCTTTCATTTAAGAAGTGTGATAACAAACTCCCCCTTAAAATAAACTCTCCCTTGAGTTATGCTCGTGAATCTTTTGATCTTCAATTCTTTAGATCCTTGTGGTGTTGATTGATTGGTCAGAGGCAACTCGATCATCTTGATCTTTTGAGTGTGTCCATGCCGTGTCTTCATTCCAAAGCTTTTCAGCTAACATGTTCTCTTCGCCTTCAGCTGAATTGAATGTCGCATCTGCACATACAAGAAAGCTAAATGCGTAATGAGAACAACCGCTTGGAATATAGTTAATCATAAACAAACGACACATATGTGACCAGTTTTCAATCAACTACCGTCCGACAGTTTGAAAGTTTAACAAATTGTTCAATTTTGGTCTTTAACTTTCAAAACTTGCAAATTTCGACCGTTTATGAAGAATCAGTCGTTTTGGTTTTCATCAGATTTCAGGCAACGAAGACTCGAGTTCCAACATCGGTTAATCAAAAATAAATTAGAAATAAAATATTTTTGACTTTTATAAAGTTTATATTAAAACACACTTAAACTCTTTTTGGATTTTTGAATATTTTAAATGTAAAGACTGAAAGCAGTAAATAAATATAAACAGAGATGCAGAAACTGAAAGCATTAAGTAAATATTTACAGACATTCTTTTTGCGAGTTTCGAAGGTAAGAGAATCATATCAGTGTACGGTCACGCCAAAACGCTCTTGTTGTTCAATTAATTAACATTTAGATAAGCATCCTATAACAATTATCGGTATTGTTATCCACATAAGCTCAACTTATCAGATGTAATCATGGCGAGGGGATACGATTAGTGTATGATTTATACTTACCGACCTGTGTTCATCCACACATGACACATTCCCGTATCAAGGTATGCTCGAGAGTTCATCTTACTGGTGAGTATACCATTTATCATATGTTTTCAACATATATGAAAATGTGAGATACTCACTTATTTTGATTGAAAACAAGCCCTATGTGATAGAATCATTTATTGATGAGGAACTTGATTTTCAGATGCACGAGGGCACATGAGCAAGTCCGTGAACAGGTCATTACAAACGTACAGCAAAGAGACGAACTTGACTCCCGGATAAATGTGATATATTATCACTTATTTTGTTTGGACATGTGATTGTTTATCACTTATTGGGGTCGTATGCAGTATGTACACGTATGTATGGTATCACGGAAGATCTAGACTTCGTCTCCGTATTATTTCGGTAAAAGAAACAACCATGATACCCAGATGATAAACAGCATAAAGACCACATATCTCAGAACCTCGGCAATATCTCAAACGAAATTTCGGTACTAAGACCATATGCCAATGAGTGGTTCCCACACAGTCTTCAGTCGATTTAGGTTTATATCACCCTGCACACTTTAAAATGATTGTGAGCCTACCGATACATCTTATATAGATCTGCTTATCGTTTTTCATTTAAGGTTTAAAGAGGTTTGGACAGACCACTGATGTACTATCATTTTCTCTTTTGCTCGCCAGGAAACTCATTTTTGTTTTTCTATTGTTTTTGAGTTTTTGAAATTTTTTTATATTTTTCAATTTTTAAATTTGGATTTACTCCCCCTAAAATCAACAAACAAAATACTTTTAAAAACACAAAGATATTTACAAAAACGATTTTCCGATGTCGGTTAACTCATGTTTTACCTCGATGCCATTTACCAAAATTAATTTAAATCAAAAATGATTTAATGATTTTTGGAAGAATCAGTTAGCATGTCGGTAATCGGTGTGGACCAAAACAACATTGACGAGTTTCATATTGAAACAATCACGTGTGAAGTGATATTCGAGATCAATGTGTCTGGTCAAGAGTGCTGTACGAGATGATAAAAAAAATTCATAAAGCAGCTTAAATATCGACAAGTATAGGAGAGATTAGAAATTTAAAACCATAATGCTGCAATTTCTGCATGCATCGCCAGGAATCTGAGCGCTCTCCTAAACTGGATATCCACCCGGTGTGGACTTCAAAGTCGATTTTTGTTGCTACTTCAACTAACCGAGAAATCTCTTCACAGCAACAAGATCATAAACCTCCGGGTCCGGCTGGTCTTCCACATTGCACCAGCGAATGTCTTTGTCTCTCTCTTTGAGATGAAGTGTGCGGTTGTTCAATCCACGCCAAGGCATCCGCACACCCGGTGTAGTTTGATCAACCAACACATTTTATTCAATCACACCGTAGAGAAAAGTATACTAGACGTTCATCTTATGGACTTTGAACTTCTTATGGAAGAAAAATCCATGAATCTTTGAAAAGCTTCAGACGTGCTGCAGACGCGTACTTTTCATCGGAATCCTTCCTGTTGACCCGATCAAAAACCATAACAACCAAAATTTTGGCACATTTTACAGCTTGTCGAATTTTCAACTTCATTCAACCACATTCTTTCATCGGACATTTTTGTCTTCTTTTCTTTTTCTCTCTCCATCAATGGCAACAATATTCTCCTAGATGTAACAATATTTCGGAGCCTTATGTCACCGATCTTGTGCATGGACGCTCCACTATCAACAATCCTAAGACTATCAAAAGTTCCTCCTGGAACATCCTGCACACTCATTCAGAGATTAGTTGGAGAGGGGGACCCAAGCCTTCACAGACTTGGGTCATCCGTCATCATCGAGAATTGTGACATCCATTTCCCGATGATTCGGAATTGATGTAGCTCCCCCTGAAAGAGTTACTGGTTTTGGTTTCCAAATCTGTTTTTGTTTTTCATTTTTAATTTCTAACTTAACAGACTGCGTTTGGACAACCTCTGGTTTTAAAGCCTTTTCAACTTCTTTTCTTTGTTGCTTTTTCTGTTTCTTTTCTCGTTGTTTAACAAGACGAGGGTCCTGTTTTGGTGAAATAGATCTTTTATGGTAACAGTTACCACAGGGGGCATCAACTTTTGCCTTTCCTTTCGTGAGATATAGACAATTTCTGACAATGTGGCCATACTCACCGCATTCAAAGCATGATCTCCGCTCAGCAAACCTCGGAGTATCATAACTGTAAGAACTTGATGATGTACTTCGTGATCTTGAGGTACTTGGTCCTACATCACAACAGTTTGTGTGTTGTGTGTAGTTGTTTTGACTGTTTCTTTTCAAAATTTTACTTTGTTTAACAAAATCCGTGTTGGATTTGTTTTCGAAAGTTTCAATTTTATCAGTCCCTCTGGATTTCACGAAGTTCACCTTCTGAATCGTCTTCTTTTTTTGGCTTTGTTTGCCTTTTCCCTTTCCTTGGTGAACGTGACCTTGCTTTCGTTGATTGTTTTGTGGTTGCAATTTTTTATTACCATATCTCTTTCTAACTTCGGATTTTGGGAAAGGAGCACACTGAGTTACTATAACTCTTGGGCTCGACTTTCCCAAAAACTTAATAGTAGAGTCTTCGAAAACTTTATCAATCAAAGATTGATTGAGATTTTTGATAGGGAAATCCTTGTCTGAATATATGTTATCGGATCCAATCAACGTGTAAAGCAAGTTCACGCTTTCACAGCTTCCAGATGAGGATTCAACAGACTTGGCTGTAGCAGTCATAAACGGTTTTGCAGGTGGATCACTAAGAATGTAATTTTTGAGAGGTATGTTTTCCTCTTTTGTTACCGTTTCTGACTGTTTAGAGTTAGTATCCTCGGATTCATCATCTGACGAATCAGCATCCTCAACAATGACTGGAGGATCCTGATTTCTTTAAGCTATTGACACTTTTGCATCTGCTGATTCATCCGAATCTGAGGATACTTCCTTTTTGTAACCTAGCCCAAATGTGAATTCCTCAAGGTTCAATGAAACCGAGGGCTCAAAATGAGGTTTATTTTCCTCATCAGGCATCGAAGAATAATCGTGTTTAACAAGTGGTGGACACTTCTTATAACTTATGCACGTGACATCCTTTTTCTTTTTCTGTATGTCAATGATGTGATCCAGCACATACCTAGAGTTTGAATAACTATTCAGCTTAAGCTGGATCGCCTCACTTTCACACTTAGCACATGCCAACTCTTTTTGCATTAACTCGAGCCTATTGATGTAAAGGTTTATTTCAGTTTGTTTTCTTGAAACCATTTTCGTTAGCTCGGTCTTATCTTCTTTTAATGTTTCAATTATCTTTTTAAATTCCTTTTCATAATTTTCACGAAACATGTTGGCCTCTGTGCATTTCGAAAGATCCACGATCAAATGTTGATTGTGGATAAGTGTCACATCATATTTGCTTTGCAAATCATCATATTTGCTTTGCAAATCAGACAATTTAACATTTAATCCAACACACATATCACACCTATCACAACTATCAGATTTTGATTCATCGACACGTACCTGACTGGAATCACTCTCAGATGTTGACTCATTTGCCTCAGAATCAACAACCTCCCTTGTTGATTCATATTCTGATCCATCCTCGCTTGAACTTGAACTTGAAGTTGTAACATCTTCAACTGAAGTTGAAACGTCTTCAACTGAACTACTGTCATGTTCAGAATTGTCATCATTTCCCGAGGACTCATTATTGCTGACATTCTTGACAATTTTGGCATAAAACGCAGTTCCTGTATAACTACAGTTCCTTGGATCAAGAGATGATGGTGCTATAGTAGACCTATAGCTTTGCTGTGAGGCAACTGGTGGTAGTGGATTTCCATACAAATCGGTGTTTGAGACACAGGTTACTGGTAGTTGAGCAACTGGTACTAGATCACCATACATATTTCTAGCCATTTTCGGTTCACTTTGATTTTGGTTAGTAATCGATGCCCACTGCTCTACCGTAATTGAACTCGCTTTGGATGAAGACGAGGAAATGGGAGATTCGGCCCATTGTTGGTGCAGTAATGTCTATCGCCTCCATCAATCGTTACCGTTGCTAAAACCGAAGAAATCAAGACCTTTTGTTATATAAAGTAGTTAAAAAGGGCAAGGTGGCAAACTTGTAAATAAGGAGAAATCCTTATAATCCTTGTGCCTATAAATAGATGAGTTAGGGTTAGAGATTAAGACTTTTGACTCATTTGGAGATTTAGAGATCTAATCCTAGAGAGAGAAAGTCTAGAGAGAGAAAGTCTCTCTACGTGATTCACGGCTTTGTACACGACATCATATCAATAGAATCACGTTAATTTGTACGTTCTTGTGTGTTCGGTCACGCACGTTCACGGATTCCGCACGTCGAACGTTCGTTACGCAATCGAACGGTGTAAAAACCGGTCCTACAAGTGGTATCAGAGCTAGGAGCTCGATTGCTTGATCAAACATATTGATTCGTACCAGATTTCAGCGAATTCAGACCCGAATTTCACCGATTTCTTCAATTTTTTTCATTTTTGTCACGTTTTTGCTAAAATTCGTCAAATTGAACGAGATTTTACGGTCCGAATCGGCTGGATTTTTGATATATTGTGCGAAAACATCTGTTTTACAACCCTACCAAGTTTCAGATCCAAACTCCTAGTGGTTTAGGAGATATCGAAGGTTTTCGATCCGATTTCGTGTCTAAAATCAGTTAGATTTCGCTCATAGGACCACCCATACATCAGATTTCGCTTATTTGTCACGTGATTTCGCTCTTAGGACAATCCAAAAGGTGTGATTTCGCTTATTCGGTCTTATCTGATTCCGCTCATACGAACCTTTGAGATTTCGCTCTTGTGGTTTCTAAGTGATTTCGCTTATTCGGTCCAATAGATTTCGCTTATTTGACATCAATAGGGTTTCGCTCATTTGGTCTGTGTATGATTTCGCTCTTATGTCAATCTTGAACGGTCCAATCATACATTGAGTTTATTAGGTAGTTTGAATACACGTGAACTCTGAGTGGATTTGTGTTGATAACATCAATTCACGTGATATAAAATTGAAATCGGTCCAATCATTGAGGTTCACTGCATGTGAATTTGTTTCGAGACATGTGATATATGAATTGTTTCATAAATGAAATTGTGATTATCAGTCATTAAAACTCACGAGAATTTGTCAGACATTGAGTGTCGGTTCAATCAAAATTCAGATTTAATTGACGGTCATTAATCAAAAGCAATTGTCAGATTGGTCACGTGAACATTTTGAATCAATGAATTGCATGTGATGTTGTTGGAACTAGTAATTGATATTTCAGTTGGTCGGTAAAGTTGAGATCAAATTGAAAGTAGTCGACCCAATTAAAATCAATTGAAAGTTGTTGTCAGCCACACTTAATTTTTGAGGTCCAATTAGAATTGTATTGGGTATTGAAAAGGTGTTGGAAATTAAAATTTGGACATGTTGACTAATTAAGGCGATTGTCTCGAGACTACACATCATGTGAATAGATTAAAATTGTATTCATTAAATCGTTTGAACTGTTCTATGTGACTTTATTAAATGTGTTGACTATTATAATGTGTATTCATTATAAAGTTGAATGTGAAGTCTATATTGGCCTTTAGAGATTTTAAAATCAGTGGTTTGCATTGCTCCAACAAGTCATTTGATCAAGTTCATTCAGTGATCTTTACTTCAACAACATTTGAACGAATCCGAGAATCTTCGACAACGAGTCTTAGATTGATTTCACAAACACACTGTTACGTATTCAGTCTGTTTGAACTGATAGCTTATTTGTTTGATTGCAGTTGATTCGAGGTGATTTACAAGGCGCAAATACCAAAAAGTTGTTTTTAAGTTGTGGTTAAAATGTTTGACGAAAGGGAAAACGCTAAACTTGAAAAAATAAATGAATGGTTTGAAATATATTGGGATCAATGGAAAGATGTTGAGAAAAAGGATGTTTGGATTGTAAGATGTGGATATTTTTTGTGTAGGAAAAATGAAAAGCTTGATGATTTGAAAAAGCGGTATGATGAATTAATTGACAATTTGAAAAGGTATGGGATAAAGATATCTAATGATGCTGAAAAGATAACTATATTTGCAAATGCCTTACCTTTGGAATGGGATGAATTTTTGAGTAAACTGAAAAAAGATTCTAGGTTTTCAAAATTTAGTCTAGATGATTTCATCAGAGAGCTTAGAACACAGAATTGTGAAAATGAGAAGAAAAATAAGGAGTTGATAAAGGAATTAGAAAAGAACTCAGAAAATATAAGTTTAGATGTGTTTCTTGAAATAATCAAAAGAATTAGAAAAGGTCTTAGTGCAAGATCTGATATGAAATATGATTTCAAGAGAGGTTGTTTTTTGGATGAAAATTTAGATCCTGCTGATATGGTTAAAATTTTTCTTGCAGGAACAGACAAGAAGGAGACAGAGAGAATGTTAAAGAATGAAGAATCGAAGAAAAACGAAACTTCAAAATATGAAGTGGTGTGCTCAAAATGCGAAAAATCCGAAGCAGAAAATGTCAATCTCTTGAAAGATGTGGAGAATTTGACAATGGAAAACAAAGCTTTGAAAGACGAGAAGAAAGCTGATGATGAACAGATTTTGGAGTGGCGATTGAACTGTGAAAAACTAAAATCTGAAAATGACAAACTTTTGAAAAATATTGAGAGTTTGACATTAGAAAACAAAGATTTTGAAAATATTAAAAGTGAAAATGAAAATGTTTCTTGGATCAAATCAGAAAATAAAGTTTTAAAAGAAAAAGAAACAGAATTTCAAGATCAGATAAGAGTTTTGGAAAATGAAAAATCTGTTCTTGAGGAGAACAAAATTGTGAATGAAAAATCAATCAAGTCTCATCTTGAAAGAATATCTCAGCTTGAAAATGAAGCTGAAAATTCAAGAGACAAGATTGATGAACTTGAAAAGAAGTTGAAAGGTTTTGTGATTTCATCAGATAATTTGAATTTTTCCTGTCCAAAACCTATCAATTCTGTTCCAATAAGTGACAATGTCACAAATTTTGACAAAGTCAAAATTGAAGATTGTGATGAAATATCTGATGATGAAAAAGAAAAGAAAAGAAAAATATTTTTAGATTTACAAGAAAAATTTAAAAATACTGTTTTGCAATCTACTGAAACAGGTGAATGTTCTAAACAAAAACCTGTTAAGAAGAGTGTAGAACAGAAACAAAAAGTTAAAAATTTGAAAAATTTTAAAAATGAAAATAAAAGCTCATCAGATAAGTCATCCAATCATTATAAAAATTCATAAAAATTTAAAAATGAAAACTCACAAAATGTTGGTAATAAGTGGTGCAGGTTTGACCACAGTGCTCAAAAGCCAAATCCAGCATTGAGGAGGAGAAATGACTATAACTGTAACGCCCGGCTTATTTACACTTTCCTTTTATTTCAAGTGTGTTCGTATTTTTTCTACTTTGGAAACTTTGTATTCTTGTAATCGTTCTTTCTTTGTAACCGTTGTAAAATCCGAGACTTGGATCATGAATGAAACTCGTACTTTGTTAATTACATGTTACACATACTTTATACATGCTCAAACATTCAACTTCGTGGAACAATTGATGCTTATTCGTGATTCTTGGAAACTATGTACTAAACTTGTAAATACATGAAACTTATGCATCACACTTTTTATCTAGTTAAATCATGTTTTATTTCATATTATACCTTGTTACAAGTTAGGGGAAACATTGTTGCATATTATTACACAACTTAATTAACAAAATTACTCATTATAATGTTTAAAAGAAGAAGAAAATAAAGAAATATGGCAGCCCAAATCATCAAAAATTCAGCCCCATATGATTGAGTTTTATGGGCTTGTTTAATGGGTTAACCCATTCTAAACACTTCCAAAGCCCAACCCATTGAAACCCTAATCCTTCCCTATATATTAGACACTTCCCCACTCCTCATTACACTTTTACAAGCCTCCAAACACTTCAAGACCTCTCAAAACCGTAGCTGAATTCCATTTTCGGACAGATTCAGCAAGCTTCACAAAAGTGAGCATAACTCACTCATTTCTTGTCCGTTTTGGTCCATTCTTTTTCCTATGTGCTTGGATTTTCCTTACCTTCGATTCCATGGGTTTTTCACAGTAAATAAGGCCCTGGAACTCTGGCAAAAAGGCTCCAAAGTCCACTGATTTTTTGTGCTTTCATGAAATCTTTGTTAAACTTAATCAAACTTGAGTTTTCTCATCTCAAACCTATGTCCTAATGCTCATAACCAAATGAATGGTTAGTTGGGCTTAAAAACAAGGTTGAGACACTTAAAATCAGAGGATTAAACCTCATAAACTTTCTGTTTTAGTTAGGGTTCTACCCACAAGAAGTGTTCAAACTTGAAGCTTGGTAAAAGTGTGATGGTTAGACTAGCTTGGGCTATCTTTCTTGAACATCCACTCACTTCTTGATGTTTTGATTATGCATAGTTGTATTTTCCTTTCTTGTACATATCTATGAGGTTCCTAAATGGGAGATTCGTCTTCCTACCTCCTACATGACCTATATAATAATAAATAACTCGAGGTACCTAAATGGGAGCTTGTTCTTCCTACCTCCTACATGACATATATGATAATAAATAACTCGAGGTACCTAAATGGGAGCTTGTTCTTCCTACCTCATGTATGACTTCTATGACACTTTGAGGTGCCTAAATGAAGATCTTAATCTTCTACCTCTTACATGAAATCTTTGACTAAATAATATGTAATATATAACCTAGAAACTATATATATTCATTCGAACCTTTAATAATGAACTTGTGTTTATATGGTAAAGTAGTAGAATATCATCTAAGACCTAAAACACCAAGTATGATTCTAATGGGCATATTACCCATGAAAACATTCTAACCATATTGGTTACATAGTGTCATACAAGGGTTACTAAGTTAAAGATGATTATTTTCGTATTATATTTTATTCTACTTTATGTTATGTTAAAACTCCAAATTCATAATCTTCCGTTAAACGCCAAACTCACACACCTATGTTTCCTCGTGTAGAAGGACTAGGTGCTCCAACTTAATCCATCCACCAACTCACTCGCGGGATTCAAGTCGGAAAGCTTGTGAACCGTGAGTATACTCGCAACCCCCTTTTTATGTTTACCACTTTTTGGGGTGTAACATGTTTACTTATCAAAACTTACACATGAACATTTTGCTTAAACACATGAACATTCCTATAACATGCTTGTATACGTGATTGCTTGATACTTTAAACTTGGGTAATACATTTTCGTGTCCGTACGAGCCAATCCTTGACATATGTAGCGCTATAGGATTAACGACCCGCCATCTTATCTCGTGGTAATGTCAATTGCATGTTGCGTTTCTTTGGTTTGATATGTTGACACATGCCAAATTTATTGTTTATCTTGAATCACATGCTTGCTATGAGGAATCGTTCGAAACTTATCTTTTGCTATGTACGTATCAAACTTGTATACTCGCCATTGCTTTTGCATTGAATTGTATTTTTAAACATGTTACAGGATGATGATGAGGATGCCATGAAAAGAAGTAGCGTTGATGCCTAGATACACATATAGACGTTTAGGCTAATATGTCGTATCAACTTTGCTTATGTTATCATGTATTTCTCTTGAACTTGTTGTTATTTGAGTTTATGTATTGTTGACAATTTGAGGTTATGAAATGAAATGGGAATATTTAATTATTGTCACAAATAGTGTTATGATGTCTCGAGCAATCTTCACACTTCGTCTCATCCCGATGTTTCCGCCATTGGTTGGGGTGTGACAATAACCAAGCCAAACAATGTTATGATCTGAAAGTTTGGACTGACAGAAGTGGATGGTACGATAACAGAGTGTGCTACACCTGTGGTGTGAGAGGACACATTGCTGTTAACTGCCAGAATTGGAATTATGAAACAAGAAGATGCTATAATTGTCATATCAGAGGACATATTGCCAAAGATTGCCCAAGGAGATCAATGGGAAGATCGAGGGTTGAATCTCAAAGAATGACAAAGAAACCAGTCAACGTCAAGCCCAAAGAACAGAAGGTTCAAGAACGTAAAGTTCAAGAAAAGAAAGTGAAGCTTTCTCAGGGGCAGAAAGACAGACTGAGGAAGAAGAGGAAGAAGGCAAGAGAATATCTGGAGAAAATTTTGTCTTCAGGTTCACCGGACAGATTGAATAAAAGTTCTGATGAATCAACTCACTCGACTGCAAAGCCAAGTAAATTGAATTTTTCAGATGCAAATCTGAGGACAAAAGAGAAAAAGGAGAAAAAGAAAGTTGTCGGCGATGAATCTGACGTTTCAAAGTCAGACAAGCCACATTCAGGCAATGATTCTGGTTCGTCAAAGCCAGAAGAGCCCGTTGTTGAGGTAAAATCTGAGAATTCAGGTTTAACAATGGATGATGCAAATTTTCCATCATTGTTGAACAAGAATTCAAAATCACCCAAGGCTGGTCAGGCTTGGGTGAATCTTTTCAAATAGAAAAACCTGACTTGCCGGAACTCCCAGGTTGGTAAGTGTGGAGTAGGAATCGGCATCTTTCTTGAGAAATTCACAGGTTTGTAACTGTGATATTTCGAATTACAAAAGATTAATCAAGGACATTAAGTTGTACTTGATTTATCTTTCCGACAAGTGATTAAAAGAAAACAATGTGATGAAATGATCCCCGAGTTTGTAAAAAGATAAACAAAACTAATTTTCCGGAAAAACCATTTTGATTAAAACAAACTTAAGTGTTTTGAAATCTAAATGGGAAAATAGTTTGTTGTCAGGGGGAGTTCTGATTGTTTATGCCAAGTGGATGGCGAATTGAAGCAATTTGATATCAGTTTGTCACGTTTCTTGTATAGTTTGTTTTCAAATTTTCCTTGAAAATCAAAATTGAAACATATTTTGATTTTAGGGGGAGAAAAATTTTAAAAAAATTAGAAAATTTGAAAATGCTAAAAACATTGAAAAAGAAAAAAATGAGTTTTGGTGTATAAAAGAGGAAATGATAGTACATCAGTAGACGATCACAGCATGCTAAAGATATGGAAAGTTAAAAAGTGATAAACGGTCTCACTGATGATATGCCAGTAGGTTTTTGCACATTTAGTAGATTGTGACGAGATATAAACCTAAATTCAAACTTGCTTATATCGTGGGTAACATCTCTTGGATATATGGGTAACCCCCGAAATCTCGTTTGAAAGATTCCTTTTTCTGATATACTAGGTCTTTATACTCAGTGATGTCTGGGGTATTATTCCGGGACTTCTGCTGAATGGAAGTTCTGACCTAGTCCTCGAATAATACTTTCCGCAAATGCTTGAAACATAGCATCACCCTCAGCATATATGATAAGACAATAAAATTGCTTAGCAATGCTGTTGTAAAAAAGATCCTCTAAAGGGGACACACCCAAAAGTTGAGTCATGATCTCTCTGCTGAACGGTAGTTCTGACCTGAGCTCTCATGATTCTTCATAAATTATTAACCCCTTACAGATATCATTGGTGTTATACTTACCTGTAAGACTGAATATCGGGATCTGGATACGGGAGTATATTCTGAGGTGGGACACGCGATTAAGTTTAAGTATCTAAGACATTAAACTCGTATCTCGAAGTAGTTGAACTTTGTGTGAAAATTTAAGTGGACCAGTATACTGACAATCTATGTGAATCGTTTAGAACTTAAAATGATTAAAGCTTAACGGTGCTAGTGATTGGTCTCAAAATCTGATATGATCCTCTTACACAAACTCAAAAAAATATTGTTTGTATATATTTGTTTACTGCATTTCATGTATAAAGTTTTGAAAAAAAAAAATACAAAAAGATTTTCGACAACTGATGTTGAAGAGTTGATTTTCAAAATTCGAAGTGCTAAACATGATGAACAGGGTTGGGAGAGTTTGTTGAAAACTTTGAATGTTATATACAAATGTTTTGAAAAATTGTATGATTAGTTAATCAAGGTCATTCATTTGAACTTGATGTAACTAGTATGTTTGTTGAATAATTGATTTCTATCAGTAAGTTTCTTAAATCTAACTGTTATAAATTTGTGAAACTTATGTTGAGGTAGAGGATGTGCAGGTTAATCAGGTTTCAAATCCTGAGCAGATGCAGAACAAAGCCAGGAATTGATCCTGAACTTGTGAACCGATGAAAGCTAGACTACGATCCCGACAGCTGAGTCTAAGGGGGAGTCTGAAGACGAGCTCAACGCAAGAGGAAGTGTGGATTCAAAGAGTCAGATAACTATCTTGGAGGAGCTTGTATACGGAAAACCAGGTGTCGATCCCAAAAGCATGGAAGCTTAACGAAAGGGGGAGCCTGAAGGAAAAAGAGTCTAAGAAGAGGGGGAGCAACGGAAGCTCGAAGACAGATCCACGGAGATTCTGTTCGAAAGAGAGAAAGACAGGACGCTACGAGATTGATTGCGACAATATCCAAGGGGGAGTCTGTTGGTGCAGTAATGTCTATCGCCTCCATCAATCGTTACCGTAGCTAAAACCGAAGAAATCAAGACCTTTTGTTATATAAAGTAGTTAAAAAGGGCAAGGTGGCAAACTTGTAAATAAGGAGAAATCCTTATAATCCTTGTACCTATAAATAGATGAGTTAGGGTTAGAGATTAAGACTTTTGACTCATTTGGAGATTTAGAGATCTAATCCTAGAGAGAGAAAGTCTAGAGAGAGAAAGTCTCTCTACGTGATTCACGGCTTTGTACACGACATCATATCAATAGAATCACGTTAATTTGTACGTTCTTGTGTGTTCGGTCACGCACGTTCACGGATTCCGCACGTCGAACGTTCGTTACGCAATCGAACGGTGTAAAAACCGGTCCTACACCCATGATGGCGATAAACCCGTGTTTCTATACTTGCTCTCCATATTTGACGGAATACCCCACCAGTCTGGATTCATTTTTGAATGAATAAAAATGGATACCTGATAAATCACTTGAAACAAACAGTTAAAACACTTTTTGAAACCTTCTGTTAAAAATATTCAAGTGTATGCGACGAAGACTTATGCGACGAAGGATAGGATAGTTCGTTGAAGACCAAGGTGACGAAGGATGGAAGTTTCGTCGCTTACAAATTTGACGAAGGTAGTAGAGTTCGTCAGAAATACACTTAACGAAGGTTGTAAGGTTCGTCTAAGATATATAGGACGAAGGCTAGGAGGGTTCGTCAATGAACCTTCGTTGACAAATGTGAAGACAACTTGAAAGATATATATATTTTTTTAAAACAAAATCTTATCTTCTGACATAGAACCTTCTTTTGTCCACTTTGTCAAACACACATTACTTTTACACACTGCTTTTCAAAGTTTCATCATTTCAATGGCAAGTAATTCAAACAAGTAATATTATATTCAAAAAAACTTCAGTAACATTTCAACAAAGATCAAACATACATATTTATCAAGAAAACTATGAAGATCCTAAAGAACAAATAAAGAACTCCGATGAGTTTTTGAAGATTCCGACAATAATTTCACCGGAATAATTTTCCGAACACGAGTTTTGCAAAGAACTTCAATAAAAACCTTAAACTAACATGTATGCGTAAGATAATAACAAGGTTTTGTATGAATTAATAAGCAAAACAACAAGGTTTTCAAGATTTTTTAAAAATAATTTTCCAGAAAAGTATGATCTTCAAACTCGAAAATCAAGAAAAAACACTTAAAAATCTTTCAAAATCACAAGAAAACAACTTGGTTTTAACAAGGAATCGAGCCAATGCTCTGATACCAATTGTAGGACCACCTGGAGGATCGAGTTAAACCTCTATTCCCTGTTTTCCGATGAACCCGAGAGTGCGGAATCCAAGCGGGTAAGTTAAACCAAGTTAGAACACGAAAACGACAAAGACGGTTCAACGATTAACACTCAAATGTATTAATACGTATGACGGTTACAAAGAAATGTTTACAAGATCTCCTTATAAACTCTCAGTGGGTGTGTGTTTTACAGTGTGTTCTCTCTCAAATCTATTCAGACTTGCACCCTCTATTCTACTGTCTAGTGTCTGTCTTATATATGTGAATGTTCGGTGAAGCTTGTAAGTGACGAAGCTTAGGCGACGAACATTCAAAGGTGATGAACCTTTGATCCTTCGTCGCATATCATCAACGGCGAAGGTTGACCTTCGTCATATGAGGAATCTTCGTCACTTGTTAACCTTCGTCATATAAGGGACTTCGCCAAAGGCCAAACATAACACAGATTAACACTGAAACTATACTAACATGCATATACTTCGTCATATGATCAGCATTAACAGTTCTAATTCCCTTGTATGAAATGCATGGACCAATATGAGTGAATTCACGTGGTCTCCATGGAATGATTAATTAGACATGACATCATCATGGTGATGTGTCGGCGGGAAACGGTTCGCGGCTACTCGTGCTTCGTGCGTCAATCTCTGGGGTGCACGACGGAGGAATGTCGCGACGTCGGTCTTGAGCCGAACCTAACCGAGTCGAACCGAATCGTGTCGCGTCCACATAAAGTTTACCAACAACCATGACAAATTGTCACACCACCGCTATCGACCACTAATACTGAAGTTTCGGCGTCTTAATACGGAGAAATTAGACCCGAACGTAAAACATAGAAAATAATAACTAACTCGACTTAGGATATGAGTGTTGTAACTTTCACACCCCAACCGATGGCGGAATCATCGGGGCGTGGCACTGAGCGAAACAGATTGTTCAAGAGAATCCATAACAACTATTAATGACAATATATTTAACGTTAATATCCCATACTATTAACATATAAAGTAATAACAGTCATTACGGATAGGGTGTCTCAAAAACAAATACTGTTCCGACAACTCAGATTTATTTAGTGGAGTTTCTAAACTTCCTACTTGATTCATGACAGCGTAGCATAGCATCCTATCAACCTGTCACATACGTTAAAAAAAGTCAATATATAAAATGTAAAGGTGAGTACACAAGTTTGCATAGCATATAGTAGAGAAAGTGTTTTACGCATAACCAGCATGTATCACGTAACGGGCGAAGCATGTAACTATCAAAACTATGTTCACACTTAACCACAAGACTGCGTTGTAGAGTATGCGTAACACATGTTCAGCGAACACGTGAAGTAAAGAGATGTGATCCCTAGCAACCCCTGTCCACGACAGGTGCTGAGTCCAAACTATAGTACTATCGTTGCTAGGGGCGGTATAGTGTAACACTATATAAGCATAGTAACAAGCATTCATAGATCACGTATAATATGCGGGAGCGGTTAGCGTGATAAAGTGTTTGCGTTATGTGTTGTGTTTTGATTTAGAACGTATGTAACACCCAAAAGTGCGTTAAAAGAAATGGGTTCGAGTATACCCAGGTGCGTGTTTAAACAAGTAAACACAGACTTGATTGGATTGAAGGGAGCACGTTGGAATTAGCCTGAGCATAGAACAGTAGCGTAAGTGTTAAACGATGCGTTAAGAGAGTGTCGGATGGTGATCCGAGCGGATGACCATTCGAACGGATGGCCATTCGAATGAGGTGTTTGTTTGTAAAATTGTTAAAGTTTGAAGTTTGGTCAAATCGCAGCTCCGTCGATGATTACTGTCAGCAGTTAAAAAGCTTAGCCGATCAACTTCAAGACGTTGATCAGCAGGTTACCGAGTCCCGACTCGTCCTTAAATTGCTCCGTGGGTTATCACCCAAATTTGACACTACAGCAGCCTTGATTAATAATCAAAAGGCTGATTGGGATTTGGCTCGCTCCATGCTTCACGATGAAGTTATCCGTCAGGAAGCTCGTACTCAAAAGACGTCTTCAGTCTTGGCTGCACCTGCTGCTCCGGCCGCCACCTCTTCCGCAACGCACTAGCCGATACATCTCAACAACAGCCCTATCGCGGTCAATCTTATCGTGGCCGCGGTGGCCGAGGTAATGGCAGAGGCCGCGGTGGTCGCGGCCGCGGGAACCGATTGCCCGGACCCAACAGTAACCATTGGGCCTATCAACTGAATTCTTACCCGCAATGGGCCTGGTGGACCACACCACCATGTCCATACCCGACACAGTCACAATGGAGGCCAAATAATGCTGCACCACCACCGCCGCCTGCGGCCCACTTCGCTGGTTACAGTCAGCCGCAGTACCCAATGGGCTACGGTCCATTCGGCCCAATTCAGCACGGGTTTAATGCTCTCAACCCATCTGACTTAAGTGCTGCCTATAACACGTCCCAGCTTGCCTACACGGACCCATCATCTTACTTTGACACAGGAGCTGAGCGGACCGTCTCCAACAACAAAGGTATGATAACTCACCATGATTCTTTTCTTGTTTCCACCAAAATTTTGGTAGGTAATGGCAATGTTTTACCAATCGAGGGCTCGGGCACTGGCTTTCTCCCTATCCATAACCGCACCTATATCCTACCTAATATCCTGTTTAGCCCTCAAATTATTAAAAATTTAATATCTGTTCGACGTTTCACACGTGATAATCATGTTTCAATTAAATTTGACCCTTTTGGTTTTTCTTTGAAGGACCTCAAGACGGGCCGCCTCCTGTCACGCCATAATAGCACGGGAGATCTCTATCCTATTACCCCACCAACACTACCACGTCAAGCTTGCTCACTTTCAACAGCATCTCTTCCTTGGCATGATAGACTTGGACATTCTGGATCTTAAGTCTTAGATATACTTATGCGTAATTCTGGTTTTTTATGTAATAAACATACTTCTAGTTTTTGCAATTCTTGTCATTTATCTAATAGTAAACGTCTTCTTTTTTATGAATCTAGTTCGTTTACTTTTTCACCTTTTGATATAATACACTGTGATTTGTGGACATCCCCAATAACTAGTAAAACCGGTTACAAATATTACATGGTCCTAATTGATAACTTCTCACACTTTATTTGGGTATACCCCCTTAAATAAAAATCCGAAGCCTTCCCAACTTTTGTCAAATTTCACAACCTTATCACTACCCAATTTCAACGCAAAATCAAAACCTTTCAGTGCGATCTGGGTGGTGAATTCGACAATAATACGTTTAAAACCTTCGCTACCCAACAGGGCCTCTTATTCCGTTTTTCTTGTCCACAAACTTCATCACAAAATGGTCGTGCGGAACGAATGATTCGTCGCTTAAACAATATCATTCGGGCCTTACTTATCCATGCCCAACTTCCACCCACCTTTTGGGTTGAGGCTCTGCACACAGCCACCTACCTTCACAACATCCTTCCTACGAAACGACTAAATTTCTTCACTCCCACCTTTGCCCTCTATCTTTGCCTCCCTACATACAAACACCTTCGTGTGTTCGGATGTGCTTGCTATCTAAACCATTCCGCCACACAACCTCATAAACTACACAGCCGGTCCGTCCGATGCATTTTTCTTGGATATCCACCAGATTTTCACGGTTATCAGTGTTTCGATCCGACAACCGGGAAGGTTCACATTTCACGTCATGTTACATTTGATGAACATACCTTTCCATATACTATTCCCACCACACCTAATGCCTATACTTTTCTAGATGACACTACCCCCCCCCCCCCGGGGTTCTCTTTCACTCGTCCATCTCAACCATTGACACTTCCCACACCCGTTGCCACTAATCCCACCACATCTCACCATTCGGTCACACCATTTCCCCTAACCTATTCCCGTCGCCCAAGACCACCACCTACTGCCCCTCCATCATCCGCCTATACCCAACACATTCCCACGACCCCACCAGCCCACACACATCCCTCGGCTATGGCCCAACCCACAACTAACACCCACCCCATGACCACCCGATCAAAAGCCAAAATCCTACACACCTCTACTACCATCTCTCCGGTTCCTAGTACCTATGCAAAAGCCTTTGCCGACCCTCATTGGTTGTATGCCATGCAATCCGAATTTAGTGTGTTACAGGAAAACGAAACATGGGAACTCGTTCCCCGTCCTCATGATCGTCCAGTTATCAGGTGTATGTGTCTTTTCCGACATAAATTTAAATCGGACGGTTCTCTTGAACGCTACAAAGCACGGTTGGTCGTAAATGGTAAATCGCAGACGGTTGGTATAGATTGTGAAGATACTTTTAGCCCGGTTGTTAAACCGGAAACTATCAGGACGGTACTTTCCATTGCTGTCTCTCGTTCTTGGCCGATTCATCAGTTGGATGTCAAGAACGCCTTTTTACATGGCCATTTGAACGAGACAGTCTTTATGCATCAACCGCCTGGGTTTGTTGATAGGCGGTATCCTAACTATGTTTGCAGATTGAAGTAGTCCCTTTATGGACTTAAACAGGCACCGAGAGCATGGTATATGCGGTTTGCAAATTTTCTTCTTGCTCATGGGTTTCGTAGTAGCACATGCTATAATTCGCTATTCATTTACAAACACGGGGATCAAACATGCTACTTGCTTTTATATGTGGACGACATTGTTCTTACGGCATCCTCCACTTCATTGCTCAACCATATTATTTCAACACTTTCCCAGGAATTTGCAATGACCGACCTGGGTCATCTCCATCATTTTATGGGCATCAAGGTTACTCGGGATGCTAAAGGTTTATTTTTAGACCAGGCTCAGTACGCCAAGGATAGTATCTCGCGAGCTCACATGACGGAGTGTAAACCATGCGCTACACCAGTTGATCTTTCGTCAAAACTAAGTGCGTCTGATGGTCCAATATTTCACGATCCTACGTTGTATCGTAGCCTTGCCGGTGCTCTTCAGTATCTCACTTTTACTCGCCCAGATATCTCATATGCGGTTCAACAAGTTTGTCTTTTTATGCACGAACCACGGGATCCCCATTATGCTTTCTTGAAACGCATCCTCCGATACTTACAGGGGACGGTTACTTATGGGATTCGACTAACTATGTCTACATCACATTCTTTGGTCGCCTATTCTGATGCAGATTGGGGCGGGTGTCCTGACTCACGACGGTCTACAAGTGGGTACTGTGTGTTCCTTGGTGATAATTTAATTTCTTGGTCGTCTAAACGGCAACCCACTATTTCACGTTCTAGTGCTAAGGCTGAGTACCGTGGCGTTGCAAATGATGTGGCTGAAGCTACTTGGATTCGCAATTTACTTTTGGAGTTGCATCTTCCACTTCCGCATGCTTCGGTTGTTTACTGCGACAATGTGTCCGCTGTCTATCTTTCAGATAACCCCGTCCAACATCAACGAACGAAGCATATTGAGATCGACATACATTTTGTACAGGAAAAAGTGCGGGTTGGACATATACGGGTTCTTCATGTCCCGTCTTCATTGCAATATGCTGATATTTTTACTAAAGGGATTTCACGGCAGCTGTTTCAATCTTTTCGGTCCAGTTTGAGCGTCTGTCCTACGCCCGCTCGAACTGCGGGGGAGTCTTAGCCGATAACATTAAAGTATTATGTATATTTATTTAAAATAATTCTGTATCATCTCCTAAATAGGTTTTAGGGTTTCTTTGTTATTGATCCCTATATAAAGAGCCTTTTTCCAAGCTTTTACCAACTTATATCAGATTCAATTATAATGTTCATTTCAAATGTTGACGTTAAAGCATGTGGTGTGTTACTTAGACCAGCATCTGCATGCACCAGAGTCGGTGTCACAGCCGCTTGTTTCATGTCCTTCCGCCCTCAGACTAATGTTTGCTCCCGCACCACTCCTTTCAAAGCTCTCAATGTGCATCTCGCCTATACCAAATTCAAATCATATCTTAAAAAAATTGTATCTATTACAATAATATTGCGGCGGGGAGAACAACGCTGCTTTTGGTTATGATTATGGCTCAAAACCAAACTGAACCGAACAACAACTTGTGGACACCCTTCAAATTATTAAACCCAAGATAATGGACATTCGGAATTTTATTTAACTTGGTGATGTGTGATTGACAATTTATCTAACAATTTAGCTTGAGCCTCCATTTTATAAGACAATGGACATTTGGAATTTTATTTAACTTAGTGATGTGGGATTGACAATTTATCTAACAATTTATGAGACACAGTCAAACACAGTGAAGTCAACTTGCAAAACTTATAAATAAACTAAACATACAAATCACTTTCTTTGACATAGAAATTTAAATTTGGCCATAAACAAAGTTTTAGATCTTGTTGCGCCATTGTTGGATCAGATTGAATATAAAATAAAAAAGAATTAGGATTGTTCATTGTAAGATAGCAAAGAATATCGAAGAAAATATGAATAGTCTCAAGGCAACCAAACTTAAACAAATGAATAGTCTCAACTAATAATATGAACTATAATTAAGGAGAATGAATCCAGGTATCCCAGGTGATGCGTGTTTTCCCCTGTTGGCCGGCCAAGCAAATGCTTGCATCTTGACCCCACTGACTATTTGTTCCGACGTGTGTCGTTTTTTTGTAGAAGACCTAAGCGTTACCTTGAGTCCTTTGGTGGATTGAGACACGTGAAAAGATGGTTGGCTAAAATATTTTAGCCGATCAAACACCATTCGCTATAACAGTGGTTTGCAACTTGTGTCTAAGGTCATCTGAGGTGACGAAAAGAACATGGTACTTTCTCAAGGCTTCGAGGATGAAGGTGGTTACCGGTAGCAAGATCATTGGAAAGTGTCGCGAGCGGGCGCACCTCACAACGGAATGAATCATTCCGGCACTGCACATATGTCTTTCCATCAAATTAGATGTTTTTAATTCATTTGGAGGGGCGTTTGTTAAACTAACCCCATTCAATCAAGTGTTGGATCTTCGTATCCATGATTCTTAACGTGAAAGTGAAGGACCTCTTTTTCTTCAACCTCTAAAACCATATTAAAACAAGCAAATCCATCGTAATATGTGGACTCCTGTTACAATGTCAATCATAAATTCTCCTTTTTAATTCCAATTTCTATTATTCCAAATAATAAGGTTCGTAAAGAGTCTAAAAGATAGTTTTCTAACTTGTTTTGCAACTTAAAACATACCGTTGCGGCGGGACCGTTAAACTAAAAAAAATAAACGTTAAAAGTTAAAATATTGAACCATGCATACGCATAGCGGATCGCAACCTAAAAATATTGTTGTAGAAAAAAATAATTAACCAAAAACAATAATATTTATTTCTAATTTATATATGAACAATAAATTAATATAAATGTGGTGAAAGGAAGTAAGTGGATTAATTCATTTAGCACTGTAACTAACTTAACTTCATTAACGGATTTATGTTAAATTTATAGTGATTTATTATAAGCAAATTGTGAAAGGAATGGACGTCACTTATGGTTCCAACAAAACTTATTTATTTTTGTAATCGTCTAATGCGATGAAGGAAAATAAAATAAAACTAAGTGCCTCTGTAGTGGGGCGGTATGAAGGGGCATAGCGCCCAATCGTACCCAAGAACACCGCCACAAGGGCGGTATGAAGGAGAAATGGGGGGAGGCGCCATGCATATAGCGCCGTGATGGGGGTTGTTTTCAAAAATTTGAACAATCAAAATAAAGCAAGGTTTTTATAATTAATTAATAAAATTGAAAATTTATAATTAGGTAATAATGGGTAGGGGCTTTATGACTACGGGCTCTAGTGATATAACGCCCCATAAAGCCCCGTGTGACGTGGCATGACACGTGTCGCATAACGCCCCCACAAGGGGTTTTATGACTACGGATGACCTAATATATGAGTGAACCTATTTAATGAATCAGCGTTTCTTTCGTGCGTTTTTTTCTCGATAACGACTGCCCAACTCCAAACTTAACCAAAACTGAACATAAAACATCCGGAACACCTCCTATATCAATGATAATTCAATGACCGTGTCTGATTCGACGAATTCCATGAACTATGCCCTGATTTGAGTAGTTGACAAACATCTACACGACCTAATAAGACACTCTCAATCTACTGTTTTCCTAGCAGACTTTGTGCCGCTGCTTTCGTAATGAGATGTCAACCCGCGCGTTGTAGCGAGAACTATGTTAAACAAAACATTTAAGAACAACAGATATGGACTAAACTTGAACCTCAAAATCACAAAATACGAACAATTAATTGAAACAAACATACATTTCGAAACTAATTATGGAAACAAATTACATTTCAGATTCCCAGAAAGCAGAGAGGAGGAAGAACCGAGAAGATGCAAGGAACAAATTCGTATCAACGGTGGTGGATAGAGGCGCACTTGTGTTGATTATGAATGTCTCTATGATTCTAATAGGAATCTCACACACATGAGAGAGCCCGAATCTCACACACATGGCTAATTTTGTAGAAAACGAATCTATCATTCAATATATATGAAATTAAAATTCACCTGAAATCCAAGTTTCAAGAACTCTGCACACTTGATACAATATAAGTGAAATAAAAAAAAACGCATTAGTGGTCATCCGATTGATGCCATAAACCATTAAATCTTTTATTATCGAAACCATTGGTATAACTGTTTACATATTCATCAAAGTATCAAACCATAAAAAATAACAACCAGTTTCTTTATCTACACCATAAAAAATTGCAGGCGACATCTAACCATGACCCAACTGCTTGCATCAGTCCAATCAGACACATCCACGTACCGTCATAAACCTATTCACCGTCAACAACCATGTCTCCACTCCGTTCCAAGATTCCAATTCCGGCAAAGGGTGTCACCGTAACCATTTGCCCTGACATCCCAATTGCGGGAAAACAAAAAAAGGGAAAGCACATTTTCCATTAAACGCATCATTAAATTCATATTTTTGATGTAAATCACACCAAAAATAAAGCAATCAAAGAATCGGTGCCAAAATTTGTGAAATTTAGAAAGGATTAGGAAGTTTTTTTTTTCAAGAAATTGAAAAGAAGTAGAAAACTTACATGACAACAGTGGTGGTGAAGATCCTGTAGACGACAACGTGGAAGACAGTTACGGAATGGCATGATTGACTGTGGTGAAAATAGAGAAGAAGACGTTCAACCGTTAATTTTGAAATGTGGTGATCTGTGAGTGTAATGTTGCAATGGTAGAATTAGGGCATGTTTGGCTAAACTTATTATAGTTTAAAAGGACTTTTGGGAAAGGACTTTTTGAAAAAGAGTTTTTAAAAAAAGTGTTTAGATTAGCTTATTGATGTAAAATGACTAAAATGGGCATTCTTTTAGATATAAGGGGGTAAAGAAGGGGTATATTGGTAATTTGTAGTTTGAAAAGTTAAAAGCTGGCCAAGAAGTCACAATATTGTGACTTCTTGAAACCTCTTTTTTGTTCTTTGCAAAAAGTCATTTCTAAAAGGACTTTTGGCTTAGCCAAACACAAAAACAACTTATTGGCTTTTTGATAAGTCAATAAGCCAATAAGTTGTTTTGAAAAGCTTAGCCAAACATGCCCTTAGTGGTGGTGGCGGTGATATAGTGGGTGTCAGAAGAATCGTTGCGGTGGTGTATATTTTAATTGAAGGAGATGTTTTTGATGGAATTCTGTGAAACGAAAAGATGGAAAACGGTTGAAGTTTTGATGTCTGTTGATGCAACAAATAATAGACCAAATGATAGTAGTTGGGCTGGTTAGGCAAAAGGGTTGAAGGGTTCAACTTTGCCTAACGCAGGTCGTGGGGTCCCCTCACATTTGCAAGACGTGGAGAAGGTTCACTAGTTTGATTTTGTTGTTTGCCCGAGATCCTCTACTGAAATGTGTTCAGCTTCGGATGTAGGGGCAAAGGGAATGTATGTGTGTTGAATGTGAAAGAAAGTGACTTGCTCGAAGCAAGTACTCAAGAACAATGATCAGAGATTCGCCAGGAATCAGAGCTGATCTTAGAATGTTTTTCACACTTAATGAAGTATCACATTTCTAGGGAAAGTCATAGCTCAAAGAGGAAGCTATTTGACTAGTGAACATGCTTGCAGTGAGGGTTTTTGCCTTTTGGGGGTTGAAGCCTTTTGACCTGTGGATAAAAGGCTGTGCTCTGCATACTCGTGTTACTTTTGCGGCTGGGGAGTTTGGTGAAGTAATCAGAGATGTGACTACCTACTGTTTACATATTGTTTTATCTAAACTCCCGGATTTCCAACCTTTGAACCTTTCAACATTTTAAGCTTTAATGTGTCCAAGTCATTTTATTTGGTCTTGGGCTACCCCGTCATCAACCCCCCAAGTCAGAAGTTTTTGGGAGTGAGCTCAAAGACTTCTGACTTTTACACATTTGCTTTTATTGCTTAAAGGCTTGAAGGCTTGAAAGCTTGAAGTTAGTTGAGAATTTTTGAATTTTAAAAACAGACAACTGATTTGATTGATGTGCGGCAGTTTATAGGTCGACGGTTTTTGCAGAGGGTAGGTTAATAACTGTTATGTAATCATAACTTCTATTTGGGTTTTATTTTCATTTATTACTCAAGACCAACAATCAATCTTTCATTTTCTCTCAAGTTTCCTCCACATTTCCCTTTCCATTCTTCAGGTTAGTTCCGATTTCCTTTGTTTGCTTTACTTGTTCTTTGTTTTGATCATGGGTGCACGGAAGGATCTTTCCGTTAGTTTTTCACGCCTCACTCAAGAGGGAGTAGAGAAATTTTGTATTGATTGGGGCATTGGCCTTAAGTTCAATCCGGTTGCACCGGCTTGTGATAAATCTGTTGATCAATGTCCCCCTGGTTCGATTGCTCTGTATTGTCGGCACTTTGAATTTTCCAACCTTCGTCATCCTTTTTCTCTTTTTTGTGTTGAATGTTTTGGAGTATTACCGTGTTTCCTTTGGCCAAATTCATCCGAAGGGCATGGCTAGGGTTTTAAACTTCGAGGTTTTATGTCGTGCCCTTGGTTATGATCCTTCATTGTTGCGTTTTCGTCGGTTTTTTTGTTTGGCAAAAAACGGTGATTGGTTCACCTTTGAAACATCCAAGGTTGATACTTGTCTCATCTCTTCCATGGTTACCACTCTTGGTACTTGGAAAGATCGTTTTTTCTGGGTCTCTGATTCTATTATCCTTTTCAAAATGGTGTGGAGGCACCCGGATGCTGTTCTCAATGAACCAGAACCTTCCGAATCCGATTTGAATGATGCTTTTCTTAAAGCCATCTGAGAGTTCTCTTCAAGGGTTCGTTCCTTCCCTGAACATTTGCTAGTTCTGTTAGGGGTTAGTAAATTGTGGGAAAAGACCAATCGGGATCCGGTTCTTATGAGGAATGACCAGGGTATGCTTTTCCCTTGTTCTGTCTTTTGGAACATCTTTGTTTGGCGACTTATTTGTTTTTTGTTTTTGAAACATTTTGCAGTCATGTCTGCTTTGGACTTTATCAAGAGTGATGATACATCTGACGTTGCTTTTACGGATGCCCAAGCCGCTAAAGGGGATGATGTTGTTGCTAGGGGTATAGAACAGAGGTTTGAGGATGCTGGCTATGTTAGTGTCTCCAATGTTAAGGGTTTTTCTAAGCCTTCTGCTCCCAAGGCCTCTACCCGTCGATCTACTCGCCGCTTGATAAAGGGTGCTCCTCAATCCACTTCTGTTGAACCAGTGGAATTGAGTAATGATATTGAGGCTTCCGAAGGTCAAGATGTTGATGTGGATGTTGAGAAGGAGAAGAAGTTGGTTGTTCATGATAAGAAGAAGGCTTCGACCAAGAAGGTTATGGCTACTCCTGTTTGTGGTTCCTCGAGCAGGGACGTTGAAGGGTTGAATGATGAGGTTTATGTGCCTGGTTGGTCTGTGAAGGTTGATGATAGTTTTAAGGATGCCGCTGTTTGTGAGGATGTGTTGAGCCATATTGCTCCTCCTTTGGTTCATGGTACTATTCCTGAGATGGATGATGACATGATGCTGTCTCGTATGATTTTAAGTACTTGCAACCTTGCTGCCATGCTTCCTCAAGGAGTTGCTTGTTTTCGTAAGAGGATGCATGAGTATGAGGAATTTTCTAAAAAGATGGAGAAAATGAAATCTTCGATGGCTGCAATGAAGAAAGAGATTGGTGTGTTTGCTGAGAAGGAAGAGGCCTGAGTCAAAAAGGTTGGTGAATTGACTAGAAGGCATGAAATTGAGATAGGTGATCTTAAGAAAAGCTTCAAAGCCGATCGGTTGAAGCTAAAGGCTGATAGGGAGGCTTTGTCTGTTCAGCAACGAGCCTTTGATGAAAAGAAGGAAGGCCTGAAGGCTTTGGTTGCTCAAGCCACCAGTGATAACCAATGGCTAATTGAGCAAGGTTTCCAGCAAGTTGTTACTTACCTTCTTCACTCCAAGGAGTTCAATTCCGCTCTTGGTGAAGTTTATACTAAATTGCTCAACTTGGGGAAACATCAAGGTCTTATTGTCGGTTACAAGCTTCTTGAGTCTGGCCATTCTTTAGAAAAGTCTCCCTTATATCGTCCTGAAGCATCTGAGGTCTTCAAGGGTTCCATTGAACAGATGGAGAGGCTGACCTACCCGTATGTTAATCAGGTTTCTATTTGTTTTGGTAAGCCACTTACTGTCTTGCAGGAGCTAAAACCGGATGGTCTTAATGAAAAAGTTTGTGCTGAAGTCCTCGGTTCCCTTTCAAGAAAGCGATCCTATTCGGGAGATAGTGATGATACCCTTTCAGGGACTTGTTGAAATCTCTCGTGAGATATTTGGATGTGATGGCATTCATAAAACCGGCCACTCTCATCTTTTCGTCTGCCCCTACATATGTTAGACCCTCCTTCTTGTATCTTTTTTATGAACTCTCGAAGGCTCTCGCCATCCCTTTGTTTTATCTGGAACATTACTGTAGCATCTTTAACATATCGCCTCTGCTGGGAGAAATTGGCCAGGAACCCCTTGCTAAGGTCATCGAAGCTTCGAATGCTTCGGGCAGGTAAATCATTGAACCAGATCCTGGCTGATCCGACAAGGGTTTGCATGAACATTAGGCAACATTCAACATTTGACCATTTCTCAATCCTGGCAGCACCGGTGAAGATCTGAAGATGGTCCCCAGGATCTTCTGTTCCATCATATGTTTAGATGTGGGACAACATTTTGATCTTCGTTTGGAAATCATAATCAGCGATTTGCTGAGAGAAACATGACAAGTTGCTTGGTTTATAGGGTTTGGCTAAATCTTCCTCCACTCTTACTCCTGTGTTGCCATTGTTATTGTTGTTCCATGTCACACCCCGAAATTATCAGAGCTTGGCGTGACTGGACTGGTATCGTCATTGCACAGCGGAAGCAAATAAGCAAAGACTTCTAGAAACTGAACGCCTCCTAAGTACTCGACTCTTCATGGTTCTCCTATTCCAACTGTGCCTTGTCTTAGAAATGCAACCTGAGAAAGAACATGCGAGAAAAATCAACAAAAAGTTGAGCGAGTTCATAGTTTGTTTGTAAAAGATTTGAAATAAATCTTTTGAGTTGTGAAAGGTTTGAAATAAATCTTTTGAGTTGTGAAAGATTTGAAATAAATCTTTGGAATAACCGGTTTTTGAAATAGTATTGAGAAAATGAATTTAAAAATCATTTTCTTGCCAAGTTATATGGAAACGTTGTGTTTGTAACACGTTATGTTCATAAAACCATGTATTAGTAAAGTCTTGTATTTGTAATGTTCACATAACCGCCAATGCCCACCCTGACCTTGACTCCATACCCGCATATTGCTTTTGAATTTGTATAAAACATGGTAGTTAATTTGTATGAACAAGTATGTTTCGTAAGTATAAAATCCCTGGTATGTAGCAATAAGGAAATAAAGAGATCAGTTAATGTGTAACCACATGGTCCAACCTTAGGGCGCATGCTAAGATATAATCACCACATGGTCCAACCTTAGGGCGCATGGGTAGCGTAAAATGTATTTACCGCATGGTCCAACCTTAGGGCGCATGGGTAGCGTAAAAATGTATTTACCGCATGGTCCAACCTTAGGGAGCATGGGTAGTGTACGTTATGTTCAAATAGACTTATCACTCATATGATCCAAATGTACCCTTCCTTAAGCTAATCATACCATGTATAAAATAAATCCCTGGACACCCTGACCAGATTTCCTGGTTACCCTAACCAATTCCCCGGTCACCCTGGCCGAATATCATTCACATTTCGAAAATAAGCAATTATTTTTGTAAAAACCGGTATGTTTTTGCAAAATGTGCATGACTTTCCACCCCGAAAACATTTATAAAAAATGTAAAATAGTAAAAAGTGGGGGTTATGAACTCGCCTGAATTTCCATGTGCAAAGCTAGCTAATTACGACTCCGTGATGTCGTTTCCAAAGTGAGGCTCGCTAGCGTGCATTCTACAGTATTCCTAACATGGAGTATCTAATAAGTTTCTAATACAAGTGGTAACTAGTCTACGTGTTACCGAGCTCTACCGATTCGCTAATCGAACGATTCAATGGTAAGTTGTTAACTTAATAAAAGTGATTAAGTTAAACTTGTTAAGTTCCGAGAAGTCGTTTGTGTATATAGGAATATTCGTACGAAAGTAATATATAATAAACTTGTATTATATATGTTGCGTCTTGTATATATTTGCCAAAATATACGTATATGCTGTTTCGGCGTTTGTAATAAATATAAAAAAAATTATATTTATTTTGCGAAAGTATCATCGAGTTGTTTGAAGTTTGAAATAAATATAAACTATATTTATTTTTATAAAAGCATTCGTTTTGTTTAATACTTGAAATAAATATACAAACTATATTTATTTTGTAAAACGAATTCATGTTGTACGATGTTTGAAATAAATAGATAAGTTATATCTATTTTATAAAAGAATCGTCGTTTTTTTGTAAAAGTGTCGTCGACAGAAACTATACGTTTGTATTTGTTTTTCTAAAAGATCCATAGAAATCGAATGTTTGTTTTATAATAAAAACACTTTTTGTTTTCGGGTTTTCTCAAAAAACGGGCAGAGTTTCCTCTGTTTTTGGACGATCCCGACATCTCAGTGTCGCTATATTTTTCAAAATTCAACCAATAACTAACGCAATGTAATCAGATATATTTCGTCAAGCATTTCAAAATATAAACTAAATTATAAACGAAATGGTTTGAGCTCGTTCACGTTAATAAAATAATGAATAATTAACGAAATAAATGTGCGCGTCCTAAATTCTTTACCGAGTCTTCGTGTCGAAACATCGGACAGTTTCACTGAGTTGACCGGGTTTGAGCTGACTGAGTTGACTCAGTTTGACCATGCTTGACCGGGTTTGACCCGGTGATGACCCAAAAACCTGTGGGTGACCCGAAATCCAAACCTGACCCGCTTAAACATGACCCGGATCTGCACTGAACCGAACCAAACATCGGACCAACACCGTTGCCACAGTCGCCGGCTACCCCGGCGCCGGCCGGCTCCGACACCCACCACCGCCACCTGAAACGACAGTAACTGACCGGGGACCTTCGATTTAGAGAAGAACAGAATCAAAAAGGAAGAAGGAGGAACGTCTTACCGGAAAACTCGTCGGACAACGCCTTGGACCGCCGGACTTCTCACACCGTCCACCGGGTAAATGGACAGACCGGTTCTCTCTCTCTATCTCTTTCTCTCATTCTCTCTCTCTCTCTCTCTCGTTCAAACTGGTCGCCGCCACCACCGAGGTGTGGTGGCCGGCCGTACTAATGTTGCCGGTTCCCTGTGGTTGACGGGCTGCACAGGTGACGAGGGGGGGGGGTACCCCACTGAATCGTCGCCGGAAGTCTCCACCGCCGCCGCCGGTTCCGCCTGAATTTCGCCGGAGAGTGAGAGAGAAGTCGATGAGTATGTGTGTTTTTTGAATGTGTAATTAAGAGAGAGAGGGTGTTGAGGGACCCACCATGTTGGTAGGAGATCTTTTCATGTTTTGATTTCATTTGTGAGTGTCTTATGTGTGTTTGTCTGTGTATTTATAGAATGAAAGGTTTTTATTACCTTTTTATGTATTCAAATTGCATCCAGGTTATTTGCTTTATCCTTGAGAATAAGATCTCTTAATGAGATTTGAAGAGATTTACAAAGATTTGCAAGATTCAGTAGGATTTAGTAGGGTTTTTCTAAATCTAGTAGAGATCTTGCATTTTATGTGTAGGTTTAGGCTTGGGCCCAGGGCCCACAAGCCTATCTCATATGCAAGTGGCCCGTAATTCCTACGAAACCCGATATCGCGACCCAAACTCCATAAGCTTAAAATATTCGTGTAACATTCGTATTTGTTGGCGTCGTCAGTGTTTTGTACGGTATCAGTCCGCTGTCGCGTAATATTCACCAGATTTTCTGTAAATCACCACACGCGCACTGTATAGCTGAACAGACGTTCCTGGGCACTCCAAGGGCCTGGTTAAGTTAATTAGCGTCGTAAACACTATTTATTATTGCGTAATCACCTGTTAATTACGTAAATTAAGGGCGTAAATTACCGGTTGTCACATTCTCCCCCTGTTACAGAAATTTCGTCCTCGAAATTTAGACTATGTTATCTCCTCAGAATTGTGTTGTTCGCAGGTAAGTCCGAATAATAACAATGTGAATGACCGCGTAATCGAAACAAGACTTATTCGAATCATGACATTCCTCAACAATAAGAACCCAACGGTTTAAAAGGGATGTGTTTCCAAAAGTTGATGTTAAAGGAAACAAGATGTATAGATACTGTCACTAACGTGACCAAGTCAACAAGTATCCAACAATGAACAGGAACTTCGACCAATCGAATTCCATATGAACGTTTATAACATGTAAATGAGTTCTAGAAGCAATAACATCCACTGGGTGAACTTAGAATCAACAATCTCAAATTTAATAGTTTGCATGAAACGCTCGATCGTGATCAGCGCAAGCTGCAAGTCATACCGACGCCACAAGGTGTCGCAATGAATGAAACAATTTAATAGTAGAGGTGATCGAACAAGTATCACCTGTGTTTTGCATAAAACGCTCAATCATGATTAGCCCAAGCTACAAGTTTGTACTGACACCACAAGGTGTCGTAGTGATTTAAATAATTCAATAATAGCGGTGATCAAACAAATCCACCGTGTTTGAAGTCAAATGAAAGCGTAATAAGGTGAATCCGAAAGTTTGTTTCAAATGACATCATAGAATTTTCAATTGAAATTTGAACATCAAAGAAATAATGTTTTCGATCGAAGGTGAAGAAGCAATGAATGTCGCAAAGCATTCGATCGATGTTGAAAGAACCGTTATTGTAACACCCCAAAACCTGAATGTTTATATTCGTTAAATGTTATGATATGACACGTCATGAAATAAATGACTAGGCTATTTAACCTAGTTAAGTGTGTGTTTAGAAGTATGAAAAGACAAGAGTTTTGCCAATATTATGAGTAAGTAATAAACATGAGGGGCCAAAGTTGAAAAAGGGGAAAGTTATGTTTTAAAAACAAAACAAACACACACACATCGTGTGTGTTCTAGATCGATCAGGGGAACACCCCCATGAACCAAACCCTAGTTCTAACATAATCATCAAATTGAGGAGTCAAACGAAGCTCAAATTCATAACCGAGCATAGATTAATGATCACCTTCACAAGGGGATCGCAAGGTATGTCTTAAAAGTTAGTTTGGTGATTATGCATGAAGCGGGTTATGATGTAAATCACGAATTTGTATGAAATTGAGTATGAGTATGTGTTAGAATCATCATTTGGGACATGGATTATGCATGAATTAGGTTAATTTGATGTTTAAGGGTGAAACCCGCTTGTTATGGTGAAGATGATGACATGGGTAAATCATCTATGTCTAAATTCTTGCTTAATATTGATGTATTTTGAGTTATATGATGGATTCTTGTTAGAAGAATTGAAAGAAATGTGATACTAGTATGTTTGATGTTTATGCATGTATGATTCATGTTGACTAGGAAGTGGAATTTGATGAATTATGTATAAGGTTAGAAGAATATGCATAAATTAGTTGTACATTGTGCTAACATAGTGGTACGCACACCAAGTGTATGATGAAATGTCTAAGTGAAGTTAAGATGTGAGATTGGATGAAATAGCTTGATATAAATGATTGAGATTAAGTAATGATGTAATTAGTAGTATACTAATGTGAAGAAGGTGCTTTAGATGGAACTTATACAAGAATTCGGGTTAAATGTATGTCTTGGTCAAGACTATGCATTAAGGAATTATACGTTGTATTTAATATCACTAGGTGATCATATGGTTGCAAGCATAGTTGCATTGTGAGTAAGAAATGTATATAGTGTTATTGCTATAGCATAAGTGATGATACGGATACATGAGGATAAACCGAAAGTTTGTATGATGAACTGTTGACTTTTGAAGGTCAACTACGCATAAGAAGCATGGTTTGGTTTGTTGTCATAAAGGTAGAATTATAGGAAGTTGTATGGTACATGTTATGTTAATATGCGTTATTTGTGATTACATGATGAATTTCATGAGTTTGAAAGGATATGAATTGGATTATATGTCATATGCTTGTTAGTTGTGACTAAAGAAAGTCAAATGTGAAATATGCGATTACTATGATCGTTAACATGTACAATTGTGTATGCTAATGTGAATATGATTTGGTGACATGAAAAGTATAGGAATCATGTCGAGAAGGACTCGAGCATGAAAGGCTAACGGGTCAAAAGGAGGCAAGATAACGGACACGAACTCGGACGCACGAGGTAAGTGATTTCCGTAATCACTTCTTAGTTGTTTACGTAAAGTTATGTGCTAGTTAATTAAGTATGATAATTGAGGACAAATAAAGATGGTTCGTATGAAATCGATGATTTTCGCTAAGTAGATGTAATGGGTCAAGATGTGGTTTTATTACTATACCGGAAGGGTTGCATAAGTAATGAATACGGTGCTATAACCGGGTATGGGTAGAATGGTACATAAGCACGCTAATCAATAATTAGAGGCGCGAATTAATAGTATGAATACCCGGTTGTGAGTTATGGTTAATGGACAATCAATTTAGCAAGTTGAAATTGTTTTAACTAAGTTTGTTTTTGTATAAATGAATGAAATGAATAAGCTTAACGCATACCGGGTATCGGGTGCATAAATCCCAAGTACGAAACCCCGGATAATGTAAAAGTATTATGGTTATAAGGTTCGTGTAGGTTTTGGGCTAAAACGAATGAAATGTTTGATGAAAACATGAACGGGTCGAATAATCGTAAATGAATAATAAGCCGATAGCGTGTAAGTTAAGAATTTCCTTAATCCGAATGTGGGATTTTAAGTTCATATGATAGGATGTGAATTTACAAGCATGTAGGAAGAAACGGGAGGTTAAACGGGTAAACGGTTCAAAAGTTACGCGCGTTTTAGTGCGTACGAACGACGAAACGGAACTGCAGAAAACTGCAAAATGGGCTAGGCGTCGTCGACGTGGGAAGTGAAGTCGTCGACGCCGCCTGGAAAGCTTGTTTTTTTGTTGACGCCAGTTTCCCCTGGTTGACGCGGAAAGTGGAGTCGTCGACGCCACCTAACTCGGAAAAATGTTATTTTTGTCATTTTTAACCCCTGTACTTGTTTGATCTTCATATTTGACGGGTTACTTACCTGTCTACGGGGTTTTTAGCTACGGGAAGAACCACGGGCCGTCGCCGACGCCCTCCCCATGTCCAAAAACATGAAATTTGCTATTTAAGTTGTTTTATGTATCGTAGGCTTCGGTTTGTTATCCGTGGACTACGGCGGACTTTCTAAACATGATTTTGATCGATCCTTAGATGTTTATGGGTTATAAATCAAAGTCTAAGTCCCATGTAATTAACGTATGGGTATGTAAGAAGTATGAAAGATCTAGTACGCATGTAGATGTGTATGTATGTATGTATAAAGATATGTATGAGTGTATACACGTATGTAAGAATGTAGGAAATGTATGTACACATGTAGATGTGTATGTATGTATGTATAGAGATATGTATGAGTGTATACATGTATGTAAAGATGTAGGAAAGGTATGTACACATGTAGATGTGTATGTATGTATGTATAAAGATATGTATGAGTGTATACATGTATGTAAAGAGGTAGGAAAGGTATGTACGTATGTAGTTGTGTATGTATGTATGTATAAGGACATGTATGAGTGTACGCATGTATGTAAAGTTGTAGGAAAGGTATTCACGTATGTAGATGTGTATGTATGTATGTATGTAAGTACGTATGTATGTATGGAATAGACACGTTGAGTCTTAACGTTATTAATGGTGTACCTTGAGAATGAAAAGTAATGCAGGTACGTTATTGAAGCCTCACCAGGAAATGGATACGCAGATGAAATGCTTAAAGCTTGAAAAGTGACGAAATGTGATGTGTACGTGAATGAATCTTGTTTATATAATGTGTGCTAATGTGATGAACGTATGTGGTGAGTGCAGGTTGTATTGATCACGGGAGATTATCACAAGGAATAGAGATCGAAGACCGAGTCATAAGATAGATTGTACGGGAATAATCGAGTATGTACCTTAGTAAACGGGAGTTATGCTTTTGTTTTGTAAAAGAGGTATTTTTAAAATAAACCTTCAAGTAAGTCAAGACGTTTGTAATGAAAGAAAATTTATGGTACGAATTTCCGCTGCGACTTTTGTCAAATACGTGTTAGGGTGTTACAAGTTGGTATCAGAGCCCTGGTTTGAGAGAATCAAGTACAAGGAAGTAAGTACTTGAACTCAAACTTGTGTGCTCTTATGATAAGGAACCCGTACAATCTAAGACTCGATCAAGATCCAAAGGTAGAAGCGAATGTAGGTATGTACTTATGTATAAGTATAAAGAAACTGACGGTATGTTATGTGCAAGGTAAGTATAAGTGTTTGAAGAAGATGACCCTTGAATGCAGTCTAGGATGAACGCTAAGGCAGGCAAGGATGCGAATGGACAGACGGACCTCAGGTACACAATGTTAATATGTTTGGTACCGGTGTTAAAAGAAAAAGGAAGAAATCTCCTTGGGAGGGTAAGTACTAAATGGAAGACAGCGATATTGTCTTGATAAGATTGTAAAAATGTAGCACGAACTGAGACCCACTACTGCAGACATAAGGCGATGATTACCTGAAGGCACGAAATTAGTATGTGAATTGCGCACCTGGCCAGTACGCAAGAAGCATATGACATTCGTGAGACCGTGGTAATTATCGCAGGTATGTCCGTTAGAATTGGGTAGCAGGTGGGCGTGCGGGTGAAGTGGGTAGTAATACTCTCAGGAAATTGAGAGTACTATGTAGAAATGAAAAACATGAATGATAATAATGAAGAATGTTGAATCCGTAAGAAAGTACGGATCAACAATGTATGAATGCAATGTTTGAATCCGAGAGACGGATTCAAAGAATGAAAGATATGAATGCAATGCTTGAATCCGCGAGACGGATTCAAGGGATGAAAAGCGTATATGCAATGTTTGAATTCGCGAGACGGATTCAAATAATATATGAATGCAATGCTTGAATCCGCGAGACGGATTCAAGGGATGAAAAGCGTATATGCAATGTTTGAATCCGCGAGACGGATTCAAAGAATGAAAGATATGAATGCAATGCTTGAATCCGCGAGACGGGTTCAAGGGATGAAAGGCGTAAATGCAATGTTTGAATCCGAGAGACGGATTCAAAGACTGAAAGATGTGAATGCAATGTTTGAATCCGCGAGACGGATTCAAAAACATAGAAGGTACGAAAGGTATGAATAACGCGTTCGAATCCGCGAAACAGATTTAAGATATAAAAGACGGAACTAGTCTACATAAGAAGAAGTCGATAGCTTGACCATGTGTGCGTCAAACAAGTCATATAAGTAAATGTAAAGCAAATGAACAAAAGAATGATAGGAATGAAAATATCCGAATGTGTAAGTAACGAAGGGATATGTATGGTACAAATAACTAAAGAAATGTAGGACGATGTTAACTATGAAGGTAAGCACGTAGGTGTGACTATGAAATGGTAGTTTTGTTGTGATAACAAAACAAGGGTTAAATGTTATGTAATGCGTCTATAGAATGAAATCTTAAAGGATGAGATGAAGGTATTTAATCTGTTATAAAATGATCATATGAAGGTAAGCATTAATATAAGTTTAAATAAGTATGTATATTAACCTGTTATTAACGGGTCAAAGGAAATGAGAATGTTATGTGAAAGTATGCCATGGAAAGTATAGACTAGTTAAGGAGAAGAGGTCAATTGTATGAATAAATATGAAATGAGATGAGACGATTACTTATAACTATGATGTGATCATAAGGTAAAACATAGATGTGTGTGTGTGTAACAGGAAATGAGAAAGGTTTCGGGGACGAAACCTTATTTAAGGGGGGTAGACTTGTAACACCCCAAAACCCGAATGTTTATATTCGTTAAATGTTATGATATGACACGTCATGAAATAAATGACTAGGCTATTTAACCTAGTTAAGTGTGTGTTTAGAAGTATGAAAAGACAAGAGTTTTGCCAATATTATGAGTAAGTAATAAACATGAGGGGCCAAAGTTGAAAAAGGGGAAAGTTATGTTTTAAAAACAAAACAAAACAAACACACACACAACACACACATCGTGTGTGTTCTAGATCGATCAGGGGAACATCCCCATGAACCAAACCCTAGTTCTAACATAATCATCAAATTGAGGAGTCAAACGAAGCTCAAATTCATAACCGAGCATAGATTAATGATCACCTTCACAAGGGGATCGCAAGGTATGTCTTAAAAGTTAGTTTGGTGATTATGCATGAAGCGGGTTATGATGTAAATCACGAATTTGTATGAAATTGAGTATGAGTATGTGTTAGAATCATCATTTGGGACATGGATTATGCATGAATTAGGTTAATTTGATGTTTAAGGGTGAAACCCGCTTGTTATGGTGAAGATGATAACATGGGTAAATCATCTATGTCTAAATTCTTGCTTAATATTGATGTATTTTGAGTTATATGATGGATTCTTGTTAGAAGAATTGAAAGAAATGTGATACTAGTATGTTTGATGTTTATGCATGTATGATTCATGTTGACTAGGAAGTGGAATTTGATGAATTATGTATAAGGTTAGAAGAATATGCATAAATTAGTTGTACATCGTGCTAACATAGTGGTACGCACACCAAGTGTATGATGAAATGTCTAAGTGAAGTTAAGATGTGAGATTGGATGAAATAGCTTGATATAAATGATTGATATTAAGTAATGATGTAATTAGTAGTATACTAATGTGGAGAAGGTGCTTTAGATGGAACTTATACAAGAATTCGGGTTAAATGTATGTCTTGGTCAAGACTATGCATTAAGGAATTGTACGTTGTATTTAATATCACTAGGTGATCATATGGTTGCAAGCATAGTTGCATTGTGAGTAAGAAATGTATATAGTGTTATTGCTATAGCATAAGTGATGATACGGATACATGAGGATAAACCGAAAGTTTGTATGATGAACTGTTGACTTTTGAAGGTCAACTACGCATAAGAAGCATGGTTTGGTTTGTTGTCATAAAGGTAGAATTATAGGAAGTTGTATGGTACATGTTATGTTAATATGCGTTATTTGTGATTACATGATGAATTTCATGAGTTTGAAAGGATATGAATTGGATTATATGTCATATGCTTGTTAGTTGTGACTAAAGAAAGTCAAATGTGAAATATGCGATTACTATGATCGTTAACATGTACAATTGTGTATGCTAATGTGAATATGATTTGGTGACATGAAAAGTATAGGAATCATGTCGAGAAGGACTCGAGCATGAAAGGCTAACGGGTCAAAAGGAGGCAAGATAACGGACACGAACTCGGACGCACGAGGTAAGTGATTTCCGTAATCACTTCTTAGTTGTTTACGTAAAGTTATGTGCTAGTTAATTAAGTATGATAATTGAGGACAAATAAAGATGGTTCGTATGAAATCGATGATTTTCGCTAAGTAGATGTAATGGGTCAAGATGTGGTTTTATTACTATACCGGAAGGGTTGCATAAGTAATGAATACGGTGCTATAACCGGGTATGGGTAGAATGGTACATAAGCACGCTAATCAATAATTAGAGGCGCGAATTAATAGTATGAATACCCGGTTGTGAGTTATGGTTAATGGACAATCAATTTAGCAAGTTGAAATTGTTTTAACCAAGTTTGTTTTTGTATAAATGAATGAAATGAATAAGCTTAACGCATACCGGGTATCGGGTGCATAAATCCCAAGTACGAAACCCCGGATAATGTAAAAGTATTATGGTTATAAGGTTCGTGTAGGTTTTGGGCTAAAACGAATGAAATGTTTGATGAAAACATGAACGGGTCGAATAATCGTAAATGAATAATAAGCCGAGAGCGTGTAAGTTAAGAATTTCCTTAATCCGAATGTGGGATTTTAAGTTCATATGATAGGATGTGAATTTACAAGCATGTAGGAAGAAACGGGAGGTTAAACGGGTAAACGGTTCAAAAGTTACGCGCGTTTTAGTGCGTACGAACGACGAAACGGAACTGCAGAAAACTGCAAAATGGGCTAGGCGTCGTCGACGCGGGAAGTGAAGTCGTCGACGCCGCCTGGAAAGCTTGTTTTTTTGTTGACGCCAGTTTCCCCTGGTTGACGCGGAAAGTGGAGTCGTCGACGCCACCTAACTCGGAAAAATGCTATTTTTGTCATTTTTAACCCCTGTACTTGTTTGATCTTCATATTTGACGGGTTACTTAGTTGTCTACGGGGTTTTTGGCTACGGGAAGAACCACGGGCCGTCGCCGACGCCCTCCCCATGTCCAAAAACATGAAATTTGCTATTTAAGTTGTTTTATGTATCGTAGGCTTCGGTTTGTTATCAGTGGACTACGGCGGACTTTCTAAACATGATTTTGATCGATCCTTAGATGTTTATGGGTTATAAATCAAAGTCTAAGTCCCATGTAATTAACGTATGGGTATGTAAGAAGTATGCAAGATCTAGTACGCATGTAGATGTGTATGTATGTATGTATAAAGATATGTATGAGTGTATACACGTATGTAAGAATGTAGGAAATGTATGTACACATGTAGATGTGTATGTATGTATGTATGTATAGAGATATGTATGAGTGTATACATGTATGTAAAGATGTAGGAAAGGTATGTACACATGTAGATGTGTATGTATGTATGTATAAAGATATGTATGAGTGTATACATGTATGTAAAGAGGTAGGAAAGGTATGTACGTATGTAGTTGTGTATGTATGTATAAGGACATGTATGAGTGTACGCATGTATGTAAAGTTGTAGGAAAGGTATGCACGTATGTAGATGTGTATGTATGTATGTATGTAAGTACGTATGTATGTATGGAATAGACACGTTGAGTCTTAACGTTATTAATGGTGTACCTTGAGAATGAAAAGTAATGCAGGTACGTTATTGAAGCCTCACCAGGAAATGGATACGCAGATGAAATGCTTAAAGCTTGAAAAGTGACGAAATGTGATGTGTACGTGAATGAATCTTGTTTATATAATGTGTGCTAATGTGATGAACGTATGTGGTGAGTGCAGGTTGTATTGATCACGGGCGATTATCACAAGGAATAGAGATCGAAGACCGAGTCATAAGATAGATTGTACGGGAATAATCGAGTATGTACCTTAGTAAACGGGAGTTATTCTTTTGTTTTGTAAAAGAGATATTTTTAAAATAAACCTTCAAGTAAGTCAAGACGTTTGTAATGAAAGAAAATTTATGGTACGAATTTCCACTGCGACTTTTGTCAAATACGTGTTAGGGTGTTACAGTTATAAGGTACACCGAAATATGAAATGAATTTGTGTACCATTGTCTTAACACACGATTGTGTTAAGACTGCTTTAATATGATAATTCAAAGCGGATTTAAAACGATTTAATAAAGAAATAATTAAATCCGTGCATGAGACGCGCAAACGAGTTTAGCGCAAGCTTCAAGTTAATAAATACACCACCACAAGGTGTCGAAATCAACAATGACTTATTGGAGTCGTAGACCAAACAAGTCTACTACGACTCGGAACAAATGAAACGCTTGTTAAAATTGATTTGAATATGATGCTCCCAATACATCATATGGTGTCTTGAATCGAATATGTGTAATGAACAAGTTCAAACAATTGAACTTGGTTTCGGCGCAATCCGACAAAAATATATGTATTGACAAGAAAACTTTAGGCATGGTTACAACGAAAAAAACCATGTATGTACCTTGTAAAGAAATGATCGTGATACAATGACCATTAAGAGGAGTAGAGATACGAAAATCTACCCAGTAAGTGTGAAATTCGAAATTTCAATAAAAGAAATTTGAGGACTTTACCTGGGGTTTCGCGTGACGACCAATTGTTAGGTGACATTACCATGGAATGTCGAACATAGCGTATTCGTCGTTAGTTAGGTAGGGGGGGGGAATGCGGAGACAATCGTCTTCTCCCTGGCGTGATTCGTGTCGTTGCAGGATCGCGTGACAAGTTGTCGTTTCCTGATCGTTAGTTCTCCTGCTGACAGGGATCTAGCATCGTCGTTAAATTTGCGTCATCGTTCCTTCTCAAAGGCCTTGCCTTGATAGTCGTATGTGACGTGCTTCAACCTCCGTTGACGTACATATTGAGTTTCGCGTATACCTGTGCACTAGCGTTTCATTCCGCGTAGAACATGATGTGCCCCGACATCCGTTGACGTAAAGATTGAGTTGCATGTATTCTTGTGCACTCGTTTTGTTATGCGTAGGCTGCCTGCTCGGGAAGCTAAATATCATAGACAATATGGATAATAGTGTGTGCCCGAGTTAATATTCGCGGTTCCTGCGTGATGACCTTTAATGAACTCACACATGCGCAAATAATCAATCAGCAATCAAATAGTCCTCCTAGTCCCACTAGCCTCCCAGCCTCCCAGACTGAATCTCCTAGTCCCACTAGACTATCCTCCCAGCCTCTCAGACTGAATCTCCTAGTCCTACTAGCCTCCCATCCTCCCAGACTGAATCTCCTAGTCCCACTAGACTCCCAGTCTCCCAGACTGAATCTCCTAGTCCCACTAGACTATCCTCCCAGCCTCTCAGAATGAATCTCCTAGTCCCACTAGCCTCCCAGCCTCCCAGACTGAATCTCCTAGTCCCACTAGACTCCCAGCCTCCCAGACTGAATCTCCTAGTCCCACTAGACTCCCAGCCTCCCAGACTGAATCTCCTAGTCCCACTAGACTATCTTCCCAGCCTCTCAGACTGAATCTCCTAGTCCCACTAGCCTCCCAGCCTCCCAGACTGAATCTCCTAGTCCCACTAGCCTCCCAGCCTCCCAGACTGAATCTCCTAGTCCCACTAGACTATCCTCCCAGCCTCTCAGACTGAATTTCCTAGTCCCACTAGCCTCCCAGCCTCCCAGACTGACTCCCTAGTCCCACTAGACAATTTTCCCAGCCTCCCAGACTGCCTCCCTAGTCCCACTAGACTATCCTCCCAGCCTCTCAGACTGAATCTCCTAGTCCCACTAGACTATCCTCCCAGCCTCTCAGACTGAATCTCTTAGTCCCACTAGACTATCCTCCCAGCCTCTCAGACTGACTCCCTGGTCTCTCGACCAGACCCAGCCACCCGGCTGAATTCCCTGTTCCGAAGGTCTTAAATGCATGTTTCCTAAACTCTCAGAGTGTTGTGTACTGTATGTAATCGTTTCGTGTACCGTGTATAAAACATCACAATAGCGTATGTTTGAAAACAAAGTTTTGACTGTTAGCTTTTCGGCAACGGTTGGAGACCATATTCGAGTACTAGGCGTTATGTATGTATTCAAAGTCATAATAGTCTAAGTTCCCAGAGGAAAGTCAGGTTAGAGCCTAGGTATCTCAACAGGAACCTAATTCGTTGTAACCTATAGCTCTGATACCAATCTGTCACACCCCGAAATTATCAGAGCTTGGCGTGACTGGACTGGTATCGTCATTGCACAGCGGAAGCAAATAAGCAAAGACTTCTAGAAACTGAACGCCTCCTAAGTACTCGACTCTTCATGGTTCTCCTATTCCAACCGTGCCTTGTCTTAGAAATGCAACCTGAGAAAGAACATGCGAGAAAAATCAACAAAAAGTTGAGCGAGTTCATAGTTTGTTTGTAAAAGATTTGAAATAAATCTTTTGAGTTGTGAAAGGTTTGAAATAAATCTTTTGAGTTGTGAAAGATTTGAAATAAATCTTTGAATATACCCGTTTTTGAAATAGTATTGAGAAAATGAATTTAAAAATCATTTTCTTGCCAAGTTATATGGAAACGTTGTGTTTGTAACACGTTATGTTCATAAAACCATGTATTAGTAAAGTCTTGTAGTTGTAATGTTCACATAACCGTCAATGCCCACCCAGACCTTGACTCCATACCCGCATATTGCTTTTGAATTTGTATAAAACATGGTAGTTAATTTGTATGAACAAGTATGTTTCGTAAGTATAAAATCCCTGGTATGTAGCAATAAGGAAATAAAGAGATCAGTTAATGTGTAACCACATGGTCCAACCTTAGGGCGCATGCTAAGATATAATCACCACATGGTCCAACCTTAGGGCGCATGGGTAGCGTAAAATGTATTTACCGCATGGTCCAACCTTAGGGCGCATGGGTAGCGTAAAAAATGTATTTACCGCATGGTCCAACCTTAGGGAGCATGGATAGCGTAAAAATGTATTTACCGCATGGTCCAACCTTAGGGCGCATGGGTAGCGTACGTTATGTTCAAATAGACTTATCACTCATATGATCCAAATGTACCCTTCCTTAAGCTAATCATACCATGTATAAAATAAATCCCTGTACACCCTGACCAGATTCCTGGTCACCCTGACCAGATTTCCTGGTTACCCTAACCAATTCCCCGGTCACCCTGGCCGAATATCATTCACATTTCGAAAATAAGCAATTATTTTTGTAAAAACCGGTATGTTTTTGCAAAATGTGCATGACTTTCCACCCCGAAAACATTTATAAAAAATGTAAAATAGTAAAAAGTGGGGGTTATGAACTCGCCTGAATTTCCATGTGCAAAGCTAGCTAATTACGACTCTGTGATGTCGTTTCCAAAGTGAGGCTCGCTAGCGTGCATTCTACAGTATTCCTAACATGGAGTATCTAATAAGTTTCTAATACAAGCGGTAACTAGTCTACGTGTTACCGAGCTCTACCGATTCGCTAATCGAACGATTCAACGGTAAGTTGTTAACTTAATAAAAGTGATTAAGTTAAACTTCTTAAGTTCCGAGAAGTCGTTTGTGTATATAGGAATATTCGTACGAAAGCAATATATAATAAACTTGTATTATATATGTTGCGTCTTGTATATATTTGCCAAAATATACGTATATGCTGTTTCGGCGTTTGTAATAAATATAAAAAAAAATTATATTTATTTTGCGAAAGTATCATCGAGTTGTTTGAAGTTTCAAATAAATATAAACTATATTTATTTTTATAAAAGCATTCGTTTTGTTTAATACTTGAAATAAATATACAAACTATATTTATTTTGTAAAACGAATTCATGTTGTACGATGTTTGAAATAAATAGATAAGTTATATCTATTTTATAAAAGAATCGTCGTTTTTTTGTAAAAGTGTCGTCGACAGAAACTATACGTTTGTATTTGTTTTTCTAAAAGATCCATAGAAATCGAATGTTTGTTTTATAATAAAAACACTTTTTGTTTTTGGGTTTTCTCGAAAAACGGGCAGAGTTTCCTCTGTTTTTGGACGATCCCGACATCTCAGTGTCGCTATATTTTTCAAAATTCAACCAATAACTAACGCAATGTAATCAGATATATTTCGTCAAGCATTTCAAAATATAAACTAAATTATAAACGAAATGGTTTGAGCTCGTTCACGTTAATAAAATAATGAATAATTAACGAAATAAATGTGCGCGTCCTAAATTCTTTACCGAGTCTTCGTGTCGAAACATCGGACAGTTTCACTGAGTTGACCGGGTTTGAGCTGACTAAGTTGACTCAGTTTGACCATGCTTGACCGGGTTTGACCCGGTGATGACCCAAAAACCTGTGGGTGACCCGAAACCCAAACCTGACCCGCTTAAACATGACCCGGATCTGCACTGAACCGAACCAACCATCGGACCAACACCGCTGCCACAGTCGCCGGCTACCCCGGCGCCGGCCGGCTCCGACACCCACCACCGCCACCTGAAACGACAGTAACTGACCGGGGACCTTCGATTTAGAGAAGAACAGAATCAAAAAGGAAGAAGGAGGAACGTCTTACCGGAAAACTCGTCGAACAACGCCTTGGACCGCCGGACTTCTCACACCGTCCACCGGGTAAATGGACAGACCGGTTCTCTCTCTCTATCTCTTTCTCTCATTCTCTCTCTCTCTCTCTCTCGTTCAAACTGGTCGCCGCCACCACCGAGGTCACTACAAGAAATCAGGGTGTTTACCTACACATAATTTACCAACACATGTAAATGTGTGGGTAAATATCTACACATGTTTTTATATGTGTAGGTAATGATTGATGATATATTTTCATAATAACTAACACTTAATGTGTGTTGGTAATGTGTTTTATCCACATTTGACAATGGTGGGAAAATTTCCCCCCAAAAATGAAGAGTCATTAATAACAAATTACCCACACATGTGACATTTTTTTGTTATGTGTAGGTAAATTATCTACACTTATGTAAAAAAAATATATATATGTGTGGGTTATTGATTATGTTTACCAACACATATATTTGTAAATAAAATGTAGATAAATTAAGTAGACACTACAAAAAAAAGTGACCATTTGACGGGCGATTAACGCGATAATAAATAGTGTTTAAGACGCAAATTAACTTAATTAGGCCTCTGGAGTGCCTAGGAACGTTTATCCGACTATACAGTACGCGTATGAAAATTCGCGTGGAATCTGCGGAACATCAAATGACAACGAATTGATACCGTACAAAATACTGACAACACCGACAAGTATGAATGTTACACGAATATTTTATGTCTATGAAATTAATTTTGTGAATTTATTGGGCTTCCGTGCGACACAAATACAAACGTGGACTAAAAACGATATGGTAGGAAACGCAACGGCAACGAAACGGAAGCAACAGAGACGTCTGTCACCTTCGAAACTTACATTTTACGCTATATTTAGCTCCGTAATGAAATTTTAGTAGCTATAGTCGAAACCGGATCGAAAAACGGATTGGAACGGCAACCGACGCAATCTACGCGCTTTTTACGCACCGACGAACATATGCATCTAATAACGATATACGACATAATTTTAGGTGTTTCGACTCTAAAATTTTAAGTTACGAAACTTTATGGAGTTCGGGAAACGAAAATGGGCTTCATAAACGTAACGGGCCGCTCAAAACATGCTAACGGGCTTTAAGCCCAAGCCCATTTGAAAAGCACCATGTATATAAAGAAAAAAAACCCTAATGTCCCATTTCTCCTTCTCACCTGCGCACACCACCCAACTAACCCCTCTCTCCCCTCACTCCGTCAGATCCGGTGACCGGAGCTGCGCCTCCGGCGAGCTCTAGCGCCTCTCGTCTTCTCCGACTAGCACCCACACCCCCTCCTCGTTCCCTTCATCTGAAACTCACCAAACAGCCCCCTGATTTCTCGAGTAAATGGCCGGCCACCACATTCGTGTGGTGGCGCACGGCGTGGTTTCATGGCAGAGAGAGAGAGATATCCAAGAGAGTCGTAGATCGGAGAACAGAGAGAGAAACGACGGCGGTGGGGGGGGGTACCGCTTATTTTTCCCACGACCTCGCCGGTGAACCGATGATGCCGGTAATGAGGAAGACGGATGGATGGTGATGCTCAAAGGCAGCCGTGATTTTCAGGTAGTAACACCCAACCTTTTTCGATAATTTTTCCGATCGGTTCCTGTTTGAAACTTCATCTTATGTTTTCTTTCGTCTTTCTATGCGGTGATGATGATGGTGATATCCATGGCAGCCGGCGGCTTCAGTCCGGCTGGTAAGTGAAGGCGGTGGTGGTGGTCAGTTACACCGAGTCCCCTTAGAATGTTTGATGTTCTTTTTTCATATTACAAATATGAAATCAGATATGGATGGGTTGAATTGCTTTGTTACTTTTTAGTTCGTTTATTGTTTATTGATGTATTGTTATGTTTGTTTTGTTTAGAGTTGATTACCAGCTGGGCTCTTAGAATCTTCAGATACAGATCTATTTTTGCACTATTCAGGTATGTGATCATGATTCTATCTTGTATGTGTTATTACTTTTAAAATTGTATTGTTCACTGAGTTTAGGGCTATGAACATGTAGCACTTGAAATCAAGTAGAAGTATCAAGATTCATAAAAAAATGGATCTTTTACTTCGGAATTTGGGGGGTTCTTAGTTTCTTATGTTTGTGTAGTTAAGAAAATTATTGTTAAGAAAAATGGATCTTTTACAAATGTTAATTATTTTTACTCAATGTTTGTACAGGTCGAGATCAAGCAAACTATCCCCAAAGGCTCCGCCGAGTCTAAAGATTTCAAAACAAAAAAGATTTTTATCGGTGGGATTCCGGCTGCAGTTACCGAAGGTTAACATGTGAATTTATATGAATTATCTAAAAGTTTGAGAAGTTTTTGTTCGTATTGTATGATCGTATTGGATCTTATGATTGTTCTGTTTCTTGTGTTCAGATGAGTTCAGTGATTGTTGTTTTTAAGTCAGAGGAAGAAGAAGCTATGGCGGATGGTAGCGGTGGTTTGAGTGCTAATAAGGTTACTGGTCCTGATAGGGTATATAAATTTTCTAACTTTTTTATGTTTTGTGTGTTTAAAATGTTTGATTTAGATTAAATTATTTATAGTTGTTATGTAAAGATAGATGCTTTGTGTTTTTTTTATTAGGTTACAGATTTACATGCGTATATTTCTCTATGTTTAACTTTTGTTTTTATGTATATTAGGTCCTTGTTCAAGATTTCAACTGTGCATTATAAGAGAATTTTATACTTCAAGTTTGTTTGGTACTCGAAGGGTAATTACCCGATGAATACCCAACGGGTTTTGCATTGGATATGGTTTATAACCAGGTATGAGTATGGGATTAGCCATACCCGACCATTGCCATCCCTACTTGTGGTAAACGAGTGCACATTTCTTTTGGTTTCTAGTTATTCTTGCCTGATATGTTGTAGGTCATATGTACGTGTCATTGTCAACTCATCACATATGCTTCTACATATACTTATTTGGATTTGAGACAAAGGTATTTTATGAACCCAGAGTCATTGTTTTCTTAAGCTACTTTTTATTAAATTGTTTTTTAGTTGCTTTGGATAGAAAATATTGATTAACTATCTTTGTATGTCCATTTTTTGGGTTTTTTTTTCTCTTTGTTCCTTGAGAATGTCATGCTATTACTCAATGAGGTATTTTTACATATCTTTTTTTTTCTTTTTGTTCCTTGAGAATGTCATGCTATGATCGGATTGTATTTCATAGAATTCTATGCAATTGGGATGCGGAAGAAAGTTGGATATCTAAAGAAGCGACTACAATATATGCAAGTTTACATGTTAATTTGTACCATTTAATATTCATTATTTGGTAAATAGTTAATTTGTTGTATGTCTTATACTTTTTTTCCTTAAAATGAAGATATGACGAAGCCGAGAAACTAGCATACTATGGAATCAATGAACGACAAGTCCATTATGGAGAATGGAGTTGGACGAAGCTCTATTTGCTTACATGGGTGGGGGTTGATCCAATTAGCTATTGATGATAACAAAATGAGTACTACTAAATAAGCAAAGCGTCCTACTTATGACGAGCTAGTGGATGCACTTCAAACACCGACAAGTTAATGTGCAATAATGGAACAAGCGCTGATTCAAACTAATATCATGTCTCCTTCAATCCCATCTCGAAAATCTCAAGGTGATACATCAATGTATCGATGAGTACAGTCGTTTTAGTAATTATGTAACATGTTAGTAACTTACGAACAATTTCAGTTTTGTTTGTTTAAGTATTTTATTTGGTTGTTTGAACGATGATGTTCTGATTATGAATGTTAATTTGGCCTTAAATGTTTCTATAATTGTTTTGTATTTGTTTGTATATATTTAAAAATTATTATTTACAAATATCGTGTTTATTGTCCACACATTAAATACTTTTACCAACACATCAATATTTTATTTCTTCACATGTTAAGATCAATACCTACACATAATATTATTTTTACCCACACATATATTTATGCCACGTCAGACACCACGTCAGACGCCATCTAAATAAATTGCTATACTTTTAACCACACATATAAATTAGTTTTAGCCACACATATATGTGTAGGTATAGCTTGATATATACCTACACATAACTTATGTGTGGGTAATGACCTATATCTACAGTCATGAGCCTACACATCATGACACTTAATTTATGTGTTGGTAAACACAACTACCAACACATTATATATTTTTTCCTACACATACCATGTGTGGTTAAACACCCAAATTTCTTGTAGTGGGTGTGGTGGCCGGCCGTACTGATGTTGCCGGTTCCCTGTGGTTGACGGGCTGCACAGGTGACGAGGGGGGGTACCCCACTGAATCGTCGCCGGAAGTCTCCACCGCCGCCGCCGGTTCCGCCTGAATTTCGCCGGAGAGTGAGAGAGAAGTCGATGAGTATGTGTGTTGTTTGAATGTGTAATTAAGAGAGAGAGGGTGTTGAGGGACCATGTTGGCAGGAGATCTTTTCATGTTTTGATTTCATTTGTGAGTGTCTTATGTGTGTTTGTCTGTGTATTTATAGAATGAAAGGTTTTTATTACCTTTTTATGTATTCAAATTGCATCCAGGTTATTTGCTTTATCCTTGAGAATAAGATCTCTTAATGAGATTTGAAGAGATTTACAAAGATTTGCAAGATTCAGTAGGATTTAGTAGGGTTTTTCTAAATCTAGGAGAAATCTTGCATTTTATGTGTAGGTTTAGGCTTGGGCCCAGGGCCCACAAGCCTATCTCATATGCAAGTGGCCCGTAATTCCTACGAAACCCGATATCGCGACCCAAACTCCATAAGCTTAAAATATTCGTGTAACATTCGTATTTGTTGGCGTCGTCAGTGTTTTGTACGGTATCAGTCCGCTGCCGCGTAATATTCACCAGATTTTCTGTAAATCACCACACGCGCACTGTATAGCTGAACAGACGTTCCTGGGCACTCCAAGGGCCTGGTTAAGTTAATTAGCGTCGTAAACACTATTTATTATTGCGTAATCACCTGTTAATTACGTAAATTAAGGGCGTAAATTACCGGTTGTCACATTCCATTGGGTGGCTAACACTTGATTAATAAAGTGTTGCCACGGGAAGCTTGCCATCATCTGGGCCATCATCTAGGGCATAAGGTTAAAGCCTTGAAGGCTTCCAGGTGCAACCGAGCAGTTTATCCCCAGGGGAGTACTCATAACGGCACTCCGTTCCAAGGGGAGCACCGAGAGGGCTTGTTCCCATGTAGTAGTTGCTGAGGGTGGAAGGCTTGCTACTGGAGATTGTAGGAACTGATCCAAAGTCAGCTCATGCCCCAAGGGAGCACCGATTGCAATTGGTTGTGAAGAAAAGAGAGGATAAGATATTGGATCTGGCCTCGTGTACAAATATGGGTTAGGATTCGGAGGAGGATTGCTGGGTCCAGCCTCATTCCTTGAAGTAGCCGGCTGTGAGCTAGCAAAAGGAAGAGGGGAGGCTCAGGAGATAGTGACGGCTCTGGCTCGTCATAGTCTAGACGGATCCTCACTCCCTTGTCTCGTTCCCTATTCACGTGTTGGTTGAGGAGAGACCTCAACTCAAGAAAGTTGTTTGCAACTCCTTCAGGGGTAAGATCGATACGTGAAGGAGTCTTTGAGGCACCAACATTGGGAGATGGTACTCCAGAACAAGACGGTGTCGGTGTATGGAAAGTGAGAAACTCGGGGTATGTTGACCCGGATGGGGTGTTTCCCGGTATTGAGATAGCCACAGGAGTTTGGCTAGTGTTCGGGGTAGAAGTACGAGGGATTTGGCTAACTTCCCTCGGAGACCCACCTTCCGACATGCTGGTTCTTGAACAGAGATGGAGCTACACTACTAGGTCTTCTGGAAAAAATTAGTGGTGTAGTCCCACGGATGGCGCCAACTTGTTGATGCAACAAATAATAGACCAAGGATAGTAGCTGGGCTGGTTAGGCAAAGGGTTGAAGGGTTCAACTTTGCCTAACGCAGGTCGTGGGGTCCCCCCACGTTTGCAAGACGTGGAGAGAGGTTCACTAGTTTGATTTTGTTGTTTGCCCGAGATCCTCTACTGAAATGTGTTCAGCTTCGGATGTAGGGGCAAAGGGAATGGGTGTGTGTTGAATGTGAAAGAAAGTGACTTGCTCGAAGCAAGTACTCAAGAACAATGACCAGAGATTCACCAGGAATCAGAGTTGATCTTAGAATGTTTTTCACACTTAATGAAGTGTCACATTTATAGGGAAAGCCATCGCTCAAAGAGGAAGCTTTTTGACTAGTGAACATGCTTGCAGTGGGGGTTTTGCCCTTTTGGGGGTTGAAGCCTTTTGACCTGCGGATAAAAGGTTGTGCTCTGCAGACTCGTGTTACTTTTGCGGCTGGGGAGTTTGGTGAAGTAATCAGAGGTGTGACTACCTACTGTTTATGTATTGTTTTATCTAAACTCCCGGATTTCCAACCTTTGAACCTTTCAACCTTTTAAGCTTTAATGTGTCCAAGTCATTTTATTTGGTCTTGGGCTACCCCCGTCATCAATGTCAATTGAAACAGGGTGGCTTGGATAGACGCGACAGTTACGTTCGCCAGTGGTGGCCGTTGTAAATATTTGAAACGGAACATTATAATTCTTTGGTGACCATATATTTTTGTTGACGTAATGGTTGGGTAGCCGTCAGTTTTTTTTTTTTTTTTTTGTTGCTAATTGTATAATAGGATAATAACAAAGACTTTAAATGATTTATTAACATCATTAATTCAAGACTTTATACTCATATTCTATAGTGCTAAAAAGACAAATTTATCCTTAAACAAAGGTGTCGAAATCCCTAAAATGCCCCTAAAGTGTCTTAAATTTTTGGACAATGTGCAAGTTTACCCCCTCTAAAATAACTTGGCTCTCTTGTACATGTTGCTTCAAAATGTGTAAACAATGTAAAATTACCATAAGGGTAGAAAACCTAGTTTACTTAATAAAGTAGTATAGATAATAAACTCGATTAAATTTACCATAATTAATATATCTCGGTAGCCTCCTTTCTGCATCACTGCCGCTACCTCCCATTTCTAGCGCCCCACTTCTTTCCCAACCCGGTTTTATCTCTTCATTAACCAAACCTAACAAGGTTTCAACCCAACCATTTCTAAGAAAAACAGGTTGTTAATCTCTACCCAGTAAAATAGCAAATACCTCTTAAACATGTATGAAAAGATAATAGACATTGAAATCTAATTCTATCACATATTCATAAAAGAAAATACCTCTTAAACATGCATGAAAAGATAATAGACATCTAAATCTAATTCTATCACATATTCAAACATCAAAATTCAAGTTAAAATAGGTTCAACAATCAACTGGAAGATTAAATATTGTATTTATATGTATTTAATCTAGTAGCCATCATTATCATTTATATAATATGGATCAAAATATATTAAAACCTATAATAAATTAGTTGGTAATTGTTGATGGGCCATATTACCCTAATTAACTAATTGGGTTTCCCCTTGGGTGTATATAAGGAGATTACTAGAGAGGGATTAGGGTTAGACAATCCATAACATCAACACTAAAATCACCCCTCCTCTCTCTCCATTACTACGAGTTCTTCAACCCTAAAGAACTTGGTACTACCATCAAGAAGATACATCCTAAAGGGGAACCAGATCAGGCTGACAACTATGTCGAACTCTGAGGCTACGTCTCTGACTGGATTCTCTGCTGGCATGTTTGCTGTATCAGGTATTATTTACATGTTTTCCTTTATGTTTAAACAGAACTGATCAACATGTGGTATCAGAGCATATGTTGATTAGTCAGTTATGTTTTCGTATCCATTATTCTGGGATTGAAATGTGGAAAACAGAATTTTGAAAACCTAATAAAAATTTGAAACCCTGTTTCCAGACCTAATAAAATTCCGAAATCAATGATTCTCGAAAATCTGGATTTATTATATAACTCGAAACCAATATGGTTAAATTTTATGTCCGAAATCTGTTTAGAAACCTTAAATATTCAGGTTTCGGGTTCCAGAATTTTGATTTTATTAATATTAGGGTTCTTCATGTTCTTAGTGAAATTCGAATAAATTCTCTTATTTTGGAATGAATTAAGGATTAGAAGGTGTTTTTCCTGTATTTGATTAATTTTTATCCCTTAAGATTTCAAAAAATTTGTTAATGTTATTAGATATAATTTTCGAAATCAATGGATAAATATAAAATATCTTTTACAACAGGAAACAAGATATACCAAATCCCTTAAAATTCGAATTTCAAACTTATCACACAATCAGCTGTTAACAGGAGTTTGGAGATCACTTTTAACGACCCGATACCAAGATCTCGACTCGAGACCACAAGGTCTCGGCTCGAAATCATAAGGGTTCTCAAATCTTTATAACTCGAGACAACGGTTTCGACTCGAGACAACGGTTTCTACTCGAGACCATAAGGTTTCGACTCGAGACCACTGAGGTTTCGACTAAGGGCTTCAATCTTCATAACTCGAGACCGTGGTTGCGACTCGAGACCTCATTATGAGTCGAGATCTCATAAAATACAGTACTCGAGACCATGGTTTCGACTCGAAACAACAAGGTTGCGACTCGAGACGTCATAACTGACTCGAGATCTCATATCTCAGTCGAGACCTGACTTGAGACCTGACTCGTAACCTCATTATTTTAGGCTGTTTTATGTGAACTAAAATTTAGGCCGGGGCTCCGCCCCGAACCCCGTGCAGGGGCACGCTGTCTCCCTGCACCTCCCAGCAAACTCAATTTAATATTGGTTTTGTAAATACTTAGTTAATTAATAAGGATCAAATAATGTTTTACAAAACCAAAATGGCTTAACTTGAATGAGCTTCTGATGTATCACTTCTGGCCAAAGCTGATTTGATGCATCTATTTATTGTTCAAGTATTATAGAAGATATGTTAATTATGCATTACAAACGTGAATGTCTTAATTTCTGGCCAAAGCTGATTTAATTCATTCATGTATAGCATTCTTAACAAGTGCATAACTAAAGTGATTGTCTCGTTTCTGGCCAAAGCTGATTTGTCACGATTACTTTGCACACATGCTTAAATGATTACACTTCTGGCCAAAGCTGATTTGTCTTCATTTAAGTAGAATTTTAACTAAGTCTATTATTTTGATGTTAGTAATAGACATATCACAACCTCTTCACATAATGATCCTTATATCAATGACCCTTCATTAATTTTATAATCATTTCGTCTGCCTCATTTTTTAGTACCCATAACTTTACTCACTATAATTTTCTTCTATATATATCTCATCCACTCTAATTCTTAAACCTAAAAGGTTTTGCTTTATTTAAAGTTTCTATAAGAATTAGCTCTTAAATTGAATCCTTGATTATCCCTTAAGACACGATAATCCTACTGCTCTCTTCTGATAATGATTACTACAGAAGAAAAGTAGAGCATGATGAATAGGACAAATCAAACATGATGTCTCTCATGATAATCAAGAACTCTCTAACATAAATGCTATCACTAAAAGGTCATTCCAGATTAAGTCTTTCCTAAGACTAATCTATAATTTTCGAATAATCATAAGAATTCCTAAGATGCATGCCTTCATTTAAAATTCTAAACTATAAAGTTAAGTGGTATATGTGAATACATTAAAATGTACAATACCATGACCCATAAAGTTAGGGGCTTACGCATGGAAATAAGTACAATTTTCAGTACATTACATACTAAGATTTTCACTTGTACAATTTGATGCCTTATAGATCAACTATAACACTCAAAAATACCAAAGTATAATGAGTGTGTTGATAAGCAACATATGTACAAAGAAATAAATGTTTGAAGCTGGAAAATAAGTTGTTACTCACCTTACAACCACTTAAAACTTAAAAGAGGATTGTTCTAAGGTCCATAGTCAAAATACAAGTACAAAATTCCAACTCTAAGGTTCTTCAAGAGAGAATATCACAGCATAATTATGCCATTACACTAGGCATAAGCAATGAGACTATCCATTATTCAGAAGAACAGTTGGATAAGTTAATTAGGTAGTCACTTACTAAAGATATTCCAGTCTGCTAATTTTGATATTCCAATTAATACATGATTAGTTGACTCTAGTTCTAAATGTCTCCTTACCAGAAGTCAACAAATAACTAACATGAGAGTTAGTGACAAATTAAATGTTAAGGCTATAAGAACCATAATAATCAGTCTTCTAACAACGTCTTTTTGATACCTTACATATTCTGAAAATTAATCAGAATATAGTATCATAATTAAGCAATGTTATGAAGGTTGTGAGGTTTGCATAACCAACATAAAGTCACAGTCACCTTAAACTCTCATATTATTTGTTCTCAATATCTGGATAGAAACATTACTAAGATGGAACTAGATGATACCTTACACTTTTACAACTTTTGTTATCATGCAAATGAGAATTTGACAAAAGGAAAATGAGACCTATAAATTTCATCCATTATAACCGAAATTCATGAGAAATCATGATACGGTTAATGAGGATGATTTTTTATCTAATCTCATTTTAAGTGATTTTAAATCATGATGTTAAAAGCCCTAAATTATTATTTGCTTAAGTATGGGTCCACCATAAGTTATTCATTGATATTCGTGGAACCTATTCAAATGGAATATTTAGACATAATTCATTTATCAATTAAAGATTATCTACTTGTATCTAAATTTGTCTCATATTGCCCGCGGTCTTAAAAGAAATCTATTCATGTATATGCTTAATTAGGTGTGTGCAAAAAACCGAATTAACCGACAAAACCGAACCGAAAAAACCGAACCAAATAAGAAACCGGTGGGTCGGTTAATGTTTTTTTGAAAACCGAAAGTAGCAGGTTGGTTATGGTTATCATTTTTTCCATACCCACCACAATCGAACCGAACCGACATGTAATAAATCTTTGTAGGATGTAGGACTTTTCACCATATTTTTAATATTTTATGTTTTTAGCTGAAGATTTTTAGTACTTTTGGGTTTTTCATATCATTTTGTGGTTTTGGTTGAATGTTTATTTGAATTTAAAGAATGTATCATATCACTTTATTTGGATATTCGATAATAATTGGTATTAATATTATAGATTATATGTATTTTTTTAATACTATGTAATATACTAATATATACAAATATGCAATAAAATTTTATTCCATGTTAAAAAAATTAAGCTATTTTTAGCTAAGCTAAATACACGGTTAACCACCCATAACCGACCCGCTATAACCATCAAAACTGAATAACCATAACCACCATAACCGATCGGTTATGGTTATGGTTATCCAATAACCGACAACGCGGTTATGGTTTTTGGTTAAAGCCGTCCCAAACCGACCCATGCACGCCCCTATGCTTAATAAGATTTCTATTAGATATGTCCCTGAGTTTTCTTATGACATCTGGACATTAAGGGAATCAAATAAATTCCAACATATATGTGATAGGTTCCCACGTCACGTATCTCATTGAAACTTCTCTTGTAGCATTTCTAGAGATATTAAAGATCAGTGGAGTATTAAGTGTCTTAATAATAACTTGCCATTGTTGCAAGAGGTGGGGAATGAAAATTTTACATTACCTAAATTTACACCTCTTGTACAAGAAGACACTGCTCCATCTTGATATTGTTCTATCATAACTTGTCTCCTTAAAATTTAATGCTACTCTTACAAAAGTTTCATTGTTGCTTAATTGTGGGCACACTTAGATTTCTTACCTAAACTAACATAATCCTCAACAAGAGAAACTACAATGACTAACGTCATTAATATGTTTTCTCAATTATAATTTGTTTGGTCGTTAAATATTGACCCTAAGCATGCTGAGTTCCTAAAGATTTCTAAGGTCAGTGGGAGCAGTCAAAGTTCTTATCATGACTTGCAAGGAATACAAGAGGCGGGGGGAAGAGTGTCATTAAATTTCACTCCGAATTTCACTCCGATTACACCTCTTGTACACCATACTGCACCACCTCTTACAAACTTAGAATCATGAAAATGATAGCAACCTAACCAAGAGCTAATCCATAAAACTGAAACTTCTAACAAACCCAATAATCAACTCAGGAGGTCATCTAGGTTTAAAAACCTACTAACTTTGATGATTACATAACCTCCCTAATTGAAGTTGAAATGGATTTTTGAAAAGTTTACCGATCCTATCTCTTCTAATTAACCCATTAGTGTCAATCAATCTTTTGAATGGAATAAAACTGTTTTCTAGTAAAACTGATTTTATGTGTTCGCATAACGTTTAACCTAAGAGTGTTCATAACTAAACCAAATCCTGATATAAACGTTAAGACACAAAGAAGCATGATTGATTGTCAAAGGTTATACTCAGGAAAATATATATTATTAAAGAATCTTTCTTACATATCTAACAAAATATTTCTTTTAGGATCATCACTGTTCTAGTAGCTTATAATAGTTTTGAGCTACATTAAATGAACATTAAAACAATTTTCCCTAACAACTGGCTGACATATTTACATGTTCATAAAACAACCTGAAAGTTCTAAACTTAAGGTTAAAGAACAGTTTGTCTATAAGCCAATAAAATCCATGTATGGGTTAATGCAAACATCATAATGTGATGAAATCTTAACGCAATTATTTTCATCAAGAACCTAGTGGATTAATGTACCTACCTCAAGATAAGTGGGAGCAACTAAGATAAACTTGTCTATATAGATGATATTCTTTTGATAAGTATATGTTACATAAGTCAAAGCATTGTTAACACAAACATTGATATAACAGATCTCAGAGATATCTCTTATGTAATAGATATTATAACATACCGAGATAGACCCAATGGGACATTAGTTTCGTTCCATAAGTTTAACCTTAAATGGGTCCTTACATATGTAACAAAAATATTGTTCTCCTTTAGAGGATAATAGGATAAATGAGATTATTTTCTTACGCTTCATCAATTAGAAGCCTTATGTAAGTTCAAGTCTATACTCGTTTAGATATTACTCACTTTGCAACACACTAGATATGTCTAGATTAATGTGAAGCATCTAATAGAGTATTACAATATCTTTAAAAGAAACGAGAGACTATATTTTAAAGAAGAAGTGAGAACTAAAACCGGTTTATTACTTTAACTTTGTAATATTCAAAGATGACAAAATGTAATTTCGGGTATATCTTTATGTCAGCAGACATAACCTATCTTATGGAGGAGTCATAATAAACTGATAATAACAACCTAAGTTATAACGACATAATATAGTCACTAAATGTTGTTGGAAATTTATCAGTGGACTCATAAGTTTATTAACTCCATATAATTAATGTTTTGAAGACTTAGTGTGATAAAGTCAGCTACCATGACTCCTTGAACAGTAATAGTTCGAGAGGTGCTGCATTAAGTTTCGATACACAATTAATATTCGTTTATGAACAAATTGAGGAAACTAAGTCTTTGTATCGAATACATTCATGATATGCTTAAGGATCCTATAACTAAAAGTCTATCACCCATAACTATTAGGTAAGCGCTTATAATAATCACGGGTTTATTGATGACCATGTACAACTGCATATTGTACTATGAATGATTAACTTTTAATTTTCCTCATCAGTTTGATTTTGTATGTCTCTAACATATGTACTGCCAGTGTAATGACATATAGACAAATATAAATACAAATCAAACGTTAAAGGGCTTACTTATTTTGATCATAATTGTTAGGTTTTAAATTGAGGCTGTAGTATGATTAATGGGGGTCCTGAGTCGAGCAATGATTCAACGGCTGTATTTCTCTGCTACGGTTCTTGGTTTAAAGCTAAAATGAGTATTAACTTCTGATCAAACTTATCTAATGCTCATGATAAATGATTATTTGGCTAAGTGGGAGAATGTAAAATTAAATATTGTATTTATACGTATTTAATCTAGTAGTCATCATTATCATTTATATAATATGGATCAAAATATATTAAAACCTATAATAAATTAGTTGGTAATTGTTGATGGGCCATATTACCCTAATTAACTAATTGGGTTTCCCCTTGGGTGTATATAAGGAGATTACTAGAGAGGGATTAGGGTTAGACAATCCATAACATGAACACTAAAATCGCCCCTCCTCTCTCTCCATTACTACGAGTTCTTCAACCCTAAAGAACTTGGTACTACCATCAAGAAGATACATCCTAAAGGGGAACCAGATCAAGCTGACAACTATGTCGAACTCCGAGGCTACGTCTCTGACTGGATTCTTGTTTGCTGTATCAGGTATTATTTACATGTTTTCCTTTATGTTTAAACAGAACTGATCAACGTCAACTCCTATTTTTAACAACAATTTCACCAATCAGCTCCTGCTATAAAGCAACTACATTGATTAATTCTTTCGAGGAGAATGTAGGATGGATAAGGAAGCTTACAGAAGGCTACCTTCAACAGAATGGATAAGCTTTACCTTCAACAAGTAAGATTTAGAACCTACTACAACAACAGGCAAACAACCACACAAGCTAATAATTAATTTACATCAACCCCATGGAAGCTTGACCCGACCCATAAAAGTCACACACAATTTCAAGAACACAAACCACCATAATCACATTAGATCGATCATATGGGCTTACGGAGTGTCGAGCGTGATGGTACTTAGTGTATCACTAGTCTCCATTAATGAAGGCCTATCATTGTATCCCTTTAATTTGTAATCCGACGATTGTCTCGACAACATACGAGCCTCCATCATGCTCACCACATCGCACATTGGTGGTCGTTGATCCGGCTCAATCAATACACATTCCTTTGCTATTCGCAACAACTCTACCATCTTATTGTCGATATTATAATTCTTCGTTAATTCCACATCAAAAAGCTCAACCTTAGGTTCTTCGCATACAATTGAACCGACCCAGTCAGAAAAGTGGACCCTTTTCTTATCAAATGAGACATTAGGAATTTTTCTGGTTAAAAGCTCCAATAACAAAACCCCAAAGCTATACACATCAGATTTGGATGTGAATTTCAACATCTCGAGAACTTCCGGGGCCAAGTAACCGGTGACCCGATGGTTTAGGGAGCTTGACCCGTGGTAAAGTGTGTTGAGACCGTAGTCGGACAAGGAAACTTCATTGCTAGTTTCATGTTGGAGGAAGATGTTTGATGATGTGATGTTGCCGTGAACAATTTTGACTTCATGTAAGCATGCCAACCCCCTAGCGGCATTTAGTGCAATATGCATACGACGGTCCCAGTAGAATTGTCTTTGGATTGAAGCTGTACTTCCTGCATAACAATCACTTGCACCATTTTACTTAATGCATACAACTATACAACTCAGTTATACATTCTTTGAAAAATTTAAATCATCATACGACTATCTAGGCACGACACAAATTATTACTTGAATAAAATAAATGATTCGTTTTCTTAATCTTAAAAGTTTAAAAATAAAAGAAAATGGTATAAATGTAACAGCTATTATTTCTGACTCGTATCTTCTAAAATTTTATAAAAATATACATAAATATTTTTTTGATTGTTCATATATATCTTTATCTTTATTGTTTAGTATATAATAAACTAGGTTATAACCCCGTGTATTACACGGGTTGAATAAATAAATTTTATATACTAAATAGTAAAACAATATATCTTTAGAAATCTCGGAAGCACGGAAACGCCATGGAGGTGCCGTTTCCTGTCCCGGGGACTGCTAGGGGACGGAAACGGCACGGGGACGGCCGGGAAACATCCCCGGCATGTTGGGTACGGCCTGGAAACGTGCTGCAGAATGGGACGGGGTTGGGGACGTGCAGGAAACGTTTCCGTCAAGTTTCCGTTTATTTTCCTAGCCGGAAACCTGCAATTTTTGCCTGAAACCGGGAATTCGGGGCGGTTTTCTGGTTGGGCCAGTCCTAGATCCCTGGTTGAAGCTCTGTGTTCTGCCAGATCTCTGGTTGAGCTCGACGGGCTTATATTTTAGTTGTTGGCGGATGAACTATCAAGTGAAAAGAAGCACCACATTCAGAGTGTTGCGATGAAGATGAAGTCTTGTTGGAGAAAGAGAGGACACCAAAATGATATTTTATTGACTTTTAAATAGCTATTATCTATTTTTGCACGTTTATGTTTCCACTTTCCAAGGATTAGCTGGCCTCCATTGTTTAAAATTTAATACTAAACAATTAAATCATTTTTGGTTTTGAGTTTTTTATTTTGTTTTTAACGAATGTTAAAATGGTTATGTTGTAACTTGTGTCATACATATTTTAGAATTTATTTTTCATCGCTATCGCTACGTACTATATAGGTATGTTGTCGTTATTCGCTATCGATAACTCTGCTGTTAATGTTTGATTAGATTAGGAAGATATGGGATTTTTGAACTTTACATCAATATATAACTATTTTGGGGTTTTGTGTTACAATATCTTTAATATATATTTATTTTTTATATGTTTTTATTTCCGTACCCGTCCCCGCTTCTTGAATTTTTTAGTTTTGCCGTTTTCCGTTCCCGTCCCCATACCCCGTTCCCGTACCCGTCCCAGTGCATCATAGTTAAAAACCTCCTTTATTGCATGGTTTGAATAAATTTAATTTTATATATATTAAATAATAAAAAGTTATATTTATAAGAACCATATGTATTGTACGGGTTGAATAAATGTAATTATACCAAATAAAAAAATTTATCTTTAAAACCATGTGTATTACATGAGTTGAATAAATGTAATATTGTTTACTACATAATAAAAAAGTTATATCTTTAAAAACTCTTGTGTATTACACGGGTTGAATAAATATTATTTTATATACCAAATAATAAGAAAATTATATTTAAAAAAACTAATGGATATACTCGGTACGCCATAGATATGGTGATTACAGAGATGATTATTGAAAAGAATATACAGTGGTCAAACATGTTATTCAAGAAGCAAATAAGCAGCTATTTAAGTGATAAAATATAAAATAGATTATATTTTAAAAACACCTGAAATAAATCTAATTTTATATATAAAGTAATATACAAGTTGTTTAAAAATTATGTAATAAAATCAATATAATAATTTTTTTAATAATGAAAATAGAAATAAAGAATATATTATCACAAAGTTTGGTTTGATGATTAAACTAAATAATATTTAGTAGGAGAGTTATATATAATTAATTAGAATAGATTAAACTAAATAATGATTATCCATAAGAGTTTAAACTAAATAATAATTATCTATAAGACATGGCCTAATATGATGACAAGTGTCCTGGTTTCTTTTATTATATGTATAGATAGATTATTTTTTTTAAGACACCTATCTCTTTCTGGTGACACTCAACCTTATTTTTTATGTCCCTCTCGTTCATTTTAAATATATTAAAATATTTAAACATAAGTTTCCTATTTCCTGATCAAGAGAATTATAGAGAGGATAGAGTCAGGTTGAGATTTTGAGAAAGAGAAGAGAGAAGATTGATAAAGATGCTAACAGTGTTAGATACTTTGGAGAGAGCAAGAAGACTGATCAAGACTGAAGACTCGTCATACTGAAGACTCGACACCGAAGACTTCGTCAACATCCAAGGGGGAGTCTGTTGGTGCATATGTCTGTTGACTTCGTCTTGTATTGTGTCTTGTAACTAGATAGGATAAACCAGAGCTCGGTAGTCAAGAAAATAGGGTTTTAGAGTAAAAAGTCCAGTTCACACGAACTGGCAAAGCCAGTTCATACGAAGTGGCCACTTCTCAGGAACTGGTGATGTTTGGTTCATGGGGACTGGCCTGCCTATAAATATGAGAGCTCATGTCTTCATTTGTAACTTTGGATTCCGGTAGCGAAGCTCTGCCGAAGTGTCTCCAGACCGTGTAAAGCTTTCAAATCAATACAAGAGACAGTTTAAGTTATTCTAAGTGCATATCAAGCTGATTCAACATCAATACGTCTGTTTCCGCCTTTCGTATTGATCTAGAACTCTTCTGATCGACTCGTTTAGGTCGAATCTCGATCCTACAATCTCTGCATCAGAAATCCAGATGATTCTCACAGAAATTGAAAAGATCAAGACACAGGTTGCAAATGCTGTGGAATCAAGGCAGTCAAGCAGTGCAAACAGAGTTTTGGAAGAAGTTACCATACTAAGGGCAAGTAATAACAGTATCACAGATGCCCTTGAGAAGCTGCCAAAAGAATGGGATGCAATTCAGATAAAAGCTCATGCTGAATTCACCAAAGTTCAGTAAAACATAGCCAGCAACTCAAAACAGGTAAGAGAAGTGCAACAACTGATGGGGAAGATGCAATTCAACATTGCAAGATTGGCCAAAGTGGATCCCAAAGAACTCATGAAAGAAATTCCTGCTGAAAGCTCACACCAAGAAGCTCCAAAGTCAACACAATAGCAATCATCAGCTACACCAAGCAACAAAGCTGGAACCATATTGATGGGTCCACCTCAAAATGTCTCAAGAGATGAAATGCTGAAAAGGTTAGCAACTACAAAACCTCAAGTTGTTAAAAATTTGAAACTTTTAACCTCTGAAATTGTCCCAAAACCAACAATGTCTGATGACTCTGCAATGAGTAAACTCATGTATCTGCAATCAATGAATGAATGGGAAGAAGAAGGAGATTCAAGAAAACCAAACATTGTTAAGAGAAAAATCTCTGAAACTCAGTCTTTCTTGGTTAGAGAGATTGCCAGGGATGTAATGATATTCCCTGAGTATAATCTGGTGAAGTATTATTTAACAAAAGAAGATGTACCACCAAGACCACTGACTCCTGTCAGAGTGGCTTTAAGAGATGAAAGGATAAAAAGAGGTTCAGGTAGCATTCACTCCAAAATGAGAATCTAGTAAAAAGAATTTTAAAAGTGGATGAAGTGAAAGTTGCAACCGATGATGTTGGAGGAACTCGTGTGCAAAACAGGTACACACTTCTGAGAGAAAATGAGGAAGAACAAAAGGTGGCTGACGAAGAAATAGCTGACAAACTGCATCCTTTAGACATTCTGTTTATGAAGGATCACTATGAAAAGGAAAAGAAAAATACCCAAGAAGTCAGAAGGGCATTAAATGGCATATCAAAGGCTGGAATACTGCTGTTTGAAAGAATGGCTTTTTCAGACTTTGATCTATGCATCAACTATGAGCATATACACAACAAAAAGGTGTATGTCATACCACCAAAGACAAAAGTTCCAGCAGAGATATTGGAAAATGCAAGATCTGGAGACATCATTGAATTAACAAGTAAAACTGACAGTCACAACTATGGTGTCATCTTCAGAGATATTGATAATAACAAAGCTCTGTTCAGAAGTGTTGATATCTGCAAGTACTCAAATCAAACTCTGAGGTTTATCATGAGAGGTATGAACAAAAGACAAGAATACCTTCAGAAGACAGGAGAAAACTTGGAAGGTCACAGGAAAGAAATTGAGCAAATGATTGAAGAATGGATCCAAGCAAGACAATGGTACAAAGACATGTATGTCATTTGCAACAAGTATATCTCCTACAAGAAGCAGTTAAAGAAAGGAGATGTGCACAAGAAAGTGAAGCTGAATTGAAGAACTTGTTTGTTTGAATTTTCATCTTTTATGTAATTTGTTTTTCAAAAACATCAGTAACTGGTTTAAAATTTGCAAATGTTATGTTTCCACTGTTTGGAAATTTTCTGTTCATAAGGTAGTTCATTTTTTTACAATACTTAGGGGAAACTGTTAGGAAACTTTATTTGTAAGTATTGAAGAAAATCACAATCAACTGGATCTATGAAGAGATAACAGTCCTGAAGATCACAACAACAAGAAGAAGATCAGATAGGACAACTGAAATGCACAACATCTACTTCAAAGAATCACAAGTTGATCAAGAGCTGAATTGGATTATCAGAGAAGGTCATTTCTGATGGATCTGATGATATTTCTGATGAAATATCATCAGTTTCTGTCGATTCTGATCATCAGATTTTCTGATGATTTGTTCACCAGAATTTCTGATTAAGTGGTTTATCAGAAATTCTGATGAATACCCCACTTGTCTAAATCTCAGCTCTATCCTGCCACAATGACCGAAGCAACTTGAACGTTGGATTCAATGAATATCTCAAATTGCTACTTTTTGCATGAATAAAATATTGTTTATTCATGTACCCAACCTTCTATAAATAGAAGGCTCAACCAGCAGAAGACAATTGAGTTTGAAGCTTAGCATTCATATATACCATACAAACTCCATTGCCCTTCTCACCCACAGAATTCAAGATTCATTTGTATTAGATAATAATCTTACAATCACCTTGTAAACTATTTTGTTTCAAAGTGATATAAACTTGATAATTCTGTAGGTCTTGTTTTTGAAAGTCTGATTTCCATTTCCACACATCTTTTTCACATCTACTGAAATCACTTGCCATATTATGTGAAAAGAAGTTGTTTAGGCCATACTGGGTCCAACAATTTTATTTAATTCTTTAGCAAAGGGTAAAAAGGTAAATATGAATATCCCAAATTTTCGTATATTTTTAAATCTCCTTGTTTTTCTCAATTTCAAACGTACAATAACAAATTATTAATAGTCTATTTTGAAAAGTCAATTTTATCAAATCTTCCATTTTTTTTATTAAATCGTATAATGGAAAATGTAAATCAGGGTAAATAATGTTTGACCTTACAGATAATTTATTTTTTTTGGCAATCAAAACTTTTTATTTCATATGCTTTTCTTTTATATATGTGATGGCTACTGCCATCGTATATTTTGGTTAGAATATCTTGTTCTATTATTTACAACATGTGTAACTCTTTTCTAATATTTTATACATATATGTGATCGACGTATTTACATCTATATATTTGACCAGTTTGCATGTATGTAATTTGCATTTTACATATGATCCATCCGATTAATTGTATGTAATTCTTTATTTTTTAACATGTATAATTGACCAAATTATATATGTCCAAGTGTCCTATATAATTACAGTATATTAACATATGTAAATCTTCAAACTTATCATAAATATCTTCAAAGAAAGACTAGCATCTATTTACATAAAATCTTTATATCAATCATATTTTTTTAAGATAAGACTTCATACTAATCCTCCATTTTTCAAAGTGAGTGTCGATTTACATATATAATCTTCATACCAATTATCAACTTTTTAAACTAATCGTACATTTAAGTACACGTAAATCTTCAAGTTGGTCGTCTATTACATATATGTAAATTAACTGTTTACATACATGTAAATGTTAGACGTATCTATAAGTGAACTATTTACACATATGTAACCACACTATTACATGTATGTAATAAATTTTCTATGCATAGCTACCAAAATAAAATGAAATTCTTAATAAAACTTCAAAATTAATATTTATAACTTACTGGATCTATATTCACTAGATCCACCCAACTGATTACTTTAATGAAAGAAACAAAATGGATTGAAATCCTTTTTCAAACTAACTTTTGTACCGTAGAATGAAAATGAACATAAAAACTAATAAGAACACTACAATTCATTTTGAAAATTGAAAATCAAAACTAAAATATTGTAGACTTTCTTATCAACCAGACTTTCATTTTGAGATTGCAATTTTAACCCATGAATAATTTTGCTACCGAAGATAGAATTTAGATACACTGTGACAATAATATATGCTGTAGTTTCATCGGAGAATTAATATGTGTGTTTTTCGATCCCATTTTTTCATCTGTGGGTGATCGAGAGCAAAACACGGAGAAAAATTTTTTGGATCTACCAAATATGGCCTTTTTAATTTATTAATATATGTTTCAAAATTCAATTAATTACAATAATGCCATTATAATTTTGAACCATTGATCAAATGATCTAACGTTTGTAATTAGTTCTGAAAGTTCTGCAAAAAAAATAGAGTTCTGAAATGATCTTAACTATATATATATATATATATATATATATATATATATTGTTGGGATTGAACCCTACCAGAGGAACAGATAATGTAAAGCCAAAACCTAGTCACAACAGTGGATCCACAATAAGCAGCGGTTTACATTAAACTTCCCCCATGAAAGTGATTTATAACAACTGATGGTCTTACATCCACTGACTGGATACAACTGCTGCTGTTCTGCATAACTACTGATGAAGCTTGGAAGACTGCTGGACACTAAGCACTGCTGGTACAAACTGCTGATAACAAAGTTCTGCCCAATCAAGGACTGATCAACCTTGAGGAAAGCACTGATGTAAAGAGAGAGCAGCTGTTTTGTGAATTATCTGTTTTATGTATAGTCAGTGGTTAGGCATAGCAGTATTTGTAAAAGGACAGCAGATATAGGTTGTTAGGCTGTTAGACGTCGCTTTCATGGTGACGTCAGCTGAGATACCTCAGTGGTTTGGTTTGCCTATAAATGTAACAGTACCCTGTACTGTTACATTTGATTGACTGAGCGGATTCTTCTCCTCATGTCTAATCCTTTCATCTTGTGTGCAACCAACCTTGGGGCATCTGGCTGAGGGGGAGTTTAGTTTGTAAGCATGTCTGTAATCTTTTGCTTTGATTTGTAATCTTTTGACTCTATGTGAAGCAAATGCTATCAAACTATTTTCTCCATTGATTGTGTTTACAAAGTTTGTATCTATTTCCGTTGCACTGTACATGTTTTCATATTCACAAATTGTTCAAAACATACAAACAAACATAATCATAATAGCCTCCGATCCTAACAATTGGTGTCAGAGCCTGGACAGTCAAATTCGATCTAACAATCAATTTGACATAACAGTTTAGCTCAAAATTCATTGATACTAAGGTTGGTTGTATTCAGTTGAAAAACAGAGTAACGGATAAATCATGATCAAAATGGTTATTCAAAAACTCTGTACATCAACCAAGATGTCATATGACACATAAATCTCACACAACAAGTGATATCATGCATAAGTCACTCATAGTTTTCAGATCTGAAGACATATCTGCTAAAACTGTGGGATCATTTCATATTTTCAAAATTGATTTCATTTGCTGTTACGAAAATTGTGTTGTCAACCTTTTGAATGCTTGAGTATGAACCTCAGATTTACGTAAACCTATGTTCACTAAACATTAGTGTTTTTGGTAATTTAAAAAAAGGGAAATTAAAACTTTAGTCATTCAGATCTTATGTGTTGAAAACAGGTTGAGTTCCTCTAAAGGACAAAATCAACTATGTTAAAATACATTAAGAAAATTCACAAACTCATAAGTGTGTTTGTCTCAAAACTTTTGAATTCACAAAAAAAAAAAAAGTCTTGAATTCAGAAGAAAAGAGTATAAACTTAAAACACTTAAGAGTCAGAACTTGGGGTAATAATGGTCATTATGCAACTGTTTGTGCTCATTGATTCAAGAAAGTTCAGGTGACATTAGTGTTCCCAGTGATTGAACTTTCAAGAGGACTAGACAAATGTTCAAAAATTCTTCCATGTGTCCTCATGTTTGCAATCAACTGACAAAGAAAATGGTACCAAACCGTGGTCAAAATGTATCTTCCTACCACTGTTGTCAAACCACTGACCATTTTCAATAACTTGAGAATCATGTGATTATGTACTCTATTGAAATTATACCAGATCCTTTTTGATGATATTCTCAGAAAATCCTTTAATCATTCTTTTTCTTTGTTCAAAGGATTTTTCTCGAATAATCAGGATATATTATTTTTTTGGAATAATATATTTGGAACTTTGCTTGTTTTTGTTGGCAATAGTTTCAGTTCCTGTCAGGATGTAATACCTTATTTTTTGTTGGTATTATTGTCCCCTTATATAGGTCAAAAGGGAATGGTATATATGTCAAGATCATGTCATACTCAGGTTTGTTCCTAGAATTTTATCAAAGGTTGATTGCAAACTGTGATAGAATTACTAGGGTACTCATGTTTTAATTGAATATTAAACGAAAATGAGTTGCCTTAGCAAAAAGTTTTCATCATCTGGGGTACTAAACCACTGTCCTCCAAAATTGACATGTGGCAAAACCTTGAATGAAAATTCTCTAAACTGTTGCTGGTATACTTGTTCTTCAGATCTGTACCATTTACCCTAACCACTGTTTTGTTCCAACGTCTGATCTCAAAACACTGTCCACTGCTGAAAGTTAACCACTGATCCCTCATTTTCTTGAAAAGCACTGATGTTCAAAATCAGTGTCTTATCCACTAATATGCTATCCACTGATAGTAAAAATCATCCACTGCCCAAAATACTTACCGTTGTAACCACTGATGCTTGATACGTCAGTGGCTCTTAAAACAACTATTCTCCATACTTCATCCATTTCATCAGTGTTTGACACGTGGTCAGTTTTTAGCCCTCAGATCGTAATAACCGCTGCCACATCAGCAATCATTTTTTTCTAAATAAAAACCCTGCCCTAAACCCCCAAACAGGGTTTTACACTGTCGAATTGAATTCCAAAATTCTCTTCAAAAAGCAGTTTCCAACCCTTCTTCTCAAAATCTTCAAAATCATTCTTCATTCTTCTCCGCAAAAATGACAAAATCAAAGTCGAAATCAAAATCAAAACCTAAATCACCACCACCCTCCAATGAGGTCGCTCAAACGACCGATGAATCAATCGAAATACCATACAAACAATCTCATAACTATTTGGGTTTACTCACAAAACCCACGAACAACCATACCTTCGATTCCATTCTTGACACCATATCTACATCAAAGTACAAAACTTTGTTGATAGTAGACGCTCCCATATATCTGCAAACCCAGAGAGAGTTATGGAAAAATGCTACGCTTGAAAAACAAGATGATAAAGTAGTAGCCATTAACTCCTCGATACAGGGTACGGCGATTCGAATCACTCCGCAATCACTATCAGAAATCTTCAAACTCGATGATCAGAAAGGTAAAGCTTCCTTTGACAAAAACGAGTTAAAAGCTGATTTTCTGAAAAGGGGCTATGCAGAACAGTCAAAGGTAGATACCCTACAAAAGGGTTATTTTCCATCTGCACCCAGATTTTTATTTCACACACTTCTGATGTGTGTTTCGAATAAAACAACATGTTTTAACGAAATACCATTGAAAATTCAATGTCTGGGTTACGCTATTTTGAATAATAAGGACTACAACTACTCCCAGGAGATTTTCAATGACATGGTAAAAAACGTTGAAAGTAAAGCATTTTTGTTGTTTCCAAGATTTTTGAGTTACTATTTTATACAAAAATTTGATAAGAAAAATGAAAATTTACTTAAACAAGGTGTCTATTTTCAAATAAAAAGCTTGACACCTGAAACATTCACTAGAATGTTGGCACCAATAAAAACAAAAGCAGGGGTACCTGAGCAGATTTTAGCAGTTACAACTGCTCCTCAAGTATCAGCTGCTGAGCCCACTGCTCCAGGTGATCAAAGCAACACAACCATTGCTTTGAAACCCACACCTGATATCACCAAAAAGACCAAAAGAAAAACATCCAGAAAACCCACCAAACCCAAAACAAAGGCTACTCTGGAAGATGAGATCCCAGAGGAAATGCCTGTGACAACACAAAAGTCACCACAAACCACTGCTGCTACTTCCTCACAGCAGTTGGAAGAAAGATCTCAACCCATGCCTAAAACTCCTCCTGCATCCTCACAAAAGGATCAGGTTGTATTCACAGGGACACCAAATTATGAAGCCCTAGATCCACTTGGCTCTATCTTCCACAGTCCTGATCCCAAGGACATGTCTCTTTCAACACCTATACCCTCACCAATCATAATGCCACAATCCATGCTACCCTTGTTGCATGCAGCTGCTATAGCTCAGACACAAACCAGTTCCTCTCTATCACCTATCACTGAGAGTATACCCCCACAAGTGACTGGCTTTGATGCTACTACTCCTGCTATCCCAGCAACAATTGAGGAGGTTACACCCCCTGAGTTACAAGTAACTCTCGGTGGTAGTTCAAGTGGAGCAACAACTACAACTGGTGGATCAACAGATCTTCAGTTGGACAGTTGTTTCATAAATAAGACTCCCTTGAAGGCAATTTCTTCCATGGCAACTTCGATAGCCACCAGTGAGTTAGATCTAACTACTGGTACCATCAAAGGTTTGTCGAGTGCTGAAGAAAGAAGTCCCAGTACCAAGAACAAGGGGCATCAATGGGTGATTTTTGGGACTCTGTTCCCAAGACACACATTGATATAACCACTGCTGGTGGGGATTCAGATGATCCCAGTAAAATGGGTGATGATTCTAGATATCAGGAATTGACGGGCAGAGTTGAAAAAGTTGAAGAATCAGTTTCTGAAATAAAGGAGATGGTGCAAGAGATTTTAAAAGCTCAGAAAGCTCAATCCACTGCTGTTCCACCTCAAGCACCTGCTCCACAACAAGCACTTGCTGCAAATGAGCTCTGGAATCTTCTTCAACCTATGCTTGAAAGACAAAAACAAGTGGCTGATCAGCAGCATGAAATGCATATACAAATGCTGACCAATATGGTGGAATCAAGGTTCAAGGATACTCAAGCAGATATCAAGGCTATTAAGGCCAGTATCCAAACTACCACTGGCAAAGCTCCTTCAACTTTGTTGTTCTTTGATAACCCCCTTGCAGATAATGCCAAAAAGGGGGAGATAATGAAGCAAATGAAGAAGAAGGGAATAGAACATGGCCTGTGTGTTGAACCTGAGCAAACAAAGCAAACATCTAAACCACCTCCCACGAAATGTCATACAGCTGATACAACAGAAGTTACAAAAATTGCTGTTAGTAGCCAAACAGCTGATACAACAGAAGTTACAAAAACTGCTGTCAGTAGCCAAACAGCTGCCATTTCATCAACACACACACCACTCTATCACACATCATTACAGCCACTGTTCCACCACCATCCTCATCTACAATCATATCACCACCACTGCCTCCTGCCATAAAGCAGAAGACAGCAGATGTTACAACATCTGCTGTAATGACAACAGTGATTGAAACACCAGTTGTTTCAACCACTGTCAGTCAATCACAATCACAAACCACTGCCATACAATCTACCACCACTGATCCATCCAAAACATCATCTGCTTCTTCATTAAAAAGGAGAAGGAATCTCATATCAGATGATGATTCACCACCATCATCACCACCATCAAAAACTACCTCACCACTTCCATCCCCTGCTCAAAAGCAGAAGACAACTGCTGACATATCAGCAGTTGTAATGACAACAGATGTTGAGACACCAGTTGTTTCAACAGCTGTTAGTCAATCATCCACCACTGCCCTTATCCTTCCTACATCACAACCAAAGCTCTTCAACAGAAAAAGAAAGCCAATCTCTGCCGATGAGGGTATACATGATCCTAATGCTGCACAATATCCACTTGAGCTTGAAGCCATCAAAAATGAGATGAGGCAATTCTATACAGAAGAAGATCCTTCAAAAAGAAGGTTCTCCTCACTCATAGGCTACATGCCACCAGATGATATGGATGATTACCTCAAAATCAAGGCAAGGCAAGCAAGACTAAGAGCTAAAGTTGAGAGTGAAAAAGAACGGTTAAGCGAAGATGGCATTGCTAAAAGACTGGAGTTCTACTTCACAAAAGTAAAGCAGATAGAAGAGTTTGCACAAGACCTAAACAAAGAAAAGGCTGATCAAAAGAAAGAGTTAAGAAAACAATATCTAGCCTACATCATGAAAGAGAAATTCTATCCTGCTGAAGAACAACAGTTCAAAGAATGGCCAATAGTCGCTCTTAAGCGTGAGGCAGAAAAGATTGAGAAAATTAAGAATGATCCTACAAAGAAGAAGAATGCTCCAAACTGGAGAAAATACGAAAAGCTCATTGCTGACCTAACTGCTGAGTATAAGAGAAAGAAAAAGGAGCTGGTGGATGCAAAAATGGATACTGCTGAAGCCATATCAAAATGGTCAAAACAGCAGACTGATGAAGCCTATGAAAGGCTAAAGAAAAGAAAGATAACTGTTTCAAGTACCTCAAAGAAGCATGAACAAAGAATGAAGCTTGAACAGCAGATAGAAAACCTCAAAACACTGTTCCGGTCTACTTTTGTGACAAACCAAGAAGAAGGAGAACAGCTGACCAGTGAAGAGGTAAAAGAAAAAGAAGTTGAGTACTTCAAAGAATCCATCATGAAAATGGGTTTAAAAGAAGAGAGATTAGAAAAACTTCAAAACCTTTTAAAAGGGATGTTAACCAAACCTGCATCATCAGACACTTCAACAGACATGACAGACATTGAAAGGTAGGAGCTGATTGAAAGAGAAGCAGCAGGAGATATAGCTGCAGCAAATGATGTCATAGAAATGGCTTTCAAAAGAATGTCTGAAAGTTTGCAAGTTTTCTCAAGGCCAATATCTCAAAGCTCACCGTCAAATAAATCTCTCCTAAGAAATCCATTGGGTTTAAAAGTACTAAAGTGGCTCTCTGATCAAAAGACCCACGTATTGACTCTGGTCAGATCCAATGGAGAGGTGAAGTATATATCAAGGAAAGAAGCACTAGGCCTTAGTGTTCAAGATTTGCAGGATCTCCTTGAACTTACACTGTGTAGGGATGAAGATGATATAAGTTCCAGAGACTTTGAAGCAGATTTTAAAAGAGAAGCAAAGGAACTTTTGATGAGGAGTAAAGATCCAGAATAATGACAGGTTTTGGCATTATCTGTTATAGGGGGAGATTGTTGGGATTGAACCTTACCAGAGGAACAGATAATGTAAAGCCAAAACCTGGTCACAACAGTGGATCCACAATAAGCAGCGGTTTACATTAAACTTCCCCCATGAAAGTGATTTATAACAACTGATGGTCTTACATCCACTGACTGGATACAACTGCTGTTGTTCTGCATAACTACTGATGAAGCTTGGAAGACTGCTGGACACTAAGCACTGCTGGTACAAACTGCTGATAACAAAGCTCTGCCCAATCAAGGACTGATCAACCTTGAGGAAAGCACTGATGTAAAGAGAGAGCAGCTGTTTTGTGAATTATCTGTTTTATGTATAGTCAGTGGTTAGGCAAAGCAGTATTTGTAAAAGGACAGCAGATACAGGTTGTTAGGCTGTTAGACGTCGCTTTCATGGTGACGTCAGCTGAGATACCTCAGTGGTTTGGTTTGCCTATAAATGTAACAGTACCCTGTACTGTTACATTTGATTGACTGAGCGGATTCTTCTCCTCATGTCTAATCCTTTCATCTTGTGTGCAACCAACCTTGGGGCATCTGGCTGAGGGGGAGTTTAGTTTGTAAGCATGTCTGTAATCTTTTGCTTTGATTTGTAATCTTTTGACTCTATGTGAAGCAAATGCTATCAAACTATTTTCTCCATTGATTGTGTTTACAAAGTTTGTATCTATTTCCGCTGCACTGTACATGTTTTCATATTCACAAATTGTTCAAAATATACAAACAAACATAATCATAATAGCCTCCGATCCTAACATATATATATATATATATATATATATATATATATATATATATATATATATATAGGGTCAGGATCATTTCAGAACCCTAAATATTTTCAGAACTTACAGAACTCTTTATAACCAATCATTTTATTTAACATTTATTATTATTATTATTTGATTAAAGGGTATTATGGTAAATCAACTATTCCAAATCATCCATGTTTTATACCTCCTAGATTATCTCAAATTTAGGTCGTTGAATTTTCATCTCTAAAATTCCTAAATTATCTACATCTGAAATTTAGTATTAAATCTACATTCTTTTTATCCTTAAAATTCCTCCAATTGAAATTCAGTATTCGATCTACTTTTGAAAATCGACATAACTGGTTTATCAATTACATAATTACTATAAATTGCCAATACCTCAAATACAGAGAAAAATAAATCATGCTTATCGATCTCATACATTCAAGCACTACATATGCAATCTCTAGCTATATTGTGTATATACATTCAATATATCGTTTTTTTTTGTCATTTTAATTGATTTACTATATATATCTTTCACATATAAACAATTTTACTTTTATTGTGATGGTTTCATGATTCACTTTAAACATATTTCACTCCTTTTATAAACATATGCATATGATATTTACACATATATAAATATGATATTTATATGTAAATATGTTATTTACATCTATGCAATTGATATATTTACATATGTGGAATTCCGTTTTTTAGACACAATTAGTACTTTTACACAACATTAAATCCATTTGTATAAGAAACACTTTATGCAAGAGGCTGGAGGCATACAATCCTAGGAATGGAATTGAATGTAAAAGTCTGTGCATATATCCAGTTATTATACTTCTAAAAGAATTACACATATGTAATCATGTGACTATTACATATATGTTAAAAACACTTGCTTTCAAAATCAACAAATAAACTTGAACGAATAATTATAAAAATCCCAATTCATGTTTTATATTTAATAGACTCCATCGATAAAATCAAAATCCTGATTCATTGGAGCGAAATTGAAAAAGAACATGGACAAGCTGAGAAAAAAGGGCATATATTTGAGGGTTATTTGAATTCAATTAAAGTTTATTTACGGTTGTACCCTTATTTAACCTATAATTTATCTTTCAAATTTTCAATTAATTACAATTCACCCTAATATATTTTCAACCATTGATTTATAGATCAATGGCTCTAAAGAGTTCTTAATAGTTCTGCACAAAATATGAGTTCTGCATAGAACCTAACCCTATATATATATATATATATATATATATATATATATATATATATATAGGGCTTGGCTATACAATAAACTCTATATTTTTTAGAAAACTTTGCAAACTCATTGTCATCCATTGATTATGTGCCAGCCAAGTTGATCAATGGTTCTCATGATTTTAGGAAGAAATATAATTAAAAGAAATATTATAATACACATGAAAAGCACTGAAGGGGTATTTTCGGTAGTGAAATATAACATTGGAAAAGGAACTCCCTGCCATGCAGTAGCAATCAAATCATAACTCCAAACCAATTCAAAAAAAATTTCATCTTTATCTTTCCCACTATACTGTTCATATGCAGTTTTGTTCCTAATTTCCCCCATCCGATAGACTTTTCATATTTCCCCCATCGCCAAGACTACATCGATCGGTGCCTTCTAACCCTAAGACAGAAGCCGATAGTAAGGATCCGGGAGAATTAGGAAATCGTTCGTAATTTTGTCTTCCTCGCTCAAAATGAAACGATTACGGAAGATGAAGAGTTCAAGCAAAAGGTTAGTTCTTGTAATCTGTCCTGTAAAAGGTGGTTTTGTTCTATCGCAATCCCCTTCAAAAATGGCAACTGATTTTGTTTTGTTTTCTATCTATTGCACTAGGAGACCTAAATTAGGGCGTGAAAGGTCTGCCAGCTGTAGTGTTCTTATTATATCCGATGATTCCAAGCAAGTTCCTCCCAAGCAACAATCTCACTTCGGTCCGACCCAGAGGGCTTTAGGTTAGTATTGATGGGCGTATAAACCGTGAACGTAGTTTTAGGTGATGTATAGTGTGTTGAATTAGGCTCTGTTCATAACATACTTTTGTTTGGCTGCATTTGCAGTGTATGAAGATACTGACACTGGGTCAACATCCACTGGGAAACAACGGTTAAATGGTAAGTACCTATCATCAATAGTTAGTAAGTTTCTTTTGGTTACAATAGTTGGAATTTGCATATCAATGTGAACTGGTATAACATGTGTTAAATTGCCTTTGATTTGTTTGACTGCCAAATAATTAATAGTGGGAGTTTGAAGTTTGCCTAACACTTTGAAAATTATGTTAAGGTTATTGGATTAATGGTACAATCAGTTAAGATTATTAGATTAGGTGTTTGGAAAATGTTAAACCATTTGTTAGTGTATGAATGTGAACTTCTATAACGTGGTTAGGTAATTTCCGAAATTTGCCTAACATGTGTTAAACAATTAATGGACAGACCAAAGATCATTCGGCTTGATTTGTTTGTATGCCAATGAATTAATGGTCTGATTAGAGCTGATTGCCTAACATGTGTTAATTGGCAGAGAAAAAAAACATTGCGGATGAGATTTCTGGCAAAGGAAGGCAAAGAACTGGTGGTTAGTTATTTTTTATTTACTTTCATTTGTTTGATGTTCAAATTTCCCACAGAAAATGTTGCCTTGTATAGTTCTGGCTGTGGAAGTACATTAATTTTTGGGTAGTTACTTTTAGAGGTTTGCATAACATGTGTTAAATAATTAATGGACGGACCAAAGACCATTGCCTTTGATTTGTTTGACTGCCAAATAATTAATAGTGGGAGTTTGAAGTTTGCCTAACAGTTTGAAAATTATGTTAAGGTTATTGGATTAATGGTACAATCAGTTAAGATTATTAGATTAGGTGTTTGAAAATTGTTAAACATAAGGTTAGTGTATGAATGTGAACTTCTATAACGTGGTTAGGTAATTTCCGAAGTTTGCCTAACATGTGTTAAACAATTAATGGCCAGACCTAAGATCATTCGGTTTGATTTGTTTATTTGCCAAAGAATTAATGGTCTGATTACAGTTCATTTTCTAACATGTGTTAATTGGCAGAGAAAAAAAAATTGCGGCTGATAATTCTAGCAAAGGAAGGCAAAGAACCCTTGGTTAGTTATTTTTTATTTATTTTCATTTGTTTGATGTTCAAATGATTAATTGTTGGATGTTTGATCTTATAACTGTAACGTTACCGTTTGTGTTATAAAATTTTGACATAAAGGGTTATAAAGTCGACTAATTATTTTATGGTTGGTTTGGTTTTGTATAAAACGTTTTACCAGTACATAGGGCAGATGTAACAGCTACATCCAGCGGGAGAACCTTACAGTCAGGGACAAAGAAAGTTTCAGAGGAGAGTGTGAAAGTTCAAAAATGGAAGCAAAAAGAAGTTGTTGACGGACAAGCAAAAGTCCCCAAAGCCCGTAAGCGAGCAAAGAAGGATGAATTTCTGGGAATAAGGACGCGATCCGCACCACTACAATTTTATAAGTGTGTACGAGCATTGACAGACCAACAACGTGAGGCAGTCAGGGGAATGGGCTTTGGGCGTTTACTTACTTTCAGCGTTGATGGGTTACCAGCTAAATTAGGTTATTTTGTTGTGCACAATTTTAATCCCGATAAGATGGTGATATGTACACCTGCTGGTAATATCAAGGTAAACAGTAAAGTGATACATCAGTTACTTGGGATCCCGACCGGTGGGATAAAGTTTAGTTCGATTGATAAGCTGCCTATCTTGGTTGATGCCGTTGCGGATTGGAGGGCGAGATACCCGGGTGTAATGGTACCTCCAACAAAGATGGTTAAAATGATAGATGAGTCCGACGGCGAAGACAGTTTTGATTTCCGCATGGATTTTGTAATGTGTTTTGTGGCAGTGCTTGTTGACTGTCATAAACAAAGTTGTTTACGGGAAGAAATCTTAGAGTATCTAGATGATGAAATGGATTTTGCAAAGTTAGACTGGTGTGACCTGGTGGTAGAGAAGTTGAAAACTTGCAAAGATACCTGGGATCGGCTTGACCCACAAAGCATCTTTGTTAGGCCTCTTTCGATTCTGATAGTAAGTGAAATTTATTGTGACGTTCTGAATTAACATGTGTTAAATATACTTGCTTGTTTTTCGGACTGAACTGATCGCTGTTACTTGTAGCTGTTGTACGTTGATAGCATTGGGTGCACGGGGATGAAGGTTGACAAGGCGGTGTGTCCTTTGGCTTTCTGGAACTTGAAGAGATTGCGAGAGAGAGAAAGGCTGGAAATACTTGCTGGTGGGTTTGGTCTGGGAGGGTTTAAAGGTTTAACACTTCCAAGTAACTATAACGTGGATCACTAGGCAAGTAAGGAGGTATAGTTATATACACTAACCAGTGTTTTTTACAATTAGTATATAATTTTTGTATGAAACTGTTACTTTAACCTTTTGAAACAGGAGAGGCTGTTGATGGTACAACAGCTAATTAATGTGACAAACAAGAACAAAATGAAAATAGAGGGTATGTTGGAATCTATGTGTGTGGAGAGCCCTGATGACGAAGAAGTACAGACCTTGAAGGCAATGTATGAAAGTTTGTTTGAACAGAGAGCGTATGCACGTACAGATCACGATCAAGCGGTAGATTTATCGTCGCACCGTATCAATGAGGTGTTGGAAGATTTGAAAAATGATGAAAGTATACACGTTGACAAGGGACAGAACGCTGGTTAGTCGCTGTTATTGTTTGTAAAAATTTGACTTGATTAATGTGGCACATATTTATTGATGTGCAACGTTTTCGTAGGGGATGGCGTGGTTGACGATTTCTCGGATGGTTCGCCAATAGCTAGTTTGTACCAGAAGTCACTTAATCGGCCTCCCAAAAGGATCAGTAAAAGGAGATTGAAAGAAGTAGGATCTTCAGCCATAGACTTTGATGGCATAGAAGGTGTGATTATTATCTTTCTGACTTGTACACTATAACACATGTTAATGTGTTACCGATCTTATTGATTAACATCTGTTGTGGTTGTGGTTGCAGGTGATGTTGCGGGGCAATCAAGCGTAGCTGTTGATGGAAAAGAGTTTGCTGAAACGATGGAAGATGGTGGGAAGTCGTTACAGGTGAGGCGATCTGCTCGACTGGAGATGTTAAAGGATGTTCATGAGAAAGAAGAAAGTTGTGTGACCCCAAAAAGGTGCAAGACAAATATAAAGTGTGATGGGCCAAACACGGATGGTGGTAACGAAACAGGTAAAGTGTTACATGTGTTACCATTTTAAGTGTACGTTTATAGTTAAGTGTATAGATGGCAGCCTAGGAAGAAAACATAAGTACACATTGATGGTAACTTTCTCGATTAGTACTCGAGAAAGTTTATGTCCCTGTAATGTTCATACGGGACTGAAATGTATGGTGTAACACATGTTAACAGATGCTTAACACCTGTTGTGGTTGAAATGTATTGTCTAACATATGTTAAGTTGGCTGTAATATGCGTAGGGGACTGAAATGTCTTGTTTAACATCTGTTGTCATTGCAGCTGATGTTGCGGGCCAAGCAAGCATACCACATGATGGCAAAGAGTGTGCTGAGATGCTGCAAGATGTTGGGAAGTCGTTGCGGGTGAGGAGATCTCCTCGACTGAAAAAGTTAAAGGATGCTCCTGAGCCAGCAGTTGGCTGTGTGACCCCAATAAGGCGTAAGACAAACAGGATGTTTGATGGGCCAAGCACGGATGGGGGTAAAGAAACAGGTAAAGTGTTACGTGTGTTGCCGCTAAGTGTATAGGTGGCACCCTAGGAAGAGAACATAAGTACACATTGATGGTGATTCGTTGTTTGTACACGGACAAAGTTTATGTCCCTATAATATATGCGTACGTGTCTGAACCCATTTAATATTAATGTGATGTTATAGGGGGCAACGAGACTGAGCAGCAACACGGTGATAAGAGTGTTCATGAGGCTGGTATTTCAACTGGGGGTGACTGTAGTATGGGTGGGGCGGAACATATTGAAGGACAATGGAGCGGGGATAAAAGTGATGTTGAACAAGTCCATAAGCCGTTCGGTCTAATGCGTGCGATACTGCGTTTAAAAGCAGCAGCGGCCCATGGTGTGACTGGTAGTGCTTCGTACAATTTCAGATTGTTAGTTTTCTATAATGTGCTATATTGTTTAATTCTGTTTTAACATGTGTGATCTTGATTTGACAGTTGACGGTGGCTTAGGCATGCGGTTGGCAGCAGGACAGGAACCTCCACCTGGAAAAAATGTGGATGAGAAGGACGATGATCAGCTGGCACATTTAGATGCGACTGCTGACAAAGAGGATAAGATTACTGATCAAGTAGACAAAAGTGATGAGATGGGTGTTAAGCTTACTGATGAGGTTGAAGGGAATGACAATGAAGGTAATCTTCAGAAAGCATCTTATTTGTATGGGGTCGACAAAAACTATAGACGCACCACGTTAAGCCTTTTATAAATTTTTCGTGAATGTTTATGCAGCATCAAATAGTAAGACTGAGCATGAAGTGGTGGATGCAACTGATGCAAGTACGTTAGAATGTGGTGGAGTCATCTTTGGACCCTTGGAAGGTGATGTTAGCGACAAGGATGAACAGGTGGTTTCGGACTGCAAAGGCAGGGTGGCTGTAGAGAAGAGTGACCGTGATTGTAAGGGTTAAATGTTTAGGCAGGTTCAAAAAAATAGTAACCTATGCATGAGATGTGATAAGAATGTTTCATGCAGGTTCATATAGTAACACTGAGCATGACGTACTCCATTCAACCTTCGTACCTAATGAAGAGTGTGTTGGTGTGGTGGTTGGCTCTGTGAAAGGAGATACATTCGGTGAATTTGAGGAGGTGGTTAGGGATGGTAAAGGCAAAGCGTCGGTAGAGGAGGGGCAGCCGGATTTTAACGGTAAAAGCTTTTTATGCTATAACATGTGTTAGCTATTAGGTACATTTAGTGTGGTTAACGTGTGTTAATCGTAAGAACAGTGGACGGGGGCGATGCGGCGATTGATGAACGTGGTTTCGATGGGCCTAATTGGAGTCTTGGAATGACACAAATTGGTGGTGAATTTGATGAGTCACAGCAAACCGGTACAGTTTTCTAAAAAATGATTAGGATTGATGGTTTAGTTGAGTCATTTCAATATACTTATTTGCATCGAACATGTAGGTTGCAAAAGTTCAAAGGTGGATGACATGGCTGGGACAGAAACAGCGCTCGAACGTTCCGGTAAGCTTCACTATTTTTGTTTACTGTGAAAGTTTAAAAATTGGTTACAAAGTAACCTGAATTGTTTTTTTTAATACGTGTTTAGGCGATGTGGAGACCACCCCAAAGTTGAGTATGATTATAATGGTAGAACCGGTGAGCTCATATGACCCCGCAATTGCTATCCACAAGGAGCAAGCTGGGGTGGAATTATTTGGTGGTGATGCGAATGACGTGGAGGACAATTTGCCGCTAGCAAACCATGTACGTATGTTAGCTGAATTGGGGGCCCAAAAAAGGAAGCTGCCTTTTAGAGAGAAAGTGGCAGTTGACCCAAATAGATCACCTTACTATATAAGGTCCGTTGACATGGGTCAGCCAATCACTAAGAAGGAGGCAAATCTGTGGGATTACATATACGCTGATGAATCCCCAACGCACTTCCTAAATGGGCATTCTCGTAGGAAGCGGGCAATGGAGGCAAACATGTAAGTAGAACTACCCCAGGGTTTATTGTTGTATAATACGGGTGTAAACCATGAACCCAATGGATCTAGTGAATTGTTTATTTGTTGATTTTTGCCGCAGGAAGGAACAGGGTACGTCGTCAGTTGATGATGTAGATAGCCCGATACACATGGCTGTGTAAGTAGGGGGATGCTGTTAAAAAATGAGTTAAATTACATTAACATGTGTTAAGGTATGGAAGGTAATTTTTTTCTGTATGTATGAAACCAGGGAGTTGTTGTTTCGAAGCCCTTCCCATGTAGAAACGTCTCGGGCTATGTTCAAGAGTTTAAACGCTGGCAATGAGGTATCGGATGGTATTATCGACTGTTGGGCGGAGGTGCTAAACTTCCAAGAGAAACGGAAATCAAGGGAGGCTTACAGTAGGCAATTCTTTGGTACTAAAGTTGTGGTGAGTGATTTGAGTATAGACATTATTTCTGTAGATTGATGTTTTCGGTGGAAAAGTAGTTACGTTGTGCCGAGTGCTTATCCTTATTAATTTCTCTTTTGTGAAAGTTTCCGTGGATGTTAACAACTGAGAAGGGTGGAGTCGAGGCGCGGATGCACAAGTTCCGGGTTGGAATAAAAGGTGGGGTTAACAGCGCTGAAAAAGATCCTGATTTTAGAAAGCACGACATTGTTTTCTTCCCGATCTTGGAGCACAAACATTTTTACTTACTAGTGTTTGAGTTACGGGAACCCGGAATTTATGTTGTTGATAATGATAAAGCCAGACAAGGACAGCCGATAGAAGATAGTGTATACTACCTCCACAAGGACACACCGTATAAGTTTGTAAGTTTTTAAAATAACCCATGTTGTATTCGAGACGTGTTTTTTATATTGAGCATGGCTTGTATATGTATATGCAGAAAGATATGTTTGTGCAATACCTTCGGGAGGTTGGGAATCCGCGAGCCGATGACATTGACTACTGCAACATCCAGCGTATGCCGGTTAGTTGGGCGACAACAACAAACAAAACTGATTGTGGGGTTTTCTTAATGCGTCACATGGAGTGCTACATGGGGAAAAACAAAAGTTTTAACTGTGGGTTCAGCACGAGTGGGGCGAAGAAGATGGCGGAGGTGCGGAAGTTGAGAAAGAGGTATGTTGCGCACATCTTATGTTCGGAGGTGAATGTGCTGCTGCCTAAAATCCAGCAGGATTGCCGGTTAGAGTAACGTGTGTTAGGGGGTGAATGGTCATTACTGTAGGATAGGTGTAGCGTTAAATGTGCCAGCTTTGTTTTGGGAGTGTCATGTACTTTGCTTTTGGGTTGTTGCTTTAAACTTATTGTGGGATATGTGTTTTGTGGGTGTGGCATGTACCAGGTCTTTTGGTGATAGACTGTCTATGCAAATTTTGTCTGACTAAAACTGATGTCTATTAACTTGGTTATTGTATACTCTGAAGAATATTGATGTATTCTTGCATGTGTTAGAATGTTATTGATGTAGTTGATAATGTTTTAAATGAGGCTGTTTTAAATTATATATTGGTAGGTGTAACATTTAAGGAAATGTAAAAATGCTGCTTCCTGTTATGAAGGGGCCCACTATTCTCAAAATGTAGTAGCATTCTTGGAAGTTGGGGAAAGTTGGATGGCAGAAGTCCACTAACATAGGGGTTGGTGGCTAGAAAACAACTTTATTGGAAAAGGAACCATTGCTTTTTTGCCCCATATGGTCACATCAAAGTCAAGTCACAACAACTATATTAAATGTATCATTGATATACCTCTATAAGTAGTGTAATGAAGAACCAAGCCATATTATGTAATAATTGACTACTTCAGTAAACCAAAAAGTTTTAGAGGTTCCAAAGTATGTTAATGTGATGGACACAAATAAAAATAAGGTCACGTCTACACCACCAGGCGTGGAGAAGCTGAATCAAAAGAGGAAGGAAGCATGTGAGGGTCGGTACGGGGCGTCACACCCCCAAAATCCACACGCGAAGTAACACCGCTTGAAGGCGTGACTGACCAGGATCAAGCCACCAATCATATTGAACATATAAGTAATAAGTAAAAGTAAATGTAATCCATCACAATACAATTGGTGTTCAATCAAAAACATAGCATAGGTAGCGGAAGCATAGTTATGAAAATCCAACACAAGTGTTTAGTTTAAAGAGTCATAAAGTTTTCATCAAAACATCCACAATCCGTGCCCACAACAACCACGCCTCCGTGCAAGCTCCAAGAGTACCTATGGTCTTGCAAAGCATGTAAAAGAAAGTCAACAACTAGTTGAGCGAGTTCACAGTAAGTAAGTTCGTTGCATAACTATGCGTTATTAACTAAGCCGTTGTGTAGATTCAATTGGTGGGGGTTTCCCATGTTTGTATTTACTAGTCTAGTTGTACCATAAGTGTTCTTCTTAACCCGAGAACAGTAGTACGTATGAGGTTTACGTAGGCTTTACGTAAGTGCCCTTCTCAACCCGAGGACAGTGGTACGCGGGGGGTTACGTAGGTTTTACATAAGTGTCCTTCTTAACCCGAAGACAGTAGTATGTATGTATGAGTTTACGTAGGTTTTACGTAAGTGCCCTTCGCAACCTGAGGAAAGTGGTAAGTACAAGTTTACGTAGGTTTTACGTAAGTGTCCTGCTTATCCTGAGGACGATGGTAGAAAGTCTAGTAGCAGTGTAAGTACAAGTAATTGTTCAATCCCATTATTCAAAACCCATTCCCTACCCCGGGAATCATATGCCTTGGTAAGAGTGTGAACTCACCTTGGTTTGCTCGGTATGCTAAGTTATGTGTTCACAAGTAATCAGTCACGACCTATAGTACGCACCTATATATATAAAATCAGTTTCGTTCGTAATGACTCGCATGCAAATCTAACATCACATTGTGCTAGGCAGTTAACATCTTGTATCACGCAACAGTTAATCATGTTCAAACAATCCATGTTACACATATAGGTCTTTTGTAGTTTATTCTAATATGACTATCCAGTAATTCACTTAACAGAATTAGCATCCAACAGAACTAACAAACTGACTGGGTTTACTGAACTAACAGAGTTACACAGTTAGTAAGGGTTACACTCTTAACATAGTTGCATATCATAACTGAGTAAATAGAGTTAATAAAATTAATTGATTAACCAAATTAATCAACTTAACTTAACGGAGTAAATAAACTAGTACTGTTATGGGCTTAACAAAATTAACAAAGTTAACAAGATAAATAACTTAACCAAGTTAATAACTAACTAGTACTGTTATGCGAAATCCCTTTTTGGGCCGAAATCACCTGGGCCGAAATCACCTGGGCCGAAATCCCCTAAGGTGTTTTCGTTGGGGTGGAGGGTTTTCGTCAGGCATCATCATCATCGAATACATTCAACAGCAACCCTAAACAACACTACAGTTTTTACGATTTCAACCAACAATCGCTCAATCAGAAGAATCAACATCATCACAACAGACTTTCAACAAGAACAGTTTCTTAATTTCATACCCACATTACGAACCTACCATTTTCAATAGCTTATAATCGATTCACTTAACCACAGGGATTAACAAAGACCAGTTAATAACAGAGATTTAACCCATTTGTTAATCAATCGATGTTCAATCATATGCTCATACATATCTCATGACAGCAGTTAATACAGAATGTCAAACAAACAATCTATGATGATTTCGATCAAACAAACAACAATAGCCGATTACTAACCTAAACCGAAGAGACAACAAAACCGATTGATGTATATGTTCAAGGCTGCCGTCACACACAGGAGGAGAACTCTAGGGTTTGCCGATTGAAAAACTCTCCGTAAAGGTTGTAATAAAAAAAATATATATATAATTCACTACTGGGCCTAAAGCCCATTCTGATTTCGTTGGTCACAAGGTGGACGAAAACACACAAGGTGTTTTCGTGAGTAGGTGATTTCACAGGAGGGGTGGTGTTTTCATATGAGCAGGGGTGTTGGGCCAATGATCCATATTAAACTATACAACCCCAATTAACACAAATTACACTATTATCATACACTCAAATATAATGCACCCCAATTATAAAATATCAATCGCAATACGATTTAACGTTTTACAAATGTAAGTGTTGCGAAACAAACAAGTCGTGTAAACAAACAACATAAACAATTAACGTGCAATTAATGCGAAGATGGAATCTTGGAAAACTCGAGTTGTCACATTATCCCCAACTTGAAAGAAATTTCGTCCCGAAATTTAGCACATGGTTACTGAGGAAGCTCGTTGTGTTGTGTAGTTTACTGGTTTTCCTGGGGTGTCACATCATCCCCCCGTGGATTTGGAATTTCGTCCCGAAATTCTGTAGTAGCTTCAGCCTCAGTAGTGGTTGCACTGTTTCCGAATAACCGGGGATACTTGAGTTTCATTTGATCTTCTCGTTCCCAAGTGAACTCTGGGCCACGACGGGAGTTCCAACGAACTCGAACAAGAGGTATTCTAATGTGCTTGAGGACCTTAACATCCCGGTCCGTGATTTCAACTGGTTCCTCGACGAATCGTAACTGCTCGTCGATAGTGAGCTCCTTCAAAGGAACTATTAGGGTCTCATCTGACAGACACTTCTTCAGATTCGACACGTGGAAAACGTTGTGAACTGCACTGAGTTCTGCTGGTAAGTTCAGTCTGTAGGCCACTTTGCCTATTTTCTCTATGATTTCGAATGGTCCAACGTATCGTGGATTAAGTTTGCCTCGTTTGCCAAAACGAACCACACCCTTCCAGGGTGAAACTTTGAGTAGCACTCGATCCCCAACCAGGAACTCGAGTGGTTTCCTGTCTTTATCGGCGTATGCTTTCTGACGGTCACGAGCTGCCGCCATGCGTTGCCGTATCTGAGCAATCTTTTCAGTAGTATCAACTACAAGTTCTGGGCCCGTGATCTGACTATCACCCACCTCTGCCCAACAAAGAGGTGACCGGCATTTACGTCCGTACAATGCCTCAAATGGAGCAGCTTTAATGCTGGTGTGGTAGCTGTTGTTGTACGAGAACTCCACTAACGGGAGATGTTTTTCCCAGCCGTTGCCGAAATCGATTACACATGCACGAAGCATGTCTTCTAAAGTTTGAATAGTGCGCTCAGACTGCCCATCCGTCTGAGGGTGGTAAGCTGCGCTCATATCTAAACGAGAGCCAAAAGATTTGTGCATTGCTTGCCACAGTTCTGAAGTAAAACGTGCGTCACGATCAGAGATAATAGAGGTTGGCACCCCGTGCCTTGAAACCACTTCTTTTAAGTAGATGTCTGCTAAGGTAGAGAACTTGTCTGTTTCCTTAATAGCCAGGAAGTGTGCAGACTTAGTGAGTCGATCCACGATCACCCAAATAGTATCATTCCCACGTTGAGATCTAGGCAGGCCAGTAACGAAATCCATAGAAATTTGCTCCCATTTCCATTGTGGTATCTCAGGTTGTTGGAGTGGGCCTGAAGGTTTCTGATATTCCGCTTTGACTCTTGCACAAGTCAAACACTTGCTGACGTAAGTTGCTATATGAGCTTTCATGCTAGGCCACCAATAGGTAGTTTTCAAGTCGTGGTACATCTTATCCGAACCAGGATGTACTGAGTAGCGAGACTTATGAGCTTCATTCATTACAAGCTCGCGTAAGTTGCCATAGAGTGGGACCCAAATGCGTTCTGTTACATAGTAGGCGCCGTCTGCCTTTTGTTCTAACCGTTGCCTTGAACCGCGTAGGGCTTCAGCCCTGACGTTTTCTGGTTTCAAGGATTCTACCTGAGCATCTCGTATCTGTGAAGGAAGACTAGACTGAATAGTGAGTTGCAACGCTCGCACACGCCTAGGTGTAGTATCCTTTCGACTGAGGGCGTCGGCCACCACATTGGCTTTGCCCGGATGGTACTTTATAGCACATTCGTAATCGTTCAGTAGCTCGAGCCATCGACACTGACGCATGTTCAACTCTTTCTGCTTGAAAATATGCTCGAGACTCCTGTGATCGGTGTAGATGGTGCACTTGGTACCGTACAGGTAATGTCGCCATATCTTGAGTGCAAAAACAACAGCTCCCAACTCTAAATCATGTGTAGTGTAATTCCGTTCGTGAATCTTAAGTTGGCGCGAAGCATAAGCAATGACTTTATCCCGTTGCATCAACACACATCCAAGACCTTGGATGGATGAGTCGCAGTAGACTACAAAATCGTCCGTGCCTTCAGGCAATGAGAGGATAGGTGCGCTACAAAGTCTATCCTTTAAGTGCTGAAACGCTGTTTCCTGTGTATTACCCCAACGGTAAGCAACACCTTTCTGTGTCAGTAGTGTAAGCGGCTGCGCAATCTTTGAGAAGTATTTGATGAACCGTCTGTAACAACCCGCCAAACCCAAGAATTGACGTATTTCGGTTGGTGTGCGAGGTGCAGGCCAGTTCTTGATCGAATCTACCTTGGACGGATCAACATGAATCCCATCCTTGTTTACCACGTGGCCTAGGAAGTGGACTTCACGAAGCCAGAAGTCGCACTTTGAAAACTTGGCGTACAGTTGTTCCGTTCGAAGGAGTTCCAAAATAAGTCGTAAATGCTGCTCGTGTTCCTCCTGACTCTTCGAATAGATCAGGATATCATCGATGAAAACAATGACAAACTTGTCAAGATAAGGTTTGCACACCCTATTCATAAGATCCATGAAAACCGCAGGTGCGTTCGTTAGCCCGAATGGCATGACCAAAAACTCATAATGGCCGTAGCGAGTCCTGATTGCTGTTTTGGAGACGTCCTCATCCCGGACTCTCAGTTGATGATAGCCTGACCTCAGGTCAATCTTCGAGTAATAGCTCGACCCTTGCAACTGGTCGAATAAGTCGTCGATGCGTGGAAGAGGATAGCGATTCTTCACGGTCACTTTGTTCAGTTCGTGGTAATCGATGCACATGCGGAAAGTACCGTCTTTCTTCTTCACAAATAATACTGGAGCTCCCCAGGGCGAAGAGCTAGGATTTATGAAACCCTTTTCCAAGAGTTCTTGCAATTGCTTAGACAGTTCTTCTAGTTCAGTTGGAGCTAAGCGATAAGGTGCTCGAGCTATGGGTGCTGCTCCTGGAGCTAGCTCGATCTGAAATTCGACCTGGCGATGAGGCAGTAACCCAGGTAACTCTTCAGGAAACACTTGAGGAAAGTCGCGTACAACTGGAATATCCTCTAACTTCTTCTCTTTCATCGATGTATCTGTAACGAGTGCTAATATAGCAGTGTGGCCCTTTCGCAAACACTTCTGTGCCTTCAAAAAGGAGATGATGCCGCTCACGACACCACTCTTATCGCCCTGAACTTCGAGAGGTTCTTTGCCAGAACGGGGAATGCGAATGATCTTCTCTTTGCATAGGATCTCTGCTTGCTGTTGGGATAACCAATCCATACCAATGACGATGTCAAAACTACCCAGAGTTATGGGAATGAGGTCGATAGAGAAAGTTTGACCAGCGAGGATAAGATTACAACCCTGAACTACATGTGTGGCCTCTAGACTTTTACCGTTAGCTAACTCTACGACGTGTTTATTGTTCAAAAGTGTTGGTGCGCGTTTAAGCATTTTACTAACTTTCAATGACATGTAACTGGTATCGGCACCCGAATCGAATAAGACAGTAACATAAAAGTCGTCGAGAAGAAACTTACCCATAACCACATTAGGATCGTTCCTTGCATCACCCTGACCAATCACAAATGCACGACCCCTAGCACCATTGTTGTTGTTGTTTCCCCCATTGTTGTTCCCATTGCCCTGATTATTGTTGTTGTTGTTGTTCTGGTTTCGGTTTAACTGGGGGCAGTGTCTCTTGAAGTGACCTTCTGCACCACAATGAAAACATCCATTGTTACCCTGTTGTTGGTTCTGCTGCGTTTGCTGCTGCTGCTGATTCTGAGTTACAGGCCGTGGGCTCCTACAATCCTTGGCCTCATGACCCATCTTGAGACATCTCTGTCAACGACCCTTGTTGCACTGGCCACTGTGGTGCCTGTTACAATTGTTGCACTTTGGGTGATTTCCTTGATATCTTTTCTGCCCCTGACTACCAGAGGATTGCTGACCCGGACTCTGGTAGTCATTAGTCTTGCGTTGCTGAGCTTGAGACTGAACGGTAGCTGAACCCCTGCTGGAATCCCCTTCCCATTTCTGCTTGTTGTCACTGGGAGTAGCAGGAGTAACTGAAGTGGTAGCGGTAGTAGTAGCGCTGATACGTTTAGGCAGCCTGTTCTGTTCCACTGCCTGATCGGTGAGGCGATGAGCTAACTTGACGATCTGTTGAATGGTGCCAAGATTCGCTGAGGTTACATGACTTTGAATCTCCGGCACCAGACCCTTGAGATACAGTTCGATACGCTTAATGGGAGGGTCTACCATAGTAGGACACAGAATAGCCAACTCATTTGACCTTTGGGTGTATGCTTCAATCTCCGACCCCGTCATCTTCAGATTGTAAAACTCTACCTCTAGCTTATGAATGTCATCACGGCTACAATATTCCTCTTTGATCAATTCCTTGAAATCGTTCCAAGGGGTGGCGTTAGCAACAGCCAACCCTAACATCTGAACTTGCGCATTCCACCAAGTCAGCGCAATGCCTTCTAGAGTAGCAGTGGCGTACTTCACCCTGCGAGCCTCAGGGCATTCGCACATCTCAAAAACGGACTCGAGCTTTTCAAACCAATGGAGAAGTCCAACTGCTCCTTCCGTGCCACTAAAAGTAGTAGGACGACAGTCCATGAAAGTCTTGAAGGTGCAAACAGGTGGCTGACCTCCTGCTTGTGCGGCTGCAAGTGCCGCAGCAACTTGTTTGTTAATCAGAGCCGTCAGCTGGGCTTGAGTCATGTTAATGCGTCCACTCATGATCTTCACAAGTAAGAGAACACAAGTGAGGAGTGCATCGTATCAATACGTAAGTGTGGAATGACAGAAGAGTGTGAGCATACAAGATTTTCAAATAGTAGTTGTTATGTTATCTAAGCATACCATGAGCAAAGTTCTATGTAATCTAGCAAGTAGGCAATAAAACATATACCATATTACCTAGAATGTTGAGTCTTGCACGTGGAGCGAGGCGTCGTTGTGGATCGTTGAACACTGTACAGGTTATAGTCTGGTTTTAATAAAAACTTTTTCCCCTTATAAAACCGAGATCTCTATAACCAATGGCTCTGATACCAATCTGTCACACCCCCAAAATCCACACGCGGAGTAACACCGCTTGAATGCGTGACTGACCAGGATCAAGCCACCAATCATATTGAACATATAAGTAATAAGTAAAAGTAAATGTAATCCATCACAATACAATTGGTGTTCAATCAAAAACATAGCATAGGTAGCGGAAGCATAGTTATGCAAATCCAACACAAGTGTTTAGTTTAAAGAGTCATAAAGTTTTCATCAAAACATCCACAATCCGTGCCCACAACGACCGTGCCTCCCGTGCAAGCTCCAAGAGTACCTATGGTCCTGCAAGGCATGTAACAGAAAGTCAACAACTAGTTGAGCGAGTTCACAGTAAGTAAGTTCGTTGCATAACTATGCGTTATTAACTAAGCCGTTGTGTAGATTCAATTGGTGGGGGCTTCCGATGTTTGTATTTACTAGACTAGTTGTACCATAAGTGTTCTTCTTAACCCGAGAACAGTAGTACGTACGAGGTTTACGTAGGCTTTACGTAAGTGCTCTTCTCAACCCGAGGACAGTGGTACGCGGGGGGTTACGTAGGTTTTACGTAAGTGTCCTTCTTAACCCGAAGACAGTAGTATGTATGAGTTTACGTAGGTTTTACGTAAGTGCCCTTCGTAACCTAAGGACAGTGGTAAGTACAAGTTTACGTAGGTTTTACGTAAGTGTCCTGCTTATCCTGAGGATGATGGTAGAAAGTCTAGTAGCAGTGTAAGTACAAGTAATTGTTCAATCCCATTATTCAAAACCCATTCCCTACCCCGGGAATCACATGCCTTGGTAAGAGTGTGAACTCACCTTGGTTTGCTCGGTATGCTAAGTTATGTGTTCACAAGTAATCAGTCACGACCTATAGTACGCACGTATATATATAAAATCAGTTTCGTTCGTAATGACTCGCATGCAAATCTAACATCACATTGTGCTAGGCAGTTAACATCATGTATCACGCAACAGTTAATCATGTTCAAACAATCCATGTTACACATATAGGTCTTTTGTAGCTTATTCTAATATGACTATCCAGTAATTCACTTAACAGAATTAGCATCCAACAGAACTAACAAACTGACTGGGTTTACTGAACTAACAGAGTTACACAGTTAGTAAGGGTTACACTCTTAACATAGTTGCATATCATAACTGAGTAAATAGAGTTAATAAAATTAATTGATTAACCAAATTAATCAACTTAACTTAACGGAGTAAATAAACTAGTACTGTTATGGGCTTAACAAAATTAACAAAGTTAACAAGATAAATAACTTAACCAAGTTAATAACTAACTAAGCAAATAAACCAACAATGTTACTGAATAACTTCACGAAATCACATGTGACAATTAAGGCTTTGGCGAAATCCCTTTTTGGGCCGAAATCACCTGGGCCGAAATCCCCTAAGGTGTTTTCGTTGGGGTGGAGGGTTTTCGTCAGGCATCATCATCATCGAATACATTCAACAGCAACCCTAAACAACACTACAGTTTTTACGATTTCAACCAACAATCGCTCAATCAGAAGAATCAACATCATCACAACAGACTTTCAACAAGAACAGTTTCTTAATTTCATACCCACATTACGAACCTACCATTTTCAATAGCTTATAATCGATTCACTTAACCACAGGGATTAACGAAGACCAGTTAATAACAGAGATTTAACCCATTTGTTAATCAATCGATGTTCAATCATATGCTCATACATATCTCATGACAGCAGTTAATACAGAATGTCAAACAAACAATCTATGATGATTTCGATCAAACAAACAACAATAACCGATTACTAACCTAAACCGAAGAGACAACAAAACCGATTGATGTATATGTTCAAGGCTGCCGTCACACACAGGAGGAGAACTCTAGGGTTTGCCGATTGAAAAACTCTCCGTAAAGGTTGTAATAAAAAATATATATATATAATTCACTACTGGGCCTAAAGCCCATTCTGATTTCGTTGGTCACAAGGTGGACGAAAACACACAAGGTGTTTTCGTGAGTAGGTGATTTCACAGGAGGGGTGGTGTTTTCATATGAGCAGGGGTCTTGGGCCAATGATCCATATTAAACTATACAACCCCAATTAACACAAATTACACTATTATCATACACTCAAATATAATGCACCCCAATTATAAAATATCAATCGCAATACGATTTAACGTTTTACAAATGTAAGTGTTGCGAAACAAACAAGTCGTGTAAACAAACAACATAAACAATTAACGTGCAATTAATGCGAAGATGGAATCTTGGAAACTCGAGTTGTCACACGGGGTGTGCTACGCAAGAAAAGTGTTTCACAAGAAGCCCGAAGACATGAAAACTGGAGGAGCTTCTGGTGATGATGATTCAGAGAGCAGAGCAAACAATGTAGCTGATGTAGCGGGTGGTTCACAAGAAGCGTCACGCCGTACGGAACACGTTTTACCAGAAGCCCGAGTTTTGAAGGGACTACCAGATGAGTTGGTTAGGTTGCTGACGGATCCAGACCATGAATTATGTTATTGCCCGTTGTGTCCATACTCACCCGAAACAATCAAGTCCTGGTGTTACCATGACCCATGGGAGAGTGAGCGCAGCCCCTCTCCTCTGTACTTTCATGATGAGGATGTTACCACACCATGATGAAAAGCTTCGTAGAGATGGGGGATAAGAAGGGGTAGTTAGGATCTGGTAAGTGGTTAAAGTTGTGATAACCTTTTGACCCTATGTTTGTAGGCCACATACTAACGTCGTTTTCTTGTTCTTTTATTATTAATATTTTTTTTTGGGAATGGGTTGATGTCACGGCTCGGTAGTCGATCCATTGTTTTAGGTGCGGTTGTAACCTAGTAGTAGAATGTGTGGTTAAGTTGGCTAGTTGTGAAGTTTAATTCTATAACCTCATGTGTCTTAATATATAAGTTATTGGTGTGGTTAAAACCTTTTGTGTTGATCCTTTACAGTTAAAAAAAACCCTAGGTATAGGGCTAACATGTGTTAAGCATCTGTTTTGATGCTGTTGTAAAATATAAACCAAAACCACAATTATCCATGCATATAATAATAAGATAGGCCTGTTAATAGCAAACAGAGGTCGTCAAAATTTGGCGTACAAAACATAAAGTGCCGAAGGCCATAAACGTTTTTACAAGACTGGATATGATAAAATGGGATAAAAATAGTTCCACCTTCTTACACACGTAACAGAAAAGGGGAGGATGAAGTTAGAAGACTGTTACATGTGTGTAAGAATGCCAAAAAGATAGAGTTTCCTATATAACCAGATGTGTCTTAATATATAAGATATTGGTGTTGTTAAAACCTTTTGTGTTGATCCTTTACAGTTAAAAAAACCCCAGTTACAGGGCTAACATGTGTTAAGCATCTGTTTTGATGTTGTTGTAAAATATAAACCAAAACCACAATTAACCATGCATATAATAATAAGATAGGCCTGTTAATAGCAAACAGAGGTCCACAAAAGTCGGCCTACAAAACCTAAAGTGCCGAAGGCCATAAAGTTTTTACAAGACTGGATATGATAAAATGGGATAAAAATAGTTCCCCCTTCTTACACACGTAACAGAAAAGGGGAGGATGATGTTAAAAGACTGTTACATGTGTGTAAGAAGGCCAAAATGACGAGAGTCTCCCATTATACAGTACTAGTAAACGAAAAGACAGATTTTAATCAGAGAGAGAGGCACCAGGGGCGGTCTGCCTTTGTTGTTCAGCAGCTGCCTTTGCTGCTTTCATTGCGGCCAACTTAACGCAGTTGCGTGAGTCGTGGTCGTCGACATAAAGACCACAGCGCTTGCATAACCGAAGCTGCTTTGGACGTTTAGGTGGTTTTGTCTTTGCCTTCTCACCGGGTCCAGAAATGCGAGTATGTGTACCACATCCCTTATTGCGTACAACATCTGGATTAGCAACTTTGACTGGAATGTTGATTGGTTGCCCAACTATTTCTTCCATTTCACACTCGTTTGTTTCATTTTGGATTGTACCCAATGGTTGCTTGGAAAGCACATTGATCTTGAAATCCCGGAGTTGGGCAACCAATTTTGACAACGAATCCTCGTCGGTTCTAGCCACATCAACACATTCTGTAACGAGATCAAGGATTTCATTACGCATAACGGACGGTGCGTGTGGGTTGACGCCGTATCGGCTGGAAAGTGGAAAAACCTGTTTTGGGAGGGCATCTCGGCGCCACCTGTCGTTTATGTATTGGGGGGTATCTTTGCAACATTTTTCATTCGATATACGCAAAAGACATGGCGACACAGATATCCGATACATGTGAAATTCCGGCATGAGCAGCTAGCGGAGTGGTCTACAGTGTTATATGTAACCTGTTAGGAACAGAAAGAGCAAAAAAAAGTTGTTATATCTAACATATGTTAGTGGAGTGGTAATAATGAAGTTGCCTAACATGTGTTACCTGATAGACATTTATGATGTTGTTCCTTTTGTCCAAATGAGTGACGTCTAGCAAAAGAGTGGTATTGCTGGAATCGCTTTGGTTTGTGATGTAGCATAAAAACTTCCCTTTAATTATCTCCTTTTGAACTTGCGCGAAAACAGCGTTTGTGTAAATGGCGAACGCGTGCTGCTCTATTGCTAATTCAGCCAAGCCCTTGAACACCGTGGATGAGGTTTTGTACTCAGATACACGTTGCCGATAGCGTTGGCTATCTACCCTATTTTCAAAGCACGTCATAAATTGTACAAGGGTGTTTACGCTTGTTGAGTTGACCTTGAAGGTAGCGTTAGAGCTTTCGCTGCGTGAAGTGGTCTTCATCAAGCAACACATTGGCAGTTCCCTGAAGTAGGCTGGTACCCAAAGATGTTTGATGTTGTACATGTCGTTCAACCAAGTGTGGTCTTGTAGGCCAAATGTTTCTAGGAGGTCATCCCAGCGGGACTCAAACGTTTCTGGTTTGATATAAACATTCCAAACCAACCGGTGAATGCAGGACCGAACATTAGTGTTGTCAAGAAGGTCCGCGGAGATCTGGTATATTAAATAGTTACTAACACATGTTAGATTAAACAGTTTAAAAACACATATAAGTCTATGATGTTGAATAACACATGTTAAAGGCTAACAATTTAACTTAACCTTGGAGGGTAGTTTTTTCATTATATGCCACATGCATAGACGGTGGCGTGATTCAGTAAAGACCATAGGAACAGCTTGAAGCATGGATGGGTCTTGATCACTCAGCACGAGAGTTGGTTGAGTACCGTGTGCCTTCAAGAAAGCCTTAAGCAACCACACATAAGATTCAATGGACTCGGTAGATATCAAACCCGCACCAAATGTAACACATTGGAAATGATGATCCACACCCGTGAATGGCACAAAAACCATCTTGTACCTATTAATAAAAATGGATTTGAGGTTAACAAAATGTAACACTTTTTTGGTTTGGTTTGTATACTTGGATATCAGGCCTAACACATGTTAAAGGGGGGGCTAACCTGTTAGTGCTGTAAGTCGCGTCAAAGGCGAGGACATCGCCAAAAGCTTTGTAGTTTAGCTTTGAAATCTCATCAGCCCAGAATACAGAAGACAACTTTCCATTTGATACAGTGTAATCAAAATAGAAGTTGGGTAGGTTGTCAAAGCGCTCACGCAAGTGTTCAAGGAAAACTTGTGCGTCGCGTTCACCAATAAAAATTCGCAACTGGTGGCTAAAATTTTTAAAATCCACCGGAGTCCCATTGACATTGTGATGCCCCCCTTTTAAAGCTACAAGACATCTATAAGCTCTCATGGGTCCGATACGGTTTAGACTCATATTGTGAATGAATTGTTTGGTGGAGAATGACAGCTTCCGTGATATCTTGCTAAGATCACGGTTGTAATTCTCAACAAGTTCATGATTGTGAATATCATTGAAACTCATAACTGTGTATGTATCATTAGAGATTGAGACTAGAATGCTTGCCTTACAGTCACACCATGTGAAGTTGGTTTTCCTAGACTTTACAGAAGATTCATCAAGTGTGTCAAAAGTCCTCTTGCGTTGTGGTTTCCCGTATTTTGAGCATCGAAGATACTTGTGTGTGGGAATTCCATTCCAGACTTTAGTTTGGCCTTTTTTAACAGAAAAACCAGCTTCAAACGCATAAAGTTCATACATGGAAAGAACAGCCTCAAATGTTGGATAAGATTTCCTACACAATGGTATGAACTTATCAGCGACGGTAGGAATCCAGTAACGGGTTCCCTGAGGGGTATCAAAAACGAAGTATGGATGCACTGGCCCTGCATCATAAAACGAAAAGGTTAGGAATCTGGTATATGGCAGGACAAAAGGTTAGAAGTCTGGTATATGAGTATAAAGTGGCCCTGTGATGGTCCAGAACCATCACCCGGCATGTGAGCGTAGCCAGAATCTTGGTATGCTACATATGAACATTATGCAATATGTTTGAACTATGCCATATCTGGGGAAGAAAAATCAAAACGAGTGTATAGAAAAACAAACCTTGATCAGTATCCATAACCTCGTCAGAATGGAAATCGCTGTTCATGAAGTTGTTGGATATCAGAACATCCGGTGATCTAACAGGGTCTTCAGATGATCGAGAACCATCAACAGGCATGTAAGTATATACAGAAGCTTCGAAGGGAACAGCTGAACATTGCCATGCAGTATATTTGGATTATTCCATTAAAAAATGTCAAATAACACAAAAAAAACATAGATTCGAGATAGTTAACTTAGATAAAGAGACAAACCTTGAGCATTTAATTCTTCGTCAGTTTGAAAGTCACTGCTAAGGAACCTGTTGGGGAAACTATGGATCGGCGACATTAACTCGGAGGTTGGTGGATTTGTCTCCATGGACATTAATGGAGAAAGCATAATTTGGTGGAGAAGATGATAATGGATCTTCTTTTAATGAAGATATAAAATAAAATGAAATACTATAAATGAAATATGGGGTGGCTGATTTTTTCAAATGAGTTGATGGGGCATTAAATGATCATGTCAGATCAAATTGGGAAAATAACTTGGGTTGGGAAATTACTAATATAACCTTGAAAGCAAAATGGATTAGGAAGGGACTATGGCCACGTGGATAAATATAGTCCACAAGTAGAGTTTGCTAAGTTTTTTAAAAAAATGGGGTTTTTGTATAGCATTGTCCTATATATATATATATATATATATATATATATATATATATATATATATATAGTGTGAGGTTCATTGGGGAACGCTAAAAAAGTGGGGAACCGACTCAAATGAACTCCGATTGGACTCATTCTAGCGGCGTTGGAACCGTCTCGTCGAACCCTAACTAGGATCTCTTAACCCTAAACCCTAAATCATAACGCCTAAACCCTAAATATATTAGGGTTTGACTTTTAGGGTTTAGCTTTAGGGTTTAGCCTTAGGGTTCAGGGTTTAGCTTTAGGGTTTAGGGCTTAGCTTTAGGGCTTAGCTTTAGGGTTTAGCTTTAGGTTTAGCCTTTAAGGTTTAACTTTTAGGTTTATAGTTTAGATTTTACGGTTTAGCTCATGTTTTAGCCTTAGTTTTTAGCTTTAGGGTTTAGAGTTTAGGAGTTAGGATTTAGGGTTTAGGGTTAAGAGATCTTAGTTAGGGTTCGACGAGCCGGTTCCTACGCCACTGGAATGAGTCCAATCGGAGTTCGTTTGAGTCGGTTACCCGCTGTTCCCCACTTTTTTAGTGTTTCCCAATGAACATTCCCCTATATATATATATGGGGTAACTTTGTAGAATAGTAACCAAGTTTTAAAAGTGTTCTAATTAGGTCACTCAAGTTTCAAAAGTGTTCCAATCAGGTCACTCAACATTCATTTTTCATTAAAATTAAGGGTCTTTTCATCCATTTCATAAGTAATCATGGTAATGTGGATTTTTGTTTCTTTTTTCCCTTTTATTTGATGCTAACTTTGAGTGATGACGTGAATTGTAACTTGTTTTTTTAAATTTTAATGTAGTTAAAGTGTTTTTATTTTTAATAAATATAATTTCATATATTAGAATAATCCGATCCCAGCATCTTATTCTTCATTTTTTTCTTGACACATAGAAAAAAGGACATGACTCGATTTGAATGTTAAGTTATCTAATTGGGACAAAAACGATACGAGTGACCTAATTAGAACACTTTTGAAACTTGGTTACTATTCTGTGACATATATAGGGAGAGGATCATGAGAAAACTACATATAAATGAGAAAACAAGAAAACTAACTAAAAAAAACTAAAAAACATACCAATTTTTTTTTTTACAATTTTTTATAAAAAAATCGCTAGTTTTTATATATAAAAAAATTCAAAAAAAAATTTGTTGTACTGCACATGTGCATTATATGTGTACTACACATGTGCCCTATATCCGTAACAGTGCACATGTGCAATAAAACAAAAAAGAATTTATTTAAAAAAAAAAATTCCATGCATAAAAACCTGCGATTTTTTTATAAAAATTTAAAAAAAATTGGTATGTTTTTTAGGCTTTTTTAATTAGTTTTTTGGTTTTCTTATTTAAACTAATTTTCTCATGATCCATCCCCAATATATATATATATAGGGAGAAGATCATGCGAGAACCACCTCTTATTGCGAGAACCGCGAGAACCAATGTGAACACAACCAAAAATGCCTAAAAATCACACAAAAATTATTTTTTTTAATATTTTTTATGTAAAAATCGCTACTTTTCGAAGCAAAAAAAAAAATAATTAAAAAAATTTTTTATTTTTTTTTTGCCACTAAAAGTAGCTATTTGAGCATAAAAAATATTAAAAAAAACAAATTTTAGTTTTTTTTTTATTTTTTTTAGATTTTTTTAGGTTTTTTGGGGGTTTAGTTTTTAGCATTTTAGCTTTGGGGGGGGGGGGGGGGTTAGGTTTTTTTTAGGTTTTTTGGGGGTTTTAGTTTTTAGCATTTAGCTTGAGAGGGGGGGGGGGGGTAGGTTTTTTTTTTTGGGGGGGGGGGGTGGGGGTTTGGTGTTTTTAGGTTTTTTTAGCTATTTTAGGTTGTGTTCACATTGGTTCTCGCAATAAGGGTGGTTCTCGCATGAACTCCTATATATATATATATACAGGGTAGGTTAATTTGTGAACAACCCCTTAATAGTGAACACTAGTGAACTAATCCTAGACCTTGATTATCAATACACAAGTGTATATACAACTGTAAATCAATGGTCAGGATTTGATGATTAAAATACACTGGTATATTTTACGATTTGATGATGTATATCAATAGCTAGGATTTGTTCACTCAGTTCGGAAATAGACTGTTGTTCACTCTAGAACTCCACCCTATATATATATAGAGGCCGGTTATCATACAAATCCTCTAATCGTACATTATGTACGCGTCGTCTACAACCGTCGGATCATCTTTTTTAAACAGCGCGTTTTTCTATTAAATTTATCAACATATGATTCATAAAAAAGAAACCGCCAAGGTTAAAAACGTCAAATTTAAGATCAAAACACCTGATACGGCAAACAAAACCTCAAAAATCATAACGAAAGATCGTAAATCAAAACCAAAGACGAAATTATAACAATTAACAAAAAATCGATCGATTCTTATTCACCAAATCTTTCGATTCCTATTCATCAAATTCTTTTGATAAAATGAACTTCTGATAAATTTAGAAATTCTGTATGCACTGACTATCGAAGAAGATGATGCAGTTTGACAAATCATGTGCGAAAACGTCCACAATACAAATGCGAATTCGGTGTAAAAATGAACTCTTTGACATTTCATATAGTTTGCGAATTTCATATGATGCATATGCGATATCAGTAAAAAGTTAAGAATTATTTGAGATTTCATATAGTTTGCGAATTTCATGATAATGCACATGCGTTTTCAAACACTTACAAAATCTCTTCATATAGTTTGCGATTTTAGATAAATTACAAATGCGATATCATAGAAAATGATATTTAAATGTATGTTTCTTACAGTTTGCGAATTACTTTCAAATCAAGTGCGATTTCGTATAAGGAAGAGTGCAAAATTTTTTTTTTTTAAAAATACTTTGTAATAAAAAATACAAAAAAAAAAAACAAACTACCAATCTTAAAAACTAAAAATGATATTATTTTATATACAAAAACTTAATTTATTAACGATGTGACTATTATTTGACATGTAATGATGAGTTTTACAATGAATACTACTGAACTTACTACCCTACCTATATAATAAATTTACTATATTAATATAAAAAACCTTGATAACTACCTTCCATATTAAGACATAGAAGACCAAATAAAACACACACAAAAAGACACAGACAACAAAAATGGCATCTGAAGATATAGAAAAAATCAAAACCATTGCAATCAAAGAGCTATTTTCAAGCACTGATGTCACCTCTTCTCATCTGATTCTTGATGTGCAGGGCAAAATCCTTGAACAAATCAAGAACAATCAAGAAGTATGGGAAAAGCTACTTCAAGAACCACCATCAACATTCAGAGACAGAGCTTTGGATCACCTAAAGGAGCAATCTCGATCTGATGACTTGGCCTTCTCTTTCCTAACAGATGCTCTGAACACTGTGAAGGAGAAGATGAAGTTCAGCTCTTCTGCACGTGACAAAATCATTCTCTTCAAGTAACTAATTTATATTTTTAATCCTTTTATGGTTGTGGCTGTGTTAGACAATAACTATTATTTTGGATATATGTTTTGAACAAATCTTATGCTTTAATATAATTTAAAATCGCATGAATGAATTAGGGATCTTTGCCACAATAACATAAAAAATAAAAGATAACTCAAAATCGCATGTATTAGACAAGAAATCGCATGTGAAAAATCATATAAAGTAAATATAAAACTGATGCATATAAAATCGCATGTTTATACTACTAAAATCGCATGTGAAAAATGATATACATAAATGAATTTAAAATCGCATGTGTTCCGTGTAAATCCGCATTTACATTTAAAAACCATTACTCATCCTCGTCATCTTCATCTCCAGACACCTCTTCCCACTGATCTTCATCAGATCCATCATCACTAATGTAATCTTCAAAGTCATCTTCCTCTTCGTCGTCTTCACCCACATTGTCTTTGTCTCTCAAACCATCTTCAATCTGGACACCCTTCTTCTTCTTTTTTTGCTGTTTACCTTGTTGTTTGCCTTTCAGCTCCTCGCAAGTCCGAATGTCATGACCTTTTTCATTGCATACACTACATGTCCTTGACCTTTTCCCTTTGCGGCTGATCATTTGTTCCTTCTTAGATAAAATCCTTCTATGCGAGCCGCGGCCTTTGTTTCTTATACCAGCCGGCACACGAACAGTAGGGGGGCATTAGTTACTGGTTGTTGATAACCAATCAACTTTGAAAATCGGTCAAATTTTGGATCAAGTTGCTTGGTTATTCGACTCTGATCAACTCTCTCTTTAAGCTGCATCATTTGATCCCTCACTAAAACAAGTTGATCAAGGTCGGAAATCAAATTACTAACCAAATACTCCCCTGTATGAATGATTTCACGAGCAATCCGTTTAGCCTTGTGTTGCACATCCTTGCCACCCACATTTAAATTGTACTTCACATTCAACTCATTCGGCACCACATCCGTCCATCTCTTCATAACATATTTGTTTGGTATTTCTTTAACACCAAACATCTTGAAAAGAAAATAGATGTGTTTGCATAGCAGCCCATACTGCTCAAAACGCAAACAGCTACACTGTGCAGTTACATCATTTTCAAGATTCTTGAACCACACCTAGCAAAAAATAACCAAAAAAAAAAAAAAGATTTAAAATCGCATGTATAAAGATAACAATTTCGCATGTTTAAATAATCATGTAATTAATTAAAATTAATATCGCATGTGGAACATAACAATTTCGCAAATCTAAAAAAGTTAATGTAAAGTAAATAAACTAAAATCGCATATGTAATGTAAATAATTCGCATATCTAAAAAAAATGAAAAATACCTCCAATAAACCATCACCATGTGCTGTAAAGTCCTTCAATAATATTCTGATACGTGGACCTTCAACTTTGGTGTCCATCGGCAAACATTCGGAGATTGTTCCATGAATCTCTGATTGCTGATCAAAAAATATAGACCTGGTGTAGATCTTAGCAGCATCTTTTTCCAATGTAGTTCGACTCCAATCAGCTGGCTCAGTATATCTTGAAATATGATCATTTTTTCTATGATTGAACCTTTGAACATCCATTGCCCCATCAAAATGATTCATAAACTCTACGAGTGTGAGTTGTGAATTAGCAACCTGACAAAAAAAGTGGTTCTCACTCTCTGATCTTGAAGTTGTTCTCATAAGACCTAACATTGGCTCATGCCGGTAAAAAGCCGGAATCCACATGGATCTCATCCCAAACATATCATCAATCCATTTGTTTTCAGTAAGACCAAACTCAATCATCACCAACTTCCACTGTCTCTCGAATTCTTCGGGCTCAATCGAATCGGTCCAAACAATGTCGCACATTCTCCTTTTAAACTCGTCATTATTGCACAACTCGTGCCCAACCTTTAACAATAAATGCATTTTATATCAGTCTATTACAAAAAACTATAATAATAAAAAATAACACCAACAAAAACACAAAAATGTTACATGCTCTACCTTATCTGCCACTTTTTTCATAATGTGCCACATACACAATCTGTGTCTGCTACTAGGGAAAACCTCCTCAATAGCCTGTTTCATAGCAGGGTCTTGATCCGTCACTACAACATTAGGCTGCCGACCAAATGACTTTAAAAATGAATTTAGAAGCCATTTATATGATTCAATACTCTCTGATGCCAACAACCCAGCTGAGAGTGTTACATTCCGACAGTGGTTGTCAATGCCTGTGAACGGAACAAACACCATCTTGTACCTAAACAACAAATGCGAAATCACGTTTATTATATGCGAAATAATGAAAATCAAATGCGAAACCAGGAGAAAAAAGGCATGCGATATATTCAATACAACTCTGTTTTCTACACATGCGATATTGAACCCTGATTAGCAGACAAAACATGCGAAAAATCAGTAACATTGTCTTTTGAAACAGTTACCTGTTTGTCTTGAAGGTTGCATCGAACGATATCACATCGCCAAATTCCATATAGTTAAGCTTGCATAAACCATCAGCCCAGAACAACCCAGTTAAACGTTTGCCATCATCAACAGAGTATTCAAACGAATAATCAGCTAAATATTCTTTTTTGTCAGTCATCCTATTTATAACCATGTCAGCGTCAGACTCTCCTATATAGTTGTTTATCCGCTTCCTAAAATTTTTGCAATCATCAACTGTGGCGCCAACGTTCTCGAAACCACCATAACGTTTCCTCATTATATGGAAAGCTTTGACAGGACCAAGGTTTAAAGTGCCTAGCTCCCATACCATCTCCTCCTGTACATCTGACAATTGTCTATAAGCTGGGAGCATGTGAATGTCATTTTCACAAACAAACTTATGGTTATGACCATCAACAAATCTCTTGACTGTATATAATCTACCGTCCACAGTGCAAATCATAAGTTGAGCTTTGCATCCAGTCCTAATAGTCCCCCTTTTCCTTGTTTTGAATTGCTTTTTTGCCTTGGAATTATCATCAATACACACAGGCTTATGTCCCTCTTTAGAACAAACCAAATACTTAGTTTTGATTATACCACCGCTGTATACTTCGCCACCTTTCCGAATAGAAAAACCAGCTAACTTAGCATATGATTGATAAAACGCATATGCTTGTTCAATGGAGGTAAATTGCATTCCAACAACAGGTGTAGCTGATGCCTGAACCTCCGGAGTGTAAACCCTTTCATCTACATGAATCAAAATAAAAAACATAAAAAAGTCATATAAAACACATGCGAATTAACTGATCAAAAACATGCGAAATGATGATATTGAATAATTGAATTACATGTGCGATTTATTATATAATCAAATGCGAAATTTATAAAAAACAAACCAAATGCGAATTGTATAAAGTAATAACATGCGAAATTAACATGTTGTTCTCAAAAAAAATACAAAGGTGAAATCAAAACATTCAAACTAGAAAAAAATCAGCAATGCTACGATTAACCAAAAAACAATTATACGAACAATTTAGATATCTGAATTAACATAATTACCAATAGAAATCTCGTTTGCAGCACTTGAACTTGAAACTGGAATTGGAATTGGATTTGCAGGTCGCGGATTTAAAACATCCTCAATCGAAACTCTCTGATACGCAGATAATTGAGCATGATCACCGATCGGTCGATTTTCTTCAAAATCATCTTCTGTTCGTCCAGTGCTACTCTGTGGATCCATCGAAAATAGACAAATTGAATTAAACCCTAACACGTACGACCGAAAACTGCAAATTGTGAATTATGGAAAATTTGAAACTGATTTGAATAATAATTACCGGGATATCAGTGTAACGAACTTCTCGCTGAATGAACGAAGAGACGAATTTGCCCTCTAATGGTTATGTTAATTGTCTGATTTAACCTTTTTAAACCAAACTGAATCGGGACACGTGTACGGCTCACAGTATAGCGTACATAATGTATGATAACCATATTTGTACCATACTCTTTACCTATATATATATATATATATATATATAGAGAGAGAGAGAGAGAGAGATTAAATAAAAATTTCATTTTGCCTAAGCAGGATGAGAAGAAATTTTAACCATTCATTTTTCAAATCAGTGGTTAAGATGAAAATGTAAGAAAAAAGAGGAGTGTAAGGGTATGTTGGGAAAAAATCTTATTTATTGACTTTCTCTATCCACATGCAAGGCACATGCATATTTTATACTCATTTTTTAAATGTTCATAACTTTTTATACAATATTATTTTTTTCATAAAAATTTCACCATAAAATCGAGCATCTTTTTATCTTTAATTTGAGTACCATATTGCTATATGAAATATGACGACTAAAAAACCCCACAAAAATGTGTTTTATTTCTATGTTGTATAACATTTTTTTGTACTGGAATCTTGTATTATATTTTTATGCTAAATTTTTTGCTAGATTTTGTGTGCTGAATTTTTTTTATTGTATTATATTTTTTTGCACTTGATTTTTTTGCTAGATTTTTTGTATTGAATTTTTTTTGTTATATTTTTTATAAAACAAAAGAGGTATCACATGTCATTTTTACAATCCTATTTATAAGGACCAAAATGTTTTATTACCAAAATGTCCTTCCTTTCTACTTATAAGGAGTGTCACATGTCATAATCACAATCTTTCTTAGACTACTTAGGCAAAATCCACTTTTTGGTGGATTCTTCTCTTATATATATACTAGGTTAGAACCTCATGTATTACGCAGGTTGAATAAATATATTTGTATATACTAAATAATTAAAAAGTTATATTTTTAAGAAACTCATGTATTGTACAGACTGAATAAATGTAATTTTGTATACCAAATGATAAAAAATAGTTGTATCTTTAGAACCCCTATGTATTATACGGGTTGAATAAACGTAATTTTGTATAATAAATAAGAGAAAAAATACATCTTTAAAAACCTTGTGTATTTCAGGGTTGAATAAATTTAATTTATATACCAAATAATAACTATAAACAGTTTTATTTTTAAAATTCTCGTGTATTACACGGGTTGAATGTATTATATATGTAATGTTGTATAATAAATAATGAAAAGATTATATTTAAAAAAAAACCTCGTACATTACATGTGTTGAATAAATTTAATATTATATACTAGATAATAAAATAAGTTATATCTTTAAAAAAATTAACGGGGTTTTATATTTATATGTATTGTAAACATTTTTAGAAACTTTTATGTATCAGAACTAGGTTAAGTGGGGTTTTTATAGAATAAATAAAGTTATTGATTTTTACAGTGCTAAACTACGTTTTATCACAAACACGTATTATTATTTTATAAGTTAAAGCTTCTAATCATGTGTAATACGATACTTTTTAAAAGCGACTAACTGTCAGCCAAGCAGTAATCTTGTCGAAATTACTCATTTTAAGTTTTAACTTCTTATCAATCTTTTATTTAATGTTTTGAAATATTGGCTATCAGGTAAAACTAGTCAGAAAAGCTAATTAAATTTTTAAAAACCTTAATGTGAAGGAACCTTTTTTATAACTAAAGTTACATTTTACATCTCCTAACATAATTTTAACTTTATTATTATAAAAGTAATACAATTATAATTTTAAATCTAGTCGAATGAAACTATTTCTTAATCATGATTCATAAATATCAATTTCGCAGTTTTTGGAAACCTTGCCAAAAAACAGATAATAATAATAATAATAATAATAATAATAATAATAATAATAATAATAATAATAATAATAATAATAATAATAATAACCGATTGCAAAAAAAAAAAAAAAATCGAATACTTCTCGTGCAATCATTTCCTAATTTAATCCAAAATGCTTAATTTGGTTTAGGTAGGTGAAATTACTTTTTTTTTTGAAAGACAAACTTCATAAACCACAAAAAAACAAAGGCAATCTCCAAGGCGGAGACCCCTAAAACCAACAATGTTACGTTACATCAAAATTAAATCTTTGTCAATCCCTCCAACCCACTACACCCTTTTTACATCTACTAGAAAACCATATATAACCCAAAGCTTTTATATCGGAGACAATTTCAACAGCGTTCCGATTATCATCCTGAAAGATCTTTTCATTCCTTGCCTTCCAAATCCGCCAACAGGTAAGAACGAGAATACCATGCAAAGCCATCTTCTTTACCGCCGACCATGAAGAGCTCGAGTATACTTGCATTATGTCTTTCACCGAAAAGAAATCAAACGGAGGAAGTTTAATCCAACTAGCAATACCGTACCAAACTCCATTAGCCATCCTACACCCGGTGAACATATGATCCACACTCTCGTCCTGATCGTCATAGAAATTGCACAAAAGACTCCCACAATTTATATTCCGCCTTTGTAACGCTTTCTTTGTAGGAATCCAATCCATCAACATTCTCCACATAAAAATATTACACTTAATCGGGATCCATTATTAACCCATCATAACATGTGACCATTTATTAACCTGGGTTATGGATGGTGTAAGTCGCATGAGCCAAAATGGTTAGATAAAGAGACAGTGGGGGTACAGATGACAAAAGTTTCTTTTTTAAGCTAATAGGGTAAACGTAATATAATCACAGGGGCCGAAATCGTAATTTACTCTATATTGAAATTAAAATCTGCTCCCCTAAACAGCTAACTTAGGGGTTGTCAGAGCCGTTCCAACGTTTCTTGAGGCCCTAAGCAAACTATAAAGGCGAGGCCTCATCGAATTAGTATAAAGAAAACATCGAAAATCTCAATCGCAAACACAATATCAAAATTCAAAGATTCAAGGTATCATTTAGAGTTTTAGGGCAAACAGTGATTTCTCCGCAATAATTTCTCCTAAGTTCACCTCCAATTTTATATAGATATTATTATAAACAAAATAGCCGTTAACCATTGCGACACCAAAATTCACCAAATTTCACCTCAAATTTCTCCCCAGTCAGCGATATCATTCATCGGAATTAACATATGTGACGTTACAGTAAGCTAAAATGACGATGTCGGCCTAAATTAATTACGAATTACATATTGCTTGAAGTTGGAATTGTGCCTCTTTTATTTTAAATTAAGTTTTTCAATTGAGCATCGCAATAAATATAGTTTTTGTTTTGTTCATTTAGGCCTAATACAATAATACACAAATACTATATAAATATTTTTTTTTTTTAAATTGAGGCCCTATTTTCCGGAGGTCCTAGGCCGTTGCCTAGATTTGAAAGCCTCTAGGTCCGGTCTTGGGGGCTGTGTGTTTACATTTTAATGAGACTCTTAATTATTCAGAACTCTTACTGGTTCAACACTTAATGGTTCAGACTGTTTGTTTCACAAGCAAATGTCTGAACAGTTTAGACATTTGTCTTTGAATGGTTAAGCATTATACCGAGTCTGAATGGTTAGGACCTCTAATCTGAATTGGTCAGACATTTTCCTCTGAACGGTTATCCATTATACTGGCTTTTAGTGGTTCAGACATCTTACTGGTTTATCACTTAATGGTTCAGACCTCTTACTGGTGCAACACTTAACCATTCAGAAGAAGTTGCCCAACAGTCCCTTAGTTATTTAAGAAAGTTTTTAGATTGTAACTTTTTGCAACTTTTATTTTATCAAGTTAAGTATGTCTTATTATCCGGTAAGTAACTCTGTTAACTAAGTCACGTCAATTTTCTTGTTAATCATGTCAGATTATTGCCCATGGCATTATAGCCAGTGGCATATTGGGGGTGAGATAAGGCTTAGGGATCGGGTTCGATTCTCACAATGGGGGGTTTCACAGATTTATTAAGTTTACTTCTAAATGGCCTTGGGTTCGATTCTCACAAGGGGAGATTTCACAGATTTATTGAGTTTCCTTCTAAATTAGTGTATTGGCATTATAGCCTAGTGGAGATGGATATGATCTGATGGTTCCACTCATGGCACAAAGATACTTTAGTGATACGTCAGTAATCATATTTTGCCATTAAAAAAATTATGTCGAATCATTCTTACTGTAAAACTATTTAGAGAGTGTTTGGGGTTGAGTTTTGAAGGAGATTTTTAGATTATTGAGTTTTGAAATCGCAAATAATCAGTTTTGAGTGTTTGGGTAAAAAAAATAAAAAATTGATTATTTGCGTTTAGAAAGTTACAAAACGCAGTTTTCCAAAAGCAGCTCCCCCCCCCCCCTACTACAACAAAACGCAGTTTTCCAAAATTGATTATTTGCTTTTAGAAAAGTATTTTCACTTGTTTATTTTTTTAAATATATATTTGCCAAACACTCAAATAGTTGATTATATGGTGATATCAAGCAACATAATTAAATCCAAACACTATCTTTCAACATCATATTTTGTTACAATTAATTATCTGATTCTGATTATTCAAAACGCATAATCTATTTTCAAAACTCAACCCCAAACACCCTCTTAGGGTGAGCGGGGCACCTTCGGTGACCCCATTCGGTGACCCAAGTCACCTTAGGGGAACACCGCCGCCATCGGTGCGGTGAGTGAATTCGGGGAGCAAGATCGGGGAGAAGTCACCGATGAAGGAGAGGGGGAGATGGTGGGCCACCCACTTTTCAAACCAATCAAATCATTTCTTTTTTTTTCTTTTTGAATAAAAAAATAAGGGGAGTTAAGAGGGGAGTCGCGCCATCAAATTGGGGTGTGAGGGGAGTTTAAGAGGGGAGTTGACGTGACATAACCTGATTGGGTGTGCGTAAGAGAGGGGACTCCCCTCTTAGGGGAGTGCCCCGAGTACCCTTAGATTTAATAGTCCTACACATGACGTGTCAGTTTAAACATATCCGTATTAGTGATTAAGTGAGTGACACATTTATTTAAATGTCTTGTGTTCCGGTTGAAAAATCAAATTAAACGTATTGTGTCAAACACAACCTGTTTAAATCATCACGACAAGTTTTGCAAGTTGCATTTAGCTTCTATATTCCTGACTTGCATGTGATAATTTATTCATCGAAAAGGTACGTTAACGTTACAGAATCCACCGCAGGGTAGGCAAACAACCTCCAAGCAACTATTTTACAATCAACCACATGCAAACTTGACCCAACCCATAAAAATCACACACAATTGTAGTAACACAAGATCATCAGAAAAGATATAAATCAAATCAGATCATGAGGGTTTACGCACTACTTGTGATGGTACTCGGTGTATCTCGGGGATCCGTTGAAGGCGTAAAATCATATCCCTTTGATTGGTCATCGGACGATTGAAACATATTATCCATCATGTTCACCACTTCACACATTTTTGGTCGTTTACTTGACTCATCCGATAGACACTTCTCTGCTATTCGCCACAATTGCATCATCTCCTCGATATTATGACCCCTCCTTAATTTCACATCAAAAATCTTATCCTTTGGTTCCTCGGATGCAACCAACTCAACCAATGAGGCTTGCGCTGGATTTTTGCCTGTTAAAAGCTCCAATAACACAACCCCAAAGCTATATACATCAGATTTGAATGTGACTTCTCGGATATGGTGAACTTCTGGGGCCTGGTAACCCGTAGTATGATAGTCAAGGGATCTTGACTCGCTAAAAAGCGTGTTGAGACCATAGTCGGACAAGGAAGCTACGTTGTTGGTGTCCTGTTGAAGGAGGATGTTCGATGATTTGATGTTGCCATGAACAATTGATTTACCGTCTTCATGTAAGTATGCAAGTCCCCTAGCGGCACCCAGAGCAATCCTCATACGATGGTCCCAATCGAGTTGTGTTTGTTCTGAAGGTGTACTTTCTGCAAAACAATCACTTGCGCCTCTTTGATCAATATTGGTACTATCATTTACAAGCTTAAACTACATAGTATTAGTAATTAGTAATAATACAAACAACATTATTTATTATTCAAAGATGGCCTCTCGTGCATTGTTTGTAGAATGTGATCATACGGAAAAACAGAAACATAAAGACAACACATTTCAGAAGATTGTGGCCACCAAAACACCAGGGGCAAATATAAAAACATTTTGAGCAATTATTGTACATTAATTCTAACACCATAATTTAATTATTAATTAGAATAAGAGAGAACGCTGATGATGAAAGGGTAAACATAAATATGTCCAAACCCATCAACTTATTGTATTTTGACATATGGGGCTGATTTGTATTCATGTGTGCTAATGGCTTAATATTAAAAGATATATGGGCATATAATTGTTAACTACAGTTAAAAAACAACCAAGTAAATCAGTGAAGGTAGTTGGTTTGCTCAGAATAGGGATGATAATGGGACATGTGTATTGATAATTTAAGTCTCATACTTAATTGTAAAATTATGTCCTATACCCAACCCAATACTCGTCGGGTAATTAGGATTCCGTGGTTATTGGATATACCCGGCCATTAGTTTGTCAAAAATACCCGTTGAAATTTTCAAGTACATCTTTTTATGTCCATCCTAAATTTTATATAAATTTTATATTTCTAACATCTACAATAAATTAAAATATCATGATAAATTATATGCATATTTTCATCCCCTTAAAATGTTTAAGGTATTTAAAATACGTAAATTTCATGATTATATAAATATTATTAAAATATAATTATGTACTTCGTAGAATACAAATATAAGAAAAATATCATCACTATAAATATCTCGAAACAAAGAGTTCATGTAATGAAGTTAAGTGAATGTTACATTTCTAGACAATGGTTAAAGGAAAATAAAACTAAAATTTAAAATGTTCGAGTATGTGGTTCGGGTAAACAAGTTTATGGTTTTAGGTAATTGGATTGGGTATCCCAACTTGACAATGGTTACAGGAAAATAAAACTAAAATTTAAAATTTTCGAGTATATGGTTTGGATAAACATGGCTATAGTTTTAGGTAATCAAATTGGGTATCCCATACTTGCCCCAAACCCGCAAAAGATTTTTTTTACAATCTCATACAGTGACACCTAACTACCCGGGTTTTTTTTTCCATTGGGCCCGGATTTCCTTTTCATCCCTAGGTCGGACCGGTAAAAACGATTAAGTCTAATTTTTTAAACCATTTTGTTATACAAAATTCTTTGTTTGTATTAAACGTTTAAAAACTTACAAAGAGTGTATACAAAATTCTTTGCTTGTTTGTGTAAAATGTTTAAAACTTATAAAGAGTGTATTCGAAAAGTAAATCGATGAATAAATATACTAAAACTCAACTCCTGTTTCAAGTTTCAAATTAAAAATCAAAACTTCCAGTTTTTTCGAAAAGTAAACGTAGCCATATAATTTTCAAAGTGACCCCATATTCTCTCAAGGCGTCCATTATTTAAAGAAAGTAAAATAAAAAAATTAAAAAAAAAACTAGTATTATATAACATTGGTAAAGTTATATTGTACAAATGAGAATTGACATAACAAACGTGAAAAATGAAGAAATATATTTTAATTTTTTTCCTATCTAGTTAAACAATTATTTTAGTGTTAAAATTTAAAAGAAACTAAAAATATTTTATAATTATATAATCATATACTATAGAGTAATTGCATATAATTACTCTCCTAGAGTAACTATACGAAAAAAAAAGTTAACTAAAATTCATACTTAACTAAAATGGAAGTAAAATTCAAAAATAAAATACAAATAAATATCGTTTTATTTCTCACGTTTAATATGTTAAAATCCATTTATATATGATTTTACCCTATATTATATATAACCTTCATAACGCATGAGAATTAATATATATAGGAATGTTCATGTCAGATTCAATTGAAAATAGTTATCGTTATTATTTTTATAAACAAAAGTTCAAAGTCCTTTAACAAAGTTGTACCCAACTCATCATTGGCAATAATAAAGCATAACAGTCATGATTCACGTGATTCAAGATTTTCGATTAAATAAAAAAATACTCCCTAAGACTATAGGGTATGGGGCGTGGGTTGTATAGAAACACTCAAGTCATCACCCCGGGTGGGCTTGGGTTTGGGCGTAGCCCCTTGGGCGGGAGTTTAACGCCGGGCGTGGGGCATGTTAGCAATTCTATATGGCCGGCTCTTATTGGCTTGTTGGCTAGGGCATATTTTTTAATTTTAGATTTTTTATTTATTTTAATATACATGGCCAAGCCACGCCGGGCTAGCCACGCCTCGCCATACCCCACGGACATGTCACTCACCAGTGGGAGGGCTCGAACTCCACGTGTCAACTAATGCCCAAACCACCGCCCCACCATACCCCATGGTCTAAATATTGGAGTTGATCATCATGGCACCAATGCTTTTAACTGGCCATATTTACACTTTTAGTGATTTAACTAACTAAAATGTGTGGCGTGCACCACGTTATTAGCTAAAAAGTAGCTATATCTCTCACCATTGATTCACGCCTGCGAAGGGTTTGGCGAGGCTAGCTTGGTGCCAGAGTTTGACACTCCCATACCGGTGTTTAACGCCGGAAATTGGTGAGTTAGCATGGGCTTCACGCTGGCTACTATGTATGGTTTAAACTATTTGAAATGCGGTGCTAAATAAAGTGATGTTGCAAAACCTATCCATCCGTAAAGTTTTTATCACAAGTTCATAACCCACCTGTGAAAACATTCAAATGGTTTTCTTTTTCCTTCCTTAGGGGAGTAGGGGTGGTCCGTTATGGACTGCCCATCACTCGTGAAAGTATCACGAACACCGCCGCCACCATATTTATAACGAGTGATAGTTATAACGCGTGGATTTTATCACGCGTTGAACGTTGTTGATTGTATGTGTATGACTTGTACGTTGTGTATTAATACTTGTACGTTGGAACCCCATCACTAGTGATGACCACCGCCACTAAAGAATGTTTGTGAGTGATAGAATAGTGGTTGCTGACATGGCGGAATATGATTGGATGTTTGTGAGTGATGGAATTTCATCACTAGTGACCACCCCCACTCCCCTTACACATTGAAAAATAATCTCTTAATAGGGTAGTTCAGTAAAAGGGGTACGTTTATCCAATGACTTTTTTTTATCTTTTAGGCTATCGTGTGGGGTAACTCCCCAACCACCTCTGTCTCGTAGCGATCCCCACACCGCCCTAACTTTGCCAAATAGGGGCGCTATCGAGTGCCTCGCCAAGCCCTTAAGCGATGCTACAGGGAGACTTTAGTGGGAACCATGTGCGTAAACTAATAGGGGCGCTATCGAGTGCCTCGCCAAGCCCTTAAGGTTTTATTAGACTTTATTTAATACCGTGCTAGTTAAAGGTGCTTTAAAGCCTCTCTGTTCTACGTGACGACGTTAACTTAACACATATCCTTGGCGTATTAAAGCCACCCACCTTAAAGTAAGAATGAAAGAATATTACTGATGATATAATAAGTTGAAGAAATTACCATGAAGTCGAGCATATAAGCTACCATTAGGCATGTAATCATAAACAAGCCATTTCTCATCTTCTAAACAATAATAAGCAATCAGCTGAACCACATTTTTGTCCTTCATCCTCCCCAAACCCTGCATTTGTGCTCTAAAGTCGTCCTCACTCACCACAACATCCTTCAATCTTTTCACGGCCACCGTGGCGCCATTCTCTCCCTGGAGCACCTGTTTATACGACCTCCCAAAACTCCCACCCCCGAGAACCACCGCAGAAGCCTTCAACAAGTCCTCCACATCGAGCCCATGTACCCGGTCATGTAACACCACAAAATTGTTCACCTTCTCCAGTGATTTCTGATCAGTCTGCTGATACACCTTCTTCCGTACACAACACGCAAGAAATAATAGCACTACTGCAGCCCCAACTGAGACATAGACGATTGTCGGATTCTTTTTAGGATGTTTCTCATGTTTGATAGCATAAGGAGATGGGTAATACGGAGGGCATATGATTGTGGTAGGAGGACCGCAAAAGTAAACGTTTTCGGAAAAAGAAGAATTTGGTAACTTAGAAAAGCAGTACGGAATAGAACTGTTGAATAGGTTCAAAGAGACGTTGAGTTTGGTTAAATACTTTGCGTCTATGTAAGGAAGCTGGCCCGTAAAACTGTTGTTGTTTAACGAAAGGCGGGTAAGGGAGGTGAGGTTAGCGAATTCAGGAGGGAGATCACCACTTAAGCCGTTAACACGAAGAGATAGTACTCGAAGGTTAGTTAATTTTCCAAGTGTGTTGGGTGCTATTTTTCCCATAAGACTCTTTCCGGGTAGTCTAAGGTAGAAGACCGTGGTGTTGGTCCGGTCTCAATCCACGCCTTTCCAGTCACAAGCGGGTTGCGAATTGTCCCAAGTGATGTTCTTAAATGTTATGTTTCCGATGAAGTCGAGGAGCGCTTTCCTCTCCTCGGGGTTAAGCAGATCGTGATCGTGTGGTTTGTCATCTTTATTACACTCGTAGTTTTGTAGAGGGAGAATAAAGAGTGAAAATAGGAACACGGCTAAGGCCATCCGTAGTCATAAAGCCCCTTGTGGGGCGTTATGCGACACGTGTCGTGCCACGTCACACGGGGGCTTTATGGGGCGTTATATCACTAGAGCCCGTAGTCATAAAGCCCCTACCCATCATTACCTATTTAATAATTTTCAGTTTTATTAATTAATATAAAAACTCTATCCTATTTTTTGATTGGCCAAATGAAGTAACCAAACACCCATAACGCCGCGATATATATCGCGCCGCCCCCATTTTTTCCCCCATAACGCCGCCCGTCGCGGTGTGCGGGGCGCTATGGGGGCGCCATCTTTGAATTGGGCGCCATATAAGGCCCCAGTACGTATGCTCTAATGGGGACATGTTTGTGGTTTTGAAAGAGTGAAATGTTATTTGGTGGTGACTCTTTTGGAGAGTCAGTGAAGTGGATGAGGCAGTATTTATAAAAGGAAGTGTGGTTATTCTTTCACTTGGAACACCAAAAATTAATACTAATATTAAATCAATTTTTTTTCCATTACTCTCTTATTTATTTAATATTTCTTTCCTCAACTATTTAATTTATTTTTTTTACCTTAGTAATAACCATTAATATTTTGTTAATCCAACCTCGTGTAATACACAAGTTTTTAACTTAATATAATAGATTAATATTAATAACAAAATAAAATGTTATAATAAATGAATAGTACATAAAACTATCTTTTTTAAAAACTCATGAAAATCCTTTTTTATAGATCCTTTGTCTTAATAAACTAAAAAGAAAAGTACATAATTCCAACAGTATATGAAGCTCAATTATATAAAATTACCGAATTATCATTCTTGTTAACAGAAAAAATAAATAAAATTAACTCAATGGACTTAAATGACAACGATGAAATCTTTTTGAACCCACAGACGAAAATTGAAACCTTTAAACTAAACTGTTAAAATGACACAACCACAAGGAATAAAATGGCATTTAACTCAATTCATTTTCTTAATAAAGGTCACTGAAAAGAAAAGAAAAGAAAAGTACAATTCCTATAGCATATGAAGCTCAATTATAAGTGATGCATTAATTAGTTGTGCTCAACTATTAGCAATAATGTAGGTTGTCCTACTTACACTTTATTCATGGTTCACGTTATTCAAAGATTTTGTAATACTACAAGACGTACTACCGAGTATAACCAATGCACTGAAATAGTTTAAAACTTCATAATGTAGTGACAAATAATAATCTTTTTTTTAAGATGAACTTACACACTCTAAATCTAATCATTACTATATACTACTTGTCGATCACATGACTTGAACCCTCAACATCTCAAAACTGATATAGTGCAACATACATGTATACTACTACCTCCGTCCCATTAAATGTGTCTTATTTTGAATTTTTAAAGTCTTTATTTATAAACTTTGACTTTAATTATATATTTATTGTGTTATATAAAACTTGATGAAAATTAACCCGATAAAAACACTTGGAAAACACACTCAAATCATATAACTAGAGATGAAGAAATTACCATGAAGACGATCAAATAAGCTACCAGCGGTCATGTAATCATAAACAAGCAACTTCTCATCACTCGAAAAACTATAAAAAGCTCTCAACGGAACCACATAATTGTTCTTTATGTCCCCCAAAACATTCATTTTTGTTTTGAACTTCTCCTCTGTCACCACAACATCTTTCAATATTTTCAGAACCACCATCTTATCCTTTTCCTTATGCACCTGTGAAAAATACAGTTAAAGGGTATGTGAATTAGCCGTTTAAAAACAAACATGTTGATAAAAAAACCTGTCTGTATGATGTCCCAAGACTCCCTTTCCCCAAAAGCTCAGCATTCGTCTTCAACAAATCCACCAATTTAAAATCATTATCCTCAAACGTCACAAGCTTCTTCTTCTCCATTTGCTCTGATGATGGCTTGATATGCTGATACATCTTCTTCCCCACAGAGCCAAAGAGAATCAGTAACACCATAGTTGACCCGCTGTAAATGCCGAAAATTGCGCGTCTCCGGACCATAGAAGTATTGTTTGGTTCTTCATCAGACTTAGGTGGTGGATATGAAGAGTTACAAATAATATGAGTAGGAGGACCACAAAGGTAAGTATTGTAGGAGAATGCAGATAACGGAAACTTAGAAAGCGAACTTGGAATTCTACCAACAAGTTTATTATACGAAACATTAAAAGTGGATAAATCTTGTCCATTAATCAAGTACGGGAGGTTGCCTGAAAAGTTGTTGTTATTTAACAGTAGTCTGGTAAGGTAGGCGAGAGTGGAGAAAGTGGAAGCGATGTTGCCGGAAAAGTTGTTGTTGTTTAAGTAAAGTGTGGTAAGGTAGGTGAGATTGGAGAAATCAGAAGGGATCTCGCCAGAGAGACCGTTATATCTGAGGGACAGCACACGGAGGCTGGTTAACTTCCCGATTGTGTTGGGTGGTATTTCTCCGACAAGACCCCTCGTAGGTAAGCGGAGGTAGAGGACGGTGACGCCCTTGGGGTCGCAAGTAATGCCTTTCCATGTGCAAGCGGGTTGGGACTGGCTCCAGTTTAATAAACTAGAGTGACGAATATTATTGATGAACTTGAGGAGCGCTTGCTTCTCCACAAGGTTCAGCGGATCATAGGATATGCTATCGCTTGCGTCTCCGGTGTGAAGAATAAGAAATGAAAACACAAAAACGATTAATGAGGACATGGGATAGAAGAAATGTATTGTGATTTTGTTACAAATGACGGAGGAGATCGAGATAGCAAGGAAAGGTGGCTACTTTGAAGGTTTCCGGTGACAGCCTAGAGAGAGAGTGTGTGTGTTTATAAGATGTAAATGAAGTGTGGTTCTCGGACCCCAACTACACTTTACCTTGGAATGTCATTAGGGTGTCATAAGCCAAATTACAAGAAAATATTGATGTTTTGTAAGTGGATTTCGGGTGTTAATATTCACACGCTCCGCCATGTTATCTTTCTTTATATATACTAGTAGTGAAATCCGTGTGGAAATACTGGTGGTTTTTAGAAAATCATACATACCACATTTTATTAACTTTAGATCCAAGCCAATTCTTGCAATAAAAAAAGAGAATTATACGGTACCTACCTCTAATTCAAATAAAGTTAAAACCAATTCTTGCAAATAAAGTTGACCAATTCCATTGATGATTTCTTAAAGTCAAACTCCATAGTCTCATGTTAGACAAATTTTACATTCACACCCTTCAATTCAAATAAAGTTAAAACTTAACATTCCAGATTGATTTGCATTTTACATCAAGTTTGAAGAATTGAGGGTGTACGTAGGTATACAGATACATGATACATGTATAAATGAGGGCTGAATTGCAAATCTTCAATGCTTCCTTTAATTTATTGAACTATATGAATCTCTTTGTTCAATTCAATTTATGGGTTAATACAAGGAAATATTCACGTGTTCATTTTAAATAGACAAAAACATAAATAAATAATAAAAAATAACAATTGTAAAACAAACTGAGGAAACGTCAGGCTAGCTCAACTCGTATTTTATCTCTTCGGAACCTTAGCTTTACGACTACATCGTCTTTGTCTTCAGAAATTACTATTTTGCCCTCTCTTGGAATCTTGTAGTTCCCGACTGAAGCTTGCATTTCATTCAGAAATTACAATAGGTCGACTATATATCACCACTGTTTGACCAAAGTCTAACCGCTATTTTCAAAAAGTCAGTTTGACCAAAGTCAAACCACTTTTGCAAAATTATGATTCTTAGTGGTTCAAAAGTCTGTCTTGACCAAAGTCTGTTTGACGAAAGTCAAAACCACTGTTTGACGAAAGTCAAACCACTGTTCGCAAAAAAAAGCAACCACTTTTTGTCCACAAAACAGTGTTTTAACCCAACAGTGGTTTCAAACATCTGTTTTCATAGTAGTTTCAAACATCTGTTTTCATCCATCTGTTGACTACAGATGCATCAACCACTGTATCAACAGATGTATCAACAACAGTGGTTTTCAATTGATGAGCATTACTTATGAAAATAAAAACAATAAACCATTTAACTTAATTAATTATTAAATAAAAATAATAATATTTTATCAATCATATACAATTTATTAGCCCAAAATAGTTATTTTTTATGCAGCCCAAAATAACAAATGTAAATCTAAAAGACCAACTCAAACCTACTCATTTCTAAAATAATAGAACTTTAGACATTCAGTATAGAAACTAGGGTTTAGGATTTCGACATTTTCTTGTTCCTACGACTACTTTATGGATGTTTTTGTTTTATTTCGCATTGAAACTTTCTTGTATTCATATATTGTTAGGTGTAAATTAGTTGCGATGTTCGGAAATTGGAACACAAACATAAATATAAATTAGGAAAAAAAGTACTTAGGTATAATTTGGTTAGATTTGGTTTCTAACCGAAACCAAACCGAATTGAATTTGGTTTGGTTTGGTTTGGATCGGTTTGCATATTCCTTATTTGGTTTGGTTTGGTTTTTGGTTTGAGGTACAAAATTTTGAAAACCGAATAAAACGAACCGAATAAACCAATTTAACCATAAACCGAACCGATGAACACTCCTAGATAGGAGGGAATCAGCCATACGATCACGTGACATTGGCTGGATAAATTGGAGGAGGTTATTTATTTTTTAAATGGGCCAAGCCCATGATACATCATACGCATACAACATCAGACGCACATACAATATATTGAAAACAGCAGGAGGGAGAGGCGCATAAAAAATCATCATCAGCCGCAGGAATTCACATAGAGAGGCAAGAGAAGGCAGTGGGGGACGAAAGAAAAAGCCGGTTTTGCGGGAATCGGCGGGATCAAGTGTCACGGTCCCCGTCCCGGTTAGACCCGGTCCAGGAGCCGCGGGAAGACAAGTCCCGAAATTTACAATAAGGGAATTTCGAGCCGTGGTATTTATTTAATTTGGCAGCGGAATTATTAACAGGATCATTTAAAACTTGAAAATGCCCGATTATTTTATTTCATAATTAAAGACAAGTCCCGAAATTTACAATAAGGGAATTTAACTGGAAACCCCTATTTTATAAAAACATGTTTCTTTATTTTTATTAAGGCACTTCTTCAAGCTTGTAGTGCTACACGGCACTTTTCCTGGATCATAACAGATCATCTGAAACATGTTTTAAAAACATTTTATCAGCGGGAAATACTGGCGAGTCACTCAAGTTATACAAAACGACACATTGTTATAATCTACAGTATTAAGAGCGATTACAATGTTTATATATCAACCAATTACCCAACGATATTTGTCACTCGACCACCCATTGGCTATCTCATTGTCCAATGGTGTCTGTGACTATGGTCATATTACCCATTGGCTAACCCGTTGTCCAATGGTGACGGTTATCAAGTAATGTATACAAAACCCCACATACCGGCTGTAATTGAAGATTACAAAGACTTAATCCTTGTAATTATAACTTTGAAAATAAATAGGGTTTTGAAAGCAATTTGGTAAAAAGAGAATGACTCACATTGCAAGTTTAAACGGGCAGAGTTTAGCCTACTGATTAGCTTTGATACCTAATTTAAATAATAATGCACACGAAACTAGATAAGTAACTGAATACAACTTTTACGATAAGCTCACGAGATTAAAACCCTCATGACGAATGACAAAGTGCGATACTTAAACATCCAGCGGATTCGCAACGAATGACAGAGTGCAATACTTAAACATCCACCGGTTTTACGGCTAATGACAAAGTATAGCCCGAGTTCGGGCGGCACTCAAACATCCTGTCGGATTCACGACGAATGACAAAGTATAACCCGAGTTTGAGTTAATACCCGGTATCGTAGCAGTGCCTCGATATTGTAAAAGTAAATTTCGAATTTGAGCAGCCAAACTTCGTTTTTTGAGTTTTGGTTTCGACATCAGTGAACTGCTCATGGCCATTTCTATTTATAGGTGAAATTTGGGGTTTATGCGGGCCGCGTAAGCCCCTTCTTAATCTTTACGCGGCCCGCAAGGGACACCTAGACGTAGACTAGGGCTAGCGTGTCACACCTAGGTCTGCCACATGGCCTGTTCGCTGCTCCGGAACTTTTATGAGCTGTCGCGGCCCACGTAGACAACCCTTATGTCTTACGCGGCCCGCGTGAAGGTCAAATTTCACATTTTCTTGGTTTTTCATGCACATTAGGGGTTCAGGGTCCAGTTTTTCACTTACGAGTCATTTTGGGATGTTTTTGAAGGTCCTTACGTCCTCCCCAACTTATTTTAAATCTCGTCCTCGAGATTTATTGAAATAAGTGAGGATACTTTTGCTTCATTTCCGATTCCAGTTCCCAAGTGTATTCCGGTCCTCTTTTTGAATCCCACTTGACTTTGACAAGTACCAGTCTTTTGTGTTTGAGAAACTTAATCTTTGTGTCTTCGATCTTGAGCGGTTTCTCTACAAACTTTAACTTGTCATTTACCTTTATGTCTTGAAGAGGTATTACTAGTGATTCGTCGGATAAACATTTCTTGAGGTTAGATACATGAAATACATCATGTACTCCTGCTAGTTCTTCTGGTAGTTGTAAGCAATAGGTAACCGGTCCTATGCGTTGAATTACTGGGAATGGTCCTACGTATATTGGACTCAGTTTTCCTTTCTTACCGAACCGAACTACTCATTTCCAAGGAGAAACTTTCAATAATACTTTGTCTCCAATCTGGAATTCTAATGGCTTACGTCGATTGTCTGCATAACTCTTCTGGCGATCTTGAGCCGTCTTTTGTCTTTCCTTGATTTGTGTGATCATGTCGGTAGTTTCTTGCACTATCTCTGGTCCTGATAATTGACTTTCTCATATTTCTGCCCAACAAACTGGAGTTCTACACTTACGTCCGTACAGGGCTTCAAACGGGGCAGCTTCGATGCTTGTATGATAACTATTGTTATAGGAGAATTCAATTAAGGTAAATGGTCGTCCCAATTTCTACCAAAATCTATAACACATGCCCTGAGCATGTCTTCCAGGGTTTGGATCGTCCTTTCACTCTGTCCGTCCGTTTGGGGATGATATGTAGTACTTAAATTTAATCGCGTCCCCATTGCTTCTTGGAAACTTGCCCAAAAATGTGAAGTGAAACGACTATCTCTATCTGATACAATAGAGAGTGGAACTCCATGTAATGATACGACTTCGTCTACGTACAACTTTGCTAACCTTTCCATACTAAAGGTTTCTTTCATGGTTAGAAAATGAGCTGATTTGGTTAATCGATCCACAATTACCCAAATCGCATCATTACCTTTTCTAGTTTTGGGTAACTTAGTAACAAAGTCCTTAGTTATGAGTTCCCATTTCCATACAGGCATTTCTAATTGTTGCAATAAACCTGAAGGTTTCTGGTGTTCTGCTTTAACTTGCGAACAAGTTAAGCACTTAGAAACATATCTAGCTATATCCTTTTTCATTCCGATACACCAGAAATTGTTTCTTAAATCTTGGTACATCTTATTGTTACCAGGTTGCACAATATACCTAGATTTATGGGCTTCCTCTAAAATCTTATCTCTTAAGTTTCCTCGCTTAGGTACCCAAATCCTTTTATTATGGAGTCTCTAGATTCCATCACTTCGCCGTTCTAAATCCTTATTTCGTCCTTTCATTCCTTCCGTACTATCCTCAATGGCCGTTTCCTGAACCTTCCTTAATTGTTCCATTAAATCTAATTGAAGATTTGTTCTAAGAGCACGAACTCGTCTTTGTTTCTCATGATATTTACGACTTAAAGCGTCTGCAACTACGTTTACTTTACCTTCGTGATATTGAATATCACAGTCGTAGTCACTTAAAATTTCCATCCATCTCCTTTGTCTCATGTTTAATTCTTTTTACCCAAATATGTACTTTAAGCTTTTATGATCCGTATAGACAATAAACTTACTTCCGTACAGATAGTGCCTCAAAATATTAAGGGCAAAAATTATCGATCCTAATTCTAAGTCATGTGTCGTATAATTTTCCTCATGCTTTTTCAATTGCCTTGAGGCATACGCAATTACCTTTTTACGTTGTATTAACACACATCCTAATCCTAGTTTTGAAGCATCACAATAAACTTCAAAATCCTCTGTTCCGTCTGGTAAGGCTAGAATAGGGGCATTGGTTAACCTTTGTTTTAAAATCTTAAAAGCCTCATCTTGTTTGGGTCCCCATTCAAACTTTACTGCCTTACAGGTTAGCTTAGTTAATGGTACAACTATTTTGGAAAAATCCTTAATAAACCGTTTATAGTATCCAGCTAACCCTAGAAAACTTCTAACTTGCATAGCTGATTGCGGAACTTTCCATTTGGTGATTGCTTCTATTTTGAAAGGATCTACGTGAATACCTTCGTGATTCACCATGTGTCCTAAAAATTGTACTTCCTGTAGCCAAAATTCACACTTTGAGAATTTGGCATAAAGCTTTTCCTTTCTTAACAAAGTTAAGAGTGCATGTAGGTGCTCACAATGTTCCTCCTGACTTTTGGAATAAATAAGTATATCGTCAATAAAGACAATTACAAATTTATCCAAATACGGTTTACAGATTCTATTTATCATATCCATGAATGCTACAGGAGCATTCGTTAACCCGAATGGCATGACTGTAAACTCGTAGTGACCATACCTAGTTCTGAAAGCAGTTTTAGGTATATCTTCCTCTTGTACCTTCAACTGATGGTATCCGGAGCGTAAATCTATCTTAGAAAAATATCTAGCTCCCATAAGTTGATCAAAAAGATCATCAATCCTAGGTAATGGGTACCGATTCTTAATAGTAACTTTATTCAATTCTCTAGAATCGATACATATTCGCATCGAACCATCCTTCTTTTTCACGAACAATACAGGTGCTCCCCACGGGGACGAACTAGGTTGTGTGAATCCTTTGTTTAGTAATTCATCTAACTGCGTTTTCAATTCTAACATTTCGGTGGGTGCTAACCGATAAGGTGCCTTAGCTATCGGTGTAGTTCCAGGAATTAGATGAATTCTAAATTCTACTTCCCTATCGGGTGGTAATCCAGGTAGTTCTTCTGGGAATACTTTCGGGTATTCTGATACTACTGGAATTTCCTTAAGTTCCTTGCCTTTAGTGTTAATGATTACCGAAATCATATACCCTATTCCTTGTTTTCTTGAATAACTGGCCATTTTTATTACTAAAATGAATTTCATTGGCTTTCGTGGCTTATCTCCTGCTACTACAATTATTTTCCCTGTGGGGGTGCAAATTTCTACAGAATTCTTATCACAAAGAATTCGAGCATGGTTGGCTACTAACCAATCCATTCCTAACACGACATCGAATCCTGCTAGATTCATAGGTAATAGGTTTGCAGAAAATTTATGGCCTAACAGTTCTATCTTTTCTTCATGTAAAATCTTATCTATGTTAACAGAATTCCCCTCTGCCGTTTCTACTGTATAAATCTGCCAAAGTTTGGTTAAAGGTTGATTAAGAGCTTGGCAGAATGAAGTATTTATGAAACTTAGATTTACACCAGAGTCAAATAATACTTTGGCATAAACACCATGTGCAAGAAACATACCAGCTATCACATCTGGAATCAGATCTGCTTCCTGGGTTGTCAGCTGGAAGGCTCTTACATTCTTCTTGTTAGTTCCTTCAGCAGGTTTAGCTTTGTTATCAGCTGGTTTGACCAATTTAGGGCATTCTGGTCTGAAATGTCCAGCTTCTCCACAGTTGTAGCAGACCCTTGTTTTCTTTCTGCAATTTTCTTCACGATGTCCTTCAACTTTGCAAAAGTTGCAGGGTTTGTTACATTTTCCAAAATGTTTCTTTCTGCAGTTCCTGCAGAACGGTGGAGTGGAAGATGATCAAGTTCCCTTCCTTTTAAAGTTGCTATTATTACCCACCCGAAATCCTTGAGTAATTTCTGAGCCAATTCCTTTTTCCTGGTTTCTTCTCGGGTCCGCACCAGTTCGTCAGTCAGAGTGTTGGCTAATTCCACCGCATCATCGATCGTGCAGGGTCTCGCAGCTTTGAAAATATTACGGATCTCGCTAATTAAACCCCAAATGTAGCGAGATATCAGTACCGGTTCTGGCGAAGCCAGGGTAGGTACAACTCTAGCATACTCGAAGAATGTCGAAGTATACCCTCGACAGTCAACATCCACCATCCGGTGGTTCAGGAATTTATTCGTCATTTGTTCCTTTTCATACTCAGGACAGAATTTCCTTTCCACGAGGCTCTTAAATTCTTCCCAGTTCATAGCATATGCCACATCCCTTCATTTAGCTTGTAGAACGGTGTTCCACCATTCAAACGCTCCTTCTTTAAAAAGATGTGAAGCGTACATAACCTTGTCCTCTTCAATGCATTTACTGATTGTAATTACGGCCTCGGTTTTCTCTAACCAACGCAGTGCAGCAGTCCCCCCTTCGTTACCTGCAAATTCAACCGGTTTACAGGCAAGAAATTCCTTGTAGGTGCAACCAGGCGTTGCAGCTTTCATTTTCTTAAGAAGTGGGGCTTGCACCACACCATCGTTATTATTGTTATTGTTGCCGCCTCCATTTACACTATTGCTGAAGTTGTCATCCCGAGTACGTCTGCTGGGAATAACTGGAGGGGGTTCAATTGGATTTCGAGCAGCAGCAAGGATTGCTGGGATAGCATTAGCTATTCCCTGAGCGACGATGTTTTCTATATCTTGTTGATTCATAAATTGATCTTCGTTGTTTGGTTCATGTAACACCCCGAAAACGGGTTTGGTAATTAAACCTCGTTAATACTAAAGACGGGGAAAATACCGTTAGTGGCAAAAGTAAACCGACAAATATTAGGAATTTAGTGAATAATCCTAATATTAATTAAAAGTGAATAAGAGCTTTCAAGGAAATAGAATGGATAAAAGGCCCGGTTTAACGGGACTTAAAGTAAAATGGGTTATGACTTCCCGAACCCATTAAATTAACTGGGAATAATTAACCTAGTTAATAATATGTAATTAAGTGATAAATAATGAATTATGGTTTCAATTGATCAAAATAAAACAAGAAGGGCCATTAGGGCCAAGTGGGCAAACTTGTTTTAATAAAACATGAAATAAAATACCACACACACACTAAGTGTGTGTGTTCGTACGACCAGGAAGGGGAAAACAAGGGTTCCACCCTTGTTTAAGCTAAAAACCCCAAATTGAGGATCAATTCAAGACCAAATCAATGCATGAACGCGTATAAACGATCACGAAGTCAAGAGGATCGAAAGGTATGTCAAATTTTGTAATTTGGTGATACTTTGAGATTATGATGAACAATCATAATCAAAATTCTGGAATGAATATTGATGTATATAAGTGTTATTATGATGAAATCTTCGTTTAGAAACAAACCCTAGTTGAAAACTTGATGAATTGAGGCCAAAACTAGGGATTTGATAATTACCCTATCATGTGTTAAATGGGATTTGTAGAAATATGATGAACACATGAATTTGAGTGTTAAATTGTGAAATTTGAAGATAGGATGCAAGACCTAGATGTTGTTTATAAACACTAGACATAGAGATTTGATTCTTGATGTAAATCTTGGTGAAAATAGCTAGTTATGAACTAGTTAGTAAACATGTAGAATTATGCCCGTTAGGTGTTTGTTAAAATGCCTAAATGAGAAGTAAAGTGTTGAAATTCAAGTGAAACGCGTAATTGGCAAGCTTGACTAATTACATGAGATATGGGATAAAAGGGGTTCTAATCACAATGTTGATTTGCCTAAATCGTGCATATTATATGATTAAAGGTAGTTGACTTTAGAAAGTCGAACTAACCTATGATGAAGTCGAATAGAAGTTTTGACATAAAGTCCGTAAGATGAAATAGTCATAATAATGATGACTAATCTAACCATCTTACGAATTATGATGTTAGTTTGACTCTTGACAAGCTAGATGGAGGCTTGGGGAAAGAAGCGGGTCAAACGGATCGTATACGCGGAAAAGAGCATAATCCGGATACAAGGTAAGTAAAGCTTGCACTCTAATTATTTAATACCTATTGGCTTGATAGGTCGTGAATAGTAAGTCTTGTGTTAAATTATGATGTTCCGACATGGCAAGTGCGGCCCGGAACAAAAGACAATGGTCATAAATCATGTTTGATGGATAAAAAGGAGCTAATGCGGTTAATTAGTCATGAAATGACTAAAAGATAACAAGATTTTAAATGGTTACCTTATAAGATAAACCATTGCAAATAATAAGAGTAAAATGGTACTTTGGTCAGTTGTTGACAATAACCATTAATTAGGGGAAATACACGTTATAGCATGGGTCATAATGGGTCAAAAAGGAATCAATAGATGATTTACAAGTAAAACGACTATACGGTGTAAACCGGAGTTAGTCATATGGATAAGATGGTAATAAATATCATCTCATAGAGTCTCATGGTCCTCTAGACCAAACGGGTCAAAAGGTGAAAGTATCACCCTTTGACAATATCGACTAATGGTTTGTTGAGCTATATGATCATAGAAATAAATACCAGATGGATATGTACATCGCTATCACCTAGCGGCTACTAAGGCAAGGTATTAAAACGAATCAATATATTGATTCGAGCCAGGTATGTATATTTGGTCAATTCATTATTAGAACTTGAAGTTTAATGAGGGCTAAACAAGTTAAAATGGACATTTGGTTATCTTGTAAATAAACCGAATGATTTAAGTTATAGTCATTGTGTTTTAAAAACATGATGGCTATTTAAACAAGATCCTAGTTTAAAAAGTGGAATTTTGGTCAATTACGACATGAAAAGTCTTTGTAATAAAGAAATGATTTAAGATGACCAAAACGCCCTCATAAGCAAAATCGAGCCAATGAACCTTAAGAGTTGTTTAAAAACAAGTTATATGATCAAGCAAATACTTTGAATAAGTATAAAGAGTAAAAAGGGTAAATCTTGGGTCAAATGACTCAATATGGGTCTTTGCCGTAAAATGATAGTCCGAGGGATAAAACTCGGAATATATGGATCTCCACATTAAATCCACCACAAATATAGTTGTGGTGGAAGATTACTTGGTAAGAAATGTGGAAATATAAAGCTAGATACAAATGAAAGCGAATCGTGTTTAAAATATACTTAAATACCCTTAACGGGTCAAAATAAGCTTCTAAGTCAAAACGGGTTAAAGAAGGTATATAAACCCGTGATTTTGAGCCTAATATGATAGGAGATATTGAAATTATGAAGTTCATGAGTTTAAAGATCAAATAAACATGTTTGTTTGATAAAATCACAAACGGGTCAAAATTTTGGTAAAAAGGGTAATAAGCCGAAGACTTAAAAGTCTTAAATTTTGTTAATCCGGATGTTGGATTTTAACTCCATATGATGGAGAATTTAATTACGAACGCGCACAAAAAAGAATCGCGTAAAATGGACTTGTATAGTGAAAGTTATTGAAGTTCTAAGTTAATATTTGGTGAGTTTTCGTAGCTGGGGAAAGTGCAGCAACAATAAAGGAACTTGCTGTCAAAAAAAGGGGCTAGGTTGGGCGTCTAGCCCCCCTGAATCCCAAAATTGTTTAATTTTTTTTGTTTGACCCACATAACTTGTTTAAACTTGTTATTTAACTATCAAAACTAACTTTTAAGTTGGTTTTGATCATAGGTGAATGTCAAGAGTGCCCGGATGAAGATCAAGCTCGATGAGGAACCGAACACGATAAAATACAAGCTTCCGCGCGGCGTTTCGTCGTATCTTTTAAACGATGAATTCAATCACATTAAGTTATATATTCTTTTAAATTGTAAAAGTTTTAACTAATCTTATTTCTCAAAATTACATGTTTGTTTTCGTAAACTATACGAAAAACGTAAAATAATAACAAGGGTGTTATAAGTTGGTAATCAGAGCTCATGGTTAAAGAATAAAGTGTGTTCGGTTTGAGGCTTGATCGCAAATCCGGTAAGTACATGTATGTTAATAGTTTAGCATGCTAAAGTGTTGTAAACAACACATAGGGTTATCGTTTAATACATGTTACCCTCAATTAAATGATTGAAATAGTTGACGAAATCACGCGCGTTGACGCGTATAGTAGAAAAAGCCTTGTATTATAATACGGGTGATTATTGAAGTTGATATTATTAACTCTTGAAAATTCTTTAGTTAAAGGACACTCGCATATGAAGATAGCGGTAGTTTAACAAATCGCGGATTTGATAGAGGAACGGTCCAAAGAGTATGCTCATCAAGGACCCAAATCGCGTAGCGATCGCGAACAAGGCTAATGGCAAGAGAAGCTCGTTAGAGCAAGCATTACTAGGTGCACATTTTAAATTTAAATTGCACAAATAGTAATATGCAACAAATACGTAGAGATTGAAAGTTGCATATGTAGATTGAAAAACTTGGAAAAACCCGAATAGAAAACCTATCCAGGATATTGTTTCCAAGAGAAACAAATAGAGGCATTACTTACATGGGGTGTAATGTGAAAATTTTAAAAAGGTCATGTATACTAGGTGTTGATCGCTTACTCTCGCCAAGTAAGTGGTGAGCAAGTAGTACCATGAACTTTTTATGATGGACATGCTTACATCCAATGTAGTAAGGACGGGGTGAGTGGGACAAGTTAAAAAGTACCCAAATGAATTAGATAAGCAAAATAGTTGATAATAATGTAAACGCACAGCTGAGTGACGGAAGCGTATTATATTAGGATAATGAGTCCGTGTGAAGGGACAAAGAAACATGTAAAATGATTAAGATATGTATCGGGAAGGGGTGTATTTACACTCGAACCCGAAGAATGCAAACATGTAAAACGATTAAGGTATGCACTGGGAGGGGGTGTACTTACACTCAAACCCGGAAAATGCAAACATGTAAAATGATGTAGACATGTATTGGGAGGGGGTGTACTTACACTCGAACCCGAAGAATATAAACATGTAGAATGATCAAGATATGCATTGGGAGGGAGTGTACTTACAATCGAACCCGGAAAATGCGAATATATCTCTAAACGGGTCGTTTTTGTAAAACGTCAAACTCGAGGACAAAGTCGGAATATAAAAATAAAGCGAGGGCTTAATGCATACCGGGAGGGTTGCAATAATAACGACTTCGGTAAAACACCCGGTTGATGGGTAAGAATTAAACACATGCGTAGACCGAGAAACGGGAACTCGGATGGAAAGTTAAAAGACTCGGGTTTTGGGTCATAACTAAAAGACGACAAGATAATGTAAATAGAAATTGTGAATAAATTATGTTCAACTATTTTAAAATTGAACGGGTCGAATATAATGTCATGCCGGACGACATGAGTAAACACAAGTGGGATAATAGTAGCGTTAAAAGCAAAAGAATAATGAGCCCGGTAATGGGACATAATCAAATACGAATGTATGTAAACTGGATAATGGTGAGCATAAGATAAACCGACGCATAAATGACGTGAGAAGTCATAAAGTCAGAAAATTTGTCCGAAAGGAAAAGAATGTAGCCTTAGACTACGGTCAAGGTCAAAGGAAATACCAAGGCGAAAATAAATGATTTTAAACAAAAACAGGATGCCTTGACACCAAACATGTATTTTAAGAATGACATGAGTAAGAAATGATCTACGGGATCAACCTAACCTTTGGGGTTATAAACGATGGAAAGGTCTACGAGACTAAAACGACCCACGAGTCATGATTAGAAAGAAATAGATTATAAGTACCTCGCCTTAAAGAGGTGAAGGTCTAATAAAATAGCCCATAGACTAGGTGATAAAACCTACGGGTTAATTAGACAAAGCGAGGGAATAAATGGAGAATCCTCGCATAAAACAAAGACTAAAAAAGAATAAATTTTGGACTGTTAATATCCCGGTATGGATAATTGACAAAGGTTAAAGAGAAGACGCTAAACTAAAACTTCGGTTTTGGTAAGAAATAACGTTCCTACAAAAAAATGAATTATGATAGACGTATAAACAGTAAACATGAAAGATATAAGTCTTGACACTGATAGGTGCAAGACGATATATTCGAAAAGTGATAATTCTAAAAATAGAAAGTTGATGTAAAATTTGGCATGACGTGACAGGATCACGGTCAAGAAGTGTAATGTGAAATATAATCACATTAGAGGTGGCGAATATTAGAGCCTAGTTATGAATATTGCTAAGTTAATTAAACTAGTGGAAATAACGAGATTACGTTATTTCAAGTTGCATTATGTCATATAAGATACGTAGATGATTAATAACCAAAAAGATATTACCATACTTTTCTGGTAATACTAACAATCGGTTAAAATATGAGCAATGCTCAATTGATTATCGAGAGCAAATGCATGGAGTTAAACTCGATAAATTATGTAAGAAAAGGTTTCGAGGACGAAACCTCTTTAAGGGGGGTAGACTTGTAACACCCCGAAAACGGGTTTGGTAATTAAACCCCGTTAATACTAAAGACGGGAAAAGTACCGTTAGTGGTAAAAGTAAACCGACAAATATTAGGAATTTAGTGAATAATCCTAATATAAATTAAAAGTGAATAAGAGCTTTCAAGAAAATAGAATGGATAAAAGGCCCGATTTAACGGGACTTAAAGTAAAACGGGTTATGACTTCCTAAACCCATTAAATTAACTGGGAATAATTAACCTAGTTAATAATATGTAATTAAGTGATAAATAATGAATTATGGTTTCAATTGATCAAAATAAAACAAGAAGGGCCATTAGGGCCAAGTGGGCAAACTTGTTTTAATAAAACAAGAAATAAAATACCACATACACACTAAGTGAGTGTGTGTTCGTATGACCAGGAAGGGGAAAACAAGGGTTCCACCCTTGTTCAAGCTAAAAACCCCAAATTGAGGATCAATTCAAGACCAAATCAATGCATGAACGCGTATAAACGATCACCAAGTCAAGAGGATCGAAAGGTATGTCAAATTTTGTAATTTGGTGATACTTTGAGATTATGATGAACAATCATAATCGAAATTATGGAATGAATGTTGATGTATATAAGTGTTATTATGATGAAATCTTCGTTTAGAAACAAACCCTAGTTGAAAACTTGATGAATTGAGGCCAAAACTAGGGATTTGATAATTACCCTATCATGTGTTAAATGTGTTTTATAGAAATATGATGAACACATGAATTTGAGTGTTAAATTGTGAAATTTGAAGATAGGATGCAAGACCTAGATGTTGTTTATAAACACTAGACATAGAGATTTGATTCTTGATGTAAATCTTGGTGAAAATAGCTAGTTATGAACTAGTTAGTAAACATGTAGAATTATGCCCGTTAGGTGTTTGTTAAAATGCCTAAATAAGAAGTAAAGTGTTGAAATTCAAGTGAAACGCGTAATTGGCAAGCTTGACTAATTACATGAGATATGGGATAAAACGGGTTCTAATCACAATGTTGATTTGCCTAAATCGTGCATATTATATGATTAAAGGTAGTTGACTTTAGAAAGTCGAACTAACAGATGATGAAGTCGAATAGAAGTTTCGACATAAAGTCCGTTAGATGAAATAGTCATAATAATGATGACTAATCTAACCATCTTACGAATTATGATGTTAGTTTGACTCTTAACAAGCTAGATGGAGGGTTGGGGAAAGAAGCGGGTCAAACGGATCGTATACATGGAAAAGAGCATAATCCGGATACAAGGCAAGTTGTCACACCCCAACCGATGGCGGAAACATCGGGGCATGGCACTGTGCGAAACAGATTTTCCAGAAGTTTGCATAACAATTATCGTTACTATTCAATTTAAAATAACATGTCCCATACCATGTCTCAAACAGCAAACAAATTATTACAGATAAAATTCTAGGCAAATAATTCTATTCCGACAACTCAGATTTAAATGCAGCAATTGTTTATCTGCTTCTAGAGACCCTTGATTCATTATCTATAGAAAACTATTTGTTGGGCTCTAAAGCTTTATTCTAGCCTCGATTTCCTACCAAGTGTGCATCCTAAGCACCTGTCACATACGTTAAAATAAAGTCAATACATAAAATGTAAAGGTGAGCATACAAGTTTGATAGTAGCATATAGAGTTCGATTCGTTTACGCATAACCAGCACGTACACGTAGTGAAATGAAGCACGTTAGTTATCGATATAGATCCATCGATACCAATGACTGCGGGTTGACTGCCAAATGCAGTTCGCAATACATGATTACCACCGTAATCTGTGACAACTGGCACAAACCGGTAATTTCCGTACACTTTAATCATTATTTAATGATTGCAATTTTGTGCTTAATTGTCAGCAATGTCTGAACACATGATTAAACAAGTGAATTCATGCACGTTGTATACTACAAAATATTGCTTTATGCATAAACGAGAGCGTTGCGTCAAAAATAATAGTAAACTCACCGGTAAGACACACTGTGTCGACTAAGCTGCAGAAAGCAGTCAGACAATAAAATCGGAGCCTAGGTGTAGGTCCGACAATAAGAATGCATTAAAACCCAAGAGTACATACAAGGGTTAATATATATGCAATACGAAAGCAAAAATAAGCACTAAAAAGCACCCGAAACGCACTTTAAGTGCAGAATTTATACAAATCAGCAATAATTCAGCATTTAGACATATAAATATTATGCAGAAATGTCGTTTTATTATCCAGAATATTTCCCTAGGTGTTGGGAATTGAAAGGGTACAAGAAAGGTACTTAAACGACACTAAAAAGTGTAATTTAGCACTTTAACGAATCGGTATGTAACCGAACAACCGGACTATACCCGGAACATGAAAATATTATTATTTTCATTTTGTATCTTTTCTGAGCTAGTTAGGGTCCCTGATTACCCTAACACCCGTTGTAATGTACTGCACACAAGTAACTAAATTAATTATCTAACTTACCCTAATTATCACCTAACTAACTTAGTTACAATCGAACTAGACCCCCCCCCCCCCATTGTAATCGGCCCCTAACCATGGGGAACACAAAGTACTAAAGTTGATTATTATAATTGTGTGATGTTTAGTATCAAGGTAACACATTTTCCATTGGACAATACAATTATGTTAGTCTATAAGTTCATGGAATTACCTAACAAGATCATTCACTCCACAAGTTCACAAACTCAATTCTCTCTCTTGCTCCCTAACTTTCGGCCGAAACCCCTTCCCCACATACACCCACTTTCGAGTTCGATCATCATCATTCCAAGCACACACAAGTGTTAAGGGTCACGTATTAGGAGTCTTGGAGCAAACGGAAGGCGAAGGACCTCTCTACTTTGCTTTTATCCACCTCTTTTGCGCATAGATTCTTCCCTAGCCTTGAGCTAGAGGTATAACACTTAAATCTCATATTTGAACTTATCTAAAGTGGTTAAAAGGATTTGTGTTGGTTAAATCTCGTTAAAATGCTAAAAGATGCACAAAAGTCTAGTAAAAACACTAAAATGGTGGTTAATAGCTTGTAACTTGTGTAAAAGTTGTAGTACTTGGAATTTGTGATTATCTAGACCCGATCTATGATTGTGGTAGCTCGGATCACCATTTAACCCGGTTTGGTAAGATCGTTGATCTTAACATAAGCTCGTTTTTAGTTAACACAAGGGTTAAAGGGTGAAACTCTACCACACACGAGACATGGACTTGTGTAAAAGTATTTTTGTTGTGTAAAAGCAATTTAACTTGTGAAATAGTGTTTAAAACTAGTAGATCTACGTATCTACAAGCGGTATTTTCAAAGGACCAAGTGTCCAAGAAATCACATGTTCTAAACCGGGTCTTACACAAACAAAAGTGGTTTTTGTGAACAAACAAGTGTGTGGATACTTGTGTAACAAAGGTTTTAACAAAGAAATAATTTTCGTAAAAACCGACTAGAAGTTGTAAAACTTCATATTCTTTAAAAATAAAGTTTTTAAGAAATTAAACTTATTTTTAAAGATAACAAGACTTACTAAATGTGCTAGTAAGTTACTACACATTTTTGTAAATATTCAAGTTCATGAAATTAGTGATTATTGTTGATAAGTATGGTTGATAATTGTTGTTGATGATTATTGACGATTGATGATGATTTAAAAGAAAATAAACACACGTTTTGAAAACGTGGGAAACCTCCATTTTTAGGGGAAACTCTGTCAAAATTTTTATAAATTTTGACACTTAGAAAAATATAAGTTTTGAGAAACTTATTCCCTAAAAATGTATTTAAAAGTATTACCAAGGTTTCCCTAATTTTTTTGGTGATAAGAAATGGTGATTTCTTGAAGGATAAAAATGGATATTATGTATATATATTTTTGGAGAGAAAAATATATATTATTTTATCACCAATTTTTGTGCTAAGTGTATATAGTATGTGTCATACGTGCTAGTGTATTAAGACTTAAAAATACACTAATTACTCATGAGGAGTAGAAATATAAAAATACACATACAACATACAAGATACATAATTCGGGTGCAAAGTGCAAAACACAAAAGACTTATATTTATTTTTGGAGAAAATAATATAAGTAAGATACGTAGTTAAAAATATAAGAATATTTTTAACACAAGAAAATATACAAGAGAGTGACTGAACTTGTGCGACGCAAGTCTAGTGACTAACGTTAAGAAAACGCGTATAGGTTACGACGTTAATTAAGCAAATCCGGTGGAGTTTACGACGCTAGGAACGCAAAGTTGTGAGTTCATGCTCCCCCTTTTCTCTTTAACTGTTTTCAGTTTTTATAACTTCGGGGGTGAAATACATGTACAAAAGTACAATATTTATAAATGGTATGATATAAATACAAGAAGCGCATTTGGTGAGACGAGAACCAAGTGTAAGGCGCTATGAAAAATGATAACAAGAAACGCGCTTGGTGAGAACGAGAACCAAGTAGGAGGCGTTATGAGAAATAGTGTCACGAATAGGGTACAGAAGCACCATTAATCAACAATATACCTAGACCGCAGAACAAAAGGTTAGATCTAACGGGTGCCTGGCAGCCACACTCCTGGTCGGGGCGAGAATCGAGGAGTGCTTTTGTGTCTCAGAATATACCAATTAAATGCCTTAGGTTTGGTGACTTCCTATGACGTGCCACAGGTTAATGGCTTTGCAACCCATTAACAATCTGATAATTACAGAAATACTGTATTTACATAAAATTCATACCATACAAAATTGATATATAACTTGAAGTACGTGGGGTACTCAAGAAGATTGAATTATACTTGAAGTACGTGGGGTACTCAAGAGAATGAGAATTAAACTTGAGTACGTGGGGTACTCAAGAAGAAATTGAATTATACAGATGTACGTGGTGTACACATGAAACTGGATTTACATATGAAAACTTGATTTACTCACAAACTATGTTTTCATACAAAGTATACAAACATGAAATACAAAACAGCATGAATTCACACCAACTTTATGTTGACGTTTTTCCAAAAACTCACATGTATTTCAGGTAACTAGAATGGATGTGCGCGCGGTCTTGCTTATGCTCGTGGATGTCGCTTGTGTTTAACTTTAAATAAAGTTGTAAACTTTTAAGACAATGTTTTATGCGACTTAGCGATGTAAACGCTAACGTATGTTTTCATATTATGGTATTTGAATGTTATTTTACGAGCATGTAGCATGTTTACTCTTCGTATGCAATGAGAACCTTTCATGATCACACCTCGTGCTTCCGCCATAGAAAGGGGTGTGACAGATTGGTATCAGAGCTGCGATTGTAGTGAACCAGGATTCCTTCTCGAGTCTAGTCTACAATCTCTAGGATCCATTCACGAAAACAATTTTCAAAGAGTTTTCATTGCATAAAACGTCCCGCGACATCCACTGCCTGAAACTGTCTACATGAGTCTAGAAAAGACACTACGAGACTTAGAGTGCACTTGAGTAGCACTTGTCGTTGGCTAGAAATTACTTGCAATTATGTGTGATAATTAGCATGTACTAGAAATAGAATGTCACAAGTATACGTGACTTTATCTGAAAGCGATGGCCCATCTGAAGGAAGAAATACGAGGATGAAACGAACTGTGCGGACTGTGCAAGGAGTTACGTAATTATGGATGCATACATAATTATGGAATTCAGTGCACAAAAATCACAGCAAGTCTTGTCACGTATAGATTCCCTCAGTGCAAGCCTACTAAGTACTCTGCTAGAGTAATGATTGTTTGATGTCACTTATGTGGTATATATACCTGCGAATATATATGATACTACTGTCTAGTGTGACGATATCAAACAAATGCCTAACCCTGCTGTGTTATGTTCTGTCAGAACATGGCACCCAGGAAAGCTGTGAATGCTCGCAATGATGATCAACCTCCACCTCCCCCACTGCCAAGAACTGCTGAAGAGCTGAACGCTTTGCTAGAGGAAAGGATCTCTGCTGCTATCGCCCAGTACGAGGCGAACCGAACCCAAGACAGTGGAGGACCAAGCAACGCTAGGCGTAATGGGAATGGAGATTCGTCTGGAGGCAATGCAGCTCAAGGCTGCACTTTCAAGCAGTTCCTCGACTGCAAGCCGATGAACTATGATGGCACAGGAGGTGCAGTAGCATTTGTGCGCTGGACGGAGAAGACTGAAGCTACTTTCCGTATGAGCAAGTGTACCGCGGATCAACAAGTCACTTTTGCTACTGGGTTATTCGTCGATGAAGCTCTGACTTGGTGGAACCTGCAAGCCCAAACTTTGGGTGATGACGCCGCTTATGGCCTCACTTGGGAGGAACTGAAGGAAAGGATGAGAGAGAAGTACTGCTCTCGTGCGGAACTCCAAAGGCTGGAAACAGAGTTCTGGCACTTGACTATGGAAGGTGCTGACATCAATGGTTACACTCGAAGGTTCCACGACCTGTCGAGAGTGCTTCCCTACATGGTGACTCCTGAATTTAAGCGTGTGGAACGCTACATTTGGGGACTGGCCTCAGAGTTTCGTGGCATGGTGACGTCAGCCAAACCACAAACAATCACCGAGGCTGTAACTCTGGCTGTCAGCCTTACTGAAGATTGTGTTCGAATGAAGAAGCTATCACTAAACCCAACAGAAAAGACCGAGACACATGCTGAGTCGTCCGGTGACAAAAAGAGAAAGCATACGAGTTTGAACCAAGCAACTCGCAACAACAAGAGTTTCAGCAAGAAGCGCGACACTAATCCGCCTCAGGAGATGAAAACTCATACAACCAAAGCATACCAAGGCTCCATGCCTAGATGCCAAAAATGTAAGTATCATCATGATGGAGCTTGTCGCATTCCAAGGTGCGACAAATGTGGTAAATTGGGTCATCAAACAGAAGACTGTTGGGGAAAAGGAAAGAACCGAAATGGGAACGGTGCTGGTAACAAGAATAGCAACGGGAAAGGGCAAGGATGCTTCAAGTGTGGAAGCAATGATCATTTCATGAAGAACTGCCCAGAGAGAAACAACGCTCCGGCTCGAGCATTTGTGATTGGAGCAAGAGACGCACGCGAGGACCCTAACGTGGTCACCGGTACGTTTCTCATTAACAATCACTTTGCATCCATATTATTCGACACTGGCGCCGATTATAGTTTCATGTCTGTGGAATTTAAACGCATACTCGGAATAGAATCTAGTAGATTAGAAATTCCTTATTCCATAGAACTAGCCAATGGTAAACTTGTTGAATCGGGCGAAGTTGTCAGAGGCTGCACACTAGAACTTGGCGAACGAGGATTTAGCATCGACCTCTTACCTATTCAATTAGGTAGCTTCGATGTAGTGGTCGGAATGGACTGGTTGTCCAAGAACAAAGCGGAAGTCATTTGTCATGAGAAAATCATTCGCATCCCACTGGCGAATGATGAAACCCTCATAGTACATGGAGAAAGACGAAACGCGCCTCTACGAATCATCAGTTGTATGAAGGCACAGAAGTGCTTAAGGAAAGGATGTGTTGCTTTCCTAGCACACGTTATAGACAAGAAGGCTGAGGAGCCGAAACTCGAAGACATTCCTGTGGTGAAGGAATTTCCTGATGTGTTCCCTGAAGATCTGCCAGGACTACCTCCGCAACGACAAGTCGAATTCCGTATAGACTTGGTTCCAGGAGCTGCTCCTGTAGCCAAGGCACCCTATCGACTTGCACCATCCGAAATGCAAGAATTATCTACACAACTTCAGGAGTTGTTGGATAAAGGATTCATAAGGCCAAGCTTCTCACCCTGGGGAGCTCCAGTATTATTCGTAAAGAAGAAGGATGGAACACTGCGGATGTGTATCGATTACAGAGAACTGAACAAGCTCACAATCAAGAATCGGTATCCGCTACCGAGGATTGATGACTTGTTTGATCAACTGCAAGGATCAAGCTACTATTCCAAGATCGATCTTCGATCTGGATACCATCAGCTGAGAATCCAAGATGAAAGCGTGCCAAAGACTGCATTCAGAACACGCTATGGGCACTACGAATTTCTTGTGATGCCATTTGGATTGACGAACGCGGCAGCGGTCTTTATGGACCTAATGAACCGCGTATGCAAACCATATCTCGATAAATTCGTGATTGTATTTATCGATGATATCCTGATTTACTCGCGAACGAAAGAAGAACATGAGCAACATCTCAGAACCATCTTGGAGCTACTGAAGAAAGAGAAACTTTATGCAAAGTTCTCGAAATGCGAATTCTGGATTCGCGAAGTACAATTTCTTGGTCACGTGGTGAATGAGAAGGGCATTCATGTAGACCCGTCCAAGATTGAAGCAATAAAGAATTGGGAAGCTCCCAAGACCCCGACCGAAGTCCGTCAATTTTTGGGCTTAGCGGGCTACTATCGGCGATTCATTGAGAATTTCTCAAAAATAGCTCAACCGCTAACGACCCTTACTCAGAAAGACAAGAAGTACGACTGGGGTCACAAACAAGAAGAAGCCTTCCAGTTACTGAAGAGCAAGCTATGCGATGCACCCATACTATCACTACCCGAAGGCACTGAAGACTTCGTGGTATACTGCGACGCCTCACGACAAGGCTTGGGTTGTGTGCTAATGCAACGCCAAAAAGTCATCGCTTACGCTTCAAGACAGCTGAAGGTTCACGAGAGAAATTATACCACTCACGACCTGGAGCTGGGCGCAGTGGTATTCGCCTTAAAGATTTGGTGACATTATTTATATGGTACTCGATGTACAATCTTCACAGATCACAAAAGCTTACAACACATATTTGATCAGAAGGAATTGAATATGTGCCAGCGACGTTGGGTCGAGCTGCTGAATAATTATGACTGTGAGATTAAGTACCATCCTGGAAAGGCGAACGTTGTAGCGGACGCGTTGAGCCGAAAAGAAAGGGTTAAGACCCTAATGGTTCGAGCATTGGAAATGACCATTCGAACGAACCTCACTGCACGCATTCGAGATGCACAACAAGAAGCTCTTAAAGAAGAGAACCGTAAAGCTGAATACCTACGGGGTATGCTGAAATACATGGTGCCAAACGAAGAGGGAGCCTTATACTTCAAAAAGCGTATTTGGGTTCCACTCTATGGTGGCATACGAGAAGTCATCCTTAATGAAGCCCACAAATCGAGATATTCGATCCATCCAGGATCGGACAAAATGTATCAAGACTTGAAGGAATATTATTGGTGGCCGAGACTCAAAAGCGACGTTGCTGTCTATGTTGGAAAATGCCTAACCTGTGCTAAGGTTAAGGCAGAATATCAGAAACCGTCCGGTCTACTACAACAACCAGAGATTCCCGTATGGAAGTGGGAACAAATCTCGATGGACTTCATAACGAAATTACCCAGGACCCCGAGAGGGCACGATATGATATGGTTAATAGTTGATCGATTGACGAAGTCTGCGCATTTCCTACCAATCCGAGAGAAGGATAGCACTGGAAAGCTGGCAGAGATATACTTAAGAGAAATTGTGGCACGTCATGGAGTGCCAATCTCAATCATTTCAGACAGAGATGGACGCTTTGTCTCAAGAATCTGGCAATCATTTCAGGAAGCCTTTGGATCTCAGTTAGATCTGAGCACGGCATTCCATCCGCAAACAGACGGCCAGAGCGAACGGACAATACAAACGTTAGAAGATATGCTTCGCGCATGTGTCATGGATCTAGGCGGCAGCTGGGATACTCATCTACCTTTAGTTGAGTTTTCCTACAATAACAGCTATCATACGAGCATAAAAGCCGCGCCGTTCGAAGCTCTGTATGGCCGCAAATGCCGATCGCCCTTATGTTGGGCAGATGCCGGAGATAAACGTATGGTTGGTCCTGAACTTGTACAAGAGACAACCGACAAGATTGCGCAGATCCGAGAGCGCATTAAGGCGGCTCGAGAGCGACAAAAGAGCTACGCTGATCCGAATAGAAAATCGATAGATTTCAAGGTGGGAGACAAAGTGTTGCTAAAAGTCTCACCATGGAAGGGCGTAGTCAGGTTTGGAAAGCGTGGAAAGCTGAATCCACGATATATCGGACCATTCAGAATATTGAGGAGAATTGGTACTGTAGCGTACAAGTTGGAGTTACCGGAAGAACTTAATGGAGTACATGATACGTTTCATGTATCCAACCTGAAGAAGAGTCCAACACAAGAAAACGTGATCATCCCGATGGATGAAGTGCATATTGATGAAGCCCTCCGATTTACAGAGCAACCCGTTGAGGTTACCGACTGGAAAGTCAACAAGACCAGGAGGAGCAGTGTGAAGCTTGTCAAAGTACGTTGGAGCTCTAAGCACGGACCCGAGTACACATGGGAACGTGAAGACCAGTTCAAGAAAAAGTATCCCCACCTATTCAAGAAGACTCCAGCGAGAGTGAGTCCAGCCTGAATTTCGGGACGAAATTCTTTTAACGGGGGGAGACTGTGACAACTGGCACAAACCGGTAATTTCCGTACACTTTAATCATTATTTAATGATTGCAATTATGTGCTTAATTGTCAGCAATGTCTGAACACATGATTAAACAAGTGAATTCATGCACGTTGTATACTACAAAATATTGCTTTATGCATAAACGAGAGCGTTGCGTCAAAAATAATAGTAAACTCACCGGTAAGACACACTGTGTCGACTAAGCTGCAGAAAGCAGTCAGACAATAAAATCGGAGCCTAGGTGTAGGTCCGACAATAAGAATGCATTAAAACCCAAGAGTACATACAAGGGTTAATATATATGCAATACGAAAGCAAAAATAAGCACTAAAAAGCACCCGAAACGCACTTTAAGTGCAGAATTTATACAAATCAGCAATAATTCAGCATTTAGACATATAAATATTATGCAGAAATGTCGTTTTATTATCCAGAATATTTCCCTAGGTGTTGGGAATTGAAAGGGTACAAGAAAGGTACTTAAACGACACTAAAAAGTGTAATTTAGCACTTTAACGAATCGGTATGTAACCGAACAACCGGACTATACCCGGAACATGAAAATATTATTATTTTCATTTTGTATCTTTTCTGAGCTAGTTAGGGTCCCTGATTACCCTAACACCCGTTGTAATGTACTGCACACAAGTAACTAAATTAATTATCTAACTTACCCTAATTATCACCTAACTAACTTAGTTACAATCGAACTAGACCCCCCCCCCCCCATTGTAATCGGCCCCTAACCATGGGGAACACAAAGTACTAAAGTTGATTATTATAATTGTGTGATGTTTAGTATCAAGGTAACACATTTTCCATTGGACAATACAATTATGTTAGTCTATAAGTTCATGGAATTACCTAACAAGATCATTCACTCCACAAGTTCACAAACTCAATTCTCTCTCTTGCTCCCTAACTTTCGGCCGAAACCCCTTCCCCACATACACCCACTTTCGAGTTCGATCATCATCATTCCAAGCACACACAAGTGTTAAGGGTCACGTATTAGGAGTCTTGGAGCAAACGGAAGGCGAAGGACCTCTCTACTTTGCTTTTATCCACCTCTTTTGCGCATAGATTCTTCCCTAGCCTTGAGCTAGAGGTATAACACTTAAATCTCATATTTGAACTTATCTAAAGTGGTTAAAAGGATTTGTGTTGGTTAAATCTCGTTAAAATGCTAAAAGATGCACAAAAGTCTAGTAAAAACACTAAAATGGTGGTTAATAGCTTGTAACTTGTGTAAAAGTTGTAGTACTTGGAATTTGTGATTATCTAGACCCGATCTATGATTGTGGTAGCTCGGATCACCATTTAACCCGGTTTGGTAAGATCGTTGATCTTAACATAAGCTCGTTTTTAGTTAACACAAGGGTTAAAGGGTGAAACTCTACCACACACGAGACATGGACTTGTGTAAAAGTATTTTTGTTGTGTAAAAGCAATTTAACTTGTGAAATAGTGTTTAAAACTAGTAGATCTACGTATCTACAAGCGGTATTTTCAAAGGACCAAGTGTCCAAGAAATCACATGTTCTAAACCGGGTCTTACACAAACAAAAGTGGTTTTTGTGAACAAACAAGTGTGTGGATACTTGTGTAACAAAGGTTTTAACAAAGAAATAATTTTCGTAAAAACCGACTAGAAGTTGTAAAACTTCATATTCTTTAAAAATAAAGTTTTTAAGAAATTAAACTTATTTTTAAAGATAACAAGACTTACTAAATGTGCTAGTAAGTTACTACACATTTTTGTAAATATTCAAGTTCATGAAATTAGTGATTATTGTTGATAAGTATGGTTGATAATTGTTGTTGATGATTATTGACGATTGATGATGATTTAAAAGAAAATAAACACACGTTTTGAAAACGTGGGAAACCTCCATTTTTAGGGGAAACTCTGTCAAAATTTTTATAAATTTTGACACTTAGAAAAATATAAGTTTTGAGAAACTTATTCCCTAAAAATGTATTTAAAAGTATTACCAAGGTTTCCCTAATTTTTTTGGTGATAAGAAATGGTGATTTCTTGAAGGATAAAAATGGATATTATGTATATATATTTTTGGAGAGAAAAATATATATTATTTTATCACCAATTTTTGTGCTAAGTGTATATAGTATGTGTCATACGTGCTAGTGTATTAAGACTTAAAAATACACTAATTACTCATGAGGAGTAGAAATATAAAAATACACATACAACATACAAGATACATAATTCGGGTGCAAAGTGCAAAACACAAAAGACTTATATTTATTTTTGGAGAAAATAATATAAGTAAGATACGTAGTTAAAAATATAAGAATATTTTTAACACAAGAAAATATACAAGAGAGTGACTGAACTTGTGCGACGCAAGTCTAGTGACTAACGTTAAGAAAACGCGTATAGGTTACGACGTTAATTAAGCAAATCCGGTGGAGTTTACGACGCTAGGAACGCAAAGTTGTGAGTTCATGCTCCCCCTTTTCTCTTTAACTGTTTTCAGTTTTTATAACTTCGGGGGTGAAATACATGTACAAAAGTACAATATTTATAAATGGTATGATATAAATACAAGAAGCGCATTTGGTGAGACGAGAACCAAGTGTAAGGCGCTATGAAAAATGATAACAAGAAACGCGCTTGGTGAGAACGAGAACCAAGTAGGAGGCGTTATGAGAAATAGTGTCACGAATAGGGTACAGAAGCACCATTAATCAACAATATACCTAGACCGCAGAACAAAAGGTTAGATCTAACGGGTGCCTGGCAGCCACACTCCTGGTCGGGGCGAGAATCGAGGAGTGCTTTTGTGTCTCAGAATATACCAATTAAATGCCTTAGGTTTGGTGACTTCCTATGACGTGCCACAGGTTAATGGCTTTGCAACCCATTAACAATCTGATAATTACAGAAATACTGTATTTACATAAAATTCATACCATACAAAATTGATATATAACTTGAAGTACGTGGGGTACTCAAGAAGATTGAATTATACTTGAAGTACGTGGGGTACTCAAGAGAATGAGAATTAAACTTGAGTACGTGGGGTACTCAAGAAGAAATTGAATTATACAGATGTACGTGGTGTACACATGAAACTGGATTTACATATGAAAACTTGATTTACTCACAAACTATGTTTTCATACAAAGTATACAAACATGAAATACAAAACAGCATGAATTCACACCAACTTTATGTTGACGTTTTTCCAAAAACTCACATGTATTTCAGGTAACTAGAATGGATGTGCGCGCGGTCTTGCTTATGCTCGTGGATGTCGCTTGTGTTTAACTTTAAATAAAGTTGTAAACTTTTAAGACAATGTTTTATGCGACTTAGCGATGTAAACGCTAACGTATGTTTTCATATTATGGTATTTGAATGTTATTTTACGAGCATGTAGCATGTTTACTCTTCGTATGCAATGAGAACCTTTCATGATCACACCTCGTGCTTCCGCCATAGAAAGGGGTGTGACATAATCCATGCAAGTAATTGTCCCTAACAACCCTCGCGAACGGGTGCTGAGTCCAAACTATAGTACTATCGTTGCTAAGGCAGGTAGACAGCATTCCATGTGTAAACATAACAAACAAGCATTCATAAGCCACGTATAACATGCATTAACGGTTAGCTTCAAATAGTATTGAGTAGTGTGTTGATTGTGATTTGAATAGTTGTAACGTATGTAACACCCAAAAGTGCATAAAGCAAAAAGGGATCGAGTATACTCACAGTGGTTGATGGATTGAAAGGAGTGCTTAGCGAGTAAGATTAGCCTGAATAGATTCGGTAGCATAACGATAAGTAACGCGTACAACGATACGAAGTGAGAGTGGGTCGGATAGTAGTTCGGTCGGATGGTAATCCGATCGGACAGCAATCCGTGCGGATAACAATCCGTTTAGATGGTCATCCGGTCGGACGGTAGTCCGGTCGGATGGCTATTCGAGTGGATTGTTTCTTCCTATGAGATGAATGTGTCTGTGTAAGATGGCTTGACTTTTTAAGTTGTTGTTGTAGCATTTTGAAAACATTGAAGTATCTCTATCGTTCAAGTCGGTCGATCGGACGGTCAATTGTACGGATAATAATCCGTTCGGATTGTCATCCGGTCGGACGGTAGTCCGGTCGGATGGCGACCTTAGTGATGAGGTTACTTTGTGAGAATAATTCATAGCAGAAGAGTCACTCGGTCGGGTGTTCATTCGACCGGGTGGCAACCCTGTTAATGAACAGGCTGAAAATTGTTTAAGTCATTAAAGTCCTAGTATCTCATGATCCGAAGAGTAATCTGGTCGGATGGAAATCCGATCGGATGGACATTCGTTCGATACCTAAACTTCAGATAGAGTTGATGAAGTGTGGGTCCCAAAGTGTGATCCGTTCGGACAGCAATCCGGTCGAATGACCTATCCGCTCGGACAGCAGTCCGGTCGGAGAGAATTTCGTCCCGGTTGTTCCGGTCGTCTTACACTTGGTCGTGTTGGTTTGTTTGTAGTTTTATCGAGACGTGTTGACAACGTGTTAGCCAACTGAACCCCATTTCGACCCGAGTGACCTGACCGACCAGGAATCACCCTCGTTCGGCCGGTTACCGGCTCAAGACGGTTGTCCTTGTTTAACCCGAAATCGGTGGTCCCGTGAGTAGAATTCAGATCTTATACTAGTACAACACTAAGAGTGAATAGGAGACTAGTACAAAGTCCGATTCTATCGGTTTTAAGTGTATTGAGTGTAAAAGAGTTGAAAGAAGGTTAGAAACCATCTTTCAATCCTTTTTCACCTTGTTTATGTTTAGATCTATGCAAGATCCTTGTGTATTCGTGTGGAAATCGGTTTGATCTAGGTTTCTCTCAGTGGATTGAAGTCAAAACATGAAGTTCCTCAAGAACACATGATGACGTCATCCTAGAACACCCGAAATCCAGTGATTTCACGGTTAAAAGTTAAGATCTAGAAGATAGAAAGGTGTAGGAGTGCGTGTAGATCAAGAAAGTACAAGATTTAGGGAGAGAGCTTACCTAGATTGAGAGAAATCGAAGAAAAGGGGAGCTGAGCTTGCTGTTCGGACAGAGGATTCCAAAAGTAGAAAGGTTTGAGAGTGACATGGGTATTTATAGGATTCCAAAAGAGGAAAGGGCTATCCGGTCGGATGGCACGCCGCCCGGATGACTATCCGGTCAGATGACATCTCGGTCGGATGGCACCTGACTCTAGGGCAAAGTGGCTATCCGGTCGGATGGCTATCCGGCCAGATGGCACTTGATTCGAGTGTTTGACACGACGATTTTTGATGTTTCGATTTCGATTGAGAGCGGTTCGATACGATAGGGTTTCCTAGTCAAATTACTTTCAGTCCCAACTACTTCATATCTCGCGCTAACTCTTCTCTAAGGTTCGATTGTAATCCGAGTTCGAGTTCGATTGTGTTCGATTGCATTTCGAGTTTTGATTGAGTTCGATTGATTCCCACAACACACATAAATAAACATGCACAAGTAACACATAAGGCACACACACATATAATAACCAAATTTGGTAAGTCGGGTTGCGGTTCGTATCATGATTCGATGTCGATTTGATTAGCATAGCTTGTTTATTGATAGATTAACTTTATCGCATTGTTACTGCCTATAGTGCACAGTCGTGGGTCGATTAAATAGCGATTAACACACGTCAATTTATTGCATTTATAGACACTTACTCCACATAATAGCTACAATAAAAGAAATCTATTATTAGTCGGTTGCGCGAAATCGGTCGTTGACTTTGACCTTGACTTGACTTTGACTTCCCGAAAACACGGGGTGTTACAGCCTCCCCTTGTTTAGGGAATTTCATCCCGAAATTAGGCTGAAACTGTAGGAAACAACTGCGGGTACTTCGCCTTCATGTCGCTTTCGAGTTCCCAAGTGAACTCGGCGCCTCGTTTGCCTTCCCATCGGACTTTCACAATAGGAATGCGAGAGCGTCTGAGTTGCTTGGTTTGGCGGTCCATGATTTCGACAGGCTTCTCCACGAAGTGTAATGTTTCGTTCACCTAAAGGTCATCGAGAGGAACATGTAAGTCACAGTCGGCTAGACACTTTCGAAGGTTTGACACGTGGAAAGTCGGGTGGACATTACTAAGCTCTTCCGGTAGTTCGAGTCTGTAGGCGACTTTTTCGATCCTTTCCAGAATCTTAAAAGGTCGAACGTATCGAGGCGCGAGTTTGCCTTTCTTGCCGAATCTGACCACACCCTTCCAAGGTGAAACCTTTAGGAATACGTAGTCGCCAACGTCAAATTCAAGGGGCTTGCGTCGTCTATCGGCATAACTTTTCTGTCGATTCCGAGCTTTCACCAGGTTGTCTCGAATTTGGAAAATTCTATCTGTCGTTTCTTGTAATAGCTCAGGACCGGTTAGTTGCGAATGACCGATCTCGTGCCACACAATAGGCGATCGACATCTTCTTCCGTATAAAGCCTCGAATGGTGCCATTTGAATGCTAGCATGATAGCTGTTGTTATACGAGAATTCGACTAGTGGCAGGTATTTATCCCAATTACCACCGAAGTCTATGACACACGAACGGAGCATGTCTTCAAGAGTATGGATCGTTCTTTCAGTCTAACCGTCGGTTTGAGGGTGGAAGGCGGTACTTAGATTGAGCGATGTACCGAGTGCCGTTTGAAACGTTTCCCACAGTCGCGAGGTAAACCGAGCATCACGATCAGAGATGATGTCGCGAGGCATCCCATGATTACAAATGATCTCATCGGTGTAGATTCGGGCTAATCGTTCTACCTTGTAGTCTTCTCGTATCGGCAGAAAGTGAGCTGATTTAGTCAAACGGTCAACCACAACCCAAATACTGTCGTGACCTGATGACGTGTGCCGAAGCTTTGTTATGAAATCCATGGCTATACTCTCCCACTTCCACGTGGGGATCGGTGGTTGTTCGAGTAAGCCAGAGGGTCTTTGATGTTCAGCCTTGACCCTTGCACAAGTTAAGCATTTTCCAACATAGAGAGCAATATCCCTTTTCATACTCGGCCACCAGTACTTATAACGAAGGTCCTGGTACATCTTGTCAGCACCGAGATGAATAGAATATCGGGATTTGTGGGCTTCGTCCATTAGAATCTGTCGTAAATTGGTTCATTTAGGGATCCAAATTAGGTCCAGAAAGTGGAATATCCCATTCGACTTGCTCACAAGTTGGGCTCCATCGTGGTAGATCCTTTCTCTCTTCAGAGTGCGTTCGTTAAAACACGCGTGTTGAGCTTCGCGGATGAGGGTTTCGAGATCGTATTGGGCTTGAACATTACGAGTGCTAAGTAGGTAGTTCCGTCTGCTGAGTGCGTCGGCAACAACATTCGCCTTGCCTGGGTGATAACGAATCTCACAGTCATAGTCGTTGAGAAGTTCTACCCATCAGCCTTGACGCATATTAAGTTCCTTCTGATTAAAGATATGTTGTAGGCTCCTATGATCGGTGAAGATCGTACACTTGGTACCGTACAGGTAGTGTCGCCAAATCTTTAATGCAAAAACAACTGCGCCTAGCTCGAGATCATGGGTTCTATAGTTCTTCTCGTGGATTTTGAGCTGACGAGATGCATAAGCTATAACCTTGTCCCACTGCATAAGGACGCAACCAAGACCAAGGTTGGAAGCATCACAAAAGACAATAAAATCATTGTTTCCGTAGGGTAATGTGAGAACAGGGGCATTGCAAAGCATGCGTTTAAGGGTTTGGAAGGCAGTCTCTTATTTAGTTCCCCAAACAAAAGGCTGATCTTTATGCGTGAGAGCGGTAAGTGGTACTGCGATCTTTGAGAATCCTTCGATAAATCGTCGATAATAGCCCGCCAATCCAAGGAAAGAACGGACTTCTGAAGGGTTCTTGGGTGTAATCCAACTCTTGACAGCTTCAATCTTTGCAGGATCGACATGAATACCCTGACTATTGACAATGTGACCCAGAAACTGAACTTCCCCCAGCCAAAATTCACACTTGGAGAACTTGGCGTAGAGTCGATTTCCCTGGAGTAACTCGAGAACCAAACGTAGATGCTGCGCGTGTTCGGCCTTCGATTTGGAATAGATCAAGACATCGTCGATGAATACGATGACGAAACGGTCTAGATATGGTTTACACACACGATTCATAAGATCCATGAAAACCGCGGGTGCGTTGGTTAGACCAAAAGGAATAACAACGAATTCATAATGGCCGTATCGGGTGCGAAACGCGGTTTTGGGTATATCTTCCTCTTGTATGTGTAGCTGGTGATATCCTGAACGTAGATCGATCTTCGAGAAGCATGTAGCACCTTGTAGTTGATCAAACAAATCGTCGATGCGAGGTAGGGGATAGCGGTTCTTGATAGTTAACTTATTCAACTCCCGATAATCGATGCACATCCGGAACGACCCATCCTTCTTTTTGATGAAAAGGACCGGCGCGCCCCAAGGAGAGGTGCTCGGGTGAATGAAGCCTTTCTCAAGTAATTCCTGGAGTTGGTTTGAAAGTTCGCGCATTTCGGACGACGCGAGTCGGTAGGGAGCTTTGGAAATAGGGTTGGCTCCAGGAATGAGGTCGATACGAAAGTCGATATCACGACTTGGTGGTAGTCCGGGAAGATCCTCTGGAAAAACGTTAGGAAATTCTTAAACCACAGGAACGTCCTTCACTTCCTTCTTTTCTTTCTTTTCCTTCTCCGCTACTATAATGTTAGCCAAGAAAGCTCTGTATTCCTTGCGGAGATACTTGCTAGCTTGGACACAAGACATGAGTTTGAGGCCCTTTGAAGTAGTTTCGCCGTAGACACACAATAAATCACCATTCGCGAGTGAGAATCGAATCATCTTGTCAAAGCACACCACTTCAGCATGGTTTTCACGAAGAAAGTCCATGCCTATTATGACATCGAAACTTTCGAGTTGCATCGGAATAAGGTCGATTAGAAAGATGTGATTGTTGAGTTCAAGGGTACAATCACGAAGTATAGAGTTTACGGTGACAGTTCTTCCCACAGTGACTTCGACTTTGAACGTTGAGGAGAGATGAGAGCGCTTACGACTAAGGAGTTTTTCGAATTCGAACAACACAAAGCAATTATCGGCTCCAGTATCAAACAAACATGAAGCATAAATACCATTCACAAGGAACGTACCATTGACCACCTGTTGTCGGCTTGGGCTTGACGCACGTTGATGTGGAAAGTTCGTGCGCGTGCTATTTGTTGCTGTTGCTGTTGCTGCTGGTGTTGCTGCAGCTGCTGGGGCTCTTGTTTCACGACCCTTTTTGGGCACATGTTGGCGAAATGACAAGGATCGCCACATGTGAAGCAAACTCTGACTTTGACTGCGGGTGCCGGAGGAGCTTGTTGACCCTGAGGGGCTGTGAGTAGAGCTTGATGAGCAGGAGCTTGTCGAGCACGGCAGTTGGTAGTGAAATGGCCATACATATTGCAATTAGTACAAAAACGGCAAGCGATGGTAGTCGGGTGGTGGTAGCTATAAGTAGGGCAGAGCGGGTGTGGCCCAGTGTATGCACGCTTAGCAAGTGGTGCATTTGCCACAGGCGCTGCTACTTGACGCTGTTGGGCTGGTACAGCTTGAATTAGTGCAGCAGTGACCGCACAGTTCTTGTTGCTGGAGCTGTTCTTCCTCTTGTTCTTCTTCTTGTTACTCGATGTGGTGGTTTCAGCAATTGGCGCGGCAGAGGTAGCTTGATGCAGGTGCTTTGAAGTTTTATCCCAGAAACCCGCCTTGACCCGTTTGTCATTGATCTCAGCGGCCAGCAGATAAGTTTCTTCGATCGTCTTAGTCTTGGCCGCATGCACGAAATCAGCAACGCAGTCGGGCAGGGCTCGGATGTACTTCTTTATCGTTATCTCTGGGGTCTTGACTTGATCAGGGCAGATGATGCTGAGCTGCTTAAAGCGAGCAGTGAGTGCAGCATTGTCACCCTCATGTTGATGTATGTTCCAAAATTCATCCTCTAGCTTTTGGCGTTCATGAGGAGGGCATAATTCTTCTAGCATGACCTCCTTGAGTTCGTCCCACGACAGACCGTAGGCTGCATCGTTCCCTCGCTTGTTCCTCTAGGTCGTCCACCGGTCTAGTGCACGGGACTGGAAAACGCCGGTAGCATTCAGAGTACGAAGGTCATCAGGGCAACCGCTCTGTCGAAGAGTGACCTCAATGGAATCAAACCATTGGAATAAGGCAGTAGGGCCTTCCTCGCCAGTGAATTCCTTTGGCCCACGAGACTTGAATTACTTGAAATTGAAAGTAGTCTTGGCAGCTTTAGGAGTTTCGATCCTCGACTCTTCAGACGATTTGCTGACATTTTCGTAGACATCACTCACGGCTTTTGCTACTTGTTTAGCGATGATAGCAGCAAGGCGTTTGTCTTTCAGTTCTTGACGAGAAAGTGGTGTGTGACGGGATCCTGATGATGGTCCAGTTGACATTGTCTGCACAGACATCGTCACAGGACTCAACACAACATATTCGAATCTCACCTCACACGTCTACTACTACTAAAGCTCAGGAACACAGTCACCCACTCATATTTACACATATCACAGATTCACAAAACACAGAAGCACGTAAAGCACATAAGCACATAGAGCACAAAATCACAGAAGCACATACGCATTTAGTCACAAGAGGCAGTTAGAAAACAGAAACCTATCATTTAAAGTCTGCGATTGTTCGAATATAGCGGTCGCGTTTAGCATATCGAGTAGCGTAGTATAAGCGTATAGTTTACCATAAAGTCGTCTAGATCTTAGCGATTTGTTAGCGATTTGAGATAGAATGCAGTGCGAATCGTGTGTGTTGATCGAAGTGAGGCATAAATCGAATAAACCTTTCAAAATTTAAACACACATAAACAGGTAAATGCACATAAAACACATAAAATCAACGAGTTGGATCGTCTGCGGCTATTATACTTGACTATCCAAGTGGTTCAACTATCCACAAGGATCCGTTGTGCACTTTTAGCCTTCAGGATCATGCTTTGGCCTCGATTCTTGGGCGTTTGGCACTCATCCCGTTAGTCTTATCGTGACTTCAGATGGTAGGAGTCTGTTGTGACCTTGGTGGGAGTTTTTGTAAAACGGGCGGAACAAGTTGTCAAGGTTAGGGTTTCACCCCTATCTCACAACTTCGTCCCTGTTTTGCTAAAATAGGGGAGATTATTCATCAAAATATGGGTTTTACCCCTGGTTTGGAATAATTCTCCTGGTTTGTAATTGAAGTGCGGGTAATAGTGTAACATAAGTGAGAGTATCGAGTGTTAAGCTCGTACATGATCCCGTAAAGGATATGCACAAGTCGATCTGTGGGTTCCTAACTATAGCCTAGGTATCTAAGACTTCTACCCGGACTAGGTCGAGTCTTGCCTAAATCCCTATAGTTATGACTCTGATACCAATCTGTCACACCCCAACCGATGGCGGAAATATCAGGGCATGGCACTAAGAGAAACAGATTGTCCAGAAGTTTCCATAACAATTATCATTACTATTCAATTTAAAATAACATGTCCCATACCATGTCTCAAACAGCAAACAAATTATTACAGATAAAATTCTAGGCAAATAATTCTATTCCGACAACTCAAATTTAAATGCAGTAATTGTTTATCTGCTTCTAGAGACCCTTGATTCATTATCTACAGACAACTATTTTTTGGGCTCTAAAGCTTTATTCTAGCCTCGATTTCCTACCAAGTGTGCATCCTAAGCACCTGTCACGTACGTTAAAATAAAGTCAATACATAAAATGTAAAGGTGAGCATACAAGTTTGATAATAGCATATAGAGTTCGATTCGTTTACGCATAACCAGCACGTACACATAGTGAAATGAAGCACGTTAGTTATCGACATAGATCCATCGATACCAATGACTGCGGGTTGACTGCCAAATGCAGTTCGCAATACATGATTACCACCGTAATCCATGCAAGTAATTGTCCTTAACAACCCTCGCGAACGGGTGCTGAGTCCAAACTATAGTACTATCGTTGCTAAGGCAGGTAGACATCATTCCATGTGTAAACATAACAAACAAGCATTCATAAGTCATGTATAACATGCATTAACGGTTAGCGTTCAAATAGTATTGAGTAGTGTGTTGATTGTGATTTGAATAGTTGTAACGTATGTAACACCCAAAAGTGCATAAAGCAAAAAGGGATCGAGTATACTCACAGCGGTTGATGGATTGAAGGGAGCGCTTAGCGAGTAAGATTAGCCTGAATAGATTCGGTAGCATAACGATAAGTAACGCGTACAACGATACCAAGTGAGAGTGGGTCGGATAGTAGTTCGGTCGGATGGTAATCCGATCGGACAGTAATCCGTGCGGATAACAATCCGTTCGGATGGTCATCCGGTCGGACGGCTATTCGAGTGGATTGTTTCTTCCTATGAGATGAATGTGTTTGTGTATGATGGCTTGACTTTTGAAGTTTTTGTTGTAGCATTTTGAAAACATTGAAGTATCTCTATCGTTCAAGTCGGTCGATCGGACGGTCAATCGTACGGAAAACAATCCGTTCGGATTGTCATCCGGTCGGACGGTAGTCCGGTCGGATGGCGACCTTAGTGATGAGGTTACTTTGTGAGAATAATTCATAGCAGAAGAGTCACTCGGTCGGGTGTTCATTCGACCGGGTGGCAACCCTGTTAATGAACAGGTTGAAAATTGTTTAAGTCATTAAAGTCCTAGTATCTCATGATCCGAAGAGTAATCCGGTCGGATGGAAATCCGATCGGATGGCCATTCGTTCGATACCCAAACTTCAGATAGAGTTGATGAAGTGTGGGTCCCAAAGTGTGAACCGTTCGGACAGCAATCCGGTCGAATGACCTATCCGCTCGGACAGCAGTCCGGTCAGACAGCATTTCGTCCCGGTTGTTCCGGCCGTCTTACACTTGGTCGTGTTGGTTTGTTTGTAGTTTTATCGAGACATGTTGACAACGTGTTAGCCAACTGAACCCCATTTCGACCTGAGTGACCTGACTGACCAGGAATCACCCTCGTTCGGCCGGTTATCGGCTCAAGACGGTTGTCCTTGTTTAACCCGAAATCGGTGGTCTCATGAGTAGAATTTAGATCTTATACTAGTACAACACTAAGAGTGAGTAGGAGACTAGTACAAAGTCTGATTCTATCGGTTTTGAGTGTATTGATTGTAAAAGAGTTGAAAGAAGGTTAGAAACCATCTTTCAATCCTTTTTCACCTTGTTTATGTTTAGATCTTTGCAAGATCCTTGTGTACTCATGTGGAAATCGGTTAGATCTCGGTTGCTCTCGGTGGATTGAAGTCAAAAGATGAAGTTCCTCAAGAACACATGATGACGTCATCCTAGAACACCCGAAATCCAGTGATTTCACGGTTAAAAGTTAAGATCTAGAAGATAGAAAGGTGTAGGAGTGCGTGTAGATCAAGAAAGTACAAGATTTAGGGAGAGATCTTACCTAGATTGAGAGAAATCGAAGAAAAGGTGAGCTGAGCGTGCTGTTCGGACAGAGGTTTCCAAAAGTAGAAAGGTTTGAGAGTGACATGGGTATTTATAGGATTCCAAAAGAGGAAAGGGCTATCCGATCGGATGGCACGCCGCCCGGATGACTATCCGGTCGGATGACATCTCGGTCGGATGGCACCTGACTCTAGGGCAAAGTGGCTATCCGGTCGGATGGCACTTGATTCGAGTGTTTGACGCGATGATTTTTGATGTTTCGATTTCTATTGAGAGCGGTTCGATACGATAGAGTTTCCTAGTTAAATTACTTTCAGTCCCAACTACTTCATATCTCGCGCTAACTCTTCTCTACAGTTCGATTGTAATCCGAGTTCGAGTTCGATTGTGTTCGATTGCATTTCGAGTTTCGATTGAGTTCGATTGATTCCCACAACACACATAAATAAACATGCACAAGTAACACATAAGGCACACACACATATAATAACCAAATTTCGTAAGTCGAGTTGTAGTTCGTATCATGATTCGATGTCGATTTGATTAGCATAGCTTGTTTATTGATAGATTAACTTTATCGCATTGTTACTGCCTATAGGGCACAGTCGTGGGTCGATTAAATAGCTATTAACACACGTCGATTTTTTGCATTTATAGACACTTACTCTACATAATAGCTACAATAAAAAATCTATTATTAGTCGGTTGCGCGAAATCGGTCGTTGACTTTGACCTTGACTTGACTTTGACTTCCCGAAAACACGGGGTGTTACATAAGTAAAGCTTACACTCTAATTATTTAATACCTATTGGCTTGATAGGTCGTGAATAGTAAGTCTTGTGTTAAATTATGATGTTCCGACATGGCAAGTGCGGCCCGGAACAAGAGACTATGGTCATAAATCATGTTTAATGGATAAAAAGGAGCTAATGCGGTTAATTAGTCATGAAATGACTAAAAGATAATGAGTTTTTAAATGGTTACCTTATAAGATAAACCATTGCAAATAATAAGAGTAAAATGGTACTTTGGTCACTTGTTGACAATAACCATTAATTTGGGGAAAGACACGTTATAGCATGGGTCATAATGGGTCAAAGGAATCAATAGATGATTTACAAGTAAAACGACTATACGGTGTAAACCAGAGTTAGTCATATGGATAAGATGGTAATAAATATCATCTCATAGAGTCTCATGGTCCTCTAGACCAAACGGGTCAAAAGGTGAAATTATCACCCTTTGACAATATCGACTAATGGTTTGTTGAGCTATATGATCATAGAAATAAATACCAGATGGATATGTACATCGCTATCGCCTAGCAGCTACTAAGGCAAGGTATTAAAACGAATCAATATATTGATTCGAGCCAGGTATGTATATTTGGTCAATTCATTATTAGAACTTGAAGTTTAATGAGTGCTAAACAAGTTAAAATGGACATTTGGTTATCTTTTAAATAAACCGAATGATTTAAGTTATAGTCATTGTGTTTTAAAAACATGATGGCTATTTAAACAAGATCCTGGTTTAAAAAGTGGAATTTTGGTCAATTACGACGTGAAAAGTCATTGTTGTAAAGAAAGGATTTAAGATGACCAAAACGTCCTCGTAAGCAAAATCGAGCAAATGAACCTTAAGAGTTGTTTAAAAACAAGTTATATAATCAAGCAAATACTTTGAATAAGTATAAAGAGTAAAAAGGGTAAATCTTGGGTCAAATGACTCAATATGGGTCTTTGCCGTAAAATGATAGTCCGAGGGATAAAACTCGGAATATATGGATCTCCACATTAAATCCACCACAAATATAGTTGTGGTGGAAGATTACTTGGTAAGAAATGTGGAAATATAAAGCTAGATACAAATGAAAGCGAATCGTGTTTAAAATGTACTTAAATACCCTTAACGGGTCAAAATAAGCTTCTAAGTCAAAACGGGTTAAAGAAGGTATATAAACCCGTGATTTTGAGCCTAATATAATAGGAGATATTGAAATTATGAAGTTCATGAGTTTAAAGATCAAATAAACATGTTTGTTTGATAAAATCACAAACGGGTCAAAATTTTGGTAAAAAGGGTAATAAGCCGAAGACTTAAAAGTCTTAAATTTTGTTAATCCGGATGTTGGATTTTAATTCCCTATGATGGAGAATTTAATTACGAACGCGTAGAAAAAAGAATCGCGTAATACGGACTTGTATAGTGAAAGTTATGCAAGTTCTAAGTTAATATTTGGTGAATTTTCGTAGCTGGGCAAAGTGCAGCAACAATAAAGGAACTTGCTGTAAAAAAAAGGGGCTAGGTGGGGCGTCTAGCCCCTAGGTGGGGCGTTTAGCCCCCCAAAATTGTTTATTTTTTTTTGTTTGACCCACATAACTTGTTTAAACTTGTTATTTAACTATCAAAACTAACTTTTAAGTTGATTTTGATCATAGGTGAATGTCAAGAGTGCCCGGATGAAGATCAAGCTCGATGAGGAACCGAACACGATAAAATACAAGCTTCCATGCGGCGTTTCGTCGTATCTTTTAAACGACGAATTTAATCACATTAAGTTGTATATTCTTTTAAATTGTAAAAGTGTTAACTAATCTTATTTATCAAAATTACATGTTTGTTTTCGTAAACTATACGAAAAACGTAAAATAATAACAAGGGTGTTATAGTTCAAATTGGTTATCTTCATTAATGGGTTCATTGACTGGTTGATTATCCGCGTGTTCCGTCTGAATAATTATCAATAAATATATAAATTATTGATACAAAATAGATATTAACCAGTAATATCACACATAATTAGATTAACGAGTATAGCCAAAATTGTCGACATTGCGACTTTTATATTTTATATATTATAGTATGCGTCCGTACACACCAGTTATCTTACAAAGGTTTTATTTTTAGTTATTTTATATGATTATCTTAGTATTAAATACATATTCCTACAACTACACACGATTCCCGTCAGCTGGTATCTCAGAAACGACGTTCCCTTTCGTCGTATTTCCAAGTGATTCTTTCTCCCACATCCCTAATCCTGTTTCCTGCATTAATCAGCTCTTCGCCATAGTGGCGGAGTTCAGCCAAGGTCTCAGAGCTCATCGGCGGGTATGGCGCAGGCTCTGGGTCAAAATGTGGGAAAAAGGTATTAGGGTTGTTCAAGAGGTTCTGAAATTGCCAGTCAGTGGTCCACCATTCTTCCAGCTCTCCTAGAGGTCGGGTGTGGATTATAGGATCTGGGATAGCAGGTTCCAGATTGACTGGAAGTTGGGCTTCTGCTGGATAGTTGAAGAGGTCTTCTTCGGCAAGTCCGAGGTTTTCATTGGCAGGTTCAAGGTGTTCATCGGCAAGTCCAATGAGGTCGCTTTTTGCCAGTTGTTGGTCCAACTCCTCCCAGGGTGGCATCTCCTGGGCTTGTCCTGAACTTTGTCCGATCTCTATTCCATTGCCTTTATCCTTCGGATCCTCAATCTTGATAACTTTCCGTGTTGCTGGTTTCTTCTTACGCACACGCCTCCAGCCCACGAATCGTCTTTTCTTTTTCGGCTTTGGTTTTTCCTGGGCTTGAGCCTGGAATATTATGGGTTCTTCGGTGTCGGCCTGATAGGCAGAAAAACCTCCGGAAACTTCCATACCAACAGTATGGATGTTGAGATTCTTAAGAGCTTCAGACAACTCATTCATGCTGTTAGCAGATATAAGGAAACACACAATATTCTAAGTTAAAATTTTGTAAATGAAAATTTCACAGAATCACAAAATGGCAATCAGAAAAATTAAGTATTTTTAAATACTTGATGGGCTTAAATCAGAGGCTCTGATATCACCTTTTTCTGTCACGGTCCCCGTCCCGGTTAGACCCGGTCCAGGAGCCGCAGGACAGAAATCCCATGGTATTTATTTAATTTGGCAGCGGAATTATTAAAAGGATCATTTAAAACTTGAAAATGCCCGATTATTTTTTTTCATAATTAAAGACAAGTCTCGAAATTTACAATAATGGAATTTCACTGGAAACCCCTATTTTATAAAAACATGTTTCTTTATTTTTATTAAGTTGCTTCTTTAAGCTTGCAGTGCTACACGGCACTTTTCCTGGATCACAACAGATCACCTGAAACATGTTTTAAAAAGATTTTATCAGCGGGAAATACTGGCGAGTCACTCAAGTTATACAAAATGACACATTGTTACAATCTACAGTATTAAGAGCGATTACAATGTATATATATCAACCAATTACCCAACGATATTTGTCACTCGACCACCCATTGGCTATCTCGTTGTCCAATGGTGTCTGTGACTATGGTCATATCACCCATTGGCTAACCTGGTGTCCAATGGTGACGGTTATCAAGTAATGTATACAAAACCCCACATACCGGCTGTAATTGAAGATTACAAAGACTTAATCCCTGTAATTATAACTTTGAAAATAAATAGGGTTTTGAAAGCAATTTGGTAAAAAGAGAATGACTCACATTGCATGTTTAAACGGGCAGAGTTTAGCCTACTGATTAGCCTTGATACCTAATTTAAATAATAATGCACACGAAACTAGATAAGTAACTGAATACAACTTTTACGATAAGCTCACGAGATTAAAACCCTCACGACGAATGACAAAGTGCGATACTTAAACATCCAGCGGATTCGCAACGAATGACATAGTGCAATACTTAAACATCCACCGGTTTTACGGCTAATGACAAAGTATAGCCCGAGTTCGGGCGGCACTCAAACATCCTGTCGGATTCACGACGAATGACAAAGTATAACCCGAGTTTGAGCAGCACTTAAACATCCATCGGATAGTTTCAATCAATCGGATATTGAATTGTAGCAGCGATCGAGTTAATTCCCGGTATCGTAGCAGCGCCTCGCTATTGTAAAAGTTAATTTCGAATTTGAGCAGCCAAACTTCGTTTTTAAGTTTTGGTTTCGACATCAGTGAACTGCTCATGGCCATTTCTATTTATTGGTGAAATTTGGGGTTTACACGGCCCGCGTAAGCCCCTTCTTAATCTTTACGAGGCCCGCGAGGGACATCTAGACGTAGACTAGGGCTTGCGTGTCACACCTAGGTCTGCCACGTGGCTGACACATGGCCTGTTCGCTGCTCCGGAACTTTTATGAGCTGTCGCGGCCCGCGTAGACAACCCTTATGTCTTACGCGGCCCGCGTGAAGGTCAAATTTCACATTTTCTTGGTTTTTCATGCACATTAGGGTTTCAGGGTCCGGTTTTTCACTTACGGGTCATTTTGGGATGTTTTTGAAGGTCCTTACATCAAGCGTGAAGCTTTGAGAGCAAGGGATTACCGGGTTTTGTTACTCGATTTCTTTAGTTCTCTATTTCTTCTTATTTATTATCGATGAATTCTTGTTTGAAACTTTGTTTATTTATTTTTAAGATTGTGATGCTTGGCTAAACGTTTTAAACTGCCTAGACTACGATGAATGGATTTGAATAAAGTTTAAACCTTTTTCATTAATTGCATGTATTTTATAGATTGATTGTGTAGCGTAAAAAGTTTAGTTTATTGTTTTGATGTATATGCATACTTTAATTTGTTTAATTATTATCAATTGCTTCATGTGAATCTAGGTGGTTGTCTGCTACGGAATAGGTTCATGCTAGATCTTTGACCTTGTGTCTTTGACCTTTAGGGTGAATTGACCAATAAACCTTAGAAGTGATAGTTAATAATTTGCTAGATTTCAGTATTCTACTAGTCCTTATAGCTGGAAGGTGTGGGGCTATTGGTAGGTCTTACCCGGCGAATTGCTTTAGATAATCTTTGGAAAAAGTCATGCCTTAGTTGCCCCGTCGGTTTATTAGTCTATCAAGTCAAGTTAAGAAACTCAAACTACCCTAGATCTATAATTGGAAAAGAGTAGGTCAATATTAGGGTACTTACAAAATAATTAGATAACCGGAAGAAAGTCTAATAACCGGTAGGATTAATAGCCTAGGTAGTGCGATACGTTTCATCTCGAGAAGGGTTGAGGGGCTTAGTTGGTGTCTTAATAGGTTTAGTATCACAAGATCCCGGTTCCATAAAACATGCAGTTAACTTAATTTATAAATTCTTAAAATCAATCCAGGATTCTAGTCTAGGTGGTCTTCATCATCATCTAAGAACAGTCTTCACATTAGTTCGTATTAGTATAATTTTAGTTAATAATTAGTTTAATTAATTTCCTTAAAATTTCAGTAACCTTCCCCCCCCCCCCCAAACAATTAAACAGTTTAAGTTGTGTCAGTCTTAGTCTAGTCAGAGTCTAGTTAACGTAATTAGAGAGTCTCGTGGATTCGATACTCGGACTTACTTAGGCTATACTGCATTGACCGGTACACTTGCCGGTTGTGTGGTCTAGGTTTAGAGAGTCTTAGTTATAAATTTAAAACTTAGAGAGTTTAGTTTAGGGTTTAATTTAGTTAATTTATTTAGACCACCTTTAGCACATCAAAGATACAACTTCATCTCACATGGAGCCTTCATTTTCATCTCACATGGAATCTTCATCTTCATCATCTCATCGAATGATGACGGTGGTGTCGTTTGTTTATGGTGGTTCGGTGGTTTCAGAGGTGATGGTGATGGTTGTTTATGGTGGTTTGGTGGTGGTGGGTGGTTTCAGTAATGGTGGTGACAATTGGTATTAGTGGTGGCGTCTATCAATAATGACTGGTGGCACTGTGGGAGTGGTGGTGGCGTCCAACGATATTGAATGGCTTCAGGTGGGATACAGTGGTGGTGGTGGTAGAGGTTTGTTGGAGAGAGAGAGAGAGAGAAAGATGGAGGGAGAGATGGCTGACAGATTCTAAGGTTAGGGTTGGGGAACTGGGAATATGATGTTTCTATATATGTAATATTTTTTGTTTTATTTATTAATGAACATTTTAAATAAAAGGAAGAAATAACCAAAATACCCTTAAGTGGACAGAAATAACCACACTAAGGATTGATTTTAAATAAAATTAACAAAGGACACACATGAAACCAACTCTAATTCAATTAACAACCAACAACACTTTGAAAGTTTCAATATTGTTCACTTTCAGATCTTTAACTTTCAAAACTTGTCAACTTCTACCATTATGAAGATATAACTGTTTCGGGATTTTAATCATGGTATTAGGAAGAATAGATTTGAGTTCCAACATTGGTTAATCAAAAATAATATAGAAGTAAAATCTTTTTGGCTTTTATAAAATATATATTAAAAAATAGCTAAAAAATTTTTGGTATTTTTTAATACTTCAAATATAAAGACGGAAAACAATAAATGAATATTTACATGCATTCCTTTTGCGAGTTTCGAGGGTAAGAGAATCATATCGGTATATGGTCATGCCAAAAAAACACATGTTGTTCAATTAGTTAGTATTTAGATAAGCTTCATATAACGATTATCGATATTGTTGTCTACTTAAACTCAACAATCAGATGTAATCATATAACTTGGGGATACGTTTAGGTATGATTTATACTTACCGACCTGTATTCATCCACTCACAGCAAATTCCTGAATCAAGGTATGCATGAGAGTTCATCTTACTGGTGAGTATACCATTTATCATCTGTTTTGACGTATATGATGTGAGATACTTACTTATTTTGAGGATGAATACAAGCCCTATGTGATAAAATCACTTATTTATGAGGAACTTGATTTTCAATGCATGCAGGGCACGAGATTTCAGTGCATGCAGGGCACGAGATTTTCAGTTCATGCAGGGCATGAGATTTTCAATGCATGCAAGGCACGAGATTCTCAATGCATGCAGGGCATGAGAGCAAGTATGTGAACAAGTTAGTACCATCGAACCGACAAAGAGACTAACTTGACTCTCGGATAATAAATGTGATTTAAAATCACTTATTCAGGGGTGACTGTGATATATTTATCACTTATTGATGGTCGTATGCAGTGTGTATTATAGACATGTATGTATAGTATGTACACGTATGTATAGTATCATGGAAGTTCTAGACTTGCATCCCTGTTCCAGCGTGTTCCATCTGAATAATTATCAATAAATATATAAATTATTGATACAAAATAGATATTAACGAGTAATATCACATATAATTAGATTAACACGTATAGCCAAAATTGTCGACATTGCGACTTTTATATTTTATATATTATAGTATGCTTCCGTACACACTAGTTATCTTACAAAGGTTTTATTTTTTTTTATTTTATATGATTATCTTAGTATTAAACACATATTCCTACAACTACACACGATTCCTGTCAGCTGGTATCTCAGAAACGACGTTCCCTTTCATCGTATTTCCAAGTGATTCTTTCTCCCACATCCCTAATCCTGTTTCCTGCATCAATCAGCTCTTCGCCATAGTGGCGGAGTTCAGCCAAGTTCTCAGAGCTCATCAGCGGGTATGGCGCAGGCTCTGGGTCAAACTGTGGGAAAAAAAGGTATTAGGGTTGTTCAAGAGGTTCTGAAATTGCCAGTCAGTGGTCCACCATTCTTCCAGATCTCCTAGAAGTCGGGTGTGGATTATAGGATCTGGGATAGCAGGTTCCAGATTGACTGGAAGTTAGGCTTCTGCTGGATAGTTGAAGAGGTCTTCTTCGGTAAGTCCGAGGTTTTCATTGGCAGGTTCAAGGTGTTCATCGGCAAGTTCGATGAGGTCGCTTTTTGCCAGTTGTTGGTCCAACTCCTCCCAGGGTGGCATCTCCTGGGCTTGTCCTGAACTTTCTCCGATCTCTATTCCATTGCCTTTATCCTTCGGATCCTCAGTCTTGATAACTTTCTCTGTTGCTGGTTTCTTCTTACACACACGCCTCCAGCCCACGAATCTTCTTTTCTTTTTCGGCTTTGGTTTTTCCTGGGCTTGAGCCTGGAATATCATGGGTTCTTCGGTGTCGGCCTGATAGCCAGAAAAACCTCCGGAAACTTCCATACCAACAGTATGGATGTTGAGATTCTGAAGAGCATCAGACAACTCATTCATGCTGTTAGCAGATATAAGGAAACACACAATATTCTAAGTTAAAATTTTGTAAATGAAAATTTCACAGAATCACAAAATGGCAATCAGAAAAATTAAGTATTTTTAAATACTTAATGGGCTTAAATCCGTGGCTCTGATATCACTTTTTTCTGTCACGGTCCCCGTCCTGGTTAGACCCGGTCTAGGAGCCGCGGGACAGAAATCCCGTGGTATTTATTTAATTTGGCAGCGGAATTATTAAAAGGATCATTTAAAACTTGAAAATGCCCGATTATTTTTTTTCATAATTAAAGACAAGTCTCGAAATTTACAATAATGGAATTTCACTGGAAACCCCTATTTTATAAAAACATGTTTCTTTATTTTTATTAAGTTGCTTCTTCAAGCTTGCAGTGCTACACGGCACTTTTCCTGGATCACAACAGATCACCTAAAACATGTTTTAAAAAGATTTTATCAGCGGGAAATACTGGCGAGTCACTCAAGTTATACAAAACGACACATTGTTATAATCTACAGTGTTAAGAGCGATTACAATGTTTATATATCAACCAATTACCCAACGATATTTGTCACTCGACCACCCATTGGCTATCTCGTTGTCCAATGGTGTCTGTGACTATGGTCATATCACCCATTGGCTAACCTGGTGTCCAATGGTGACGGTTATCAAGTAATGTATACAAAACCCCACATACCGGCTGTAATTGAAGATTACAAAGACTTAATCCCTGTAATTATAACTTTGAAAATAAATAGGGTTTTGAAAGCAATTTGGTAAAAAGAGAATGACTCACATTGCAAGTTTAAACGGGCAGAGTTTAGCCTACTGATTAGCCTTGATACCTAATTTAAATAATAATGCACACGAAACTAGATAAGTAACTGAATACAACTTTTACGATAAGCTCACGAGATTAAAACCCTCACGACGAATGACAAAGTGCGATACTTAAACATCCAGCGGATTCGCAACGAATGACAGAGTGCAATACTTAAACATCCACCGGTTTTACGGCTAATGACAAAGTATAGCCCGAGTTCTGGCGGCACTCAAACATCCTGTCGGATTCACGACGAATGACAAAGTATAACCCGAGTTTGAGCAGCACTTAAACATCCATCGGATAGTTTCAATCGATCGGATATTGAATTGTAGAAGCGATCGAGTTAATACCCGGTATCGTAGCAGCGCCTCGCTATTGTAAAAGTAAATTTCGAATTTGAGCAGCCAAACTTCGTTTTTGAGTTTTGGTTTCGACATCAGTGAACTGCTCATGGCCATTTCTATTTATAGGTTTTACACGGCTCGCGTAAGCCCCTTCTTAATCTTTACGCGGCCCGCGAGGGATACCTAGACGTAGACTAGGGCTTGCGTGTCACACCTAGGTCTGCCACGTGGTTGCCACATGGCCTGTTCGCTGCTCCGGAACTTTTATGAGCTGTCGCGGCCCGCGTAGACAACCCTTATGTCTTACGCGGCCCGCGTGAAGGTCAAATTTCAAATTTTCTTGGTTTTTCATGCACATTAGGGTTTCAGGGTCCGGTTTTTCACTTACGAGTCATTTTGGGATGTTTTTGAAGGTCCTTACATCAAGCGAGAAGCTTTGAGAGCAAGGGATTACCGGGTTTTGTTACTCGATTTCTTTAGTTCTCTATTTCTTCTTATTTAGTATCGATGAATTCTTGTTTGAAACTTTGTTTATTTATTTTTAAGATTGTGATGCTTGGCTAAACGTTTTAAACCGCCTAGACTACGATGAATGGATTTGAATAAAGTTTAAACCTTTTTCATTAATTGCATGTATTTTATGGATTGATTGTGTAGCGTAAAAAGTTTAGTTTATTGTTTTGATGTATTTGTATACTTTAATTTTTTTAATTATTATCAATTGCTTCGTGTGAATCTAGGTGGTTGTCTGCTACGGAATAGGTTCATGCTAGATCTTTGACCTTGTGTCTTTGACCTTTAGGGTGAATTGACCAATAAACCTTAGAAGTGATAGTTAATAATTTGCTAGATTTCAGTATTCTACTAGTCCTTATAGCTGGAAGGTGTGGGGCTATTGGTAGGTCTTACCCGGCGAATTGCTTTAGACAGTCTTTGGAAAAAGTCATGCCTTAGTTGCCCCGTCGGTTTATTAGTCTATCAAGTCAAGTTAAGAAACTCAAACTACCCTAGATCTATAATTGGAAAAGAGTAGGTCAATATTAGGGTACTTACACAATAATTAGATAACCGGAAGAAAGTCTAATAACCGGTAGGATTAATAGCCTAGGTAGTGCGATACGTTTCATCTCGAGAAGGGTTGAGGGGCTTAGTTGGTGTCTTAATAGGTTTAGTATCACAAGATCCCGGTTCCATAAAACATGCAGTTAACTTAATTGATAAATTCTTAAAATAAATCCAGGATTTTAGTCTAGGTGGTCTTCATCATCATCTAAGAATAGTCTTCACATTAGTTCGTATTAGTATAATTTTAGTTAATAATTAGTTTAATTAATTTCCTTAAAATTTCAGTAACCCTCCCCCCCCCCCAAACAATTAAACAGTTTACGTTGTGTCAGTCATAGTCTAGTTAGAGTCTAGTTAACGTAATTAGAGAGTCTCGTGGATTCGATACTCGGACTTACTTAGGCTATACTGCATTGACCGGTACACTTGCCGGTTGTGTGGTCTAGGTTTAGAGAGTCTTAGTTATAAATTTAAAACTTAGAGAGTTTAGTTTAGGGTTTAATTTAGTTAATTCATTTAGACCACCTTTAGCACATCAAAGATACAACTTCATCTCACATGGAGCCTTCATTTTCATCTCACATGGAATCTTCATCTTCATCATCTCACCGAATGATGACGGTGGTGTCGTTTGTTTATGGTGGTTCGGTGGTTTCAGAGGTGATGGTGACGGTTGTTTATGGTGGTTTATGGTGGTTTGGTGGTGGTGGGTGGTTTCAGTAATGGTGGTGACAGTTGGTATTAGTGGTGGCGTCCATCAATAATGACGGGTGGCATTGTGGGAGTGGTGGTGGCGTCCAACGATATTGAATGGCTTCAGGTGGGATACAGTGGTGGTGGTGGTAGAGGTTTGTTGGAGAGAGAGAGAGAGAGAGATGGAGGGAGAGATGGCTGACAGATTCTAGGGTTAGGGTTGGGGAACTGGGAATATGATGTTTCTATATATGTAATATTTTTTGTTTTATTTATTAATGAACATTTTAAATAAAAGCAAGAAATAACCAAAATACCCTTAAGTGGACAGACATAACTTAAAATGTTAACGTGTTTAGTGCTAAAAGACGAAAGGTGTAATTAGTTTTTCAAATAAAGGTTTGTGACTGTAATTATTAAAGTTAAAGGCTATCCATTGCAACTGGCTACAAACATAAAGGACGAAAAATGTAATTTACCCTAATTAAAATCTTAACAAATATACTGTAATTATTAAAGCTAAATAATACAATCTGCAATTTATTATATAATTAAAGAACATAATCTGTAATTATGAAAAAAAAGGCTTGTTTGTAAAAGCTTATTACATATAACTTGCAAGTTTTTAGAAGTTAAAACGTATAATTAAAAGAAAACTAATTTAAGTTGTTATTGTTCCCAAACATTTAATATTGGTTCATATACTTGAAAGGGAAAATAAATAAAATAACCAAGTTGACCTACCTTTTTATCAAAATAAATATGTACTTTTGGCACATAAACAATGTGGGCTAAGTCTTTAACGGTCTGTCAAAATTGTGACTGTAATTATTAAAGTTAAAAAAGAAAATTGTGACTGTAATTATTAAAGTTAAAAAAAGTAGGCTAAGTCTTAGTCGTCAGACTCAAGTGTAGCTATTTTTTACACATGTTTTGTAGCGGTTTTTACACATGTCTTGATTTGATTAATTGTTTTGTGAACCCAAAATAGTTTTCATAGTTTTTGTGTATGCTAAGCTTTTGCCTTCTTTGCTTGTAGAGGTTAGTTTTCAAAGTTTTTGTGTATGCTAAGCCTTTGCCTTCTTTGCTGGCGGAACTTACCTGGCGTTTTCTGTTTGGTCGATTTTAAATATTAGTAGGCTAAAAGTCGATTTTAAATATAGGTGAGTGAACTTTGTTATTTTGGTAATTTTCACTATTTTAATTGCATTAATGCTTTTATTATTCACAAAAAAAAAATCAAATGAAATCCAATTATAGATATCTAGCATTATGTGTGGGAGAATTGTTGCAAATAAAGTTTCAGGTCCCACGGTTTTGCTGGAAAGTTGATTTCTTTATTCATGCATCAGCTTTTAGGAAGAGCATGATTCATGTGTAAATCCTTTAATGTTTCCATCTTAATTATATTCAGGTTTGAAATACAACAACGATCCATCCATCTTCCTAAACTAACCCAACTTCAATTTATCTCCATCATATACATTATATAATCAAATCATAAGTTGTTTCTTTCAATTCCCTGGAGTTATGTCGACATATGAGTATCTCCAACTTCTAGATGAACTCAGTACCACTGACTGCATAATTCCTATCAATATTACAAGTACATTGCTGGATTACGCATACCCTATATACCGATCAGAACAAGAAAAAAAGTACAGCGAACCGATGTTTTGGATTGGGTTGTATATAGCGTGTGCATCCCTTGTTTGCATCCTTACTATGGTGGCTGATTTATTACATGGTATGCGTAGGGGGAAGCTATGGTTCCCTTGCAAGTATTTCAGAATCAATTCTGCCTTTCTCGCTATAATATCTGTTGCAATGAAGTTACCTGTGGATCTAAGTGGTTCCATGCCTGGTGATGTGGACCAAGTGGCAAAGCTCGGAAGCATGGCCTTCATGTGCACCATGATGGCTAATTTATTGCCTTGTTTATCAACGATGGACAACAATGCACTCTGGTCAAACATCACAGCTTTGTGTCTTCTTATAATCACAATTGTTGTGAATGTTTGCATTCAAATACAAACAGGAGTTGTATCCTCTAAAGAAGATGCCTCTGTTCGGAAGGTTATTTATGCCTTACGTGAGATTAAAATTAACACAGATCGTAATATCATACTAGCCTCCATTTATGTGGCTTCATTACTTTGGTTGTTGATGGTACATGTATGTTCATGTTTAGCGATTCTAAAATCCAAAAAGATTATAGAATCGAAATACCAAAAAGGGCATGATAGAGCTTCCAAAGACATTCAACCAACATCAGGAGAAGTATTAACCCCTGAGAAGTTGAAAAATCATGTGAAGAACCACTGGATCATGGCAGGAAGTGGCAGCCCCCAATTCATAACAGCTTGCTTTCGTACCACATCTGCTACTGGGGTAATATGTGTTTTTGTCACTATCTTACATACTCTTACTATGTTCGGGAGTGTTGATGCTATTATGAAGAAGGACTGTGGTTCAGATTATGGTCGATCCACGATAGCAATTGTGATAGTACAGTTTATTGGAGTCGTGATTGGTACAATTGCACCACTTTCTAGATGTTTTGCAGCCTTAAGCTTTAAAATGTCCCTCAAAATCATTTCAAATGATTTTAAAGTCTTTAAACTAGAGAGCTACTGGACATCGAAATTATATGACTGGAAACGTGCTAGTTTAAAGCTCCCATTTCGTAGCCACGGTCTCAACGTCGTCATTGAGACTTCGAAAAGGCTAATTCTCTGCTTTTGTATAGAATTCCAGGAGGGATTTGTGGTGGTATGCAAGATACTAGCCTTGATACCATTTGTATTCATGATATGTGTCTTGTATTGTTTTCGTTGTTTGAAGTGGTTATTACGCAAAGTTCACTTTAATTCACCATTGCAATGGTTTAGTTCATTGGATGAAAAGAACGACCCCTCGGAACAAAACGAAGATCTTGGTCCATATGTTTTGCAACTTGAAGATGAGATGGAGCTTGCAAAGAGAACATTGGAAGGCCTTTCAAAATCTGTGAACCAGTTGATCCAAAATGATGAAAATAGAGAAGCCAACGATAAATTCGTGAAGCTAATTGAACAAAGCCCTACTCGTAGTTTTCAAGGAGTTGCAAAGTTTGACAACATAGATAAGCATCACATGCATGATGTTCCATTTTTACTACAAAAAGTAGAGTATCAAGATTGTTGGAGCTTACCGGTGGTAACCTTAACAACCATCGCGGTTTCCCTTCCTGGAATCGAAAGGGAGGAAGTTGATGACTTGTTGAATTTTGTGAGGGAAGGTCTGCGATATGTCACACTTGTTGAAGAAAACCTGAATGCCACCGATGACTATGTAAACGTTCAAGATGCTGCAAAAACTTTGTGGAAAGAAGTTGACATCGACCACGAATGGTTAGGAAACAAGTTGCAAGACCACTCTTCTAAAGGGGAAACAGCCCGACAGATCGTTAAATACTACATGGACACAGCTATAGTTTACTCGGAGGACACAAGTAGTAATGATGATCCCATAGGCAAGTCTATGTGTGCCAACTCAATGTACCGTATAACCAAAACGATCTTGATTACCTACTTCGACAACATTGATGGTGAGGTTAGCCAAAGGGAGCTATTTGAAAACTTAAAATCGATGATCACCGACATAATCGCCGCATGTCTCACAAACTTACCTCAAGTCATAGCGACGAAATGCCACACTAGTGCAATAGAGATAAGGGAGGCCAGTGTCAAAGATGCAGCCCTACTTCTGGGTGAGTCTAAAAAAATAATCGAAACCCTTCAACGTGGTATTCCAAGCATGAATCCAAGTGACTTTCCATTTATCGACAAATGGCGTGCTTATTTAGGGAATTCCTAATTCCTTAAAGCTCAATGTTAAGTTCATGTTTATATGTTTTCATCTTCTGGTTTCCTATCATAGCATCTAAAATGTATGTTAATCAAGTCCTTGGTTCTCCTAGTAATTTCTGCTCTCTTTTTCCAACTTCTGTTATATCTTTTAAGCAAGAAGTACAGTGCATTATACAATTCTCAAGGTTATTGCTTAAATTGGTTTTGTATTGAATGCTTTGTATAGGTGTGTTCACACTAAGATCACTAAATATTTACGAGTCATTCTATCCGTTGATGACTACAATATGTGTTCACCAATGGATACATTATTTGTAGAACCATAAAAATAGTATAGTTATGATATATGTATTTATCTTTTTAGTAATTTTCAAAACTTCAAGTAGTACCTTTTAGTCAGCATAAAAAAAAGAGATAAGTTCATCCCACTTATAGTGAGCATGATGAGCGAAAGACACCTAATGTTAATAATTGCAACTAAAGTTACATGGGTATACAGCGTAATGACATAGAATGATAACGCTTATCCTTGTCTTAGTCACAGTCATGTAGGTTTTGGTGGAAATTAGTGTAGGTGGCAAGGTTCTTTTGGTCATTTGTGCAACTTCAAGGGCAGGATTAATTATTCTCTTAAGGTTAAATCGTTGATAAACATATATTTACATAGGTTTAGAGGACCCGGGGTGGTAGCGTGATGGCATAGTTTCACGAGTGAAACTTTGTGGAACACCGCCGCCACCCATAGTTTCACGAGTGAAATTTGATAACGCGTTGTGGTGGTCACGCGTTGAAAGTTTGGAAATTTCCTCATCCTCTCTTCCTCCTGCTCTCTCTCCTCCTGCTCTCCACCGTCGCACCGCCGTCTCACGGCGCCAGACAACCACCCAACAACCTCCCACAAGAATGCCAGAAGTCCACCCATGGTCATTGTTTTGGTCAAAAATCAAGCAATGACAATGTAACCAAACTTTCTGTTGTGAGGCATGATGCTTGAATTGATGAACAACAATAAGGATCACTATGAAATGTAATGAGCAAGTGACACGAAGATTTATACGAGGAAAAAGCCCTTGATCAATGAATGATCTCCGGCATAAAAAACCTCGGGTGATGGAAACTACCGATCACCAACTCAGATTAAACAAGAAATGTATTACAACTTCGGATGATAGCGAGCTAAGTACAAGGATCACTATAGTGTATTGTGTAAAAAATGCGTGTAATCGCCAAAAATAGCTAAGTGTTTTCTAATTAGCTCGCTACCCCTTTAAAAATAGAAAATATCTACTCTAACTAACATTCTGCAAATGGTGCAAGTCTTCCACGACTCCACAACGTCCATTTTCAGCCAAGCACGTGCGGAAATAACATAGAATATTCTCCAGGAATATCGCCAAGACCAAGTCCAAATTGATACTCCTGCAAAACAATTTCAAATTCAACGTAGACAATCGTTAGTACAAGGATCCTTATAGTGATCCATGATCCTGGTCCTGAAACACTTCTGAGGATCACCCAATTCAAACAGGAGTAAGGATCACTAAGCCCAACGGCCAATGAGGATCACTGATTATTTAGAAATCCACCCCTAACAATTGCCCCCAAAATATAAGGAGTAATTATGTAAATAAATGAGTTATATTTTGTTCTTATCCGTAACGAATTAATCAGATAACTAGCCGTTGGAGTCGGACTAGCCGTTACAAACATGACGTCAGTGAGATGACAATCCTGCAAAATCATCATTATAAATAGGAGTTAGAGATAGGGATCATTTAGATTCAAGAGAACTCCCTTTAAATTCATAGCCGACGATCAAGCAGGTATTTCTCTTCCTCTTCCTTCTTTAGGTTTTCTTTCTCTGCTCCTTCTTTCTTCACCCTCTTCAAGATGATGCTAAGATCCTCACCAGCCAAGGATCACAAGAAGGACAGTCCTCTCAAGAGCCAAGGGATCATTAAAGATTCGGCGAAAGAAAGATGTTGTCTCACTGATCCACAAATGGACAGGATCCGACATTGCTTTCCGGCGAACACTGATTTCAAACCGTTTGATTCCACCGTTTTAAGCGATTATGTTTCTGAAACTTGGGTAGCTTTCCCAGTCACACCTTTCATAATAGGATATTCGTATCCTTTCCCTGAATTCACCCAATCCTTTTTCTCCCTCACCGGCATCTCCTACATTCAGGCTATGCCAATGATCTGGAGGGTCTTGTATACCCTTGAAAGGATCATTGAGCAAGAAGGAATTGACTTGGGAATGTCAGAATTAGCCGAGATGTATGATCTTACCACCTTTGGATCCCACCGATATCTATTCAAGCGTAAACCAGGAGAAGAACATCCCATTTTTAAAGCTACTAAGAATGATACTAACTGGAAACGGTGGTTCTTCTTTGTCCGAAGGGATTCTATCCCGGATGGAAATGATCTGCCAAGGAAATGGAGCACCCATGGTAGGGTAGAGGATCCTTAGAAGGATCACTAAGTAAGCTCATTTCTGATAATGATTACTAATATGCTTTTGTTTCTTTTGTACAGCTATCACATTCTCGCATATTATTCCTTCAGCTGCCACCGAGGAGAGACTTGCTGCTTTCAGAAGACTTGATCCTGCAACAAGGTCATTCAAAACAAACACCCAGGATTCACAGGAAGTATCCTCAGGTTCTGTTACTATGTCAAGTAAGTATCCTGTACTTTTTATATTTAAGTGTTTGAATAGATAGTTAAAAAGAAATAGGATAAGGATACTTATCTGTTTTGAATGTGTAGGCGCTGGAAAGTCATCAAAATCTGCATCCAAATTCGGTGTCACTGAGCTTGACACTGTCCGATCCAGGAGAAAGTCTGCTGCTAGTCCCTCCGTCGTAATCCCCAAGGCTACCGCTTCAAAGGGAAGAGGTGGAAAGAAGAGAAAGACCTCTGAAGCTGACAACCTTCAAGGCTTACCACTGATTCGTCACCAATTCCTCGAATACTTCAATGATGTAAGGATCACTGACTCAGCTTAGTTATCCTATCCACTTAAGGATCACCTGACTCTAATCTTTACATTGTCTTCTTTGTAGAAATTTGCTGAGATAGAGGATTATGTGGGGAATGTTGAAGAGCTTGAGGAGAAATATTCTGACCTCCAAAAGGTTGCGGCGCTCAAGGATCACAAGATTGCTTCCCTTGAAAAGGACCTCAACGATGCCAAAGCTCAGACAGCTGCCATCCTGATCAATGTTGATTATGAGAAGCATGAGATCACAGAGGATGCCAAGGTCTCCGCTGCCATTGCAATGTACAAAACCAAGCTACAGATGGCTCAAGAAGCTCAGGATCCTGCTTTTGATAAGAGCAGCTGGGACGTGGAAGGCTGGAAGGCCAGGCTGGCTGAGTTGGAGGACGAGGATGATGAGGTTCTGGCGATTGAAGCTAGTGGCAGTGGCAAGGATCATGCTAAGGATACTGGAGCTGGAGGGGATGATGATGATGCAGCGAAGGTGTAGGCTGCTTGAATGGGCGATGAAGGACATTTCTAGACGTAGCCAGAGCCCAGTTTTTAGTTTGGTTGTGGTTTTTGGTTTTGATGATGTTTTGTTGAATTATGGTTGGTCTGTATTTGAACGATAGTAATTAGGGTTAAGGATCATGGATGATCCTTTGAACAATAGGTAGGATTACAAATGGTGGAGGGATCCTCTGTTTGGGGGATGAAGCCATTGTGATCCTGCCGTCTTTTAATTCCTGCACTATCAAGACCCTTAGACAATGGACACCCTTTGCCAACCCATGTGGACGGGCCACGTTTTGCTGGTAGAAACGTGGGTTGGCAATTTTGACAACCATAAAAGGGTTTAAGCTTTTGTGAATAAAAATGACTTTAACTTTTTGGCTATATCCTGTGTTGATATCCTTATTGGTATTTTATTTTTCAACCTATTGTGATGTTCATGTTGATTAAACTTATCAAGTAAAGAAAAAATTTAAAAAATATCCCTTAAGAGTTAAGGATATGATCAAGGATCACATATCACACAATCGACAAGTTCTGAAAAATAACATAGTTTAAGGATCATAAGTTCAGTTGTCAAAGGATAAGTGTCACTTAAATACATAATGAATAAAATCAAAACAGTTAAGGATCATACCTGAGAATCCAAGTTAGGATCCTATCCTTTAATACTTAAAATTAGGATAACCCAAGATACAAACCTTAGTTGAAAGTAAGGATCAAGAATCCTTGGCCATTTAGCTTCAAAAACCTGAAATAAGATATAACTTGGGACTGAGCCAATATAAGATGAATGTTAATAACTGGGGACAAGCCCAACAATTCTGGGGACAAGCCCAACATACTGGGGACAAGCCCAAAGGATAACTGGGGATAAGCCCAAAGGATCGTGTGTAAACTGGAGTATGGCCCTCACTGGCGACTATCCAAACTTAGTGACATGAAAATGCCAAAACCTTAGCTAACGTGAAAACGTTAGAAACCTTAGGAACGGATGTATGGTACGTCTACCATTATACGTAGGATCCTGAATATAGCCAGTACAATGAAATTGTCAGCCCCTAAAGCGAGTACTGGTCCCATTGACATGAACTATACCAGGATCATCGTGCGCTACTGGCGAAACTGGGGACAGGCCCAAACTGGGGACTAGCCCAAATAACTGGGGTCAAGCCCAAATAACTAGGGTCAAGCCCAAATAACTGGATACTTCTGTGGATACTCAATCCTTAGTTAAGGATACCTGAACCTTCAAAACTCAGAATCAAGTGAAAGGAGGATAAAGAATACAGGATCCTTATCCTTGTAAGAGAATAAAAGAATGAAATAGTTTGAGATTGGAATGTTACCAGAAAGAGGATCATCTGTCAATAGGGATCCTTCAAGGATACTTGTCTGGTAAGGATCACGGTTCATGATCACAAGAAATATTTCTTCAAATGGACAACATTCCAAGCTCTTGGTAGCAAATCACCTTCCATTGTTAGCAATCGATATGCCCCCTTTCCTGCTTCAGCTTCAATCAAATAGGGACCTTCCCACTTTGGTGCTAGCTTTCCATCGGCAGGATTGGTGGTATTTTGAAATGCTTTCCTTAATACCATATCCCCAACCTGGAATTTCCTGATCCTGACATTTTTGTTGTAAGCTCCAGCCATCCTTTGTTGTTAACTAGCCATCCTTATCCTTGCCAAATCCCTGATTTCTTCTATAGTATCCAAGTCTTGAACCAAGTTTTCAGCATTTTCTTCAGGATCACGAATGCTTGTTCTTGCAGTTGGAACCACCATCTCTGTAGGGATTACTGATTCTGCACCAAATACCAAAGAAAATGGAGTTTGGCCTGTAGCATTCTTGGGAGTTGTCCTATCAGCCCAAAGCACATAGGGTAGTTCTTCTACCCATTTTCCTTTCTTGGATCCAAGCTTTTTCTTCAAATTGTTGATGATAATCTTGTTGGATGATTCTGCCTGACCATTAGCTTGTGGGTGGACTGGTGTTGATGCTATCATCTTAATCCCCCAACTGTCACAAAAGTTAGTGGTTCTATTCCCAATAAATTGGGATCCATTATCACAAATAATCTCAGAAGAGATACCAAATCTAGTAATAATGTTTCTTTTAATAAAGGATATCACTTCCTTTTCTCTGACTTGAGCAAAGGCTTCAGCCTCTATCCACTTAGAGAAGTAATCAGTCATGGCAAGCGTGAATACTTTTCCACCAGGTGCCTTAGGAAGCTTTCCAACTAGATCCATTCCCCATCTCATGAATGGCCAGGAAGAGGATATAGGATGCAAGAGCTCTGCTGGTTGGTGAAGGATATTACTATGCCTCTGACAAGCATCACAATTCCTGGCATACTCCACATCATCCTTCTTCATAGTGGGCCAATATTATCCTGTCCTCAGGATCCTTGAGAATAATACCCTTCCCCCAGTGTGGTTTCCACAATCTCCTTCATGGAAATCCTTTAGGACTTCTTGGATTTCAGGATTCTCAATGCATCTTAGGTATGGTCCTGCAAGAGATCTGAAGGGGTAAGGTCCCAAAAACCTCATAATAAGTACTTGGGACCATACCACAACCTCGTCTTTCAGCCCCTTTTTTACCTTGCGCGGCCGCACACTGGTTTCACAAAAGAAAGGCTTAAGAGACAGGCAACAGTCAACACTTGCGCGCTAAAAGGAAATCATAAATCCTTGTGTTTTCTTCCATAAACAAAGGATGAAAAATCCTAAGTTAAACACTTCCGCTTAATATTCAGACTTAGGTATTATTTACCCAACTGATGCCACACGATAAAGAAGTCACACAGGATTGTGACAATAAACTTCTAGAAGGACTCAATCGTGCACCACTAAGACGGTTATAACCGTCTGGACACGTGTCACCACCTCAGGCATCCCTGAAATCACAATGATAGCATGTAAATGGAGAGAAACCTCCACTTGACCACTTTCCACGTGGCATATCCCCAGCCGTGGATCTAAACAGCGATCCGTGTGCATTCACGTCGGATCAAGAAGTTTAACGGAAGGAAATGTAACCGCTCACGGGGTTAGCATCTTCCGTTAACATTTCACCAACGGGTTTTCCCGCCCAAAGACTCCCGGCTATAAATATGAGAAACAACTCAGGTATGAATTCAAGTTACTCACACTTCTCAAATACATCTTCTTCTTCATAACCAATACTTATTCTCACACCGGAGTCGGGTCAAGGAGAGAACCCTCTTCTCCCCGTGGCGAGGCTAACGGTGCTTCTTTTTTGCAGAGTTCATCGGAGAAGGAGATCAGTTGTAATCGAATCAAACGAGAGAGAACAAATCCCTTTATGCAGATCCAAACCCCCTAGATATTTCGATCCCGGTCGTTTATCTAGTGTTTCTTCATTGGCGCCCACCGATTTCTCTGACTTATCAGTTTTATCTCGTTTCGATTCAGTTTCCTTCATTTCTCTGTTTCCACATGGCAGGGAATTCATCATCTCACCCAACAGGTCCTCGGTCTGAATGTAAGGGTTCTACAACCCCAAATACTCAGAACGACGGAATCATGGGAATCAACAAAAAATAATAACCACTCAGACGAAAAGAGTTCCTCAGATCAGCTCATAGAGAGAGCCCCAGAATACTGGTTCGATAGATGCCAGATTGCTTTAAACCAAATTTCCACACAAATTCACAGATCTGAGTTCCCAAACACCAGATCTGATATTCCGCAAAAGAACAGTGGAACAATTGATACTGTAGTATTGGATCCACAGATACCTTATCAGTGGGACATCCAATCTAACAGTTATACCAGGATAATCCCAAAATCAAAGGGAACCAATGGACAGACAGATGAACCAAAACAAGCATACATGGTGCAGGGAGGCCCTTCACGAAGGCCAAACAAACGGCACCATGATCAACATTGGAGGGAACAACAAGTTGTATTTCCTGTTGCTCCTGGAGGCCCTCAGGAAGAGCGACCAGTCACCATTACTGGCATCTTCAGCCATTACCGAATAGACTATATGTTTATAGATCCAGGAAGCTCGATATCATATACGAGTAGTGCTTCAAACAACTTGACCCAGAAGATAAAGCACGACTAGAACCGGTGAATTTTCCTCTTACCGGATTTTACAATGAAGTTGTATTTCCATTAGGGCAAATAGAATTCACTGTGACTCTATCTGATAGCGAGCATTCGCGCACAGTCACAGTAAACTTCATGGTCATGCCGGCAACATCACGCCATGATGCCTTGCTCGGAAGAAGGTCACAAAGAAAATTTAGCATGATCACTTCTATTCCACATGCTGCACGCAATATATCTTGACAAATTATTTTAAGAAATACTAATATAGAACTAGGCATCTCATGATACACCAGCATTTGATAATGAATTTTACAGGTTTGGTGGAACATTACATATGAGCACGTAAGTCGCCACGCGCGCATGCTCCTTTACTTACGAGCGAGCACACATGTGCCAATCGCATGCACCTCTACACATGAGCACGTAAGTCGCCAGTCGCATGCTCCTCTACACATGAGCACGTAAGTCGCCACGCGCATGCTCCTTTACTCACGAGCGAGCACACATGCGCCAGTCGCATGCTCCTCTACATACGATGCACGTAAGTCGCCAGTCGCATGCTCCTCTACACATGAGCACGTAAGTCGCCAGTCGCATGCTCCTCTACACATGAACACGTAAGTCGCCACGCGCATGCTCCTTTACTCACGAGCGAGCACACATGCGCCAGTCGCATGCTCCTCTACAAACGAAGCACGTAAGTCGCCAGTCGCATGCTCCTCTACCATGAGCACGAAAGTCGCCACGCGCATGCTCCTTTACTTACGAGCGAGCACACATGCGCCAGTCGCATGCTCCTCTACATACGAAGCACGTAAGTCGCCACGCACGCATGCTCCTTTACTTATGAACGAGCACACATACGCCAGTCACATGCTCCTCTACTTACGAGCATGTAAGTCGCCAGTCGCATGCTCATATACATACGAGCCCGTAAGTCGCCACGCGCGCATGCTCCGTTACCTATGAACACGTAAGTCGCCATACACGCACGCTCCTTTACAACGAGCATCTCAAACTCATTGCAAGCCTGTTGCTCTACATTCGAGCACGTAAGTCGCGATTCGCGCATTCTCTCTTGTAAGCGAGCACACACGCGCCGGCTGGCGCATAGTCCTCTTCTTACGAGCAAAGTCTTTTTTTACAAGAGAGCACACATGCGCCGACTAGCACATACTCCTCTACATACGAACGAGCACACCTGCTCCTTTACATACGATCATCTCAGTCTCCATGCGAGTCTGCTGCTCTACATACGAGCACACCAGTTTTATTACGAGCCTGCTACTCTACATACGAGCAAGTAAATCACCATACGCGCATGCTTGCCATGGAGAAGCAAAAAAACGAACAAAAACGAAGAACTGGATTTAGACCTTTTCGAAGAATGGCGTGAGAATGTCGTCATCACAGAGGAAAGGTATAAATCCAAGCTCGAAAAATATTATGATTTCGTCTTGCGCGACAATAAAGCTTCCAACACAGAAAAACCAGGCAAATCAACGCCAAAGTGGGAAGGACCATACTTCATCAATGAAGTCCTAGGCAAAAGGACATACACACTGAAAAGAATTAATGGGACACTAGTTCCTCGCACCTGAAACGCGCAGCAGCTGCGCAGGTGTTACATATAAGCTAAACCATTCCGCAAGAATAAAAGTATACAGGTAATGTATTTCTTTATTATCCTTTGTATTTCGGGCCTTGCGCTCTTAATAATACAAATATCATCTTCACTCATATTACTGTTTGTTACAAATTGCATACAATTCTTTGGGTATACGTGAAAACAATATGGTAAACATTGTACACTTCATGAACAGTCTAAAAAGGGCACAACCTTGCGTATCTTAGACAAACGTTCACACATGAATACAATACCATTCTCATTCGCTCTACCTATTCAAAGCAATTAAACATATGCAACACATTGTAATCCAAGCACAATCTGAAGCTTACATGCACGATAGTTCATCAAAAAGTATACACGTATATCATCAAACAAACAAATAGAAACATCATACCATTCCTGGCGCACAAATACACCTCAAACTATCAAACACGGCAGTGTTTTAGTTACTCGTGCAACAGCGCATCAACAAAAGCAGGGATCCATATCCCAAATATTACAAAATTGTTCAAAACAATTACAGAAAAATTTTACGACAAATCTTCACCGACATCCGGAAAGATTTCTTTCAATTGAGCCACGTGATCGTCAGATTGCAGCGCAATATTTATAAGGTCCATAACAGGAAGCTGCAAGTTATCAAATTCTGTTTTAGAGCTAAAAGCGCAACGCTTGTATCAACACCAAAAGTAGCAGATTTGGAAGTATCCCAATCCACCTTCAAAGCGCTGAACACTCAGCGTATCCTTGGGCATACTCATCCTTTCGCGCAGCAACAATTAATCACACAACGGTTTTATCTAACTCCTCATAATTCAACACTGATTCAGCAACCTACGAAAATAGGTAAAATCACAACTTCCCTTAAAAAGCTTTAATAAGCAAATCTTCTCATAGAAGATCCCCTACTTTCACGCCCAAAAACATCTTCCCTCTCATAAGTCCGGTGCTCCACTTACTTGCATAAGAGCAACACTAGACTGGGGGGACTTGAAGGGGTAAAGTCCCAAAAACCTCATAATAAGTACTTGGGACCATACCACAACCTCGTCTTTCAGCCCCTTTTTTACCTTGCACGGCCGCACACTGGTTTCACAAAAGAAAGGCTTAAGAGACAGGCAACAGTCAACACTTGCGCGCTAAAAGGAAATCATAAATCCTTGCGTTTTCTTCCATAAACAAAGGATGAAAAATCCTAAGTTAAACACTTCCGCTTAATATTCAGACTTAGGTATTATTTACCCAACTGATGCCACACGATAAAGAAGTCACACAGGATTGTGACAATAAACTTCTAGAAGGACTCAATCGTGCACCACTAAGACGGTTATAACCGTCTGGACACGTGTCACCACCTCAGGCATCCCTGAAATCACAATGATAGCATGTAAATGGAGAGAAACCTCCACTTGACCACTTTCCACGTGGCATATCCCCATCCGTGGATCTAAACAGCGATCCATGTGCATTCACGTCGGATCAAGAAGTTTAACGGAAGGAAATGTAACCACTCACGGGGTTAGCATCTTCCATTAACATTTCACTAACGGGTTTTCCCGCCCAAAGACTCCCGGCTATAAATATGAGAAACAACTCAGGTATGAATTCAAGTTACTCACACTTCTCAAATACATCTTCTTCTTCATAACCAATACTTATTCTCACACCGGTGTCGTGTCAAGGAGAGAACCCTCTTCTCCCCTTGGCGAGGCTAACGATGCTTCTTTTTTGCAGAGTTCATCGGAGAAGGAGATCAGTTGTAATCGAATCAAACGAGAGAGAACAAATCCCTTTATGCAGATCCAAACCCCCTAGATATTCCGATCCCGATCGTTTATCTAGTGTTTCTTCAAGATCGTTTATACAACATATTATTTAATATTGTAAATTGAGATACCTTGGTTTTAAAAGCTCTTGGGTTTTCTCTTGTAGGGATCTCTCCATGTTGTATGTATCTCATAATTGGGAGTATCCATGATCCTGAATGAGATTGGGTATCATCACTAGGGATGATTGCAGAATCTTCTCCTATCTCTATAGCTACATGATCCTCGATAGCAGGGGTCAGGATATGGATAATAGGGATCTTGATATCTTCAAGAATCTTCAAAGATGATCCTAGATTGGCTAATGCATCAGCTTCTGCATTCTCTTCCCTTGGTACCTGTGTCAAACTAAAGGATACAAAAGAGAGTGCCAATTCTTTGACTATCTCCAAATATTTTATTAGCTTTTCACCTTTAACAGCATAGGATCCATTAAAGTGATTAGTGATCAGTAAAGAATCTATATGTACCTCAAGATACCTGATCCTCATATGCTTAGCAATTTGCAAACCAGCTATCAAGGCTTCATACTCAGCCTCATTGTTAGTAGTTTGAAATTCACAAGCTATGGAGTGGGGTATTATGTCCCCCTGTGGCGATTTTAGTAGTATTCCAAGCCCTGTTCCGTTTACATTGGAGGATCCATCAGTGAACAGTATCCAAGGATCCTTGGTTTCTTCAAGCTGTTGGACTTCTAGTTCAGCCTCCTTTTGCAAATCACTACTAAAATTTGCCACAAAGTCAGCTAAGGCTTGGGATTTGATGGCAGTCTTTGGTTCATATCTTATATCATATGCACTCAGCTTCACTGCCCACTTAGCCATCCTTCCTGACATTTCAGGTTTCCTGAGAACATTCTTAATTGGGAAATTAGTTTTAACAACAATGGCATGAGTCTCAAAATAATGTCTCAATTTAGTAGATGCCATAATTAATGCAAGGATAAGTTTTTCTAAATGTGAATACCTGGATTCAGCATCAAGTAAGCTCTTACTTACATAATAAACATGATGTTGTATACCTTGGTGATCCTTAACAAGGACCGCACTTACTGCTTTTGAGGATACCGCCAAGTATAAGGTTAACACATCTCCTTTTTCTGGTTTCATCAAGGCTGGGGCTGAGGATAGGTAATCCTTAAGAGCTTTAAGGGCACTTTCATGCTTCTCAGTCCATTCAAATTTCTTGTTTTTCCTCAGGATGTCATAGAACTCCTTGCACTTTTCTGAGGATTTGGATATGAATCTGTTCAAGGCTGCGATCCTGCCCGTCAATCTTTGTACATCCTTAGCATTGCCAGGAGATTTGATATTCACAATAGCCTTGATTTGCTCTGGACTTGCTTCAATGCCCCTCTTTGTCACCATATATCCTAAGAATTTACCTGCCTTAACACCAAAATGACACTTGGAAGAATTTAGTTTCATATTATATTTATCAAGGATATTGAATGCTTCCTCCAAGTCTTTAAGGTGATCTTCAGCTTTCTTAGACTTAACCACCATATCGTCTATATAAACTTCCATAATGTGTCCAATTTGTTCCTTGAACATCATATTTACTAGCCTTTGATAAGTAGCACCTGCATTCCTTAATCCAAATGGCATAGCAATATAACAGTATATACCAGTTGGGGTCATAAAGGCTGTATCCTCTTGATCAGATGGTTCCATCTGAATTTGTTGAAATCCAGATGAAGCATCCATAAAAGTCAACAACTCATGGCCCACGGTAGCATCCACCATGGAGTCAATGTGGGGTAATGGGAAAGGATCCTTGGGACATGCCTTGTTTAAATCAGTAAAATCGACACTTACCCTCCACTTTCCATTTTTCTTTTGAACAACAACCATATTGGCTAACCATCTTGGATACTTAACCTCTCTAATCATACCTTCTCGAAGTAGCTTATCTACCTCTTCCTGGATAATAGCATTCCTTTCAGGTGCAAACTTCCTCCTCTTTTGATGAATCGGCTTGAATGACCTGTCAATGCCAAGTTTATGAGTAATTACATCTTTAGATATACCTGTCATGTCTTCATGTTTCCAGGAAAAGGTGGTTTTCCTTCTTTTAAGAAAGGATACTAGCTCCTGTTCAATATCGCTAAGGATCACTGACCCTATGAAGATCTTGGATTCAGGATCATCAGAATCCATGAGGATTTCTTTCAAATCCTGTTCTCTTGCCTCCAAGACATCTCTTGAAGGGTACTTTAATTGCTATTGCTCCCTTGGTTTTGAGGCTGGCTTCATTGATGAAGTATAGCAGTTTTTAGCCTCCTGTTGATCACTCTTAATTTTTACCACTCCCCAAGGACTTGGAAGCTTTACACATTGATGATAGGTGGATGGGACTGCCTTCATATCATGTATCCATGGCCTGCCAAGGATAACATTACAACATGATAAACAATCTATAACACAAAACTTTTGATAAGAATGCAATCCTTCAATATAGATTGGGAGTTTGATGTCCTCCAATGTATTCTTTGTTTCCCCACTGAATCCCACAAGTACTGAGGATCTTGGGATAATATCAGACTCTGGGATATTCATTTTCTTGAGGATATCCAGCTGAATGATGTTCACAGAGCTTCCTCCATCTATAAGGATCCTGCGAACAAAGTGGTTAGAAATAAACAATGTAATTACAAGACCGTCATGATGAGGATCCTGGATGTCAACACGATCATCCTCATCAAAAGTAATGACTTTATCCTGGGTGACGACGGAGGTCCGGACGGGTCTTTTTCCATTATCCATCTTGGTTTCCTTAGCGTGTCTTTTTGCTGCTGAAAAGGATGTACCACAGATGTCTGATCCACCGGATATGAAATTTATGACTTATGCATCTGTTGGAGGAGCAGGAGCCCTTTCCAGGATCCTTTCAGGATCCTGGACCCTTGACTTCTTTCATCCCAAGAGTTCCTTCAAATGCCCCTTGCTCAACAAGTAACCAATTTCCTTTCTAAGTGCAATACACTCTTCAGTAAGATGCCCAAAATCCTCATGATATGCACACCACTTGGATTTATCCTTTGTAGCAGCTGGTTTATCACTTTTCCTTAGCCACCTAGCTTTCTCACCTAAATTCTGCATTGCAAGGATTAGTTCATTGTTATCAACAGAAAAACAATATTCAGAAATGGGAGGATAATCCTCATCATCCTCTTCTTGTTCCACTGCGTGTACATTCTGGTTATCAGATCTGTTATAGGACTTGGATTTGTTGTTCCTGAAGTAGGATCCTTGTTTATCCTATTTTGAGGATCCTGTCAATCTGTCCTGGATCCTTTTGTCATCCTCTAGGCGGATGAACCTAAGGGCCCTAGTCCTTACTTCATCAAGATTCCTGCAAGGTGTCAGAACAAGATCATCATAGAATAATGAATCCCTAAGTAATCCCATTTTAAAGGCTTCTACAGCCGTAGCAATATCCAAATTAGGAATATCTAAGGATTCTTTACTAAACTTAGTGATTTAATCTCTAAGTGATTCATTTTGACCTTGTGTTACCCTATATAAATCACTAGTTAATCGTTCAAACTTTCTACTACAAGAGAATTGACTATTGAACAAGTTAACTAAATTAGCAAATGAAGTAATAGAATAAGGGGGAAGACTTAGCAACCATTTAAGAGCAGATCCTGTAAGTGTGGATCCAAATCCCTTGCATAGACATGCTTCTTTTAACCTTTCAGGAATTGGATTGATCTCCATCCTCTCCCTGTACTGAGCTACATGCTCTTCTGGATCCGTTGAACCATCATACAGCTTCATTGATGGTATCTGGAACCTTTTAGGTATCTCAGCATCACATAAAGGTGGTGCAAAACGAGATATTCTATGGCTACCATCCGCAATTTCAGGAATGGGTTTAACCACTCCTGGTACACTGGATATCATATCCTTAAGCTTCTGTAGCTCCCTAGCCATGGCCTGATTGATACATGTATCCTGCATAAAGCCATGGTTAGTATTATATAAATTATTAGAAATGTTACCTCCTACAAGATTCGTGTTTGGAATTGCGGATGTGAATCCATATTGTCGAGATTCTGGCATGATTGAAGGACCAGATGAGGCAATGGTCTGCATTGGTATGAAGTCTCCTTGATGAACGTCCGAGTTCTGAGGTTGCATACTTCTCAGGAGTCCTTGACCCTGAAGGACGTTGGATCCCTGGAGTTGAGATGATCCTTGAACCTATACGGATCCTGGAACCAGAGAGGATCCTGGGACAAGGGAGAATCCTTGGACCGGGAAGGATCCTTGGACCTGGGAGGATCCTTGGACCTGGGAGGATCCTTGGACCTGGGAGGATCCTTGGACCTGGGAGGATCCTTGTACTGCATGCATTCCTAAATATCCTCCTGATGTGAAGTGTCCCTGATGCTGAGAGAAGGATCCTGATGGTTGAGAAGAGGATCCCTGAGGCTGGAAGTAAGAGCCAAATGCCTGACTCATTGTTGTTGTTCCATAACGCCTTCCTGGTAATTCGCCCAAGTATTGCACGTCCGGAACTGCTGAGTGTTGGGAAGTTATGACCGGGGTGTCGAAGTTCAGCGATCTTGGCATCAGAGGAGAGTGATCCTCCACTGATTTCTTCTGTTTCTTGATCTCATCAATTTCCCGAAGGATCCTTTCGTTGGTTTTGTCCTGCTCTTGTGCATGATTCCTCATCTGCAAAATCAGAGCATAAAGATCATTAGTAGTAGGATTAGTTGAAACAGAAGAAGTAGGTGGTTTTGTGAAAATGGGGGTTGGTTTCTTCGCAGCATTCTCAGCATTCTTCTGGGATCCAGAAGGTGGTGGAGGCAAAGGAGGAACGCCTTGTGAAGAACTGAATGACGGCATCAAGTTTGAGGTGTTCTTCGCTGAGGAAGCCATCTGCCTGGTTGTAACGAACCGAAATGACCACGAAAACACGAATCTTTCTAGGAATGAAGCACCAATTGCCCCATGGTGGGCGCCAAACTGTTTTGGTCAAAAATCAAGCAATGACAATGTAACCAAACTTTCTGTTGTGAGGTATGATGCTTGAATTGATGAACAACAATAAGGATCACTATGAAATGTAATGAGCAAGTGACATGAAGATTTATACAAGGAAAAAGCCCTTGATCAATGAATGATCTCCAGCATAAAAAACCTCGGGTGATGGAAACTACCGATCACCAACTCAGATTAAATAAGAAATGTATTACAACTTCGGATGATAGCGAGCTAAGTACAAGGATCACTATAGTGTATTGTGTAAAAAATGCGTGTAATCGCCAAATGTGTTAGCGAGAGCTTATGAGAGCGGTTGTGTGTGTGTGTGTGTAGCCAAAAATAGCCAAGTGTTTTCTAATTAGCTCGCTGCCCCTTTAAAAATAGAAAATATCTACTCTAACTAACATTCCGCAAATGGTGCAAGTCTTCCACGACTCCACAACGTCCATTTCTAGCCAAGCACGTGCGGAAATAACATAGAATATTCTCCAGGAATATCGCCAAGACCAAGTCCAAATTGATACTCCTGCAAAACAATTTCAAATTCAAAGTAGATAATCGTTAGTACAAGGATCCTTATAGTGATCCATGATCCTGATCCTGAAACACTTCTGAGGATCACCCAATTCAAACAGGAGTAAGGATCACTAAGCCCAACGGCCAATGAGGATCACTGATTATTTAGAAATCCACCCCTAACAGTCATGGTTCATCTGGGAATGATAATCCGGCTTCACAGTTGAGACGGTACCGGGTGGTTGCTCAGGTATTGAAGCATCATATGCTTGCTCTGTTTATATAGATGTTATTTACTGGAGATACGATGCTCTGTTCATGGTAATGTTGAATCAAATGGAACATCATATGCTTGCTCTGTTTATATAGATGTTTAGTGAACTGGGTTTTCTTTGAATGTACCACAAAGCATGCTCAAGGTACAACTTGTTTTGTTTCATGTTTGAATGATTAGTTTATAAAACAGTGAGGTCAAGCGTCTGTAGAAACGATGAAGATAATCACTGTTAGTTGCTATACGTGGACTACTGATATGAATAAAAAAATTAGTGAGTGATGGAATTTGTACAAGTGATGACCATTTCCAGTAAAAAAGGGTGTGAGTGATGGAAATAATGGTTGATGACATGGCAGAATCTGATTGGATGTTGTGAGTGATGGAAATAGGTGTGAGTTATCCCACCCCTACCCCCTTATGGAGTGTGCTTGGATAAGCCACCTGCACAAAGCTTGAATGTTCATTTGTCCTTTTTTGACTGATGGTGCCTCAGCCATTCACTTACATTAATATCAAAGTGATGGGACCAACATGTTTGGTGAGGAATTATTGTGGCAGCAAGAATCGACAACAAGGAAGTGATAGATGTGTATATTGTTGTTTTGTAGTGGTTAATAGTTTTGATTTTTATGCTAGTTTGTATTTTATGATTTTATTTAGTTATTTCTTAGGCGTCTTTTCATTGTCTTCACTCAAAATAGAGGGACATGGGATTTAATCATGTTGAAAGTGGGAGCCAATGGTGATGACCGCTAAAAACATGGTATGAGTAAATGATTCATCTAACAATCACCTATGGATTTTACTGAGCCATTGGTGATGTAGCATTTGTTGTTAATAATTGAAAACCACTTAGAAGCCTGATAAAAGCACCATAGAGAATGTTTCTATCGACTGAAGCCAATTGAGTTCCTATAGAGTAAAGCCAACCATGAGTACACATGTTTGTATTATACACATGTTTATATGTGTATATATACTCATGCATGCAAATCATAAATCGTATACTTTAGACTTATATCTCAAACATGCTTTGCAAAATGTTTCTTAGGCCTTGGGTGTGCTATAACTTCCTTGATGTTAAAGATAACATGGCAAGTGTTGATACATGATGTGGACGCGACTCGAATCGACGCGACTCGGCTTGTATCACGACTTTCCTCCGTCGTGTACAAGGACAAGAAAAGCGGGCCAAGACATGTTGTGGAATAAACAGACAAGCAAATCACGTTTTGGGCTTGTATCTTGGCGAAACACAACTTGGGTTTTAAAAAAAACACAATGAATATTTTATTACTATATAATAATTCTGGGTTTTAAATTACACACGATTGGGTTTTAAAAAACACAACTTGGGCTGACGTGTGCGTATATATACATAATATTTTGCAATGAATTACACACGATTGGGTTTTAAATTTATAAAAGTGATTATTACTTTTACATCAAAACACACACGAAAGAGGCAAGTGTACCCCGTCATATATGTAATAAAGTATCGGTAAGAACCAAGTATCGATCCAAGGAAATGGGCGGAGAATTAGTACTAGACCTTTGTCACTAAAATACCGGTAAAAACATAGGTTTTGTGATTTTAAACTAAACTAAAGTAAACATAACCAAATACATAATAAAAACATAATAGAATATAGATAAAAAGCCTTGCTAAATACACAACCACAGCATGTCAACTAAGTCAGTTTTGGCACTAGAAGCATTCGGTCAATTTTCCATTTTAAGACAATTAGTATCCCTTTCGGGAATCCTAACATGACAATCATTCGGAAAGTTAAAACGATAAACACACTTTAACCACCTAAAATTGTTCTTTAACGTGCAATTGATAAATGTCTATGAAAATCTCTTAAAAATAAGTTAGGCAGCCGTTAGGATTATTCTAACCTCACTTAAACAAGGAAAGCGACACCGATAAACACAATGCAACCACCGAGAAAAGCATAAACTAGATTAAATCACAACCAAGTTCATTTTACAAATCTTGCACAAAAATTCACTAAGATAGCAATTTTGGCCTAAACTACTAACTAAGCTAACAAATCATGGCAAGAATTTATAACGACACCATCTAACCCGTTTAGGTCCTTACGTGACGGCAAGCTCTCTTGATTAACAATAATTACATTTTATTAAATCACTAACCATTTCTAGTATCATGATGCATACATTTAAACCAAGTTAAACTAGTTAACCAAATTCAAAGTTTACTAATACAAGATTAATTAAGCTTCATTTTTCAACTATCTTAACTAACCAAGCATCAATCATCCAACATAATTACTTATAATCAAGAATTCAATATCAATAACAAGGTTGCAAACTAATCATCAAAGATTAACATAGAAAATACTTCAAATGTCATTACAAACAAAGTTTAACAAACTAATGGTTATAATCTAGCAAGGGATTGTTGTGTTTTTGCCCAAAGGCTACAATAATACATAAATCATAATCTAAGTACTTGAAAGATTAACAAAAACATGGAAAGATTAAAAAATCAAACCATAAACAAGTACTAGACTAAGGATCCGGGTAGTAATCGAGCTAATCGGGATAATGTGGCTTGAATCCGGGTGAAAGCTAATGCCCCCGGAGCCTGAAAATCACCTGAGAGCTCTCCAAAAATCCAGAATATCGAGCAGAATGTTTCTGCTGTGTTTTTATACTTTTTTGCTGATGCACGGTCGTTCCTCATATGGAACGACCGTTCACTTTATGCAATTATTGGATATGGGTCACCATACCGCATACGTCATCGGATCGTTGACCAGATCTGAAATCGCACGACCGTTCCCCATATGGAACGATCGTTCAGTTCCGGGCTTCATGTTGCACGCCAAGTCGCACCTACCGTTCAGTTCCGAGACTCTGTTGATTCACCGGAGACGCACGGTCGTTCCTCAGATGGAACGACCGTTCTTCACCAAGTCGCTTGTTTCCCTGGAATGCCCAACCGCACCTACCGTTCATTGCCGAGATGATCAGTGTTGTCGGAGATGCACGACCGTGCATCAGGTGGAACAGTCGTTCCACAGGCCCAGATCAGTATCCTTAACAGAAAGTCCGCAGATTTGTCGTTTTGTCCGGAAAGTCCTCGCTTTTGGTATCATCTTGTCTGGAATGCAGTTTTAGGCCTGTAAACACAAATGTAGATAAATAAGTATCCGAACGACGGTTTTACGGCCAAAAACGCATAAAATAGGGGTAAAACGGGGGACTAAAATATGTGTAAATTAGAGTGTATCATGGGCCCAAGCCCAAGTTTGGCGAAACAAGTAGAAGTCGACGAAACAGTTGGGTTTCGTCGACAAGATGCCAGTTTCGTCGTGGTCTCGTCAACCTTTGATCAGTTTCGTCAAGTATGCCTCTGATTCGCCAAGATAGTTCTGTTTCGTGGTGCTGGTGCTATAAATAGACTGCCTGTGGATAAGAAAAATAGGGAACACAGAGAGCAAAAACACACACACACAAGAAAACTTTGAGAGTTTGCAGAACATATTTGTAAACATTGAGCTTGTAACTGAACCTTTCATACGTATTAATACAGAGGTGTTAATCGGTGAATATTGTGTGTCGTGTGTTTGCGTGTTCGATCTCGGTTTGCTATCTCGGTTGGATTCCGCACAACCGGGTTGGTTTGTACACAAGGATTAGGCGACTAGATCCTCCCCTAGCCGGACCTACAAGTGGTATCAGAGCCTTGGCTCTTCTCCTTGTTAAAACCGAGGTGTTTCCGGGCTGTTTTTCGGGTTTTGAAAAGTTCATATTTTCTGGAAAAACTTGTTAAAATCGGCTTTAATCTTGTGTTTTGCTTTGTGTTTTTGTTAAAAACCTCTCTAAAATTATGTTTACATGTTAAATATAGGTTTTTATTAAAACTTTATCAAGCAAAATCGCGTGTTCGGAAAGTTTCGGGTCACCGGAAAACTCATAGTTTTACCGGAAAGTTTATAGTGTTCTTGTGACATTCAAAGTGTTCTTCAAGTTCTACACTTTTTAATCTTTGAAAACCATTTGTGCAAGTTGTTTGTGCCTTGAAAATTGTTAACTGATTATAATATTTAAAAGGCATACTTGTTTGGTGAAACAAGCCGAAAGCTTGTCCAGTTGTTTGTGCATTGGTAATTGTTATAGGATTAAAATATTGAAGACCACACTTTGTTTGGTGGGTTCAACATGCTGTGAGTTGAAAAGTGTTGTCTGTTGTGTCAGAATAAGATAACCTCAAGATAAAAATCTCACCAACTCTGTTACTTTATCAACGAAACATATTTTTGTTTCGTCAATTGCATTGTTGGGCCTGTGTTTCGTCAAAATTGAAAGCCTAAAATTTACAAATTCTGTTTCGTCGTCTTCTTAGTTGGGCCAAGTTACATTTTGGTTTCGTCAAGCCCAAACCCCAAACCAAAACTTTTGTTTCGCCAAAAGTGTTTACGAATTCAGTTTCGTCGGTCTAGTATTGGGCTTCTCAAGTGGGCATGTTTCGTCGTTTGGGAGCCCAAAACAACACAAAGGTGTTTCGTCAATTAACAAACCCATTTTGACAAACCTGTTTCGTCCAGGAGCCCAAAAACAATTAAAATCTGTTTCGTGGAAACGTGTTTCGTCAAAGACATTTGTCTATTTTTAAACAGAAGGTTTGTCAAGGTGACTTAACTGTTTGTTTGAGGTGTGTTTTTCAGGTATTCATTTTTCTTGATCAAAAATGAATTCGATTTGGGGTACTCCGGTAAATACAGATATGTATTACGGTACTCCGTCTCCGGATAGCGGAAAGTATAGAAACACGAGTTTGTCACCTTCGTGGGCCGAATCTCCCGCACCAAGTATTCAAAGCCAACGACCTATCAAAGCAACTGATGTGTTCGGAAATCCATTACCTGTTCGATCTACCGGACAAACAGACCTGTACGGAAATCCGCTTCAACCAGTTCCTCCACCAGTTGCTTTACAGCACCATCTTTCTACTGTAGCACCATCATCTCTCAATACAAGGAACTATAGTCAGACAAAAACGGCGTTGTATGCTGAAATTGTCAAAGATGTCAGAAATGGTGAATCCTCGGGAAACAATGACAGTTCTGAACATGACAGTAGTTCAGATGAAGATGTTTCAACTTCAGTTGAGGATGATACAACTTCAAGTTCAAGCGAGGATGGATCTGAATGTGAATCATCAAGGGAGGTTGTTGATTCTGATGCAGAAAGGTCAACATCTGAAAGTGATTCCAGTCAGGTACGTGTCGATGAATCAAAATGTGATAGATGTGATAGGTGTGTTGGATTAGATGCAAACATGTCTGAGTTGCAAGGCAAACATGATGCTTTACAAGCTAGTTTGTTTGACTTGCAAGACAAACATGTTTCGTTGAATGATAAGTGTTGTGAATTGCAAAGCAAACACGAGGCTTTGCAAGAGAAATATGATGTGACATTCATTCACAATCAAAAGTTGACCGTGGATCTTTCTAAGTGCACAGAAGCCAACATGTTTTATGAAAACCATGAAAAGGAATTTAAAACGATGATTGAAACTTTAAGAAAAGATAAAACCGAACTGACAAAAATGGTTTCAAGAAAACAAACGGAAATAAACCTTTACATCAGTAGGCTTGAGATAATGCAAAAAGAGATGGCTTGTGTTAAAACTGAAAGTGAGGCGATCCGACTCAAGTTAGACAGCTATTTAAGCTCTAGCTATGTGTTGGATCACATCATAGATGTTCAGAAAGAGAAACGGGATGTCACATGCATTGGATATAAGAAATGTCCACCACCCGTGAGAAACAATTATGATGCCCTGCCTGATGAGGAGTATAGAACTCACTTTGAACCATCTGTTCCTTTGGACGTTGAGGAATTTGCAACATGACTCGGATACAAGAAGGAAGTATCGTCAGATTCGGATGTGTCAGCAGATACATGTGTGTCTTCTGCTGAACAGAATCAGGATCCTCCAGTTGTTGTTGAGGATGCTGATTCTTCTGATGATGAATCCGATGATACTGACTCAGCAAAGTCTGATGCGGTGATCAAAGAAGAGGACATACCTCTTGAGAATCACATTCTTTGTGATCCACCTGCTAAACCGTCTGTGATTGCTACAGCCAAGTCTGTTGAATCCTCATCTGGAAGCTGTGAAAGCGTGAACTTGCTTTACACGTTGATTGGATCTGATAAAATATATTCAGACAAGGATTTCCCTATCAAAAATGTCAATCAATCTTTGATTGATAAAGTTTTCGAAGATTCTACCAGTAAGTTTTTGGGAAAGTCGAGCCCAGGAGTTGTAGTAACTCAGTGTGCTCCTATCCCAAAATCCAAAGTTAGAAAGAAATATGGGAATCAAAAATTGCAAAAACAAAACAATCAACGAAAGCAAAATCACGCTGCCCAAGGAAATGGAAAAGGAAAACAGAGCCAAAACAAGAAAAAGGACAAGAAGGTAAACTTTGTGAAATCAAAGGGAACGGAAAAAATTGAGACATTTGAAAACAAATCTAACTTAGATTTTGTTAAACAAGCAATAGTGTTGAAAAGAAATGAACCAAACAGTTCAAAACCAAGTACCTCAAGATCACAAAGTTCATCATCATCGGCAAGACGATCACATGATGCTTCGGGGATTGTTGAACGAAGATCATGTTTTGAATGTGGTACAATTGGACACATAATTCGAAACTTTCCGTATCTTCATAAGTTGAAAGCAAAAGTTGATGCCCCCCATGGTAACAATTACCATAAAAGATTTGTTTCACCAAAACAGGACCCTCGTCTTGTTAAACAACAAGAAGTGAAACAGAGAAAGAAACAATGGAAAAATGTTGAAAAGATTTTAAAACCGGAGGTTGTCCAAACACAGTCTGTTAAATCAAATGTTAAAAATGAAAAACAAAAACAGATTTGGAAACCAAAACCAGTAACTGTTTCAGGGGGAGCTACATCAATTCCGAATCATCGGGAAATGGATGTCACAATTCTCGATGATGACGGACGACCCAAGTCTGTGAAGGCTTGGGTCCCCCTCTCCAACTAATCTCTGAATGAGTGTGTAGGATGTTCCAGGAGGAACTATCGATCATCGTAAGATTGTTGATAGTGGAGCGTCCATGCACAAGATCGGCGACACCAGACTCCGAAACATCATTATATCTAGGAGTTGTTGCCTTTGATGGAGAGAGGAGAAAAGAAGACAAAAATGATGGTGAAAGAATGTTGTTGAATGAAGTTGAAAAATTCGACATGATGAGATATGTGCCAAAGTTTGGTTGTTATGGTTTTTGATCGGGTCCTCAGGAAAGACTCCAAAGAAAAGTACGCGCCTGTAGCACGTCTGAAGCTTTTCGAAGATTCATGGATTTTTCTTCCACAAGAAGTTCAAAGTCCATAAGATGAACGTGTAGGGTACTTTTCTATACGGTGTGTTTGAAGAAAATGTGTTTGTTGAACAAACCAACCGGGTGTGCGGATGCCTTGGCGTGGATTGAACAACCGCACACTACTTCTCAAAGAGAAAGTCAAAGACCTTTGCTGGTACAATGTGGAAGACCAGCCGAACCCAGAGGTTTTTGATCTTGTTGCTGTGAAGGGATTTCAGTAGCTACAAAATCGACCTTGAAATCCACACCGGGTGGATATCCAGTTTGGGAGAGCACTCAGATTTCTTGCAATGCATGAAACAGTTGCAGGATATGGTTTTAAATTTCTAATCTCTCCTATACTTGTCGATATTTAAGCTGCTTTATAAATTGTTGTCCTCTCGTAGCACTCTTTGACCTGACACATTGATCTCGAATATCACCTCACACGTGATTGTTTCATTATGAAACTCATCAATGTTGTCATGGTCCACACCGATGACCAACGTGCCGACATTTTTACCAAAGCATTTGACAAATCAAGATTTGACTTTTTATTATTGGTAAACGGCATTAAGGTCAAGCAAGAGTAAAACCAACATCGGAAAATCATTTTTGTAAATACCTTTGTGTTTTTAAATTTATCTTAGTTTGTTGATTTTAGGGGGAGTAAATCCAAAATTTGAAAATCCAAAAACATCGAAAAATTTCAAAAACACAAAAACAATAGAAAAACAAAAATGAGTTTCCTGGCGAGCAAAAGAGAAAATGATAGTACATCAGTGGTCTGTCCAAACCTCTTTAAACCTAAAATGAAAAACGATAAGCAGCTCTATATAAGATGTATCGGTAGGCTCACAATCATTTTAAAGTGTGCAGGGTGATATAAATCTTAAATCGACTGAAGACCAGGTGGGAACCATTCATTGGCATATGGTCTTAGTACCGAAATTTCGTTTGAGAGATTGCCGAGGTTCTGAGATATTCGGTCTTTATGCTGCTTATCATCTGGGTATCATGGTTGTATCTTTTACCGAAAAATAACGGGGACGCAAGTCTAGATCTTCCATGATACCATACATACGTGTACATACTGCATTCGACCTCAATAAGTGATCAACAATCACATGTCCAAACAAAATAAGTGATAATATATCACATCTATCCGGGAGTCAAGTTCGTCTCTCTGCTGTACGAAAGTACTGACCTTTTCACGGACTTGCTCCTGTGCCCTCATGCATCTGAAAATCAAGTTCCTCATCAATAAGTGATTCTATCACATAGGGCTTGTTTTCAAATTCAAAATAAGTGAGAATCTCACATCATATACGGTCAAACAGATGATAATCGGTATACTCACCGGTAAGATGAACCCTCGTGCATACCTTGATACGGGAATGTGTCGTGATGTGGATGAACACCGGTCAGTAAGTATAAATCATACCTTAACGTATCCCCTCGCCATGATTACATATGATAAGTTGAGCTTATGTGGACAACAATACCAATAATTGTTATAGGATGCTTATCTAAAATGTTAACAAAAAGAACAACAAGAGCGTTTTGGCATGACCGTACACTGATATGATTCTCTTACCCTCGAAACTCGCAAAAAGAATGTTTGTATATATTTATTTACTGCTTTCTGTCTTTACATTTGAAATATTCAAAAATTCCAAAAAGATTTTAGGCGTGTTTTAATATAAAATTTCTAAAAGCCAAAAAGATTTTATTTCTATCTTATTTTCGATTGTACGATGTTGGAGCTCAAATCTTCGTTGCCTGAAAGCTGAACGAAAACCAAAGTGACTAAATCTTCATAAACGGTCGAAATTTGCAAAGTTTTGAAAGTTAAAAACTAAAATTGACAAATTTGTTAAACTTTCAGACTGTCGGACGGTGTTTGATTAAACAATGGTCACACGTGTGTCGTTTGTTTATGTTTACTATATTCCAAGCAGTTGTTCTCATTACGCGTTTAGATTTCTTGCATGTGCAGATTCTAAAGGCAAGGAGAACATGGTCGATGACAAGCCTCGGAATGAAGACACAACGTGAAGGCACTCAAATGATGAAGATGATCGAGTTGCCGCTGGCCATCATCAACACCATAAGGATCTCAAGTATTGAAGATCAAAAGATTCACGAGCATACCTCAAAGGAGAGCTTATGTTAAGGGGGAGTTTGTCAACACACTTCCTACATGATACGGGTAGTTTGTTGATACACTTTCTGCTTTCAAGACGTGAAGACTTTCAAGATCCTCCGACATAGAAGACATGAAAGGCGAATCTCACGAGTAGCGTCCAAGGGGGAGTTTATTGATACATGATGTGGACGCGACTCGAATCGACGCGACTCGGCTTGTATCACGACTTTCCTCCGTCGTGTACAAGGACAAGAAAAGCGGGCCAAGACATGCTGTGGAATAAACAGACAAGCAAATCACGTTTTGGGCTTGTATCTTGGCGAAACACAACTTGGGCCCAAGCCCAAGTTTGGCGAAACAAGTAGAAGTCGACGAAACAGTTGGGTTTCGTCGACAAGATGCCAGTTTCGTCGTGGTCTCGTCAACCTTTGATCAGTTTGTCAAGTATGCCTCTGATTCGCCAAGATAGTTCTGTTTCGTGGTGCTGGTGCTATAAATAGACTGCCTGTGGATAAGAAAAATAGGGAACACAGAGAGCAAAAACACACACACGAGAAAACTTTGAGAGTTTGCAGAACATATTTGTAAACATTGAGCTTGTAACTGAACCTTTCATACGTATTAATACAGAGGTGTTAATCGGTGAATATTGTGTGTCGTGTGTTTGCGTGTTCGATCTCGGTTTGCTATCTCGGTTGGATTCCGCACAACCGGGTTGGTTTGTACACAAGGATTAGGCGACTAGATCCTCCCCTAGCCGGACCTACAAGTGGTATCAGAGCCTTGGCTCTTCTCCTTGTTAAAACCGAGGTGTTTTCGGGCTATTTTTCGGGTTTTGAAAAGTTCATATTTTCTGGAAAAACTTGTTAAAATCGGCTTTAATCTTGTGTTTTGCTTTGTGTTTTTGTTAAAAACCTCTCTAAAATTATGTTTACATGTTAAATATAGGTTTTTATTAAACTTTATCAAGCAAAATCGCGTGTTCGGAAAGTTTCGGGTCACCGGAAAACTCATAGTTTTACCGGAAAGTTTATAGTGTTCTTGTGACATTCAAAGTGTTCTTCAAGTTCTACACTTTTTAATCTTTGAAAACCGTTTGTGCAAGTTGTTTGTGCCTTGAAAATTGTTAACTGATTATAATATTTAAAAGGCATACTTGTTTGGTGAAACAAGCCAAAAGCTTGTCCAGTTGTTTGTGCATTGGTAATTGTTATAGGATTAAAATATTGAAGACCACACTTTGTTTGGTGGGTTCAACATGCTGTGAGTTGAAAAGTGTTGTCTGTTGTGTCAGAATAAGATAACCTCAAGATAAAAATCTCACCAACTCTGTTACTTTATCAACGAAACATATTTTTGTTTCGTCAATTGCATTGTTGGGCCTGTGTTTCGTCAAAATTGAAAGCCTAAAATTTACAAATTCTGTTTCGTCGTCTTCTTAGTTGGGCCAAGTTACATTTTGGTTTCGTCAAGCCCAAACCCCAAACCAAAACTTTTGTTTCGCCAAAAGTGTTTACGAATTCAGTTTCGTCGGTCTAGTATTGGGCTTCTCAAGTGGGCCTGTTTCGTCGTTTGGGAGCCCAAAACAACACAAAGGTGTTTCGTCAATTAACAAACCCATTTTGACAAACCTGTTTCGTCCAGGAGCCCAAAAACAATTAAAATCTGTTTCGTGGAAACGTGTTTCGTCAAAGACATTTGTCTATTTTTAAACAGAAGGTTTGTCAAGGTGACTTAACTGTTTGTTTGAGGTGTGTTTTTCAGGTATTCATTTTTCTTGATCAAAAATGAATTCGATTTGGGGTACTCCGGTAAATACAGATATGTATTACGGTACTCCGTCTCCGGATAGCGGAAAGTATAGAAACACGAGTTTGTCACCTTCGTGGGCCGAATCTCCCGCACCAAGTATTCAAAGCCAACGACCTATCAAAGCAACTGATGTGTTCGGAAATCCATTACCTGTTCGATCTACCGGACAAACAGACCTGTACGGAAATCCGCTTCAACCAGTTCCTCCACCAGTTGCTTTACAGCACCATCTTTCTACTGTAGCACCATCATCTCTCAATACAAGGAACTATAGTCAGACAAAAACGGCGTTGTATGCTGAAATTGTCAAAGATGTCAGAAATGGTGAATCCTCGGGAAACAATGACAGTTCTGAACATGACAGTAGTTCAGATGAAGATGTTTCAACTTCAGTTGAGGATGATACAACTTCAAGTTCAAGCGAGGATGGATCTGAATGTGAATCATCAAGGGAGGTTGTTGATTCTGATGCAGAAAGGTCAACATCTGAAAGTGATTCCAGTCAGGTACGTGTCGATGAATCAAAATGTGATAGATGTGATAGGTGTGTTGGATTAGATGCAAACATGTCTGAGTTGCAAGGCAAACATGATGCTTTACAAGCTAGTTTGTTTGACTTGCAAGACAAACATGTTTCGTTGAATGATAAGTGTTGTGAATTGCAAAGCAAACACGAGGCTTTGCAAGAGAAATATGATGTGACATTCATTCACAATCAAAAGTTGACCGTGGATCTTTCTAAGTGCACAGAAGCCAACATGTTTTATGAAAACCATGAAAAGGAATTTAAAACGATGATTGAAACTTTAAGAAAAGATAAAACCGAACTGACAAAAATGGTTTCAAGAAAACAAACGGAAATAAACCTTTACATCAGTAGGCTTGAGATAATGCAAAAAGAGATGGCTTGTGTTAAAACTGAAAGTGAGGCGATCCGACTCAAGTTAGACAGCTATTTAAGCTCTAGCTATGTGTTGGATCACATCATAGATGTTCAGAAAGAGAAACGGGATGTCACATGCATTGGATATAAGAAATGTCCACCACCCGTGAGAAACAATTATGATGCCCTGCCTGATGAGGAGTATAGAACTCACTTTGAACCATCTGTTCCTTTGGACGTTGAGGAATTTGCAACATGACTCGGATACAAGAAGGAAGTATCGTCAAATTCGGATGTGTCAGCAGATACATGTGTGTCTTCTGCTGAACAGAATCAGGATCCTCCAGTTGTTGTTGAGGATGCTGATTCTTCTGATGATGAATCCGATGATACTGACTCAGCAAAGTCTGATGCGGTGATCAAAGAAGAGGACATACCTCTTGAGAATCACATTCTTTGTGATCCACCTGCTAAACCGTCTGTGATTGCTACAGCCAAGTCTGTTGAATCCTCATCTGGAAGCTGTGAAAGCGTGAACTTGCTTTACACGTTGATTGGATCTGATAAAATATATTCAGACAAGGATTTCCCTATCAAAAATGTCAATCAATCTTTGATTGATAAAGTTTTCGAAGATTCTACCAGTAAGTTTTTGGGAAAGTCGAGCCCAGGAGTTGTAGTAACTCAGTGTGCTCCTATCCCAAAATCCAAAGTTAGAAAGAAATATGGGAATCAAAAATTGCAAAAACAAAACAATCAACGAAAGCAAAATCACGCTGCCCAAGGAAATGGAAAAGGCAAACAGAGCCAAAACAAGAAAAAGGACAAGAAGGTAAACTTTGTGAAATCAAAGGGAACGGAAAAAATTGAGACATTTGAAAACAAATCTAACTTAGATTTTGTTAAACAAGCAATAGTGTTGAAAAGAAATGAACCAAACAGTTCAAAACCAAGTACCTCAAGATCACAAAGTTCATCATCATCGGCAAGACGATCACATGATGCTTCGGGGATTGTTGAACGAAGATCATGTTTTGAATGTGGTACAATTGGACACATAATTCGAAACTTTCCGTATCTTCATAAGTTGAAAGCAAAAGTTGATGCCCCCATGGTAACAATTACCATAAAAGATTTGTTTCACCAAAACAGGACCCTCGTCTTGTTAAACAACAAGAAGTGAAACAGAGAAAGAAACAACGGAAAAATGTTGAAAAGATTTTAAAACCGGAGGTTGTCCAAACACAGTCTGTTAAATCAAATGTTAAAAATGAAAAACAAAAACAGATTTGGAAACCAAAACCAGTAACTGTTTCAGGGGGAGCTACATCAATTCCGAATCATCGGGAAATGGATGTCACAATTCTCGATGATGACGGACGACCCAAGTCTGTGAAGGCTTGGGTCCCCCTCTCCAACTAATCTCTGAATGAGTGTGTAGGATGTTCCAGGAGGAACTATCGATCATCGTAAGATTGTTGATAGTGGAGCGTCCATGCACAAGATCGGCGACACCAGACTCCGAAACATCATTATATCTAGGAGTTGTTGCCTTTGATGGAGAGAGGAGAAAAGAAGACAAAAATGATGGTGAAAGAATGTTGTTGAATGAAGTTGAAAAATTCGACATGATGAGATATGTGCCAAAGTTTGGTTGTTATGGTTTTTGATCGGGTCCTCAGGAAAGACTCCAAAGAAAAGTACGCGCCTGTAGCACGTCTGAAGCTTTTCGAAGATTCATGGATTTTTCTTCCACAAGAAGTTCAAAGTCCATAAGATGAACGTGTAGGGTACTTTTCTATACGGTGTGTTTGAAGAAAATGTGTTTGTTGAACAAACCAACCGGGTGTGCGGATGCCTTGGCGTGGATTGAACAACCGCACACTACTTCTCAAAGAGAAAGTCAAAGACCTTTGCTGGTACAATGTGGAAGACCAGCCGAACCCAGAGGTTTTTGATCTTGTTGCTGTGAAGGGATTTCAGTAGCTACAAAATCGACTTTGAAATCCACACCGGGTGGATATCCAGTTTGGGAGAGCACTCAGATTTCTTGCAATGCATGAAACAGTTGCAGGATATGGTTTTAAATTTCTAATCTCTCCTATACTTGTCGATATTTAAGCTGCTTTATAAATTGTTGTCCTCTCGTAGCACTCTTTGACCTGACACATTGATCTTGAATATCACCTCACACGTGATTGTTTCATTATGAAACTCATCAATGTTGTCATGGTCCACACCGATGACCAACGTGCCGACCTTTTTACCAAAGCATTTGACAAATCAAGATTTGACTTTTTATTATTGGTAAACAGCATTAAGGTCAAGCAAGAGTAAAACCAACATCGGAAAATCATTTTTGTAAATACCTTTGTGTTTTTAAATTTATCTTAGTTTGTTGATTTTAGGGGGAGTAAATCCAAAATTTGAAAATCCAAAAACATCGAAAAATTTCAAAAACACAAAAACAATAGAAAAACAAAAATGAGTTTCCTGGCGAGCAAAAGAGAAAATGATAGTACATCAGTGGTCTGTCCAAACCTCTTTAAACCTAAAATGAAAAACGATAAGCAGCTCTATGTAAGATGTATCGGTAGGCTCACAATCATTTTAAAGTGTGCAGGGTGATATAAATCTTAAATCGACTGAAGACCAGGTGGGAACCATTCATTGGCATATGGTCTTAGTACCGAAATTTCGTTTGAGAGATTGCCGAGGTTCTGAGATATTCGGTCTTTATGCTGCTTATCATCTGGGTATCATGGTTGTATCTTTTACCGAAAAATAACGGGGACGCAAGTCTAGATCTTCCATGATACCATACATACGTGTACATACTGCATTCGACCTCAATAAGTGATCAACAATCACATGTCCAAACAAAATAAGTGATAATATATCACATCTATCCGGGAGTCAAGTTCGTCTCTCTGCTGTACGAAAGTACTGACCTGTTCACGGACTTGCTCCTGTGCCCTCATGCATCTGAAAATCAAGTTCCTCATCAATAAGTGATTCTATCACATAGGGCTTGTTTTCAAATTCAAAATAAGTGAGAATCTCACATCATATACGGTCAAACAGATGATAATCGGTATACTCACCGGTAAGATGAACCCTCGTGCATACCTTGATACGGGAATGTGTCGTGATGTGGATGAACACCGGTCAGTAAGTATAAATCATACCTTAACGTATCCCCTCGCCATGATTACATATGATAAGTTGAGCTTATGTGGACAACAATACCGATAATTGTTATAGGATGCTTATCTAAAATGTTAACAAAAAGAACAACAAGAGCGTTTTGGCATGACCGTACACTGATATGATTCTCTTACCCTCGAAACTCGCAAAAAGAATGTTTGTATATATTTATTTACTGCTTTCTGTCTTTACATTTGAAATATTCAAAAATTCCAAAAAGATTTTAGGCGTGTTTTAATATAAAATTTCTAAAAGCCAAAAAGATTTTATTTCTATCTTATTTTCGATTGTACGATGTTGGAGCTCAAATCTTTGTTGCCTGAAAGCTGAACGAAAACCAAAGTGACTAAATCTTCATAAACGGTCGAAATTTGCAAAGTTTTGAAAGTTAAAAACTAAAATTGACAAATTTGTTAAACTTTCAGACTGTCGGACGGTGTTTGATTAAACAATGGTCACACGTGTGTCGTTTGTTTATGTTTACTATATTCCAAGCAGTTGTTCTCATTACGCGTTTAGATTTCTTGCATGTGCAGATTCTAAAGGCAAGGAGAACATGGTCGATGACAAGCCTCGGAATGAAGACACAACGTGAAGGCACTCAAATGATGAAGATGATCAAGTTGTCGCTGGCCATCATCAACACCATAAGGATCTCAAGTATTGAAGATCAAAAGATTCACGAGCATACCTCAAAGGAGAGCTTATGTTAAGGGGGAGTTTGTCAACACACTTCCTACATGATACAGGTAGTTTGTTGATACACTTTCTTCTTTCAAGACGTGAAGACTTTCAAGATCCTCCGACATAGAAGACATGAAAGGCGAATCTCGCGAGTAGCGTCCAAGGGGGAGTTTGTTGATACATGATGTGGACGCGACTCGAATCGACGCGACTCGGCTTGTATCACGACTTTCCTCCATCGTGTACAAGGACAAGAAAAGCGGGCCAAGACATGATGTGGAATAAACAGACAAGCAAATCACGTTTTGGGCTTGCATCTTGGCGAAACACAACTTGGGCCCAAGCCCAAGTTTGGCGAAACAAGTAGAAGTCGACGAAACAGTTGGGTTTCGTCGACAAGATGCCAGTTTCGTCGTGGTCTCGTCAACCTTTGATCAGTTTCGTCAAGTATGCCTCTGATTCGCCAAGATAGTTCTGTTTCGTGGTGCTGGTGCTATAAATAGACTGCCTGTGGATAAGAAAAATAGGGAACACAGAGAGCAAAAACACACACACACGAGAGAACTTTGAGAGTTTGCAGAACATATTTGTAAACATTGAGCTTGTAACTGAACCTTTCATACGTATTAATACAGAGGTGTTAATCGGTGAATATTGTGTGTCGTGTGTTTGCGTGTTCGATCTCGGTTTGCTATCTCGGTTGGATTCCGCACAACCGGGTTGGTTTGTACACAAGGATTAGGCGACTAGATCCTCCCCTAGCCGGACCTACAGCAAGTTAACATGTCATTCAAACCAGTTCCTCCCTATGTTAAGGGGTGTTAAAACCTCTCTTAATTAACATGTTAACTTAGGCAAAAAAAGAATAAGAAATTAATGTTGTTTATTGTCAATGTTTATTTTAACTAAGAAGTTAATGAAATTGTATTATTATTATTATTTATTTTGTATTTAATTAAAATATTTAATATTAAAATAATTTAAAAATGGTGGGTAAGGTAGAGTTAACAAAGTTAAACCATTTCCCTCGAATGTAGTGGATTTAAAAGGGAAAAAACGGGTGATGTGCCGCTTATGGAGTTAAGAATGGTTAATATATACCTCACGACCTTATACACTTTTAAATAATAAAACTGATATATTTTAAAAGGCTTTAATCAAAACTATAAAAGCTTCTATAATTTAAAAGTATCAATCACGATAATTAAAAAGAATCAATCACGCATCCACTTTTAGACCGCACCATTGCAAATAAAGTACTTTTATGGGTGATAAGATTAATTTTGGATTCGTATAATGAAACTAAATAAAAATAATACACAAAATTATAATGCATCTCCATATCAGGTCACACTCATACAAATTTTGCTGGAAAGTAGTGGCTGTTGTGAATCTGTTTTATTCATGCAACAGCTTTAAAGAAGAACGTACATGATTCACGTGTTTCGGGTAATTATAATACGTTTAGTCATAGTCGATCCGTAAATCTGTAGGAGATGTTAATCTTGATTTTACAAGTTAATGGGTAATGGGTAATTAGTTAAACAAGGATAATTCGGTTTACATGCAAAAAAAAAAAAAAAATTGGTCAAGCGTATCTCCTATACTCTTACCATTTGCATTCTTACTGTTACCATATCTTCATCTGATATAGAAGCTGCCACACCCGCAATGCATTAGACCGTGGGGTATGGTGGGGCTTGGGTTGGGGCATGAGTTGACACCTGGAAATGGAGCCCCCCCACCGCCTAGTGATGTGTCCGTGAGGTATGGCGGGGCGTGGGTTGGGCTTGGGTTGGGTGCCCCGCTTGGCATATTATTAAAAAAAAATTCGTTACACTCGTATGGCAGATTATTAAAATTCAAACTTTCAAACACCCACTATGACATGGAGGGGACAGCGAATAGGAAGCCGCCAGCTAGGATGTCAAGACCGCCCGACGCCCGGCTTGAAACCCAAGCCCCATGGGCCACGCCCCAACCCAAGCCCACCCGAGGTGGTGGCTTGGGCGTTTTCCCCCAACCCACGCCCCAACCCAAGCCCCATACCCCATAATCTTATATAAACAAAGTTTGAAATATAATTTGCATTAAATGGGTATTTTTAAAGTATATGATATGGTTGAACAGCAAGTAGTAGTCTAACAAAGGGGTTGAGACTCTTAATGAGAATTGTGGGACTTCAATATCATGTATTAATTGCCTATATATTAATTTTACAAGTTAATGAACAGTAACTTCATTAGGATGAACAAATAGTATTGGGTACCGGTACCCGCTTTTACTAAATCAGGTGTATTTTCGGTACCGGTATTCACCGATTGTATCTAGGTATATTCGGTACCGGTACACACTTTTTGAGATTTCGGTAACGGTATTTTCGGTACCGGTTGGTACCGAGCTCATCAAATTCTGTAGCAACGTAACAATGCAAATAATTGTACCGTTTAGATTACTTTTCATACAAACAGTAAGTAAACTTTGCTTCGTTTGAATGAGATTTTATATACAAAACAACTTATTTTGCTTTCTTTTCTGTCTTTTTTCTGTAATTAATGAATTGTAGCATGTAAAATTAACTTGGATATTTAGATTATTGATGAGCAAATCGTATCAAATCCTGTAATCAAACCGGTATCGTATCGGTACCAAATTTACTATTACCAAATCATTTTCGTTACCAATTTGGTACCCACCTTTTGGCGTTTTCAGAATCGTTACTTTCGGTTCGACACCGGTCTAGCACCATACCTGTATTTATTGATTTTTACCTTCAAATACCATACCGTATTGTACCGAGCATTTTCGGTGCCGGTACCTAATTTCGATGATTTTCCGGATCGGTACTTTCGGTGCCGTTACCGGTACCGAGCTCATCCATATCTTAACGTGTTAGCAGCGTAATAACTAAATTGAAAACAACCGAATTTTCAACGTGTATGACGTGTGGGTCCTATTATTATATATTAGGTTATTTAAAATCGTTTTTTTAGGACGGAGTTACCATCCTTACCACGTCATTTTTATTTATCTTTTGATATTCAGTATCTGCTGCTAACACGCGTTTTGCAGACATTGGGTCCCCGCCGCAACGCGCGGGCGGAAAATCAACTAGTTAAGTTAACGATGTAAAAGATGACACAAATCATAGAATCCATATTCTAGAATATACACAACAAGAAACTTGGCCTATTGCGACGAAACCTTTAGCGACTAAATGATGTCGTCGCAACAAGTCTATGTATAGCGACAAAACTTGGTGGCTACAAAGTTTTCAAAATTTTTCTTTTTTGGACCCTATAGCGACGAAACATAGTCGCTATAGGTTTTAGCGGGATAGAGGGAAAAATATAGCGCTTTGCTAAAATTAAAAGCCACGAAATTTCTTCCCTATAGATAAAAACATTTTACTTTTCATTTTTGTTAACCCAAATGGTAAGAAAAATGGGGGGAAACAGAAATCATTTTTTTATGCGAACCTATTGCAACCAAATTTTGTCTCAATAGGTCAGATGATTAATATTTTTTAACAAAATGTTTAGCATTGAACGACACCTTTTAAACTATCTATTGTGACTAAAAAGTCATGGCAAAAGGTAACCCAAATAAATGAATCAGCAGTGCCAATCAACTTCCTCATTCTCCCCCAAATCTAAAACTCACCCGCCTCCATTAGACCACTCATGAGTTCAGTGAGTTGAGCGCCAAGCGACTTCCTCAGGATGTAAATGTACTTTGGGTGATAAGTGCAGGCTCTCTAAAGTTTAAGGGTCTTTTGTGTAATCTATATAAAGTTCTAGTTGGTCAGAACTTAGTATGTAATGTCTGAATTTAAGGTTTCATGTTGTCAGGACTTAGGAATTCCATCCTAGTCCGAATTTATGTCCTTTAGATAGTCAGGACTTACGAATTTGTGTGTATTGGGCTTTGGGCCCTTTTATGTCCTGACTTTAGTAGTCGGGACTTCTCCTTGTACATATACTCATTAGTGAAATGAATTATGTGGCGATTTCTTTTGTAGAAAAGTTGTTCTTCAAGCAAACCCTAATTATTACCACTATGTGTGCATTGACGGCTACTGTGTGTGACATCATTCATCATCTTCATCATTCTCATTCTATTGTTTCTTGATCCAATACTCTACGGTAGTGATTGCTAGGTGGATTCCGCACACCTGGTGATTGTTCTTTGAGTGTGATCCTTGGGTAGGAGACCTTACACATGAATTCAGTGAGTTAATTTGTAAGTAGTGTTAACCCTAAACTTGAAATTGCTTTTCATTTTAGGTATTTATTGGTGTCTTCATAAATTGATGCTTTTGTTATGGTTGGATGATTTTGGATTCTAGTCGTCCTGTTTTACTAATCTCTTGTACAACATGATTTGTACTTGTTTTGTTGTTAGGTTTAAGAATGGTATAAAGACCGATACTAATGTTCTTATTCTTGTTCTTTGTGTTCAATAATTAACTCTTGATATGTAATGGGGTGTTTGGATGTGCGTGATCTCACATATACAATTCATTTCAATTTGGTAACTAATTAATACTAGTAGTTTACCCGTCCGGTGGACGATTTTTTAGTGTCACACCCCGAAATTATCAGAGCTAGCGTGACTGGACTGGTATCTTCATTGCATAGCGGAAGCAAATAAGCAAAGACTTCTAGAAAAATGAACGCCGCTAAGTACTCGAAACTCCAATGGTTCTTCTATTCCAACCGTGCCTTGTCTTAGAAATGCAACCTGAGAAAGAAACATGCGAAAAAGTCAACATAAAGTTGAGCGAGTTCATAGTTTGTTTGTAAAAGATTTGAAATAAATCTTTTTGAATAACCGGTTTGTGAAACAGTATTGAGAAAACGAATTTAAAAATCATTTTCTTGCCAAGTTATATGGAAACGTTGTGTTTGTAACGCATTACGTTCAAAAAAACCATGTATTTGTAAAGTCTTGTATTTGTAATGTTCGTATAACCGTCAATGCCCACCCTGACTTTGACTCCATACCCGCATAATCCTATGCTTTGAATTTTGTATAAAACATGGTATTTAATTTGTATAAACAAGTATTTTTTTGTAAGTATATATGTCCCTGGTATGTAGCATTAAGGAAAAAGAGATCACCATTGGGTTGCAAAGCCAATGATATGTGTGAAGTGATGCAGGAAGACTCAAACCTAGTAGATTTTTGCGTCGGGCTCAAAGTCACCCCGAGGTCCATACTGTTGTGCCTGGAGTTGGGCTCGCTACACCCAGATAGATCTACCGCTAATGACCCTCGGTCCTACAATGAGGATTAATGGCCTGTAGTTTCCGCCTACCCACTCACATGATCTAAGTAGTAAACCCTCCTTAAGCTAACCATACCATGTATAAAAATGTCTGTAATCCTTTTGTAATATGTCTGTATGTATGAAAATCCCTGGTCTCCCCGACCAAATCCCTGGTCTCCCCGACCAAATTCCTGGTCTCCCCGACCGTAAATCATTCAAATTTCGAAAATAAGCATTTGTTTTGTAAAAACCGGTATATTTAGTATGATCCCTTCGTAAACCATTTGAGTTTCCTCGAAATCCATTCGTAACATAATTTAGAAATATGAGTTTTCATTCGTTCAAAAACTTTGTATGTTCTTGCAAAACGTGCATGTCTTTCCACCCCGAAAACATTTATAAAAATGTAAAAACCGTAAAAAGTGGGGTTATGAACTCACCTGAATTGGCTTGTGCAAAGCGAGCTGATTACGACTTCTTGATGTCGATTCCAAGATGAGACTCGCTAGCGTGCATTCTACAATATTCCTAACATGGAATATCTAATAAGTTTCTAACTAAATGCGGTAACTACACTACGTGTCACCAAGCTCTACCGAATCGTTAATCGAACGATTCAACGGTAAGTAGTTGACTTATCGGGAATGATTAAGTCATATCCGATAAGTATCGTTATATTGTCGTTAATAACCAATAAGTCTTGACAAGACTTGATTCTCGAGAGATTTGAAAGTAAATAATTATTTATATCAAAATGTATAAATATATCGTTAAGATCGCTTGTCGTCCCAAGAAGTCGTACGTGTATAAAAGAATATTTATACGAAAATAATATATGACAAACTCATATTATATATCGCGTTTCGTACGATCTTTGTCAAAATAGCCGTATATGCCGTTTCGGCGTATAAAATAAATATGAAAAGTTATATTTATTTTATAAAAGAATCGTCGTTGGAAGTTTGAAATAAATATATAAACCATATTTAGTTTATAAACGAATACAAGTCGTTTGATGTTTGCAATAAATCTAAAAGCTATATTTGTTTTGCAAAAGAATCGTCGTGAAACAAATACGTAACTGTATTTATTTTTATAAAAGTATTAGTATTGTTTAATATTTGAAATAAATATATACAAACTATATTTATTTTGTTAAACGAATTCATGTTGTTCGACATTTGAAATAAATATATAAAACTATATTTATTTTATAAAGCGAAGATGTGTTCGGCGTTTGAAACAATATAAATAATTATATTGATTTTATAAAAGACTTGTCGGATTTTCGGAGTTTTAAAATAAATATAATAACTATATTTGTCGTAAAAATTTCTGAATTGTTGATATCGAAAGTTGTAAAGTATTTGTCGTATGAAATAAACTATGTTTATATTCATTGTTATAAAATAATCGTCGACATTTCGAAGTTTAGAATAAATATAATAACTATATTTATTGTCGTAAATAATGTCCGAAGTAAGTATAAAAACTATTCTTTTAGTTTTTATAGGAAAATTCGAGTCGTTAAACGTTGAAAATAAATATAAAATTATTATATCTATTTTGTACAATACCTAGCGTTATTGACGCATTTGTAAGTTATAAAGTGGCGTTGAGAAAATATGCACTCGCGTCTTGTTTTTATGTAAGTTGTTTGAATAAAATATGTTTTCGTCTTACGGGTTTTCTCGAAAAACGGGCAGAGTTTCCTCTGTTTTTGGACGCCCCCCGACAACCCAAGTTGTCGCTATTTTTATCAAGATTCAACTATTCAACACAAGTTATATATAAAGTTTAAGTGAATTATATCAAAACGCCAAATATGAAAACCAAATCACTAAATGTGAAACCGTTAGTCGGGTCGAGCTCGTTTGTCACGAAATGAATAAAACTAGGAAAACAACGAAATAAACCGCCATAAAATCTTTACCAATCTTCGCGTGTCGAAACGTTGAACCACTTGACCGAGTTTGACCGAGTTGGCTAGGGTTGACTTGCTGAGTTGACCAGGTTGACCGAGTTGACCGAGTTGGCTCGGGTTGACTTGCTGAGTTGACCAGGTTGACTCGGTTTGACCGAGTCAACCCGAACCACGAACCGAACCGTCTTGATCTAGCCGCTTGACCCTAACCGGCTGACCCCAACCGACTGAGTTGACTGGTACCGAGCCGAAACTGACCCGAACCTCCACTGAGCTAACCGAACCCGATCTGAGACGGGACTGAGCCTGAAAACCCGAACCCTTGACCAAGACTCGAACCAAAACGAAACCACAGCTAACCCGAAACTCGAACCACAACGTCACCCGACAAACCCGTCACAAATCTGACCCAACCCGGGACTCCCAAACAGAAAACCCATCGGACCAAAGCAAGGACCGCCAGTCCGAAACAGGGACCGCCGGTCCGAGACGCCACTGCCGTCGTCTCCATTGCCGCCGCTACCACTGCCGCCGTCATGAGCGGTGGCGCCGCTCCTCTTCTTCTCTCTCTTTCACTCTGGTTCTCTCTCTCATCACCTCTCTCTCTCTCTCTTCGCCTTTCTCTTTCTCTGCTCGAACTTTCAGCCGGCTCCACCCACCACAGCGTCGCCGCCTGTGGTGGGGGTGTTGTGTCGCCGGAGGAGAAAGCCCACCGGCAACCGTCGCCGGTCGAGTGGGAGAGAGAGTGTGTCGGGTTGTGGTTGTTGGATGGCATCAAGTGAGAGAACAATTTTATGTGTGTGTGTATAGACAGTAGATTGAGAGTGAGGGAGAGGGTATAAGATGAGAGAGTAGTTGACCTATTTCTTTGTGTGTGAGTGATGTTGTGAACATGGGGAGCAGAGAAGGAATTCTATTGTTGTTGGGTTTCAAAATGAATAAGGAAATGCAAGAGGATACGGGTATTAATAGAGAGGAGAGTTTTTATTACCTTTCATGTATTCAAATTATATTCAGGTAACATGTTTTATCTTTGAGATGATATCTTTTGTAAAGATTTATAGAGATTTAGTGTAGAGATTTTAAAATCTTGAGTAGATTTTATTTAGATATTATAGTCATTTTATAGGGTTTTGGCAAGATCTTGTACAGATCATGTAGGAAAAACTGCTAATATATTAAGTACAGGTTTAGGCTTGTAGGTTTTGGGCTTGGGCCCAGGGCCCACAAGCCCTTGCAAGTGGCCCGAAATTCCTACGAGACCCGTCTTTAAATCAAAATCACCAAAGTCTAGTATAATAATATTTCAGAGTTAAAAGTGTGTAAAAATAATGTCGGTTTCCGTCGTAGTCGCGCAATATACCGCAGATTTTTCCGTAAATCGTCGTTCTCGCCCTCTAAAGTTGGTTAGCTGTTTCTAGGCACTCCAAGGCCTAATTAAGTTAATTTGCGTCATAAACATTATTTATTATCGCGTTAATCATTTGTTAATTACGTAATTAAGAGCCGTAAATCACCGGTTGTCACATTCTCCCCCTGTTACAGAAATTTCGTCCTCGAAATTTAGACTATGTTATCTCCTCATAATTGGGTTGTTCACAGGTAAGTCCGAATAATAACAAAGTGAATGACCACGTAATCGAAACAAGACTTATTCGACTCATGTAATTCAAGTACATTCCTCCACAATAGGAATCCCAACGGTTTAAAAGAATTGTGTTTCAAAAATTGATGTCAAAGGAAACAAGTCGTATGGATACAGTCACTAGTGTGACTAAGTCAACAGGGATCCAACAAAGAACAGGAACTTCGACCAATCGAATTCCATATGAACGTTCACAATAAGTAAATGAGTTCTAGAAGCAATAACATCCACTAGATGAATTCAGAATCAACAATCTCAAATGTACTAGTTTGCATGAAACGCTCGATCGTGATCAGCACAAGCTGCAAGTTATACCGACGCCACAAGGTGTCGCAATGAATGAAAAAATTCTAGTATAGCGTTGATCGAACAAGTATCACCTATGTTTTGCATGAAACGCTCAATCATGATTAGCCCAAGCTACAAGTTTGTACTGACACCACAAGGTGTCGTAGTGATTTGAATAATTCAATAATAGCGGTGATCAAACAAATCCATCGTGTTTGAAGTCAAATGAAAGCGTAATAAAGGGAATCTGAAAGTTTTTTCAAATGACATTATAGAATTTTCAATTGAAAGTGGAACATCAAAGAAATAATGTTTTCAATCGAAGATGAAGAAGCAATGAATATCGCAAACATTCGATCGATGTTGAAAGAACCGTTATGAGGTACACCGGAATATGAAATGAATTTGTGTACCATTGTCTTAACACACAATTGTATTAAGACTGTTGTAATGTGATAAATCAAAGCGGATTTAATCTGAATCAATAAATAAATAATTAAATCCGTGCATAAGATATGTAAACGAGTTTAGTGCAAGCTTCAAATAAGTGAAAATACCACCATAAGGTGTCGAAATCAACAAACAATTTAATGGAGTCGAATGCCAAACAAGTTTACTTCGACTCGGAACAAATGAAACACTTGTTAAAACGAATTTTGAATATGATGCTCCCAATACATCATATGATGCTCTGAAGTGAATATGTGTAATGGACAAGTTCAAACAATTGAACTCGGTTTTAGCGCAATCCGACAATAAATATATGTATCGACAAGAAACTTTCGGCATGGTCACAACGAAAAACCAGGTATGTAACTTGAAAGGAAGAGAATTTTCAAGAAAATGTGTTGACTCGATAACAAAGGAGCCAACAATGAATAATAATGCGAGTCATTCGAATCTCAAATCAATAATTAGGTTTAGCGAAACAATATTTGAACTTTGATGAAACGCTTATTCGAAACGAAACCACATGCGTAACAAACGATGCATGCGTAACATATAAATTTTCAAGAAATGAAGCAATGAGTGTTCGCTATAGTGTAAGAAGTTATTGTGATGCAATGACCATTAAGAGGAGTAGAGATACGAAAATCTACTCAGTAAATGTGAAATTCGAAATTTCAATAAAAGAAATTTGAGGACTCTACCTGGGGTTGCATGTGATAACCGGTTGTTAGGTGACATTACCATGGAATGTCGACATAGCGTATTCGTCGTTGATGCGATAGGGGGAATACGAAGGCATGCGTCTTCTCCTTAGCATGACTCGTGTCGTTACAGGATCGCGTGCCGAGCCGCCGCTTCCTGATCGGTAGTTCTCCTGCTGACAGGAATCTGGCGTCGTCGTTGAATTGCGCCATCGTGTCTTTTCAAAGGCCTCGCCTCGATAGTCGTTTGTGTCGTACTTCAACCTCCGTTGATGTATAGCTTAAGTTTCATGTATACCTGTGCACTAGCGTTTTGTTCCGCGTAGAATGTGATGTACCCAGACATCCGTTGACGTAACTGACCCGAACCTCCACTGAGCTATCCGAACCACGAACCGAACCGTCTTGATCTAGCCGCTTGACCCGAACTGGCTGACCCCAACCGCCTGAGTTGACTGGTACCGAGCCGAAACTGACCCGAACCTCCACTGAGCTATCCGAACCCGATCTGAGACGGGACTGAGCCTGAAAACCCGAACCCTTGACCAAGACTCGAACCAAAACGAAACCACAGCTGACCCGAAACTCGAACCACAATGTCACCCGACAAACCCATCACAAATCTGACCCAACCCAGGACTCCCAAACAGAAAACCCATCGGACCAAAGCAAGGACCGCCGGTTCGAAACAGGGACCGCCTGTCCGAGACGCCACTGCCGTCGTCTCCATTGCCGCCGCTACCACTGCCGCTGTCATGAGCGGCGGCGCCGCTCCTCTTCTTCTCTCTCTTTCACTCCGGTTCTCTCTCTCGTCACCTCTCTCTCTCTCTCTTCGCCTTTCTCTCTCTCTGCTCGAACTTTCAGCCGGCTCCACCCACCACAGCGTCGCCGCCTGTGGTGGGGGTGTTGTGTCGCCAGAGGAGAAAGCCCACCGGCAACCGTCGCCGGTCGAGTGGGAGAGAGAGTGTGTCGGGTTGTGGTTGTTGGATGGCATCAAGTGAGAGAACAATTTTATGTGTGTGTGTATAGACAGTAGTTTGAGAGTGAGGGAGAGGGTATAAGATGAGAGAGTACTTGATGTATTTCTTTGTGTGTGAGTGATGTTGTGAACATAGGGAGCAGAGAAGGAATTCTATTGTTGTTGGGTTTCAAAATGAATAAGGAAATGCAAGAGGATACGGGTATTAATAGAGAGGAGAGTTTTTATTACCTTTCATGTATTCAAATTATATTCAGGTAACATGTTTTATCTTTGAGATGATATCTTTTGTAAAGATTTATAGAGATTTAGTGTAGAGCTTTTAAAATCTTGAGTAGATTTTATTTAGATATTATAGTCATTTTATAGGGTTTTGGCAAGATCTTGTACAGATCATGTTGGAAAAACTGCTAATATATTAAGTACAGGTTTAGGCTTGTAGGTTTTGGGCTTGGGCACGGTCCCGTGTCCACCCATCTTCTATTTTTTCATTAATTGCAGTTTGTCTGCATTAGTTGACCACGCCCTCGTGTCCGCTGGGCACGGCCCCGTGTGCAGAAGCTTATCTGTACTATCAAGATTTGCTCAGATTCTGCGAATCTTTGCATTGACCACGGCCCCGTGTCCGTTGGGCACGCCCCCCGTGGTGGGTGATAGAAGCTTCTACAGCTTTGTCTTTTCTGCAGAAACTTGGGCACGCCCCCGTGCTCACTGAACACGGGGCGTGTTCAGCCTTCTGTTTTCTTGTTTTTGCTTGGGAAGATGCTGTCGAGGGGTCAGACATGCCACGTTTATTCCTTTTCTTGTATTTGTGTTAGATTTAGCTGCCTTTTTGTTTTTTTTGTCCAATTGAGCTCATTTAATCCTGAAAATACAAAAGGAAGACAAAAGCACACTTTTTCCAATATTAGTACTAAAAAAGGGTTAGTTTTATGCCTCATTTGATGTAATTTATATGTTGCATTTTACACACATCAATGACACAGACTCAAAGGAATCTAGAACAGAGTGATCAGAGGAAACCTCAATAATAGGAACCTAAACGAGTGGAACAACAATGACATCCTAGGCTAAAACTCCATCACCCTGGGCATCATCAGGGGGACCATCAATAAAAAGATCGACATCATCATCAGACAACTCATCAAAAGGCAAATCCTTGAAAGGAAAGGCCGCAAGAGGCAAAGGGGCGAGGATCGGTGCCACGACATGCTCACCATCGGGATATCCGAGGATGAGATGGCCATGGACAGGAATATGAATAAGAAAGGGATGCTCGTCGAGGATACCATCAGCATGCGGTAAATCATCGCCAAAGTCGGGCAGCGCAAAAGGCTGAAATCGTCGTCGTCGTCCGATATCATCTCCGGGTCACTCTCAGTATCGGAGGTAAAGATCTCTGGCTCTGGGACGATTTCATCGTGAGAAACAATGGCCATGGGGTCGACAGTATCAGACAGTCCACTCTCAGACGAAGACATAGTGTCTGTAACAAACAATCATAAGATATGCACATATATCAATCACTATCAGTTAGTATGCAGTCAAAATCAATGTAATCATGTAGTCATGTATGCATGTTTCCTTCCTAGTCTCCCAGAATAACCATCCAGTCTCCCAGACTAAACTACCTAGTCTCTCAAACTAAACTTCCCAGTTTCCCAAACTGAACCACCAAGTCTCTCAGACTGAACCTCCTAGTCTCTCAGACTAAGTCTCCCAGTTTCTCAAACTGAACTACTCAGTCTCTCAGACTGAACCACCCAGTCTCTCAAACTGAACCATAAACATAAACTTGAAGTGTATTTTGTGTCTTTTGTTTGTAAAAATATTTGTTTCCCTGGATCTGGGCGTTTTGTGTATACAATGAAAAGGTGTTGTAAAAATATTTTCGTGAGAGCCCTAATGATTGTAGTCTAGACTCGAGAAGGAATCCTAGTTCGCTACAACCTGGCTCTGATACCAAGCTGTCACACCCTGACTTTTGCGGAAGCGTGATTATGGTGTGACTTTCTTAATATCATTTCATTCAATCATAACAACAACTATATGACAAAAACCACAGATGTTCATCCATTAATTAAGATTAAAACATAACAACATTGTGTGAAAGCAGAGACTTCAAATTCAGGTTTACAACCATACGAATTGTTTATGAGTTCGCTAAGGACTCATCAAAAGATATTAAATAAAACCAAGGTTCGGAAGACGTGTCTCGTCCAGGAATAAGACACACTGACCAAACCCAAGGACCATGGATGACATCTTTATGCCTAACGCAGTATAAAACTTCCAACGCCCGCCAGATCCACTTACTAATTCCCTGAAATACATGTATTTTGAAAAACATCAACAAAAGTTGAGCGAGTTCGTGTGTTTATTTGTGTGTATGCATAAACCTTTGAAATCATTGTAAGTATGTATGTAAGTTTGTAAATCCCGGTATGAAAGCAACAAGGAAAAACAGATCACCAATGGTTTGCAAGGCCATTGATATGTGTGACGTGATGTAGGAAGCTCAAACCTAGCAAATTTTGCACCGGGCTTCCAGCTGTAAGACATAGTCTACCCATGGGCCAACCCTGGTCCAACATGGGCGGGGCTCGCAACACCCAAATAGATCTATCACTCATGTCCCTCGGTCCTACAATGAGGATTGATGGCCTTAAGCGTTATGCCCACCACTCACATGATCTAAGTGTACCCTTCCTTAGCTAACCATACCAAATAATAATGTTTGTAAACAGTTGTAACATGTACTTCACCCCCGAAGTTATAAAACTGAAAACAGTTAAAGAAAAGGGGGAACATGAAACTCACAATCTTGCGTCTTCAACAATCGTAACTCGAACTTCTCCGGTGAACACGACTACCTACAACGTTCTAATGTCTATTAGACGAACGGGCCGTGCCTTGTTTTAGCATTAACGTTTCTGAGTTACGTTTCTTAGATATTATTCCAAGTTACATAATCACTTGTTAAAATAATTAATATTTTAACTTAAATTATATTTATTAAATTTTGGAGTAATTGTTATACAATATTTTTGTGATAATAATTCCCAAGTATTTATACTTGTATTTCCTTCCCAAGGATGGGGGTATCTTATACATGTGTATTTTTGCCATGTTTTGGGGGTCATATTCCGGTGTGTATTTATACGTGTGAGAATACGTATTTTATTGTATTCGTTAAGTATTCATATACTTAATTTTATATTAAACTTTCTGGAATATTATTTCTAATAAAAGTCCACCAACATATATATTTCCAAAATATATATATTTAAGAAATATTACTTAGAAAAATTATTCATAATTTTTCTTTTGGCAAAAATATTTGTAGTTCAAAATAATATATTTTCAAGTCTAACTTAGAAAATATATAAACTTATTTTTATCCAAAAATAATGTATTTCAAGTTTACTCAAGAAAATATATATATTTCCCAAAAATAATATATCTTCTAACAATTCCAAGGAATATATATATATATATATATATATATATATATATATATTTATACCTGTCAAAAATGCTATATTTTTCCCTTGCCAAAATATGATATATTCTTTTAGTAATTGGAAAAATCATATTTTCATTTCTTTGTATCCAAAATATTATTTACCAAAATATACTTGTGAATATATTTTCCGGAATATTTTGTAAGTTACATTTCTTGTTCGGTTTCGCCAATCTTTTGTATGTAATATATACACTTATTCCTTGAGATTTTGGTAATATTTTGGATGGTAATTCTTGGTTTATTTGTGAGTTATATTATTTCAACTCCTAAAATAATATAACTATTACACAAAGTATACAAATAATCACACATGTGTGTCTTTAATGTATATCTATTCTAAATATATATATTTAGCCATTTTTATTTATAAAAACCAACCTCCAACACTTATACTTTTGTAACAAAATTTATGGCAAAGTTTATATGGAAAACTCATGGTAAAAATACACTTGTAAGGATTTGTTTAAAATATTTTTCAAAGTGTTAATATTTTTAGAAAATTTTGCTATAGTTTCCCCTAAAAATGGAGGTGTCCATGCTTTCAAGCATATCATTTTCTTTTGTAAAAATCATCACAATCAAGTTACAATCAACTCTAAACAACTTACTCTTACCAATTTTGCCAAAATCATGCTCAATCTACCACTTTATGAGCTTGAATATTTGTAAAAATTTGTAGTAACTTGGTGGTGTGTTTAGCGAGTTTAGTTACCCTTTAAAGTGTGGTTGTTTATTTAAAAACATCATTCTTGAATGATTTAGATGTTTACAACTTGTAATCATGTTTTACAAAAAATGTTTCTTTATGAAATTTTCTTGTTACACAAGTGTTACTACACTTGTTTATCCACCAAAAATGAGATTAGTTTATGTAAGAACCAAGTTTTAACAAAACTCATATTTCTAGCTTGGTTTCATTAGAATAATCCTTGAGATACTTAGATCTATATGATTAACAAGTTACTTGATCTTTATTTTTCAAGAAAACAAAGTATTCCTTCAAGTTCATGATCTCCATAAGGATGATCCATTTACATTCATCAAATTCATCCTCTCATCTTGCTAGACCATGTTTTTAATCATGATCTAGCAAGATCATATGATGATCAACATCATCTCTACAAACAATCAATGATCAACAAGCATACATCTCATAAACAACTTAGTTTCATTAAGATTACTTCATAAATCAAGCTTATGTTCAAGTTTCATGCTTGTGTTCTTTAGTGTTCTTCAAGTTTTTTATTATGATTCATCATTAACCACTAAAAATAGAAGTAAAATAGAGTGTACAAGGATCTTACAACTAGCTCAAGGCTAGGGATGATTCAAGTGAAGAAATGAAGAGGATAAAAGCAAACAAGAGAGGTCCTTCAAGATCCAAAGCCACCAAGCTTCCTTATCTTGCTTTTAGCACCTTTGTATGATCTTGTAATGGTTGAAGGTTGAACAAAAATGGTGGATGTGTGTGGGTGAGGGTTCGGCCGAGAATAAGAGCAAGAGGGAGGAGAAGAACAAGTGTGTATTAGTGTGTGTGAGAATATGAGCTTTTGTTCCTTCATACCATACTTATAACCATTTTAATCCTCTAACTCTTGTGTAATATGTTCATACTTTAGAGACAAGATCTAAAAAAAATTGAAATAAAATCCATTGGTGGGGGCCATGTTTGGCCGTGAACTAGGTGGGGGGGGGGGTCTAGCTTAGGTGCTAACCATTTAGTTACTTAATTGTTCAATTCCAAGTATCGGTTACGTGTTTTAGTTATTAGATATTTTTAGGAGGTGTTATGATGTTTGTGGTTCATAACCAGCTTGGAAACATTAAAACAGTGCTTCTAGTGTAAATTTGATGTTTCGGGTAGTGTCCGGTTGTTCGGTTGGATACTGGTTCGTTAAAGTGCTAAACTTTGCAGTTTAGTATTCTTTATGTACCCTTTTGTGATACTTTTAATTCCCGACACTTAGGAAAGCATTCAGGACCATTTTACCATGTTTCTGCATAATATTAATGTGTTTAAATGCTGATTTATGATGAATTTTGCTGAATTCAGCACTTTGGGTGAGTTTTAGCCACTTTCCGGCACTTAAACTATCACTTAGAAATGCCGTTTTGTGATCCTTACTTTCCTACACTCTATACTCGTGTAGTACTTAGTTTTAGCCACTTTCCGGCACTTAACCAATCTTAGAGAATTTTCAGTTGAAAACCTCACTAAGGATTGATTTAAAATTAAATTAACAGACGACACACATGAGACTAACTCTCCTTCAACTAACAACCAACAACACTTTGAAAGTTTCAATATTGTTCACTTTCAGATCTTTAACTTTCAAAACTTGTTAACTTCTCCCATTATGAAGATATAATTGATTCTGGCTTTTAATCAGGGTATTAGGAAGAATAGATTTGAGTTCCAATATTGGTTAATCAAAAATAATATAGAAGTAAAATCTTTTTGGCTTTTATAAATTTATATTAAAACACACCTAAATTTTTTTTTTGGTATTTTTGAATACTTCAAATGTAAAGATGAAAAGCAATAAATAAATATTTTGTGAGCGCATTGTAGGACCGTAAACGACTCCCGTATGATTGCGAACGACACGTGCGACGTGCGGAATCCGTGCTCGTGCGTGGACCGAACACAAGAACGTATATAACCTGTGATTCGATAGAATATATGAAACGATACAAGCATCGTGAATCACCTTTTGCAACTTTCTCTCTCTAGTTTCTCTCTCTAAGCTCCTAAGCTCCAAAATAGCAAAAGTCCTAAAAGTCTAACATAACTCCTCTATTTATAGGCAATGCATTAAGGAAGTTCTCCTTAATTACAAGTTTGCCACCTTGCCACTAAATTGACTTTGTTTTATATTTTACATTATAAAACTATGTCTTCTTCTGATTTCTGCTATGATCTGAATTGACGGAGGCGATAGATATTCCTGCACTCACAGACTCCCCCTTGGATATTGCCGCAGTCAATCTCGTAGCGTCTTGTCTTTTCTCTCTCTCTCTTTCTCTCTGAGTCCTCTTGAAGGTTTGACGTCTTCAGTAATCACAGACTCCCTCTTGCTTGAACAGACTCCCCATGGATCTGTCTTCAGTTTCAGCTGCTCTCCCTTTCAGTAGACTCTTTTTCTTCAGGCTCCCCCTTTCGTTAAACTTCCGTACTTTTTGGATCGACACCTGGCTTTCCAGTTACAAGCTCCCCCTTGCGATGAGCTCGTCTTCAGACTCCCCCTTAGACTCGGCTATCGGGATCGTAATCTGGTACAACATCTGCAAATCTCAAACATTTAACAGTGAAAGCATTTTGAACATCCAGGATTGAAAACCTGGCTCTAAAAACTATTTTCAAATCGAAAACCTGGCTTTATTGTACAATTGTAACACTATGAATTACCAGGAATAACTTGGCTCTCTCCCCCTATCAAATTACTTTATAGATTTCATAGTTTAAGCAACCAAGACCGTAACCTGGCTCTTTACAACATATTTTAACAATTTAAACATCCCAAATCCTCTGAAATAATCTTCCAAGTCCAAATTAATGACCTTGGAGATCTCACAAACTGTTTTTGAATTTTTGATAAATAAAACTTCAAGTTTCAAATTAATGAACTTGTTTATTTTCATAAACACGTTCAGCATACTTCGATTTTGAAACTCAGCACTCAGAGATCGGTTGTCGAAAATAAAGAGGAATCAAAATCTTTTGTAATTTTTTGAAACATTAAGCAGTAAAGAAATATTTACAAACATATTTACAGACAATATTTTTGTTTGAGTTTGCGTTAGAGGATCATATCAGTTTATGACATATCACTAGCACCATTGAGCTTATAAACACTTTAAGTTCTAAACGATTCACTTAAATTGTCAGTATACTGATCCACTTAAATTTTCACACAAACTTCAACTGATTCGAGATACGGATTAGTATTTTAAGGACTTAACTTATTTGCGTGTCCCACCTCAGAATATACTCACTACGTGAAAAAGGGGCTATGGCCACACTTTTGGCAAAACCGCCCAGCCACACATTTATAAAAATGTGTGGCTAAAGGTTATTCATAACATTGTAAAACACCTTTAGCCACACATTTTATTATTAATGTGACCATTTATACCAGTTCAGAACCTTTAGCCACACTTTTAGAAAATAATGTGACATTTATTAGCCACAAATCGAAATGTGTGAGCAAATGTGATCTATGGCCACGTATTTTTGTTTCATGTGACAAAAAAACATGTATTTGACACATTTAGCCACACTTTAAGAAAAAAATTGTGACATATATTCTGCTACACTATCAAAGTGTGGCTAAATATTATCTACGATCACATTATATATTTTCCTGTGACCAATAACATGTGTATTCAAAACCTTTAGCCTCACTTTAAGAAAAAACTGTGACATTTATTAATCACACTAAAAAGGTGAGGCCAAATTTGATCTACGGTTACTGTATTTGTTTCGCGTGACTAAACACAAAACTATTCCAAACATTTAGCCACACATTAAGATAAAACATCCACATTAGAAAAGTGTGGCCAAATGTGTTCTACGACCACATTATATGTTTAATAATGTGGCTAAAATCTAATACATACGGCCACATATATTATTTTATGTAATCAAAGGTTAGACAATAGTCACATTTAAAATTACAAAATTTAATGTGGTTTTACATTAACATTCGTCACACAATCATCATTTTGTTTATTTTGTGTGACGAAATATTATCAAATGTAATTAAAAAAATATGTGACCAAATGTTAAACTTACTACATCTTTAAAAATTCCCTCCAAAATATTTAATTTCAAAACTTAAACTTCCACATAAAATATTTTATCCTAAAACTTCCCTCCAAAATATTTCATTCTAAAACTTAAACTTTCCCTCAAAATATTTCATCCTAGAACTTAAACTTCCCCCCAAAATATTTCATACTAAAACTTAAACTTCCCTCCAAAATATTTGATTCAAAACTTTTTACTCAAATAATATTCTTATTTAAAAAATTACATTATTTAATATTAAAAAAACAAAAAAAAAATCTTACTAGATATTTAATAATTCAAACTATTATTAAATAATATATACTTTAAACCATATTAGTTTTCTTCTAAATGAAATATTAATGTATGCATATTAATAATGGTACCGGATTTCTCGTAGTTAATTGTTTTCAGTACTGGTACTTTCAGTTTGATACGATACCGATAGTTTACCGAATTTTACTTTCATATAGCGTTGCGGTACGAGTACTGTACAGTACGATACCGAACATTTTTTGCTACCGGTACATGTACCCAATTTGATTATTTTCGGCATCGCCATTTTCGGTACCGACATCGGTACCAGTACCGGTATCGAACTCATCCCTAATCATATATGTGTTAATAGACCATATTGAGCTTTACTGGGTTACAATGGCCAATAATGGTCATAGATATGGTAATGAACCATATTGGATCACAATGGACAATAGTAGATCACACATGTCTTAATGGACCATATTAGGCCTAAATGATAGTTGATCATACATGTCTTAATGGATCACAATACACAATATTATATCATATATGTGTCAATGGGCCATATTGGGCCTAAGTGGAACACAATGGCCAATAATGGATCGTATATTTCTTAATGGACCATCTTGGGCCTTAATGAATCATAGTGGATGATCATACACGTCTTAATTGACCATATTGAGCCTTAATGGAGCATAATGGACAATAATGGATCGTATATGTATTAATGGACCATATTGGGCTTTGATATGTCACATTAGCCAATAGTGAATCATATATGTCTTAATGAACCATATTGGGCCTTAATGGATCACAAGGTCAATAGTAGATCAAAATTTCTTAATGGACTATATTGGGCCTTAATGGATCACAATGGCCAATAGTCGATAATACATGTCTTAATGGACCATATGGGCCTTAATGGAGCACGATGGTTAATTGTGGTTCATTTATGTCTTAATGGGCCACATTGGGCCTAAATGGATTACAATGGCCAATATTGGATCGTATATGTCTTAATGGACCATATTGAGCCTTAATGGACCTCCATGGGCAATACTAGATCATAAATGTATTAATGGGCCATATTGGGCCTTAACGTATTACAATAAACAATAGTAGATCATATATGCTTTACGGTGGGGCCTTATTGGATTACAATGGACAATAATACATCATAGATGTCTTAATTAACCATATGGGGCCTTAACGGATCACAGTGGACAATAATATATCATACATGTTTTAATTGACCATATTAGGCCTTAATGAATCACAATAGACAATAGTGGATCATTGCCATTCAATGTCTTGTTCGGTTACCATGTGGAATTGAAATGCATCATTACTTAGCATTTTTTGGTGTGCAGCCAGAAAATGACAAATGAATAAAATTGGTGATGAGTGGGAGAAGTGGTGGGTGGCGGCAACAGTAGTGGGCGGTGGTGGTGTTAATGATTGGTGAAAGAGGGAATGAAATAAAAAATAAAAATAAACAAGAGCGAATAAAATGATTTTGAGGTGTTTAGAGGGATTGGGATTTCTTGTGTAGTGGATGATTCCATTCTATCAACCAGCTAAACATTTTTTTTCTGTTCACTCACAATAGTCTATTTTATTCTGACTCTCATTCTGAAATGCTAAAAACTTCATAAGAGTTATCATGGTTATGAGTCTAGTTTAGTTAAAGGTATGGCTTTGAGTCTAGTTTAGTTAAAGGTAGTTAATCATGATCAAAACAATGTTAATTATAATCAGTCCTTGTCAATCAGAGTTCTTTTGATAGAAATATAGCACAAGTGTGGTTTTTTTTACAATTTGTTTTCTTATAGATGGAGAAAAATGAACTGAAGGTTGCTTTGGAAGTTGCTAGTAAATATTTGTCCACAAATTCAAATGGTGTACATGAGGTTAGTTTCTTATAGATATAAAACCATGGTGCAAAAATATCTAATTTTAGAGTAAAATGTCATTTTCGTTCCTGAGGTTTGGCTAGTTTTTTGACTTTCAACCAAATGTTTGTTTTTCCGCATCCGGATCCAAAAGATTTGAAATCTTGCCATTTTCATCCGGCTCGTTAACTCCATTCATTTTTCTCTGATAAGTTAGGGGTATTCCGTCTTTCAACTTAAAGGGCAATTCGGTCTTTTTTACTTTATTTAAAAAGACTGAATACCCCTGAAAAAGATCGAATTGCTCTTTAAGTTAACAAAAAAGACGGAAATACCCATGACTGAACGGGGAAAAATATATGGAGTTAACGAGCTGGATGAAAATGGCAAGATTTCAAACTTTTTGGATCCAGCTACTGAAAAACAAACATTTGGATGAAAGTCACAAAACTGGCCAACCTCAGGGACGAAAATGGCATTTTACTCTAATTTTTATTCTTAAAGTTATGTGCATATGTATTCCCCGTCTATCTTCTGAGTAGATATTGAAAGCAGCTTAGGTTACGTTAACTTAATTTTATTTTTATATATGACCAGGAACATTTGGAAAGGGAATTGGCTTCTGCAAGAGAAGAATCTGTTAAACTTTCTGAGAGATTGAAGGTTTGTTTTTTTTTAACAAACTCTTCTAGGTGCTTTCTTAGTAATGTGTTGCTGGACTTGTATTCTGAATTCTATTTGCTTCAGTTAAATTGATGCTTTCTTGCTATATGTTTCATACTGCTATGCAGTAAATAACCATTTGGAGAAAATATTGGTTAAATATAACATACATTTTTTACATCTTCACCAGGAGGCATTTCAAGAAGTGGAGACAACAAAGAAGGAAAAAGGAGGAATGTATGGAGAAACTTTCACAGACTGAAAGACTATTAGCATAAGGTAAAAGGAGAGTAATGAAGTTAGAGGAAGACGACAATAAACTTCGTCGTGCTCTAGAGCAAAGCATGACTAGACTTAATAGAATGTCCATGGACTCTGATTTTTCTGTTGACAGGTCAGTTTTTATAATTATATATCTTTCTATCTACAGGCTAGTTATTCTATCGCCAACCGTGGAAGTTCGATCATTGAATTGCTTTACATGAGCTCTAGGAATTGTGACCTTTAGGTGCATGTACTATGAGACGGGGAATGCATATTTATTTTTGCATTATTTATTCTCTGGTCTTTATTTTTACTTTATTTTTGCATTATCAGTTTAATGAGCTTATTGGTCTAATAATTTTAACTGCAGATGGCTTTTACCTTTGTGGTTTACCCTTCCTTAATCCTTGCTTATATGGGCCAAGCTGCGTATCTTTCAAAGCATCACATTCTTGAAACCGACTACTGAAGTGGTTTCTACATATCTGTGCCTGGTAGGTCATTTTCTATCTCTTTTCTTTTCTTATTTTGAACTTGATGTGAAATTTATTTATTTAATATTGTGACAGAAAATAGTCTGGTTATCGGAATTACAATACTTGTTGCAGTTGTTGGAAACCAAGTTATCATCACCGGGACATTTTCTATTATCAAACAGTGTTCGGCGTTGGGTTGTTTCCCGAGGTTCAAAGTAATCCACATGTCGCCTAATAAGCACAGATAAATCTACATACTGGAGATTAATTGGACTTTGATGCTCCTTTGCTTAGCTGTCACAATTTCTTTTCGTGACGTTAAACATATAAGCAATGCAGCAGGTATATACTGTCATGAGTTCCAGAGATCCAGCCGATAGAGGTGGGTTTATAGCACCCTGGTTCTGATGTCCTCAGCTGAATCTCAAATCTTAAAACATGTCACCCCAGAGCATATTCATATGTCCATATCTTCATTGATTTATTTATGTTATTGTCTAGTTTTTTAGTCATATTTAATATCTTAGTCATTGACGAAATTTAAGCAAAAGGACATAAGAAGGTTGACATGTCAAACCGACGTGACTTGTTTGACCCGTTACCGGTTACTCTAACCTGCTCCCCCGTCCCACATGTTAGACCACCACTCTCACTTCACTACACCATCTGGCCCCTTCATTCTTTTAGATCATGGAATTCCTAACCAAAGAAAAAGGCGCCCTGCAGGCGCTCCGGGTATAACCCTACTCCAGTAAACTGTTTTTGTTACATTTGTTGATGTACTGTCACCTTTTAAGTTTATTTGTTTGAATATATTTGTTAAGTTTAATTATTATTAATTTCTAAAACCGGACGACTATAAAACCAGTTATATGATGTATCTTGATATTGTTTAAATTTGTGAAATTGTAGATCCAGTTGCCGAGAGGTGATGTCGTTGTCACCAAAGATCTTGCTTGAATCAGATCAATACACATGTGAGATTTGTAACCAACGGTTTCAAAGAGATCAAAATTCATAGATGCATCTCACCTTTAATTTGCATGTACTTGTTGGTATATCTTATAACTTTCCTTTAACTGCAATAGCATGCAGACAAAACATGATGAACCGCGTGACGTTCCACAAAGGAGTTTTGATTGGCTAAGACAAAAGGACCAGGGGCCGAAATGAAAGCGGGGAATTTTTTTTAGAGAATGAGAGGAGGTTATGTTGTTGCAAGTGTTGCTAGGAGTGATGCAGGCCGAGACAAAAGTGTTGCTTTTGCAAGTGCTGCAGGTTATGTTGTAGTTGCTGCATCATTTATAGAAAACTTTTGATTAGTATTTTATGTATTTAGTGTTAAAATTGAAAACTTATGTATGGATTTTGGTTTATTATTGTTAATATCATCAATTTGGTTTTTAGGTTTGTTCCTCCTTACCACTTTTAATTTTACAAAAATTTAAAAATAAAATTGCTAGTTACACGAAAATGGTCACATAAAACTATAACAAATATGTGTGACCAAAGGTTAGACAATATTCACACTTAAATTTACATTTTTTATGTGTCTATATACAATTTGTAGACAGGCTTACAATAAATTCTTGTGACTATATAATAGTTACGGCCACACTTACAGTGAATTTATGTAGCTGTTGATACCATTTAGCAAAACTTATAATGCATTCATGTAGCCGTCGATACCATTTAGCCACGCGTAATGGGCCATTTGCTTGATTTCAACAACTTTTTTGCCACTGTTTTTTTTTTTAATTGATGTGGCTAAAACAATCTTTTTAGTGACTATATCCTATAAACGAATACACTTGTAGTAAATTTATGTAACTATATAATAGAAACGACAACACTTATAGTAAATTGTGTGACTATGTAATAAAACGTCCACACTTACAGTAAAATCATGTGGCTATATAATAGAAACACTCACATTTACACTAAACTCATGTGACTGTTGATATCGTTTAGCCACGTTTAATGGACCATTTGCTTGATTACAAAACCTTTTTTGCCACATTTTTTTAAATTAATGTGGCTAAAACAAACTTATTAGTGACTATATAATAGAACTGGCCACACTCATAGTAAACTCATATGGCTGTTGCTACCCCTTTAGCAACACTTATTGGACAAAATGATTGATTTTCAGCAAGACCTTTTAGCCACAATTTAAGTTGCTATGCCACACATAAGTGAATGTGGCAGTGTGATACCTATGATGACTCGACCTTTGGTCACACTTGGGCTAGAAAAAAAAGTGTGGCGAAAGGCGTATAGTCACACTTTTTTTATGTGGTTGTAAGCCTTTTTTGACGTACTGACTCTCGTATCAAGTTCCCTAGATTCAATCTTACAGGTGAATATACCTAAATTGTCACACCCTCAAAATACCACATGCGGAAACCCCGCCAGGCGTGTGACGTATCAGAATCTAGCCACTAATTACATTGAACCAATTTAAAGATAATAAACAAAGTTTCCATTTATAATGATTAAACATTCAAAACACAATCCAAGTTTAATACATTCAGGGAAAGCAAACAATAAATCATTGTTTAAACGTTTCAAAACCAAATGTATGTGAAATTAGTAAACAGGTCAAGCATATCCAAGTAGTGTGACCCATGACCACTCCAGCCATCCAGATAACAAGTTCCTTATCCATAGTACCTAACGACCTGCGAGCATGCAACAAGTGTATCAGACAACGCTGGTGAGTTCATTGTTTTACGAAAACGTTGGTTACCAAGTGTTTAGTTCAGTTCATTGATAATAATGTTGATAATTGTCGCAACCCCCGATCCCTTATCCCCGGGAACGGGCGGACGCGATCACAGAGTTTTGGTGGTATCAGGGTTATTTAGTCTCGCAGCGGAATTTTCATCAGGACCGTAGTTAGGAAATGTTTATCAGAGTAAAACCATCTCATTTAATATTAATAATCACATGGGTAAAACCCAAGTTTCTTATTACAATACATTTATAGGGACAAACCCTATTTTATTGAATTTAAAACATCGTTTATTAGGTAACTTTTATAGCCACATTTTTCTCAAGCCTTCAGTGCTTTCCAGCTGGCTTTCATTAATTGGCTGTTCACATTGTGTTACCTGTAACGCGTTTTAAAAACATTTGTCAGTCGAAAATACTGGTGAGTGAATCCCAGTTTAATCAAGAAACATTTTATCAATTAAAACGATATTGAGAGCGATCACATTGTTTATTTCTACACAATTACTCATTCAGTATTTGCCACTCGACCGGATCTATGGCTATGGTCAAATTACCCATTGGCTAACTCGTCGTCCAATGGTAATGCACTGTCATTCAGACTTACTACTACTCGTAGTAAATTTTGTATACAAAACCCCATAATACCGGCGGTAATTGAAGAACTACAAAGACTCAATCACCGCTTAATCTCATTGTAAACAATTAAGGTTTTGTAAAATATTCCAAAAAGGTTAACAAAAAGAGGATAAACTCACATTGCTGTCTTAGGCTTTTCGTAAGGGTTTCCTGGATATAATCTATAATTTATACAAATGTACATTGGTTAGTACCATAACCCTTTGAAAATATTAATGATACCCTCCCCGAGACGGCATTCCAACAACTACGTCGGGCAGAACCACGACAGTTGTTACGGAACCCTAAATCAATCGGGCAGCGTAACTATTATGAAACTGGGGTTATAATACTTACAACGGAGCAGAACCTCGCTAATTAGGGGTATAGTACCCGACTATAATGCCTCTAATTCAGAAAGTGAGATTGAGAAATGAAAAGTGAGCGATGGAAAACGAAACCCGACGGCTTTCTTATATAGTTGTGATATTGGGTTTCCAGGCGGCCCGCGTAAAACACAGGACAGGGTTACGCGGCCCGCGTCAACCTTGGTCAACACTATAGCTTGGTCCGGTCATCTACTAGGTTCGACACGATATCGACACGTGTCAGCTTAGGGCTGCGCCACAACTTAGGTCACTCGCGGCCCGCGTTAACTATCGAGAACTTTTACGCGGCCCGCTTTAACTTAAAGAAATCAAAGGAATCCGGTCTACATCTTCATACGGCCCGCGTGAGATCTTGGGGTGGGTCTACGCGGCCCGCCTCGACTTTTATCATTTAGGGTTTTTAATTTACTTTATATACTATCACATATTTCGGGCTCGGTTTTCACATACGGGGTGTAATATAAGACATATTGGGACATTCTATAATATACTAGAGTGTCGGAAATATTATGAGGATATTGGTTTTACCGAGGGTTGTTACAATAATAACTCGAATACAAGACGGCTCCAGATTTATTTTGCCCTTTCCCCAATGCTCCTATCAAAGCATTGGGCATGACTGGGTCATTAGTTCACACCCGTCCTCTCAGGTACGGGGTGAGGGTGCTAAACCTAGATAGCGCTACCAACTAATACCCCGTTACCTCTCAGGTAAGAAACAAGATGGGACTTAAAGGTGATAGGATGAGTGTATTATCCAACATTCCAGATGTTACCCACAAGATGTATTCCTCTCAGGAATACCCATTTGATTTACCCAAAAACCTATCCCTCTCAGGGATACCTAATGACTGTCCCACCCACCGGGACGCATGCTCAAAAGGAATGAACTCACCTTTGATTTGCTCGGTATGGTATGTTAAGTTACATTACCCGCTCCAAGTTGGTCAACCAAACCCTACCGTGATTACCAGTATAATCAGTATCACAATTAAATCACGTATTATTCACAGATGGCATTCAACACAAAGATCACTGTGTAACACATAGTCAATACTCAAATCTCATACAAGTTCACATCCCATGTGCGTACCACATAATACCACATAACAAGTGAGTGTTCCACTCACACAAATCAAATCAGAGTTCTTATCCATAATCAGCATTGTTATCATGTAACAGAAAGTATTTATAAACACAAGTATCCCTTGACATATACAACATACACAGTTTCTGTTTGTTTACACACATGCAACATCTCCATGAAGAATTAATTCTTCGTGGGATGCTCCATTGGTGAAGAATCCCCTGGCGAAGGATTAACCTTCGTCGGGATTGAGTATGGCGAAAGTCCCTCGGCGAAGAATCATTCTTCGTCGGGAGTAAGTGTGACGAAGGGTTCTAGGGTTTGTCAAGGATCACTCGATGAAGAACCCAATCCTTCGCCGCATTACATTCTTCTTCGGGTGGGATCCTTCGTCGCTACCCTTCAGCAGTTTCATAACTTCCTTAATTTCAGTAAACAGTTTCTCTATCCCTAAAACGGATCGAACCATCTAATTCAATCAATTATCATTCATGTTCATACAACCCCTAATCCTCAATTAATCAAACAAATAAATTAATCAGTCAACCAATTCAGACCAAATCAAACAGTGCAAACATTCATAACAGTAAATCGTTCATTATGCATAACCCCAATCTCCAACCTTTTAAGATAGACATACAATATGATTCATCGATTGTCATGAACCCTAGTTCGTCCATTAACATTTGATAATATCATGTGCCTTAACAACCTTAATCAAGTCAATCAGTTCCCCTAACAAGTTCATCCATGGTTCTATCATGCATTCCTAATCATTATTCATGTTGTCACGCAATCTCATAATCCTTCACTCCAGTGATTGGGAGGACCGTGCACTATCCCCCCCCCCACAATCTCATAATCCTTATTACAACCCACAACAAAATCACATAGAACTGAAAATGATTAACAGAAATCAAAATAGATATGCGCACTAACCAAGAGATCATGAATGATGTGATAGAGTAGAAGAGAAGAATGCTCCGAAAGGGAAGCTTCATCGATTTCGAATGGCCGCAAACGGCTGTCGTCGAGTTGAGAAGAGGGAGAGAGAGAAAGTCTAGGGTTTGTGATGTGTTTTGCGTTTATAAAACTAATCCTCACAATCTTGTGAATATATGCGTACAAGTAAACAGATTGGGCTTCAAATGGATCTGGTGACGAAGAGTTAAACTTCGTCAAGAGTGGTGGTGACGAAGCAAATTCTTCGTCCAAGGATGATAGTGGCGAAGGACCTTCTTCGTCGAAAGAGGTTCTTCGTCAGAACAGTCATCATAACAGTACTTTAAACAACTCCTGGGATAACATCTCACAACCAAACATAACCATACCCTAATCCTTTATCAGTCATGCACGTGTTATAACACAAAACGAATTATGCAAACTGGACTATGAAACAAGTAACACGCAGAGGAAAGACCTTAAGATTTCGGGTTATCACATAAATGATATCTGTATAGCGGTAATGGGAAACCTTGAGAGCTCAAATATTTTTGCAGAGATGAAGGCTCGACTTTAGGTGTGTTCCCCTTGGGAATCTTCTTTACAACTGCATTGAGATATTTCTTTTGATTTTTACTCAATTTTTACGCAGAGGGCGGGCTTTTTTAAGCATGCGAAAGTATTATACGAGGTCTAGGCCATTGCTCACGTATTATCAGAAGACCAGGTATAATACCCCAAATATCAATAAGTATAAAGACCTAGTATCTCAGAATCAGGCAATCTCTCAAACAAGATTTCGGGGGTTACCCATATATCCGAGAGATGTTCACCACGAGATAAGCAAGTTACTGATATTTAGATTTATATCTCGAAAACAATCTACTAACTGTGTAAAAACCTACTGGCATATCATCAGTGAAACCGTTTATCACATTTCAACTTTTCATATCTTTAGCGTACTGTGATTGTCTACTGATGTACTATCATTTCCTCTTTTTACACAAAAACTCTTTTTCATTTTTTTCAATTTTTTGTCATTTTTCAGTATTTTTCAATTCAAAATGAGTTTTGTGCTTTTTCAAATTTTCTAATATTTTTGGATTTTCTGACAACGCTTACTCCCCCTAAAATTCAAAACATATAAAGAAAATTTGATAACCGATGTAGATAGTTTTGTCTTGCCATCCATTCTCTGCTTCTCATGCTCTATTTCATAGAAAATATACCCCCATGATTTACAGCACATTGATATTTTACAGTTTGAAAACCGTTTTTCAATCTTGTGAAATTAATCATGTTTGTTCAGCCGTGAGGGTTTCGGCGTATTCAATTAACATATTTTTGAAAATTTTTGACAAAATGAAAACATATTTTTGGTTTTAAAATTTTCAATTTTTAGTGTTTTTGAAAATATTGTTTATTTATGTACAGAAATGAACAAACTCCCTGTTTTCAGTTTCAGGGTTCAGTAGCCTCCTCTTGTTATGCCAGGCTACTCCGATATTCCTTTGATTGACATTCAGTTTTCTTTGGAAGCACCTGCACATTTACACAACTTAATTACTTGAACAATTCAGCCTAGGCCTGCTTGACCTTAGGCATTTCGACACAATAGACTTCATTCAATCTTGGAAAATTATCGTCGTTTGGTAAAAACAACTTTTCATCTTTTACTTCATCCTTTTTTATTGAATCAATTTTCTGTTCAGAAGGAGGTTGTGTCTTAACCACCCAGTTTTGTCCTTTTGAAGCACTTCTTTTGTAAAAATGTGAATCATTCTGAGTGTTTTGATTTTGAACAACAACTTTTGGTTTCCAAAACTCATTTGGTTTCGTTACATCAACAGTTGTTTTCCAACTCTGTGTTGTTCTAAATCTGGGTATGTGAGAATTCCAGTTTTTTCTTGAATCAAACCTAGTTGGGTTTGATTTTCAAGTTTGATTCAAAGCAAACTTGTTTGTGTTGTACCTCCAAGTTTGTTTTGAATCAAATCTGGTTGACCTTTGTTTCACATCCTCAGATTTCTGTTTTTCAACATCATCAGACTTCTTTTTCGTCTCAACATCAACAGGTTTAGGATTTGGACACTTGCGTGCAAGATGTTCAGTTTGATCACATTTGAAACATGTTCTCTTGGACACATCTTTAACCTGTTGTTGTTGCTTTTTCTAAGCATAGAACTCTTCATTAGACTGTCGTCTAAATTGGAGTTCTTTATCTTCCTCGGAACTTGTTCCGTGAACAAAGTTCATCTTTTTCTGATAATTTGGCGTTTCATTTCTTTTCCAATTTTGTTTCTTTTTATAACCCAACCCAGCCTTCATATTTTTCTTTTTGTAACCAGGTTTGTTACAAAAAGTTTTGTGACTCTTTCCAGCAAACTTTGCAATTTCGGATTTTTCAATTTCAATCATCTTGAAAACTTTGTCAATCTTTTCTGAAATCACATTCTGAATCGGGACTTCAAGATCTGAGAATAATTTGTCCGATCCAATCATGGTATAAACCAATCCTTTTGAATCATCATTCGCATTTTTCTCAGATTTTGAGTTTTTCATATAACCTTCATGATAACTACCTTCATTTTCATCCTGTGATTCAGATTTACCTGTTTCAACTGACTCTTCTTTTAAGACACTTTCAACGACCTTACCTACCACCTCTGAATCACTAGAATCATCAGATTTGGAATAGGTTACTGATGTGTGCTAAACAGACTATAAAAATTAACTAAATTAGACTCGCTAGACTAGACACTCTAAGTTTTAAATTTATAGACTAGGACTCTCTAAAACCTAAACCACACAACCGGCAAGTGTACCGGTCGTTGTAGTATAGCCTAAGCAAGTCCGAGTATCGAACCCTGAGACTCTATGTATCACGTAGACTAGACTCTGACTAGACGCTGACAGACACGACTCAACTAGTTTATTTGTTTTGGGGGGGTTACGGAAACTAAGGAAATCTATATTAAACTACTAAGTAAACTAAAGCTAGACTAAAAACGAATAAAGACTGAGGACTTTTCTTATATGAGAACACGACCACCTAGACAAGAATCCTGGATCATTTTTAAGAGATTACCGATTAAGTTAAATGCACGAGTTATGGAACCGGGATCTTATGATACTAAACCTATTAAGAACCAACGAGGCCCCTCGACCCTTCTCAAGGAGAAACCTGTGGACCTAGCTAGGCCGTTAATCCTACCGGTTATTAGATTTCTTCCCAGTCGTCTAATTATTGTGTAAGTACCCTAATGTTGACCTATTCTTTCCCAATCCTAGATCTAGGGTAATTTGAAGTAATAGATTTGACTTGATAGACTAATAAGACCGACAGGTAAACCAAGACATAACCTTTCCCAAGGCCTATCTAAAGCAATTCGCCGGGTAAGACCTACCAATAGCCCCTCACTTCCCAGTTATTAGGACTAGTAGAACACTAAGACTTAGCAAATTATTATCATTTACTTCTAGAGGTTATCGCGCGATTCTCCCTAAAGAGTGAAGGTTTTCTTATGTGATATAGACACTCACCGAAACCCTAAACCCTAATATGACTCTACGTTGTGATATAGACCGTCACTAAGAATCATATGAAGCAAATAACAATAACAAACCAAATCAAAGCACGCATACACATCAAATCATTAAATCAAACCTTTTACTAAACACAATCAATCCATAAACATCGTGCAAATAACGAAAAAGGTAAAATCTTTATATCAATCCATTCATCATAGTCTAGGTGGTTTATATATTTAGCCAAGCATGTTAAGTAACGAAAACAAATCAAAGAAGTTCAACAAAGAATTCATGATAACAAGTTTCGTGATGAAAAATCTAAAACAAAGAACTAGAAAACCCGTATAGTCTTCGATCCTTCGTCGCGAAGTCGTATCAATGATTCGTATGCTTCACGATCTCCGAAAGTTCTCCAAACGTGCTCTCAAAATCGCCTCTGATGTGCCTCTCTTTTCGTGCGTCCCCTCTAATTGCCGTCCGATGTTTCTGATGTCGACCCCAACTATGTGCGGCAACCAATAGTCCCTCCTTTTTACTTTTCGTCCAAGATTTGTATATCATATATTAAAAAATATGGCCCAAATACGTAATTGCATGCTGGAATGTTTTTGGTCTTTGGCGGCCCAATGTAGAATCCTTCTTTTCTGTTTCCTCTTTAATGATGCAATATGAATTTTATGATTTAAATCATCTGATGTAGGATTTTCGTCCAAGGTGAATTAGCATTCATTAGGAATTTAGGATTTATAGTATCACACATATACTTATTCCCTTGGCGTCCCTCTAATTTTAAAAATAGAGATAGAGGCCTCGACCCACTCACAGAAAATAGTGACAATTTCCCTTCGGTCCCTGGCATTCCACTTTGCCCAACTGGCTGGTTATTTCCTTTTTACTAATTTTTTCTTCATTTGCACCAGAACCTGCCAAAACACAATATAATATAATATAATATAATGCTAAAACTAAATAAAAATAAATAAAACATATACAATAATTATACAATTTACACGAGACAAATATGTGTATTTTACCCCACATCAAATATCCCCACACTTACTCTTTTTTCGTCCTCGAAAAAGAATTATGCAACGGAATCATAGACAAATAATTACTCGGGTCAAAGCATATTTTTATCTTATTAAAACCAAGGCTTGTGTTAGCTGCGATTGCGAATATACTTATCCACTTTAAACCCGAATTCAATCCTAAACCCTTATCATGTAAATTTAGTTTAAGTGCGGTCAGTCTACCTAGGGTCTCACACTAGAATCTACAGTCCACCTACTCCCCCCTCAAGCTTATAGGACTAAAAGAACGATCATTCGACCAATTCCTAACCGTTTTATACCAAGATAAAGAGAGTTTGAAATCAAATCTATTTTTTTTTTTCCCTTTTATTTTTTATTTTTTCTCTTGCTTTTTTTTTTTTTTCATTCTTCTCTTGCTTTTTTTTTTTTTTTTCATTCGTGAGACTAGACGATGCTTTCCCTAACCCAGCGGTATTCCGACTGTCGAGTCGCTATCCCCAATCACAGATTACATAGGTTTCGGTACTTTTATTCGGCAAGTCGATTTCACACATCCCAGAGGCATTCCGGCTGTAGAGTCGCTATCCCCAACTCGGATTACATAGGCCTGTGTTACTTTCATTTAGTTTCTAGCTCACTTTTATTCTATTTTTTTTCTTTTTCAGCAAGATATGATAAAAAATTCTAACCATCTTAGCTTATAACGGCGTCCCTTATACTATTTTTGGCGGTTTTAGTTTCCCATATTTCCCAGGCGAAAACCCACTAGCAGACCGACAATTAAGGTATATTAGCTCAAAGGGACTTAAAACCAAACCCGTGCCTATCCACATATCCCAAACTAGACGCAAACTCGGTTTATTATAATCTCATATTATTATTATTTGAACCCGAGCAAAAATTCGTTTTTTCTATCATTTTCCGTTTTAATTGCAAACTTCTTTTTTTTTATTCGAAAGACATTTTCTATTTTTTTAATTTTTTTTTTTTTTGTTTTTTTTTTGTTTTTTTTTTTTTTTTTGTTTTTCAACTTTTTATGACTCAAATATTTACAAGTATCCCATCCCCACACTTAGAGATTGCATTGTCCCTAATGCAAGAACGAAAATACGACTCAATAACTACCTAAAAATAAAAACTTCAAACGAAATAAAATAAAATATACAACAACAACAAAAAGGGGAACGACTTAGCTGGTTAGGACAAAAGTCAGTGCCAGCTGTACGAGTCTTGAATCCCACGAACGATCGTATAGCATTCCATTCGCGATCGTTGCCTAATCTGCTTGGGTTTATCAAAAATGGCAAGTCCAGAATCACCCGAATGGCAATTAGGTACGGGTGGTACAATCCAAACCTGCACAATCAAAGCAAAACAAAACCCAACGCAGTACCGACTCTAAAAACGACACAAACCACTAATTTAGACTCAATATACAAACTAAAAGACTCAAAATACAAAATAAAGGCCAAAACAAATTTGAACCGGCTCAAGGAGGCCTCGCGCGACGCGAGGAGTCCAGGTGAGGTCTACGCGTCACGCGGCGGGTCACAAAAATTTTTAATTTGAACTTCACCCCTAGACGTGACGCGACGGCCCTTGGCGTCACGCCAGGGGTTGTTTTTCACAGAATGTGTCGAGATATGTGCCCTCTCATGCCTTAGAATTTTTTTTCACAATTTTCTCACCCATCCATCACTCCCAAACATTTTTTCTAAGTATCAAACGCACCTGGAAGCTTATTTTTCTCATGATTCCCTGCAAATCCTTGGCGATACACTCCTGGTCACGGTCAAGAAGTGTAATGTGAAATATAATCACATTAGAGCCGAGTGATGAATGTTAAAGCCGAGCGATGAATATTGCTAAGTTAATTAAACTAGTGGAAATAACGAGATTACGTTATTTCAAGTCACATTATGTCATGTAAGCTAAGTAGATGATCAATAACCAAAAGGATATGACCATACTTTTATGGTAATACTAACAATCGGTTAAAGTATGAGAAATGCCTAATTGATTATCGAGAACAAATGCATGGAGTTAAACTCGATAAATTATGTAAGAAAAGGTTTCGAGGACGAAACCTCTTTAAGGGGGGTAGACTTGTAACACCCCGAAAATGGGCTTGGTAATCAAACCCCGTTAATAATAAAAGACGGGTAAAGCACCGTTAGTGGTAAAATTTACCCGGTAAATATTAGGATTTAAATAATTAATCCTAATAATAAATAAAAAGTGAATAAAAGCTTTTAAGAAATAAAAGCTTAGAAAGCCCGAGTTAACGGGACTTAGAAATACTACGGGTTATAACTCCCTGAACCCACCAAGTTAACTAGGAATAATTAACCTAGTTAGTTAATTATTTGAAACCAATAAAGAAAGGAATGAAACTTGAAATAGTTAACCATTTTATAAACTTTGGAACTTGAGGGGCTAAAAAGAGGCAAACATGAAAATGTTTTAAGATAAATGAAATAAAAACCAAAACACACACTTTGTGTGTGTTTTAGGTCGATCAACATCAGGAGCAAAAAGGGGGTTCCCTTCCAAGAACCCTAATTCACGAAAATTGGCCAAAATCAAAGGGAAATCGAGCCAGAAATTTGGGGCTTTTAATAAAATCGTGATCACCAAGCTTAGGGGATCACAAGGTATGTTGAATTTTGATGTTTAGTAATATTTCGAAATTATGATGAACTTGCATGAACGAAATTCTTGCATGGATGTTCAATGTTATAGTGATATTAGTGTGGGTACAAGTCAAGAAAACAAACCCTAGTAGAAATCTTGATGAATTGTTGTCAAACTAGGGATTTGATAATTACCCTATTATGAGCTAAGTGGGTTTTGGTTGAATTGATGAAATTGATGTTCTAATGGTGTTTATAAACATCATACTAATTCATATGAATGAACTACTTGAACAAATTAGAGATTTTGTTAAGAGTTCATAAGTAACTAGAAGTGGGTTTTGTTAGAAATGATGAAATCATGAAGAACTTGAAGTAATATCACTTGTATGTGATTAACAAGTAAACTAGGAAGTGGGTTTTTATGTAATAGTAAAGATGATGATAAGTTTATGTTTAAAATCATCATATTGAATAATAGAAACAAGGCACTCAAACAAATTAAGTGATTTGGGAACTTGTTCATACATGATTGAAATGGGTTTGAATGTTATGATGAAATTTGGTAGCCATGTTCATGTAACTAAGTGTATAAGATCATGTTAGCTACTAATTGGTAGATAGAACTTGAATGTGCATTTATATGCTAAGGGGCGTTTGACTTTTAGTAGTCAAACCGACCATTAATAAAATCGAATGGTATTTGTGATAGAAAACATGTAAGATGGAATAGTCATAATTAATGATGACTAATATAACCGTCTTACGAATTATGATGATAGTTTGACGCTTGACAAGCTAGGTGGAGGCTTGGAAAGGAAGCGGGTCAAACGAAGCAAGAATGGTGGAAAAGCATAATTCAGATGCAAGGTAAGTATAGCTTACACTAGTCTTATATGTTAGAATATTCTCTTATCGTATTAGTTACGAATAAGATAAATACATAATTTAGGTATGATGTTCCGACGTGTAAACGTACGGAACAAGGTAGTCGAGCATGACAAGAAACCATGTTGATGGTTTAAAAGGAATTGAAACGGTAAATTGGTCATGCGTTGACCATAACTATTTGTTTTGAAAGACACTGTAATGCGTAAGCCATGATAGGCTAAAAAGCGTTAAGAAAACGATTAATACGTGAAATGACCACACGGTTTAAACCGAAGCGAGTCATATAGATGAGATGGTAATAAATATCATCTCGCCAACATAATCGGTCATTTAGACCAAATGGGTCAAAAGGTGAAGAAATCACCTTTTGACAATAATGACTAATGATCATTGTCGAGTTATATTATTTCAGGGGTAAATGTCAAATGGGTATTAGCAACGCTATGGATTAGCGGTTATAAAAGCAAGGTAATAAAAACGGGTCAAAATATTGATCCGCGCCAGGTATGTGAGAAAGAGTAACACTCCTTCAGAATATGCGGTTCAATGAGTGTTAAATAGAAGTCAAAATAAACATTTGGTTACTTGATAAGTAACCGAATGTTTTAAATAATGAACATTGCGTTTGGGAAGCTTAATGACTTTTCAAACAAAATCATAGGTTTAAAAAGGGGATTATGGGTCAATTTACTTTCAAAAGTCCTTCATTGTTAATAAAAGACTAAAAAGGACCAAAACGCCCTTGGAGGCTAAATTGAACAAACAACCTTTAAAAGTTGTTTGGAAATGATTATTACGATTAAATAAATACATAGGACAAGTATAGAAGTTGAAAGATGCATTACGTTAGTCAAACGGCTCTATTCGAGTCTTTGCCGTAAAATAACTATTTGGAGGGTAAAATCTGGTATATATAAATCACCACATCGAATCCACCACAAATATAGTTGTGATGGAAGATCCTTTGTTAAGAAATGTGGAAATATGTATTTAGAAATGAATGAAAGCAATTGGTGATTAAAATATGTCTAAATACCCTTAACGGGTCAAAACACGCAAATGAGCATAAACGGTTTATGATACGTAAGAAACCCGTGACTTGAACCTAATATGATAAGAAATAGTGAAATTATGAATATCATGGGAATAAGGATCAAATAAACATGTTTGTTTGACAAAATCGCGAACGGGTCAAAATTTGGTAAATATGGTAATAAGCCGAAGACTTAAAAGTCTTGAATTTTATCAAGCCGGATGCCGGATATTAACTCCATATGATGGAGAATCAAATTACAAATATGTAGGAAGAAACGGTAGGTCAAACGGATAAGCGGTTTGAAAGATACGAAAGATTTCGTGTCAAATTACGATAAAATAGAGAATCTGGATGCAGAGTCCACCGTAATTTACGGTTCCACCGTAAATTACGGTGGAGTTGATTATGTTACGGTGCTAAATGTCTGTTTTACGGCAGAAGAATTGAAACCCAGGGGCCACCGTAATTTACGGTCCCACCGTAAATTACGGTGGAGAATTTTTTTTATTATATCTTGTTTTTCATTTGAAAGTCTATTGTTTCCCGGACATCGTTCGGACATGATTAAACCCGTATGACTAAAGCATTTCATGTTTATGAAATGTAGGTACACTTTGGATGCCGGAAGACGATCAAGCTCAGCGAAGAACCGAACACGATAATGATACACGCTTCCGCACTTTGCTACGTTGTAATTTTTAAACAACGAATTCGATCACGTTATGTAGAATAACTTATGATTTGTAAAAGTTTTAATAAACCCGTATTTCCAAATGTTATGTAATCCTAATTACATGTTTGTTTTACGTAAAATTTACGTATAAACCTTGACTTATAAGAACGGGTGTTACAAGTTGGTATCAGAGCCTTGGTTTAAGAGATTCGAGTATGGTGGGGAGAAACCGTGCTTGGACTTAAACCTTATGCTCTTAATAAAGATTGGTGTTCGGTTCGAGGCTTGATCGCAAATCCGGTAAGTACATGTATGTTAATAGTTTAGCATGCTAAAGTGTTGTAAACAACGCATAGGGCTATCGTGTGATACACGTTACCCCAATTTAAATGATTGAAATAGTTGACGAAAATACGCGCGTTGACGCGTATAGTAGAAAAAGCCTTGTATTATAATACGGGTGATTATTGAGGTTGACGTTACTAACTTTTGTGAATGTCTTAATTGAAGGACACTCGCGTTTGAAGACGACGAGAGTCAAAGGAATTGTGGATACGATGATGGAACGGTCCAAAGCATGACAAGAGGAGCATGCTCACCGAGGACTAAATCGCGTAACGACCGCGAACAAGGTTAATGGCAAGGAACGCCCGTCGGGGCAAACATTACCAGGTGCACATTTTAAATAATCGCACGAATAGTAATATGCAACCAATACGTAGAAATTGAAGGTTGCATATGTAGATTAAAAAACTTGGAAAAACCCGAATAGAAAATATATTCGGGATATTGTTTCCAAGAGAAACAAATAGAGGCGTTACTTACATAGGGCGTGATGTGAAAACTATAAAAAGGTCATGTGTGTCATGTGTTAACCGCTTACTCTGGCCAAGTAAGTAGTGGCATATGATACCATGAATTTCTTATAGCGGACACATTTACATCCGATGTAGTAAGGGCGGAGTAAATGGGACTAATTAAAAAGTACCCAAATGAATCAGATGAGCAAAATATTTGATAATAATGTAAACGCACAATCGAGTGACTGAAGCGTATTACATCAGGATAATGAGCCCGAGCGAAGGGACAAAGAAGCATGTAAAATGATTTAGACAAGTATTGGGAGGGAGTGTACTTACACTCGAACCCATAAAACGCAAGCAAGTAAAATGATTTAGACAAGTATTGGGAAGGAGTGTACTTACACTCGAACCCATAAAACGCAAGCATGTAAAATGATTTAGACAAGTATTGGGAGGGAGTGTACTTACACTCGAACCCATAAAACGCAAGCAAGTAAAATGATTTAGACAAGTATTGGGAGGGAGTGTACTTACACTCGAACCCATAAAACGCAAGCAAGTAAAATGATTTAGACAAGCAATGGGAGGGAGTGTGCTTACACTCGAACCCAGAAAACGCAAACATGAAAAAAAAAATGATTTAGACAAGCAATGGGAGGGAGTGTACTTGCACTCGAACCCGGAAAATGCAAATATGTCCCTTAACGGGTCATTTTTGTAAAACGTCGAACTTAAAGACAAGGTCAAAATATAAAAATGAAGCGAGGTCTTAATGCATACCGGGAGGATTGCAATAATAACGACTTTGGTAAAACACCCGGTTGATGGGTAAGAATTAAACACATGCGTAAACCGAGAAATGAGAACATGAATTTAAAGTCAAAAGACTCGGATTATGAGTTATGACTAAAAGACCATAAAAAAATTTCGTAAACAGAAATTCTGATAATTATATTCAACTATTTTGAGATTGAACGGGTTGAATAAAGTATAATGCTTGAAGGCGTAAGTAAGCACAAGCCGGATAACGGTAAGCTTGAGACAAATGAATTTCAAACGTAAAAAGAGTGCTTTGACACCAAATATATATTTTAATAAGACACGAGTAAAAAGAGTGATCTACGGGATCAACATAACCTTTAGGGTTATAAACAAATGAGAGATATACGGACTAAAACGACCCACGGGTCATGGTTAGAAAGAGGTTATAAGGACTTCGCCTTAAAGAGGTGAATGTCTAATCAAAAAAAAAATAGCCCATAAGGCTAAGTGACAAAACCTACGGGTTAATAAGACAAAGCGAGGGAATAAATGGAGAATCCTCGCATAAAACAAAGACTGAAAAAGAATAAATTTTGGACTGTCAATATCCCGGTATGGGTAATTGACAAAGGTTGAAGAGAAGACGCTAAACTAAAAACTTCGGTTTTGGTAAGAAATAACGTTTCTACAAAAATGAATTATGATGGAATTATAAACGGTAAACATGAAAGATATAAGTCTTGACACGGATAGGTGCAAGACGATATATCCGAAAAGTGATAATTCTGAAAATAGAAAATTGATGTAAAAGTTGGCATGACGTGACATGATCACGGTCAAGAAGTGTAATGTGAAATATAATCACATTAGAGCCGAGTGATGAATGTTAAAGCCGAGCGATGAATATTGCTAAGTTAATTAAACTAGTGGAAATAACGAGATTACGTTATTTCAAGTCACATTATGTCATGTAAGCTAAGTAGATGATCAATAACCAAAAGGATATGACCATACTTTTATGGTAATACTAACAATCGGTTAAAGTATGAGAAATGCCTAATTGATTATCGAGAACAAATGCATGGAGTTAAACTCGATAAATTATGTAAGAAAAGGTTTCGAGGACGAAACCTCTTTAAGGGGGGTAGACTTGTAACACCCCGAAAATGGGCTTGGTAATCAAACCCCGTTAATAATAAAAGACGGGTAAAGCACCGTTAGTGGTAAAATTTACCCGGTAAATATTAGGATTTAAATAATTAATCCTAATAATAAATAAAAAGTGAATAAAAGCTTTTAAGAAATAAAAGCTTAGAAAGCCCGAGTTAACGGGACTTAGAAATACTACGGGTTATAACTCCCTGAACCCACCAAGTTAACTAGGAATAATTAACCTAGTTAGTTAATTATTTGAAACCAATAAAGAAAGGAATGAAACTTGAAATAGTTAACCATTTTATAAACTTTGGAACTTGAGGGGCTAAAAAGAGGCAAACATGAAAATGTTTTAAGATAAATGAAATAAAAACCAAAACACACACTTTGTGTGTGTTTTAGGTCGATCAACATCAGGAGCAAAAAGGGGGTTCCCTTCCAAGAACCCTAATTCACGAAAATTGGCCAAAATCAAAGGGAAATCGAGCCAGAAATTTGGGGCTTTTAATAAAATCGTGATCACCAAGCTTAGGGGATCACAAGGTATGTTGAATTTTGATGTTTAGTAATATTTCGAAATTATGATGAACTTGCATGAACGAAATTCTTGCATGGATGTTCAATGTTATAGTGATATTAGTGTGGGTACAAGTCAAGAAAACAAACCCTAGTAGAAATCTTGATGAATTGTTGTCAAACTAGGGATTTGATAATTACCCTATTATGAGCTAAGTGGGTTTTGGTTGAATTGATGAAATTGATGTTCTAATGGTGTTTATAAACATCATACTAATTCATATGAATGAACTACTTGAACAAATTAGAGATTTTGTTAAGAGTTCATAAGTAACTAGAAGTGGGTTTTGTTAGAAATGATGAAATCATGAAGAACTTGAAGTAATATCACTTGTATGTGATTAACAAGTAAACTAGGAAGTGGGTTTTTATGTAATAGTAAAGATGATGATAAGTTTATGTTTAAAATCATCATATTGAATAATAGAAACAAGGCACTCAAACAAATTAAGTGATTTGGGAACTTGTTCATACATGATTGAAATGGGTTTGAATGTTATGATGAAATTTGGTAGCCATGTTCATGTAACTAAGTGTATAAGATCATGTTAGCTACTAATTGGTAGATAGAACTTGAATGTGCATTTATATGCTAAGGGGCGTTTGACTTTTAGTAGTCAAACCGACCATTAATAAAATCGAATGGTATTTGTGATAGAAAACATGTAAGATGGAATAGTCATAATTAATGATGACTAATATAACCGTCTTACGAATTATGATGATAGTTTGACGCTTGACAAGCTAGGTGGAGGCTTGGAAAGGAAGCGGGTCAAACGAAGCAAGAATGGTGGAAAAGCATAATTCAGATGCAAGGTAAGTATAGCTTACACTAGTCTTATATGTTAGAATATTCTCTTATCGTATTAGTTACGAATAAGATAAATACATAATTTAGGTATGATGTTCCGACGTGTAAACGTACGGAACAAGGTAGTCGAGCATGACAAGAAACCATGTTGATGGTTTAAAAGGAATTGAAACGGTAAATTGGTCATGCGTTGACCATAACTATTTGTTTTGAAAGACACTGTAATGCGTAAGCCATGATAGGCTAAAAAGCGTTAAGAAAACGATTAATACGTGAAATGACCACACGGTTTAAACCGAAGCGAGTCATATAGATGAGATGGTAATAAATATCATCTCGCCAACATAATCGGTCATTTAGACCAAATGGGTCAAAAGGTGAAGAAATCACCTTTTGACAATAATGACTAATGATCATTGTCGAGTTATATTATTTCAGGGGTAAATGTCAAATGGGTATTAGCAACGCTATGGATTAGCGGTTATAAAAGCAAGGTAATAAAAACGGGTCAAAATATTGATCCGCGCCAGGTATGTGAGAAAGAGTAACACTCCTTCAGAATATGCGGTTCAATGAGTGTTAAATAGAAGTCAAAATAAACATTTGGTTACTTGATAAGTAACCGAATGTTTTAAATAATGAACATTGCGTTTGGGAAGCTTAATGACTTTTCAAACAAAATCATAGGTTTAAAAAGGGGATTATGGGTCAATTTACTTTCAAAAGTCCTTCATTGTTAATAAAAGACTAAAAAGGACCAAAACGCCCTTGGAGGCTAAATTGAACAAACAACCTTTAAAAGTTGTTTGGAAATGATTATTACGATTAAATAAATACATAGGACAAGTATAGAAGTTGAAAGATGCATTACGTTAGTCAAACGGCTCTATTCGAGTCTTTGCCGTAAAATAACTATTTGGAGGGTAAAATCTGGTATATATAAATCACCACATCGAATCCACCACAAATATAGTTGTGATGGAAGATCCTTTGTTAAGAAATGTGGAAATATGTATTTAGAAATGAATGAAAGCAATTGATGATTAAAATATGTCTAAATACCCTTAACGGGTCAAAACACGCAAATGAGCATAAACGGTTTATGATACGTAAGAAACCCGTGACTTGAACCTAATATGATAAGAAATAGTGAAATTATGAATATCATGGGAATAAGGATCAAATAAACATGTTTGTTTGACAAAATCGCGAACGGGTCAAAATTTGGTAAATATGGTAATAAGCCGAAGACTTAAAAGTCTTGAATTTTATCAAGCCGGATGCCGGATTTTAACTCCATATGATGGAGAATCAAATTACAAATATGTAGGAAGAAACGGTAGGTCAAACGGATAAGCGGTTTGAAAGATACGAAAGATTTCGTGTCAAATTACGATAAAATAGAGAATCTGGATGCAGAGTCCACCGTAATTTACGGTTCCACCGTAAATTACGGTGGAGTTGATTATGTTACGGTGCTAAATGTCTGTTTTACGGCAGAAGAATTGAAACCCAGGGGCCACCGTAATTTACGGTCCCACCGTAAATTACGGTGGAGAATTTTTTTTATTATATCTTGTTTTTCATTTGAAAGTCTATTGTTTCCCGGACATCGTTCGGACATGATTAAACCCGTATGACTAAAGCATTTCATGTTTATGAAATGTAGGTACACTTTGGATGCCGGAAGACGATCAAGCTCAGCGAAGAACCGAACACGATAATGATACACGCTTCCGCACTTTGCTACGTTGTAATTTTTAAACAACGAATTCGATCACGTTATGTAGAATAACTTATGATTTGTAAAAGTTTTAATAAACCCGTATTTCCAAATGTTATGTAATCCTAATTACATGTTTGTTTTACGTAAAATTTACGTATAAACCTTGACTTATAAGAACGGGTGTTACAACAACTCACCTAATTTCTCCTTATTCCTAAGAAGGTCCTTCAAAAACTTTGCATATTTTGGCATGGACTGGAGAGCCTCGATAAACGGAAGATTAATCTTCAATTGCTTGAAGATATCTAAGAACTGCCCGTATTCCCTTGAATATTTTTGGTTCTTAAGGCGCGAGGGAAACGGGACATACGCATGATTCACATAGGGTGAAGGTCTAACATCTATGGGCTTTTTCTCAACTTTCTTCTCACCCTGAGACTCACCGGGCTGTGCGGTACTTGCTGGGGTTAACCTAGATTGCACTTTGCCGGGAGCCTCCATTTCAATCACTTCATCGATAATATCTCCATCCTCATCAACCTCTCTCTCCTCAACACTAGGATTCCCTACGGTTCGGCCACTACGAGTGGTAATGGCTTTTACATGAGCATTCGGGTTAGGTTGGGTGTTAGCTGCAAACTGACCAGGTAATCTTTCATCTATCTTCCTAGACATATCACCTACAACCCTAGAAAGGTCTTGGACTGCAGCTTGGTGATTCTTAAGCATGAGATCATGTTCACTAAGTTTCTTTTGGGTGTTTTGATCCCTAACAATTAACTGGCTCATCATAGACTCCATTCTTTCTATGCTACCCCCTAAATCAAAACTTGAACCTTGACCTATTTGAACCTGACTACTCGACCCCCCATCCTTGACTTGCCCACTTGAATTCCCACTAAAGAGTGAACCTAGACCTCTATTTGGATTTTGAGCTATTTGAAAACCAGGAGGTCCATTTGAGCGAAAATTGCTATTATTATTAAAGTTATTATTATTATTTCGCCAACCCGAGCTAATATTATTACCCCCAAAACCGCTAGACTGACCTCTACCAAACCCTCCTCCTAAATAATCACATTGCTCCTCACCAACTAGTAAAGGACATGCACTCGTATCATGACCACCTCGACAAAACTCACACTTATCAACCTTAGCTCTAATCTCCTTAAGCTCTCGAGTGATGTTTTCCAAAACAGAGGCTAAACTAGGGTCCATGGTGACATGGTTCACCCCTCGGGCGGGTGCACTAGTAGTGGTATTTGAATTACCACTTTGATACCTCTGGTCGGATCTTGATTGGGACTGAGACTGAGCAAATGCCTCAAAACGCTCTAGACACTCTGCAACTGTAAGAATACCCATCATATGCCCCCCCGCATTAGTATCGAACCTATCTCTAGTCTCTTGGGTAAGACCGTTATAGAATTTCTCACACAAAGCCCAATCAGAAAGACCATGCTGGGAGCAACGAGCACAAAGGTTTTGGAAACGCTCCCAAGCAAGGTAATAAGGCTCGTCGGGCTCCATGCGAAAAGAGTGTATTTGGTCTCTAAGTCGTGAAGCTTTAGCGGGCGGGAAATACTTGTTCAAAAAGGCTTGACGAAGCCCCGCCCAAGTGGTAAAGGTACCGGTTGGTTGAGAGTCCAACCAAGTAGCCGCACGGCTGGCTAATGAGAATGGGAAAAGCTGTAGGTAGGTGGCATCGTTGGGTGCACCGTGAAGATTAAAGGTAGCTAGCATCCTAGAGAAACGATTGATGTGGGCCGGGGCATCCTCATCGTCTCGGCCATGGAATTGGATGCTATTAGTTATGGCCTGCATGACATAGGATGGAATCTGCCATGAATGCTCGCTCACTATGGGTGGAACGGTGATGGGTGAAGCAAGGCCGGTGAAATCCTGAGTGGCCTGCTGATGGACGGTTTGCCTAGGGTTAGCCATGTGTTCTAAGTTTTCTAGATTACTAGAGGTACTAGAAGTAGGGCTATCGGGTGGGGAAACCTTAGGTGAGGTTTTAGGTGAATGGTTTGGCGAAGGTGGTGGTGTAGGAGGTGGGGTGGGTAATGGGGTGAAATCGAACTCGGGTAAACGAGATGAAGATGTAGAAGTAACCTGTGGGCCTTCGCCCAATTGAGATGATGACGGCTCGACTGGTGGTGGCGGTCCGTGCGATCGCAGATGTGGCATCCACTACGAGCAAAACCTGAAAACAAGAAAAGCAAACAGTAGTTACTACGACTCAAAATGAAAAGAAAAGACACAAAACAAAGTAAACACGTAGCACGTATTTGTCAAGTAAATCTATCAAAGCTAATGAACGCAATTACCAAGAGTCCCCGGCAACGGCGCCAAAAACTTGATGTGTGCTAAACAGACTATAAAAATTAACTAAATTAGACTCGCTAGACTAGACACTCTAAGTTTTAAATTTATAGACTAGGACTCTCTAAAACCTAAACCACACAACCGGCAAGTGTACCGGTCGTTGTAGTATAGCCTAAGCAACTCCGAGTATCGAACCCTGAGACTCTATGTATCACGTAGACTAGACTCTGACTAGACGCTGACAGACACGACTCAACTAGTTTATTTGTTTTGGGGGGGTTACGGAAACTAAGGAAATCTATATTAAACTACTAAGTAAACTAAAGCTAGACTAAAAACGAATAAAGACTGAGGACTTTTCTTATATGAGAACACGACCACCTAGACAAGAATCCTGGATCATTTTTAAGAGATTACCGATTAAGTTAAATGCACGAGTTATGGAACCGGGATCTTATGATACTAAACCTATTAAGAACCAACGAGGCCCCTCGACCCTTCTCAAGGAGAAACCTGTGGACCTACCTAGGCCGTTAATCCTACCGGTTATTAGATTTCTTCCCAGTCGTCTAATTATTGTGTAAGTACCCTAATGTTGACCTATTCTTTCCCAATCCTAGATCTAGGGTAATTTGAAGTAATAGATTTGACTTGATAGACTAATAAGACCGACAGGTAAACCAAGACATAACCTTTCCCAAGGCCTATCTAAAGCAATTCGCCGGGTAAGACCTACCAATAGCCCCTCACTTCCCAGTTATTAGGACTAGTAGAACACTAAGACTTAGCAAATTATTATCATTTACTTCTAGAGGTTATCGCGCGATTCTCCCTAAAGAGTGAAGGTTTTCTTATGTGATATAGACACTCACCGAAACCCTAAACCCTAATATGACTCTACGTTGTGATATAGACCGTCACTAAGAATCATATGAAGCAAATAACAATAACAAACCAAATCAAAGCACGCATACACATCAAATCATTAAATCAAACCTTTTACTAAACACAATCAATCCATAAACATCGTGCAAATAACGAAAAAGGTAAAATCTTTATATCAATCCATTCATCATAGTCTAGGTGGTTTATATATTTAGCCAAGCATGTTAAGTAACGAAAACAAATCAAAGAAGTTCAACAAAGAATTCATGATAACAAGTTTCGTGATGAAAAATCTAAAACAAAGAACTAGAAAACCCGTATAGTCTTCGATCCTTCGTCGCGAAGTCGTATCAATGATTCGTATGCTTCACGATCTCCGAAAGTTCTCCAAACGTGCTCTCAAAATCGCCTCTGATGTGCCTCTCTTTTCGTGCGTCCCCTCTAATTGTCGTCCGATGTTTCTGATGTCGACCCCAACTATGTGCGGCAACCAATAGTCCCTCCTTTTTACTTTTCGTCCAAGATTTGTATATCATATATTAAAAAATATGGCCCAAATACGTAATTGCATGCTGGAATGTTTTTGGTCTTTGGCGGCCCAATGTAGAATCCTTCTTTTCTGTTTCCTCTTTAATGATGCAATATGAATTTTATGATTTAAATCATCTGATGTAGGATTTTCGTCCAAGGTGAATTAGCATTCATTAGGAATTTAGGATTTATAGTATCACACATATACTTATTCCCTTGGCGTCCCTCTAATTTTAAAAATAGAGATAGAGGCCTCGACCCACTCACAGAAAATAGTGACAATTTCCCTTCGGTCCCTGGCATTCCACTTTGCCCAACTGGCTGGTTATTTCCTTTTTACTAATTTTTTCTTCATTTGCACCAGAACCTGCCAAAACACAATATAATATAATATAATGCTAAAACTAAATAAAAATAAATAAAACATATACAATAATTATACAATTTACACGAGACAAATATGTGTATTTTACCCCACATCAGTTACGTATATATCATCTGGCAATTGATCCACCATGTTGAAAGCTTTTTCCACCTTCTCCTCATAATAAAATTTGAATTTTTCATAAAACGGTGGTGGAACCTGATGATATTCCGAGCCAATTCCCTTTTTTTTTGTCAGAATCTTTATTATCAGGTTTTATATTGAAAATGTGTTCAAGTATGTATGATGAAGCGTGATAACTGTGTAACTTGTTGTTATCTTGTTCTAAATCAGCTATTTTACGCTATAGCTTAGCAACATCTTCAATGTAAGAGTTTACAACTTGTTTAATTTCATAATGTCGCTTAAGCGTATCCGATGTTTCAGAACAATATTTCAATCTCGATTGAACAAGTTTCATTTGACTCTTCACGTCTTCCTATGATGTTTTTGTAATATGATATGCAAGTTTTATTGAGTCATATTCTTTTTTCATTTCTTGAACAACATTTTCTTTTTGTAAACACTCTTCAATCATTTTTGAAACCTTTTCTTTCAAAATTTCATTTTCTCTTTCTAAACTCTTGCATTTTTGCGATAGCTTTTCGTCGTTATCTTTCAAAATCTTTTCGTTTTCTAACATTTCTTTGCATTTTTCTTTGAAAACTTTTTCAATTTTAGTGAATTCAAGATCTCTTGTTCTGAATTTTTCATCTTTTTCAGTACAAGCACTGCACATTTCCATGCATTTCTTGCACTGTTCAACAGTTTTATTATCGGATTTTTCATCGATTTTAGTATCATTATTTATCAATTCATTTTTGTTGACTGACTCAGAAAATTCAGTTTGAATTTTTTTTTGTTTTCCCACCTTCTTCTGTCGTCTTATTTACTCTCTCATCACTTCGTTGTTTTTCAGCAACAATTTCTTTTGCTGGCCTCTCCAGTTTCTTATCAGCCTTTTCCTGATCTTCATCACCAGCTTCTTCCTCTTTTTTTACCTCTTCATTTTTTTGTTGAACTTTACCATCATCTTTACCTGATGTTTCTTTCAACTCTTCTACCATCTTCTCAACACTTTTTTGTAACATCTCTTCATCTCTCTTCTTCAGACTTGCTGTCATTACATCTCGAATTATCTTATCCAGCCTTTTCAGATAATTTTTATCTTTCGCGACATTTGAGTAGTATTCACCGGACAGAGGAATAACAGCGAGTACATCATTGTACACTACTTCCTTTCTATGCACAACTGGATCTCCATTACGATTGATGTAACACTCTCTCTTCTTATCGTACCTTCCATAATACTTCGCTTCTTCAAACTTTTCATGCATCTTTTCAATTCTGCAATCTGCGAAAAATCTTTCTCTATCCGTCTTCTCTTTCAGAATTTCTTCTTTCGTTTTTACCTTCACTTCAGCCATGATTTTCGATTCTTCGTTTTTCTACTTCGTGTAACGCACCTTGAATTTGCACCTCGTTTATCAACTTTAAACAAAACAAATAAACGATCAGTTTAAAACGAACAGTCAATTGGATCGGATGAATAACCTATCGGTCGGGGTCAACGTTAGTCGATCGGATGGCTTTGGCCGGATGACTTTGATAGAATGGCTTTAATCGGATGAAGATTCGGTCGGATCACTATCCGCTTGGATGTAATGGATCGGATGAAAATCCGATCAGATCACTTTTTGTCGTTCGATCGAATCACCTTTTGTCGTCCGATCGGATCACTTACAAATCACTTTTTGCCGTCCGAACGAATCACTTTTTGCCGTCCGATCGGATCACCTTGATCGGATGATAATCCGAGCTAATACACTTTATTGGGCCGAGGATATTGAGTTTTGTTGAATGAGCTTTATAAATGGATCGGATAACAAAACAAGCGGATGACTTTTGTCCGGATTATCGTTCGGTCGAATAACCGTTCGATCAATATTATGCAATTTCAAGTTATCCGATCGGATCACAATGTTTCATGAACGAATGACTTTTATTCACTAAATTTCAAATAGGACTTATGTCATTGAACCACTCAAATTTTCAGGTGATATCAATGTTTCATGAACGAATGACTGTTAGGCCGCTCAAATATATCTACTGAAAATCAACTTTATCGGGCCACTACACTTTTCATTAAATGCTCTTTACTACAATAGAACCGTTTGGAACTTTAATTGTTAATAGACCTTGTATTTATTAAATGCCATTAACTACTATTGGACCAAAATTGTTATTCACTTAAAGTTCCTCACGTGATTTTTATGATCAGCATTTAATTGTCATTGAATCAAGCAATCACTTTAAGTTTTTATTTAACCAACAACATGTAACTTTAATGATTTTAACGCATGCAGCTGCTTGGATGGACTTTTGATAGAAAATAGGCCACTCAGATAGACTAGTGCTTTATCTTTGAAAGCACTTGATTGGGCCGAACATTCCACTGAAACGAAAACAATATACTTTGACCGAGTATTGACCGAACAATTACCCAAAAAGCTTTCACATGATGAACTGACTTCACATGCAAACAATTAATGAATCATGTCACCTTTCATGAGCATGCAATATGTCACTTGATCGAATGAAGATTCGATCGGACGAATATCCGAACAGTTGAGCTTGAATTTTGATCGGATGGATATCCGGGCCCTCAGCCTTTTGAAATATCACGTGCACTGACTGAAATTATAAAACATCGCAAGATGTTACTGATGATACTTATCGTTCAAAGTATTAATGGCCGACCGCCAATTAGTTAAACCCGCTAGACTTGTATTCTATTGGGCCAACACTTTTGTCCTGACAAACTCACATTAAATGGGCCGACAACAATTCTTTAGCATTAGTGTTTGACAGAGATATCACATGTAACTTTGATTTAATTGGACCGTTCCTATTCACTGTTAATGGACCGAGACAAGGATTACTTGATTGGGCCGCTCAACTAAAGAAGTGATCGGATGGGATGATCGGATACTCGTTGGGTCGAACGACCGTCCGATCAATGTGTCAAATTGTTAGACTTTTATGTCATCCGATCGGATGACTCCTTTTCTTGAACGAATGACCGTCCGAGAGATTCAAATACACTTTATCAAATGGACTTATGTCCGGATGGTCATCCGAACGGATGGCCATCCGGGTGAACATGAAACAGCAGCTAATTTCATACTTTTTCGGTCAAAAAATTCACGATTTCTCTCAAAATACTTGGAGTTTAGATCTGAAAATTTGTATGCTTGTAAAACAAAAATTTTCACACAATATATCAAAATTTCAGCAAATTTTAACCGTGAAAACCTCGTTAATTTTGCGTTTTTGTGACGAAAAGTGAAGAAAATGAGTTAGAGGAAGAAATTTGACAAATCTAATGCGATTTTTGTAACACCCCGAAAACGGGTTTGGTAATCAAACCACGTTAATACTAAAAGATGGGTAAAGTACCGTTAGTGGTAAAATTTACCCGGTGAATATTTGGATTTTAAATTAATAAACCTAATATTAAATAAAAATAGTATAAAGGCTTTTGTTGAAATAAAGTTTATAGAAGGCCCGAGTTAACGGGACTCAAAATAAACTTAGTTATAATTTCCCCAGACCCACTGAGTTAACTAGGAATGTTTAACCAAGTTAATAAATGAGAACATTGCTATTAAAATAACTAGGTTGTGGCCTACTTAATAATGAACCAAACACGAGGGGTTAAAGTGGGATAACCTGAAAGGTTATTTAAACAAATCAAAACACAAAGACACATATACGTGTATGTTCTAGATCGAGCAGGGGAAGCTCCCCATGGAGCCAAACCCTAACCTTCAACAAATTCATCCGATTGAAGGGCCAAACGAAGCTCAAATTCACAATCGAACGTGAATTAACGATCACCCGAACAAGAGGATCATAAGGTATGTAAAATCTTGATGATTCGTGAAGTTGTAAAAATTGGATAATCATTCTAATCATGAATTAGTAATGGATTAGAGAAGTTATGGCTAGATTAGTGATGTATACTTGCTTAGGAACAAAACCCTAAGTGAAAATCATACATAACCTGCTATGAATTGAAGGATTGGATGATTTACCACACTAGGTTAAGTGGGTTTAATCGTAGGAAGAACTTGATGATATAATTGTGTTTAGGATCATCATATACGATTGAAATAAAGAATTACTTGAACAAAATAGTGTGTTCAATTACATGATCATACTTACTAGGAAACGGGTTTGTATGATAAAATGAAAATGATGATATATTCTTGATTAGAATGATGTTTAATATCATCACGTGTTAAAATGATTAAACCAGTAACATAGGAATGATGCTTATCGGATAATTGATAAAGTATATGATCGAATGATAAATTCGACATAAGAAGCGTATGATGGAATAGTCGTAAATGATTATGACTAATCTAATCATCTTACAATTACAATGATAGTTTGACGTTTGGCAAGCTAGGTGGAAGCTTGGGAAGGAAGCGGGTCAAACGAATCAAAGAAGAAGAAAAAGCATAATCCTGATGCAAGGTAAGTATAGCTTACACTAGTCTTATATTCTAGAGTATTCTCTTATCGTAGTAACTACAGATAAGATAAATACATAATTGAGAAATGATGTTCCGGCGTGTAGTCCTACAAAACAAGATAACTGAATAAGAAAAGAAACCATATTGATGTTTAAAAAGTAGTTAAATCAGTAATTCGATCATAATATGATCGAATGGAAAATGAACTTTTAATGGTTACCTAATACGGTAAACCAAAACAAACAATAATGTTAAAACGGTAATTTGGTCACTCGTTGACAATAACTGTTGGTTTTGAAAGACACTTTATTTCGTAAGCCCTAATAGGCCAAAAAAGCATTAAGAAGTGATTTATAATTAAAATGACCGCGCGGTGTAAACCGGAGCGAGTAGTGTAGACGAGATGGCAATAAGCTTCATCTCGCCAATATAATCGGTCATTTAGACCAAACGGGTCAAAGGGTGAAAATATCACCCTTTGACAATATCGACTAACGGTTCGTCGAGTTGTATGATTATAGGAATAAATATCGAGTGGATATTTATGTCGCTATTTTCTAGCGGCTACTAAAGCAAGGTATTGAAATGGGTCAATATAATGATCCGAGCCAGGTACGCATAATAGAATAACTCACATTTAAGACATAAGGTTTAATGAGAGTTAAACAGAGTATAAAATAGACATTGGGTTACTTTATTAGGTAAACCGAATGTTACAAATGTTGGTCATTGCGTTTGGAAAGCATTTTGACTTTCCAAACAAAATCATTGCTAAAAAGAGGGTTGCGAGTTAAACAAGTTTACAAAAGTCCCTCATCGTTAATGAAGGGCTAAAATGGACCAAAACGCCCTTATAAGTTAAACTAAACAAACAACCCTTAAAGGTTGTTTGGAAACGGTTTTTATGATTAGATAATTACTTAGAATAAGTATAGAAATCGAAAGATGTAAATCTTTAGTCAAATGACTCTATTTGAGTTCTTGCCGTAAAATATCAATCCGAGGAGTAAAACTCGGATTATTTAGATCACCACATTAAATCCACCGCAAATATAGTTGTGGTGGAAGACTACTTGATAAGAATTGTGGTAATATAACACTAGAATGAATGAAAGCGATTCATGCTCAAAATATGCCCAAATACCCTTAACGGGTCAAAATAAGCATACGAGCGAAAACGGGTTTAGAATACGTAAGAAACCCGTGATTAGAACCTAACATGGTAGAAAATATTGAATTGAAGAGGTTCATGTGAAATAGGGGTCAAACAAACTTGTTTGTTTGATAAATACATGAACGGGTCAAAAATTAGTAAATTATATTTAAGCCGAAAGCTTAAAAGTTTATAATTTTGTTAATCCGGATGTCGGATGTTAACTCCATATGATGGAGAATCAAATTACGATCACGTAGGAAGAAACGTGACTTAAATCGGATCAATAACGCTTGAGTTATGTCCGTTTTCGTAAACTTTGGTCTGGCTGAGGATATGCAGCACTTGGCTGCAAGTATTCTGTCAAAAATACACCCTCACGTCACGCGACAGGGTGAGGGAATTGTGGCTGCGGCTCGCGACGGGTGTCACGTCATGCGACAACCTGATCCTCATCTCGTCGCGGCACGCGACGAGTTAAACGTCTGCAGTTTTGTTGTTGTGTGTTGTTTTTAGTCTTAAGAACTTGAAAAACACATTATAAAAATATCATGACTAACTCAGTTCATGTTTATATGAAATGTAGGTACTATTTGAATTACCGAAGGACGATCAAGCTCGAGAAGGAACCGAACATATAAAGATTAAAGCTTCCGCTAAAAGTTTCGTCGTCACGTTTGAAACGGCGAAAATTTATACAAGTTGTTAAAATATTTTAACAAACTCAGACTTTCAGCTGTAGTTTTTATCAATAATACATAGATATAGTCGATGTTTGTATGTAAATCGTATAAATGGATTAAGGGTCTTACAAGTTGGTAACCAGAGCCCAAGGTTAAATGGGTAAAGTGTTCGGTTCGAGACTTGATCGCAAAATCTGGTAAGTTATTCAATACATTAACGGTCTAGCATGTAAAGTGTTGAAAACAACACATAGGGTTATCGTGTAAAACACGTTACCCCGAATAAAGCAATAAAAGACCGAAATAGTTAACGAAATTACGTGTGTTGACACGTATAGTTGTAAGCCTTGTATAATAATACGAGCATTTATTTATATTGACATTACTAATATTTGTAAACGTTTAAAGTTGAAGGATTCTCGCATCTGAAGATGACGAAAGTCTAAGGATCTATTTATATGATGAAGACATAGTATGAAGCGTGACAAATAAGTCATACGCGCCAAATACATGAATCAAGAAATGATCTTGAATGAGAAATCAGATAATAAGGACAGTTTATCAGGATGGGTATCTACAAGGTACACGTCTTAAACTTATAGTATAAACAGTTATATGCAACAAATACATAGTGAAAGACAGTTTCATATAAAATATGAAACTTTGAAACCTGGATGGCTTACCTATCCAGGATGACGTTTCCAAGGGAAATTCAGTAGAGCTACGTGTTATTCACAGTCGTGAATAATAAGATAATAAATGCATTTAGTTTAAATATAAATTTGGACAAGGGGAATCATCCAAGTAAAAATTTTCAATAGAAATCATGTTTAGGAAGGTAAAGATCACATCAACGAATGTGATTGTATAAATGATTATAAAAAGGGACATTTTAAATGTTCAAAGATAAAACAGGTAAAATCAATAATTGTTAATTGACAATCAAATAAAGTTTTACCAAATAAAATAAATGAAGGAGTTACTTACATGGGGCGTGATATGGTAATTATAATAAGGTCGTGCGTATCATGTGTTGATCGCTTACTCCGGCCAAGTAAGTAGTGAACATATGATACCATGAGCTTCTTATAATGAGCATATTTATGTCCGATATGGTAAGGTCTAGACAAATGAAAGAATTAAAAGAACTTTGGGGTCAAGAAATCGTATGGGCATACTTGTATAAATGGCTTTTGAGGAAACCATAAAAACAAAGTATGGCGCGCATAGAATAAATGACCCAAGGAAATTCGTGACCTAAGTCATTTTGTACGAAAGAGCCACGACTAAGGAAAAAGGGAATTGTAAAGCCAAAGTATAAATGACCCGTAGGGTCATAGAAACAAAGGTATTGCCCACACAGAAAAGACAATTGAAGTCGCTGACTTTGGTCATAGTAAAAAGAAAGGATGATGATGATGAGCATCATTCAGAATTTATAAGACCGTCAAGGATGGTCAGATAAAGAATAAATGTTTGGTTAGATAAAGCGATGGATTTCGCTAAGACAACCAAACAAGTCAAAACAAAGTTATAATGCATACCGAAAATGATGCATTAATGATGATTTCAGCAAAATACCCGGTTAATGGGTAAAGATTTAAACACATGCGTACACTGAGAGACGGGAACACTGATTAAAAGTCAAAGGACTCGTATTATGAGTTATGACTGAAAGATGACAAAATATCGCAATTAGAAATTGTGATTAATATGTCTAACTATTTCGTGGTTAAACGGGTTAAATACAAAGAAATGCCGGATGGCATAAGAAAACGATTGTAGATACGGACTACAACCAACTTAATGGATTTTAAATATGAAAACAAATGATTTTCAAACATGGAAAGAATGATCTACGGGATCATTATAACCTACGGGATATAAACTGTGTAAAGGTCTACGGGACCAAAATGACCTTAGGAGTCATCAATAAAAAGAAAAGAATTATAAGGGCCTTGTCATAACAAGGTAAAAGCTTAAAGAAATAGCCCACGAGGCTAAGTGAAAGAACCTATGGGTTACTTAAACAAAGCAAAGGAACCAGTTGAGAATCCCCGCGTAAAACAAAGACTGTAAAAGAAAAAATGTCAAGTCGTTAAAATTGCTTGACATAAATTAACGATATAACGTTAAACTAAAATTCAGTTTTAGTAAGGAACAACGTTCTCACAAATATAAATATTTTGGTTAGAATGGAAACTGGGAATATTAAAAGGCATAGGCCTTTACGCCGATGGTGTAATACGATATATTTGAAAAGAAATATTTTCGATAATGAAAAGTTATATCAACTTAAACAAGATGTGACGCAATCACGGTCAAGGAAAGTAATGTGAAGTATAATCACATTGTAGCCCGAGCTATAGGTGTAAAGAAACTGGACTAATAAGTCTAGTTAGTAAGACCGGTTAATGTCAAAATTCTAAATAAGAGTTTGTCAAATACGCTATTCATTATGGGATTAGCGTAGAACGAACATACTTGATAAATTCATATGACCCAAAAAGGGCAACTCGGTAACAACAAAGGTATATAAATACCAGGTAAAAGTGACGGCCCATGAGACCCCACTAATGGAAAATACGGATCACCTATATTGAGGGATCATAAGACCACGCAAGTAAAATGTTGCGAAGTCGAATCGAGCAAAAGCACGATTGAAAGACAAAGCTATAAGGCATGTGGTTATATGCTTATTAATCAAAAAGATATTACCTTACTTTTCGGGTAATACTAACAAATGGTTAAATTATGAGTAATGCTTAAAAAGGTTACTTCGTTTAAGTGAATTGGGTTTAAAACCCAATAAACAATGTAAGAAAGGTTTCGGGGACGAAACATCTTTAAGGGGGTAGACTTGTAACACCCCGAAAACGGGTTTGGTAATCAAACCACGTTAACACAAAACGACGGGTAAAGTACCGTTAGTGGTAAAATTTACCCGGTGAATATTAGGATTTTAAATTAATAAACCTAATATTAAATAAAAATAGTATAAAGGCTTTTGTTGAAATAAAGTTTATAGAAGGCCCGAGTTAACGGGACTCAAAATAAACTTAGTCATAATTTCCCCAGACCCACTGAGTTAACTTGGAATGTTTAACCTAGTTAATAAATGAGAACATTGCTATTAAAATAACTAGGTTGTGGCCTACTTAATAATGAACCAAACACGAGGGGTTAAAGTGGGATAACCTGAAAGGTTATTTAAACAAATCAAAACACAAACACACATATACGTGCGTGTTCTAGATCGAGCAGGGGAAGCTCCCCATGGAGCCAAACCCTAACCTTCAACAAATCCATCCGATTGAAGGGCCAAACGAAGCTCAAATTCACAATCGAACGTGAATTAACGATCACCCAAACAAGAGGATCATAAGGTATGTAAAATCTTGATGATTCGTGAAGTTGTAAAAATTGGATAATCATCCTAAATGCGAATTAGTAATGGATTAGAGAAGCTATGGCTAGATTAGTGATGTATACTTGCTTAGGAACAAAACCCTAAGTGAAAATCATACATAACATGCTATGAATTGAAGGATTGGATGATTTACCACACTAGGTTAAGTGGGTTTTAATCGTGGGAAGAACTTGATGATATAATTGTGTTTAGGATCATCATATACGATTGTAATCAACTAATACTTGTACAAAATAGTGTGTTCAATTACATGATCATACTTACTAGGAAACGGGTTTGTATGATAAAATGAAAATGATGATATATTCTTGATTAGAATGATGTTTAATATCATCACGTGTTAAAATGATTAAACCGGTAACATAGGAATGATGCTTATCGGATAATTGATAAAGTATATAATCGAATGATAAATTCGACATAAGAAGCGTATGATGGAATAGTCGTAAATGATTATGACTAATCTAACCATCTTACAATTACAATGATAGTTTGACGCTTGGCAAACTAGGTGGAATCCTGGGAAGGAAGCGGGTCAAACGAATCAAAGAAGAAGAAAAAGCATAATCCTGATGCAAGGTAAGTATAGCTTACACTAGTCTTATATTCTAGAGTATTCTCTTATCGTAGTAACTAAAGATAAGATAAATACATAATTGAGAAATGATGTTCCGGCGTGTAGTCCTACGGAACAAGATAACTGAATAAGAAAAGAAACCATATTGATGGTTAAAAAGTAGTTAAATCAGTAATTCGATCATAATATGATCGAATGGAAAATAAACTTTTAATGGTTACCTAATACGGTAAACCAAAACAAACAATAAGGTTAAAACGGTAATTTGGTCACTCGTTGACAATAACTGTTGGTTTTGAAAGACACTTTATTTTGTAAGCCCTAATAGGCCAAAAAAGCGTTAAGAAGTGATTTATAATTAAAATGACCGCATGGTGTAAACCGGAGCGAGTAGTGTAGACGAGATGGCAATAAGCTTCATCTCGCCAAACTAATGGGTCATTTAGACCAAACGGGTCAAAAGGTGAAAATATCACCCTTTGACAATATCGACTAACGGTTCGTCGAGTTGTATGATTATAGGAATAAATATCGAGTGGATATTTACGTCGCTATTTTCTAGCGGCTACTAAAGCAAGGTATTGAAATGGGTCAATATAATGATCCGAGCCAGGTACGCATAATAGAATAACTCTCATTTAAGACATAAGGTTTAATGAGAGTTAAACGGAGTATAAAATAGACATTGGGTTACTTTGTTAGGTAAACCAAATGTTACAAATGTTGGTCATTGCATTTGGAAAGCTTTTTGACTTTCCTAACAAAATCATAGCTAAAAAGAGGGTTGCGAGTTAAACAAGTTTACAAAAGTCCCTCATCGTTAATGAAAGGCTAAAATGGACCAAAACGCCCTTATAAGTTTAACTAAACAAACAACCCTTAAAGGTTGTTTGGAAACGAGTTTTATGATTAGATAAATACTTAGAATAGGTATAGAAATCGAAAGATGTAAATCTTTAGTCAAATGACTCTATTTGAGTTCTTGCCGTAAAATATCAATCCGAGGAGTAAAACTAGGATTATTTAGATCACCACATTAAATCCACCACAAATATAGTTGTGGTGGAAGACTACTTGATAAGAATTGGGGTAATATAACACTAGAATGAATGAAAGCGATTCATGCTCAAAATATGCCTAAATACCCTTAACGGGTCAAAAATAAGCATACGAGCGAAAACGGGTTTAGAATACGTAAGAAACCCGTGATTAGAACCTAACATGGTAGAAAATATTGAATTGAAGAGGTTCATGTGAAATAGGGGTCAAACAAACTTGTTTGTTTGATAAATACATGAACGGCTCAAAAATTAGTAAATTGCATTTAAGCCGAAAGCCTAAAAGTTTTAATTTTGTTAATCCGGATGTCGGATGTTAACTCCATATGATGGAGAATCAAATTACGATCACGTAGGAAGAAACGTGAGTTAAATCGGATCAATAACGCTTGAGTTATGTCCGTTTTCGTAAACTTTGGTCTGGCTGAGGATATGCAGCTCTTGGCTGCAAGTATTCTGTCAAAAATACACCCTCGCGTCACACGACAGGGTGGGGGAATTGTGGTCGCGGCCCGCGATAGGTGTCGCTTCACGCGACAGCCTGATCCTCATCCCGTCGCGGCACGCGACGGGTTAAACTTCTGCAGTTTTGTTGTTGTGTGTTGTTTTGAGTCTTAAGAACTTGAAAACACATTATAAAAATATCATGACTAACTCAGTTCATGTTTATATGAAATGTAGGTACTATTTGAATTACCGAAGGACGATCAAGCTTGAGAAGGAACCGAACACATAAATATTAAAGCTTCCGCTAAAAGTTTCGTCGTCACGTTTGAAACGGCGAAAATTCATACAAGTTGTTAAAATGTTTTAACAAACTCGGACTTTCAGCTGTAATTTTTTATCAATAATACATAGATATAGTCGATGTTTGTATATAAACCGTATAAATGGACTAAGGGTCTTACAATTTTGAATCTGAAACTGATGAATTCTCGTGAATTCTTGTGAGTTTGATCCGTGAAATCGAGCTCCTGCTCTGATACCACTTGTGAGCGCGTTGTAGGACCGTAAATGTCGCAACCCCCGATCCCTTATCTGTCCCGGGATCGGGCGGACGCGGACATTCGTTTGTGGTGGTATCAGTTATTAATTTGGCAGCGGAAATTACATCAGGACCGTAGTTAGGAAATGTTTATCAGAGTAAAACCACCTTCTTTTATATTAATAAACACATGGGTAAAACCCAAGTTTCTTATTACAATATGTTTATAGGGATAAACCCTATTTTATTGAATTTAAAACATCGTCTTTTAGGTAACTTTTAAAGCCATATTTTTTCCAAGCCGTCAGTGCTCTCGAGCTGGCTTTTTCCTAATTGGCTTTCACATTGTGTTACCTGAAACGCGTTTTAAAAACATTTGTCACTGGAAAATACTGCTGAGTGAATCCCAATTTAATCAAGAAGAGTTTTATCAATTAACACAGTATTGAGAGCGATCACAATGTTTATTTCTCCCCGAGACGGTATTCCAACAACTACGTCGGGCAGAACCACGACAGTCGTTACGGAATCCTGGATCAATCAGGCAGCGTATCTAATACGAAACTGGGGTTATAATACTTACAACGGAGCAGAACCTCGCTAATTAGGGGGTATTATACTCGGAAATTATGCCTACTATATGAGAAATTCGAGATTGAGAAAAGAAAATGAACGAGGAATACTGAAGGCCCGATGCCTTCTTATATAGGGTTGAAATTTGGTCTTCTCGCGGCCCGCGTAAGGTTAGGCTTAGGCCTACGCGGCCCGCGTACTAGGGGGGTCTAGGCATAGCTGATCCGGGTCATGGGGTAGGTTCAACATGCAGGTGACACGTGTCAACACTAGGTGCGATCTGGTCTCTTAGCTGTCGCGCCCCGCGTAAGATCTTTAAGAGATCTACGCGGCCCGCGAGCGACATTAAAATTTTGTTTTTATTTTATTTTTAATGACACTTCATATTTAGGGCTCAGTTTTCACACACAGGGTGTATTTCAAGATATATAGGGGTATTTTAAAATATATTAGGGTGTCAGAAAAATAATTTGGAGGGTTGTTATATCATCCCCACCTTGTTTTAGAACTCGTCCTCGAGGTCTACTGGAACAAATGTGGATATTTCCTTTGTATTTCTGATTCAAGCTCCCATGTGTATTCTGGTCCTCTTTTGGAGTCCCACTTCACTTTGACCAGAACTAATCTCTTGTACTTGAGGTTCTTGATTTTCCTGTCTTCAATTTGTAGAGGTCTTTCTACAAATTTTAACTGTTCATTTACCTCTATATCCTTAAGAGGCACAACTAATGATTCATCAGCTAAGCATTTTTTGAGATTAGATACATGAAATACATCATGTATTCCTGCCATTTCTTCTGGCAGTTGTAGCTGATAGGCTACAGGTCCTATTCTTTTGATAATCTTAAAAGGTCCAACATACCTGGGACTTAGCTTTCCCCTTTTGATGAATCTTACCACTCCTTTCCAAGGAGAGACTTTTAATAACACCTTATCACCTACCTGAAATTCCAACGGCTTTCGCCTGTTATCAGCATAACTCTTTTGTCTATCACGTGCTGCTTTCAGTCGTTCCTTGACTTTAATAATTTTGTCAGTCGTTTCTTGTACTATCTCAGGTCTAGATAGTTGCTTTTCCCCAATTTCTGCCCAACAGACTGGGTTCGGCACTTTCGTCCATAAAGTGCTTCGAATGGTGCAGCATTGATACTTGTGTGATAACTATTATTATAAGAAAATTCTATTAATGGTAAGTGATCGTCCCAATTACCTCCGAAATCAATTACACAAGCTCTAAGCATATCCTCCATTGTCTGAATTGTCCTTTCGCTTTGTCCATCCGTTTGACGATGATAAGCTGTGCTTAGATTCGACTTGGTTCCCATGGCTTTTTGGAAACTTGTCCAAAAATGAGAGGTAAAATAACTATCTCTGTCAGAAACAATTGATAAAGGAATACCATGCAATGAAACTATTTCATTTACATATAATTTAGCTAATTGTTCCATACTGAAAGTTTCCTTCATTGGTAGGAAATGAGCAGACTTGGTTAGTCTGTCTACAATCACCCAGATTGTATCATTACCTTTTCTTGTTTTGGGTAATTTAGTAACAAAATCCATTGTTATCAATTCCCATTTCCAAACTGGCATTTCTAACTGTTGTAATAAACCTGAAGGTTTCTCATGTTCAGCTTTGATTTGTGAACAGGTTAAACACTTTGCAACATAAGCTGCTATATCCTTTTTCATTCCTATCCACCAGAAATTCTTTCTTAAGTCTTGATACATCTTATCACTTCCAGGATGCATCGTATACTTAGATTTATGAGCTTCTTCTAATATAAGGTGGCGTAAGTTTCCTAATTTAGGTATCCACATTCTTTTTTTTATGGAATCTCCATATTCCATCTGTTCCTTGTTCTAGTTCCTTAATCATTCCTTTTAATTTTTCAGTATCATCCTTGATTACTGATTCTTGTGCTTTTCTAATTTGCTCATTTAAATTTACTTGTAGATTTAATTTAAAAGAACGTATCCTTTTCGGCTTTTCGTGATACTTTCGACTTAAAGCATCAGCAACTACATTTGCTTTTCCCGCATGATACTGGATATCACAATCATAATCATTAAGCATCTCCATCCAGCGTCTTTGTCTCATATTCAATTCCTTTTGCCCAAATACATATCTTAAACTCTTATGATCGGTGAAAACAGTAAGCTTACTACCGTATAGGTAATGTCTCCAAATCTTAAGAGCAAAAATTATAGCTCCAAATTCTAAATCATGAGTGGAATAATTCTCTTCATGATTCTTAAGTTGTCTGGATGCGTAAGCTATAACCTTTTGGCGTTGCATCAACACACATCCATAACCTAATTTAGAAGCGTCACAATAGATTACAAGATCTTCAGTTCCTTCTGGTAACGCTAGTATAGGTGTATAGGTTAATCTTTGCTTAAGGGTTCTAAATGCTTCTTCTTGATTTAATCCCCATTTAAACTTAACGGATTTACAGGTTAGCTTAGTTAAGGGAATGGCTATTCTAGAAAAATCTTGAATAAATCTTCTATAATAACCAGCTAATCCTAAGAAACTTCTAACCTCGGTTGGTGATTCAGGGGTTTTCCATTTGGTAATTGCCTCGATCTTGGTTGGATCTACATGAATTCCTTCATGATTGACTATGTAACACCCCAACCCGGAAGGGCTGACGTGTCACAATAACAGTATCATAAACAAAAGTCATAATTCCATTTATTTATTTATTTGATAAATATACAACCACATGACAATTAAACTTAAGGTTAATATACAAGTGGAGACATTCGACTTGATTAACTAACATCTTCAGATTTAGTCTTAGGCTTTACTCTTCTCTCTTTTCCCCGCCCAAAGTAACCTGCTGACCTGTAAATACAAAATTTATACGGAATGAGCCGAATGCTCAGTACGGAATTATAGGCTCAAAGAACAAATAACGCTTTATGCAAAACTGATACAATGCAAGAACATCATTTCATAATCATATTTTACGGATGTACCCATGAGCAAACTGAAAACGTGACAATACACAGGTAGCTACTTGTGACAACCCTCGAATTTACATGTAACCGTACAGTTTATTAATAATAATTAATGTGCTTGACGACTGTGTGGAATCACTTAACTGCTTTCTGATATCCACGTTATGCTTAAATGTACTTGTTAATATACTAATAGTGTACAGAAAAGTTACTAAATAGTCCTGTGTAATTTCCTAAGTGTTAGAAATTAAAAACGTTACAAAAATATACATATAGGACGCTTTGCGGATTAATTAAGCAGTTTAACGGAACAGTATTGAACCGAACAACCGGACTTTACCCGGAACACAAAAATATTGTTAAACACATTGTTTATACTTTTCTGAACTAGTTAGGGTCCCCGAATACCCTAACACCCACCAAAAATACCAAGTAACTAACACTTATAAATAATACTTGGATGTGGACCTTAATTTAACTAGATAGTTGGAATTTTCAATTAGACCCCCTCCCCATATCCTTGAAATCGATCACATGCCCCATATCCAAGATCTTGCAAGATTCACTAAATCTCTAAATTGTTTTTAAATAGATTTGGTTAGATATGGTTGCACATAAGGGAACAAGGGGACCAATGGACAAACACTTTATGTTGGTTATAAGAACACATGCACCATCACCATTATCACCAACACATCTCATTCTCTTTCCCCCTCCCACTCTCGGCCATAACCTCCCCATACACCACCACCATTTTTTTTTTTGTTTTCATCCATCATTTCCAAGTGCTTCTCAAGGTGCAAGGAGGTGAATTAGGAAGCTTGGTGTTCTCGGAAGTGGAAGGACCTTCTTCGTTTGCTTTTAACCACCATTTTTCTACACTCGAACTCTCCTAGCCTTGTGCTAGTGGTAAGAACTTAGATCCGTTCATTCTTCATGTTATTTAAGTGGTTAATAGGTGATTTGATGATTTAAAGTTATGAAACACTAAAGAACTTGCACTAGAGTCTTGAACATGTTGGTTAAAGAGTAACTAGTGGTGTAAATCATGTAGATCTTGTGTGATTATGATGATTGGGTGATTATCTGATGCTTTACTGAATGATATTAGTATATGATGTTGTTGTGGTCACTAAACTTGTTAAAGGAATCGATCGAACACGATTTAGAAGGTTAAACACAAAAGAATCAGAATCTGTCTAACTTTTACAGCCCACTTCTGTTGGCTGTAAACAGGTCTTAACCTCAACGAAAAATCGATATTTTGAATCTAAAATATGTTATTATGAAATACGGTTCTAATGGCACCGGAATCGTAATTTTTGGACTCCGTTTACTATTTTTAAAGTGTTAATTTGTAACAGCTACTTAAGCTGAATTTTGACAGCAATAAATGGGTGTCGTACTTTCAGTCATAACCTGAGTTTTGTGATGAATCGGACCATGAAAATTTTACTGTAGATGATAACTGAAGTATTTGTAATTACCCCACTGGAATTTCGCAAATCGGACTTACGATGAATTTTTAATAAATTGTTTCGTGGACTGTGGTCAGAAATACATAAATCTGAGTTCAGTCCCGAATATGAATTTTTATAAAATATTGGTGATGAACCGGACCCCGATATTTTTACACAATAAAATATGGAACGTTTAAGACACTCTGTAAAAATTTGGGAATTTTTGGAACATGTTAACTATTTTATTAAAATCCCCGAAAACAGCCCAGTTTCGAGTATAAAAGCTGAAACGACATAAGTAGTGATTTGCGCGTCTAAATGTCGAGTATGCTATCTGTGAATGATTTGACATGTTATATATGTTATGTGCATTATCGTATGTTTGATTTTGAGTGGGGAATGGACGGGAAACTTAGATGGGCATAAACCGTTACAGTGATGCATGTTATGTGATAGATACGTGTAGGAACTTTGTGTTCTATTTGAAAGCCACTAAATGACTAACTGGTAAATCATACTAGGACGTGATTGACCGACCTTGACTGTTAGCTATATTGAGAATCTAACCGAGCAAACCGAGGTGAGTTCACACACTTTCTAAGGCATGGGATTCCCGGTGGTTTGGGAATGGGTTAAAGAATTAAAACTAAATCTACATATCCTCCTTGGGTAGGATATGTACGGCCATCCTCCATAGAGCGGATGCCATTATTAATCCTACGAATTCTCCTGGTGCAGAATACGTACGTTCGTCCTCCTGGTGCAGGACAACAACCTTAAAACTAGCTAGACAAAACTCTATCATGAAGTCCCTCAATTTATATCGACTTAATCGCCGAGGCCAATGGCGAGCGGGTCATTAGTTAATAGCGCTATTAGGTTTAACAAACCTCACACCGTGCCAGTCGGACGGGCGTGTACTAATGGACTATGGCAGACTGTCAGTGATGATAGACACTGATATAGGGCACAACTTATTTGCGTAGCAGTCGATATCATTCCGTCTAGTAGTTCAAACGGGGAAAACCCCCACTGATCATGGTTATGGATTGGGTAAAGAAAAAGAGAAATGGTTAAACATACTTTCAACTACGGGGTAACCCCCACGGCAAATAAGCCAACGAAAGTCAAACCACGTTTTCAGAAACAACTTAAAACTAAACAACCAAACGTGAACTCACTCAACTTTGTTGTTGACTAGTTGTTACATGCCTTACAGGTCGCTAAATGCTTGGAGCTTGCACGGGGAAGGAGTCGTTGTGGTGTACGGACTGTTATGTTCCGTGCTTAATGTTTAAATCCTTATGAACTTACTAAACTAGCGTTTTGAAACTTTAACTTATGAACTATGGACTTATGCTTTTTTTGAACTCACGTTTATGCTTCCGCTGTTTAAACCAAACAAGGTTAACTAGCTTTGGTCACCAATCGTATTATGTTTGGTTTTATTTACTTAATTGTGTTGTTCAATATGATTGGTGGCTCGATCCTGGTCATGTCACGCCTCCAAGCGGTGATACTCCGCATGGTGGATTTTGGGGTTGTGACAGATTGGTATCAGAGCCATTGGTTATAGTGAACTTGGTTTTAATAAGGGAAAAAGTTTTTGTTAAAACCAGACTATAACCTGTATAGTGCTCAACGATCCACAACGACGCTTCGCTCCACGTGCAAGACTCAACACACTAGGTGGTATGATTTAAGTTTATATTTCTTACTTGCTAGATTACTTTTGTCCGGTGTGGTGTTTATGGTGTGTTTATTTAGGGTAGTAGCATGTTGTCTATTAGCCCTACTGCATTCTTTATGATATGCAATTGTTTACTTGAAATTTGACAAATGGTGGTCAAATTCTATTCTAATTTCTCGTCACCCCTCTACGACAACTGTTTATGCATTCTATCTATTTACACGCTTAACTCGACATGACGTCACCATCTGACCCTCCGTGCATTCGGCTTGTACGTCAACATTCACGAAGACCAGACCTGGCTCAAACGAACTTGGGTTTTGGAGAACTATACCCACGCATCCCCGTTGACGGACCTCATCATCTCCACTGGTCGTCGTTACCGGAAACGAAGCAGCCACAGTTACGCGCGTTCGTCGATTTGCAACTCGCAACTCTACCAACCAAACTCTATTTTGGACAAGTAATATACTTCCGTGAATCCTGATGCAACGAACTTCCCTTTTTGTGTCATGCCGCCACACCTCACTACTAGAATTGCTTCTAAGCGACATATTACTTGGTTGAATTCTTCTGTTATTGGTGGACCCCTGTTTTCACTCGATTCTTCGCAAGAACCTCATTAACTCCCTGTTTCTTCGATTGGCAACTGATTTAACGAAACTCCAACAACCACATCACTATTTCCACCGATCACAAGTTTACCCCCATTACCTTATTGGGTGGTTAATGCTTCTTCTACTTGATTTACTCCTTCGAAAACCCAACCTAGCGAATGGATGCCCTTACTGATACGATAGTCATCAGGACGCTCAAGGACGGAAATATGGAATCACTCAACCTACAGGCGAACACGATAATCTATACGCTTACCTGACCCGCCTCACACTACAAGAAATCGTACTATTCCATGATAGTCTTCTTAAATACGAGGAATCCTTATACTAGCTTTTGTACCGACACATGATTATTGGTTTATGTTATGTCTGATTTCTACCATTTGCTTAGACCAAACCCTCATTCTCTTACCACACTGACATTTCGTTCTCGCTCCACCATGCAAAGACACTGAAATGAACACCCTCTAGCATAGAGAGTTTGGAAGGCTCGACTCTCGATCCTCGGTGATCACTCCTTGAAATCTTCAGAGTGATGCAAAGAACGATCCCAATGTTGTGATGGGTAAGTTTCTTCTGGACGACTTCTTTGTTACTGTTTTGTTTGACTCGGGCGCTGATACTAGTTATGTATCCTTAAAAGTTAGTCAAATGCTTAAGCGTACTCCAACACCCTTGAACACCAAACACACGGTAGAACTAGCTAATGGTAAAAGTCTTGAACCACACACGTAGTTAAAGGTTGTAACCTCGTCTTAGCTGTTCAGACCTTCTCTATCGACCTTATTCCTATCACTTGGTAGTTTCGACGTCGTTATTGGGATGGATTGGCTATCTCATCATCAAGCGGAGATTGTTTGCAAGGAGAAAATCGTCCGCATTCCTTGTTCTGGTGAAGAACCTATCATGATTCATGGCGACAAGAGTGGTGCTGTCGAAGGCATCATCTCTTTCCTTAAGGCCCAGAAGTGTTTGCGAAAGGGCCACACTGCCATTCTAGCACTCGTTACTGACACATCCACGGAAGATAAGAGAATTGAAGACATCCCCATTGTGCGCGATTTTCCCGAGGTATTTCCTGAGGAATTACCTGGTCTTCCGCCTCATCGCCAAGTTGAGTTTCAAATCGGGCTAGCTCCTGGAGCAGCGCCAGTAGCTCGAGCACCATATCGTCTAGCTCCATCAGAACTCGAAGAACTGTCCACACAACTACAAGAACTCTTGGAAAAGGGTTTTATACGTCCTAGCTCTTCGCCCTGGGGAGCTCCAGTCTTGTTCGTAAAGAAGAAGGATGGTACTTTCAGAATGTGTATTGACTATCGCGAGCTCAACAAGGTGACTGTGAAGAATCGTTATCCTCTTCCACGTATTGACGACTTGTTTGACCAGTTGCAAGGGTCGAGCTATTACTCCAACATTGATTTGAGATCGGGATACCATCAGCTGAGAGTCCGAGATGAGGACGTCTCCAAAACAGCATTCAGAACTCGTTACGGCCATTACGAGTTTCTGGTTATGCCATTCGGGCTGACGAATGCACCGGCAGTCTTCATGGATCTCATGAACCGAGTGTGCAAGCCTTACCTGGATAAGTTCGTTATTGTGTTCATCGATGATATCCTGATCTATTCTAAGAGTCAGGAGGAACACGAGCAGCATCTACGACTTATGCTGGAACTTCTTCGAAAAGAACAGTTGTATGCCAAGTTTTCGAAATGTGATTTCTGGCTTCGCGAAGTCCACTTTCTGGGCCACTTGGTAAACAAGGATGGAATTCATGTGGATCCATCTAAGGTTGAATCGATCAAGAACTGGCCTGCACCCCGAACACCAACAGAGATCCGCCAATTCTTGGGTTTGGCAGGATACTACAGAAGGTTTATCAAAGATTTCTCCAAGATTGCGCAGCCTCTCACTTCACTGACTCAGAAGGGTGTCACCTATAGCTGGGGTGATGCACAGGAATCTGCGTTTCAGCACTTGAAAGATAGACTTTGTAGCGCGCCTATCCTCTCATTGCCTGAAGGCACAGACGATTTTGTGGTTTACTGCGATGCTTCCATCCAAGGACTTGGTTGCGTATTGATGCAACGTGACAAGGTCATTGCCTACGCATCGCGCCAACTTAAAGTTCACGAAAGAAACTACACTACTCACGATCTGGAGCTGGGAGCAGTTGTATTCGCGCTTAAGATATGGAGACATTACCTGTACGGTACCAAGTGCACCATTTATACCGACCACAGGAGTCTCGAGCATATCTTCAAGCAAAAAGAGTTAAACATGCGACAACGCCGATGGGTCGAACTCTTGAATGATTACGAATGCGCTATCAAGTATCATCCGGGCAAAGCCAATGTTGTGGCTGACGCCCTCAGTCGAAAGGATACTTTACCTAAGCGTGTACGAGCATTACAGCTTACCATCCAGTCTAACCTTCCTGCTCAGATTCGAGATGCCCAGGCCGAAGCATTGAAAGCAGAGAACATCAGGGCTGAGTCCCTACGAGGATCGAGGCAGCGGCTAGAACAAAAGGAAGACGGTGCCTACTATGTTAACGGACGCATCTGGGTTCCATTTTATGGCAACTTACGCGAGCTTGTGATGGATGAAGCACATAAGTCTCGTTATTCTGTACACCCTGGTTCAGACAAGATGTACCACGACCTCACGACTACGTATTGGTGGCCTGGCATGAAAGCCCACATAGCAACCTACGTCAGTAAGTGCTTGACTTGTGCGAGAGTCAAGTCTGAATATCAGAAACCATCAGGCCTACTTCAACAACCGGAGATCCCGAAATGGAAATGGGAGCAAATTTCCATGGATTTCGTTACCGGCCTGCCCAGATCTCAACGCGGAAACGATACCATTTGGGTGATCGTAGATCGATTAACCAAGTCTGCACATTTTCTGGCCATCAAGGAAACGGATAAGTTTTCTACTCTTGCAGACATTTACCTAAAGGAAGTGGTATCAAGGCACGGAGTGCCAATCTCTATTATATCTGATCGTGACGCACGTTTTACTTCTGAACTGTGGCAAGCAATGCACAAGTCCTTTGGCTCACGTTTAGATATGAGCACCGCTTATCACCCGCAGACGGATGGGCAATCTGAACGCACCATCCAAACCCTTGAAGACATGCTTAGGGCATGTGTAATCGATTTTGGTAACGGCTGGGAAAAGCACCTCCCGCTAGTGGAGTTCTCATATAACAACAGCTACCACACCAGCATCCAAGCCGCTCCGTTTGAGGCATTGTACGGACGCAAATGCCGATCGCCTCTATGTTGGGCAGAAGTTGGTGACAGCCAAATCACTGGCCCAGAACATGTGGTAGATACCACCGAGAAAATTGCTCAGATACGACAACGAATGGCGGCAGCTCGTGACCGTCAGAAAAGTTATGCTGATAAGGGAAGAAAACCACTCGAGCTCCAGGTTGGGGATCGAGCGCTACTCAAAGTCTCACCTTGGAAAGGTGTAGTCCGCTTTGGCAATCGAGGCAAACTCAATCCGCGTTATGTCGGACCGTTCAAAGTCATTGAGAAAATTGGCCAAGTCGCCTACAGGTTGGATCTACCTGAAGAACTCAGCGGAGTTCACAATGTCTTCCATGTGTCGAATCTGAAGAAGTGTTTGTCAGATGAGACTCCCATAGTTCCTCTCAAGGAACTCACAATCGACGACCAGCTGCGATTCGTCGAGGAACCAGTAGAGATTACTGATCGAGATGTTAAGATTCTCAAGCACACAAGAATACCTCTCGTTCGAGTTCGTTGGAATGCTCGTCGTGGCCCAGAGTATACCTGGGAATGAGAAGACCAAATGAAACTCAAGTATCCCCAACTGTTTAAGAAAAACGCAACCACTACTGAGGCTGAAGCTACCGCAGAATTTCGGGACGAAATTCCAAATCAACGGGGGGATGATGTGACACCCCAGGAAAATTTGGAAAACAACGCAACTTAACTAGCTTCCTCAGTAACCACGCGCTAAATTTCGGGACGAAATTCTCTTAACAGGGGGAGAATGTGACAACCCTCGAATTTACATGTAACCGTACAGTTTATTAATAATAATTAATGTGCTTGACGACTGTGTGGAATCACTTAACTGCTTTCTGATATCCATGTTATGCTTAAACGTACTTGTTAATATACTAATAGTGTACAGAAAAGTTACTAAATAGTCCTGTGTAATTTCCTAAGTGTTAGAAATTAAAAACGTTACAAAAATATACATATAGGACGCTTTGCGGATTAATTAAGCAGTTTAACGGAACAGTATCGAACCGAACAACCGGACTTTACCCGGAACACAAAAATATTGTTAAACACATTGTTTATACTTTTCTGAACTAGTTAGGGTCCCCGAATACCCTAACACCCACCAAAAATACCAAGTAACTAACACTTATAAATAATACTTGGATGTGGACCTTAATTTAACTAGATAGTTGGAATTTTCAATTAGACCCCCTCCCCATATCCTTGAAATCGATCACATGCCCCATATCCAAGATCTTGCAAGATTCACTAAATCTCTAAATTGTTTTTAAATAGATTTGGTTAGATATGGTTGCACATAAGGGAACAAGGGGACCAATGGACAAACACTTTATGTTGGTTATAAGAACACATGCACCATCACCATTATCACCAACACATCTCATTCTCTTTCCCCCTCCCACTCTCGGCCATAACCTCCCCATACACCACCACCATTTTTTTTTTGTTTTCATCCATCATTTCCAAGTGCTTCTCAAGGTGCAAGGAGGTGAATTAGGAAGCTCGGTGTTCTCGGAAGTGGAAGGACCTTCTTCGTTTGCTTTTAACCACCATTTTTCTACACTCGAACTCTCCTAGCCTTGTGCTAGTGGTAAGAACTTAGATCCGTTCATTCTTCATGTTATTTAAGTGGTTAATAGGTGATTTGATGATTTAAAGTTATGAAACACTAAAGAACTTGCACTAGAGTCTTGAACATGTTGGTTAAAGAGTAACTAGTGGTGTAAATCATGTAGATCTTGTGTGATTATGATGATTGGGTGATTATCTGATGCTTTACTGAATGATATTAGTATATGATGTTGTTGTGGTCACTAAACTTGTTAAAGGAATCGATCGAACACGATTTAGAAGGTTAAACACAAAAGAATCAGAATCTGTCTAACTTTTACAGCCCACTTCTGTTGGCTGTAAACAGGTCTTAACCTCAACGAAAAATCGATATTTTGAATCTAAAATATGTTATTATGAAATACGGTTCTAATGGCACCGGAATCGTAATTTTTGGACTCCGTTTACTATTTTTAAAGTGTTAATTTGTAACAGCTACTTAAGCTGAATTTTGACAGCAATAAATGGGTGTCGTACTTTCAGTCATAACCTGAGTTTTGTGATGAATCGGACCATGAAAATTTTACTGTAGATGATAACTGAAGTATTTGTAATTACCCCACTGGAATTTCGCAAATCGGACTTACGATGAATTTTTAATAAATTGTTTCGTGGACTGTGGTCAGAAATACATAAATCTGAGTTCAGTCCCGAATATGAATTTTTATAAAATATTGGTGATGAACCGGACCCCGATATTTTTACACAATAAAATATGGAACGTTTAAGACACTCTGTAAAAATTTGGGAATTTTTGGAACATGTTAACTATTTTATTAAAATCCCCGAAAACAGCCCAGTTTCGAGTATAAAAGCTGAAACGACATAAGTAGTGATTTGCGCGTCTAAATGTCGAGTATGCTATCTGTGAATGATTTGACATGTTATATATGTTATGTGCATTATCGTATGTTTGATTTTGAGTGGGGAATGGACGGGAAACTTAGATGGGCATAAACCGTTACAGTGATGCATGTTATGTGATAGATACGTGTAGGAACTTTGTGTTCTATTTGAAAGCCACTAAATGACTAACTGGTAAATCATACTAGGACGTGATTGACCGACCTTGACTGTTAGCTATATTGAGAATCTAACCGAGCAAACCGAGGTGAGTTCACACACTTTCTAAGGCATGGGATTCCCGGTGGTTTGGGAATGGGTTAAAGAATTAAAACTAAATCTACATATCCTCCTTGGGTAGGATATGTACGGCCATCCTCCATAGAGCGGATGCCATTATTAATCCTACGAATTCTCCTGGTGCAGAATACGTACGTTCGTCCTCCTGGTGCAGGACAACAACCTTAAAACTAGCTAGACAAAACTCTATCATGAAGTCCCTCAATTTATATCGACTTAATCGCCGAGGCCAATGGCGAGCGGGTCATTAGTTAATAGCGCTATTAGGTTTAACAAACCTCACACCGTGCCAGTCGGACGGGCGTGTACTAATGGACTATGGCAGACTGTCAGTGATGATAGACACTGATATAGGGCACAACTTATTTGCGTAGCAGTCGATATCATTCCGTCTAGTAGTTCAAACGGGGAAAACCCCCACTGATCATGGTTATGGATTGGGTAAAGAAAAAGAGAAATGGTTAAACATACTTTCAACTACGGGGTAACCCCCACGGCAAATAAGCCAACGAAAGTCAAACCACGTTTTCAGAAACAACTTAAAACTAAACAACCAAACGTGAACTCACTCAACTTTGTTGTTGACTAGTTGTTACATGCCTTACAGGTCGCTAAATGCTTGGAGCTTGCACGGGGAAGGAGTCGTTGTGGTGTACGGACTGTTATGTTCCGTGCTTAATGTTTAAATCCTTATGAACTTACTAAACTAGCGTTTTGAAACTTTAACTTATGAACTATGGACTTATGCTTTTTTTGAACTCACGTTTATGCTTCCGCTGTTTAAACCAAACAAGGTTAACTAGCTTTGGTCACCAATCGTATTATGTTTGGTTTTATTTACTTAATTGTGTTGTTCAATATGATTGGTGGCTCGATCCTGGTCATGTCACGCCTCCAAGCGGTGATACTCCGCATGGTGGATTTTGGGGTTGTGACACTACTCCTGCATACTTATCACACGAAATGGCGAGTTGGCATACTCTCTATCCATCTCATTAACTGAAATACTAGGATCGATCCATACGCCTCCTAATAGCCTTATGTACCACACTTGTACTTAAGAGACGCCGTGAACTGATCTCTCCGTCACGGATGGAGCACATGATGTCGATGCCGCAACAACATGCTCGTGGGACACTCCACGATAAGCGATACTCAGGGTATCAGAGTACAATTGGACTTATTCATATAACTTATAAAACTTATTTTCATAACAAAACGGAACATATATTGGAACATGCGATAATGAGTACAACTAACATAATACTATCGCATGACATGAAAACTTAAATCAAATGATTTAGAATAGAATTCGAACGGACTGTCAAATGAATCGATAATCAAAGACGTGAGGAGTTTTAAAAGATATATTAATTTAGTGGTTTATAACAATTTGAATATGAAGCAATAAGGAGTGGGGTTAGGATCCGTACCTTAATAATTCCAAATTGATGCTACCTTGTAATAATATTTCAGATTTATACGGACAGAGTTTAGACTACTGATTAGTCTTTTAACCTAATTTAAATAACATGCACACAACTAGGTTAGTAACTTAATACAGCCTTTACGATAACTCACGAGATCAAATTCTCACAACGAATGACAAAGTGCGATACTTCATCCATCGAATTAACGATGATCCATCAAATTAATGACGAACGACAAAGTACAATACTTTATCCATCGAATTAACGATAATCCGTCAAATTAATGACGAACGACAAAGTATAACCCTAATGTGGGCAGCACTTAAACATCCATTGGATATATTGATCGATCGGACAATGAATCGTAATAGCGATCGAGTTATTACCCTGTTCTGCAGCACCCCGCTATACTTAATTAGTGTTTTTGGTAGTAATCGGACGATAACTCAGCGAAATTTTGGAGTTTGATCGTCGTTTTTGTGCCCAGAATCAAGTGCCAACATCCTCTATTTATAGGTGAATTTTGACCCTTAGGCGGCCCGCGTGAGTTTTAAGCTAACTTGAGGCGGCCCGCGAGAGAACTTATTTTATGTATAGGGTTGCCACGTGTGGGACTAGGCTAGCTGAGTCGATGAAATCATTAAATTCAACTTCGTCCGCAAGTTATTAAGAAAATCGTTAAGTAGGGAATACCCCCCTGAGTTTTAGGGGCCCTAATCCTGATTCTGAAAATTCTGAAAATTTTAGGGTTTGTGCAGAATCACTTGGGTGTCTTAATTAGGGTTTTCCTATTAATAATAATAATAATAATAGTTTTAAATTTTTGGGCATTACAACTATTACCCCCTTAAAAGAAATTTCGTCTTCGAAATTTTTTCAAATAAGAACATATCGCATAAGTAACGGAATTTTCATAGCAGAGTTACTAACTTATATAACAAGAATCTCCTAACCACACATGTGTATCTGAAATTCATAACTAAGGTTATGACTATACTCGTCAATTTCCTTATTTATGTGCCCTAATGGTCCTTCTATAACGTATCTTAATAAAATATCTTACCGTACAATAAGTCAATAGAGACTTACAGATACTAGAGTGACTATTGATACTGATATTTCCTACATAGATATGCTTAATCATAGCTAAGATATATTCACATAAGGTAAAGCATAAATGACCGTAAACAGAAACAATTGAACATATATCAAAGAGCAAGATTTACCGTTACTCGACTAAAATTCTATTGCGAGAATAGATTAGGGTATAGAGAACGAATTGATTCTTCAAATTCCCATGTTGCTTCGCGTTCAGAATGATTTTTCCAGAGGATTTTAACAAACGGAATTACTTTACTACGCAAAACCTTTTCTTGTCGATCTAAAATGGCTTCTGGTTCCTCTTCGTAGGACAAATCCTCGTGAATTGTAAGTAACGGATAACTAATGACATGGAGTGGATGATAATTATATCCTCTTAACGAGGATACATGAAAAACGTTATGAACGTGAGAGAGATGAGGCGGTAGAGCTAGTCGATATGATACTTCTCCAATCCTTTCAAGGATTTCAAACGGACCGATGAAACGGGGACTAAGCTTTCCTTTAATTCCAAATCTACGAACGCCACGCCAAGGTGATACCTTTAAGAATACGTGGTCACCAATTTTAAATTCGAGTGGTCGTCTATCTTGATCTGCATAGCTCTTTTGTCTGCTCTGAGCTTCTTTCAGTTTTTCTCGTGCCATAGTGACTTTTTCGTTTGTAATCTGAACTAGTTCTGGCCCTTCAATAATCTTTTCTCCAACTTCATCCCAGCATATCGGTGCTCGGCATTTCCGACCGTATAAAAGCTCAAAAGGTGCCATGCCAATACTTGCTTGCCAACTATTGTTGTAAGCGAACTCAACAAGACATAGATATTCATCCCAGTTTCCAGACCATTCAAGTGCACATGCTCGGAGCATGTCTTCCAAGGTTTGGATCGTGCGTTCCGACTGCCCATCTGTTTGTGGATGGAAAGCCGTACTAAACTTTAGTCGTGTACCCCAAGCTGCCTGAAAACCTTTCCAAAATCGTGAGGTGAAACGTGGGTCTCTATCGGAAACAATGGAAGATGGTGTGCCATGGAGTCGAATAATTTCTTGAAGAAATATTTCGGATAACTTATTAACCGAAAATCCTTGCTGAATTGGTAGAAAATGTGCTGATTTTGACAATCTATCGACAACAACCCATACAACATCATTCTTCTTGAATGTCTTAGGCAAACCGGTAACAAAATCCATTGTGATCTCATCCCACTTCCATATGGGAATATCCAATGGCTGTAACAGACCGCTTGCTCGTTTGTGTTCAATTTTCACTTGTTGGCAAGTGAGGCATTTACTTACGTATTGAGCAACGTCTTCCTTCATTCTTCAAAGCTTTTCTCTTGTTCTTCATTCCATGAGTACTTCACCCCTTTGCCTTAGGAGTTTTGTGAGTGGTAAAGCAATTACCGAGAATCTTTCAACAAATCTTCGGTAATAGCCAGCAAGACCCAAGAAACTTCGTATTTCGGTAACAGAAGTGGGTCTTGGCCATTTTGTAATAGCTTCAACCTTTGTTGGGTCTACTATAATTCCCTCTGCTGATATGACATGACGTAGAAATGCCACTTGGCTAAGCCAAAAGTCACATTTGGAAAACTTAGCGTACAACTTCTCATGCCGCAAGATTCCAAGTACCGCATGTAGATGTGCTTCATGCTCTTCACGACTCTTAGAATACACCAGAATGTCATTGATAAAGACAATAACGAATTTGTCTAGGAATTTGTGAAATACACTATTCATCAAATCCATGAAGACTGCGGTTGCATTAGTTAGCCCAAAGGGCATAATCAAAAATTCGTAATGACCGTATCGAGTACGAAAGGCGGTCTTGGGAACATCATCATTCTTGATCTTTAGCTGATGGTACCCGGACCTCAAGTCGATTTTTGAGAAGAACTGAGCCCCCTGAAGTTGATCAAAGAGATCATCAATGCGAGGCAGAGGATACTGATTACGAATAGTAATCTTGTTCAGCTCTCGGTAGTCAATACATAAACGCATACTACCGTCTTTCTTCTTCACAAATAAGACCGGAGCACCCCAAAGTGAAACACTGGGTCTTATGAATCCTAGATCTAATAATTCTTGCAATTGTTCCTTCAACTCCTTTAGTTCCATCGGGGCCATACGGTATGGAGCTTTAGAAATAGGTTCAGCACCAGGGATCAAGTCGATGGTGAATTCTACCTGACGGTCGGGTGGTAATCCCGGAAGTTCATCCGGAAATACATCAGGATATTCACGGACAACAGGATGGCTATCGATACTATTAACACTAGCAGAAGTATCCTTAATCGATGCTAGGAATCCAGCACAGCCGTTTGATAAGAATTTTCGAGCTTTGAGCGCAGAAATAATTTTAAGAGATTTATGAGCTTGAGATCCCTGATATATAATATCAGGATGATGAAGATCACCGAAAATAACACGACGGGAATGACAATCTATAGTTACGCGATGTCGAGATAACCAATCTATCCCTAGAATAACATCAAAGTCACACATATGTATTGGAAATAGGTCTGCCTTACACACAATAGATTCAATACGGATCGGACAATCTTTATATACAGAAGTGATTACGGATGAATGTTCCATGGGAGTGGAAATGATTAAGGTATGATTTAAGAGAGTTGGTTTTATCGGAAGGTACTTAATAAACGAATGGGATACTAAAGAATGAGTCGCTCCTGTGTCGAATAACACATAGATACTATGTTTACCAAGCTGAAGGGTTCCCGACACAGTACCTGGGACATTAGCAGCGTCATTAGTAGAAAGTGCGAAAACTCTTCCTCTAACATTGGGTTGGTTGTTCTTCTTAGTATCTTTCTTAGGACATTCCTTGATCCTGTGTCCAGTTTGGCCACATCTAAAGCATGCTCCTGTACCTCGGTGACATACACCTTGATGTCTCTTACCACAAGTATTACATAGAGGATATGTAATTTGATTCGGTTTTTGTTTTTGGAATTTACTAATCCATATGTCTATACTATAGGTAGTATGGTTTGTGGTATTCTCACGAGTTTCTTCACCAGAAGTTGGATTCGTGTTATTACGTTCTGGATGACGAGTTTGTTGAATAACGGCCTCAGCGGTTTGAGCAACCAGGTTTGGAAGCAACCCGGCAACAGCCTGGTTGATAGCATTAATTACGCTTGGATCAACTGGAGTCTCATTCGAAGAAGTGTTGTTACGCACATGGTTAGTACGAGTACTCCTACGTAGCGGACGACGAGGAGGCATCTATAAGAATATATATAGGAGTTAAACCAAATAAGAGACCAATTTGAATCCTATCATAGATATCTACCCATTCCTCACAGGTTTTAATTACCATCTTCAAGTTTTCTACAGGAAAGAGCCTTTGCTCTGATACCATAGCTGTAACACCCCAACCCGGAAGGGCTGACGTGTCACAATAACAGTATCATAAACAAAAGTCATAATTCCATTTATTTATTTATTTGATAAATATACAACCACATGACAATTAAACTTAAGGTTAATATACAAGTGGAGACATTCGACTTGATTAACTAACATCTTCAGATTTAGTCCTAGGCTTTACTCTTCTCTCTTTTCCCCGCCCAAAGTAACCTGCTGACCTGTAAATACAAAATTTATACGGAATGAGCCGAATGCTCAGTACGGAATTATAGGCTCAAAGAACAAATAACGCTTTATGCAAAACTGATACAATGCAAGAACATCATTTCATAATCATATTTTACGGATGTACCCATGAGCAAACTGAAAACGTGACAATACACAGGTAGCTACTCCTGCATACTTATCACACGAAATGGCGAGTTGGCATACTCTCTATCCATCTCATTAACTGAAATACTAGGATCGATCCATACGCCTCCTAATAGCCTTATGTACCACACTTGTACTTAAGAGACGCCGTGAACTGATCTCTCCGTCACGGATGGAGCACATGATGTCGATGCCGCAACAACATGCTCGTGGGACACTCCACGAGAAGCGATACTCAGGGTATCAGAGTACAATTGGACTTATTCATATAACTTATAAAACTTATTTTCATAACAAAACGGAACATATATTGGAACATGCGATAATGAGTACAACTAACATAATACTATCGCATGACATGAAAACTTAAATCAAATGATTTAGAATAGAATTCGAACGGACTGTCAAATGAATCGATAATCAAAGACGTGAGGAGTTTTAAAAGATATATTAATTTAGTGGTTTATAACAATTTGAATATGAAGCAATAAGGAGTGGGGTTAGGATCCGTACCTTAATAATTCCAAATTGATGCTACCTTGTAATAATATTTCAGATTTATACGGACAGAGTTTAGACTACTGATTAGTCTTTTAACCTAATTTAAATAACATGCACACAACTAGGTTAGTAACTTAATACAGCCTTTACGATAACTCACGAGATCAAATTCTCACAACGAATGACAAAGTGCGATACTTCATCCATCGAATTAACGATGATCCGTCAAATTAATGACGAACGACAAAGTACAATACTTTATCCATCGAATTAACGATAATTCGTCAAATTAATGACGAACGGCAAAGTATAACCCTAATGTGGGCAGCACTTAAACATCCATTGGATATATTGATCGATCGGACAATGAATCGTAATAGCGATCGAGTTATTACCCTGTTCTGCAGCACCCCGCTATACTTAATTAGTGTTTTTGGTAGTAATCGGACGATAACTCAGCGAAATTTTGGAGTTTGATCGTCGTTTTTGTGCCCAGAATCAAGTGCCAACATCCTCTATTTATAGGTGAATTTTGACCCTTAGGCGGCCCGCGTGAGTTTTAAGCTAACTTGAGGCGGCCCGCGAGAGAACTTATTTTATGTATAGGGTTGCCACGTGTGGGACTAGGCTAGCTGAGTCGACGAAATCATTAAATTCAACTTCGTCCGCAAGTTATTAAGAAAATCGTTAAGTAGGGAATACCCCCCCTGAGTTTTAGGGGCCCTAATCCTGATTCTGAAAATTCTGAAAATTTTAGGGTTTGTGCAGAATCACTTGGGTGTCTTAATTAGGGTTTTCCTATTAATAATAATAATAATAATAGTTTTAAATTTTTGGGCATTACAGACTAGGTGTCCAAGAAATTGTATTTGTTCTAACCAAAACTTGCACTTTGAAAACTTAGCATAAAGTTTTTCCTTTCTTAATAAACTTAGAAGTGCGTGCAAATGCTTTGCATGTTCCTCTTTACTCTTAGAGTAAATGAGAATATCTTCTATAAAGACAATTATGTATTTATCCAAATATGGCTTACATCTTCGGTTCATCATGTCCATAAATGCAGCTGGGGCATTGGTTAAACCAAATGGCATGACAGTAAATTCATAATGACCATACCTTGTTCGAAAGGCTGTTTTAGGAATGTCCTCTTCCTGTACCTTTAATTGATGATATCCTGACCTTTAATCGATTTTTGAGAAAAATCGTGCTCCTTGCAACTGATCAAACAGATCATCTATTCTTGGTAATGGATACCGATTCTTAATCGTGACTTTTTTCAATTCACGGTAGTCAATGCACATACGCATTGATCCGTCCTTCTTTTTAACGAATAAGATTGGCGCTCCCCAGGGTGATGAACTCGGCTGTATGAATCATTTCTCTAACAATTCGTCTAATTGCTTCTTCAGTTCCTGCATTTCTGCTGGTGCCAAGCGATAGAGTGCTTTGGCAATGGGTGTTGTCTCTGGTATTAAATGAATTCTGAATTCAACTTCCCTATCTGGAGGTTGCCCTGGTAGCTCTTCTGGAAATACATCTGAAAACTGGGATACTACTGGAATATCTTTTAATCCCTTTCCTTTAGTGTTAGTGATTATAGAAATCAAATACACTAATGATCCTTTTCTTATGTAACTTGCTGTTTTCATCACAGAGATGAATTTTGTGGATCTAGTGGTTTTATTTCCTTTAATTATGATCTTTTCACCCCTTGGTGAATTTACTTGAATTGACTTTTGATCACATAAAATACTGGCTTTATTGGCTATTAACCAATCCATTCCTAATACAATATCAAATCCTGCTAAATTCATGGGGTAAAGGTTTGCAATAAATTTCTGATTTAGAATTTCTATTCTTGCTCCCTGCAAGATTTCAGAAATCTTAATGGTTTCCCCATTGGCTGTCTCTACTAGACATTCTTGTGGAAGTTTAGTTAATGGTTGATTGAGTAATTTGCAAAATGAAGTATTAATAAAACCTTGGTTCGCACCAGAGTCAAATAATACTTTAGTAAAAACATCATTAACTAAAAACGTACCAGTGATCACATCCGGGATCATCTTTGCTTCTTCTGCAGTTAGAACAAATGCTCTAGCATTTTTAGTATTCTTGTTGTTTGTGGCTGGAGCTAGTTTTGGACAGTTTGGCTTGATGTGGCCTTGTTCTCCACAGCTGTAGCATATCTTGTTGCTAGCTTTCTTGCTGCAGTCTTCTTCCTTGTGTCCCGATATTTTGCATAAATTACAATATATGGAGCATCTTCCTGAATGCTTCCTTTTGCAATTCTTACAGTAAGGTGCCGAGGTAGAGCCTACATTTTTCCCACGGTTAGAATTTCCAGAACGAAATTCTTGTGTAAGCTTCTGGGTTAGGTTCCTTCTCTGATCCTCTTCTCGTGTACGGACTAATTCATCAGTCAAGGTATTTGCTAGTTCTACAGCTTCTTCTATGGTTTGGGGTCTAGCTGTCTTGACTACATGCCTAATCTCACCAATCAATCCCCATATGTAACGGGAGATTAATACTGGTTTAGGTGAAGCAAGGGTTGGCACTATTCTAGCATATTCAAAGAATAACTTAGTGTATCCCTTACTATCCACTCCATTCATCCTAAGGTTTAGGAATTTATTTGCTATATGTTCCTTTTCATTGGGTGGGCAAAATTTCCTTTCCACCTTATCCTTAAATTCCTCTCATTCCATATTGTAGGTTATATCACTTCCCCTTGACTGGAGGATAGTGTTCCACCATTCTAGTGCTGAATTCTTAAACAGATTAGAAGCAAATAGTATCTTGTCTTCTTCTGCGCACTTACTTATTCTTAATACTGCCTTAGTCTTCTCTATCCAGCGTAGAGCTGCAATGGCCCCTTCATTGCCTGAGAATTCCATTGGTTTACAAGACCAGAATTCTTTATAAGAACAACCATAAGGCATGGTTCTTCTTCTTTTGGAATTGGGCACTTGAAGTATAGGTCCATTATTCACGCTGTTTTCGGGTTCAGTTGGTCGCTTACTACTATGTTTACTCTTGTTATCGGTTCTCTAACATTTTGGATAATGAATGGCATTGCATCTATTATTCCTTGTGCCACTATGTGTTGTATAGCACTGTTGTCCACTTGGTTTCCATTGTTATCATGATTCAGATTATCATCATTCTGATTTCCCGGGTTATTATCCAGATTCACTTGGTCGGCCATCTGAATTTTAAACATTTGCCAATTATTATTATCAGAGAATAAATAATAGTTTAGGAAATAACCACACAATACACATATTGGTCAAAAGCGTCGGGCATTGCGACTTTACTCTTTCTATTATAGTAGGCGTCAAATACACACTAAGACTGAAATTAAAATTACATCACTACTATGCATCGTTAACCACAAAGTGGTCTATACTATGATAGATTTATTATTATTAATATTACCAACTCCACTAGCACCTTCACGGATATGGATTCCTCCCGAAATCCATATGACGCTCGTCATATTTCCAGACAAGTTGCTCTCCTACATACCTCATTCTCTCACTACTTTCTAAGATTTCTTCTCCGAAAGTTCGGAGTTCTTGCAAATTCTCTGCACTCGTTGGGGGTGCAGGTGCGGTTACTGGATCTGGGAACAGTGGCACGGGATTCTCCTGAGGGTACGGATTCTCTAAGATTTCCCTAATGTATTCATCATTGTCATAATAGGGATCTATAGGGTCCAGACCGGGATACGCTGCTAAGTTCGGTAAGGTTTCTTCGTTTAAGTGGTAGCGTGGCACATAATCCCTAAGATCATCGAACCATGGATCATAATTTGGGTCTAAGGGATTATGGACTGGTATCCTAGGTATTTCCTCAGGGTTGAAATCATGCATTTCTACCTCCATCGGCTGAGTGGGAATTAAAGGTAAGGGTTGTGGGGCTACTAGTTGTTCCAGACTTGGGTCGGCAGCAGTTGTTGCTAGGATATGAAAATTGGCTAAGCTCCTATTAAGCATATCCTGTGTATGGGCATCTGACTCTCGCTTAGCGGCTGCTAGAACTCTTTGCTGTTGCAACTTTCCCATTCTCTTCCTACGCTTGAATGCTCCCTTACTGAACCATCCTCTCTTTTTCTGAGGGAATGGCTCTTCAGACTGAGCTTTAAAGGCAAACATCCCTTCTTCCTGATCAGCGGAATACCCAGAGAGGGCAGGCTGGGAAGAAGTACCTTCACTCCTAGGCTGGGAAGAAGTACCTTCACTCATACTGTAAACTAACAAATAGTCAAATAACACATAACAATAAAATACAGATATACACGTATTTTCATAATTTATTTCCCAACGATTTAAATAATATATTAATGTCAGCAGAACACTTTCTGTGGCTGAATCAGTGGCTTAGCTCTGATACCACCTTCTGTTGCAACCCCCGATCCCTTATCTGTCCCGGAATCGGGCGGACGCGAACATTCGTTTGTGGTGGTATCAGTTATTAATTTGGCAGCGGAAATTACATCAGGACCGTAGTTAGGAAATGTTTATCAGAGTAAAACCACCTTCTTTTATATTAATAAACACATGGGTAAAACCCAAGTTTCTTATTACAACATGTTTATAGGGATAAACCCTATTTTATTGAATTTAAAACATCGTCTTTTAGGTAACTTTTATAGCCACATTTTTTCCAAGCCGTCAGTACTCTCGAGCTGGCTTTTTCCTAATTAGCTTTCACATTGTGTTACCTGAAACATGTTTTAAAAACATTTGTCAGTGGGAAATACTGCTGAGTGAATCCCAATTTAATCAAGAAGAGTTTTATCAATTAACACAGTATTGAGAGAGATCACAATGTTTATTTCTACACAATTACTCATTCAGTACTGTCAATCCTGACTGGTGGGTCATATTACACATTGGCTAACTCGTTGTCCAATTGTAACGTGTTCCACATTTTGTATACAAAACCCCAACATACCGGCAGTAATTGAAGAACTACAAAGACTCAATCACCGCTTAATCGCATTGTAAAACATTTAAGGTTTTGTAAAAACAGATTAAAAAAGCATTTACAAAAAGAGAATAAACTCGCATTGCTATCTTAGACTTCGTTTAAGGGTTTCCTGGTGTTAATCTATAATTTACACAAATGTACATATGTTAGTATAATAACCCTTTGATTATATTAACGATACCCTCCCCGAGACGGTATTCCAACAACTACGTCGGACAGAACCACGACAGTCGTTACGGAATCCTGGATCAATCGGGCAGCGTATCTAATACGAAACTGGGGTTATAATACTTACAACGGAGCAGAACCTCGCTAATTAGGGGGTATTATACTCGGAAATTATGCCTACTATATGAGAAATTCGAGATTAAGAAATGAAAATGAACGAGGAATACTGAAGGCCCGATGCCTTCTTATATAGGGCTGAAATTTGGTCTTCTCGCGGCCCGCGTAAGGTTAGGCTTAGGCCTACGCGGCCCGCGTACTACGGGGGTCTAGGCGTAGCTGATCCGGGTCATGGGGTAGGTTCAACACGCAGGTGACACGTGTCAACACCAGGTGCGATCTGGTCTCTTAGCTGTCGCGACCCGCGTAAGATCTTTAAGAGATCTACGAGGCCCGTGAGCGAAATAAAAATTTTGTTTTTATTTTATTTTTAATGACACTTCATATTTAGGGCTCGGTTTTCACGTACGGGGTGTATTTCAAGATATATAGGGGTATTTTAAAATATATTAGGGTGATAGAAAAATAATTTGGAGGGTTGTTATAGTAAACGACTCTCGTACGATTGCGAACGACACGTGCGACGTGCAGAATCCGTGCTCGTGCGTGGACCGAACAAAAGAACGTATATAACCTGTGATTCAATAGAATATATGAAAAGATACAAGCACCCTGAATCACCTTTTGCAACTTTCTCTCTCTAGTTTCTCTCTCTAAGCTCCTAAGCTCCAAAATAGCAAAAGTAGCAAAATTCCTAAAAGTCTAACATAACTCCTCTATTTATAGGCAAGGCATTGAGGAAGTTCTCCTTAATTACAAGTTTGCCACCTTGCCACTAAATTGACTTTCTTCTATATTTTACATTATAAAACTATATCTTCTTCTGATTTCTGCTACGATCTGAATTGACAGAGGCGATAGACATTCCTGCACTCACATATTTACATGCATTCTTTTTGCGAGTTTAGAGGGTAAGAGAATCATATCAGTGTAGGGTCATGCCAAAACACACTTGTTGTTCAATTAGTTAGTATTTAGATAAGCAACCTACAAGTATAGAGTAGGAGTTGGCTACAAAACCAATATTTCCTACAAAGAGTAGGAAGCCATAGGAGAGTGACATGTGGCAATTAGGTTTTTTAATAAAAGGGGCATTAAGGTAATTTGATAATTATTTTATTTATGGAATTTATTTTATTATTTACTAATTCATGAGAATTTTAAAGAAACTTAATATCTCCTTGATTTCGTATTGGAGGTTATTAAAATTATTGGAGGTTATTATTTCATGCGATTTTCATATCTTCTTCGTAAATCAATTGCCTGATCAAAAATAATGGTTTCTTCAACAAGTTCTTGACGATGTGTTTTACCAGTTAAAAGATTAATGTTAATGTGTTATAATTCCCTTTGTGTTAAATGTTGTTTTAATTAATGAAACGCAGTTCACTGAGAGATATTGGTATTGTGTTTTAGCAGTTAACAGTTAATAAACACAGTTCACTAAGAGATATTGATGTGTTTTACCAGATAAAACACAATGTGACGAACCAGATGAAATACTGTGTTTTATCAGTATCTAGTTTCTTCACATTGTGTTTTATCATAGTGTTGTGTTTTACTACACTTGAAGTTGGATGCTTGATGTGTTTCATAGTAGTGTGTTTTAGTGATAAAACACAATGTGACGAACCAGATGAAATACGAATTGAATGTGCTTTAGAAGAAGATGATGAGTTGCGAATGGAATGATAAACATGGTATCAATCGTGCTTATATTTCAATCTGAATTTGTTATCTTCATCCATGACTCTAGCTATTTTTGGTATGAAAGAGGATTTTCTATAATTGGTTTTAGAGAGAGAGATAGAGAGGGAAAATCACGAGATTGTAGGGGGAGTGTTATTTATAACAGTTATTTGATTGATTTAAGACACGTAAAATGACAAGACTACCCCTGACCTATTATGACAATTAATTAATGACACACAAATATTATAAAAATGACACTGACTAGATCTCAACCATTAAACACACTCATCGGATGGCTCAGATTGCTTCCTACACTTTGTAGGAAAAACACACTTTGCGCAGGAACCCTACTCAGCATCCTATAACGATTATCGATATTGTTGTCCACTTACTCAACAATCAGATGTAATCATATAACTTGGGGATACGTTTAGGTATGATTTATACTTACTGACTTATGTTCATCCACTCACGGCACATTCCCGTATCAAGGTATGCATGGGAGTTCATATTACTGGTGAGTATACCATTTATCATCTGTTTTGACGTATATGATATGAGATACTTACTTATTTTGAGGATGAATACAAGCCCTATGTGATAAAATCACTTGTTTACGAGGAACTTGATTTTCAATGCATGCAGTCCATGAACAGGTTAGTACCATCGTACCGACAAAGAGACGAACTTAACTCTCGAATGATAAATATGATTTAGAATCACTTATCCGGGGGTGAGTATGATATATTTATCACTTATTGATAGTTGTATGTAGTGTGTATTATATACATGTATGTATAGTATGTACACCTATGTATACTATCATAGAAGTTCTAGACTTACGTCCCTGTTGTTTTCGGTAAAAGAAACAACCATGATACCCAGATGATAAACAACATAAAGACCACGTATCTCTGAACCTCGGCAATCTATCAAACGAAATTTCGATACCAAGACCATATGCCAATGAGCGATTCCACACGGTCTTTAGTTCATTATGTTCATATCGCCCTACGCACTTTAAAATGATTGTGAGCCTACCGATATATAATTAGTAGAGCTACTTATCGTTTTTCAGTTTAAGTTCAAAGAGGTTTCGACAGACCACTAATGTACTATCATTTTCTCTTTTTCTCGCCAGGAAACTCATTTTTTCCCTTGTTTTTGTCCTTTTTGATATTTTTCAATGTTCTTTAATTTTTCTGATTTGGATTTACTCCCCATAAAATTCAAAAAGTAAATTTAAACTTTTAAAAACATCTTTTTGCATTTTCTTGAGAAAAATATTCACAAAAACGATTTCCCGATGTGGATTAACTCGTGTTTTACGTCGATGCCATTTACCAAAATCAATTCAATAAAAAATGATTTATCAAAATTTTGGGAAAATGAGTTAGCACGTTGGTAGTCGGCGTGGACCAAAACAACATTGACGAGTTTCATATTGAAACAAACACGAGTGAAGTGATATTCAAGATCAATGTGTTTGGTCAAGGAGTACTATACGAGATGTTAGTAATTCGCAAAGCAACTTAAATATCGACAAAGAAAGGAGAGATTAGAAATTCAAAACCGTAATCCTGCAACTGCTTCGTGCATTGCCAGGAATCTGAGTGCTCTCCCAAAGTGGATATCCACCCGGTGTGGATTTCAAGGTCGATTTTGCAGCTAGTTCAAATAACTAAGAAATCTCTTCACAACAACAAGATCAGAAACCTCCGGGTCCAGCTGGTAAGAAGCAAGTGAGCAAATGGGAAAGCTTGTACACATCATCATTGGTTGGTCCATACAGGATGTCTTCCACATCCTTTTGCACCAACAAAGGTCTTCGTCTTTCTTTATCCTGAAAAAGTAGTGTGCGGTTGTTCAATCCACGCCAAGGTATCCACACACCTGGTTGGTTTGTTCAACAAACACATTTTCTTCAATTACACCATAGAGAAATGTACAATGTGTCACACCCCAACCGATGTTGGAAACATCGGGATGAGACGAAATAGATCGCAAGAGACTTCATAACACTATGTGACAATATAGTTTAAATTTGATTTCATAAAAGTTGCTAAAAATGTCATACAAGAATCAAATACGAACAACATTGTTTCAAACATATAATACAAAATAGATTAATCTAAGTGTGTTTCTAAGTCCACTTAAGTCTTGTTTCTTCACTTAGCATCATCTTGTCTATCGAACCTGCAACATGTATTAAAATAGAGTTCAATGCAAAAGCAAAGGCGAGTATACAAGTTTTGATACATAGCATAGAAATGGTTTTAAAATAGTCTAAGACTCGTATCTAACATGAATCACAATATGCAAGTTACTAGTATGTCGTAACAGTGTCAAGTATATGTTCAAACCCAAGAATCCAATGCGTTAAAATAGCCTATCCCAAATAGAATAACGGTAGGTAACATGTTCAACTTAACAATACCCCAAGACTCGTGGGCAGTGCATTACTCCTATAGTGCTATAATTGTAAAGGTAGGCTTGTACGAAGTTGATGAGCATATAGACACAAAAGTTTAACATCACATACGAGATTAACAAGCATCATATAGTTTCTTGTTCAAATATGGATAGAGAGTGATTCAAATAGTTTCAAAGTTTTGTGAGTTTTATATGGAATACATGTTGCACCCAAGTGTTTAAAAGTAAAAATGGGTTCGAGTATACTCACAAAATTGCATATGCTTTCCGATTATCCAATGTGGCGAAATTGTTGAGACTAGAGTGTTGAATATGTTCGATTCGGAATTCTAAGGGATGATTACATTAGGATTTACGGTTTGAAGTTTATGGACATGAAATTAGACATATTAAAATAATCATCTATCACATATGATGCCTAGATGATAAACTTACTAACTTGACAATGTCCACTTGTTCATTATCAAACGTTCGGTTTGTATGTTACATAGGTATTACATAGAATGTACTATATCATATATCTCAAGCATGAGGTAGAAGATTAAAATCTTCATTTAGGCACCTCTAAGTGTCATAGAATTCATACATGAGGTAGGAAGAACAAGGCTTCCATTTAGGTACCTCCATTGTTCACCACTACACGCGTTGTTATAACAACAAGGAGGGTCATGAACTTACAAGAAATAATGAAATACAATAACTAATCTATGAGAAAACATCAAGAAGTGTGTGGATTTTATGAAAGATAGCCCAAGATAGTCTAACAATCACACATTCATCAAGCTTCAAGCTTGAACAATTCTTGTGGGTAAAACCCTAACTAAAACAGAATGTTTGTGAGGTTTTAACCTCTGATTTAACATGTCTCAACCTTTTTTAAGCCCAACTAACCATAGATGAGGTTATAAGCATTAGGACATAGGTTTGAGATTAGTTAGACTCAAGTTCGATTAAGATTAACAAGTTTAAACGAAATCAGAAACAAGCAGTCCACTTTGGGGCCTTTTTGGCAACATTCCAGGGCTTGGTTTTCCATGAAAAATCTCTGGAGACGTAGCTAAGGTCAATCCAAAGAAGTAGGAAAAAGAATCGAGTGAATCGAATAAGAAATGAGTGAGTTATGCTCACTTTTGTATGAAGGTATGAATCTGCTCGAATCTTCAAGTTACCAGCTGATTAGAGGGATTTTGAGAGTGTTTTGAGTGTTTAGCAAAGTGTTAAAAGCTTGGAGAATGATGGGTTTTTATTGGGAAGAGTTTGGTTAGTTGGTAGTTGAGTATTTAATGTTAAAACTAAGTTTAAAACTAAAAAATAACTAAAAATCGCGCTTAAAACGAGCTGGAAGGGGGGTCTGGTCAGGTTTTGCGGGCTGATTAGCTTGGCTGAGCGAGAACTTAAATGAATAAAGGTCTGGGTTATGTTCGATAAGGAGTCCTAGCCCAGCTGGTTAGGCGCGTGTCTGTGAATGCGGTTGACCCGGGTTTGAGTCCCGGCCAGCCCCTTTTTATTGTTTTGATTATTTTTATAGTTTCAATTATTACTCATTCAGTCCCTGTAGTTTAGTTTAGCGAATTTGCACAAACAACACTCGAATTTAATTAACCAAGTTATATTATAAAAGAAAAGAAAACTAACTTTATAGTTTAAACTAACTAAGTTAGTTTACTAACTTTAATATTTAACGAGACTAACTAGATATTATAAAATAAACTTTTTATATAATAATATTAATTAATTTAATTAATTAATTAAAATAGGATCGATAAATAACCATATTTATAAACAAATCACTACTAGAAAAGTGGTCATTTTGCTACGAAAATTTCCTACGCAAAAAAATGCGTCACAAATTTTGACACATTTACTACGCATTTCCTACGGAAAAAAGACCTTGATTTTTTTGGCCAATTTGCGACACAATAGTGACAAAAATACTAATTCTAAGTATTGTGTCGGAAATGCGTAGCAACTTGCTACGCATTTACGACGGATGAATTATATTTGTATTTGAATTATATTTAAACGTTTAATTATTATTATTATTATTAACTATTGCGTCGGAAATGCGTAGTAACTTGCTACGCATTTCCGACGGAACTATTATTTATTTGTTAGAATTAGATTTATATGTTAAATTCATTTAAATATTAATTGTTGCGTCAGAAATGCGTAGCAACTTGCTACGCATTTATGACGAAATATTTCTTATTATACTTGGATTATATTTTAATGTTTAATCAGCATTATTATTAATTATTGCGTAGGAAATGTGTAGCAACTTGCTACGCATTTGTGATGGAAAATTTATTGCGTAGGAAATGTGTAGCAACTTGCTACGCATTTGTGATGGAAAATGTGTAGCAACTTGCTACGCATTTGTGATGGAAAATTTATTGCGTAGGAAATGTGTAGCAACTTGCTACACATTTGTGATGGAAAATTTATTACCATATTTTATTATTACCATACATCTCTTAATGCCCTTTCAATCATTACTATCCAATTCATTTGCTCATCATTTGGCGTTATAATATAAATGCCCTTTCAAAAATATATTGATAATTTATGTGCAACAATAATAAAACTCATAGATTCCAATTTTCAACTAAAAAGAATGTGATGGAGGCATGCGGTAAATAAATCACTTTCAAACATAAACACGTGAGCCAATCAAAATGCTGTGACAATCGGTAATTTACGGCTCTTAATTTCTCACAAAACAAGCATTAGAACGATAATAAATAGTGTTTAAGGCGAACGTTACCTCTGTTCATGTTCTTTTATAAACTGTTCGTCGAACGTTTGGTTCGTTTGCAGCCCTAATTATTATATAACTATAATACATTTAATTGCTGTAAGTATGTTTTGGAATTAATAATTAAATCTTATTTGATAGTTGTAAATAAAAAGAATAACGAAACATATTTATACATTATAAATTATAAACATGTTGATGCATTGAGTAGTTGTACTCTATGCTTAGGGAGATTTAAAAAAAAATGATATAATTATCAACATTTTGATTTTTTACTTTTAACCACAAAGCTTTTATGTTTCAGTCTAATTTCTCCGCATTAACACTTCGCAACTTCAGTGTTGGTGGTCGCTAGCGGTGTTGTGGCCTTGGGGCTATTTGTCACGAAAAATGTGATTTAACGAAAAATGTGATTTAACGAAAAATGTGATTTATAAAAAACTGGATATAATTTATGTGCCACCATAATAGTGTTAGTGGAAAAACTATTTACCAAAATAGTGTTGTTAGAAAAGTATTTACCAAAAACTATTTTTATTCCATTCATTAATAATATTAATAAACTTTCTGGTTTAACTAGTAAATAAAATGGCTTTTCTTTATTTGATTAAAAATATGTATTTGATTAAAACTTTCTAATATTTTGTAAGAATAACCCACATAAAAATAAAGAAAAGCCTTTTTTATTTACCGGTTAAACTTAAACAATTTTACAAGTTTATTTAATATATTATGTTTTAAATCAATATAACAATATATAAAATACTTATAACGTCCATTCTGTTGGAAATATCTTTAAGTAATTTTATTTAGTTTTAAAAATTATACTATCTATTTTATTTATTGAGAATAAAATATTTGTCAACAGAAATATATCAATGACAGATTTGAGTGAATTATGGGAAAAAACTCCATAATCTTTTACACATAATTGAGCCAATCAAAAGCTTTAATTAAGCTTCACACGGATCACCATCCTACGGTCCATTGCTCACCTAATTTTCAATCCAACGGTTTAAAATAACATCTAGAAAAACAAAATCCTTGAACACAAAAATAACCTCTCAAACAAGCACACCCCAAGATCCCTGCCCCCACCCTTTTTGCTTCAGTTCAACCACCGGTGATACCAGGGATAGTTCGATACCAGGTTCCGGCGATACCAGGGATAGTTCCGGCGATACCAGGGGGGTCGTTGTTCGAGCGAGAGTACCGATACCAGGTTCCGGTCGTTGTTCATCTCTACGCATTTAAGCATTCATATAAATTATCATCTTGTCCTTCTTGCTTTTCTGTTATCATCCTCTCTTTCTTGCTTTTGTGTTGATATGTCTAAAGAAGAAGTGAATTTGTCTGTGAATGTAAATGGTCATTCTAAAGTGCCTCCAGGGTTTCGGTTCCACCTACCAAAGAAGAGCTTCTTCATTACTACTTAAGGAAGAAAGTCGTGTTGGTTGTTCGTCCACCACATGTTCGTCCATCATCAGCAACCACAGACTTTAATTGAATGAAAGTCTGAAACTTGATGTTTTTTAATGCTCGGAAGGTGTTCGATGATTTGCCTGAATGAAATGGAATTCTTTTCTCACCACTTTAGTTGCTGATGTTGTGTCGGTTGCTGATGTTGAGTTGCTGAGTTGCTCGGAAGGTGTTCGATGTTGGTTTCGATTCTCCAGAGCTGAAAAATGAGATGGGTGTGGGTTAATGTTATTGAATTTGTTAAAGGAATATGTAATTTTATTTTCATTATGTTAGTAGATTTTATACAATTTTTGTTTGTAAATTTGTATAAATTTATGATTAATGTTATTGAAATTTTATAGTTTTTAGTTTTATTTGCTTTTTTATTCGATCTCTCGGATGTTTTATAAATAGAATAAAACTAGAAAAAACATTAAATTTCGTGATAATTGTGTAGCAAAAATTAAAAATTAACTTCCGTTAAATGGGTAGGAAAATGCGTAGAAAAATGTGTAGCAATTTGTGACAGCCCTTTTCTGTCAGAAATGGGTAGGAAAATGCGTAGAAAATGCGTAAGAAACCAGTTTCCTACGAGTGGTTTAACTACATATGCATTTCGTCACAAATTCATAGAAAATTAATTTTCGTGACAATTGTGTAGCAAAAATTAAAAATTAACTTCCGTTAAATGGGTAGGAAAATGCGTAGAAAATGTGTAGCAATTTGTGACAGCCCTTTTCTGTCAGAAATGGGTAGGAAAATGCGTAGAAAATGCGTAAGAAACCAGTTTCCTACGAGTGGTTTTCCTACATACGCATTTCGTCACAAATTCGTAGAAAATCGCGAGTTGTGACGCATTTCCTACGGAAAATGGTGTCAGAAATTTTAATTTTTCTAGTAGTGAATTTAAATTAGGATAAAAAATCTTTAAACGATTATTCATTTCACGAAGCTTCCGAATCTTATTATTTTAAGAGTTTTAACTATGTTAACGAGTATCAAGTGTCGATAAATAAAGAATCAAAATCCTTGAATAATATTTCATTCAAACGAGAAATTGATTAACAGATGCACATAAGTCTAATATGAATAACATGGCTTGCTAAAATAACAAAGTGCGGAAAATGCGGAGCGTTACAGTCTCCCCTCCTTTAGGAAATTTCATCCCGAAATTTATTCAAGAGGAAGACTTTGAGAGTTTTGGCAAAAAGATGATTATTAAGAATTGAGACTTGAAAATGTTGAAACGCAAAAAGTATGAAATTTTGAAGAACGACCAGATAGGTTTGCAAAGGAGTTCGTTTGTCTAAAATGGTTGAGGTACCAAACATAATTGAAAACGTATAGGTGCGTATATGGGTACAATGAGTTTAAACGAGTTTGAATAACTACATTTGGAGGTGTTTCAAAAATGTATCGTATTTACGAAGGAGGTCTTTGTATTAAAACGGTTTGTATTCAATGAAAGTGAGTTAGTCTGCGTAGAAAGTTTTAAGGATAGTATAAAATCACACATTTGTATATATTGTTTATTGAGAGGAGCGAGAAGGTTTGTGTGACAACCCTCATAATTCCTTTTATCCGTACAATTTATTAATGATAATTAAAGTGCTTCACGACTGTATGGAATTACTTAACTGCTCTCTGATTACTGTGTTATACTTACATGTGTTTGTTAACATACTAGTAGTATACAGAAAAGTTACTAAATAGTCATGTGTGTTTTCCTAAGTGTTGAGAATTAAAAGTGTTACAAAAATATATACATAGGACACGTTACGGATTAATTAAGCACTTTAACGGAACAACACCGAACCGAACAACCGGACTTTACCTGGAACATAAAAATATTGCCAAAAACATTGTTTTTACTTTTCTGAGCTAGTTAGGGTCCACGAACACCTTAACACCCTTATATTAATAAACACACTAATAACCTAACCAAACCCATTACAATTCAACTAACTAGTAACCAAGTTTCATCACCACCCAACCCCTACCCCCCCCCCCCCATGTTGACGGTCACAAGGGGTGACCCACCCCTTATCTTTCCTTGATTATTTTATTCACTAATGTTGGTTATCTAGAGAACACATTGCATGGAGGATAATAGTAAAGTTGGTTTATAAATATGTTCAAGAGTTAGCCCATCTCTTTCATCAAACCCACAACAACAACTTGCTTTCCTCTTCCCTCCTACACCCTCACGGCCGCCAACATCAACCACCATCCAACCTCCATACAACCATTTCTCATACATACATAGAAGTAAGGAGTCCTACAAACAAGCTCGGTGCTTTCGGAAGTGCAAGAACCGCTCTAGACTTCTTTTATCCACCACATTTACACCTTGTTTCTTCCCTAGCCTTGTGCTAGTAGTAAGTGCTTCTAATCATCATCTTGTTCTTGTATTTGGTGGTTAATAGATTATTTAATGGTGAAAATTTAAGAAACTCTAAAGAACATGAATAAGTCTTGAACATAAAGTGATAAAGGGTGGATAAAGAGAAGATACATGGGTAAATCATGTAGATCTTGTGTTGTTGTGATCCTTGATTGATTTCCTGATGATTTGCTTGTTAATATTGATGTTTGATGTTGTTGTGATAACTAAACATGTTAACGGAATCAATCGAACACAAGTTAGAAATTTAAAAGCTGAAACAGTAGGCTTTTTAGTGATTACAGCCAACTTCACTTGGCTGTAACAGGACTGTAACTTAACGAAAAATGTATTTTCTGAAGTCTAGATTTATGTATTATGAAATACGGTTCTAATGGCACTGGAATCACAATTTTTGGACTCCGTTTACTATTTTTAAAGTGTGGTTTTGTAACAGCCGCTAGAGCTGCATTTTTGCAGCTGAAAATATGGGTTCTGTTTTCTGCCATAACTTAAATTCTGTGTAGAGTTAGATCACGCAATTTGTACTGTAGATGACCACCGATGTATTTGTAATTCTCTCACTGGAATTTCGTAAATCGGACTCTCGATGAATTTTAAATAAATTATTCCGTGGACTGCAGTCAGAAAAAGATAAATCTGATTTCAGTCCAGAAAATGAATTTGTATAAAATATTGGTAATGAACTGGACCCCGATATTTTTGCACAATAATATTTGGATCGTTTAAGATATTCTGTAAAAATTTGGGAATTTTTGGAATAAGTTAACTATTTTATTAAAATGTCCGAAAACAGCCCGGTTTTGAATATTAAAGCTGAAATTACATAAGTTGTAATTTGCGTATCTAAATGTCGAGTATGTTGTCTGTGAATGATATAACATGTTATATGTGTTATGTGCAATGTCATATGTTTGCTTATGAATGTGAATAGATGGGAAGTTTATATGGGAATAAACCGTTAAAGTGATGCATGTTATGTGATAGATACGTGTAGGAACTTTGTGCTCTATTTGAAAATCACTAAATGACTAACTGGTAATCATATTAGGACGTGATTGACCGACCTTGACTGTTAGCTATATTTGAGAATCTAACCGAGCAAACCAAGGTGAGTTCACACACTTTCTATGGCATGGGATTCCCGGTGGGTTGGGAATGGGTTAAAGAATTAAAACGGAATCTACATATCTTACTTAGGTAGGATATGTACGGCCATCCTCCTTGGGTAGGATGCCAATATTAATCCTGTGTATTCTCTTTGGGAGAACTACGTACGTTCATCCTCCTTGGGTAGGACAACAACCTTAAAACTTACTAGACAAAACTCTATCATAAGACCCTCATTTTATATCGACTTAATCGCCGAGGCCGATGGCGAGCAGGTCATTAGTTAATGGCGCTATTAGGTTTAACAAACCTCACACCGTGTCGTTCAAACGGGCGTGTACTAATGGACTAAGGCAAAGGGTCAATGCTGATAGACATTGACTTAGGGCACAACTTACTTTCGTTAGTAGTCGATATCTTACCGTCTAGTAGTTCACATGGGGAAGCCCCCACTAATTACGAATATGGTCTGGGTAATGAGAAGGAACTGGTTAAACATACTTTCAACTACGGGGTAACCCCCACGGCAAATATGCCAACGAAAGTCAAACCACGTTTTTCAGAAACAACTTAAAACTAAACAACCAAACGTGAACTCACTCAACGTTGTTGTTGACTCGTTGTTACATGCCTTACAGGTCGCTAGATGCTTTTGGAGCTTGCACGAGGAGAAGGTTGTTGTGGAATATGATTTGTTATGTCCCGTGCTAAACCTTTAATCCTTATGAACTTATTAAACTGCGTTTTGGACTTTAAACTTATGAAGTATGAACTTATGTTTTGAACTTACGTTTTATGCTTCCGCTATTAACCTAAAGTTGGTTTACTTCCTTTTGGTCACCAATCGTATTGTGTTTGGTTTTATTTACTTAATTGAGTTGTTCAATATGATTGGTGGCTCGATCCTGGTCACGTCACGCCTCCAAGCGGTGGTACTCCGCATGGTGGATTTTGGGGGTGTGACAGATTGGTATCAGAGCCATTGGTTATAGCGAACTTGGTTTTAAAAAGGGAAAAGCTTTTTGATAAAACCAGACTATAACCTGTACAGTGCTCAACGATCCACAACGACGCTTCGCTCCACGTGCAAGACTCGACACAATAGGTGGTATGATTTATGTTGTAGTATCGGTTAGATAGTTCACACTGTGCATTAATTAACGTGATAATTGCAATTTGAACCTTGTGTGCTTACTCTCTACTATCGTCCCACACTTACGCACTTTCGCGGCACTTTTCTCACTTACGTTGCTTCATTGTGAAGATCATGAACAGACGCGGAGGACGTATCAACCTAACTCAAGCCCAGTTGACGGCTTTGATCAATGAACGAGTTGCTGAGGCACTCGCAGCTAACCCTGTAGGAGGAATAACCTGCCATATTAACCCATCTTAGGACGTTTAGATCCTACCTTCGCAAACCAACCCTGGTGCTTAACCTTATCTTTTATTCTCACGCAACAGGTCAACATGCTCAGCCTCCTGTGTGCACGTTCAAAACCTTCATGGATTGCCGACCCAGTACTTTCAGCGGCACGGAAGGAGCTGTAGGCCTCCTACACTGGTTCGAGAAGCTTGAGTCTGTTTTCGAGATGTGTGAATGCCCTGAAGATCGTAGGGTGAAATATGCTACCGGAACACTTGAAGGTGCTGCGTTAACCTGGTGGAAGGCACGGGTTCAACTACTAGGACTGGCAGTTGCTAATGCCACCCCCAGGAATGGTTTCAAAGAACTGATCAAAGAGGAGTACTGTAGTCGGGATGACATCCACAAGCTAGAGGTGGAATTTTTCAATCTGAAGATGACGGGGTCTGAGATTGAGGCGTATACTAAGAGGTCAAACGAGCTAGCCATCTTGTGTCCAACTATGGTGGACCCTCCCATCAAACGTATTGAGCTGTACCTCAAGGGCCTTGTACCAGAGATTCAAAGTCATGTGACTTCAGCTAACCTGGGTACCATTCAGCAAATCATCAAGTTGGCTCATCGTCTCACCGACCAGGCGGTGGAGCAAAACAGGCTACCCAAACGTATCAGTGCCACAGCTACTCCCGATGCTCCTAGCGACAACAAGCGAAAATGGGATGGGAACTCCGGAAAGGGTCCTACTTCAGTTCAGTCTCAGCAGCGAAAGACTGATGACTACCAGAGTCCTGGTCAGCAATCTTCCAATAACCAAGGACAGGGTGGATACCGAGGGAACCACCCCAAGTGCAACCGGAGCAAAAAGCATCACAACGGGCAGTGCAACAAAGGTCATTTTCAGAGATGTCACAAGCTGGGTCATGAAGCTAAGGATTGCAGGAGCTCGCGTCCTGCGAATCAGAATCGCCAACAACAACAACAAGCTCCACAGAATCACCAGCAGCAGCAACAGCAGGGCAATAAAGCATGCTTTCAGTGTGGCGCTGAAGGCCACTTTAAGAAGAACTGCCCCCAACTGAACCAGAATCAGAACAACAACAACCAAGGAAACGGGAACCACAATGGGAACAACAATGGAGGCAACAATGGAGGCAATAGCGGGGGTAACAATAATGGCAACGGTGCCAGAGGACGTGTTTTCGTGCTAGGTCAAGGTGATGCAAGGAACGATCCCAACGTTGTGATGGGTAAGTTTCTTCTGGATGATTTCTTTGTTACTGTTTTATTCGATTCGGGTGCCGATACTAGTTATGTATCCTTAAAAGTTAGCCAAATGCTTAAGCGCACTCCAACACTCCTGAGCACCAAACACATGGTAGAACTAGCTAACGGTAAAAGTCTTGAAGCCACACACGTAGTTAAAGGTTGTAACCTCGTCTTAGCTGGTCAGACCTTCTCTATCGACCTTATTCCTATCGTTCTGGGTAGTTTCGACGTTGTTATTGGGATGGATTGGTTATCTCAACATCAAGCGGAAATTCTTTGCAATGAGAAGATTGTCCGCTTCCCTCGTTCTGGTAAAGAACCCCTTATGATTCATGGCGACAAGAGTGGTGCCGTTGTGGGCAACATCTCTTTCCTTAAGGCCCAGAAGTGCCTGCGAAAGGGCCACGCTGTCATTCTAGCACTTGTTACTAACACATCAATGGAAGAGAAGATAATCGAAGACATTCCCATTGTGCGCGATTTTCCTGAGGTATTTCCTGAGGAATTACCTGGTCTTCCGCCTCATCGACAAGTCGAGTTTCAAATCGAGCTAGCTCCTGGAGCAGCACCAATAGCTCGTGCACCATATCGTCTAGCTCCATCAGAACTTGAAGAACTGTCCACGCAACTACAAGAACTCTTGGAAAAGGGTTTCATACGTCTTAGCTCTTCGCCATGGGGAGCTCCAGTACTATTCGTGAAGAAGAAAAACGGTACCTTCAGAATGTGTATTGACTACCGCGAACTCAACAAGGTGACCGTGAAGAATCGTTATCCTCTTCCACGTATTGACGACTTGTTCGACCAGTTGCAAGGGTCGAGCTATTACTCTAAGATTGATTTGAGATCGGGATACCATTAGCTGAGAGTCCGAGAGGAGGACGTCTCCAAAACAGCATTCAGAACTCGTTACGGCCATTACGAGTTTCTGGTCATGCCTTTCGGGTTGACGAATGCACCAGCGGTCTTCATGGATCTCATGAACCGAGTGTGCAAGCCTTACCTGGATAAGTTTGTCATAGTATTCATCGATGATATCCTGATCTATTCTAAGAGACAAGAGGAACACGAGCAGCATCTACGACTTATGCTGGAACTTCTTCGAAAAGAGCAGCTATATGCCAAATTTTCGAAATGCGACTTTTGGCTTCGTGAAGTACATTTCCTAGGCCACGTGGTGAACAGGGATGGGATTCATGTTGATCCATCCAAGGTTGACTCGATCAAGAACTGGCCTACACCCAGTACACCAACAGAAATCCGCCAATTCTTGGGTTTGGCGGGCTACTACAGAAGATTTATCAAGGACTTCTCAAAGATTGCGCAACCTCTCACTTCACTGACTCAGAAGGGTATCGTTGGGGTGATGCACTGGAGTCCGCATTTCAGCACTTAAAAGACAGACTTTGTAGCGCGCCTATCCTCTCATTGCCTGAAGGCACATATGATTTTGTGGTTTATTGCGACGCTTCCATCCAAGGACTTGGTTGCGTGTTGATGCAACGTGACAAGTCATTGCCTATGCATCACGCCAACTCAAAGTTCACGAAAGAAATTACACTACTCACGATCTGGAGCTGGGAGCAGTTGTTTTCGCGCTTAAGATATGGAGACATTACCTGTACGGTACCAAGTGCACCATTTACACCGATCACAGGAGTCTCGAGCATATCTTTAAGCAAAAGGAATTAAACATGCGACAACGCCAATGGGTCGAGCTCTTGATCGATTATGAATGCGCTATCAAGTACCATCCGGGTAAGGCCAATGTTGTGGCCGACGCCCTCAGTCGAAAAGATAGTATACCTAAGCATGTACGTGCTTTACAGCTTACCATCCAATCTAACCTTCCCGCTCAGATTCGCGATGCTCAGGTTGAAGCATTGAAAGCAGAGAACATCAGGGTTGAGTCCTTACGAGGATCGAGACAACGGCTAGAATAAAAGGAAAACGGCGCCTACTATGTAAACGGACGCATCTGGGTTCCACTGTATGGAGACCTACGCGAGCTTGTGATGGATGAAGCACATAAGTCTCGTTATTCGGTACATCCTGGTTCGGATAAAATGTACCACGACCTCAAGACTACGTATTGGTGGCCTGGCTTGAAAGCCCACATAGCAACCTACGTCAGTAAGTGCTTGACTTGTGCGAGAGTCAAGACTGAATATCAGAAGCCATCAGGCCTACTCCAACAACCAGAGATACCTAAATGGAAATGGGAGCAAATTTCCATGGATTTCGTTACTGGCCTGCCTAGATCTCAACGCGGAAACGATACCATTTGGGTGATCGTAGATCGACTGACCAAGTCTGCACATTTTCTGGCTATCAAAGAAACGGATAAGTTTTCTACTCTTGTAGACATTTACCTAAAGGAAGTAGTATCAAGGCACGGAGTGCCAACCTCCATCATTTCTGATCATGACGCGTGTTTTACTTCTGAACTGTGGCAAGACATGCATAAATCTTTTGGCTCACGTTTAGATATGAGCACCGCTTATCACCCACAGACGGATGGGCAATCTGAACGCACCATCCAAACCCTTGAAGACATGCTTAAGGCATGTGTAATCGATTTTGGTAATGGCTGGGAAAAGCACCTCCCGCTAGTGGAGTTTTCGTATAACAACAGCTACCACACCAGCATCCAGGCCGCTCCGTTCGAGGCATTGTACGGACGGAAGTGCCGATCGCTTCTTTGTTGGGCAGAAGTTGGTGACAGCCAAATCACAGGCCCAGAACTCGTGGTAGACACGACTGAGAGGATTGCTCAGATACGACAGCGAATGGCGGCAGCTCGTGACCGTCAGAAAAGCTATGCTGATAAGGGAAGAAAACCACTTGAGTTCCAGGTTGGGGATCGAGTGCTACTCAAAGTCTCACCTTGGAAAGGTGTAGTCCGTTTTGGCAAACGAGGCAAGCTCAATCCGCGTTATGTCGGACCGTTCGGAATCACCGAGAAAATTGGCAAAGTCGCCTACAGGTTGAATCTACCTGAAGATCCCAGCGGAGTTCACAATGTTTTCCATGTGTCGAATCTGAAGAAGTGTCTGTCAGACGAGACCCTCATAGTTCCCTTAAATGAGCTCACTATCGACGACCAGCTGCGATTCGTCGAGGAACCAGTAGAGATTACTGATCGAGATGTTAAAATTCTCAAGCGTAGCAGGATACCTCTCGTCCGAGTTCGTTGGAATGCCCGTCGTGGCCCAGAGTATACCTGGGAACGAGAAGACCAAATGAAACTCAAGTATCCCCAGCTGTTTAAGAAAAGTGCAACCACCACTGAGGCTAAAGCTACTACAGAATTTCGGGACGAAAATCCAAATCAACGGGGGGATGATGTGACACCCCAGGAAAACCAGGAAACCAACGCAACTTAACTAGCTTCCTCAGTAACCACGCACTAAATTTCGGGATGAAATTCTCTTAACAGGGGGAGAATGTGACAACCCTCATAATTCCTTGTATCCGTACAATTTATTAATGATAATTAAAGTGCTTCACGACTGTGTGGAATTACTTAACTGCTCTCTAATTACTGTGTTATACTTACATGTGTTTGTTAACATACTAGTAGTATACAGAAAAGTTACTAAATAGTCCTGTGTGTTTTCCTAAGTGTTGAGAATTAAAAGTGTTACAAAAATATATACATAGGACACGTTACGGATTAATTAAGCACTTTAACGGAACAACACCGAACCGAACAACCGGACTTTACCTGGAACATAAAAATATTGCCAAAAACATTGTTTTTACTTTTCTGAGCTAGTTAGGGTCCCCGAACACCCTAACACCCTTATATTAATAAACACACTAATAACCTAACCAAACCCATTACAATTCAACTAACTAGTAACCAAGTTTCATCACCACCCAACCCCTAACGCCCCCCCCCCCCATGTTGACGGTCACAAGGGGTGACCCACCCCTTGTCTTTCCTTGATTATTTTATTCACTAATGTTGGTTATCTAGAGAACACATTGCATGGAGGATAATAGTATAGTTGGTTTATAAATATGTTCAAGAGTTAGCCCATTTCTTTCATCAAACCCACAACAACAACTTGCTTTCCTCTTCTCTCCTACACCCTCACGGCCGCCAACATCAACCACCATCCAACCTCCATACAACCATTTCTCATACATACATAGAAGTAAGGAGTCCTACAAACAAGCTCGGTGCTTTCGGAAGTGCAAGAACCGCTCTAGATTTCTTTTATCCACCACATTTACACCTTGTTTCTTCCCTAGCCTTGTGCTAGTAGTTAGTGCTTCTAATCATCATCTTGTTCTTGTATTTGGTGGTTAATAGATGATTTAATGGTGAAAAATTAAGAAACTCTAAAGAACATGAATAAGTCTTGAACATAAAGTGATAAAGGGTGGATAAAGAGAAGATACATGGGTAAATCATGTAGATCTTGTGTTGTTGTGATCCTTGATTGATTTCCTGATGATTTGCTTGTTAATATTGATGTTTGATGTTGTTGTGATCACTAAACATGTTAACGGAATCAATCGAACACAAGTTAGAAAGTTAAAAGCTGAAACAGTAGGCTGTTTAGTGATTACAGCCAACTTCAGTTGGCTGTAACAGGACTGTAACTTAACGAAAAATGTATTTTCTGAAGTCTAGATTTATGTATTATTAAATACGGTTCTAATGGAACTGGAATCATAATTTTTGGACTCCGTTTACTATTTTTAAAGTGTCGTTTCGTAACAGCAGCTAGAGCTGCATTTTTGCTGCTGAAAATTTGCGTTCTGTTTTCTGCCATAACTTGAATTCTGTGTAGAGTTAGATCACGCAATTTGTACTGTAGATGACCACCGATGTATTTGTAATTCTCTCACTGGAATTTCGTAAATCGGACTCTCGATGAATTTTAAATAAATTATTCCATGGACTGCAGTCAGAAAAAGATAAATCTGATTTCAGTCCGGAAAATGAATTTTTATAAAATATTGGTAATGAACTGGACCCCGATATCTTTACACAATAATATTTAGATCGTTTAAGACATTCTGTAAAAATTTGGGAATTTTTGGAATAAGTTAACTATTTTATTAAAATGTCCGAAAACAGCCCTGTTTTGAATATTAAAGCTGAAATGACATAAGTTGTAATTTGCGTATCTAAATGTCGAGTATGTTGTCTGTGAATGATATAACATGTTATATGTGTTATGTGCAATGTCATATGTTTGCTTATGAATGTGAATAGATGGGAAGTTTATATGGGAATAAACCGTTAAAGTGATGCATGTTATGTGATAGATACGTGTAGGAACTTTGTGCTCTATTTGAAAATCACTAAATGACTAACTGGTAATCATATTAGGACGTGATTGACCGACCTTGACTGTTAGCTATATTTGAGAATCTAACCGAGCAAACTGAGGTGAGTTCACACACTTTCTAAGGCATGGGATTCCCGGTGGGTTGGGAATGGGTTAAAGAATTAAAACGGAATCTACATATCTTACTTAGGTAGGATATGTACGGCCATCCTCCTTGGGTAGGACAACAACCTTAAAACTTACTAGACAAAATTCTATCATAAGTCCCTCATTTTATATCGACTTAATCGCCGAGGCCGATGGCGAGCGGGTCATTAGTTAATAGCGCTATTAGGTTTAACAAACCTCACACCGTGTCATTCAAACGGTCTTGTACTAATGGACTAAGGCAAAGGGTCAATGCTGATAGACATTGACTTAGGGCACAACTTACTTTCGTTAGTAGTCGATATCATACCGTCTAGTAGTTCACATGGGGAAGCCCCCACTAATTACGGATATGGTCTGGGTAATGAGAAGGAACTGGTTAAACATACTTTCAACTACGGGGTAACCCCCACGGCAAATATGCCAACGAAAGTCAAACCACGTTTTTCAGAAATAACTTAAAACTAAACAACCAAACGTTCACTCACTCAACTTTGTTTTTGACTCGTTGTTACATGCGTTACAGGTCGCTAGATGCTTTTGGAGCTTGCACGAGGAGAAGGTTGTTGTGGAATATGATTTGTTATGTCCCGTGCTAAACCTTTAATCCTTATGAACTTATTAAACTGCGTTTTGGACTTTAAACTTATGAACTATGAACTTATGTTTTGAACTTACGTTTTATGCTTCCGCTGTTAACCTAAAGTTGGTTTACTTCCTTTTGGTCACCAATCGTATTGTGGTTGGTTTTATTTACTTAATTGAGTTGTTCAATATGATTGGTGGCTCGATCCTTGTCACGTCACGCCTCCAAGCGGTGGTACTCCGCATGGTGGATTTTGGGGGTGTGACAGTTTGGTACTTTAAATAAAGTGATAACGGCCAACTGAATATGTTTACACAAAAGTAAAGAATAGGAAGATGGTTTTAAAGGTAAGGCGATAAGTTAGTATTCGAACCTTTAAACAGGCTTGAGGTTCGTATAGAAGAAAAGAATAATGGAGAATAATGAGAGTATGGAAGTGAACGAGTGACTCTTAATGAGTGCAAGTATAAGGATGGCATAAGTATTGGATAGACGAAAGTAGCGTGCTAACAATGAAGTCGCGTTGTGGATAATCGGATAAAATGCGTTTGTGAGTTGTTTAAAGTTGAAGTAGGTCCAAAGGTTTCAAAGCACTGAATTACATATGGCACGTTCTACGAAAGTTTAGTAATATGGTGGAAACACTTTTATATAGGGTGTACCAGTTGCGTATCCACCATGTTTCGACCATGTTACATCCATTTCGTTATTCGGTGCAATGTTACATTCTGTGTTTTACCATATGCAGTAGTACACTCTATGGTTCTCATACGCCTATCATCATAATCCCGTGTGCACCCGTGATTATATTGATCGTCGCATGATCCGCATAGCTTGTACTAGTTGCGTATGAATTAAGGTATACATATATTTTGAAATTAAGTTCGCATGTGCATAGAAATGTAGCATATAAGCATGTTTACGCTCCAATGGTATAAGACCAACGTAAACGAACCCCTCGGGTTTCGCTTGCGTATAGGTGCGAAAGTATAAATTTTGGGTATGAAGAAAGCATGAGCATAGTATAAGTTTAAATATGAATACGCATGTGAGCATAAATGCATGACAAGAGTATGAGCACAAGTATAACGTGTATGAAAAGCAAGTATAAATGTGAGTTCAAATTTAAGCATGAACGAATGAATGTGAGTATAATCATAAATCGTATAAATGAGAGTATACATAAGTATGAGTATAACAGAAATTGTATAAGCGGGAGTATAAATGCGAGTACGAGTATAACATAAAACGCATAAGTGAGGGTATGAACACGGGTACGAGTGTGAATACGAGTATACATATGAACACACAACGTGTAAGTATGAATACAAGTATGAGTATGGGTATGAACATAAGATGCATGAGCTTGCTTATGAACGTGAATATAAGTGTAAAACATGAATGTTCGAGTATGAGTATGAATACAAGTGTAAGAATAATCGTATAAGTATGAACAAAGTGTATTAACGTGAAGATAAGTGTAAGTATAATTGAATAAATATGAGTAAAACATGATTGTGAATATTAGTGTAACCATAACTGTATAAGTGTAGGTGTAAGTGAAATGTATGAGATAAATGTGAATATGGCTATAGGTGTAAAACATGTTTAAGTATGAAAAATGTACGAGTGGAAGTATGAATGTGAACATTAGTATAAATGCAAACGTGGGGAAATAAATATACGTGCCAATGTATAGTGCATGAAGGTGTATATGGGTATGAATATAGATATAAACGAAATTGTATACGTGTGGTTATAAGCGTAAATGTATGAATTTTGAATTATAAACATAAATGTGTAAGTATGGATATAAGTGTAGACATAAAATGTAATAATATGAGTGTAGAAGTAATGATTTTGTTTGTAACATCAATCGAAATTTACAAATTAAAGCACGTAAAAGATTAAGAAGGTTTGAGTAAGAAAGAGAAGAAAACGAGTGGTATGCGTGAGATTGTTGTGAGATATTGACTAAAACGTGTAAAATAATATGTGCGTCTAGTTGCTTGAACAAAATTTAATCAAAATAGATTAGGTCGTATTGGGAATGTAGAGTCTGGTTTGTGCGAGTGAAGAGGATATAAAACATCCATTGGTTGCGTGAAATGGTACTTCGTAAAGGAATGAAAATGCCACTCTTGTTTTAAAAGGATTTACATAAGTTGAAAATTATTGGTTCTTATGAAGTTTCCCTGCACACATGTTTTAAATTCATTTGACGTATCGAGTAATGTTTGAAAAGGTTCTAGAAGTTTTAAATAACTTTTCATTAACGAAGAAATTCGAAGTTTAGAGGATATTGTGAAAATGTTGATCCTTAGAAAAGAAATTTGGTATATGATCTTAGTGATCGTGAAAAGTGTTCTCAGTAAAATACTTTGTTGATTTTGAAAAGAGTTTTGGCCAACGGTCGAATAATATTTGTAATAGTTTGTATGAAAAGTTGGTTTGATTCTCAATTGAAAAATAATGATCTTTAGTATAATGATGCGAGATAATGTGTTTTAGTGATTACGTGGAATACGAAATTTTGTGGGCAATGGATTTATTGGGCCGGCTAAATTGATAAGTAGCATTTCATGAAATTTTGAAAATCAAGAAATTAGCGTTTACGATAATATTAAGAATTTCGTCGATGTGAGAGAATGTGAAAATAGATTGTAGGATAAGAACTAGTTCTAAATAGACAATGCATGTTGAAATGAATAAGAATTTGACTAATAATCATTTTGGGTATAATCGTGATAGTGTGTACATAATAAAGTCTTGTAAGACCCTAATCATGATTTGACCCAAAACGACGCAGAGGAAAATGAACCGTAAAATTTTTCTTTTAACTACTCTATCATATTTGAATACCGTTTAGGTCAACCCTTTTAACATAAATACATCATTCATCATTTATTTAATGTAACTATGTTAACTAATAATTACAAACAACATGACCACTTTCCCATACAATCCATGATCTTCAACTCGAACCTTGTTCACTTGTCCATCATGAATATCTGACTAACCTGCGGTCACCATATATAACCAACACGTTAATACATGGTAACATCATATATAATTTAATACATCTATATCTATATCTATATCTATATCTATACTACTTTAATAAGCATATAGGAAGGACAATAATGGTCATTTGCCATTGTACAACCATTTTAAACACATTATACAACCTTTAAAGCACAAAAGAACATCATCTGGAATCCCGCTCATCTCATTTGGGCGGCCAAAGTTTTTCATTTAACTTTTGAAATCCCGCTCATCTCATTTGGGCGGCCAAAGCATCATTTTAGTGCCTTTTCATTTGGAGAGAAAGAGAAACTGAGAACCAGAAAGAGAGAGAAAGTGCAGGAGAAAGAAAGAAAGATGGTTCCCGGCTACCTCTGGCGGTGGCATCAGCAACGACCATGCTCTTTTCATTCGATTTGTATTCCAATCCCTATGAATTGAAGATTTGGATTAAACCCTAAACGAAACATGGCAATTTATTTAAAGCCTAGCGATTGATTTCTGTCATTCTAATTAGGTTACCACATCACGAAATCATTATCAGCCTCCTCTCCTCCTAACTGCGTTTGATTCCTTTCAAAACCCTAGCTGTGTTCGATTCCTCTCTGCTATTCATCGACCCAGATCTGGAATTTTAATTCACATCCATCAGTTTTTTGCTTAATTCGCATATACAGGTATTCTTTTTCACCATTAGTTCTATTTTATGCTTTATATTTGGGGTTATGAAACACTACGACATCAATTTTGGTTTCTAGGGTTCGTGGTTGATTATGTTATGCAAATGGATTAGTCTTCGGGTTCGGATTTGGATTACTTATTCAAGCTGTTGGTGATTGGGGATTTAGGATTTGGTAAAAGCTCTCTTATTTTGAGTTTTACTTCTGATAATGCCATTGAAGACCTTTCACCTACAATTGGTAATCTATTTGAATTATTTAACTGTTATAAAACAGGATTTGGTCTAATGAATTGGATAAAATACTTATATTTTTTGAACTGCTAATTAGGGTGTTTGTTTGTCTGTTGTAATCAACCGTATGTAGTTAAAAGGTGCACTTACGGATGATATATTTTCAGATATTATGGAAGCTAGAACCAACATCAGAGGAGATGGGGATTGATATGATCAGGGGATGCTTGACAATGTGTTATTATCAGCTTGGTTTCATCTTTCTCAGCCGACTTGATACATTCAGATTTCAAAAGGTATCAATACATATTTTACAGTAAACCTCAGAACTCTCGTATGCTAATTATTATCATTTTCAGAAAATGACGACAGGTGACGGTGATCGGTCTACAGGTGTGTTTGCTTTCTCCCTCTTTTTCCGGCTTTTGATTCTTAATAATCATTAGTTTATTTGATTACTTTGATTTTTTCTACAGGGTTGAAGCATGGCCCCAACCATCTTCCTACCGATATACATGGATTGAGCCTTGAATCACTTTCAGATACAGTGCTTACTTTCTGTAGAGGTTTTCAAGTGCTAGCGGTGGCTCCTCTTATATATTTCAAACTCAATTATTTTAATTATTTTATTAGTGATCAAAGTTGCCTCTTTTAGTTAAAGTATAATAATAAAAAAAGAGATTAACTTATGTATGATCCTCATGTGTTTTTGTTGTTTAAGTATTCAGATTCTTGGTTGTTGAATTAGTCTTGAAGAATCAGGGTTTCAATTGGTAAACTTAAATTAAAGACGCTATTAGTATAATTATTAATATTATTATTCGTGAAACATTAGTATGTATGTATTAAGACCCGCTCATACCAACTAACACTATTTATGGTTTGGCGGTTAAAGTTAGTTAGTGTTAGTTGGTTACGTAGTTACCGTTAGAAACAGTTGAGCATATCTACTATAAAAGGATATGCAGGGCTATATATAGTTTGCAAATCAATCCTTTGTGATATATATCCTTAGTGTTGATTCACTCTCACCGACCCATATCGTTTGCATCTTTCAATTCAATCCTTTGTTCTTGCTTTCGATCTGCAAATCAATAACAACATTCTCTGTTTAGGGTACTGAGTTTTTGTTAGATTTGTTTTTTGATGACTGAAAACATTATTAGGGTATCTTCATTCTTGTGGATTGTGGTATTGCTTTTGATGTGTGCTTTTGTTTTAATTCAAGTGCTGGACTTTGTGTGCTTGCTTCACTTCACTCTATTGATGGAATGGTTGCAGAACAACAGGCTCGATGACAAAGGCCGACGTCTTCGTTTTGTCGAATACAGGTGAAAAATAGTTGTTGATTTAAGGCAGTGCTCTCAGCAAGTGCTACAAAATGTAAGTCGTCACCAGTGCTCTCAGCAAGCGCTACCAAATATAAGTCGGTTTGTTTTTACAAATACTATAATAATGATATTGCTTTGAATGATTGATAATCTAATTTAACAGCTTCTATGCACTTGAGTGTTTAAATAACGAGAGGAGTGATAGAATAAGAAAATATTTGGTTGAGGATTGATAAAATAACATAAACAAGTATTTGAATTTTCTAATAAAATTGATCTAGCTGGCTGTATGCATAAAAAATACACCCCACATGACATTTAACTTATTTATCTATTCTTTAAGAGAATTTCATTGGATATCAGCATACTTAAGTTGGCGGTCTGTTTTGTTAATCATACATGTTTTATATAGTGTTAGCCAGTCTAAAATATCGAAAAAAACGTCCTAAACCTTGATCCTTGCAGGTTAGTTGGAGTGGCTTTGGAAAAGATGGAAGTTTATACAACCGGTTAAACCGTCCGGTACACCCGGTTGAACTGTTCGATACACCTGGTTGAAACGTTTCTGAGCCCGGCCCAGTACGGTATGAAGAGATAGAAATTATAGATAAATTAATATCTCTGCCTTATGTAGAGATGACACTGAAACTGATGGAACAATTTGGTGTTTCTGTAGCACATAGTGATAGTTGGGACAAGTTTCATATCTGAGGTGGTCAAAAGTACAAGTAACTATGTTTTTCATGAAAGTCAGATTTTTTATGAAGATTAGTCAATGGATTTATATAGTAATTACATGTTTTCAGTTGACCTGGAAATGCTTATGTGGAAGGTGATGCTTCAAGCTGGTGCCGTTACCGTGGAAGGCTGTGGGACAAGCAGTTTACGGGTATGACCAATGTGCCCAAAAAGAAAGAGATGAACTTTAACTTTTAATGGCAAAAGTTGTGATTTTATAAACTTCGTTTTGATATAAATCCCATTTCTATACAAAAATTAAAAAGTTTGCCATGTATGTACACTTAAGTTAAATGCTTTTGTAAAGCTAAAAAACATTCATTTCAAATCTGAAGTTGCAATTTACCATGTTGACCTCATGGTTGCAGCAAAGGGTTACAAGGACGTCATCATCATGGCGATTTTCTATGACTGAATGCGACCACTCAAGCTGTTAATGAGTGAATGTGCCTCCGGCCGGACACCCTAATCTGACAAATAACTTCGACGATTGTCAATAGAAAATGGCATTTATCTTCTACAAGCAAGCACCAGATTCATAGGCTCTCCAAAAAATGGCCATTATGACAAGAACTGCTATTTCTTTCTCTTACTCTCTTCTATGCTTATTCTTTTATTTATTATACTTTGACATATAGAAACACATTTTGGTACCTGATACAGCAGATCCTCTTGGTCATTGGCACGAATGGCAGCTCAGTTTCACAACAGCTTGACATACTCCAAGGTATTATATTAATGAATTTGGCGAAATATTGTGACTAGGCTATAACTTAGGGGTGTCCGGTGCCCAGTTCGGACAGTTTTGATGAACATTCTTGGTCGGGCTGCTAACTATGGTTTTAAAAAAGGCAAACAAAGCTGGCCGGGTTGCCGGATTGAAGTTTTGGTGGTTTGGCAGTTCTGAACCAATTTTTTTATTTAATTTTATACATAATTGAAGTCCTGGCTAATCGGATAAGTGTTAACCATTACTCTATGATTGATTACTTTGACTTTAATATTAATATGTTTGACCTCAGGATCCCCGAGACGATTGGAGTGGCTATCCCGATGAAAGCAACTTTCTTCATAACGTATATAATGGTTGACGGTTGGAGTGGCACTGCTGGAGAGATTTTGAGGTTAAAACCGTTGATAATTTATCACTTGAAGAACTTTTTCTTGGTTAAAACCGAAAAGGACAGAGAAGAAGCCATGGATCCTGGAAGCATCGGTTTTAACACGGGGGAACCTCAAGTACAGTTTTATTTTCTAATTGGGCTTATTTATGCTGTGGTGACCCCGCTTTTAATGAACCCCGTTTATTCTGGTTTTTTTCGCCCTTGCATATTTGTTTATCGTCATCAGGTAAAGTCTCAAATGGAACTATTCATGAAGTGTTTATCGTCATCAGGTAAAGTCTCAAATGGAACTATTCATGAAGTTATAATTAGTAAAGTAAGAACATGTTTTAGTGAGTTTTGTTGAATGCAGATTAAAAACGTGTATAACCAAAAATACGAAAGCAGTGCAGCACTTTGGCCCGATGTTCATGGACGTATAAACGTGTATAACCAAGAATTGAATTGCGGTTTTTGTGTTTGTTGCTAATTAATAGGTGGAGAGTGCCCTTGTGAGGAACATTTACACTGCATCAGCAACTGCTTCTGGTAATGAATCTTAGTCTGAATCTCAAGGCAATTACGCATATTCCGTAGAGGATGGTGGTCGCGTAGTTCTAAAAGTCGATGAATGTTTTGCACCCCTTATTAAGATAGGTGGTATCAGCTCTTCTAAAGTGATACAAGGAGGAGTTTATTACACTCAAAAGGTATTATAACTGTTTGTCTCACCTTTTATTTTCTACAACTCTTATGGCGATAAACTATAACGCTTGCATTTTTTGGTTATCAGGTGCCAGAGATTGTGGAGGTAGACGAGTCCACGGGAAACCTCGTTTATTTACAATCGTAACCGCCTTGGTAACAACATTTTACATGATTTGGACTTTGTACTTGACAATCGAAACCCTGCATGCAGCAGCCTTGTTTATATTTTACATGTTTTGGACTTTCTTTTTCAACTTTGGAGTCTAATTAAGCAAAGGCAAGGAGTTTAGCTGGTTAACCTTCTTTGTTTACTTTAACCTTCTTTTCAATATGTCGATTTCTGTATGCGTGTTTGAATAAATTCTGAAATTCAAGCAAGTATTATCAATATTTTGTGTATTGTTCATCCGGTTTTGTGTTTGATTTCCAACAAGCTAAGGTTACCAGCTAATTGAATTTTGATTATGTTTCTTCTTGTTCTCAATTTACTAAATTTACTTGGCGGGTTGGGTAGCTTTAAGTAAATCCACTAACTGTAACTGTAACCATTTTTCTCATGTGGATTACTACGAACTAATTGAATTTATATTTGCTAAAGCTATCGTATAGCTAATATTTGATTAGTTGATAAACTGTAGTATGATTTCAGCTCTTAGACTGGATGTAGTGGCCAATTTATGAGTCGCCAAAGGTGTCCGCATCATCATCTCAGGCGCTCAGACGGGAAATCCAAATGGATGCGTCCTGCAACTTGTCATCAAGCCTTTAACTGGCGCACTCAAGGACCGTAGGTCTCGCTAAGGCTGGCAAATCGTGTCTTAACAGGTTTAACAGGTTTCTGACAGCGCGCACAACATAAGTTTCAAACATGATTACGACTCGTTTAACTACTTTCTACCTCATGTTTATAAAACAGTTTTATGTTTTATGTACAAAGATGAATAAATGATAGATCATAACATTGTAATTTTAATTATTTTAAAAATTAAAAAAGTCAAAGGGTGTATTTTTCAGTCAAACAGGTCTAATCGTGTCTTAACAGGTACCCAATTGCCAGCCCTAGGTCTCGCCTGTGGCCTAGGCGCAAGGCGCCAAAAAAGCGCGGGCCTGAAACAAAGACGATGACATTAATGTGGTTCATATTGTGGCTTCCATTGATGTTGTCATGACTCAGTTCGTCTACAAAGATCTTTTGCTCGATCGCCACTTTCTTTCTTTGCGGGTACTTTCGTCATTAGATTCCCCATTTACGCCATTTTTGCTGATTTAATTTTCATTTTTCACCATCGTAGTTTAGGAATCAATTTGGTTCGTTGGAATTGCGTGTCTCAAACCTCAAATCGGCATCACCAAAGGTACATTTATTTGTATTTTGATCTGTTTATTTTTAGAATTGTATGTGAAGTTGTTTATTTGAATTTAGAATCTTTATGGCAAACTAATGTTGTTGAATTGTCATTTGACACATTAGCTACAAAATCACTTGTGGTGCCACACAAGTTACATCAACGGGAGACTTTTTGCAGGGCAGGGGAAACCTGTATTGGAACTTCAGTGTGAAGTTGGTGCTTTGGCTTTTAGGTTGTTTCAAACACGAAACATCTGGAGTTTAATTTTTTGTTTAGTAGATAATAACATGAGGTTTACACTTGAATTTTAAATTAAAGATTGAAACACTGTGATAGATATTTAGGTTGTTTCAAATTGTTTTTTTTTTCATGTGGTGGTGATGGTTAGTGCACAAGGTGAACCTGCAAGCATAGTGTTCCAGTTTTCGGTAGATCACCACGAAGGTTCAGCCATGAAGAGATTGAGAAAGCAACCGCTGGATTTTCAACAAGCCGCTTCTTGGCGGAAGGTGGATATGGTAAAGTACATAGAGGCGTTTTGAGCGATGGACAAGTTATTGCGGTCAAAAAACCAAGATGGTTAGTGCACAAGGTGGAAGAAGGTGAAATCGATTGAGTGTTTTAGAATAATTAGTATCATCTTTTATGTATAGAATGATTTCTGGCTATTAAGCCTTGTCAGAACTGAAAAAAATAAAATAAAGAAAAGAAAAAAAAGAATTTATAGAATGGTGTTATTGAACATTCATTTTCATTTTCATGTGGTTTTGATTTCTCTGCATATGTGAATGATCGTTTATTAGTTGATTCTATATTTGATTGTTGTAACTGTAACAGCTAAACCGTTTTTTTCCCTTGGTGTATTGCATAGGAATTTTCAGTATAGAACTACTTGCGACCTCGGTTATTATATAGTATTAATTTACCATTTTATAAAACTGATGCAGTAATGCATCATACATTTTGAAGTCTACATAGTTTATTAAAAATACAAGTGTAACATTTAACAAGATATACACACAATAAGTTTTTCATTTTACATGGTTAGTCATAATTAATAAATTGGCTAAACGTATCTAACAACCTTAAATTTTCTTCATACTCACTTCAAAAATTCCAAAAACATTCAAGGCATAGATAGATCACGCCGAACCTACAGCTAAAAAAATGAACAAAGGTATATCGCCAAAGAATTGATAAACTAACAGAAAAATAAGTGCCAACATATCACGAATAAGAAAACTAACTTAAGTACTATACAATATATCACGAGACGATTGATAAACTAACGCTAAACGAGTATCCTATTGTAAATCGCCACTCCCGCCGCATCGCGCGGGTAAATGGCTAGTATACTTAAAAGGCTATATCACATTCTAACTACGTAAGGTATTCCATTGAAACATCCTCTCAATTTTATTTACTCGAGTCCGACATCAATTCCTCGAGAGTCCGGCATTCCCATACCTGCACTCCACTTATTTCATTCTCAATAGTAACATGGTTAGAAGTACGTGATCTCAAACATATTGAAAACCCACATTTTCACATATACGTATACCAGTGATCTACAATCATTAGATTACAACACGTGTATACACTTTCATATATATAAGTACATTCATACGTATCCCATTCATATGTACGTACATACAAGTTCACACTACTTACACACGCTACTGTTCCATATCTACATACATACATACAAGTCACATTCACTTATTTGTAAGTTGAGTCTTATCTACAATCATATCAACACAAATCAATGCAATTACAAACAAACATAACCGACTAACTTCCAACAAACATGATGAACATTCCATTAACACGATGAACATTCAGCAACATAATGAACATTCCATTAACACGATGATCATTCAGCAACATAATGAACATTCTATTAACACGGTGAACATTCAGCAACATAATGAACATTCCATTAACACGATGAACATTCAGCAACATAATGAACATTCCATTAACACGATGAACATTCAGCAACATAATGAACATTCCATTAACACGATGAACATTCTATTAACACGATGAACATATAGCAACATAATGAACATTCCATTAACACGATGAGACTATCATCTTAATTTACATTAAGAATAGACGAAGTTCATATGAACTTACCTTGGTACTTACCCTTACCCGTAAATTCTTACATGGTTCCCTATATACAACATACCAAACTTCATTTATAAATAAGAAGTGATTCCGGAAATCACTTACCTTAAGTGTCCGTATTCGCATCCGTTTCCTCGCCTCCTTTTGACCCGTTAGCCTTCCATGCTTCCATCCATCTTGATATGATCCCTATATGTCACACCCCCAAAATCCACAAGCGGAGTATCACCGCAGGAGGCGTGACTGACCAGGATCTAGCCACCAATCACATTGAACTCATAGTTATATTTAAATAAAGTTTTCATTTATTAACATTAAATGTTAGAATGTTACAAATAATTCACAATATACAGCGGAAGCATAATTTATTCGTTAAGTGTTTATAAACCACATGTAAAAGCCAGTAGTCTTGTGTTGTGATTCCATGTAGCTCGACCCATGACCACTCCAGCTTCCGAGACAGCAAGTTCCAATGATATGTACCTAAAAGCCTGCAAGGCATGTAACAACGAATCAACAACAAAGTTGAGCGAGTTCACAGTTGGTTGTTTAGTTTTAAAAGTTTCTTTTGAAAACCATAAGTTGTTTCGTAAACCACGAGTTAACCAGTATCTTTGTTTCCCAAACCATGTCCATAATCAGTGGGGGCTTCCCTATGTGAACCACTAGACTGTTACCATATCGACAACTGACGAACAATAGTTGTGCCCTACGTCAATGTCTATCATCATTGACTAAGTGCCCAGATCCATTAGTACACGCCCGTCCGACTGGCACGGTGTGAGGCTTGTCAACCCTAATAGCGCTATCAACTAATGACCCGCTCGCCATTGGCCCGACGATTAAGTCGATATAAAAATGAGGGACTTCATGATAGAGTTTTGTCTAGTAAGTTTAAGGTTGTTGTCCTACCCAAGGAGGATGAACGTACGTATTCTACCCAAGGAGAATACGCAGGATTAATATTGGCATCCTACGCATGGAGGATGGCCGTACATATCCTACCCAAGGAGGATATGTAGGTTCCGTTTTAGTTCGTTAACCCCATTCCCAACCACCGGGAATCCCATGCCTTTTAAAGAGTGTGAACTCACCTCGGTTTGCTCGGTTTGACTAGTTACGTGTTCAAGTTGCTCAAAACAATCCTAACATGGTTTATCAGTAACAATCAGTGTCATATTCATATTAAATCACGTATTTTGTCACATAATACACAGGTTGCACTCACGGATTATGCACATAATTGTCCGCATTATAACAGTTAACCATGACATACATTAATCAAGTTATCACAGTTTATCCCCACAACGGATGTTCGTACCACATACAAGCTTACATAATACACTGTACACATTCGGAATACAAGTTATTTCGCATCACAAGTATTATCTACTAAATAACACTTGACAATTTATTACATCAACCCTTTTAAGGTGCGGCCCAATCAAGGTGTACGGCCCAAATTAATCTCATGCCCAAGGCCTTGTGCGATTCAGCCATATATGCGCCTGTTAGTGCATTACGTCTATTGACTTCGTCTTGTATCATGTAACGTAATAGGATAGGTTAGGATAATCAGTGCACGAGGTTCGAGAGTTGAAATTTAGTGGTTATGCAAGAGGTTCCGCTTATATGGACAATGTTCATAAAAGCGAAACCACAAGCATGTAGTTTCGCTTATATGGACATGTCCATATAAGTGAAACCTCCCCAACTATAAATAGGTGCATTGTTTGTTCATTTGGTAACGGTTCTGAAAATTGTAACGAAGTGCTGCCAAGTTGTTCTCAGGTTGTAATCAGTGTTAAATCAATACAAGAGGCATTATAATTAGTTTGAGCGTCTGTATCTTTGATTCCGCCTTTGATACAGAGAAAAGACTCTTCTGATTGACTTGTTCGGGTCCAACAACGATCCTACAAGTGGTATCAGAGCTCAGGAGGAAGAGTTTAGCTCAATTGCATCAGTTTTCTGTCTTCTACACCTTCTTTTTAAATCTGAACAAGTTTCCAGGGTTAAAATCGGCCAAATTTTTCACAGAGTGTGTATTAGTGAATATTAACAAAGCCTTGAAAGTTTCATATCCAAATTCAGATTAAAAATAGACCAAATTATCTTCGGATGTAGTTTCGCTCCAAAGGACCTCCAAGAGACATAATTTCGCTCCAATGGACAAGAACATGAGTGATTTCGCTTATGTGTCAGTATAGTTTCGCTCATAGGTCACAATCTGGTTTCGCTCTTATAGACATCAAGTGGTTTCGCTCATCCGGTCATTAACTAGTTCCGCTTATATGAACAATTATGTGGTTTCGCTCAAACGGTCCAATGAAATAAAGAAATCATCTGAAGTTGTCGGATCTTTAATTGATGTTATCGACCACTTGTGGTTGCATGTGATTAAAAAAAATTAAAGGCCCAATCATACTTGTTAGATATATCGGCTGCATGTGATTTGATTAGATAAGGCCCAATTTCAGATATTGCATGTGAACAAATAAGTTTTGTCAGAATTTGTGTTTTTAAAATCATTTGATCTCGGTTATTGCATGTGAAGTTCACGGCCCAATCTTATAACGGATTAGTGGATTGTTTGTCCCAATCAGCTGACATTTACAGCAACTTAGGTTTCGCTCTTGTGACAATTCAAGGTTTCGCTTATACAGACATTATAGTTTCGTTTATCAGTCCAAAGCAGTTTCGCTCATAAGTCCAAGATAGTTTCGCTTATTTGTTCATTCTGGTTTCGCTCATGTGAACAAATTCTAAGGGATTTCGCTCATCAAGTCATCAAAGGGTTTCGCTTATTAGTCATCAAGTGTGTTCGGTTTTGTGTCACAAGTGGTTTCGCTTTTGTGTCACAAAGAAACTTGATTTCGCTCAAAGTGTATCTTGTGTGCTATTTCGTTCATAGTGTCATATTTCGATCGATAGTGAACTTTTTCGAGTCAAGATTATTTCACGACAATCGAGTGTCAGTGTATTTCAGATTACTTGATATTGTTTAAACTGATTAAGTTTGTTTGTTTGTTCTCAGGTGTTTGAAGATGTCAAGCAACGGTGAAGAGTTCTACAACACATTCTACAACGCGTTCACTTTCGAATCGTCAGATAGAAGATCTGAGTTGAAAGAATATTCAAGAGAGATTTCGGAGAATTTGAAGTTTGAGAACATATGCGGAAGCCAACAGAAGCCACCAAAGCTAATGAAAGTTGAAGACTATAACTGGTGGAAAAACAGATTTGAGGGTTGGGTAAAAGCTTTTGCTCCTGAAAGCTGGTTAAAACTGACAAATGGATACACTGAACCAGTAAAAGAGGGAGGAGAGTTAATAAATGCAAAAGATTTCTCAGATATAGATATAAAAAATGTTGTGGCTGAATATAAGATGATCACATTAATCAAACAGTCAGTGAGAGAGGATATTATCTCGTTACTTGAACAAGAGAAAACTTCAAAGAGTTTGTGGGAAGCGTTAGGGAGAAAGTGTGTAGGAAGTAATGAAATTGTTAAAAATAAAAAGAAGTTGTTGCGTAAAGAGTTTGATCTTTTCAGTTGTATGAAAAATGAATCTGTTTGTAAAATGATCGAAAGATTTGGGCATCTAAAAATGGAGTTGGCCAGACATGAAATCACATATTCTGAAGAGGAGTTGGTGGATAAATTGTTTGATTCATTGCCAAATGATCAAGAGTGGCAATACTTCGCTCTAATGTAGAAAAATACAATCAAGCCAGAAGATTTAAATGTGGATTTGCTGATTGAAAGGTTTGAAAGCCATGAGTTGGAGATAAAGAGATCTAAAGTCAACAATCCAGCTTATCAGCAGAATGTAGAACTTTATTACAGAGGAAATGTACCACAGGCTGGATCTCCAAAAACAACATTTTCTGCAGAAAGTTCAAGATCAGTAAACAATGAAAGTCTTCATAGTGGATCTTCTTCAACAACTTCTGATCAATCTGCTTCCAAGAATTTGTTTCAGTGTAATATCGCAGTGGATCTGAAGAATGTGCAGAATTTCAGCGAAGAATCGGCGAAACAACAGATGGTTTTCTTGGCATCTGTACTTGAATCGTATGAAAGCCTCGTTGCAGGGAAGATTGGCAATACCAACTTGACGAAAGAAGATTATGACCAATTAGACCCTGAGGAGATGGAATTAATGGATATAAGATAGTGCATGGCCAGTGCGGTTCGTCGGGCACAGCGGTTCATGGAGATCACGGGGAGAAAGTCAATTGGTGGACCATCTACCAATCTGGGATTTGATAAATCTAAGGTGACATGCTTCAAATGCAAACAAAGAGGTCACTTTAAGCGCGAGTGCAGAAAAGCGTATGTTAATGATGATTCTGCAAACCCGTTCAACGAAGATTATTACAAGAAAGCGATTTACCATCAGAACAAATCTGAGCCACCAAGATTGAAACAGCCTGAAGAAAAATCAAGGGCTCTTGCAGTTATATATGATGATGAAGGTTACGACTGGAGTCAAGTATGCCCTGAAGAAGATGCTGTTGGGTATGCATTTGTGGCTGATGCTGATCCTGATAGATGGCGGAAAGCAGATTATGCAAGATGGGAAATCAGAAAATTAAACGAACCATTCAAAGAAGCTCAGAGAGCAAAAAGATGGAATGAAGAGTTGGAATGTTACATGGATCCACGGGGTAATCCAGTTGCTGACCCATCAAAAGTGGATTTCGAAGCTGTAACAAATTTGATTCCAAGGTTATCTGATAAAGCATATCTGCCTGATTTGGAGAAGAAGATAAGAGAGGTTTGTGAAGCAAGTCTACCGAAGGTGGTAGAGATGAAAAAGAGAAAAGAAGAAGAATTGAAGAAGATGATTGAAGAAGTAAAGGCTGTTGCGAAGATTGCTGTTGAAGAAGAACAGAAGAATGAAGAAGCTCAGAAAGAAGAAAAGGAGGAAGATCAGAAAGTTGAGTTAGAAGAATCAGTGCTGAATGAGACTGAGGTTAGAAAATCTTCTGATCTATCGAATGTTGAATTGGTTGATGAAAAAGAAAACAAATGCAGGAATTGCATAGAAATGTGCAAAGCCTGTACTGAAAAAGATGACATTATAAAAACAAAAGACAATGACATAGTTAAACTTGAAAATGGTTTCACAACAAAATGTAAAGATATGATTGAAAAAGAAGAAATTTTGAAACTAAAAGTTGAAAAATTGACACAGAAATGTCAAGGTCTTGAAAAGGATAATGATGTTTATAGACAACTGTGTTCAGCAAAATGTGTCGATTGTGTTGAAAAAGAATCTAAATTTCAAGATTTACAAAAACAGTATGATTCTTTAAAGTGGTCGAGTCAGAGAGTACAAGAAGCTTATGATACTTTGAAGAGCCTAGTCAAAAGTTTTGATCAAAGATTGTCAGAAACTTTAGTTACTAAAGAAATGTATGAAAGGAAGTTTAAAGAAAAGCAAATTGAATTAAACAAATGTGTTGATGAAATTGCTAATCTTAAACAAGTCTTGGCTGAAAAAGAAAAGGTTGTTACAAAACTTCAAAGTTATCATAACTCTTCGTACATTCTTGAACGCATTTTCAACATCACACCAGATGACAAAGATACTGATAATTGCAAAAAGGGTATTGGTTCAGAATTTCATCAGGTACCACCACTATTGAGAAACAATTATACTTTTTATGATGAGGAAAAGGTGGCAAAGGGTTTGAACATAGCTGACCAGTTACCTGAAAGTATCGATGTGACTTACTCCAAATCTGATGATGCTAATGATTCAGAGGTGGTAAGTAAGGTTGTTGAAAGCGTTTTGAAAGATGAGTCTATAAAAGGTAAGTCTGAATCACAGGATGAAGATGAAGGAAATTTTCATGATGGTTATCTGAAAAACACAAAATCCGAGAAAAATTTGGATGATGATTCAAAGGGATTGGTCTATACCATGATTGGATCGGACAAACTATTCTTAGATGTTGTATTCCCGATTCAGAATGTGATTTCTGAAAAGGTCGATAAAGTTTTCAAAATGGTTGAGATTGAGAAGTCGGAAATTTCAAAGTTTGCTGGTAAAGGTCATAAATCTTTTTATAACAAACCTGGTTTTAAGAAGAAAAACATGAAGGCTGGTTTGGGTTATAAAAAGAAACAAAATTGGAAGAAAAATGTTCAGGTTAAAACAAGTTTTGTTCAAGGAAAAAGTTTAGCAGAAGAAGAAAAACTCAAAATTGGACAACAGTCTAATGAGGAGTTTGATGCTATGAAAAAGAAACAACAACAGGCCAAGGGTGTTTCAAAGAAAGTGTGTTTTAAATGTGATCAAATTGGACATGTTGTACGAAAGTGTCCAAATCCAAAGCCTGTTGATGTTGAAAAACAGAAATCTGAGGATGTGAAATCTAGGTCAACCAGATTTGATTCGAAACAAACTTGGAGGTACAATACAAACAAGTTTGCTTCAAATCAAAATTGGAAATCAAACCCGAACAGGTTCGATTCAAGACAGACCTGGAATTCTCACACACCCAGATTGAGAACAACACAAAGTTGGAGAACATATGTTGATATGACAAAACTTCAAGAGTTTTGGAAACCTAAAAATGTTATTCAAAATCAAAAGGTTCAAAAATAGACAAACTTTTACAAAAGAGGTACTCCTGAAGGTCAAATGTGGAGTGCTAAGAAACAAGTGACGTCGGAAAAAGATGAGAAAGTTGAAGTCAATGCTGAAAAAGTTTTAAATGACAAAGAGTTTCCGAAATTAAATGAACATTATTGTGTTGAAATGCCTAAGGACCAACAGACCTGGGCTAAATTGTTCAAATGATTGATAAAGTTTGAATGTGCAGGTGCTCAACGAAGCTGAAGATTGTGAGAATGGTAGTTGGAGCAGCCTGGCACAGGAAGAGGGTGCAGGACCCTGGTTTGGTTGAACAGTGATTTAGTTTGATTGTTTTCTGTATATAAATAAACAATATTTTCAAAACCCTAAAAACTTGAAAATTAAAAACCAAAATATGTTTGTTTTTAATTTTGTTTGAATAAATGTTGATTGAATATGCCGAAACCCTCACGGCTGAACAAACATGATTAATTTCACAAGATTGAAAAACGGTTTTCAAACTGTAAAATATCAATGTGTTGTAAATCATGGGGGTATGTTATATTTTCTGCAAATCAGTGCATGAGAAGCATAAAATGGATGGCGAGACAAAGCTATCAGTATTGGTTGTCATATTTTCTTTAAATGATTTTGCATTTTAGGGGGAGATATATTGTTGTCAGAAACTACAAAAACATTTGAAAATTTGAAAATGACAAAAACATGATAAAACCTATTGGCAAAAAGACAAAAACATTATAAAATGAAAATTGAGTTTTTGCGTAAAAAGAGGAAATGATAGTACATCAGTAGACAGTTACAGTACGCTAAAGAATTGGAAAGTTAAAATGTGTTAAACGATCTCACCGTGGATGTGTCGGTAGATTTTTATACATTTAGTAAACTTTTTCGGGATATAAACATAAATTCAAACTTGCTTATTTCGTGGGGAACACTACTTGGATATATAGGTAACCCCTGAAATCTTGTTTGAAAGATTCCTTTTTCTGATATACTAGGTCTTTATACTCAGTGATATCTGGGGTATTATTCTGGGACTTCTGCTGAATGGAAGTTCTGACCTAGTCCTCGAATAATACTTTCTGAAATGCTTGAAACATAGCATCACCCTCAGCATATATGATAAGACAATAAAATTGCTTAGCAATGCTGTTGTAAAAAAGATCCTCTAAAGGGGACACACCCACAAGTTGAGTCATGATCTCTCTGCTGAACGATGGTTCTGACCTAAGCTCTCATGATTCTTCATAATTTATTAACCCCTTACAGATATCATTTGTGTTATAATTGCCTGTAAGACTGAATATTGGGATCTGGATACAGGAGTATATTCAAGAGGTGGGACACATGAATGGGTTTAAGTTCTTAAAATACCTAATTCGTATCCTGAATCAGTTGAAATTTGTGTGAAAACTTAAGTGGATCAGTATATCGACAATCTAAGTGAATTGTTTAATTCTTAAAGTGAAAGTAAGCTCAACGGTATTTGTAACTTGTTAGAAGCTGATATGATCCTCTGACGCATACTCAAACAAAAATAATGTTTGTAAACAGTTTGTACATATTTCTTTACGGCTTTATGTTTTCAGAAAATACAAAAAGATTTTGATTTATGCTTTATTTTCGACAACCGATGTCTGAGTGTTGAGTTTCAAAATCTAAGTAAGCTGATCGTGTTTCTGAAAATAAAACAAGTTCATTAATTTGAAACTTGAAGTTTTAAAATAAAAAATTCAAAAACAGTTTGTGATATCTCCAAGGTCATTAATTTGGACTTGGATGATTAACTGTGGGGGATTTGGATGCTTATATTGTTATAGAGTTAGTTTCCGATACAATTCGATGAAACTGCCAATTTTATGAGAAGTGATTTTGAGGAAATTGAATTGTTAGATTACAATATTTGGAAGTTTAAAATGTTGTTACTTATAGTTGTATGAGTGATTGCAGGAAAAGTCCAGACTACGATCCCGAGAGCTGAGTCTAAGGGGGAGTCTGAAGACAAGCTGAAAGTTAGGAGGAGCTTGTAGCTGGAAAGCTAGGTGTCGATCCCAAAAAGCACAGAAGCTTGACGAAAGGGGGAGCCTGCTGATGATAAAGCTGTTGATGATAGAACCAGTGATGAGATTCTGGTGTAAGAGTCAAAGTGATAAGCTAATCAAGAGAGTGATGGATGCTTACAATGTTACAATCTGAACGAGAAGGCAGAATGATCAAGACAGAAGAGGTGTCATAACAGAGACTAGACACTGAAGACTTCGTCAATATTCGAGGGGGAGTCTGTTAGTGCATTACGTCTATTGACTTCGTCTTGTATCATGTAACGTAATAGGATAGGTTAGGATAATCAGTGCACGAGGTTCGAGAGTTGAAATTTAGTGGTTATGCAAGAGGTTCCGCTTATATGGACAATGTTCATAAAAGCGAAACCACAAGCATGTAGTTTCGCTTATATGGACATGTCCATATAAGTGAAACCTCCCCAACTATAAATAGGTGCATTGTTTGTTCATTTGGTAACGGTTCTGAAAATTGTAACGAAGTGCTGCCAAGTTGTTCTCAGGTTGTAATCAGTGTTAAATCAATACAAGAGGCATTTTAATTAGTTTGAGCGTCTGTATCTTTGATTCCGCCTTTGATACAGAGAAAAGACTCTTCTGATTGACTCGTTCGGGTCCAACAACGATCCTACAGCGGCCGTGATTTGTGTGGTTTGGCCAGATGATTATTTAGTCAATTGTAACTGTCCAACTTTTATGGATCCCCCCACTAACTCTTTGCTATTTTATTCATTCATTGCATTAAAAGGTAATTTATGTGGTTTGCAAAACTCTAATTATCTACCAACAGTTTCATGATCACGACCATCATTCCAGGCAAATCGATTAATATGATCATTCTATTCATGATCATCATGCTTCTTAAAAATCAATATTCAATCAACTGAATTTACACAAGCATACAAATCATAGGGCCCTAATCACTATCCAATGGTTAACAACATCTTTATTAGAATTATTTTACGTATTCAATTCAAATATAGCGTATCATAACATCTTCCAATTAATTGAATTATCATGCAAGAGTTACCTAAACATAACATATATGTAGGACCATATTATCGATTAACTAACCACATGCTTTCTAACCACATAATAAGTGGATGAATTCAATTTAATATTTACAAAATCATCAAGCCATTAGTGGGTGGTCATCGATCCCACACAACACATACTGACAAAACATAAGTTGCACACATAATAAGCTATTAATAATCACATGCCCACTATAAATTCTCATGCAAACTTGAAAGATAATGGCCGACATCATGAAGTGATTATTATTAAATTGGCTGCACTTTCAAAACATATCACAATATATCGACATCAACCTCCACATGGCCGAAACCCTAGTTCGCATTCTAATTCACCTACTTCTTTCCTATAGTATAGTTATCACATGTCACATGTAGATACTTTATGTTAATCAGGAAACATATTATAACAAGATCAAACGATTAGAATTTTGCATGAATACGAACCACGAACCACAATGCTTGTTCCAATAGAATGAGATTTTGAAGAGGGGAAGGGTGCCCACTGCCGTCACATCAAGAAGGGATATGGTTTTGTTTGTTATCTGCTATCTTGTTACGTATACATAAACATATAACGAAGGGAGGTTGGGCCTAATGTGGTTACTAACCAAACAAGGGTTGGGGCCGAGATTACAAAACAGAAGGCGACCCAGTGACTTTTCTTTCGATCGGACTTGTACAGGCCCAACAACATTGAACGTGTAGTTATCCTAACACAAGCTAACCCATGACACGCACATACACGATTACTCAATCACACTTACACATAATAACCCATATTAATTAATAATTAAGAATAAGCAATCAAGATGTCAAGATGTCCATTGGCGGCCCAACATGTATAAATCACACTAACCGGCCCAAATGCAAAGTGTGTGTGCTAAACAGGTTTACGACCCAAGTATATCAAGTAGATTCACAGTTCAATCAAATTTAATTACCTAACTTAGTTAAGCGCCACATAAAACATTAACGATCACGTAAAGCATTTAACAATTTATAGCATAACACTAATCATACACACATAACATTCAGCGGTGCACGAGATAGACAATTAAACGTTAAGCAACCCTAATTATTTGGGTTGTCACACGATACTTTCATGTCATCGCATTCACATTCTTGTTAGCATACAAGATTGTACATATTAACGGTCATATCAAATTCATGTTTCACATTTGACTTTCATTAGTCAATTCTAACAAGCATAAGGCATATTTCCACAAGTCAATCTTTTCAAACTCATATAATTCATCACGTCATCACATATAACACATATGGATATAACACGCATCATATGACTTTCTATAACATTACAGTTGTGACAAAAGTCTAACATTGCTACTTATGCATAGTTGACTTTCAGAAAGTCAACGATTTATCATATGAACTTTCGACTTAACCACATACATCCATGTCATTATAGTAGACTATACTAATGACACTATATACATTTCATACTCACGATGCAATAAGCATACAACCAAATGATCATCTAAATATATGCACACAACAAACATATTCAATTCCGTACATTCCAGTAACATAATTCTACAACTAACACCATAACCTATGCTTAACAACCCAACATCATTCTAACTTCATCCTGTTCTAATGATCTCACATGCTTCACATTTAGAGTATTTTTACTTATCAATTTTGATTAAGCAATTATTAAAACATGTAGTAAACATCATACCACTCCAACATAGAGTACACTATTCTAATGCATACTTTTACCAAATAACATGGCAAACCAAATCCTACATGAATTCCATCTAAAAATAGATTTCTCATGTTTATTTATCATCAAATACATCATATCCCCATATTATACGATTTCATCCATTACTTGCATACCATTTCATCTATTAATCTCACCTAGGTATTTCATCAAACACTTGGTGTGCATACCACAATTTATGCATAATGTACAAGTGTTTCATGCTTTATTTCTTACTTCATGCTTTCATTCATCAATTAACACAAAAACATCAACAAATTCATATCACATTCAATCTACCTAACAAGAACGCATTACATGCAACATAGCACAACAAGATTTGAACAAGGATTGGACATGGGTGACACACCCATGTCGCCATCTTCACAACTAGAAGTGGGTTTCACCTCCAAACATCAAATTACTCCAAATTGTTCATAATCCAAGACCTATATGGTGTTTTTAACACATACTCATACTCAATTTCATACAATTTCACGATTTCCAACATAACCCACTTCGTGCATAATCACCAATCTAGATTTTAAGACATACCTTATGATCCCTTTGTGAAGGTGATCATTAATCCATGCTCGGTTATGAATTTAAGCTTCATCTAGCCTTTCAATTTGATGATTTTCCATGATTAGGGTTTTGGCTCCTATGGAGCTTTGCTCGTTTCTAGAACACACGAAAATGTGTGTTTGTGTGTGTTAAACTTTCAATAATAAAACTCATGTTTCCATCATAACGGTTTTGGTCCCTCAAGTTTCGTTTTAATTATATAAGGGACTAAAACTCATAATCTTGTTACTTATGTGCATGACACCACTAGGGTAATTTGTTCCTAGTCATTTTGTTTATGGGTTCACTTTTTACTACTAACGGTACTTTACCCATTCCTTTATATTAATCGGGTTCTAATTTACCAAACCCGTTTTTGGGGTGTTACAAGTCTACCCCCCTTAAACGAGGTTTCGTCCCCGAAACCTTTCTCATTTCCATTTGACACTAATTATCTTTCCTTCGTAATTTATACATACCCCTCTATGTTTAACTTTAACAGTTGCATCATAATTATAAGTAACCATCCAATCTCAATTCATATATTATTCATATAATTGACTTCTCTCTAACAAGTCTATACTGTCTATACCATGCTTCCACATAACATTCTCATTTTCTTGACCCGTTAGTAACAGGTCAATATACATACTTATTCAAACTTGTAATAATACTTACATTCATATGATCCGTTTATAACAGATATAATACCTTCATCTCATCCTTTAAGATTACATTCTTCACATTTATTACATAACATTTAATTATTGTTTTGTTATCGCAATGAAGTTACTATTTCATGGTCATGCATACGTGCTTAACACCAAAGTTAACATCATTCTACATTTCCTATAGTTATTTGTACCATACATACCCTTACGTTGCCTTCAACTCACCTCATTCATTCTACATTACTATTCCTCTCATTTCATGCATTACTTAATTTGCATAAGCAAGCGTGTCATGCAAGTTCATTAGACGAGAGTTTAACCAATACCCGAAATTTTCACTCAAAACTTTTAAGATTTAGTTCTTAATGACCTAGTTTTCTTCTTACGTCAACTATTAAAAGTCAAACATTCCATACCATACCATACCATACCATACCATACCATACCTATTCCATCATTCATCTCGTAGGTCATTTTCAATTTACTAATTCATATCTATCCAGCATGAGTTAAAACATTTTACTTACCTCGATTTCATTTCATACTTCAGCAATCCGTAAACCAGATCGATCTGCTCCTTCACGAGTACTAACCGTACCAGGCCAGCTTTCATTCATCCTTGTAATGGGCTTCCACTCGCACACATTCTTTCACCAATTCGATTGGTTTCATCACATTAAGAATTCTACCATTAACATCTACAAAATCGGCTGTTAGCACCTTTCATTCAAACATTCATTGTACTAGGTGATTACTCACCTATAATCCTTTTACATCTTCCTACATACATGCTATAACACATCCCACATTTCATCCCTTACATGCAATTCTTTTTATTCTAGTTACTTATTTCGTCAACCTTTGCAGTTTGACTCTTCGAGGTCAAACTAACATTTCTTACTTATCGTAGATGTATTGAAGTACACGATTGTACTTCTTTCCATTTACACTTACATACAAGGACTTTAATACATCCTTTCAGCGTTTCTTGCAAAACTTACCCTTCCCGTCCATACTTAAGTTATGGTTCGGGTCGTAGCCCGTCATTCATTTTGACTCTCTAGAGTCGAGTATTAACATATTTCATGCTTGCAATTTATCTAAGGTTTATTTCTTACAACAAAAGCTTCTTGCCACATCAACCGTTTTCAATGTTTTATACTTACTTACTTAATGGACCAGACTGCTCTATCCATTCTTTTATTACTTGTTTTATTACTTATCATTTTATTTCGTTTGACTTTCGGAAGTCTAATTTGTAAATTCATTCTTACATATGCGTATCAATTATCCCATTCTGGCACATCCACCACTAGTCGAGTGATAAACTCCTATTAAAAGTATAACTCTATTTTTACATACCTAATGTAAGCGAAATTCATTGATTTTTTTTATTCATACCTCACGACGGTCCTCTCTTTCCAATTAGTGACATTGCGTGCCCATTCATCAAGCTCACCTATGCGTATGAAACTTAACAGATCAAAACATTAGATACCGAGTCCAAATGGCGATCACCATATGACCCATATGACCCATTTATTCTTTCAACCATTCTTGCATACAATTCATGAGCATAATTATATTCATATATATGTATTCAAAACATAACTTGGAAAATATCCGCTTTTAAAGAATATTTACTCGTTTGATCTGTAATTACTTGCAATTTTGAACCTCTCATTCTTGTCATTCATTCTTACTTATTTGATTCGTACATATTTACGAATTTCAAACTTTCCATTCTATCATTCATCCCCTTCTATGTTTCGAATCCGTCTCGCGGATTCTAGCATATCATTCATATCTTTCATTCCTTTCATGTTTCGAATCCGTCTCTCAGATTCTAACATATCATTCATATCTTTCATTCATACTTCTCATGTTTATTTGGTACTTTCAAATCCCTGAAAGTCTTACATTTTCCTTCACCCTCACGTCCACCTACTACCTAATTCTAACGGACATACCTGTAACAATTATCACGGTCTCACGAACGTCATATGTTTCTTGTGTACTGGCCAGGTACACAATCCACATACTAGTTTCGTGTCTTCGTGTAATCGTCACCTTATATCCGAAGAATTAGGTTTCGGCACGTGTAACATTTTCAAAACTTCATTACCATCCTATTATTATATTTCAGTTAAAATTTTCCTTCACTTGATAGATTTTACCATTACATGCACCCACATGTTAACTTTACGTACCTGGGGTCAATTCATCTTATTACATGCCTTGGTGCCGGTCCTAGACCGCATTCACGGATTATCTTCTCCAAGCAATTATGCTTACCTTACACATAACATACTGTTAGTTTTCTTCAAATACATACTAAAGCACATACTTACCTTTGCTTCTACCCTTAGATCTTGATCGAGTCTCGAATTGTATGGGTTCCTTGTCACAAGAGCACACAGGTTTGAGTTCAAGTATTTACCTCCTCATACTTGATTTCCCTCAAACCATGGCTCTAATACCAACTTGTAAGACCCTAATCATGATTTGACCCAAAACGACGCAGCGAAAAATGAACCGTAAAATTTCTTTCTTTTAACTACTCTATCATACTTGAATACCGTTTAGGTCAACCCTTTTAAAATAAATTCATCATTCATCATTTATTTAATGTAACTATGTTAACTAATAATTACAAACAACGTGACCACTTTCCCGTACAATCCATGATCTTCAACTCGAACCTTGTTCACTTGTCCATCATGAATATCTGACTAACCTGCGGTCACCATATATAACCAACACGTTAATACATGGTAACATCATATATAATTTAATACATATACTTAAAAGGCTATATCACATTCTAACTACGTAAGGTATTCCATTGAAACATCCTCTCAATTTTATTTACTCGAGTCCGACATCAATTCCTCGAGAGTCCGGCATTCCCATACCTGCACTCCACTTATTTCATTCTCAATAGTAACATGGTTAGAAGTACGTGACCTCAAACATATTGAAAACCCACATTTTCACATATACGTATACCAGTGATCTACGATCATTAGATTACAACACGTGTAAACACTTTCATATATCTAGGTACATTCATACGTATCCCATTCAAATGTACGTACATACAAGTTCACACTACTTACACACGCTACAGTTCCATATCTACATACATACATACATACAAGTCACATTCACTTATTTGTAAGTTGAGTCTTATCTACAATCATATCAACACAAATCAATGCAATTACAAACAAACATAACCGACTAACTTCCAACAAACATGATGAACATTCCATTAACACGATGAACATTCAGCAACATAATGAACATTCCATTAACACGATGATCATTCAGCAACATAATGAACATTCTATTAACACGATGAACATTCAGCAACATAATGAACATTCCATTAACACGATGAACATTCAACAACATAATGAACATTCTATTAACACGATGAACATTCTATTAACACGATGAACATTCAGCAAAATAATGAACATTCCATTAACACGATGAGACTATCACCTTAATTTACATTAAGGATTGACGAAGTTCATATGAACTTACCTTGGTACTTACCCTTACCCGTAAATTCTTACATGGTTCCCTATATACAACATATCAAACTTCATTTATAAATAAGAAGTGATTCCGGAAATCAGTTACCTTAAGTGTCCGTATTCGCATCCGTTTCCTCGCCTCCTTTTGACCCGTTAGCCTTCCATGCTTCCATCCATCTTGACATGATCCCTATACTTTCATGTCATTGCATTCACATTCTTGTTAGCATACATGATTATACATATTAACGATCATATCAAATTCATGTTTCACATTTGACTTTCATTAGTCAATTCTAACAACCATAAGGCATATTTCCACAAGTCAATCTTTTCAAACTCATATAATTCATCACGTCATCACATATAACACATATGGATATAACACGCATCATATGACTTTCTATAACATTACAGTTGTGACAAAAGTCTAACATTGCTACTTATGCACAGTTGACTTTCAGAAAGTCAACGATTTATCATATGAACTTTCGACTTAACCTCATACATCCATGTCATTATAGTAGGCTATACTAATGACACTATATACATTTCATACTCACGATGCAATAAGCATACAACCACATGATCATCTAATTATATGCACACACCAAACATATTTAATTCCGTTCATTCCAGTAACATAATTCTACAACTACCACCATAACCTATGCTTAACAACCCAACATCATTCTAACTTCATCCTGTTCTAATGATCTCATATGCTTCACATTTAGAGTATTTTTACTTATCAATTTTGATTAAGCAATTATTCAAACATGTAGTAAACATCATACCACTCCAACATAGAGTACAATATTCTAATGCATACTTTTACCAAATAACATGGCCAACCAAATCCTACATGAATTCCATCTAAAAATAGATTTCTCATGTTTATTTATCATCAAATACATCATATCCCCATATTATACGATTTCATCCATTACTTGCATACCATTTCATCTATTAATCTCACCTAGGCATTTTATCAAACACTTGGTGTGCATACCACAATTTATGCATAATGTACAAGTGTTTCATGATTTATTTCTTACTTCATGCTTTCATTCATCAATTAACACAAAAACATCAACAAATTCATATCACATTCAATCTACCTAACAAGAACGCATTACATGCAACCTAGCACAACAAGATTTGAACAAGGATTGGACATGGGTGACACACCCATGTCGCCATCTTCACAACTAGAAGTGGGTTTCACCTCCAAACATCAAATTACTCCAAATTGTTCATAATCCAAGACCTATATGGTGTTTTTAACACATACTCATACTCAATTTCATACAATTTCACGATTTCCAACATAACCCACTTCGTGCATAATCACCAATCTAGATTTTAAGACATACCTTATGATCCCTTTGTGAAGGTGATCATTAATCCATGCTCGGTTATGAATTTAAGCTTTATCTAGCCTTTCAATTTGATGATTTTCCATGATTAGGGTTTTGGCTCCTATGGAGCTCTGCTCATTTCTAGAACACACGAAAATGTGTGTTTGTGTGTGTTAAACTTTCAATAATAAAACTCATGTTTCCATCATAACGGTTTTGGTCCCTCAAGTTTCGTTTTAATTATATAAGGGACTAAAACTCATAATCTTGTTACTTATGTACATGACACCACTAGGCTAATTTGTTCCTAGTCATTTTGTTTATGGGTTCACTTTTTACTACTAACGGTACTTTACCCATTCCTTTATATTAACCGGGTTCTAATTTACCAAACCCGTTTTTGGGGTGTTACAAGTCTATTAAAAGTAAGTCTTGGTAACGATCACCTAAGTAAGGGAATCACCCCTAACTCGTTGGTGAGGTCGTTGTAAAACGAGAAAAGAAACGGAGTTAGTCGTCAAGGTAAGGAAATCACTCATATCTTGATGATATGCCTCCATTTATTGATACAAGGGAGATAAATAAAATTACGTGAAATCATGTATGTGATTAATGTATAAATGTATGAAAATTATTAGTACGATATATGCGTAAAAGTGTAATCTCAAAATATTTGAAGTTTGAAAAGAGGAAGTTGTATCATAGATGATCGAGTATAATAAAACGTAAATTCGATTAAAACTTGGATGGTTCCAAAATGGAACGTTGACTAACCAAAGTGGTCGAAATGTCTTTTGAATTCGAGAAGCATGCTTTGGCCTAATAGGTGGTATACTCTCGCCGACACGTCGGTTAACGGTATTCACCCTTTCGGTTACTACATGTCTCAATTCAATCGAAAATTCGAGACTTGGCGGGATTTATGAAAATCAAGGAGTGGGACTAGTCGACAAGATGCGGGTTTCACCCCTAACTTAACGATTTCGTGCCCTAAGTGTGGTTGGTACTCGTCGGGTCCAAATTTAATTTCAACACATTGATGAGGGTCCACTAGAATTTGAAATTGGAATTCTTCACCAAGGTGAGGACTTCACTCCTAACTTGATGACGAATCTCGTGTAAAAAGAATAGGTAGATTGAGAGTCGTTCACCAAATTGTGGATTTCACGCCTATTTTGGTGAAGTCGTCTCGTTTTTATAATACGAGTGTTTGCGGATTTAGAATAGTCGAGTAAAATGTATGAGGAAAAGCTTATGTTGAAGATTAAACAAACAAGAATAAACATGTCGATAATGGCACATAGAGAATGAAATATTAAAACAAATATGAACACATAATAAAACAAGTATTAACACATAGGAATAGCATGTCAAGTATGTTACATAAGGATAAAATGACAAATATGTTTAAAAGGCTCAAAGAGAATATATAAGAAACGCATAAAGTGGCATGCATGTAGTTTCAAGCAAAACATAAGAATAAGGCTCTAAAACTATAGACTAGGTAAAAGCATTCCTACTTTTCCTAATTCCCTATAGTTATGGCTCTGATACCAATCTGTCACACCCCAACCGATGGCGGAAACATCGGGATGAGACGAAATAGATTGCAAGAGACTTTATAACACTATGTGACAATATAATTTAAATTTGATTTCATAAAAGTTGCTAAAAATGTCATACAAGAATCAAATACGAACAAAATTGTTTCAAACATATAATACAAAATAGATTAATCTAAGTGTGTTTCTAAGTCCACTTAAGTCTTGTTTCTTCACTTAGCATCATCTTGTCTATCGAACCTGCAACATGTATTAAAATAGAGTTCAATCTAAAAGCAAAGGCGAGTATACAAGTTTTGATACATAGCATAAAAATGGTTTTAAAATAGTCTAAGGTCGTATCCAACATGAATCACATATGCAAGTTACTAGTATGTCGTAACGGTGTCAAGTATATGTTCAAACTCAAGAATCCAATGCGTTAAAATAGCCTATCCCAAATAGAATAACGGGAGGTAACATGTTTAACTTAACAATACCCCAAGATTCGTGGGCGGTGCATTACTCATATAGCGCTATAATTGTTAAGGTAGGCTTGTACGAAGTTAATGAGCATATAGACATAAAATTTTAACATCACATACGATATTAACAAGCATCATATAGTTTCATGTTTAAATATGGATAGAGAGTGATTCAAATAGTTTCAAAGTTTCATAAGTTTAATATGGAATACATGTTGCACCCAAAGTGTTTAAAAGTAAAAATGGGTTCGAGTATACTCACAAAATTGCATATGCTTTCCGATTATCCAATGTGACGAAGTTGTTAACACTAGAGTGTTGAATATGTTCGATTCGGAATTCTAAGGGATGATTACATTATGATTTACGGTTTGAAGTTTATGGACATGAAATTAGACATATGAAAATAATCATCTATCACATATGATGCCTAGATGATAAACTTACTAACTTGACAATGTCCACTTGTTCATTATCAAACGTTCGATTTGTATGGTACATAGGTATTACATTGAATGTACTATATCATATATGTCAAGCATGAGGTAGAAGATTAAAATCTTCATTTAGGCACCTCTAAGTGTCATAGAATTCATACATGAGGTAGGAAGAACAAGCCTTCCATTTAGGTACCTCCATTGTTCACCACTACACTCGTTGTAATAACAACAAGGAGGGTCATGAACTTACAAGAAATAATGAAATACAACAACTAATCTATGAGAAAACATCAAGAAGTGTGTGGATTTTATGAAAGACAGCCCAAGCTAGTCTAACAATCACACATTCATCAAGCTTCAAGCTTGAACAATTCTTGTGGGTAAAACCCTAACTAAAATAGAAAGTTTGTAGGGTTTTAACCTTTGATTTAACATGTCTCAACCTTGTTTTTAAGCCTAACTAACCATAGATGATGTTATAAGCATTAGGACATTGGTTTGAGATGAGTTAGACTCAAGTTCGATTAAGATTAACAAGTTTAAACGAAATCAGAAACAAATAGTCCACTTTGGAGCCTTTTTGGCGACATTTCAGGGCTTGGTTTTCCATGAAAACCTCTGGAAACGTAGCTCAGGTCAATCTAAAGAAGTAGGAAAAAGAATCGAGTGAATCGGATAAGAAATGAGTGAGTTATGCTCACTTTTGTATGAAGGTATGAATCTGCTCGAATCTTCAAGTTACCAGCTGATTAGAGGGATTTTGAGAGTGTTTTGAGCGTTTAGCAAAGTGTTAAGAGCTTGGAGAATGATGGGTTTTTATAGGGAAGAGTTTGGTTAGTTGGTAGTTGAGTATTTAATGTTAAAACTAAGTTTAAAACTCAAAAATAACTCAAAATCGCGCTTAAAACGAGCTGGAAGGGGGGGTCTGATCAGGTTTTGTGCGCTGATTAGCTTGGCTGAGCGAGAACTTAAATGAATAAAGGTCTGGGTTATGTTCGATAAGGAGTCCTAGCCCAGTTGGTTAGGCGCGTGTCTGTGAATGCGGTTGACCCGGGTTCGTGTCCCGGCCAACCCCTTTTTATTGTTTTGATTATTTTTATAGTTTCAATTATTACTCTTTCAGTCTCTGAAGTTTGTTTTAGCGAATTTGCACAAACAACCCTCGAATTTAATTAACCAAGTTATATTATAAAAGAAAAGAAAACTAACTTTATAGTTTAAACTAACTAAGTTAGTTTACTAACTTTAATATTTAACGAGACTAACTAGATATTATAAAATAAACTTTTTATATAATAATATTAATTAATTTAATTAATTAATTAAAATAGGATTGATAAATAACCATATTTATAAACAAATTTAAATTAGGATAAAAAAATCTTTAAACGTTTATTCATTTCACCAAGCTTCCGAATCTTATTATTTTGAGAGTTTTAACTATGTTAACGAATATCAAGTGTCTATAAACAGTTGCACATAAGTCTAATATGAATACACAAAATAGCTTCGTGTTCATTGTGAACAATAGTCTCGAATTACAAATGACACGAGAGCAAATTACAAAAAGAGTACAAGTGTCTAAATATGGAAAGTATAACATGGCTTGCTAAAATAACAAAGTGCGGAAAATGCTGAGCGTTACACAATGCACGTTCATCTTGTAAGACTTAAACTTCTTGTGAGAGGTACAACCCTTGAATCTTCGAAAAGTTTCAGACGTGCAGCAGGCACATACATTTTGTTGGAATCTATCCTCTTGACCCGATTAAAGCCATAACAATCAAAATTTGGCACATTTTGCATCTTGTCAAAGTGTACACCTTCATTCATCATCATTCCTTCACCGGAAATTTTATCTTCTTTTCTCTCCATCAAAGGCATCAATATTCTCCTGGATTTAACATTGTGTCAGAGCCTCATGTCGCTGATCAGGTGCTGGATGCTCCACTATCAACAGTCCTATGACTATCAATAGTTCCTCCTGGAACATCCTGCACACTCATTTAAGGATCAGTTGGAGAGGGGGACCTAAGCCTTCATTGACTTGGGTCATCCGACATCAACGAGAATTGTGACTTCGATTTCCCAATGATCCGGAATTGATTGAGCTCCCCCAAAAACAATTACCGGTTTTGGTTTCTAAATATGTTTCTGTTTTTTTTTTTAACATCTGGTTTAACAGACTGTGTTTGGACAACCTCTGGTTTTAAAACATTTTCAACTTCTTTTCTATGTTTCTTTTTCTATTTCATTTCTCGTTGTTTAACAAGACCAGGGTCCTGTTTTGGTGAAACAGATCTTGTATGGTAACTGTTACCACAGGGGGTCATCAACTTTTGTTTTTCCTTTCGTGAGATATGGGCAGTTTCTGACAATGTGTCTATACTCACCGCATTTAAAGCATGATCTCCACTCAACAAACCTCATAGTATCATGATGGTAATAGCTTGATGATGAACTTCGTGATCTCGAGGTACTTGGTCCTACATCACAACAGTTTGTATGTTGTGTATAGTTGTTCTGACTTTTTCTTTTCAAAGACTGAGCTTGTTTAACAAAATCCGTGTTGGATTTGTTTTCAAAATATTCAATTTTATCAGTCCCTCGAGATTTAACGAAGTTCACATTCTTAACCTTTTTCTTGTTTAGGCCTTGTTTAACCTTTCCATTTCCATGGTTAGCGTGACTTTGGATTCATTGATTTTTTGTTTTGAGGTTGCAACTTTTGATTCCCATATTTCTTTCTACGTTTGGATTTTGGGATAGGAGCACATTGAGTTACTACAACCCTTGGGCTCGACTTACCCAAAAACTTACTAGTAGAATCCTTGAAAACTTTATCAATCAAAGATTGGTTGATATTTCTGATTGGGAAATCCTTATTTGAATATTCTTTTACCAAAACCAATCAATGTGTAAAGCAAGTTCACGCTTTCATAAATCTCAACAGAAGATTCAACAGACTTGACTGTAGCAGTCACAGACGGTTTTGCTTGTGGATCACAAAGAATATGATTTTCGAGAGGTATGTTTTCCTCTTTTGTCACCGTATCTGACTGTTTAGGTTTGTCCTCATCTGACTCGTCACCTGAACTATCACAATCCTAAACAATGGAAGGACTCTGTTTATTCATAGACTTTGAATCGTTGGTCTCATCCGATCGACTTTGACTCGAGGATGCACCCTTAGTGAAACCCAGACCGGCTGTAAATTCAGCAAGATCTAAAGGAACAGTGTGTTCAAAATGTCGCATATCCTTGTGATCAGGTAACTTGGTGTAGTTATGTCTAACCAGAGGAGGGCAACCCTAATAACCAATGCATTTTACAACACCTTTCTTCTTTTGAACATCGATGATATGATCCAAAACATATCTCGAGTTGGAGTAACTGTCCAACTTGAGATTGATTGCATCATATTCACATCGTGCATGGGCTAGCTCTCTCTTTGTTTCATCAATAATATTAATGTAGTTATTAATACCAATTTGTTTATCAAGAATAGTTTTCTTAAGTTTCGAATTATCTTTCCTTAAGGTTTCAATTGTTGTTTTAAATTCCTTTTCATTTTTCTTAAGAGCTGTGTTTGCCTCAATACGCTTTGTCAAATCCACAGTCAAACTCTAATGATGCTTCTTGGTGTGATCAAATTACCTTGTAGTTCTAAGTATTTACCCTTTAAAACCATACATTCAACACACTTAGACAAGATAGGTTTATTGAAACTTACCTGTCTGGATTGGCAATCCAAACGAGCGATGAATGCAGCACGAAAAGTAGAAGATCCAACTTCTGAGAGATGCTTTGAAAAATCATCAGATGAGCCTTCAGTTTTCTGTTCCAAAGTTGTTTCCTTGCTATTCATCGATTCAGCTTCAACAATCAAATCATCTACCTCAGCATCAACATATTCTCTCATCTCAGTTTCAGATCTATCTTCACCTGAACTCGAGCCTTCTTCATCTGAACTACCGCTATACCCTGATGTCACAACCCCCGATCCCTGTTTCCCGGGAACGGGCGGCCGCGAGCCAGTTTCGGTGGTATCGGGTGTTTAATCAATTTTGGTAGCGGAAATTTCATCAGGACCGTAGTTAGGAGGACCGTAGTTAGGAAATATTTTATCAGAGTAAAACCACCATATTTTATAAATACCAATACATGGGAAAAACCCAAGTTTTTCATTACATTCTGGTTATAGGGATAAACCCTATTTTATTCAAATAAAAGGCCTTCTTTTATTTAGGTAACATTTATTGCCACTTTTCTAAGCCTTTGGTGCTCTTCAGCTGGCTTCTATTTGGCTTTCATATTTTTGTTACCTGAAACACGTGTTTAAAACATTTTATCAGCAAGAAATACTGGTGAGGGAATCCCAGTTTAATCAAAACAGGTTTTATCATCTTACAGTATTGAGAGCGATTACAATGTTTATATCTACACAATTACTTATTCAGTACTGTCAATCTTGACTGGTGGGTCATATTACTCATTGGCTACCTCATTGTCCTATGGTAACGTCTTCCACATTTTGTATACAAAACCCCAACATACCGGCAGTAATTGAAGATTACAAAGACTCAATCACTGCTAAATATACTTTAAAACAAGTAAGGTTTTATAAAAAGGTTTACAAAAAGAGGGTAACTCACAAAAAGGTTTACACAAAAAGAAGGATTAATCACATTGCTATTTTAGGTATTTCCCTTGTAACTTCTTGGTTATAATCTATTAATTAAACAATGCACACGCGTTAGTATAATAACCCATTTTACATTAGTAATACCCTCCCCGAGACGGCATTCCAACGACTACATCGGGCAGAACCACGACAGCCGTTACGAAACCCTAGATCAATCGGGCAGCGTATCTAATACGTAACCGGGGTTATAATACTTACAACGGGGCAGAACTTCGTTATTTAGGGGGGTATTATACCCGAGTATAATGCCTACTATGTGGAAATTCGAGAGAAAGAAAGAAAATTGAACGGGTTGTCGACTGAATCCTTCGTTGCTATTTATAGGGCTGCTCAGCAGCTTTGTCGCGCCACGCGTAAGATGTAGCCAAGGACTACGCGGCCCGCGAGCTAGGCTAAGTACGCCCTAGGGTTGGCCAGTCATTGGTGTAGGCTCGACGTGTGGCTGCCACGTGGCATCACCGGGTTGCGCCTCATGTCCACTCGGTCGCGGCCCGTGTAAGACCAAGCTTAGGTCTTCGCGGCCCGCCACATATATTAAAAATTCGATTTTTAATTTAATTTAATAAAATAAAGGTATTCGGGCCCTGTTTTCGCATACGGGGTGTATTTTAAGACATATTAGGGTACTCTAAATATTTTTAGGGTGTTGAAAAATTTAGGAGGGTTGTTATATCCTCCCCACCTTGTTTTAGAACTCGTCCTCAAGGTCTACTGGAACAGGTGTGGGTATTTTTGTTGCATTTCTGATTCAAGCTCCCAAATGTACTCTGGTCTTTTCTTGGAATCCTATTTCACTTTGACTAGAACTAATCTCTTGTGTTTGAGATTCTTGACTTTTTTGTCTTCAGTCTGTAGAGATCTTTCCACAAACTTAAGCTTTTCATTTACCTCTATGTCCTTAAGAGGTACTATCAGTGATTCATCTGCTAAGCACTTTTTGAGATTAGATACATGAAACACATCATGTATTTCTGCCATTTCCTCTGGCAGTTGTAGCTGATAGGCTATAGGTCCTATTCTTCTAATAATCTTAAAAGGTCCAATATACCTGGGGCTTAACTTTCTCCTTTTGATGAATCTTACCACTCCTTTCCAAGGAGAGACTTTCAATAATACCTTTTCTCTCCTACCTGAAATTCCTGTGGCTTTTGCCTGTTATCAGCATAATTCTTTTGTCGATCACATGCTGCTTTCAGTCGTTCCTTGACTTGAATGATCTTGTTGGTTGTTTCTTGTACTATTTCTGGTCCAAACAATTGATGTTCTCCAATTTCTGCCTAACAGACTGGGGTTCGGCACTTTCATCCATAAAGAGCTTCGAATGGTGCAACATTGATACTTATGTGATAGATGTTATTATAAGAAAATTCTATCAATGGCAAGTGATCATCCTAAGTACCTCCGAAATTAATTACACAAGCTCTAAGCATGTCCTCCATCGTCTGAATTGTCCTTTCGCTTTGTCCATCCATTTGAGGATGATAAGCGATGCTTAGATTTAACTTGGTTCCCATTGCTTTTTGGAAATTTGTTCAAAGATGAGAAGTAAAACGGCTATCTCTATCAGAAATAATAGATATAGGAATTCCATGTAATGAAACAATTTCATTTACATATAATTTGGCTAGTTGTTCCATACTAAATGTTTCTTTCATTGGTAAGAAATGAGAAGACTTGGTTAATCTGTCTACAATCACCCAGATTATACTATTACCTTTTTGCGTCTTGGGTAATTTGGTAACAAAGTCCATTGTTATAAATTCTCATTTCTATACAAGCATTTCTAATCGTTGTAACAAACCTGAGGGTTTCTGATGTTTAACTTTTAACTTGTGAACATGTTAGACACTTAGCAACATAGGCTGCTATATCCTTTTTCATTCCTATCCACCATAAATTCTTCTTAAATCTTGATACATCTTATCATCTCCCGGATGTATCGTATACTTTGACTTATGAGCTTCTTCTAATATTTGGTGGCATAGGTTTCCTTGTTTAGGTATCCAAACCCTTTTTCTTATGGAACTTCCAAATTCCATATGTCCCTTGTTCTAATTCTTCTTGGCTCTTTATGATACTTTCGACTTAACGTATCAGCTACTACATTTAGCTTTTCCAGCATGATATTGTAATCACTGAGAAGTTCCTTCCATCGTCTTTGTCTCATATTTAACTCTTTTTGCCCAAAAATGTATCTTAAACTCTTACGATTTGTGAAGACAACAAATTTATTTCCATATAAATAGTGTCTTCAAATCTTAAGGGCAAAAATTATGGTTCCTAACTCTAGATCATGGGTTGTATAATTTTCTTCATGATTCTTAAGTTGTCTTGAAGTATAGGCTATAACCTTTTGACATTGCATCAACACACACCCATAACCTAACTTAGAAGCGTCACAATAGACTTCAAAGTCTTCGGTTTCTTCTGTTAACACTAGTATAGGTGCGTTGGTTAATCTTTGTTTAAGGATTCTAAAGGATTCTTCTAGTTATGGTCCCCATTCAAACTTAATGGATTTACAGGTTAGTTTCGTTAAGGGAATGGTTATTCTAGGAAAATCTCGAATAAATCTTCTATAATAACCGGCCAGTCCTAGAAAACTTCTAACCTCAGTTGGTGATTCAGGGACTTTCCATTTAGTAATTGCCTCTATATTTGTGGGATTTACATGAATTCCTTCATGGTTGACTAAGTGTCCAAGAAACTGTACTTGTTCTAACCAAAACTCGCACTTTGAAAACTTAGCATAAAGCTTTTCTTTCCTTAATAAACTTAGAAGTACGTGCAAATGTTTTGCATGTTCCTCTTTACTCTTAGAGTAAATGAGAATATCATCTATAAAAACAATTATGAATTTATCCAAATATGGTTTACATATTCGGTTCATCATGTCCATAAATGCGACTGGGGCATTGGTTAAACCAAATGGCATGATGGCAAATTCATAATGTCCATACCTTGTTCTAAATGCGGTCTTAGGAATGTCCTCTTCCTGTACCTTTAATAGATGATATCCTGAACGTAATTCGATTTTCGAGAAAAAATCAAGCTCCTTGCAGTTGATCGAACAGATCACCGATTCTTGGTAATGGATACCGATTCTTAACCGTGACTTTGTTCAATTCACGGTAATCAATGCACATATGCATCGATCCGTCCTTCTTCTTAACGAATAAAATCGGTGCTCCCCATGGCGATGAACTTGGCTGTATGAATCCTTTCTCCAATAATTCATCTAACTGTTTCTTCAGTTCCTGCATTTCTGCGGGTGCCAAATGGTAAGGTGCTTTGGCAATCGGTGCTATTCCTGGTAGTAGGTGAATTCTGAATTCAACTTCTCTGTCTGGCGGTAGTCCTGGTAATTCTTCTGGGAATACATCTGAAAACTGAGACACTACTGGAATGTTCTTTAGTTCTTTTCCTCTAGTGTTAATGATTATAGAAATTAAATACACTAATGATCCTTTTCTTACATAACTTGCTGTTTTCATTACAGAGATGAATTTTGTGGATCTAGACAGCTTATCTTCTTTAATTGTGATTTTTTTACCCCTTGGTGAATTTACTTGGATTGACTTTTGATCACATAAAATACTGGCTTTATTGGCTATTAACCCATCTATTCCTAATACAACATCAAATCCTGCCAGATTCGTTGGATAAAGGTTTGCAATAAACTTGTGATTAAAATTTATATTCTTGCTGCCTGCAAGATTTCAGAAATCTTAATGATTTTCCCATTTGCTGTTTCTACTAGACATTCTTGTGAGAGTTTAGTTAATGGTTGATTGAGAATTTTGCAAAATGAAGTATTAATAAAATTTCGGTTCGCACCAGAGTCGAATAATACTTTAGCAAACACGTTATTAACTAAAAACGTACCAGCAATCACGTCCGGAATCATCTTTGCTGTTTTCTGTTGTTAGAATAAATGCTCTAGCATTTTTCTTAGGTGCTTCAATTTTCTTAGCCAAATGCGTCAAAAATCTAAAGTACGCAAATGAAATTCTTATACTTTTGATGGCATCCTAACTTAAAAAGTTCCTGTCGGTTATCTTGTCGCATGAATTACGAGATTGATGATCAAACGAAATAATGTTTGTCATCAGGATTTATGGATATATATATATATATGAGAGATTCCAGATAAATCTAAATTTATCATTGAGATACCTGTTCGTGATTTATCCCTAATTGTCAATCATTAAGGCCTTTGAATTTCCTTATAGATATACATATCTATATAATCATATATTTCATGTACACCTTATTCATAAGGTCAATATGTATAACAGATTTACATTCCCAAAAATAGGTCAGACATTTGGTCATGGTACTTTTTAGAGAATTTTATTAACATAACATATACCCCATCTCACCCAGTTTCACCGGAAAGGTACCCTCATCTTACCCTGACAAGCTGGAGTGTTTACCACATCATACCTAGTCTTGCCGGAGAGGTAATTATCATTGTATTTCTCATACTTAGAATTTTTCTCAAATCATGGTTCATCATTTATTATGGCTTGTATCAAGAAACATGGAAATTAGTATTCTCATGATGGATCATATTCTAGAATCGAGTAAGACTAATAAACAAGATATAACAGTGGTCAATTGTTATTGCTTATTTATCATATTTTCACTATTCTAGTTATCATCCTCACATTATACCAATATCCATCATAATTTATCTTCACAACTAATTAGCTTATTTCGTAGCTCATACTAAGGCATAACATTTAAAATTTCTTGTGCTACTATATGTTGGATGGCGTTATTATTTCTTAGATTTTCGTTATTCTCATTATTCTAGTTTTTTTTTTAATTTACTTTGTTATCCATCTGAATTATGAGCATTTATCAGGTATTAATTATCATGGACTAATATCTAGTACAGCACAATCATACCAATAGATTAAAAAACGTCAAACATTGCAACTTTTACTCCTTTCACATATATAGGTATCTATTACAACTGGAATTTAAAAATACTAGTGGTTATGCATCCGTAACTTATTTTAGTTTATCTAGGTTTTAGGAATATTATGCGCAACATGCTTTTATGTAAGATTTATTCTATCTCCTTCCTCTACTAATTTGTCATTTAATGGACGAAGTTTCTCCAAATTTCCTGGCTCATAGGTCCCATGGGCGCTGGAACTAGGTCAGGGTATTGAGGGATCGGTCGTTCATAAGGATATGGGTTTTCCTGGTTGAAATCTAATTCTATTGGTTGGTTCTAGTTTGGCGGTTCAACTATTTAATTTAAGTTAGCATTTACTGCCGTAGTGGCTAATATATGGAGATTTGCCCATTGTTTATCTAATTCCTCTTCTCCTGGTGGTCTACTGCCTGTTCCCTGAGTTTGTACATTTACTTCCTTATTGACTATCACTCTCTTTTGTTGTGACTTCTTCATTTTCTTTATTTTCTCTTGAGTTTTTCTACTAAGCCAACTTCTTTTCTTAGTGGTAAATGGTTCCTCAAATTGTGCCTTACCAACAAATATTCCATTCTCAGTATCTACTGGTATCCTAAGGGATCTGGTTGAAATGGAGTTTCCTTATCTTTTGATGAACTATCTAATTGACGATAGATGTCTGAAATTCTTTGCTTACTCATACTGTAGACTAACAAATAGTCAAATAATACAAAAACACATAATCACGTAAGTTATTTCCTAACACAGAATTTAAAACTTAAGTGTCAGCATAACACTTCTTTGGCTTAAACCAGTGGCAAGGCTCTGATACCACATTCTGTCACAACCCCCGATCCCTGTTTCCCGGGAACGGGCGGTCGCGAGCCAGTTTCGGTGGTATCGGGTGTTTAATCAATTTTGGCAACGGAAATTTCATCAGGACCGTAGTTAGGAAATATATTTTATCAGAGTAAAACCAACATATTTTATAAATACCAATACATGGGAAAAACCCAAGTTTTTCATTACATTCTGGTTATAGGGATAAACCCTATTTTATTCAAATAAAACGCCTTCTTTTATTTAGGTAACTTTTATTGCCACTTTTCTAAGTCTTTGGTGCTCTTCAGTTGGCTTCTATTTGGCTTTCATATTTTTGTTACCTGAAACACGTGTTTAAAACATTTTATCAGCAAGAAATACTGGTGAGTGAATCCCAGTTTAATCAAAACAGGTTTTATCATCTTACAGTATTGAGAGCGATTACAATGTTTATATCTACACAATTACTCATTCAGTACTGTCAATCTTGACTGGTGGGTCATATTACTCATTGGCTACCTCATTGTCCAATGGTAACGTCTTCCACATTTTGTATACAAAACCCCAACATACCGACAGTAATTGAAGACTACAAAGACTCAATCACTACTAAATATACTTTAAAACAAGTAAGGTTTTATAAAAAGGTTTACAAAAAGAGGGCAATTCACAAAAAGGTTTACACAAAAAGAAGGATTACTCACATTGCTATTTTAGGTATTTCCCTTGTAACTTCCTGGTTATAATCTATTAATTAAACAATGCACACACGTTAGTATAATAACCCATTTTACATTAGTAATACCCTCCCCGAGACGGCATTCCAACGACTACGTCAGGCAGAACCACGACAGCCGTTACGGAACCCTAGATCAATCGGGCAGCGTATCTAATACGTAACCGGGGTTATAATACTTACAACGGGGCAAAACTTCGTTATTTAGGGGGGTATTATACCCGAGTATAATGCCTACTATGTGGAAATTCGAGAGAAAGAAAGAAAATTGAATGGTTTATCGACTGAATCCTTCGTTGCTATTTATAGGGCTGCTCAGCAGCTTTGTCGCGCCCCGCGTAAGATGTAGCCAAGGGCTACGCGGCCCGCGAGCTAGGCTAAGTAGGCCCTAAGGTTGGCCAGTCACTGGTGTAGGCTCGACGTGTGGCTGCCACGTGGCAGCACCGGGCTGCGCCTCATGTCCACTCGGTCGCGGCCCGCGTAAGACCAAGCTTATGTCTTCGCGGCCCGCCACAGATATTAAAAATTCGATTTTTAATTTATTTAATAAAATAAAGGTATTCGGGCCCTGTTTTCGCATACGGGGTATATTTTAAGATATATTAGGGTACTCTAAATATTTTTAGGGTGTCAAAAAATTTAGGAGGGTTGTTATACCTGAACTGTCATCATTTCCCGAAGGTTCTTCATCACTAACATTCTTTACAATTTCTGCATAGCATGCAGTTCCTCCTCGACCAGTGTTTCCTAATTGTACACACCAAGCATAACTTTCATCGGCCTGAACAATCAACGCTCGGTTGGAATTGTTTACAGGGACCATTGCTCTTTCATTTTTAGCTACTCGATTATGTTGAAAGGATAGTGATTTCCTTGTTGTGGGGGCTTCGTGCATTCTCTTTTAAGGTGTCCCTATTCTCGACAGTTGAAACAAGTAACCATCTCCTTGTTAAAACCATATGGAGTATCCTTTCTGCTTTCCAGGTTAGTTCTTCCCGTCTTTTGCTCTTCTCATTGCACTTGCAAAGGCCCATTTGATATCAATCAACTCCATCTCCTCCTTATCTATCTGTGTGTAATCTTCACTGGTTAATTGATGGTACCAACTTGTCCAGCAACTAACCCGTAATAGGAACTCACCAAAGTGTTTAGAAGTTCCATGTGTTCTTTGGCAACCTCTACACTAACTTTGCTGAAGTTGGAGGTATCGAGACGGACGGTATTTGGGGTTAGATGTCGGTCCACCATAAGGATTAGATGAACTTCCATAGTAAGCTTGCTGAGTTGCTCGATTTGGATCTAGGAATGGTAGAGGAACAAAGATTGGGCCAATGGGTTTGGAAGTTATGGGTTGTTGTGATAAGAAAGGGTTGACATTGAAACAAAAGCGGTTTGCAACTTGGCGTGTTTAGCCGGTTGTGAAGGACCACTAATACCGACACCGAAATACATTTCCGGATTTTGCGGAATGGGAATTCTTTTTGCTTTTCTAATTTCTTCCACGTTCTTGTTCTCCAACTTTTGGACAAATTCATAGATACTAATCGTGTCCAAAATGCCATTTTGCTTCAGAATTTCCAGAAATTAACTCCATTTTGGTGGTAGTGCATTGGCAAATCGGGAAACAATCTCTTGCGGACTCATGATTAGTCGATATGAAAACATTTCGCTTAACAAGTGGTAAAATCTTGTAGTCATCTCTCCCAATGATTCGTTTTCTATAAACATGAACCCTTCGAACTCTTCCTTCAGTAAATCATGTCGAATCTTTCTCGAAGCTGCATTTCCTTCTCCTCTAGCTTGTAAAGTATCCAATAGGTTCTTAGTAGTTGTACAATAAACGAATTGACGATAAATGTCTTTATCAAGCGCTTGAGTGAGAATGGTAAAAGCTTTCTTCTCTAAGTCATAAGCCTTTTTCTCTAGTTCAGTTAAATTTTCTAATGCTTCGGGATCCGATCCGGATTCTTCAAGTGCTTCATTGTAAGGAGTCGTAAAACAAGTCCAAAGTTCGGTATTCTGACCGAGAACATACGTGTGAAATCTACCTTTCCACCGAGGATAGTTGTTAATATGGTGTAGCTTTGGTAGAAGATTATTACTTCCAGATTCACTTTCACAAATCAAAAGGTATTGAATGCTCGGATTCTGGTTTGCAACGAACACCCACTGATTAGCCGATATCATTGTGGATGGAGATGGCATGAGAGATTGAACCCATGATGTTGCAAAATTTTGTGGAGGTGCGGTACTGCTCGATGTAACGTTGACACTCCAATCCCAAGGATTAGTAGACATATTAACTAATACTAAGATGGGAAAAATAACTTTTGGATATATAAAGGCTAACTGTGTTAAAACAACTTACTATTAGGAAAGCTGAAAACTTGTGAGCCCACACGAAACAAATGTCTTGACACGAAAAAGATAATCACACGAACTACACTTCCACGTGAAGGAGACTTTATACGCGAAGGCAAAGTACACACGAATCAGATGATTCACGCGAAGGCAAATCCTCATGAAAGCAAATCCTCACGAAAGCAAATCCTCACGAAAGCAAATCCTCATGAAGCCAACAACATGACGGCAAATCTTCACACAAAGTAGGTTTTGTGTAAAGGTATACGCTCTTGTGGTATTCTGTCCAATGCAGAAAAGACAAAATCTCAGCAGACAACCCGTACAATTCTGTTATAACAAATCTTGCCAGGTCCTAAGGAAATATTTAGGTGAGTGTACTTTTCCGGTGATAAATTCCAGCCAAACATCTTGCCGAAAAAAATGAAGTTTGAAAATTTTAAGTTTAAAACTTAAAAACAAGCTGGGTTTTCATTATCTCCATTGATTTTAGCAAGATTTTAGTAAAAACATTCATCAAATAACATCATTTTGGTTGATTTTAGCCCATTTTATCATCCAATAGGTGGGTTTTGTGTTTGTGTCCAGCAATCTTCAAAAATCACTCAAAAACTCACCAAATCTCACCAAACAACTTGGTTTCTAACAAGAAATCGAGCCTATGCTCTAATACCACTTGTAGGTCCCTGAAAGGATCTAAGAAAAAGGTGATTTCAAGTTATCAAATGCATAAACACAGGTGCGGAATCCCTGATTTACACACAACCAAGCAAGAGCACAATCAATCAAGAAGAACAAATCACTCAAAAATTTCTCAATTGATTTTGATAGAGTAACAGTATACAAGTTATCCAAAATAAGCTCCAGACTCTCTCAAAACGCACTCTTACATTTAGAATCGCATCCTGCTGTATTTATAGGCAATACAGCAGGATAACACGCGAAGGCATAATGATGTTTGATGTGTGCAAAATGCAACATATAAATTACTTCAATTGTGGCATAAAACTAACCCTTTTTTAATACTAATGTTGGAAAAAGTGTGTTTTTGTCTTCCTTTTGTATTTTCAGTATTAAATGAGATCAAATTAACAAAAGAAGCAAAAAGGCTGTTACATATAACATAAATACAAGAAAAGGAACAAACGTGGCATGCCCGACCTCCCCGAAAGCATCTTCCCAAGCAAAACAAGAGAACAGAAGGCTGAACACGCCCCGTGCTCAGTGAGCACGGGGGCGTGCCCAAGTGTCAGCATAAATGACAAAGTTGTAGAAGCTTCCATCGCCCACCACGGGGCCGTGCTCAACGGACACGGGGCCGTGGTCAACTATAAGATTCGCAGAATCCAGGCAAATCTTGATAGTACAGATATGCTTCTGTACACGGGGTCGTGCCCAGCGGACACGGGGCCGTGGTCAACTAATGCAGACAAAAGCAATTAATGAAGACAGAGAAGGATGTGGACACGGGGCCGTGCCCACCGGACACGGGGCCGTGCCCGAGCTTCTGTTCAGCCTATAAATAGGAGTGCTTGGCTCAAGCTCAAACCATCCCTTGGCACACCACCTCTCTCACACTTCACCCACCACCCACCACCACCATAACACCATCATCCACCACCATCATCCATTGTCCATCATAGAGTGTGTGAGTCGTCTCGGGATCCAAGATTGATCGTAAGAGTTCTTGACAATCAAGGCCATGTTTGCCTAAGTCTCTTACATCACTTGGTGAAGACAAAGTGTCTAGTGTAATACTTTTTATTTTTAATCTTTTCGCACTTTTTAATTGGTTATGTATTAATGACTTTAATAACTAGTTTCTTATGTTGAAGGTGATTCTTCCTTATCGTTTGTCCATGGTGTCTTGGCATTATTTTACTGTCTATATAAAATAAAAGATTTTCACCATTTATATCTCCACGGTCTATAGGGAGCTATGTTGGCTACCTGGTCGGGGGTTAAGGGAACGGTTTGGTAAGAGTCTTGCCATTGTTCAGTGTATAGATCCTGCAAAGGACCTGGGTCAAATTTAGTAGGACCTCCTTCAATACTTAACGGTATTGGATGGCGGGGGTCCAAACTCTTTGATCCCCTCATAAGTTAAACTACTATTAAAACTTTAACCCGGCTACTTAGGACTGTATCCCTACTGACTCAGACTACTTAGCCGAGGGTAACGTCGCCTTCAAAAGAGGGGCCTACCACATTATGCATTAATAACTTAATTAATTATCTTTCAATAATTGTATCCTTGGTGACTCAAACTACTGGGTTGAGGGTAAAGTCACCTCCAAAAGAGGGGCCTACTACAATAACTAAGATAATCTCTTAAATAGTGCAAAAGTGCGGAAATAATCAAAGGTTACACTAAACACGAGTCGAAGCCAAGTGATTCTTCTTGTCTATCTGTTTTTTTTTCCAGCATTTTAATTAGTTTTTATTTTTCTAGTTTAAAACCTTTTTCTAAACTTTTGATTTGATTAGACGTTGAGGATAAACCGGTATTAAAAGCTCTTGTGTCCTTGGACGACCTCGGTATCTTACCAACACTATACTACGCTCACGATGGGTGCACTTGCCCATATGTGTGTTTAGTGTTAGTAAATATCGTGTTTTATAAATTTAAAACTTGGCTACAAAGTGTAAAAAGGGGTTAAAATATACTTAAACTCACATATAACACTCACGCACATCAAGTTTTTGGCGCCGTTGCCGGGGACACAAGGATTTTAAGAAAGCTTAAAATTGACGGCCTAATCAGTTTTTCAAAACCTTTTTAAAACGCTCGCACATTTTTCTGCATTTTAGTTTAGTTTTGCATTTACAGTAACCTGAACACGGGCCGTGCTCGCTGAACACGGGGCCGTGCTGCACATTTTCATAAAACACCCAGTAACAGTAGCTTGAACACGGGCCGTGCTCACTGAACACGCCCCGTGCTCACAGAAATTAGTAAATTTAATTAAAACACCCAGATACAGATTCTGTACACGGGGCCGTGTCCACTGAACACGGGGCCGTGTCCAGCCTCTGTTTCCGTTTTTATTTTTGTTTTCTGATCTCGAGACTTGGTTGTGGTCTGCTGAGTGATTATTATGGATCAATACTCAGGAGGTTACAACTACACCTATGAGGAGGATGATTATAGGAGTAACTATTGCACTAATCGTAGTAATCCGCACTCAGTTCAATATTGTCATTCATATCAACCATCCGATTCACACACCTACTATGAGGAGCCCAGGTACGAGCCATTGACTTCATACACATCATATGAAGACCAAAGGTATGAACCTCCTCCCTCATACTCATATTTTGATGAACCAAGGTATGAGCCTTCTTACTCATACTTTGAAGAACCAAGATATGAGCCACCACCTTCATATGCACTATGAGGAACCATGGCGTGAACAACCCACCTCATATGAGTATTATGAAGAACAAAATTACGACTCTTATCCATCATATGCTTACAATGAAGAACAATGGTGTGAGCCATCTACTTCATATGAGTATTATGAGGAACAAAGGACCGAACAACCGGATTCAATCTTTGAAAATCCCGATCCTTTTTCTATAACCGAAGTGACCGATAGGATATTAGAACACCTTAGAGTTATCGATCGCTATATAAAATAATCTCGCGCAAGGGAAGAGGAGTCCCGCGCAAGAGAAGAATTAAGTAAAGAAGAGATAACTGAAAGTGTAAAAATGGAAGAACAAATAAGTGAAAAACCAACACATGAGTTAAACAACGAAAAAGGTGAGTCCGACAACGTAAAAATTCAAGAAGAGTCTAATTTTGAAAAAATTAATCTCTTGTCACCTTCTTTTGAAAATCATTGTTTAGTACCCACTCATCCTAAGTTTTTAAAAGAGTTAAACACTAACACTAAAATTGACGAAACGGTGAGTGTTAAGTTAACTATTGATCAAACCTCACTAATAAAAGAAGACCCATTTGAAATTAACATTACACCGGTTCCATGTTTCTTTCAAAATTCATTTATTAGTAATGTCACAATCGATAAAGATCTTTGTGTTAACATAATGCCCAACTACATTTGCGAAAAATTAAGTATTAGTGATTTTTCTCCACTTCAAATACCCATTTTCCTATCCAATCGGAAGGTAATAAAGTCAATCGGTGTAGTTGAAGATGTCTTGGTTCAAACAAATCAAATGGTAATCCCAACCGACTTTGTCATCCTCGATGACGCTCCTCTAGTGTTGGGACGACCCTTTGTAAAAACTCACGAAGCTTTGAAAAACCGGAAGTTCAACAATCTACCTCTTCAATTAGGAGCATTTAAAAAGAGTGTCGATCTTGAACGGTCAATGAAATATCCATTCGGCAATAATGACCCTCTAATTGAAGATGAAGATGAACCACCCGATACAAGTGAAAAGTTTGACCACTTTGTTGAAGAAGAGGTCGCCATAGAACAAACTTTTAAAGTTCTTGATCAAAATGAGCAAACAAATAAGGAGTTTCCTAAAGACCCACCTCTTGAGCTCAAAGAACTTCCAAAAGGTTTGGAATATGCTTTTCTAGACAAAGATGGTAAATTACCTGTAATTATTTCGTCTAAATTAGATAGTTTAGAAAAAGAAAAATTAATTAGTCTTTTGAAAAAACACAAAAATGCGATCGCTTGGAAACTTGTAGACATAAAAGGAATAAGTCCTTCCATGTGCACGCACAAAATTTTAATGAATGATGACTATAAATCGGTAATACAACCACAACGTCGAGTAAATCCAAATGTTCAAGAAGTGGTTAAAAACGAAGTCATCAAACTACTTGACGCCGGACTTATTTATCCTATCTCCGATAGTCCTTGGGTAAGTCCAGTCCAAGTTGTTCCAAAGAAAGGAGGTATGACGGTAATAACTAATGAAAAAAATGAACTAATACCAACGAGAACCGTCACATGATGGAAAGTATGTATAGATTATAGACGATTAAATGAAGCAACAAGGAAAGATCACTTTCCTTTGCCCTTCATTGATCAAATGTTAGAAAGATTATCCGGTCATAAATTTTATTGTTTCTTGGATGGTTTTTCAGGTTACTTTCAAATCCCAATAGCACCCGAAGACCAAGAAAAGACAACCTTCACATGTCCCTATGGAACTTTTGCTTATCGACGCATGCCGTTTGGTCTATGTAATGCCCCTGCAACATTCCAACGTTGCATGGTTGCCATCTTCCACGACATGATAGAAAAGACAATGGAAGTCTTCATGGACGACTTTTCTATCTTTGGGGATTCATACGACCAATGCCTCGATAACCTTGAACGAATGCTATCCCGATGTGAGGAAACTAACCTCGCCCTTAACTGGGAAAAATGCCATTTCATGGCAACGGAGGGAATAGTACTCGGTCACAAAATCTCAAGCGAAGGAATGGAGGTGGATCGAGCCAAAATAGACACCATTTCTCGGCTACCACCCCCATCCTCCGTTAGAGCTATCAGGAGTTTCCTAGGGCATGCCGGATTTTATAGGCGGTTTATCAAAGACTTTTCTAAAATTTCAAGGCCTCTAACAAAATTACTTGAAAAAGATGCTCCTTTCATCTTTGACAAGGATTGCAATCAAGCATTTCTAACCTTAAAGGAAATGCTAGTCAATGCACCTATCATGATCGCACCTGATTGGAAATTCCCTTTCGAAATCATGTGTGATGCTAGTGACTTTGCAGTTGGAGCTGTCTTGGGACAAAGAAAAGAAAAGCATTTCCACCCAATTTATTATGCTAGTAAAACGCTTAACGATGCACAAGAAAATTACACAACAACTGAAAAAGAATTACTAGCTGTGGTTTTTGCTTTTGATAAATTTCGTTCTTATCTTGTTCTTTCTAAAACTATAGTCTATACAGATCATGCAGCCATTCGATATCTCTTCAAAAAGCAGGACGCAAAACCACGTTTGATTCGGTGGATTCTACTCCTCCAAGAATTTGATATTGAAATCAAAGATAAAAGAGGAGCAGAAAATACCGCGGCATATCATCTTTCACGCTTAGAAGACCCAGCTTTGGAGGCAACCAGGGACGAGCAAATCAACGAAAAATTTCCGACGGAGTCCCTAGAAATGGTGGAATACAAGGAAGAACCATGGTACGCCGACGATGCTAACTACCTAGCTAGCGGTATAGTCGCTAAGGGTTGGCCACATCATCAAAGAAAAAAATTCTTTGCCAATGTGAAACACTATTTTTGGGAAGATCCATATCTTTTCAAAATGTGTGCCGACCAACTCATCCGAAGATGCGTACATGGTAGCGAAGCACGAAGAATTCTCCGCCATTGTCATGAAGGTCCATACGGAGGACATCATGGTGCCGCCAGTACTGCACGAAAGGTATTTGATTCAGGATTTTATTGGCCAACCATTTACAAAGACGCCCAAAGTCTTGTCAAGACTTGCGACGCTTGCCAAATAACAGGTAATATTTCTTCCAAAAACGAAATGCCACAAAATGGCATTCTTGTTTGTGAAATTTTTGATGTGTGGGGACTCGACTTTATGGGACCTTTCCCACCGTCGAAAGGAAACAAATAAATACTTGTGGCAGTAGACTACTTGTCTAAATGGGCCGAGGCCGAGGCACTTCCAACAAATGATGAAAGAGTCGTGGTAAGATTTCTGAAGAAATTATTCTCTCATTTTGGCACACTAAAGCATTAATAAGTGATAGAGGTACCCATTTTTGCAACCATCAACTTGAAAAATTTTAACAAGATATGGGGTCTGTCACCGGGTCTCAACAGTGTACCACCCTCAAACAAACGGACAAGCCGAAGTGACTAATAGAGGTTTAAAACGAATACTCGAAAAAACCGTAGGGTTGAATAAAAAGGAATGGGCAGATAAATTAGATGATGCTTTATGGGCTTTTCGAACTGCTTATAAAACAACAATAGGTACAACCCCATATAAGCTAGTCTATGGAAAAAGTTGTCACTTGCCAGTAGAAATTGCACACAAAGCCTACTGGGCAATTAAAAATGTAAACTTAGATTTAGAATTTGCTGGTAAAAATCGATTTTGTCAATTAAATGAATTAGACGAACTTAGGAATTATGCATACTCAAACTCCGAAATTTACAAGGAAAGAATGAAAAACTTGCATGACAAACATATTAAACCTAATGAATTTCGAGTAGGGGATCAAGTTCTTTTGTTTAATTCACGACTTCAACTATTTCCTGGTAAATTAAAGACTAGGTGATCCAGACCTTTTTCCATCACCCATATTTTCCCACACGGTGCAGTAGAAATTAAATCTCGGAATGGACCTCCATTCAAAGTCAATGGCCAACGGCTGAAACTCTATCAAGGATTCATTGAGGATGAAGAGGAGGAGATCTCGCTTCAAACGGTCGATTAATAAAGGCAACAACATCAAACCTGGTAAGTTACGAACCAACGGGATGACATCTTAATCGGTAAGTCTTCCAACCAAGTTTTTTTTGGGAACGAGGGCACTCACACGAGCACTATAAAAAAAAATTAAAACTTTGCTCGGCACGGGGCCGTGTCCGCTGGACATGGGGCTGTGTCCGCGCTACTGTCGGGATATACTCCCCTTTTCATAACAGTTACTTTATTCCACACGCCCCGTTTTCCCGAAAACGCTCTGGTTCCAGGTGATTTTCCGCAGATTTTCGACGTCTCCTATCATTCTAACAACATCAAGGTATGATTCTTTCACTACTATTAGTTAGATTAAGCATTTGCATGTAGTTAAAACTTCAAAAATTTGGGGAAAAATCTAGGGTTCTTGAACTACACCCGGATTGAACCTCAAATTTTTGCTTTAATCTGTTAGCATTTAGTTAGATTAGTATTAGAGGAAGTAAATCCACTTGTATTGTTCATAGATTCGCCCGATTTCTCACAAAAACCCTAAACCCTTGTTTTTGAACCGAAAAAGATAAAATTGAATGGGTAAACGGGTTGTTTTGGGAAAAACGGCACTTGGGGTTTCATTTTCGGGGGAAACTGAACCTATTGGACCAAAAATTTTCAAGTTTTCGAAACCGGGTCGAAAAAGGATGTTTTTGAGTAACAGACGCCTGGACACGGGGCCGTATCCGCTGAACACGGGGTCGTGCCCAGCAAACTGTTTACAGTTTTGTCCGAAAATTCTACTGTTTCGTGCTAACTTTTGGTGTATTCTTTCAGATGTCTAGGAAGTTCACGAGGTTTAACGCAAATGAGCTCGATGCCAGGGCTAGATACGAAGTACTTCAAACAAGACCGGAGGAATACCCAAGACAAGCATGCACGGATTTGTTAGCATTGGTGAACCAACTCGACCGCTTCAACAACCTTGTCACAGGCCCAGTAAGAGTCGCCTTAACAACTCGACTTCATTCCATCCACGAGTGCACTTTGGAATTCTATAGCACCTTCACGTTCAATTCAAGGTGCGACCCATTTGACAATGATGGGGTAGCATTCCGATGTGGTGGAACTAGGTATTCGATTTCTATGGCACAATTTGGGTCGATTATCGGGTTGTATGCGGAGGAAGATGCAGGTAACGAGGAAAATACCGGAGGAATGCGAGAGATAGATGAGAACGATCGCCAAGCCGCGTGGGCTTAGATTGGTGAAGGGCACTACAATCCGAGCAGCACTAAGAGCACGAAGTTGAGGGATCCGCTCTACCGATACATCCATAGGCTCCTCGGCTACTCTCTTAGCCAAAGGCATGATAGCGGTGGCGTTGTTGGGTTAAGAGATTTGGTTGTCCTCCACTGCATCCATAACCGCAGACACCTTGATGTTCCATTCCTCCTGCTCCGAAACATGCATTTGAACCGACTTGCTACTGCACCAACCCCTATCTTCTTTGGAGGATGGGTATACCGTCTCTTCAAGCACTTCACCAACATACCTAGGTCATTTCAAAGGAGCCCATGGTCGGGAAGGGTAGACATTCACATTTGCCGCTCAATGAACCTAATCTATGAGGCTGAGGAAGGGACGGTTAGCTTCCAAAGGATGCAGGGGCATGCATGGAACCCGCAAGAGGCACTTGTCCTTCACGCTCCACAACATCATCAGTACCAGTACCAGCCCCATGGTGATCCAGGCCAGTCCTCCTCAGGAGGCGGTTTTCCTAACTTCCAAAGTTTACATGATTTATTGCAGGAAAACCTCATGTGCACCAGGAACACCTATAATATGGCAAGCAACACGTACAACCGGGTTGGAGCGATCGAGAGAAACATATCCGATATCCAAGATGATATTGGAAATATCCGGGAGTACATTGCGGGGCACGGTGGAGATGATGATGATGAAGACATGGACTAGGCGGGAGGAGCGGAGGCAGAAGTGGTTGGTTGGTGATCCCCCAGGTTAACCTTTTTATCTTGAACAATTTCCGGCATGCGTGCCGTGTGTCGAACAATTTACTTTCCTTTAACTCTTTTATTTTCTGCATTTCTTTTTCTTTTTAACTTTGTGATGGATGGATGTTGAATGTTGGTAATTTAGGATGTTCGCTATGGTTTGGTGTAGTGTTTATTGCTAAAACAGGTACATACGAGGCTTAGAGCACTAAACCTTAGTGCTACTAAAGCCGGGACAGGAAAACTAGAGCCAGAAACCTGTTTTTCAACCCTGCAGATTGACTACACGGGGCCGTGTCCAGCCGACACGCCCCCGTGCCCACTTCCCTAGACCTGCTGTTTGTCTAAATCTGCAGATTTTTGCCAGACACAGGGTCATGTCCAGCCGACACGCCCCCGTGTCCACCTTCTGTAAGTTTTCGTTACTGGCACCTGAACACGGGGCCGTGTCCAACAAACACGGGGCCGTGTCCAGGCGCCCAGTAACACAAATTTTTGCTTTTTCACACATTTTTACACATTCAATCAACCTAAAAACTTATTTTTGGGACACATTGAGGACAATGTGTAATTTAAGTGTGGGGGGATGCTAAAACCTTGAATCTTGCAAGTCCTAATAACAAGTCTTACACAAAACTCTATTGGAACCGCTAATCACCCCAAATTTTAAAAAAAAAAAAATTTCATTTTTTTTTTACTTGTCTAGGTTTAATTTGGGAATTTCAAAATTCTAAAAAAGTTATATTTTTACAAATTTACAACCGATAGCGTCGTGATAAAAAGAACCAACATAAGAAAATTATGAAAAGGCATGACAAGCTTAGTTAAAATTTGATTATATATACTTGATCACATAAAAACCCATTCCCACAAAAGTGAGTTTTGAGCCTTTATTGAGCATACAAATAGATATCTTTAAATTAAATGCTCATTTTTCGTTTCTTGTGTGAATAGCCGCTTGGTTCTTACAACTCTAGAACTTGCCACGACGATAAATTCCAGGCCCTTACCAACTTAAACCCGAGTTAGTAAATGATGGAGGCATTAGGACTAACCATTTTTATTTCTACACCATTAATTTTTTTTACCACATACCCAAAATCCCCCTAGTTAACCCATTTGAGCCTAAACCTTTTCATTTCTTAACCCAAACCAAACACCCTTTCACCCACCAAAACCTTTTTATTTTTAACCTTTTATTTTAGTAACAAGCCCGGTTTTTCATTTGATTTTTCCTAAAAAAAAAATAATAATAATATTGATGATGAAGCAAAAGAGAAATAAACAAACAAGTTTATCAAAAATAACATTGTTTGAATAAAAGCTTCATCAAAATAAAAATTTAAAAAAAATAGAGAAAGTCTTACGAGAACCGATGCTTGTTACGCTTTTCACCCTTTCACTAACCACTAACCCAACCACATACCTTTAACCCAAGCCTAACCCTTCACCCAAAAGTCCTCTTGATATTTACAAAGGTATATAGTTAAAAAGGAGGAGGATTGATTGCTTGGCAAGCCTATGGTAGGAGTAAATTCCATGCCGCTCTCGAGTGATTCACTAAAATACATCTTCGGCCGAGTGTTGAGTGATCCCCCGTGAGGTATGTGAACTTGTATATAAATAGAATTTTAAAGAGGCATGTTATGCCCTAATAAGTAATTTATCTTATGAAAAATTTTAAATAAATCATGACGAATAGGATTGTAAATAAATAAAAATAAAACTAAATAAAGAATCTTGGAAATCCCGACACTCTATGACAAGCCCAAAAACCTTCTTTTCTACCAATTCCATTTGGGAGTGTAAAGCCACATTATAAAGAGTTTTGCTTGAGGACAAGCAAAGATTCAAGTGTGGGGGTATTTGATGTGTGCAAAATACAACATATAAATTACATCAATTGTGGCATAAAACTAACCCTTTTTTTAGTACTAATGTTGGAAAAAGTGTGTTTTTGTCTTCCTTTTGTATTTTCAGGATTAAATGAGCTCAAATTAACAAAAGAAGCAAAAAGGCAGTTAAATCTAACATAAATACAAGAAAAGGAACAAACGTGGCATGCCCGACCTCCCCGAAAGCATCTTCCCAAGCAAAACAAGAGAACAGAAGGCTGAACACGCCCCGTGCTCAGTGAGCACGGGGGCGTGCCCAAGTATCAGCATAAAAGACAAAGTTGTAGAAGCTTCCATCGCCCACCACGGGGCCGTGCTCAGCGGACACGTGGCTGTGGTCAACTATAAGATTCGCAGAATCCAGGCAAATCTTGATAGTACAGATATGCTTCTGCACACGGGGTCGTGCCCAGCGGACACGGGGCCGTGGTCAACTAATGCAGACAAAAGCAATTAATGAAGACAGAGAAGGATGTGGACACGGGGTCATGCCCACCGGACAAGGGGTCGTGCCCGAGCTACTGTTCAGCCTATAAATAGGAGTGTTTGGCTCAAGCTCAAACCATCCCTTGGCACACCACCTCTCTCACACTTCACCCACCACCCACCACCACCATAACACCATCATCCATTGTCCATCATAGAGTGTGTGAGTCGTCTCGGGATCCAAGATTGATCGTGAGAGTTCTTGACAATCAAGGCCATGTTTGCCTAAGTCTCTTACATCACTTGGTGAAGACAAAGTGTCTAGTGTAATACTTTTTATTTTTAATCTTTTCGCACTTTTTAATTGGTTATGTATTAATTACTTTAATAACTAGTTTCTTATGTTGAAGGTTATTCTTCCTTATCGTTTGTCCGTGGTGTCTTGGCATTATTTTACTGTCTATATAAAATAAAAGATTTTCACCATTCATATCTCCACGATCTATATGGAGGTATGTTGGCTACCTGGTCGGGGGTTAAGGGAACGGTTTGGTAAGAGTCTTGCCATTGTTCAGTGTATAGATCCTGCAAAGGACCTGGGTCAAATTTAGTAGGACCTCCTTCAATACTTAACGGTATTGGATGGCGGGGGTCCAAACTCTTTGATCCCCTCATAAGTTAAACTACTATTAAAACTTTAACACGGCTACTTAGGACTGTATCCCTGCTGACTCAGACTACTTAGCCGAGGGTAACGTCGCCTTCAAAAGAGGGGCCTACCACATTATGCATTAATAACTTAATTAATTATCTTTCAATAATTGTATCCTTGCTGACTCAAACTACTGGGTTGAGGGTAACGTCACCTCCAAAAGAGGGGCCTACTACAATAACTAAGATAATCTCTTAAATAGTGCAAAAGTGCGGAAATAATCAAAGGTTACACTAAACACGAGTCGGAGCCAAGTGATTCATCTTGTCTATCTGTTTTTATTTTTATTTTTATTTTTCAGCATTTTAATTAGTTTTTATTTTTCTAGTTTAAAACATTTTTCTAACCTTTTGATTTGATTAGACGTTGAGGATAAACCGGTATTAAAAGCTCTTGTGTCCTTGGACGACCTCGGTATCTTACCAACACTATACTACGCTCTCGAAAGCATCTTCTCATTGCACTTGCAAAGGCCCATTTGATATCAATCAACTCCATCTCCTCCTTATCTATCTGTGTGTAATCTTCACTGGTTAATTGATGGTACCAACTTGTCCAGCAACTAACCCGTAATAGGAACTCACCAAAGTGTTTAGAAGTTCCATGTGTTCTTTGGCAACCTCTACACTAACTTTGCTGAAGTTGGAGGTATCGAGACGGACGGTATTTGGGGTTAGATGTCGGTCCACCATAAGGATTAGATGAACTTCCATAGTAAGCTTGCTGAGTTGCTCGATTTGGATCTAGGAATGGTAGAGGAACAAAGATTGGGCCAATGGGTTTGGAAGTTATGGGTTGTTGTGATAAGAAAGGGTTGACATTGAAACAAAAGTGGTTTGCAACTTGGCGTCTTTAGCTGGTTGTGAAGGACCACTAATACCGACACCGAAATACATTTCCGGATTTTGCGGAATGGGAATTCTTTTTTCTTTTCTAATTTCTTCCTCGTTCTTGTTCTCCAACTTTTGGACAAATTCAAAGATACTAATCGTGTCAAAAATGCCATTTTGCTTCAGAATTTCCAGAAATTGACTCCATTTTGGTGGTAGTGCATTGGCAAATCGGGAAACAATCTCTTGCGGACTCATGATTAGTCGATATGAAAACATTTCGCTTAACAAGTGGTAAAATCTTGTAGTCATCTCTCCCAATGATTCGTTTTCTATAAACATGAACCCTTCGAACTCTTCCTTCAGTAAATCATGTCGAATCTTTCTCGAAGCTGCATTTCCTTCTCCTCTAGCTTGTAAAGTATCCCATAGGTTCTTAGTAGTTGTGCAATAAACGAATTGACGATAAATGTCTTTATCAAGCGCTTGAGTGAGAATGTTAAAAGCTTTCTTCTCTAAGTCATAAGCCTTTTTCTCTGGTTCAGTTAACTTTTCTAATGCTTCGGGATCCGATTCGGATTCTTCAAGTGCTTCATTGTAAGGAGTCGTAAAACAAGTCCAAAGTTCGGTATTCTGACCGAGAACATACGTGTGAAATCTACCTTTCCACCAAGGATAGTCGTTAATATGGTGTAGCTTTGGTAGAAGATTATTACTTCCAGATTCACTTTCACTAATCAAAAGATATTGAATGCTCGGATTATGGTTTGCAACGAACACCCACTGATTAGCCGATATCATTGTGGATGGAGATGTCATGAGAGATTGAACCCATGATGTTGCAAAATTTTGTGGAGGTGCGGTACTGCTCGATGTAACGTTGACACTCCATTCCCAAGGATTAGTAGACATATTAACTAATACTAAGATGGGAAAAATAACTTTTGGATATATAAAGGCTAACTGTGTTAAAACAACTTACTGTTAGGAAAGCTGAAAACTTGTGAGTCCACACGAAACAAATGTCTTGACACGAAAAAGATAATCACACGAACTACACATCCACGTGAAGGAGACTTTATACGCGAAAGCAAAGTACACACGAATCAGATGATTCACGCGAAGGCAAATCCTCATGAAAGCAAATCCTCACGAAAGCAAATCCTCATGAAGGCAACAACATGACGGCAAATCTTCACACAAAGGAGGTTTTGTGTAAAGGTATACGCTCTTGTGGTATTCTGTCCAATGCAGAAAAGACAAAATCTCAGCAGACAACCCATACAATTCTGTTATAACAAATCTTGCCAGGTCCTAAGGGAATATTCAGGTGAGTGTACTTTTCCGGTGATAAATTCCAGCCAAACATCTTGCCGAAAAAAATGAAGTTTGAAAATTTTAAGTTTAAAACTTAAAAACAAGCTGGGTTTTCATTATCTCCATTGATTTTAGCAAGATTTTAGTAAAAACATTCATCAAATAACATCATTTAGGTTGATTTTAGCCCATTTTATCATCCAATAGGTGGGTTTTGTGTTTTTGTCCAGCAATCTTCAAAAATCACTCAAAAACTCACCAATTCTCACCAAACAACTTGGTTTCTAACAAGAAATCGAGCCTATGCTCTGATACCACTTGTAGGTCCCTGAAAGGATCTAAGAAAAAGGTGATTTCAAGTTATCAAATGCATAAACACAGGTGCGGAAGTCCTGATTTACACACAACCAAGCAAGAGCACAATCAATCAAGAAGAACAAATCACTCAATTGATTTTGATAGAGTAACAGTATACAAGTTATCCAAAATAAGCTCCAGACTCTCTCAAAACGCACTCTTACATTTAGAATCGCATCCTGCTGTATTTATAGGCAATACAGCAGGATAACACGCGAAGGCATAATGATGTTACACGAAGACACTTACACACTTACACGCGAACCATACTCTCGTGTCCCTTCGCATCCCTTCGTGTATTGACATATAAGCTCCTTCGTGTCATATGAAAGACATGAAGGTTGCCTTCGCGAGTATACAACAAGCACAGTATAATCAAACAAAGTATCGATATACCTACATTGATATACAGATACATTTAAGTCAAATCAATATAAAATGCATGCTTTCGATATGATGATGTCATCAATATTCAATCGTGTCCTTCTCGTGTCTTCATCGTTTTTGGCGTGTTTGTCGAGTCGCACGACGGAGGAATTTCGTCGGTGTCGGTCTTTAACCGAACCGAACCAAGCCACATCCACACAACAAGTGCATTAACAATAACCTAATAAGATTCAATGCAGCAGCATCCCAAGGAACAACAATAACTTAATAATATAATACACCTCAAAAAAAGAAGAAAACCATAGAATGTCTAACCTCAAAAAACGAATGACTAACAAAAAAAGCTAAATAAATATAAGTCCTAACCTCTCACTCTCTTCCATCAGTATCAACAGGATCCACTACAATGGTGCATGGTTCAATATCAACGTATCTTGCCATCCAAATACCTTTAGCCGCTTGAGACCTGATAATAGGGCAAAACAGTAAACTACTATCATATAATAACAAACAGAACCAAGACACAATAAATACATGTCTGCCTCCATAATCAACGATCAAATACCTAGGGAGTCAAGACCCGTCCATTCGACGGGTCAGTTGGGCGGGTGTCATGGGGCCCACCTTTCTGGTCCATTGCAACCATGGTCGGTGGTTGTAACAGCCCAACTCTGAATGAACGTGGGTTATCCACCAACTCAAAGACAATATACGTACAAGTAGGGGTGTGCATTGGTCGGTTTTGACCAAAAACCATAACCATAACCGCGATGTCGGTTATTGGATAACCATAACCGATCGGTTATGGTTATTCGGTTTTGATGGTTATAACGGGTCGGTTGTGGGTAGTTAACCGTGTATTTAGCTTAGCTAAAAATAGATTAATTTTTTTTTAACATCGAATAAATTGTTATTGCATATTTGTATATATTAGTATATTACATAGTATTAAAATTACATATAATCTATAATATTAATACCAATTATTATCGAATAGTAAAATAAAGTGATATGATATATTCCATAAATTCAAATAAACATTCAACCAAAACCAAAAAATGATATGAAAAAGCTATAAGCACTAAAAATCTTCAGTCAAAAACATCAAATATTAAAAATACGGTGAAAAGTCCTAAATCCTATAAAGATTTATTACATGTCGGTTCGGTTATAGTGGGTATGGAAAAAATGATAACCATAAACGACCCGCTACTTTCGGTTTTCAATAAAACAATTAACCGACCCACCGGTTTTTTATTTGATTCGGTTTTTCAGTTCGGTTTTATCAGTTAATTTGGTTATGGTTCGGTTAATTCGGTTTTTTTGCACACCTTACGTACAAGAAAAAAGACAATTGTAACTCATAAAAAGTGTAAGTAACTTTCCATTTTTGAAATCTAACAGTTGTTTTCTCACTTTAAACGATTGGGATTCAAGCTGGTAGAAGATATAAAAAAGCTATCTTTCTTGTGACTCATGCATTGCTAAACAGAGATCGTTGCCCCCCTCATTCGCAGACAAATTCAGCCCTACTCCTTATATAAAAGCAAATTAATCAGTAGGTACCACTACCCATTTTTTTAGGAATTGGGTTGGTTAAACCTACTACTCTACATTTATCGGAAGTGGTTGTTTATTATTTTCAAAAAACTATATTTGTAGGTAAACACTGTAGTAATTAATCTAGAAACATCATAAAGTGATCAACATAGCAACTTTTCAGCCAAGATATAACTGGAATCATAGTTGTCTACATTTGGTTTTGAGTAAACTTCCGTTTTGCTCCCTGTGGGTTGGTCACTTTAACGGTTTTGCCCCAAACCTTTAAAAATAGCCATCTTCAAATGTGTCCACCATTAAAGGCTAAACTCTTATTTCGTCTTCTGATCATATTACATGAAGCAAACTGCAACAATGAAAATTGAGCTGAGTGGTGGATGGAGTGCAACGAAAAGCCTCCACCTTCGTGCTCATATATACCAAAAAAAAATCCGTAAGCAAAAGACACATCAAAACAAATCTGAAATGAAAACCCATCTAATTCGCATAATCAAGAAAACGAAGAGGATGATAGCATATTGATGACGAACAACACATTGAAGAAAATCATATGACCAGAACATGAATTACCTATAGAGAAGCCTAAAGAAACTTGTTAAATACCGATTGTAGATGATGAACATATGTTTTTGGGTTCTGATTGAAGATGATGATACAAACCGAATCGTTAACCAATTGATCCAAAGAAAATAGATAAGAAGCTTGAAAGAAATTGAAGATTTTTAGAAGGGACTCAATTCATATTTTTCATTCATAAGAAAACTCATAACATCTACTGCCATTTTATAGGCTTACAAATTGAAACTGAAAATAACTAAACATGAAGAATACACCACTAAACCCACAACTACTAATCATATAAACTACTAGAAAATGCAGAAGACAAAAAGCGACGTGGGTAGGTTAAAAACTTGGTTTGATAACTGTTTTCAAACATGGGATACTAAAATTTAGGAGATTACCTTATTTTAAGGTAACCTGCAAGTGAGGGGAGAGAGATACCAGAACTACCGATTTTACGGTTATTTTCTTGAGTTTAAAGGGCTAGGATTAAATCTTAAACAAATCGGACGGTCATGATTCAATTTGACAACGGTTACACGCTGTCTATAGAATATATAATTAGTTTGTTTTTATAAGTTAGGAACTCATATCCCAATTCACTGATTCAGTGATTAGGTACTCGAGGTGGCAAAATGGGCAGGTTGGAACGGGTTGGTTGCTAGGTCGGTCAAGTTAGGCAAATTGAAAAAAAAGAGGGTCAGAATGGGTTCGGGTCAAGCTGCGCCGGTATACCACCACTTGGTCTCTATGTTCGAATTACATGATTATTATTATTAAACATATTTAAATTAAAGTTAATGTTTTAGTGCAAATAAAATTGTGGACCCTCTGGATTGATCCCTCTGCCAACAAAACGGACACTTTTTTTTTCTGTTCAAAAGAAAAATCACGATTGGCATGTCGCATATAGAAAATGGTGCAAGGATAAATTAGGGCCCAATGGCCCATATGAAGTACTAAATAACCCAAAATATCTTGCAACTCAAAAACATTCTGCAGTTTGAATGAAAAAAAAAATGATTCTATTTGTGTATGTTCCACACTTAGATTATTTTGGGCTTGTTGAATTTCTAGGACTGGTATTATAAAATCCAGATTATTGATTAGGAGAGACCCATTCTAACCTTTTCACCCCATTGTGGCTTTCTTTTGGGCTGCATGGTTTTTCTTTCTTTCTTTTTTTGTAATTATAACTTGTGTAAAGAGGTATATTTGACGAGGTTGTAAAGTGTAAACCAAGACTCATTAGAGAAATGGTCTTAGGCTGAGGTGGTTGATTTGGCCTTTTTCATATAGAATGCTCATGAGCCAAGTTATGCATGTTCATATTATACATTGAGGGGTGTTAAATACATAACTAATTTTAATTAAAGACTTGTGAGAACCACGTAAAAACTTACACTTATTGCTTTAAATGTCATACATAAGGTGGTTTAATACTCGTCTATTTTTTTCTTAGCCACTGTACAAAAGGTTATTTGTAGGTCCGGCTAGGGGAGGATCTAGTCGCCTAATCCTTATATACGAACCACTCCGGTTGTGCGGAATCCAACCGGAATAGCAAACCGAGATCGAACACGTAAATACACGACACACAATATTCACCGATTAACACCACTGTATTAATACGTATGAAAGGTTCGGTTACAAAGCAATGTTTACAAATGTGTATTGCAAACTCTCTAAAACTCTGGTGTGTGTGCTCTCACAAATATGCTCTCTGTGTTCTCTATGTGTTCTCTGTCTCTTAACTGAGACTGTCTATTTATACCCACACACATCACGAAACAGAACAGACACGGCGAATCACAAATACAATTGACGAAATGGAGCCATGATCGACGAAACAGCCTTGTTTCGCCGACTCCATTGTTGTTTCGCCGCATATGGGCTTAGGCCCAACCTGTTGAAGTCCATGCTGCATTCTGATTGGCCCAAGTGAAGTTTCACATACTCATGCACGTACATGAATTTCAACTTGTTTCAGATATGTGAAGTTTAGTCAAAGTCTTGACATCATCATGACATCATCATGATGATGTCATGATGATGTGTCAAGCGGGAAACATTCTCGGCTTTCCGTGCTTCGCGTGTCGAACTCTGGGGCGCACGACGGAGGAATGTCGTGACGTCGGGCTTGAGCCGAACCTAACCGGGTCGACCAAGTCGAATTGAGCCGAGTCGAACCGAGCCGAGTCGCGTCCACATATTATGTATCAACAAACTCCCCCTTGGACGCTACTCGCGAGTTTCGCCTTTCTTGTCTTCTATGTCGGAGGATCTTCAATGTCTTCACGTCTTGTAAGCAGAAAGTGTATCAACAAACTCCCCGTTTCATGTAGGAAGTGTGTTGACAAACTCCCCCTTAACATAAGCTCCCCTTTGAGTTATGCTCGTGAATGACTTGATCTTCAGTACTTGAGATCCTTGTGGTATTGATGATGGTCAGCGGCAACTCGATCATCTTCATCATTTGAGTGCCTTCACGTCGTGTCTTCATTCCAAAGCTTGTCATCGAACATGTTCTCCTTGCCTTTAGAATCTGCACACGCAAGAAATCTAAACGCGTAATGAGAACAACTGCTTGGAATATAATTAGTATAAACAAATGACACACGTATGACCATATCTCAATCAACTACCGTCCGACAGTTTGAAAGTTTAACAAATTTATCAACTTAGATTTTTAACTTTCAAAACTTGCAAATTTCGACCGTTTATGAAGAATCAGTCGATTTTGGTTTTCAATCAGGTTTCAGGTAACGAAGACTCGAGATCCAACATCGTACGATCGAAAATAAGATAGAAATAAAATCTTTTTGGCTTTTATAAAGTTTATATTAAAATACACCTAAAATCTTTTTGGACTTTTTGAATATTTCAAATGTAAAGACAGAAAGCAGTAAATAAATATATACAGAGATGCAGAAACTGAAAGCATTAAATAAATATTTACAGACATTCTTTTTGTGAGTTTCGAGGGTAAGAGAATCATATCAGTGAACGGTCATGCCAAAACGCTCTTGTTGTTCAGTTAGTTAACATTAAGATAAGCATCCTATAACAATTATCGGTATTGTTGTCCACTTAAGCTCAACTTATCAGATGTAATCATTGCGAGGGGATACGTTAAGGTATGATTTATACTTACCGACCGGTGTTCATCCACATCACGACACATTCCCGTATCAAGGTATGCACGAGGGTTCATCTTACCGGTGAGTATACCGATTATCATCTGTTTGACCGTATATGATGTGAGATTCTCACTTATTTTGATTTGAAAACAAGCCCTGTGTGATATAATCACTTATTGATGAGGAACTTGATTTTCGATGCATGAGGGCACAGGAGCAAGTCCGTGAACAGGTCAGTACTTTCGTACAGCAGAGAGACGAACTTGACTCCCGGAAAGAATTTGTGATATTTTATCACTTATTTGTTTGGACATGTGATTGTTTATCACTTATTGAGGTCGTATGCAATATGTACACGTATGTATAGTATCATGGAAGATCTAGACTTGCGTCCCCGTTATTTTTCGGTAAAAGATACAACCATGATACCCAGATGATAAGCAGCATAAAGACCGAATATTTCAGAACCTCGGCAATCTCTCAAACGAAATTTCGGTACCAAGACCATATGCCAATGAGTGGTTCCCACCTGGTCTTCAGTCGATTTAAGTTTATATCACCCTGCACACTTTAAAATGATTGTGAGCCTACCGATACATCTTATATAGAGCTGCTTATCGTTTTACAGTTTAGGTTTAAAGAGGTTTAGACAGACCACTGATGTACTATCATTTTCTCTTTTGCTCGCCAGGAAACTCATTTTTGTTTTTCTATTGTTTTTGTGTTTTTGAAATTTTTCAATGTTTTTGGATTTTCAAATTTTGGAATTACTCCCCCTAAAATCAACAAACTAAGACAAATTTAAAACACAAAGGTATTTACAAAAATGATTTTCCGATGTTGATTTTACTCATGTTTTACCTCAATGCCGTTTACCAAAATTAAATTTTGAATCTGAAATGATTTATCGAATTTTGGAAAAATCAGTTGGCATGTCGGTCATCGGTGCGGACCATGACAACATCGATGAGTTTCATATTGAAACAATCACGTGTGAAGTGATATTCGAGATCAATGTGTCAGGTCAAAGAGTGCTGTACGAGATGATAATAATTCATAAAGCAGCTTAAACATCGACAAGTATAGGAGAGATTAGAAATTTAAAACCGTATCCTGCAACTGCTTCGTGCATTGCAAGGAATTTGAGTGTTCTCCCAAACTGGATATCCACCTGGTGTGGATTTCAAAGTCGATTTTGTAGCTACTGAGAAATCTCTTCACAGCAACAAGATCAGAAACCTCTGGGTCCGGCTGGTCTTCCACATTGCACCAGCGAAGGTCTTTATCTTTCTCTTGAGAAGTAGTGTGCGGTTGTTCAATCCACGCCAAGGCATCCGCACATCCGGTTGGTTTGATCAACAAACACATTCTCTTCAATCGCACCGTGGAGAAAAGTACCTTACACGTTCATCTTGTGGACTTTGAACTTCTTATGGAAGAAAAATCCATGTGTCTTCGAAAAAGCTTCAGACGTGCTACAGGCGCGTACTTTTCATTGGAATCTTTCCTGAGGACCCGAATCCGGCTAGGGGAGGATCTAGTCGCCTAATCCTTATATACGAACCACTCCGGTTGTGCGGAATCCAACCAGAATAGCAAACCGAGATCGAACACGTAAATACACGACACACAATATTCACCGATTAACACCACTGTATTAATACGTATGAAAGGTTCGGTTACAAAGCAATGTTTACAAATGTGTATTGCAAACTCTCTAAAACTCTGGTGTGTGTGCTCTCACAAATATGCTCTATGTGTTCTCTATGTGTTCTATCTCGAAACAGAACAAATGAACTCTATTTATACTAACAGACACACATACATATGACGAAACAGACAATAGGCGACGAATCAGGATCACGGTCGACGAAACAGGTTTGTTTCGTCGACTTCTAGTTCTGTTTCGTTGATATGGGCTTTGACCCAAAATTGTTGAAGCCCATGCTGCGTTCTGATTGGCCCAAGTGAAGGTGCTGACCCATGAAGGAAGCTGATTGGCCAAAATCTTTGTTACCTGCACGTTCATTTTCTTCAAATATGCATATTGTAGAAAAGTCAACCACATGACATCATCATGATGATGTCATGGTGATGTGGCAGCGGGAAATGTTCTCGGCTTTCCGTGCTTCGCGTGTCGAACTCTGGGGCGCACGACGGAGGAATGTCGTGACGTCGGGCTTGAGCCGAACCTAACCGGGTCGACCAAGTCGAATTGAGCCGAGTCGAACCGAGCCGAGTCGCGTCCACATATTATGTATCAACATTATTCCGTTCTTCACTTAAAATATAGCTATATATTGTAGAGATGAGAAATTTCGTACCGGATAGCAGTACCATACCATATTGGTACTAACCGAACATATATGGTACGGTATTCGTTTTTTAATTTAGTTCAATTTCGGTATTTGTACTATGCACCAAGGTATTGATTTAGGGCTTTAATTTAGTGGTACCGTACAATACCAAGACCGACCAAATATATACGGTACATTATTCGGTTTTGGTTTTAGCTAAATTTCGATATCGGATGTGATAGGTACTGGTACCAATCTCATCCCTATTCTCCTGAACGTATTTGTTTCTTTTAATTTATCTTCCGTTAAAACAAAAGGTATGAATGCTAAACTTGAGATGTTAAGTTTGGGTCCTTGTAGGGATTTATGATGTGGTTCCATTCTTGCCTTGGTTTTTCAATATTATCTGGCTTTGTATATGTGGTGTTTGGATGAGCTATAATCACAAATATTAGAACTAATGTTGCAGTGATTAGATTTTAACTGTTTGATTAATGCAGTTTTAATTTTGAAGTTTTGATTTCTTTATAGTAAAAAGTAGAAAACATTAAAATTTAGGAGTAGCTACAACAAAACCAGTATTATGTGTTTGGTTAAAGCTAATTATATGACTCTTGAAAATTTACATCAATACTCCATCATTAAAGTTATTACTGCTGCTTTGGTGTGTTAGTGTTAAATTAGTTTTGCAATCTGATTATGACTCTTTTTAGAGCTAAAATGGTGTTTGTAATAAATATACTAGCCAAAAGGTTGCTATAATAATAGTGATATATGTAACCATTTTTAGCTTTAATCATTCTATCAAACTTAATTATCATGTCTAGTCTTAAATGTTGCAATATAATCAGTAGAGTTAAAAGTTTAAATCTTAAGGAAGATCAATGGGATAGTTTCAATATCTTGTAATGATGTAAGTGGTTTTGTTGTTTTTCTAGCTTCTCGCTAGTTTTGGTGTGAAATGAAATTTGCCTTTAAAAAAAAAGTAAAATGAAGAAGGAAAAACTAATGTTTGTAATAATTAGTAGGCTAAAAGTTACTACAACAAAACTGAGTTAGGTAACCACCATCTTTTAAGTTTAATTATTTTGTTAGGGAAAACTGAAGGTGTGTTTATAAAGTTTAAATCCTAAAACTAATACTTTGATTCAATGGAAATTATTATTCAAAATCAGAATATGGCTTGATTTATCTCACATTAGGTAAATTGCTTGTTTTGGTGTTTTGAACAAGAGTATAGCACACGGATAGTCTCTTTGGTTTGCCAAAATTTTGGATTTGCTCCTTAGCTTTTCAAAACTATACGAACGGTCTCTAGGGTTTGCACTTTGTAATGTGTTTAGTCCTGAGCCAACAAATTTAAAGGTTTCAACAAGTCCAAGTTACGGACTAAATGTGTTACAAAATAGAACCCACACGACCATTCATGTACATACGTTTGGCAAAGTTGGGGACCGAATGCGTTACAAAGTACAAACCACCGAGACAATCCGAATACTTTAGAAAAGTTAGGGACCAAATCCAAAATTTTAGTAAACAACAGGGAACATCTGTGTATTTACTCTTTGAATAATGTCTAAAGTACAACGAATAAATTGAAGCTATACCTATCGCTTCAAGGCGAGTAATCTCTATTCTTAAAGCAACTTCATCCACGCCCTTCAATAGAACAATGAGATTTGGGTTTGTAGTGAACCGCTTCTTAACTCTCAAGATATAACAAAACAACGAGTAGTGTACATGATCAACACTGCGCGAGTGGTGATAAATCGACTGAACTTATTCGGTTTTCAGACGTTCAAACAATATGAAATCATGTCGAGTAATGAACATATATATTTAGGCAAAATGCAAAATAGTGATGTCTCAGAACATTCGCACATATTGCAGTTCGACACATCTCTAGTTCAAGACATGGTGGTAGGCGGTGACACCTGTCACACCCCCAAAATACCACATGCGGTAAACCCCCCTAGCCGTGTGACGTACCCGGATCTAGCCACCAATCACATTGAACTAACCATAGTATGTTTAACCAAGTTCCATTCATTAAATAAAACGTTCATAAAATATAATCCAAGTTAAATAGTGACAGCGGAAGCAAATAACAATTCATTGTTTAAATGTTTCAAAACCCAGTGTATATGAATTAAGTAAATAAGACACGCGTAATCAAGCACTGCGACCCATGACCACTCTAGCCATCCAGATAGCAAGTTCCCATCCAAAGTACCTAACGACCTGCGAGCATGCAACAAGTGTGTCAGACAATGCTGGTGAGTTCATAGTTTTACGAAAACGTTGGTTACCAAGTGTTTAGTTAATCCATTGAATTTAATGTTGATAATATCCCGAATACAAGACGGCTCCTGATTTACATTGCCCTTACTCTAATGCTCCTATCAAAGCATTGGTCATGACTAGGTCATTAGTTCACACCCGTCCTCTCAGGTACGGGGTGAGGGTACCAAACCTAAGTAGCGCTACCAACTAATACCTTGTTACCTCTCAGGTAACCAAACAACACGGAGGGACTTTAATGGTGATAGGATGAGTATATTACCCAACATTCCAGATTTACCAAAAACCAATCCCTCTCAGGGATATCCAAAGACTGTCCTAACCACTGGGACGCATGCTCAAGAGAAATGAACTCACCTTGGTTTGCTCGGTATGTTTTAATTACCCGTCCAGTTGGTCAACCCCAAACCCTATCGTGGTTACCAAATGTTATCAGTTACACAGTCAAACAGCTCGCGTAAAACTCACAACAGACAGATTTGTTATTCACACAATGATCATTGTTAACATGCAGCATGTATTCGTTTATCAAGCAAGTCCACATCTCATGTGCTTGTTACCAACACAATAATAATAAGAGAGTGTTTAGTTTACACAAATCTAAGTCCGTCCACAGTTAGTGTGATCATCATATAACAACAGTATTCCACGAACACAAGTATGCATCAACCACATATATTTCACTATGTTACTGCAACAGTTCTAGTGCATGACGAAAGTCCCATATGGCGAAAGACCATCCGACGAAATACCTATGATTCGTCGTGAAGAGTCTGACGAAACTTAGCAAGTTTCGTCGAGGTGTAGAGTGGCGAAACTTAGCAAGTTTCGTCAAGATGTAGAGTGGCGAAACTTAGCAAGTTTCGTCACCCCTCTTCTGTTGATGAAACAGTTCAATTCTTAGATCCCTATCAGCAGTTGATGTGTGCAAAATGCAACATATAAATTTCATCAATTGTGGCATAAAACTAACCCTTTTTTAGTACTAATGTTGGAAAAAGTGTGCTTTTGTCTTCCTTTTGTATTTTCAGGATTAAATGAGCTCAAATTAACAAAAGAAGCAAAAAGACAGCAAAATCTAACATCAATACAAGAAAAGGAACAAACGTGACATGCCCGACCCCACGACAGCATCTTCCCAAGCAAAACAAGAAGACAGACGACTGAACACGCCCCGTGCTCCGCCAGCACGGGGGCGTGCCCAAGTGTCAGCAGAAAAGACAAAGTGGTAGAAGCTTCTATTGCCCACCACGGGGCCGTGCTCAGCGGACACGGGGCCGTGGTCAAGTATAAGATTCGCACAATCCAGGCAAATCTTCATAGTACAAAGATTCTTCTGCACACGGGGTCGTGCTCAGCGGACACGGGGGCGTGGTCAACTAATAAGACAAGCTGCATTAAATGAAGAAAGAGAAGGATGTGGACACGGGGCCGTGCCCGAGCTTCTGTTCAGCCTATAAATAGGAGTGCTTGGCTCAAGCTCAAACCATCCCTTGGCACACCACCTATCTCACACTTCACCCACCACCCACCACCACCATAACACCATCATCCACCACCATCATCCATTGTCCATCATAGAGTGTGTGAGTCGTCTCGGGATCCAAGATTGATCGTAAGAGTTCTTGACAATCAAGGCCTTGTTTGCCTAAGTCTCTTACATCACTTGGTGAAGACAAGTGTCTAGTGTAATACTTTTTATTTCTAATCTTTTCGCACTTTTTACTTGGTTTTGTATTAATGACTTTAATAACTAGTTTCTTATGTTGAAGGTGATTCTTCCTCATCGTTTGTCCGTGGTGTCTTGACATTATTTTACTGTCTATATTAAATAAAAGATTTTCACCATTCATATCTCCACGGTCTATATGGAGGTATGTTGGCTACCTGGTCGGGGGTTAAGGGAACGGTTTGGTAAGTGTCTTGCCATTGTTCAGCGTTTAGAGGTCCTGCAATGGACCTGGGTCAAATTTAGTAGGACCTCCTTCAATACTTAACGGTATTGGATGGCGGGGGTCCAAACTCTTTGATCGCCTCAAAAGTTAACTACTATTAATACTATAACCCGGCTATTTAGGACTGTATCCCTGATGACTCAGACTACTTAGTCGAGGGTAACGTCACCTCCAAAAGAGGGGCCTACCATAATTTGCATTAACAACTTAATAAATTATCTTTCAATAATCCGACCCTTTAGGATTGTATCCTTGCTGACTCAAACTACTGGGTTGAGGGTAACGTCACCTTCAAAAGAGGGGCCTACTACAATAACTAAGATAATCTCTTAAACAAGTGTAAAAATGCGGAAATAATCAAAGGTTACACTATACACGAGTCGGAACCAAGTGATTCATCTTGTCTATCTGTTTTTTCTTTTATTTTTATTTTTCAGCATTTTAGTTAGTTTTTATTTTCTTCGTTTAAAATATTTTTCTAAACTTTTTTATTTGATTAGACGTTGAGGATAAACCGGTACTAAAAGCTCTTGTGTCCTTGGACGACCTCGGTATCTTACCAATACTATACTACGCTCACGATGGGTGCACTTGCCCATATGTGTGTTTAGTGTTAGTAAATATCGTGTTTTCTAAATTTAAAACTTGGCTAAAAAGTGTTAAAGGGCTTAAAATATACACCTAATATATATAACACTTCACACGCATCAAGTTTTTGGCGCCGTTGCCGGGGACACAAGGATTTTAAGAAAGTTAGGAATCAACGGCCTAATCTTTTTTCTTATTTTTTCATTTTTTTAGGATTTTTCTTAGTTTTTCTGTTTCTGCAGAGCTCAGCACGGGCCGTGCCTGGTCGGACACGAGCCGTGCCCAGCACTATCACTGGCAGTTTTTATTTTCCGAGTTACAAAGAGCTGAGCACGGGGCCGTGTCGGTGCAACACGGGGCCGTGTCCAACTCCCAGTAACAGGGATCCGGAGAACAATTACTGCAAATGTAACGACTCTCATCAAAAGTCATAATTATTAAAATAATTTGACCAATAGGAAACCCTAATTGAGACACCCAAGTGATTCTGAACAAACCCTAAAATTTTCAGAATTTTCAGAATCAGGATTAGGGCCCCTAAAACTCAAGGGGGGTTAAACCCTATTGACGATTATCCAAATTGTGAGCTGTAGAAATCGAATTTAAGAAATCCGTCAACTCAGCAAGCCTACTCCTACACGTGGCTACCCTATGAAAAATAGGTTGGCAGTCGCGTAGCGCGACGACTAAGGGGTAGGCAGTCGCGCTACGCGACGGGGTAAAATTTTCAGTATAAATAGAGGAGGTTGGGACTTGAATTTGAGCGTTGGAACGACGTAAATCGGAGTTACGTAGACTGAGATATCACCGAAACAGTCCACTAAACACACACAAAACACTAATTAGAGGAGGGGTGCTGCTACGAAACAGGGTATTAGCACAATCGCTGCTACGATTCATTTTCCGACGATCAATATATCCAATGAATGATTAAGTGCCGCCCACATTAGGGTTATACTTTATCGTTCGTCATTAATTTGACGGATCATCGTTAATTCGATGGATAAAGTATTATACTTTGTCATTCGTTGTTAATTCAACGGATCATCGTTAATTCGATGGATGAAGTATTGCACTTTGTCGTTTGTTGTGAGAATTTGATCTCGTGAGTTATCGTAAATGCTGGATTGATTACTAACCCCAAAATTGTGTGCTTGTTATTAAATTTAGGATAAAAGGCTAAATCAGTAGGCCAAACTCTGCCCGTATAAATCTGCAAAGTGAGTCATTCTCCTTTTCTCACAGTTTGTGAGTCATTCTCCTTTTCTCACAGTTTGTGAGTCATTCTCCTTTTCTCACAGTTTGTGAGTCATTTTCTTTTTATCAACTATTTTACAATACCTCAAATTATTTTCAAGGTTATAATTACAGGGACTAAGTCGTGGATATCTTGAATTACTGGTTAGTGGGGTATTGTGCACATTACTAATTTTCTCCCAGTTAGGTTCATTGACCTACTTGGGATAATCACTGTTGGGTTCATTGACCTACAGGGATAATCATCACTATTTAGGTTCATTGATCTAAATAGTGGTATGACCATCGTCACCATTGTGACTTGTCACCATTGTGACAGAATGCCAGATAAAAATAAGATAGAAGCCATTGTAATCGCTCTTATGCTGTAATTTATAATTATGCATCATTATGCAAAATAGAATGATTCACTCAGTATTTCCCGCTGACAAAACCTTTTTCAAACATGTTTCAGGTGACCTATTATGAATCAGGAAAAGTGCCATATAGCACTAAAAGCTCAAGAAAGAGGCTCCGTATAAAATAAAGAAACATGTTTTGTAAAATAAAAGATTTCTTTGTGAAATCAAATGATTGTAAATTACTGGGTTTTATCCCGCATTGTGAAATAAAATAATCGGGAAATATTTACATTTTAAAAGATCCTGATGGAAACTTCCGCTGTCAAACTCAATTAATTAAATACCGCAGTATTTCTGTCCCGCGGCTCTTGAAACGGGTCAAACCGGGTCATGGGCCGTGACAGAAAAAGGTGGTATCAGAGCCACTTATCGAGCCACTGATTTAAGCCAATTAAGTATTTAGAAAATACTTAATAATTTTTATTATTAATTGCTATTTTGTGATTATATGTTTATTATCTGACTAATTTTTTTTATATAGTATGGGCAGATTTTTATATGTTAACAATATTGTAATATTTAGTGCTCTATCATCGTTAATCGAAAAACATTATATATAAATTTACTTGATTATATATGGAATTACCTAATATAGTATTACTATATTGCGGTAAAGAAATTATATTTTTATGGTTGAGGTATACTCTTATTTAAAATTATTGTTTAGTTATTTATTATTAATAATTTTATTATTAATAATAAATATATTAATAGTAGTAGTATTAAGATTATTTTTAAATACTAGGGTTATTATCAAAGGCAGATATTGAATAGCCTAGCCTTAGTTAGGCATGGACTGATCACCTATGCTTAAACAAGGCAGCACTAACCAATATCCACAATGATAATGACTAGTTAATATATATAAATTAAGTCATTATACTTATTTAGTATATAGATTTTTATATATTAACTACTGTAATAGTAAATATAAATCTTTAAATATTTTGATTTAAAGTTTAGTATTTTTATCTACAGTCTAGAAAATTTATAAATAAATTATAAATAAAACCTAGCATGTTTTAATTTTCAGTTGGGTTGGTAGTATGAAATACTATTTAAAAAGTTGTTCTATAAAATTTTGTTATGACTTAGTAATTGTGTGTATTTTGCTAAACAGCATGAGTAATCTGTCGGAAGCCCTTCAGAATTTAAATCTCTATCCAGTAAGAATAGAAGTTTCCAGAGATTTCAATAAGTATATACCAGATATAGAAGGACCTATAGAATTCAATGCTTTACCTCTTGAGAAACCTAAGCCTAAGAAAATGGAAATTGGGGAAAGTTCTAGGCAAATGGAGGGATTACCATCTCAAGAAGAACTAGATTTTATAATGGCAACCAATGATACTATTGAGCTTGTTAATGAAAATAATTTTATGAACTTAGAACCATCTATTCCAAACTCTTCTAATCACTGGAATATAGACGAATGGTTGGATAATGAAATACTGTTACAAAACCATCCCTATAGGCTTTTTCCTAAGTACAATCCAGAACCTTTATCAAATTCACCAATAAGTAACAAGAATATGACTGAACTTCGTCGTTTTGACAAAATGGATGCTGGGGATAGGATTCAAGAGAGTTTGGGGCAGATCTCCTGGAAATACGATGAGAAGAAACGCCGTTACTAGAACATCACCTGACAAAGGATAGGGGATTTATAAAACTGTGGTTATGTAATAGTAAAATCAGTATGTGTAAAATAAATAATAAAACGGGTGTATATAGAAGCATGATATAATCTTTACAATAAAGGAAATTTTAGAAAGTTACAAATTTTGTTTGTATATTTGTTTACATGATTCTGTGCAAATAATTGTAACATTGGATTATTTCCTTTATACTAATTATTTATCTATAAATTAGATATCAGATGGAAAACGCTAATAATGAACCAGTTAATGAGGATAATCAATCTGAGCAACAACCGGGGGACCAATATGTGACTAGGCAAGATATAGAAAATATCATTGCTCAAGGGATAGCCAACGCTATTCCAGGAATAGTTGCTCAAGGGATAGCTAATGCTATTCCAGCAATCATTACTGCTGTTAAAAATCCAATCGAACCACAACAAGTTGTTTCTAGTAAACGCATTTCTGAAGATAATTTCAGTAATAGCGTAAATGGAGGCGGTAATCATGTTAATCATGATAATGAACCACGGCAAGCTCCGCTCCCTAAGAAAAGGAAAGTTGCAACACCTGGTTGCACTTACAAAGAATTTCTTGCTTGTAAACCCACTGAGTTTGCAGGCAATGAAGGAGCAACTGCGGCATTGCGTTGGTTAGAGAAAATCGAGGCAGTAATTGCCATAAGTAAATGTGATCAGGATGATCAGGTCATGTATGCATCAAATCTTTTCAAAGAAGTGGCGCTAGAATGGTGGAATACTATGTTACAAGCAAAAGGAAGAAGGATGGCGTATGCTATGAACTGGGAAGAATTTAAGAGTCTTGTAGAAAGAAAATTCTGTCCTGAGTACGAAAAAGATCAAATGGCAAATAAATTTCTAACCCACCGGATGGTAGATGTAGATTGTCAAGGGTATACTACGACATTCTTTGAATATGCTCGAGTGGTACCAACCCTGGCTTCGCCAGAGCCGGTACTTATTTCTCGTTATATTTGGGGATTGATTTCCGAGATCCGTAATATTGTCAAAGCTGCGAAACCTCGCACAATTGATGATGCAGTAGAATTAGCCAATACTATGACTGACGAGCTAGTACGAACAAGAGAAGAAAATAGAAGGAAGGAAGTAGCCCAAAAGATTACCCAAGAATTCAGTTCGGGTAACCATAATAATTTCAAGAAAGGATGGAATGGGCAATCTTCTACTAGTCCATTTTGCAATTTTTGCAAAAAGAAGCATTTTGGAAGATGCAAAGGATATTGCAATTTTTGCAAGATTCCAGGGCATCAAGAAGAAGATTGTAGGAGGAAGAAATTTTCAGTTTGTTGGACATCTTAGGCCAGATTGTCCAAAACTGAATAAACCATTTGACAATCAAGCCAAACCAGCAGAAGGAGCAAAAAGGAATGCGAGAGCCTTTCAGCTGACTACTCATGAAGCCGAAATGATTCCAGATGTGATAGCCGGTATGTTCTTAGCCTACAACGTTTACATAAAAGTATTATTTGACTCTGGTGCAAACCAAAGTTTTATAAATACTTTACTCTGCCAAACTCTTAACTTACCGTTAACCAGCATTAGATAAATTTCTATATTAGAAACGGCAGATGGGAATTCAGTTAAAATAAATAAGGTTATGCAGAACTTAGAAATAAGTTATAAGTTTTCTGCAATCCTATTATCTATGAAATTAGTTGAATTCGATGTTGTGATTATTATCTATGATCAGAATTTCTTAGAAATTCAATCAACCATCGGAGAAGTAATTATGATTACAGGAGATAAACCATGTAAGCCTATGAAGTTCATATTAGTAATGGAAATTGCTAATTATGAACGAAAGCAAGGAATAGTATATATGATTTTAGTAATCATTAATACTAAAGATACAGAATTTAAGGAAATTCTGTAGTTTCAGAATAACCAGATGTATTTCCAAAAGATTTACCTGGATTACCACCAGATATAAAGATAGAATTTAAGATTCATCTAAATTCCAGGAATTTTACCGATAAGCCAAGGAACCTTATCTGTTAGCACAATGTTGGTTATTAAGAAAAAGTATGGTTCGATAAGAATGTGTATTGATTAGAGGAAATTGAATAAGGTTATAATTAAGAATCAATACTCATTACTTAGCATTAATAATCTATTCAATCAATTCCAGGAAGATAGATAGTTTTCTAAGATCAACTTATGTTCCGGATATTATCAATTAAAAGTATCAGAGGAAGATGTACCTAAGACTGTTTTCAGAACTAGGAATGGTCATTACTAGTTTACAGTCCTGCCCTTCGAATTAAAGAATGCACTTGCATCATTCATGGACATGATAAATAGGATCTGTAAACCATATTTGGATAAATTGGTAAATGTCTTCAAATGACGATATACTTATTTATTTCAAAAAAAAAAAAAATCAGGAAAAATATTGTTAGCAATTGCATACACTCTTAACTTTGTTAAGAAAAGAAAAGATTTACGCCAAATTTTCGAAGAATGAATTTTGGCTGCTAAAAGTGCAATTTTAGGTCATATGGTGAATCATGAAGGTATTCACTAAGATTTTGCTAAGATAGCAGTAATTACCAAATGGAAGATTCTGCAATCAGCAATGGAAATTAGGAACCATAAATTTTGCTTTAAGACATTATCTGTATAGAAGTAAGGGTACTATCTATATGGATTATAAGAACTTAAGGTATATATTTGGGCAGAAAGAATTAAACATGAGGCAAAGGAGATGGATGAAAATCCTAAATGACTACGACTGTGATATTTAGTATCACAAAGGAAAAACTGAAAACGGCAAGAGATAGTCATAAGGATTATACAGATAATAGATAAAAGCCGTTGGAGTTCAAGTTGGAGACAAAATATAATTGGAAGTATCTCCTTGGAAAGGAGTTGTTAGATTCGGTAAGAAAGGAAAGTTAAGTCCAAGGTACGTAGGACCATTTTTAGTAATCCAACATATAGGACTAGTTGCTTATCATTTACAAACTACCAAGAAAGTTGGTTGGAGTGCATGATGTATTTCATGTATCCAATCTCAAGAAATATTCATCAAATGAATCACTGGTAGTACCTTTGCAAGATATAAAGGTAAACCAATAAGTGTTAGTTCAAGTAAAGTGGGATTCAAAGATAGGACCTTAATACACTTGGAAACTGGAATTTGAAGCGAAAGTATCCTCAATTATTCCAGTAAATCTCGAGGACGAGATTTTTCTTAAGGTGGGGAGAATGTAACGACTCTCATCAAAAGTCATAATTATTAAAATAATTTGACCAATAGGAAACCCTAATTGAGACACCCAAGTGATTCTGAACAAACCCTAAAATTTTCAGAATTTTCAGAATCAGGATTAGGGCCCCTAAAACTCAAGGGGGGTTAAACCCTATTGACGATTATCCAAATTGTGAGCTGTAGAAATCGAATTTAAGAAATCCGTCAACTCAGCAAGCCTACTCCTACACGTGGCTACCCTATGAAAAATAGGTTGGCAGTCGCGTAGCGCGACGACTAAGGGGTAGGCAGTCGCGCTACGCGACGGGGTAAAATTTTCAGTATAAATAGAGGAGGTTGGGACTTGAATTTGAGCGTTGGAACGACGTAAATCGGAGTTACGTAGACTGAGATATCACCGAAACAGTCCACTAAACACACACAAAACACTAATTAGAGGAGGGGTGCTGCTACGAAACAGGGTATTAGCACAATCGCTGCTACGATTCATTTTCCGACGATCAATATATCCAATGAATGATTAAGTGCCGCCCACATTAGGGTTATACTTTATCGTTCGTCATTAATTTGACGGATCATCGTTAATTCGATGGATAAAGTATTATACTTTGTCATTCGTTGTTAATTCAATGGATCATCGTTAATTCGATGGATGAAGTATTGCACTTTGTCGTTTGTTGTGAGAATTTGATCTCGTGAGTTATCGTAAATGCTGGATTGATTACTAACCCCAAAATTGTGTGCTTGTTATTAAATTTAGGATAAAAGGCTAAATCAGTAGGCCAAACTCTGCCCGTATAAATCTGCAAAGTGAGTCATTCTCCTTTTCTCACAGTTTGTGAGTCATTCTCCTTTTCTCACAGTTTGTGAGTCATTCTCCTTTTCTCACAGTTTGTGAGTCATTTTCTTTTTATCAACTATTTTACAATACCTCAAATTATTTTCAAGGTTATAATTACAGGGACTAAGTCGTGGATATCTTGAATTACTGGTTAGTGGGGTATTGTGCACATTACTAATTTTCTCCCAGTTAGGTTCATTGACCTACTTAGGATAATCACTGTTGGGTTCATTGACCTACAGGGATAATCATCACTATTTAGGTTCATTGATCTAAATAGTGGTATGACCATCGTCACCATTGTGACTTGTCACCATTGTGACTTGTCACCATTGTGACAGAATGCCAGATAAAAATAAGATAGAAGCCATTGTAATCGCTCTTATGCTGTAATTTATAATTATGCATCATTATGCAAAATAGAATGATTCACTCAGTATTTCCCGCTGACAAAACCTTTTTCAAACATGTTTCAGGTGACCTATTATGAATCAGGAAAAGTGCCATATAGCACTAAAAGCTCAAGAAAGTGGCTCCGTATAAAATAAAGAAACATGTTTTGTAAAATAAAAGATTTCTTTGTGAAATCAAATGATTGTAAATTACTGGGTTTTATCCCGCATTGTGAAATAAAATAATCGGGAAATATTTACATTTTAAAAGATCCTGATGGAAACTTCCGCTGTCAAACTCAATTAATTAAATACCGCAGTATTTCTGTCCCGCGGCTCTTGAAACAGGTCAAACCGGGTCATGGGCCGTGACAGCAAATTTGACCACGGGCCGTGTTCACTGAGCACGGGGCCGTGGTGAACCTTCTGACCAACATTCTTTTCTGTTTTTATCGCAGGACTTGGAACCTTGACGCCACATTTGAACTTCCTACGTAGTGCATGAGCTCCAGTTCTAGTAGAGACATAAAAGAACCTCTAGAAGAACCCGAACGCTTTCTCAGAAAAAGACTTAAAGCTAAAAATCAAGAGAAAGTTTCGGGGGACCCACTTCCAATGGCGGACCAACGTACCCTCATGGATTTCCTACGGCCCACCGTAGGTAATCTCAGCGCCGCTATCAATGCACCGAATGTCGAAGCCAATAACTTCGAACTTCGACCACATTTGATACAAATGCTTCAAAACTCCGCAACCTTCCATGGGCTTGCGGGCGAGGATCCCCATCTACATATTACTAATTTCTTATAAATATGTGATACCTTTCGGATCAATGGAGCATCAAATGACGCCATCCGCCTTCGAATGTTTCCATTTTCACTAAAAGACCGAGCTAAGGCTTGGCTTAACACCCTCCCAGTTGGCTCGGTAAACACCTGTGATGAACTAGCCCAAAAGTTTCTATATAAGTATTTCCCTCCTGCTGAAACGGCTAAATTAATGACTGAAATTAATACATATTCACAAGAGGATGGGGAATCCTTATATGAAACTTGGGAAAGGTTCAAGGAGCTACTAAGAAAGTGTCCTCATCACGGTCTTGCGGCATGGCAACAAGTATCCACTTTCTACAATGGGTTGTTGCCACACACAAGACAAACACTTGATTCTAGCTCCGGGGGACTTTTAGGTAATCGTCGCCCAAATGAAATATATAATCAAATTGAGGAAATTGCTCAAACCAATTTTCAATGGCACACTCCCCGAGGTAATAAATCTATTGCCCCGAGCGCCCATAAGGTTGATGAAAGCACTTCTTTGCAAGCCCAAATCGAGGCCCTCTCTTCGAAAATCAAAAAGCTAGAAATGACAAAAACGGCCTCGGTTATGGCTTGTGAAGGATGTGGTGGGCCACATGAAAATTGGAGTTGTATGAAAGAAGTAGATGACCAAACAGAAACGGTAAACTACATTGATAATAGACCTAGGCCGTCGGGTCCACCAACGGGTACCTACAACCAAGGATGGCGTAACCACCCTAATCTTGGTTGGAGAGATCCCGGTAATAGTAGTAACCAACAAAACCAACGAACTAACTTTCAACAACCACAAAATTTTTCTCAACAACAAGGTGGAAGAGAAAGGCTTGAAGATACTGTATCTCGCCTCATCTCCGACACCGAAAAGAAAAACTCGGATCGATTTCAACAATTGGAATCGAATTTTAGAAATCAACAAGCTAGCATTCAAAACATTGAAAAACAATTAAATCAAATAGCTCAAAATTTCTCCGAGAGACCACAAGGCGCGTTACCTAGTAATACCGAAACCAACCCAAAAGCACAAGTACATCTCATCACGTTGAGAAATCGAACCGTGGGTCCCGAGGAGGCTCCATTACCGTCAATTGAAAGAAGCCAGTCCAGCCAAACCACGACTCCACCCGCACCCCAACCAGAAAAGGCTTCTCTACCAAATCAAGAGCCCACCAAGACTCCTCCAATTCCGTACCCCGGTAGGTTAAATCGTCAAAAGACCGATGAGCAATTCGCAAAGTTCGAAAATTTACTAAAACAATTGCATGTTAATATTCCTTTTATTGAGGTCCTAACCCAAATGCCTAAATATGCAAAATTCATGAGGGATTTCCTCACTCACAAAAGGAAAATTGAATCATTGCAATTAGTTAACTTAGGCGAAGAATGCTCCGCCTTAGTACTCAACAAACTCCCACAAAAGAAAATTGATCCCGGAAGCTTCACGATTCCTTGCTCGATCGGGGAATCCCCCGTTCATAATGCATTAGCCGATCTTGGGGCTAGCATTAACCTCATGCCCACATCGATGTTCAAACGACTCGGCCTAGGAACAACGAGCCCTACAAAGATGAGCATACAACTCGCCGACAGATCCGTCAAATTTCCACAAGGTGTCGCTGAAAATCTATTGGTCAAGGTTGACAACTTCGTTTTCCCAACCGACTTTGTCATCCTAGACATGGAGGAAGACACCGATGTCCCTCTCATCCTCGGGAGGCCATTTCTAGTCACCGCCCAAGCAGTGGTGGATATGAATGACGGAACATTAACGTTGAAGTTTGGGGACAAGGAAGTGAAGTTTGAATGTGGAAAGAGAGTAGAGGACGAAGACCCGGTCAACTATATGAAGGTCATAGACTCAAGCTTGGATGACGCTCTCCGACGGTGTAACATGGGATGCAATACATCCCACTTGGGTAACATATGACCAGGCTTTGGGTCTAGCCAAGGACCCTTATAAACGTGGCGCACCACAGAGGCATTCCGCGGAACTATCCTTAGTTACTTTAGATTAATTTTTATGTTTTCTAGTTAGTTTTAATTTTCAGGAATAAAACACACTTGAGATGACAGAGGATATAAGGGAAACTTGAACCAGTACCCCATGCAGGAAAACAGGACCATCCGACAAAATTCTTCGTTTACAGTAAGTTCGGCACGGGCCGTGTCCGCCCAACACGGCCCCGTGCTGCACAGTCTGCATAAAATACCCAGTTCAGGTAACTGGACACAGGCCGTGTTCACCCAACACGCCCCCGTGTCCAGGCTTATGTTTCTCTTGATTTAATTATGTTACTGGCACTTGAACACGGGGCCGTGCCCAGACAACACAGTGCCGTGTTCAGCGCCTAGTAAAACAAAATTTTTGCTTTTTACACCTTTTTACACATTCAATCAACCTAAAAACTTATTTTTGGGACACATTGAGGACAATGTGTAATTTAAGTGTGGGGGGATGCTAAAACCTTTAATCTTGCAAAGTCCTAAACACAAGCCTTACACAAAACTCTATTGGACCGCTAATCACCTCAATTTTTTTAAAAAAATTTCATTTTTTTACTTGTCTAGGTTTAATTCGGGAATTTCAAGTTCTAAAAAGGTTATATTTTTACGAATTTACAACCGATAGCGTCGTGATAAAAAAAAGAACCAACATAAGAAAATTATGAAAAGGCATGGCAAACTTAGTTAAAATTTGATTATATATACTTGATCACATAAAAACCCATTCCCACAAAAGTGAGTTTTGAGCCTTTATTGAGCATACAATTACATATCATTAAACTAAATGCTCATTTTTCGTTTCTTGTGTGAATAGCTGCTTGGTTCTTACGACTCTAGAACTTGCCATGACGATACATTCCCGGTCCTTACCAACTTAAACCCGCGTAAGTAAATAATGGAGGCATTAGGACTAACCCTTTTTATTTCTACACCATTATTTTTCTTTTTTTTTTTACCACCAACCCAAAATCCCCCTAGTTAGCCCCTTTGAGCCTAAACCTTTTCATTTCATAACCCAAACCAAACACCCTTTTACCCACCAAAACCTTTTTCATTTTTAACCCTTTGTTTTAGTAACTAGCTCGGTTCTTTGTATGACTTTTCAAAAAAAAAAATGTGTTGATGATGAAACAAAAGAAAATAAACGAACAAGTTCATCAAAAATAACTTTGTTTGAATAATAGCTTCATCAAAATAAAAGTTACAAAAATAAAAAGTCTTACAAAAACCGACGCTTGTTACGCTTTTTCGCCCTTTTTCTACTAACCACTAACCCAACCACCTACCTTTAACCTAAGCCTAACCCTTCACCCAAAAAGTCCTCTTGATATTTACAAAGGTATATAAGTTAAAAAGGAGGAGGATTGATTGCTTGGCAAGGCAAGCCTATGGTAGGAGTAAGCTCCATGCCGCTCTCGAGTGATCCACAAAAATACATTTTCGGCCGAGTGTTGAGTGATCCCCGTGAGGTATGTGAACTTGTATATAAATAGAATTTTAAAGAGGCATGTTATGCCCTAATAAGTAATTTATCTTATGAAAAGTTTTAAATAAATCATGACGAATAGGATTGTAAATAAATAAAAATAAAACTTAATAAAGAATCTTGGAAATCCCGACACTCTATGACAAGCCCAAAAACGTTCTCTTCTACCCATTCCATTTGGGTGTGTAAAGCCACATTATAAAGAGTTTTGCTTAAGGACAAGCAAAGATTCAAGTGTGGGGGTATTTGATGTGTGCAAAATGCAACATATAAATTTCATCAATTGTGGCATAAAACTGACCCTTTTTAGTACTAATGTTGGAAAAAGTGTGCTTTTGTCTTCCTTTTGTATTTTCAGGATTAAATGAGCTCAAATTAACAAAAGAAGCAAAAAGACAGCAAAATCTAACATAAATACAAGAAAAGGAACAAACGTGACATGCCCGACCGCACGATAGCATCTTCCCAAGCAATGCAAGAAGACAGAAGACTGAACACGCCCCGTGCTCAGCCAGCACGGGGACGTGCTCAAGTGTCAGCAGAAAAGACAAAGTGGTAGAAGCTTCTATTGCCCACCACGGGGCCGTGCTCAGCGGACACGGGGCCGTGGTCAACTATAAGATTCGCACAATCCAGGTAAATCTTCATAGTAAAAAGATTCTTCTGCACACGGGGTCGTGCTCAGCGGACACGGGGGCGTGGTCAACTAATAAGACAAGCTGCATTAAATGAAGAAAGAGAAGGATGTGGACACGGGGCCGTGCCCGAGCTTCTGTTCAGCCTATAAATAGGAGTGTTTGGCTCAAGCTCAAACCATCCCTTGGCACACCACATCTCTCACACTTCACCCACCACCCACCACCACCATAACACCATCATCCATTATCCATCATAGAGTGTGTGAGTCGTCTCGGGATCCAAGATTGATCGTAAGAGTTCTTGACAATCAAGGCCATGTTTGCCTAAGTCTCTTACATCACTTGGTGAAGACAAGTGTCTAGTGTAATACTTTTTATTTCTAATCTTTTTGCACTTTTTACTTGGTTTTGTATTAATAACTTTAATAACTAGTTTCTTATGTTGAAGGTGATTCTTCCTTATCGTTTGTCTGTGGTGTCTTGACATTATTTTACTGTCTATATAAAATAAAAGATTTTCACCATTCATATCTCCACGGTCTATATGGAGGTATGTTGGCTACCTGGTCGGGGGTTAAGGGAACGGTTTGGTAAGAGTCTTGCCATTGTTCAGCGTTTAGAGGTCCTGCAATGGACCTGGGTCAAATTTAGTAGGACCTCCTTCAATACTTAACGGTATTGGATGGCGGGGGTCCAAACTCTTTGATCCCCTCATAAGTTAACTACTATTAATACTATAACCCGGCTATTTAGGACTGTATCCCTGCTGACTCAGACTACTTAGTCGAGGGTAACGTCACCTCCAAAAGAGGGGCCTACCATAATTTGCATTAATAACTTAATTAATTATCTGTCAATAATCCGACCCTTTAGGATTGTATCCTTGCTGACTCAAACTACTGGGTTGAGGGTAACGTCACCTTCAAAAGAGGGGCCTACTACAATAACTAAGATAATCTCTTAAACAAGTGAAAACGTGCGGAAATAATCAAAGGTTACACTATACACGAGTCGGAACCAAGTGATTCATCTTGTCTATCTGTTTTTTCTTTTATTTTTATTTTTATTTTTCAGCATTTTAGTTAGTTTTTATTTTCTTAGTTTAAAACATTTTTCTAAACTTTTTTATTTGATTAGACGTTGAGGATAAACCGGTACTAAAAGCTCTTGTGTCCTTGGACGACCTCGGTATCTTACCAACACTATACTACGCTCACGATGGGTGCACTTGCCCATATGTGTGTTTAGTGTTAGTAAATATCGTGTTTTATAAATTTAAACCTTGGCTAAAAAGTGTTAAAGGGCTTAAAATATACACCTAATATATATAACACTTCACACGCATCAGCAGTTAACAATCTAACAGTTTCAACCACGACGATCATTGTACTAGCAAATATCCTAGTTTCAAGTAATCATTGATCATCCAAATTTGTTTCACATATGACAGTTTCATCGAACACAACATTCGCAGTCATAATCCATCAAAAGTTAACCTATCAGATCATCATCATATTCATCACCAAACAGTTTCGATCATAACTAGCATCCCTATCACATATACATCCTTTCTATTTGATTCTTATTAACATGATTATCCTAATTGTATGTGTGCAACAGTCACAACAATATTCATACAACTAACCCTAATTCACATGAAATCACAATCCACAGAACTTCATCTAATAATAAAGTTAGACACTAACCGATACGCGAGATAACATGAGGGATCTTAAGGATCGGGGAGAGAGATGCTCGAATGCTTGAGAGCTTCACAGGGAATCAAAGTTTATGTCACAGGGAAAGAGGTGCTCTAGGGTTCTAAGTGTTCCTACGTAACTGATCACCGGATTTTATAATATAAAAGAAGTTGGGCCGAAACAACCTGGGCCGAAGCCCCTTAATGACGAATCCCCCATGTTTCGTCGAGAGCATGGGTGGCGAAAGTCTGGTGTTTCGTTGGGACCAGGGATGACAAGAAACTTTACATTTAATCTTTAATCACACATCATTCAATCATATTTACACCACACATACAATCATCAAACATAACACATAACACATAACACATGACTGTTAACACATAACACATAACTGTTGGTCATTCACAAAACTACACTTGACACCACATGAATCAAATTGTGAAACAGGATTGCGAGATCAATGATAGGTAAATGGAAAGACCTTGAAATCTCGAGTTGTCACATCATCCCCAACTTGAAAGAAATTTCGTCCCGAAATTTGACAAGTACTCCGAACCGAAAAAGTGTTAACTCCGGATGACTGTGGGTTTTCCGCGGGTGCCACATCATCCCCAACTTGAGTGGGAATTTCGTCCCGAAATTCTCTAGTTGTGCCAGACTTAGGTTTGCCAGACTTGGACTTGTCATTTGGGAATAAATGTGGGTACTTGAGCTTCATTTGATCCTCACGTTCCCATGTGAAATCCGGTCCGCGTCTTGAGTTCCAACGAACTCTCACGATCGGAATTCGGCTATGCTTACGAACTTTGACCTCCCGGTCCATAATTTCTATTGGTTCCTCGACAAACTGCAACTTGTCGTCAATCTTCAACTCTTGAAACGGTACCACGAGTGTTTCATCAGACAAACACTTCGTTAGTTGCGAAACATGGAACACATCATGCACGTTACCAAACTCAGCAGGTAACTCGAGTTTGTAGGCCACTTTACCAATCTTTTCTAAAATTTTGAATGGCCCAACATAACGTGGATTAAGCTTGCCACGCTTCCCAAAGCGCACTACGCCCTTCCAGGGTGAGACCTTCAACATAACACGGTCACCAACTGTGAATTCCAGAGGCTTCCTACGCTTGTCAGCGTAGCTTTTCTGACGGTCGCACGCTGCTGCCATACGGTTCCTGGTCTGTATAATCTTTTCAGAAGTTTCCAGCACAAGTTCAGGGCCTGTGACCTGGCTGTCACCTACCTCAGCCCAACAGAGATGTGAACGACACTTTCGTCCGTACAATGCTTCAAACGGGGCTGCCTGGATGCTAGTGTGGTAACTGTTGTTGTAAGAGAACTCGATCAACGGAAAATGTTTCTCCCATCCCTTACAAAAATCAATCACACATGCAAGCAGCATGTCTTCAAGTGTCTGGATGGTTCGCTCACTTTGACCATCCGTCTGTGGGTGATAAGTAGTACTCATGTCGAGACGCGAGCCGAACGATTTGTGCATCGACTGCCATAAATCCAAAATGAAACGCGGGTCACGGTCAGAGATAATAGAAGTTGGCACCTTGTGCCTAGAAACCACCTCCTTGAGGTAAATAGCAGCTAATTGTGAGAACTTATCCATTTCCTTGATTGCTAGAAAGTGCGCTGACTTCGTGAGACGGTCAACGATCACCCAAATTGTGTCGCTCCCGTTTTGAGTTCTAGGTAGCCCAGTGAGAAAGTCCATTGCGATTTGCTCCCATTTCCACATGGGTATTTCTGGTTATTGCAGCAATCCGGACGGTTTCTGATATTCCACTTTAACTTTCGAGCAGGTCAAACATTTACTCACATAAGTCGCGATGTGAGCTTTCATCTTCGGCCACCAATACATGACTTTGAGATCCTGATATATCTTATCCGAACCTGGGTGAACAGAGTATCGAGACTTGTGTGCTTCATCCATCACAAGATCTCTAAGGTTGCCAAACAACGGAATCCATATTCGCTCCATAAAATAGTAAATACCATCTGATCTCTTCTAGAGTCGTTTCTCCATGCTCCGCAAATACTCAGCTTCATAGTTTTCTTCTTTCAATGCTTCGGTCTGAGCCGAACGGATCTGGTCAAGTAGGTTAGAATGAATGGTGAGCTACAAGGCGCGAACACGTTTGGGTTTCGATTTCTTTCGACTGAGAGCATCCGCTACAACGTTAGCCTTACGCGGATGGTACTTGATTGCACAGTCATAGTCCTTTAAAAGTTCTACCCAGTGACGTTGTCGCATATTCAAATCTATCTGGTCGAAGATATGCTGAAGGCTCCTGTGGTCGGTACAAATAGTGCATTTAGTACCGTACAGGTAATGCCTCCAGATTTTGAGTGCAAATACCACGGCTCCCAACTCTAAGTCGTGTGTCGTATAATTCCTCTCGTGAACCTTTAATTGTCGAGAGGCGTAAGCTATCACTTTATTGCGTTGCATCAGTACGCAACCAACACCCTGAATAGAAGCATCACAGTAGACCACAAAATCCTCGGTACCTTCAGGTAGAGACAAGATTGGTGCACTGCAGAGTTTCTGTTTCAAAAGTTGGAAAGCATCCTCCTGCTTTGTTCCCCAAGAATATACCACGCCTTTGTGTGTCAACGAGGTAAGAGGTTGAGCGATCTTCGAGAAATCCTTGATAAATCTTCGATAATACCCAGTGAGACCAAGGAATTGTCGCACCTCCGAAGGATTCTTTGGTGCCGCCCAATTCCTGATAGCATCAATCTTAGCAGGATCGACGTGAATCCCCGATTCATTAACAATGTGACCAAGGGCATGTACCTCTCGAATCCAGAAGTCACACTTGGAAAACTTCGCGTAGAGTTGCTCCTTCCTCAGGAGCTCCAAAATAAGACGTAAGTACCGCTCGTGATCCTCCTTGCTCTTTGAGTAGATCAAGATGTCATCAATAAACATAATAACGAAGTTTTCAAGATACGGCATGCACACACAATTCATGAGGTCCATGAAGACTACTGGCGCGTTTGTCAACCCAAACGGCATAACTAAAAACTCGTAATGCCCATACCGCGTCCGAAAAGCCGTTTTAGGAACATCCTCCTCTCGAACCCTCATCTGATGATAGCCCGACCTTAAATCGATCTTTGAGTAAAAACTTGACCCTTGCAACTGGTCAAACAAGTCGTCAATACGCGGTAAAGGGTAGCGGTTCTTGACTGTCACCTTGTTGAGTTCTCTATAATCTATACACATACGAAAAGTCTCGTCTTTCTTCTTTACAAAAAAACGGGGGCTCCCCAAGGTGATGAACTGGGTCGGATAAAACATCTATCCAACAGTTCTTGAAGTTGGTTAGACAGCTCTTGCAACTCTCCTAGTGCAAGACGATAAGGAGCACGGGCAATCGGAGCTGCTCCTAGTATAAGGTCAATATGAAATTCCACCTGGCGATGAGGAGGTAAACCAGGAACTTCCTCAGGAAACACATCGGCAAATTCACGTACAACTGGCAGATCCTCAATCTTTCTCAGATGGAGTATTAGTAACAAGTGCTAGGATAGCAGGATACCCCTTACGTAGACACTTCTGCGCTTGCATAGCTGAGATGATACCAACCATTGCCCCACTATGATGCCCTTGAACCGACAGAGATTCCCCACTGGGAAGAGGGATACGTACAACTTTCCCTTTACAGAGAATCTCCGCTCAATGCTTGGATAGCCAGTCCATGCCAATGACCACATCAAAACTTCCAAGAGTAACGGGGAGTAGATTAACGTCGAACACTTGACCCATGAGATCAAGTTTACAACCAAACAGAACATGAGAAGCTTCAATCGACGTACCATCAGCTAATTCTACTACATGCTTATTTACAAGGGGTGTGGGAGTCAACCCTAACTGACGACTGAACCCCAAAGACACATAACTCCAATCGGCACCAGAGTCGAATAAAACAGAAGCAAAAAGATCGTTCACAGAAAACGTACCAGTCACAACGTTGCCATCATTGCGAGCTTCCCCAGCACCAATAGTGAATACTCTTCCACGTGCCCCATTCCCACCATTTTTCCCATTGTTGTTATTCCCAGCATTGTTGTTGTTGTTGCCAGCATTCTGATTAAGCTGAGGGCAATCCCGCCTAAAATGACCCTCATCACCACACTGAAAACAGCCCTTACGATTTCCCTGATTCTGTTGAGGTTGCTGCCTCTCTTGTTGCTGCGACTGTTGCGGCTGTTTTGGAAGCCAGACCCTACAATCTTTGGCCATATGACCCATTTTGTTGCACCTATGACATACCCGGGTGCACGGCCCCCACGATGGTGGAACATACACTTATTACACTTTGGTAGCTTTCCCGCATAGGAACCCTGATTTAAGTTGCTGCTCTGATTCTGATTCACAGAAGACGACTGGCTAAAACTACAGTTGATACTGTTGTCAGGCCTTTTCTGAGACTGATTGGCACTGGTTGCTTTGTCGGCATCATTCCATTTACACTTGTTATCACCAGCAGATGTGGTAGCTGTAGCAGGAGTGGTAGTAGCAGATTTACGAGGCGGCAATGAACCACGTTCGACCTCTTGGTCAGTAATCTTATGTGACAAACGGATGATCTGGGGCAGATTGTTATGGTTTGCAGCAGTGACATACCCCTTTACAGCTGGTGCTAGGCCCTTGAGATACAACTCGATTCGTCGGTGTGGAGGTCGAGACAGGTTAGGGAACAAAATTGCTAGTTCATGAGATCGTTTTGTGTAAGCCTCGATCTTGGATCCTTCCATCTTTAAATCGTAGAACTCGTTCTTGAGCTTCCGAATCTCGTCACGAGGACAGTACTCTTCCTACATCAACTCCTTAAAATCATCCCAAGTAGTGGCATGTGACAACTGGCCCAAACCGGTAATTTCCGTACACTTTAATTATTGCTTAATGACTGCAATTATGTGCTTAATTGTCAGCCATGTCTGATTACATACTAAACAAGTGAATTCATGCACGTTGTATACTACAAAATATTGCTTTATGCATAAACGAGAGCGTTGCGTCAAAAATACTAGTAAACTCACCGGTAAGACACACTGTGTCAACAGAACTGCAGAAAGCAGTCAGACATTAGAATTGAGACCTAGGTGTAGGTCCGACGACAAGAATACCTTAAAACCCAAGAGTACATACAAGGGTTTAATATATATGCAATACGAAAGCAAAAATAAGCACTAAAAAGCACCCGAAACGCACTTTAAGTGCATAATTTATATAATTCAGCAATAATTCAGCATTTAGACATATGAGTATTTTGCAAAAATATCGTTTTATTATCCAGAATATTTCCCTAAGTGTTGGGAATTGAAAGGGTACAAGAAAAATACTTAAAAGACACTAAAAAGTGTAATTTAGCACTTTAACGAATCGGTATCTAACCGAACAACCGGACATTACCCGAAACACCAAAATAATGCTAGAAGCATTGTTTTTATTTTTTTTTAAAGCTAGTTAGGGTACCCGAACACCCTAACACCCGTTATAATTTACTACACACTAATAGTTAGTTTAAACACCTAACTTATCTAACTAAAAATTAACTAACTACTTAAGACCCAAACCATACCCTAACCTCCCCCAACCCAATCGGTTACCCCCTTGGGGACAACCTTCTTACACCTTCAATATTTTATTAAGATATGTTTAGTATCTAGGATACATGTTGCACAAAGGATTTAAACACATGAGGGGATTATAAATAAGAATGTTGGATAAGAGCTTTCATATTCACAACACAAAAAAAAAAAAAAAAAATTCAACTCTCGTCCTCTCCCTCTCTTCTTTACAACCGGCCACACACACACACCCACCCACCAACACTTTCAAGTTTGGATCTTGTCATTCTACTTACATACGAAGGTGAAGGATCACACATAAGGAGGCTCGGTGCATACGGAATCGCAAGGACCTCACCACAACGCTATTAACCACCTATTTTTCGTCTAGTTTCTTCCCTAGCCTTGTGCTAGTTGTAAGTGTTCTAAAACATCCTCTTGTTCTTGTATAGAGCGGTTAATAAGAGGTTTAACGGATAAAAAAAATTATGAACACTATAGATCAAAGTTAAAAGTCTACTAAAAATGCTAGTAATGGTGGTTAAAAGCTTGAATGTTGTGTAAATCTTGTAATATTTGATTTGTGTGGTTATTTAGGCCCGATCTATGTTGTGGTAGCTCGGATCATCGTTTAACCCGGATTGGTCATGATCATGGATTATGACATAAAGCTTGTTTAAGTGTAACAAGGGTTAGGTGATGAAACTCTACCACACATCAAACTTGAACTTGTGTAAAATCGATTTTACTTATGAAATGGTGTTCAAAACTAGTAGATCTACGGATCTACAAGCGGTACTTTCAAAGGACCAAGTGTCCAAGAAATCATATTTTCTAAAGCCGGATTTTACATGAAAAAGAATGATTTTAGCAAGCACACGAGTGTGTAAACACTTGTGTAACACAAAGTTTCGACAAAATAACTATTTTCGTAAATATTGACGGGAAGTTGTAAAGATGTAACTTCTTTAAAAACGAGACTTTCAAGAAACGAAATTGATCTATACAAAGATCCACTAAAAATAATGGAAGGACACTACCTATTTTGGAAAAACCACAAGTTCATGTATTTCTGTGATTATATCTATTTTAACTAGCTGCATATTGTTTATTGTTGAATGAGGAGAATGTTGACGATTTAAAAGAAAATAAACACATGTTTTGAAAACATGGGAAACCTCCAGTTTTAGGGGAAACTCTGTCAAAATTTTTATAAATTTTGACACTTAGAAAAATTTTGACACTTAGAAAAAAATATAAGTTTTTGAGAAACTTATTCCCTAAAAATGTATTTAAGAGTATTACCAAGGTTTCCCTAATTTTTGGTGATAAGAAATGAGGATTTCTTCAAGAATAAAAATGGATATAAGTATGTATATTTTTGAGAGAAAAATATATATTATTTTATCACCAACTTTTGTGCTAAGTGTGTATAGTATGTGTTATACGTACTAGTATATTAAGACTTAAAAATACACTAAATACTCATGAGGAGTATAAACATAAAAATACACATACAAAATACAAGATACATAATTCGGGTGCAAAGTGCAAAATACAAAATACTTATATTAAACCTTGAGAAACTAATATAAGTAAAATACTTAGTTAAAAATATGAAATATTTTTAACACAACAATACAAATACAAAAGAGAGTGACTGTACTTGTGCGACACAAGTCTAGTGACTAACGTTAAGAAAACGCGTATAGGTTACGACGTTAAGTAAGCAAATCCGGTGAAGTTTACGACGCACAGGAACGCAAAGTTGTGAGTTCATGCTCCCCCTTTTCTCTTAACTGTTTTCAGTTTTATAACTTCGGGGGTGAAATACATGTTACAAATATTACAATGTTTACAAATGGTATGATGGATACAAGAATGATACGAGAAATCGTGTCACGAATAGGGTACCATAAGCACCATTAATCGTGTACATACTAAGACCGCAGAACAAAAGGTTAGATCTAATGGGTTCCGGGCAGCCCCACTCTTGGCCACTCTTTTACTAAGCAGTGTTTTTGTGTCTCAGTCGTGAATCGACTACAGAAAAATGCCTATGGTTTGGTGACTTCCTATGTCGTGTCACATGTTAATGGCTTTGCAACCCATTAACACTTGATACATACAGAAATATTTGATTTATACATGAGTACGTGGTGTATACAAAAGACTTGATTTATACAAAATACAAATTATGTTTTCATACAAAGTATACAAACGTGAAATACAAAAACTGCATGAATTCACACCAACTTTATGTTGACGTTTTTCCAAAACTCACATGTATTTCAGGTAACTAGGATGGATGTGCGCGCGGTCTCGCTTATGCTTGTGGATGTCGCTATTGTTTATCTTTAAATAAAGTTGTAAACTTTTTAAGACAATGTTTTATGCGACTTAGCGATGTAAACGCTAAACTTATGTTTTCAAATTATGGTATTTGAAGTCATTTTCATGAGCATGTAGTATGTTTACCTTTCGTATGCAATGAGAACCTTTCATGATCACACCTCGTGCTTCCGCCGCAGAAAGGGGTGTGACATGGCATTTGCCATCTCAATGCCCAACATCTGAACCTGGGCATTCCACCATGTCAGGGCACCATCCTCGAGTGTGCCTGTAGCATACTTCACTCTGTCCCCAGCAGGACAGTTACACATCGCAAACACCGATTCTGCCTTCTCAAACCAACGCAGGAGTCCTACAGCCCCTTCAGTCCCACTGAAGGTCTGTGGCTTGCAATCCATGAACGTCTTGAACGTACAAGCAGGTGGATTGTTTTGATTCTGATTCGCTGGCTGACCTAATGGACGAAAGAAATACAACACATGGGTAAGAGTTGTGTACACGACACCAGAATAAAGAAGATTTGGCACATATCGTACTAGCTTGGTAGGCTGCCAAAGCCTCAGCCACACGTGTGTTGATTAAGTTTGTCAGCTCAGCCTGGGTCATTGCAATGTGACCACATCCATAACCTCGTCCACTCATGATTCTATATAAGGAGAGGGAACAAATTTAAGAGTCGAGATAAGGTAAGAGTCAAGTCTCACGTTGTCATCTACAAACTACCAAGTTTACACCAAACAATAGGGCAGAACCCTTCTCACACTCGTTAAGATTCACTGGGACTTACATGTAACTCATGTTATTATTATGTGTGCACCCATAATAACAAGGCGATTTGCATGCTTATCTCAGTGCCTCTTAACTTGCGCTAAAAGTTTCCCCCACATTCAAATAATAAAACGAAAGATATTACAGGTTTACGAATCACAAAAGTCGAAGAGTATGGTCACACCATCAAGTCACCATAGTATCTAGTATATTGTTTCATGCAAACTGTAAGTGTGTGACTACTAAACAAGTAATGCATAAAGTAAACAGAAGACAAACCTTGTAATCTGGAGCTGAGTGTCATGGTCGATTTTCGAAGTTGTTCGGTTATAGTCTGGTTTTATAAAAAATGTTTTAAACCTAGTTCACTATATGTCACACCCTGGCTTTGCGGAAGCGTGGGTTTATTATGGTGTGATATCTTAATACCATAGCTTAATCACAACAAAGCTATATGAATTTAAAACCATGAAGATCATCCATTGATTTAAGTTTTGAAAGTAAAATACCACAACATTGTTTAAAGTTGACACATGCAACGAGTTACAACCCATAAAAACATTGTTCATACGACATAACCATAAACATAAAGTAGACACCGTTTACGGCTTGCGACTCGTCCAGGTAAAAGTCACAATCCCTAAACGTGGATGACCTCATAACTCTTACGCAGCGTGAAAACGTAGCATACTTCGCCAGATCCCTAATTCCCTGAAATACATGTAAGTTGAAAAGTCAACATAAAGTTGAGCGAGTTCATGTGAAAGTGCGTATGTAAAACCTTTGTAAGTATAAAATCCCTGGTATGTAGCAAATAAGGAAATAAAGAGATCACCAATGGTTTGCAAGGCCATTGATATGTGTGAAGTGCAGTAGGAAAACTCAAACCTAGCGGATTTGTGCGTCGGGCACTTAGTCACCACATGGTCCACTCAGCAGACTCAGGAGTGGGGCTCGCTACACCCAAATATATCTATCACTAATGTCCCTCGGTCCTACAACGAGGATTAATGGCCTCCAGTTCCCGCCTACCCACTCACATGATCTAAGTAGTAACCCTCCTTACGCTAACCATACCATGTAAAAAGTATTCGTAATCATAGTAACATGTATTTCACCCCCGCAGTTTAAAAACTGAAAATAGTTAAGAGAAAAGGGGGACATGAACTCACTGAAGTGCGTCTCGAAATAGTAATCTCCCAGTCAACCTGCTGCGTAACGACCTACACGTACTAACTTCTATTAGACGGACGGTCGTGCCTTGGCTTAAGGTTTAATGTTTTTGGGAAATAGTTAGACAACTATTTCGTGTGTACACTTCTTAATTATTTAGTAATTTTATTCCTTCCCAAGGATGGGGGTTTTAATACATGTGCGTTTATATAATTCCAAAATATATTATTAAGTCTCACTTAATAAAAATATATTTTTATTCATTTGTCTAAAATATTCTATCTCCAAAATATACATATTTTTCCCAAAAATATTATATTTTATTCCACATAATTTCCAAAATAATACTTTTATCAAAATACGCTTTCAAGAGTATTTTTCCGAAAATACATAAGTTACGTTGTAAAGTTCGGGTGGTATTAATAATACCGGTGTAACTTAAATATTTATTGTGAAGGCGTTAGTATTATTTTGGGGTCGTTATTATTCAGTATGTTCCAGTAATATTATTTTTACTCTAAAAATAATATTTATGTAGTTCACAAAATAATCATAAAACTCACACAAGTGCTATGATGGAAAATATATATTCTAAATATATATTTTAACAAGTTTTATTTATGAAAATCCCACCTCCGACACTTGGAGATTTTGTAATAAAAATTCATGGCGAAGTTTGTTTGGAAAACTGTTGATGCATTTTTTGGTGTCTGTAACTAGTCTTGTTTAACTATGTATTTTGTACGGTCTTTTATTAATTATCGAGTATGTATTTGATGTCGACCAAGTCGGATATCCTCCTATCCGCTTGTGTCTGACTTGTTTGTCTCTTTTGGTATGTAATGTATTAAGAACAATGCATGTTGCATTAAAGGGTAGTATGGTCATTACTCTGTTTATATGTTCTATCTGTTTGCTGTCGGTATACAGAAAACAGAACAACTGATGCAGTCCACGACGAAACAGGCTGTTTCGTCGAACACCTCACGGCGAAACAGACTTATGTACAATACATTCTGTTTCGTTGACAGTCATGGCGAAACAAACCTGTTTCGTCATCTTATGGGCTGCTTCAAGCCCAATGTTTGGCCCATTGTGTGTTTCGTCGTTACACCTTGTGTTTCGCCGAGACTTGGGCCCAGGGACTATATAAACCAAGTCTGCTTTCACTTGGAAGGTAGATGAGATAATTACCAGTAACGAAACTCTGTCGAAATTCTGTCTGAACTGTGTTTGTATCAGTTTGTAATCGGTTCTCATCCCGTTTAATCAATCGAGTGTGTTTCATTGATTAATTCTTTGTTGTTATTACTTTATATGTTTGATTTGGCATAGTTACGTGGATTCCGCACACGTAACCGTGTTTGCTATAAACAAATGATTCGGTTCGTTATCGATCCTCAGATTTCGGGACCTACAAGTGGTATCAGAGCATTGGCTCTTATCCTTGTTTAAAATCAAACATTGTTCGGTTTTTATCAAGTTTTTGTGATTGTTTTTTTCTGAAAAGTTGTTCTTGAAAAATCATAATTTCTGGGAAAATATTCATAAAATCTGTTTGTGTGTTGTTATTTGCTAAAGAGTTTTATCAAAAACCTATTTAGATTGTTTGTTTATGCTTTAAACCGGGTTTTTATTGAAAGTCTTGTGCATTTTCGTGTTTCGGAAAATTATCGGTGATCGGAAAACTCATTGTTCTTGAGTGTGTTCTTCATATCTTCATAATTGTTCTTATAACATCTGTGAACTTGATCTTTAAATTGTTGAAAACTATGTGTTATAAAATATTATACATTAAATTGACTTTAGTGTAAAAGAGTGATCATTATTTTCTGAGAAAAGCATGCTGTGTTGAAAAACGTTGTAACAAACATACCTTGTGTCAGAAAAATATCTAGCTGTCTGAGACTTATCTTTGACTAAACAAGCAGACGACAAAACAAAAGCATTTCGTCAAAAATATCTTCGACGAAACAACTTCTGTTTCGCCATAATATCTTCAACGAAACAAGTCTGTTTCGTCATCATCTATTTCGACAAAACAAGTCTGTTTCGTGGAAGAGTGTTTCGTCATCAGCTGTCATTTTTTATACAGAGGACTTGTAAAAGTGTGCTAACTGTGTGTTTTCAAGAATTTGATCAGGTACTACACTTCATACATCAAATATGAGTTGTATTAGTCCATGGGATTGGAGTATGGACTCGAGACCACGTGAAGATCCGACCTCTGCAGCAGCATGGGTGAAGAATGTTTTTGGTCAACCTTCTATAAGTGCCGGACAATGGGCTTTGGTATCTAATCAAAATCAAAACATTCAAAATCTTTTGCTTAGCGAGAGCGAAACGGGCAGCAACAATCGCCCACCAAAGTTGAATCATATGAACGAGTTTCCATCATGGAAAGGTCGTTTCCATACATATGTTCAAGGGCAAAGCACTGATCTTTGGAGGTGTTTCATTACTCCACGCAATAATGCTCTCGAAGTAGCAGCTTCAACGGCAGAAGGTTTTTCTAACATGCAGGAAAATGACAAGAAAGCCTATGAATTTGAGAAAAAGTCGTTTGTTGTTCTTACCCAAGCGATTCACAAAGATATCTATCATCAATTCTCTTATTGTACGGACACGAAAACATTATGGGATGCTTTGGTAACAAGAGGAGAAGGAAACGCAGCTACTAGAAAGACACGCCATGATCTATTGAAGAAAGAGTTTGAATCGTTTCTGTTCTTGGAAAATGAAACTCTAAATGATATGACTACGCGTTTTTATCATTTGATTAGTGAAATGTTTGCTTATGGTGTTATTTCAACTCAACAGGAATTAGTTGCACGGTTTGCTGATTCGCTACCTCCAAAGTGGAGCCCATACATTGAGCTTTTAAAACATACCGGTGTTCTAGATGCTGAAAATGTCAGTATCTATGGATTTGTACAGAAGCTGGAACACAAGAATGATGAAGAAATTCAGAAAGCAAAACGAATTGCTGCTCCTCAAAATATCGAAATGTATTATGGAGGAGGTATTGTTCCGTCAGCGAGTTCAAGTTCAGCTCAGCAACCAAAGTTACAAACGGCGTTTGTATCAAATACAAACTTTTCTCCGTTTCCTCAATCAGCTCCACCTCCTGTCTTCGATCCGAGAGCCTATCTTCCGCCAGCGCATTTGATTGCTTAAGCTCAGGCTTATTCTGGAGGAGGTATTATTCCTAATACACCTTCAGCTGCCACTACTCAACCTCAGTTCAATCCGACTGCTTATATTCCAGCTCAACCACAACAACAGCAAGCTCATTATACCAACAATTCTCCAACCAACACTAACACAGTCAAAGTTGATACATCAAACCTCTCAAATGTTAGCATTGAAGTAGCAAAGGAACATATGGAACTTATTAATACAATGGTCAGTGCTTACTGCGGTTTGGTCGCAGGTCAAATTGGAAACATCAGTTTGACCAACGAAGATTATCTACAAATCAATCGTGATGAAATGGAGTTGATGGATATAAAGTGGGCGTTCGCAAGTGCTGTTAGAAGGGCGAAGGACTTTATGGTTCGAACCGGGAGAAGTTCTTTGGAAAGCAAACAGGATACAAAGTACGGATTTGATAAAGAAGCAGTTACATGCTTCAATTGTGGCGAAAAGGGTCACTTCAAACGTGAGTGCACCCGACCAAGCAAACAAGGCAATCAAAACCCATTCCGTAATCAGACGAGTACTTCAAATGCCAATCAAGACAATCGTGGAAAAGGGATAGTGGCTGTAAACAACACCACCAACCAGAATCAGTCTGGACCATCAACGACAATCGTGCATTAACCGTACAAGCTGATGAAGGGTTTAATTGGTCTTTACAACTTGGGGAAGGTGATAAAAATAAAGGAGGAACAGCGTGTTATGCAAAGATCATCAATCACATCAAGCACGTTCATAAGGAAGAATTTTCTGAAAGTGACGACAGTTCGGGTTATACTGGGAGTTCTGATGAAGAAAGTTCTACTTCGGGCGATTATCATTCTGAATCTGATGTGAGCAAAGAAGCAAGTTCTAATCTTGATGACTTATTGAATGAAGCAGAAGAGTTGAAATGTCAGAAATCAGTTCTGATCAAGAAGGCTGAGGTAGCATCTAAAGAAATGGAGAAGTTCTTTTCTGAAGACGGATCTTTTTCTTATCAGACTGCCTTTATGGCAAATGTCTCAGCTTCTACAAGTCAGGTAAAATCTGAAATTCTTATCAACTGTAGAGATTGTGAGTATATGAAAAATGAATTTGATAGAATAAAACTTGAATGTGATACGATTCATATTCACAATCAGAGTTTAGTTGTTGAAATGGCTAAGTGCAAAGAAGCGAATATGGCTCTAGTTAGACATGAAAAAGAATTTAAATCTATGATTGAAACTCTAAAGATAAATGTTTCCGAAGTGACAAAAACTGTTTATCATAAACAAGTTAGTATAAACGATTACATTAACATTGTTGAGGAAACTAAAAAGGAATTAGCCATTGTAAAATGCGAGCATGATGCAATCAAGAAAAAGTTGGAGAGTTATTCTAACTCCCGATTTGTGCTCGATCACATTATTGATGTTCAACAACTAAAGGGAAACAAGAAAGGTGTTGGGTATGAGAAGTGTCCGCCCCCTTCGAGACATAATTATGCTTATATGCCTGATGAAGAAGAAATGCCACGGTTTGAACCCAGTGTGCCTCTTGATTATGAGGAAGTTACTACTGGCCTAGGGTTCAAATCGGAAAATTCTTCAAGTACATCATCTGAACAAACAGAAACTTCAACATCTACGAAACAAGGTCCTCCAACCATTGAGGACTATGAGTCGTCGGATGATGAACCAGAATCAGATGTGAGTAATCAGGATAAATCACTTGACAAACTTAAAGGAGTAGAAGTTCCACTTGAGAATCATATTCTGTGTGATCCTCCTACCCTTGCTGTTCAACCTGTTGTTCAACAAGTGATAGATCCTGTGTCTACCGTTAAAAGTAATATTGTGTTGTACACTTTGGTTGGTGATTCTAAAATCTATTCAGATAATGATTTTCCAATTAAAAATGTCAATCCATCATCGATTGATAATGTTTTTGAAAATAACACAAGTAAGTTTTTGGGAAAGTCGATTCCGGGAGTTATTGTGACTCAATGTGATCCAATTCCTAAGGCTGAAATCAAAAAGAAATTTGGAAATCAGAAATCACCTTCAAAGCAACAACCTGTTGCTTCTAAGGGTAAACAATCAAATCAACGAGCTCAAAGGCCAAATGTTTCTAAATCAAAATTTGAAACAAAAGGGGCTCGTTATCAGAAGAAAAACAGTAGTGTCAAATTTGTGGAATCGAGGGGTACAGATAAAATTGAGACTTTTGAAAACAAGTCAAACACTGATTATGTACAAGTCAAAATTTTAAAACGTGATAGTCAAAACAATTACACTCAACATTCAAACGGGTGTGATGAAAAGGCAAGTACCTCAGGTTCTACAAGTTCGACATCTGATCGTCGATCCAGTTCTCCTAAGTTTGTTGAAAGGAGAACGTGCTTTAAATGTGGAGAGTTTGGGCACATCATCAAAGATTGTGCAAACACTCCGAAAGAGAAATTTGTTGAGAGAGCATCACCTGAAACGATTCACCCTAAATGTCGTCCCGTTTCGCCTAAACATGATAAAAGAACTGTTAAAGAACAGGAATCGAAACAACGACATCAAAATGTGAAGAAAATAGAAAAGGCTTTAAAATCTAAGGTCAAATCTGTTCCAAGGGAACCAAGTTCACCTGTAAAACCAGAAGTTTCAAAATCTGTTTACAAAACTCAATCTGGTAAACAAAAACAAACTTGGAAACCTAGGAAGGGTGAAAGTTCAGGGGGAGCTGTTCGTTTGGAAAATCATCAACAAATCGAGATCACTATTTGTGATGCTCAGGGACGACCCAAGACCACTATGGCTTGGGTCCCCATCCTTAACTAATCATTGGATGATATGTGCAGGGTGTTCCAGGAGGAACTATTAATAGTCATTGGATTGTTGATAGTATAGCATCCAGGCATATGACAGGCGACTTACGGCTTCTATATGATGTGAGAAACATTAAAGGAGGCTATGTCGCTTTCGCTGGAGACAAAGGCGGATACATCACTGGAGAGGGAATGATCTCCAATGGTGTTGTATGTTTCGATAAGATCAATTATGTTCGTCAAATTCATCATAATCTTCTCAGTGTGTCGCAAATCTGCGATAAAAAGTTCACCGTGCATTTTGATGATGCCGGTTGTTATGTGCTTAAACCTGGTTTCAAAATTCCAGATGAATGGATTCTCTTATCGGCTCCAAGAGTTAATGATCTTTATATTCTTGATATGAGCCAAGCGATTACGACTTCTGCACAAGTCACATGTTTTGTCTCGAAAGCCACGGAGAAGGAGTCTATATCTTGTCACAGAAGAATGGGACACATTCACTTAAGAAAAATGAACCATTTGGTGAAAAACAATCTTGTGAATGGCGTGCCCGTGAGAAGTTTTCATCTACAAGATATCTGTTTTTTGTGCCAGAAAGGGAAACAAACGAAGAAGTCTCACCCTCTGAAGAAAATCAACACTGTTAGCATGCCCCTTGAACGTCTTCATATGGACCTCTTTGGACCTATGAGACACAAGACAACATTCGGGGATGTTTACTGCTTAGTTGTTACTGATGATTATTCTAGATTTTCTTGGGTAGCTTTTATGGCAGACAAGAGTGATTCTCCTGGCATCCTCAAGGATCTTCTTACAATGTTGGAAAATCTCTACACATTGAAACTTAAGAGGATCAGAAGCGACAATGGAACTGAATTCAAGAACCGTGTGATGGATGAGTTCTGTACTTCTAAAGGCATTCTTCATGAATACAGTTCTCGATACACTCCACAACAAAACGGTGTCGCGGAGAGGAAGAATCGGACGATAATTGAAACTGCAAGAACAATGTTGGTAGAGTCGGAGCTTCCTGTTCAGTTCTGGGCGGAGGCTGTGTCGACTGCATGCTACACCTTAAACCTAGTTCTTACAGTTAAGAGACATGGCAAGACTTGTTTCGAACTTCTACAGAAAAGGAAACCGGATCTTTCAATACTAGAACCTTTTGGCGGTCCATGCACTATGATTGAGCCTGATGGAAAGTTTGGCGCGAAAGCTATCGAAGGTTTCTTCCTTGGATATGCTACTCCGAATTTTCGTGTTTGGAATCTGGCTACCAAAAAGATTGAGCTATGGAGTGAAGTAAGGGTTCAAAGGTATACAAGTCCTGTTAGGGCTCCGGGTGATCCTTGGATGTTCGACTACGATGGGCTATTCAACTCCTTTGATCTGCCAACCTTTGACGAAGATTCTGCAGTTGCTAGAATGCTATTTGATAGTGACAACGCTGCTGACTCGCCATTGGTTAGACCTGTTATTGTTAACTCTCAAGATTCTAATTCAGTTAACAACACAGTTCAAAATGAGGAATTTGAAGATGCTACTGAGTACAATGAGTCATCGGAAGATGATGAATATCTGGATGCGACTGATGGCACTTCAGCTCCAGTTGCTCCAGTTCAGGGCACTTCTGTTGATATTCCTCATGTGCAAGTCGATGATTCTGCTGAAGGAAATGCATCCACTTCTACGCATATTCCAGGCGTGGAGTTGATTGTTGATCTTAATATTAACAATTTGGGTGTTAATGCTCGTGTTCCTGAAAATTCTGAAATGAGGATACACGATACCCATCCACAGCAGAATATCATAGGAGATGTCCAACAAGGAGTGCAGACGCGTAATCAGCTGAGAAACAACCAGAGTGCTGGTTTGTATTCAGCTATTAGAGAATCTGGTCTCCAAAATGATTGGTCCTTCGCGTGTTACGTTTCACAAGAAGAACCAAAATCTTGGAAGGAAGCTTTAAAAGATAATTCTTGGGTTGAAGCCATGCAGGACGAACTGCAGCAATTTCAAAAGCTTGGCGTTTGGAAGCTTGTTGAAAAACCGGAGAATTACAAGAAAATTGGCACACGATGGGTTTATAAATGCAAGAAAGACGACCGTGGAGTTGTTATTCGCAACAAAGCCAGATTGGTTGTTCAGGGTTTTCGCCAGATTGAAGGCATTGACTACAATGAAGTTTATGCACCTGTTGCACGTCTGGAAGCTATTCGGATCTTCTTAGCTTATGCTTCTTTCAAATGATTCAAAGTTTACCAGATGGACGTCAAAAGTGCTTTTCTTCATGGTATTGTTCAAGAAGAGGTGCACGTCGAACAACCTCCAGGTTTTGAAGATCCTATTCATCCCGATCGGGTTTGGTTGCTCAACAAAGCTCTTTATGGTCTACATCAAACACCTAGGGCTTGGTACGCAACCTTATCAAACTATCTTCTGGAGAATGGATTTCGACGAGGTCTTATTGATTGCACACTCTTTATCAAAGAACAAGATGAAGATCTTCTGCTGGTGCAGGTATACGTTGATGATATAATATTTGGGTCTACTAATGACTCTTTGTGCAGGCAATTCGAAAGTGTTATGCAGGAAAAGTTCGAAATGAGCGCTATGGGGGAGATGAATTTCTTTTTGGGCCTACAAGTTCAACAAACAAAGTCTGGGATATTCATCCATCAGACTAAATATGTTGGTGACATTTTGAGCCGATTCCAAATGTCAGATGCAACGCCCATTGGTACCCCACTTCCGCAGAATCACGGGATTACTCCGGATTTGAAGGGTGAAAGCATCAACTCCTCGTACTATCGCGCCATAATCGGATCTCTCATGTATCTCACCTCTTCGAGGCCTGATATCATGTATCCAACGTGTCTGCTAGCAAGATATCAAGCAAACTCGAAGGCCTCTCATCTGTCAGCTGTCAAAAGGATTTTACGCTATTTGAAGGGATGCCCAGACCTCGGTCTTTGGTACCCTAGGGATGATAGTTTTGAATTAATTGCCTACAGTGATTCTGATTTCGGTGGTTGCAAAATCGATGGCAAATCGACAACAGCAGGATGTCAGTTCCTAGGAAATCGCCTGGTCACGTGGCAGTGCAAGAAGCAAACGTGTGTTGCTACATCAACATGTGAAGCAGAATATATTGCTGCCTCGAGTTGTTGCTCCCAAGTTCTTTGGATACAACAACAAATGCGCGACTACGGTTTAGAATTCCTATCTACCCATATTTTTGTTGATAATAATGCTGCCTTACAGATCACTAGAAATCCTGTGCAACATTCCAAGACTAAACACATCGACATTAAATATCACTTCATACGTGATTGTTTTGACAAGAGGTTAATCGATGTCGTTCATGTCCCCACTGATCACCAACGTGCCGACCTGTTTACAAAAGCTTTTGATAAATCACGTTTTGATTATCTACTTTTGGTCAATGGCATTAAGGTGATACCTGAGTAAACTTCTTTGGCTGATCGTTTTTGTAAATATTTTCTTTATAAACTCTAAAAATTCAAAAAGATTTTAGTTTTCGTAACCTTTTAGCATTTTAGGGGGAGAAATTTCAATAAAATACAAAAACATTGCATAATTTCAAAATCCAAAAAGATGTCTTTACTTTCTGTCGTTTCGTTTGCAAATTTAAAAAAAAAAATCAAAAACAATAGAAAAACCAAAAATGAGTTTCTTGGATAAAGGAAAATGATGATGTTCACTGGTGTGGTCGGTCAACGTGCTCAATATGAAAAACAAAAAGAAAAATGATAAGTATCTCTACTAACGATGTATCGGTAGGCTCACAATCAGACTAAAATGTGCAGGATGATACAAACCTAACAGACTTCAAGTCAGGTGGGAACCATTCATTGGCATATGGTCTTAGTACCGAAATTTCGTTTGAGAGATTGCCGACATCTGAGATATTCGGTCTTTATGCTGCTTATCATCTGGGTATCATGGTTGTATCCCAAACCGTAAAAATATCGGAGACATAGTCTAGATCTTCCATGATACCATACATACGTATACATACTGCATTCTACCTCAATAAGTGATCAACAATCACATGTCCAAACTAAATAAGTGATAATATATCACAGATTCTTTGCGGGAGTCAAGTTCGTCTCTCTGCTGTACGAAAGTACTGACCTGTTCATGGACTTGCTCCTGTGCCCTCATGCATCTGAAAATCAAGTTCCTCATCAATAAGTGATTTTATCACATAGGGCTTGTTTTCAATCAAAATAAGTGAGTTTCTCACATCCTTATACGGTCAAACATATGATAATCAGTATACTCACCGGTAAGATGAATTCTCGTGCATACCTTGATACGGGAATGTGTCGTGAATGGATTTACATCGACTTGTAAGTATAATCCTTACCGTTAATCGTATCTCTTAATTATGATTACGTCTGATCAGTTTGAGCTTATGTGGAAAACAATACCGATAATCGAGGTAGTATACTTATCCAGTGCTTTAAACAGAAATCAAAATCATGTTGACTAAGACCGTAAGCTGGTATGATTCCTTGTCCTTGAGATTCGCAAAAAGATTGCACTTGTACAGTTGCTTACTGTTTTTCTCAGTTTATTGCCTTTTCGTTTAGTTTACCGTGCTTTAAATTTGTTTTTAGTATATTTTTGTAAAGTTCGTTTTTGATTAAGCCGAAGTTGTTGCTTGGTGTTTTCTACCGGAAGCCTGAAACCTTCTTCATAAAACGTTCTTGCATTTGAAAACTCAAACAGAATGGAAATGTGTTCATTTTAATCATAATCTGTTCAGACTGCAAAATCTTACATGCCTCTGTGTTTTTGAAAAACATGTTGGCGAAACAAAAGAATGGTCGACGAATCAGACCATCATCGGCGAAACAGACCCGTTTCGTCAAAACATCGACGGAACGCAATCAGCCCAAATCAGTTTCGTCGTGGGCTTATTTGTTTGGCCCAAGTCCAAGCCCAATTCTCTGTTTCGCCAAGCCCAATTTCTGTTTCGTCGTTTTTGTCCGATTCGCCGAATGAGGCGGTGTATTTAATGGGTCCATGTGTTCACTTTTTCAAACTAACACCTATTCATCATCTCCAAACACTCAAACACTCAAAAACCCCCATACCTACAGTCACCCTCTCAATCACTTAAATCATCCGATTTTTATCAAAATCTCACAAAGTTAAAAGGTGCAAACATGTTCATGTTTATATTTCTCATATTATGCACCGTTGGTTTTTCATCCGAAACCCTCAGAGACCCCTTTGAGACCTTGTTTTTCTTTGATAATATATGTGTTGATGTTGAACTTATTGTGTTTTCCTTCTGTATCTGTTATATTTAAGTACTAGTATGTTTGTTTGCCTTTGATTTGGGTTTTGGGTTTATGAAACAAAACAGGGGTTGTTGATTGATGATGATTTTGACTGTTTCAAAAGGGTTTTTGGATCGGAAATCATATATGGGTTTTATCAGTTGTTTTGGGTTATAAACATTGATGTTGAATGTGTTTGTATTAAATTTGATCTTTGTTTAAACCACAAAACGGCGAAACAGAAAAACCCCCAAATCGACGAATCGATTAAACCCTAACTTTGGCGAATCGAACATGACGAAACAGACACGGCGAAACAGACGGCAAATCGAACATGACGAATCAGACACGGCGAAACAGACTGGTCAACTGGTCAACTCCGTTTCGTCGCACACCCTTCTGTTTCGTCGATGCCATTCCGTTTCGTCGTCCATGCCTTAGCAGTTTTCTGAGTTTGTTGTTTGTTCACAGAATACTTGTAAAATGTGTTATAATGATCATTTGATGTTATAACCTGTATATACACATGTATAATACACATGTTATATCAAATATGACTTATTGTGGACATTTTCATGTACAGATGGCACCGAAGGCACCAAAAGAAGGAAAACGCAAGAAGGCGACAAAGAGAGAAAACAAAACGGAAGAGGAGATTATGTCCGAAAAGCGTCATAATCAAATAGCTTATCTGGATCCTGAAGACAAGCTCACGGAACTGAAAGATATCACGAAGTGGATCAGGGAGTCACGTATCAATTATGCCGTTACATTCTCGACGCCCGTTTACAAATCTCTAATCAAGGCTTTCTGGAATTCTGCAAGCGTTGTACAACTGGATGGAAAGGAAGTTATCAGGGGTCGTGTGAATGATCTGGATGTTATCGTATCTCCGGATATACTGAATGAAGTTCTTCAATTACAAGATAGTCCGGACGCTCCAGATTCGGTTCCGATTATGTGTACGCGAGGCTGTTTACTACGCATGAAGTGTAAAGGAGACATCTTACACAAACAAATCAACAAAGGGGATCTGCCATTACGCTACAAATTTCTGTTGCATATTCTAATTCAGTGTCTGAGTAATAGACGAGCTGGATATGACATGGCTGGAACTGATCTTGTTGGTTTCATGGTAGCGTTGGTGTTAAACAAACCGTTTAGCATCTCAAAGTATATCTTCGCTAACATGAAAGAGAATATGACGAGAACAGGAAGTAGAACAACCGGGAACAAGTTCTGGATTTATCCACGGTTTCTTCAGATGATAATGAATGTTCAACATCCTAATCTTCCAAAAGCTGACAATGATGTTCTGAAAATAGAAGCGATGAACCTCAACTCTTTAAGAATAATCAAGAACCTTGCTGCAAAGAGATACAAGGAAAGTGTTCCTCCGAGAAGGTTATTTGGTGCTCTTGGAAATACTGGTTACATTGCTCCTTCTGATGATAAATGGCGTCACAATGACAGCCAATCAGATGACGAAGAGCCAGAGTTAAAGAGAAGATACCTTGAAAAATACGGTCCAGAGGATTCTGCATCGTCAGGCAGTGATAGTGATGACGAAGGTGATGAAGGTGGTGATGCAGGTGATGTTGGTGCATCGAGCAAAGGTGCAGCTGGTGGTACATCAGCTGGTGATTCATCAGAAAGTGGCGATGACGAATCTGATTCTAGCTCTAGTGATCATATAGTCGAACCTGGATACGAGATGTATATCGATGCACGAGGAGTGAAAAGATATAGAAAGATTAGAACTAAAAATGATCCAGAATACGTTCCGGAGGATCCTGCAGATGAAAGAAGAACAAAAAGGAGAGCTGAGAAAGCTGTTGAAACTCAAAAGAAGAAATCAAGAAGATATTTGAGTACTTCTACTAGGCAACCTGTGCCTCAAGAGCCTTCATCTGTATCTCAGGAGCCTGTACAAGAAGCTCCTGTAGTTACATCAGCTACAGAAACTCCAGTAGTTACATCAGCTGCTGAAACTCCATCTGTTACCCCTCAGGCAGTTCCTCAAAGAACTATGGCTTCTGCAATCAGAGCAACCACTTCGGAGATCAGTTCTGAACGTCATAGGGTATTTTCCGGATATTCTCAAGACGAAAAGAACAGATACCTATTCACTCAACTGGAAGCAGCTGCTGATAGGATTCAAAGGCAATCTCATTTCATTAATCTCACGAAGACTGATCAGCTTAAACAATTGGTGGAAATTAACAACTTGAAGTCCACCGTTGGTCAACAGCAAACGGTAATAGAGCGACAACAAGCTGAAATTGTTTCGCTTAAAGCCGAGAATGCTCGTTTGAAGGCTGCTGATGAAGAGAGAGAGAAGAATAGCTCTATACTTCAAACACGACTTGCTGCTCTGTGGGATTATCATTGTAAACAACAAGAAGTACTGAAGAAAAAGGATGATGATACGGAAGACCAAGGGAATCCTGACACTTCTGGTACATCACAGAAGCAGCCAGCCGCTACATCTTCGGCAATAGTTGAAGTTCAACCGCCAGTGGTCGAATTATCTCAGGGAACTTCTACTGGAAAAGTTCAACAGATCGCAGGTACTTCTTCTGTCGTAAGCAGTGCTGATATTGCTTTACAGGCTATTCATCCATTTACGGGAGAGTTGCTTGAAGAAGGAGAGTTAATAGAAGATCTTTCTCAGGAGCAATTGATTGCTCTACATTCTATGAGAGAAATTGATGATGCTGAGATAGATAAAATGTCGACTGAGACTGATACAACTAATGTTGAAGATATTGATGAGATCGTGTTTGAAGGCGAAGCAACAAAATCAACGTATGTTCGAAAAGATGGTACTGAATTCGCTTCGTTTGATGAAGATTGGATGAAGGAGAATATTGATGACATAGACGAGCACTTAAGGAATCGTAATTCGTCTGAAAAAGCCACAGATGCATTCTCTGAATGGCGAAAACAGTTTCTATCTAAAGTCTCTAAGCCTGTGCCTGAAAAAGCTCAAGTCAACTACTTGCAATTTGAAAAGGCAAAGCCAAGTGGAAGAATTCTATGCTGGATGTTTGTTAAGGATATTCACTGTGTTGCCATCAAACGTGAATACGGAATCCTGTATTTCAACTCACTGCTGAGCATTCTTTCTTTGCCATTTTATGATGTTGCTGCGTTGACGAGGCTTGAGCTTATTAATCGTTCAAACTACGATGGCGCTACTTTATTTGAGCGACTGATTAAAGTAAACAAGAAGTCGGGATGGAAGGATGAATCATACAAGCCACAATTCCCCATCTATCAACCGATCAAGTTTACTCTTGATCCTGAAACCAACACTTACAGATACAAGCTTGTGTACCAGCCTCCGAGGGTCGTAGATAAAATCCCATTGATGCCTATGCAGCAGGATTTTCTTGAAGATATGGCATTATGGTGCTACGACTCGGACACGCATGAAGCCGTGATTGTGTTTAGAGATAATGGTGCAAATTACCGGATGTTGGATCCGATGTGGATCGTCAACATGTCCGAGGCTGACATCAGCAGATTATATCGTCATGATATTTTCTATGAAGATCAGGACGCACGTCAAGCTTTAAAGTTTCAGCGCGTAGCGTGTTTTTGCTACTACCGGGGCATACATTCGGGCAGTTCGTGGTCCGAACAACACTGAGATAGAAGATTAGAAGACCGAAGACGAGTAACAGACAAGGGGGAGTTTGTTGATGCATTTTTTGGTGTCTGTAACTAGTCTTGTTTAACTATGTATTTTGTACGGTCTTTTATTAATTATCGAGTATGTATTTGATGTCGACCAAGTCGGATATCCTCCTATCCGCTTGTGTCTGACTTGTTTGTCTCTTTTGGTATGTAATGTATTAAGAACAATGCATGTTGCATTAAAGGGTAGTATGGCCATTACTCTGTTTATATGTTCTATCTGTTTGCTGTCGGTATACAGAAAACAGAACAACTGATGCAGTCCACGACGAAACAGGCTGTTTCGTCGAACACCTCACGGCGAAACAGACTTATGTACAATACATTCTGTTTCGTTGACAGTCATGGCGAAACAAACCTGTTTCGTCATCTTATGGGCTGCTTCAAGCCCAATGTTTGGCCCATTGTGTGTTTCGCCGTTACACCTTGTGTTTCGCCGAGACTTGGGCTCAGGGACTATATAAACCAAGTCTGCTTTCACTTTGAAGGTAGATGAGATAATTACCAGTAACGAAACTCTGTCGAAATTCTGTCTGAACTGTGTTTGTATCAGTTTGTAATCGGTTCTCATCCCGTTTAATCAATCGAGTGTGTTTCATTGATTAATTCTTTGTTGTTATTACTTTATATGTTTGATTTGGCATAGTTACGTGGATTCCGCACACGTAATCGTGTTTGCTATAAACAAGTGATTCGGTTCGTTATCGATCCTCAGATTTCGGGACCTACAAAAACAAGTTAAAATATATTCATAACACCTGTTGTAAAAATATTTCCAAGTGTTATATTTCTGGAAAAATTTCGCCAAAGTTTCCTCTGTAACTGGAGGTGGCCACACTTACAAGCGTATCATTTTCTTTTCCAAAATTCAACCAACAATTTTCAGTCATCAATATTCAACATCAAAACATCAAACTAGTCTAAAACAAGCATAAATCGCAAACACATGAACTTGTAAATTGTGTAAAAGTATGTAGTAACTTACCAATATTTTTAGTAGATCTTTTTGTCTCTAAAAATAAAATCATTTTCTTGAAAACTTTATTTTTACAGAATATGAAGTTTTACAACTTATAGTCGGTATTTACGAAAATATTTCTTTGTTAAATCCTTTCGTTACACAAGTGTCCACACACTTGTTTGTTCACAAAAATGTCTTTATTTCAAGAAAGATCCGTCTTTTTAAACATGATTTCATCATACACTTGGTTCTTCAAAAATACCACTTGTAGATCCTTAGATCTACTAGTTTAGAACTCCATTTCATAAGAAAAATCGTTTTTACCCAAGTTCATGTTTCCGTATGAAAGGGTTCGTCATCTTGTAATTTTTCTATTTAGCATAACACTAGTTCATGTTCCATGAACATGAACTAGCATGGTTAGATGACAATCCGTTCCACTACTAGCAATCAACAACATAAAATAATCATAACAAAACAAGTTCCATAAGTTTTACACTATTAGTTTCTTTTTATCCACCAAGTTCATCTTCTTTACAAGACTTTAAACTTTGATCTCTAGTGTTTATGATTTTTACCCGTTAAATCTCTTATTAACCACTTTAAACATGAACAAGAGAGTGATTAGAAGCACTTACAACTAGCTCAAGGCTAGGGAAGAAATCAAGCGAAAACAAGGTGGTTAATAGCGATGTGGAGAGGTCCTTGTGATTCCGTAAGCACCGGGTCTCCTCGTATGGGCTCTAACACACTTGTATGTATGTAATATTGCAAGATTGAAATTGGAAAGTGAGTGGATGTGGGTGTGAGCTCTCGGCCGAGAGTAGCCAAGAGGGAAAGAGAGAGTGTGATTTTGTGTTAAGTGTTTTAGTAAATGATAATGTGATCCTTCATACATACTTATAGACCATCTCTTGCAATTATCCAAGGTATAATATGTTATCTAGATATAAGGCACCCACAAATAAAATAATCAAACTTGGTGTGGTGTGTCCTCACATGGGACCGTTCGGTTGAAAAGGGGGGTGGGGTAATTAGTTGGATTTCAACTAGTTAAGTGATCTAGTTAAGTTAGTTAGGAGATTAAATTAGAGTAATAGTGTGTAGTGTTTTGTAACGGGTGTTAGGGTATTCGGGGACCCTAACTGGCTCAGAGAAAGAAAAACAATGTCATTGACAATATTTTTATGTTCCGGGTAAAGTCCGGTTGTTCGGTTGGATATTAATCCGTTAAAGTGCTAAATAAGCATTTAAAGTGTCGTTAATATTATTTTTAGTGACACAATTTATTGCTGACACTTTGGAAAGTGTCTAGTATTATTTTCCCATGTTTTTGCACTTTACTAGTTAAATAAAATGCTGAATTTTGTATAAAAGTGCAGGATTTTGTAATTAACACATGTTTTAGGCACATCTGGTCACTATAATTATTACCTAGGGACGCAGTTTATCAATCCTCACCTCCCTACACTCCCTACTAGTGTAGTAAACTATTCCCGGCTCATACTGGCCTTAGAGACAGTGCCTGTCTGATGCTGGCTATGTCAGCATGTTTACGGGGTTATCCGTATAGTGTGATCACTGTGCTTTTGTGCATCAAGTTTGTCACTATAGTTCTGTGTAAATAATGGAGTGACAGTAATAAAGTATGATGCATGTATGTGTATGTATCAGAATTCAAGTAGCAGTTTAATCACAACTGTAAGTAAGCACAGTAATTAAGCATTAATTAAATATTAATTAATTCGTACGGATACCTGGTTTGGTGAGGGTTGACACACTATAACCAGTGGCTCTGATACCAAACTGTCACACCCCCAAAATACCACATGCGGTAACCCCCGCTAGGCGTGTGACGTACCAGGATCTAGCCACCAATCACATTGAACTAACCATAGTATGTTTAACAAAGTTCCATTCATTAAATAAAACGTTCATAAAATATAATCCAAGTTAAATAGTGACAGCGGAAGCAAATAACAATTCATTGTTTAAATGTTTCAAAACCCAGTGTATATGAATTCAGTAAATAAGACACGCGTAATCAAGCACTGCGACCCATGACCACTCCAGCCATCCAGATAGCAAGTTCCCATCCAAAGTACCTAACGACCTGCGAGCATGCAACAAGTGTGTCAGACAACGCCGGTGAGTTCATAGTTTTACGAAAATGTTGGTTACCAAGTGTTTAGTTAATCCATTGAATTTAATGTTGATAATATCCCGAATACAAGACAGCTCCTGATTTACATTGCCATTTCTCCAATGCTCCTATCAAAGCATTGGTCATGAGTAGGTCATTAGTTCACACCCGTCCTCTTAGGTACGGGGTGAGGGTGCCAAACCTAAGTAGCGCTACCAACTAATACCTTGTTACCTCTCAGGTAACCAAACAACAAGGAGGGACTTTAATGGTGATAGGATGAGTATATTATCCAACATTCCAGATTTACCCAAAACCAATCCCTCTCAGGGATACCCAAAGACTGTCCCAACCACCGGGATGCATGCTCAAGAGAAATGAACTCACCTTGGTTTGCTCGGTATGTTTTAATTACCCGTCCAGTTGGTCAACCCCAAACCCTATCGTGGTTACCAAATGTTATCAGTTACACAGTCAAACAACACGCGTAAAACTCACAACAGACAGATTTGTTATTCACAAAATGATCATTGTTAACATGCAACATGTATTCGTTTATCAAGCAAGTCCACATCTCATGTGCTTGTTACCAACATAATAATAATAAGTGAGTGTTTAGTTTACACAAATCTAAGTTAGTCCACAGTTAGTGTGATCATCATATAACATCAGTATTCCACGAACACAAGTATGCATCAACCACATATATTTCACTATGTTATTGTAACAGTTCTAGTGCATGACGAAAGTCCTATATGGCGAAAGACCATCCGACGAAATCCCTATGATTCATCGTGAACAGTCTGACGAAACTTAGCAAGTTTCGTCGAGGTGTAGAGTGGCGAAACTTAGCAAGTTTCGTCAAGATGTAGAGTGGCGAAACTTAGCAAGTTTCGTCACCCCTCTTCTGTAGATGAAACAGTTCAATTCTTAGATCCCTATCAGCAGTTAACAATCTAACAGTTTCAACCACGACGATCATTGTACTAGCAAATATCCTAGTTTCAAGTAATCATTGATCATCCAAATTTGTTTCACATATGACAGTTTCATCGAACACAGCATTCACAGGTCATAATCCATCAAAAGTTAACCTATTAGATCATCATCATATTCATCACCAAACAGTTTCGATCATAACTAGCATCCCTATCACATATACATCATGTCTATTTGATTCTTATTAACATGATTATCCTAATTGTATGTGTGCAACAGTCACAACAATATTCATACAACTAACCCGAATTCACATGAAATCACAATCCACAGAACTTCATCTAATAATAAAGTTAGACACTAACCGATACGCGAGATAACACGAGGGATCTTAAGGATCGGGGAGAGTGATGCTCGAATGCTTGAGAGCTTCACAGGGAATCAAAGTTGTCGTCACAGGGAAAGAGGTGCTCTAGGGTTCTAAGTGTTCTTACGTAACTGATCACGGGATTTTATAATATAAAAGAAGTTGGGCCGAAACAACCTGGGCCGAAGCCCCTTAATGACGAAAGGCATGCTCGACGAATCCCCCATGTTTCGTCGAGAGCATGGGTGGCGAAAGTCTGGTGTTTCGTTGGGACCAGGGATGACAAGAAACTTTATATTTAATCTTTAATCATACATCATTCAATCATATTAACACCACACATACAATCATCAAACATAACACATAACACATGACTATTAACACATAACACATAACTGTTGGTCATTCAAAAAACTACACTTGACACCACATGAATCAAATTGTGAAACAGGATTGCGAGATCAATGATAGGTAAACGGAAAGACCTTGAAATCTCGGGTTGTCACAACACCCTTCGTCGATGACCAACACTGCTCATACAAACTCAATGGTTGGCAACAATGGCTCTAAAACGTTTGTGTAATATAAGTGCTAAATCTAGCCCAAAAATTCAGGGGTATCCCAAAAAATTCTTTTGGAATTAGGAGTACCCTTTGTATAAAAAAGAAAAATTTTACAGTACATAGACGGAGTTGAAGGATATTTTTACACGATAGAGACGGAGTTGAGGGATAGCATGGGCTACCCCTACTTCTACACTGCCTCCGCCCCTTTGCTAACCTCAAGCTAGCCACCGCCTCGATTCAAGTCACTGAGTGGTCGTCTAGACTCATTTCTCAAACTCTCTAAATAATCAACTTATAATAAACTTATTTTTGTTTATTATTATTTTTTGAACGGCAAATTATCTACATCGACTCTTCGCACTTCTCCATTGGAAGCTCGATCCCACTAAGGTCAGACGGTCGTTCATTACAAAATGTCCCCAACACATATGTATCAACACATAATAAAATAAAATGCAAGTCATTCATATAAGATTGTAATTATACCAAGTTTAATTGAAGAATCGTACACTACTAGAAAACTACATATTTTCCTACAAAAGTTTTTCACAAATTTCCCATAACTCAATTTTTGTTACAATTTTTCTACACTTTTCTCACAAACGGTTAAGAGAAAGTTTTATAATTTTGTAGGAATTTTATCGCAAAATAAAAATAATTATTCGTAATTATGGATAATTTTTATTATTAATGTTATTAATTTTAAAAGTAAAATATCATAAAATAAAATATAAAATAGGCATAATTGTGGAAGAATTGTAGAAAAAACATAAAAAACCGGTTTGTAGGTATTTTGTGGCAACGCTTGTGACGACAGATTTTCGTTGAAAATTTGTGGGAAATTTTGTCATAATTTTGTAGCTACCCTGATTATCGACAACTATATTTTCCACGAAATTTTTTGTAGCAAATCTATAGGTAAAACCAATTTCCTACAAATTTGTGTGTCACAAAAGTGGTAAGTAAACCAAATTTCCAAAGTTAAAATTGAGATTAAAAGTTGGTGCATGGATTTGAACGTTGTAACTATTGACATATTTATTTTCATCTACGTTCAATTGTTTGCATAGAAAAAGTTAGGAACTATACTGATAGCGTGCTCATCTGTTTTGTTTCGCGTCACGTAAAGAGCTTCTTCAGGGCCGGCCCAAGGGTAAGCCAAACAAGGCTTGGGCCTTGTTCCACCAAAACTATAGGGCCTCCACAATTTGATGAAACCACAGTCCATTTATAAAAGATTTAGGGTGTGGGTTGTCAACAGATTGATGGTTGGTAGTGTAGTGGTTTTGTGTATGTATGGATGTTGGTTCGACCCGGGTTCGAATCCCTGGTTCACTTTTTTTTTCTTGTTTTTAAATTTTAACACAATCTTTCAAATAATTACACTTGGGCCCTTCAAGTTTAACTTTCAATTACATACATTTTTTGGGAAAAAGGCCACAATATTTTACTTCGCCTTAGGCCACCAAAATGGTTGAGCCGGCCCTAAGCTTCTTTGAGGTCGCATGAATGCCGTTAAATGTTACAACAATGATCTTGGTCAGTCTTAATGAAGAGTTGAGTTGGTGCTTCGCCTTGGATCGAGCAAAAAATGTTAATAATATATATATAAAAAAAAAAAAAACTCGAAGCCCCAACCACCCTTCAATGTTCAAATCAGTTCTAGCGCATAAAAACCATATGTTGTGTATGCGTATAATATGTATGAATGTTAAAATATAGAGGATGTGGAAGTAACAAAAGATGCATGTTGTTGGGTAAGGAATCCCGCAATCCCTAATATACGAGAGGTTACGTCAAATATAGAGGTATCACCTTCAAATATTATGCAAAAAAAAGGATACCTTTATCACGTGAACATAATAAACTTTACAAAATGAGTTTATAATGATAAATATGAACACTTGTTTGAATTTCAAAATGAGTTTATAATGATAAATATGAGCACTTGTTTGAATTGGCATGTTAATCAATGATACATTTCATAATCATTTTTTAAGGAATGTGAGTTGGTACACTGTCACAAGTAAGGCTGCAAACGAATCAAACGTTAAGCGAACAGTTCGTAAACCGTTCGGCGGCAAATTCGTTTGTATTCGTTCATTTATTAAACAAACGAACACGAACAAGAAATTTCGTTCGTTTAGTTAAATGAACAAACATGAACAGCGGTCGTGTTCGTTCGTTTATGTTCGTGAACGTTCGGTAATGTGTTTGTTTGTGTTCGATAGTTCATTAGTGTTTTTAGTTTTTATATTTATTTAAATATCTTCAAAATTCTGACGAATTAAATTTCTAATAAGTGTCAGCATATTATATATTCTGTTCATGAACGATTGTTTGTGTTTGTTTGTTTCCATTTGTGTTCATGAATATTAGTTTGTTCTCATTTGTGTTTATGAATATTAGTTTGTTCTCATTTGTGTTCATCAACATTCGTTTTTGTTCGTTGCCTAAAATTAACAAACAAACACAAACGAATAGGAACAAGTTCATTTCCTTAACAAACGAACACGAACATAAAATATCGTTCGATAAGTGTTCATGAACGGTTCACGAACACATATATTTCTTAACAAACGAACACGAACAAGGTCTTGTTTGTGTTCGTTCGGTTCGTTTGCAGCCCTAGTCACAAGGTATAAAGCCCTATAAACAGGGGTGGATGCAGTAGTGTATAAATACATTTCAACTCTATTTAGGTAGTGTAAATTTTTTATATTTTTATACAAAAGATACCCTACCCTGATCCCAATTTTTTTTAGGCTACATCCGCCACTGCCCATAAAGCCCCATAACGCCCAGAACACTGCCCCTTGGGCGTTATAGGGGTTATGTTGTGGGCTTGTGGGTTGGGCGTTATGGTGATGGGGGTATTGTTTTGATTTCTCTCACACACATATATATATTTACATACATATATATCTATAATTGAAGTGGGCGATGAGGGGTTATCCACTACACACGTAATTGAAGGGGGTTATGTATGAGTAAAGGAGGTTATGGTGGTTATGATTACAGATAGTCTTAATGAGGGACTTAAGAAATCACGTTGATGGGAAGATGATATAATTGCATAGGGTAGATGATATTCGTATTTGGTACAATAACAGATCACTCATAAGACCATGTGTAGTGGTAAAGTAAGATACGCCCCACCCTTGGGCATTATCCTTCATGTGACGGTTCAGTCAGCAATGAGGCATCATGGGACATTTGTTTAAAATGGTTGTAGTGGTATAATGTTAAATAATGCCTCATCCAATGATTACCCAATTATTATTATTTTTTGTTTTTTTAATTAAAACTAATGATATTTCATTAAACAAATAAAAATTGCATAAATAATAAAACACAAACACATAATACTACTCGTCTTAATTTTCATCTTCGCTTTCTCATTCTCGTCTTCTTTATCTTCCTCGTCATTAGCTTCTTCTTTGTTGATGCAGATTTTGTGTCCGATGCTTGTCGAATAGATTAGATTTATTTTATGCTGAATATATAATAGTTAGTGAAATGGTCAAACGAACGTGTATTGACCCGCTCGTTTGAAGTGGTCAAACGAGAGGGTTATTTGTTTGACCGTGTGTGTTTGCAAGACAAGGGGGTGTGGCTATAAATAGCAACCCCTTGCCATTTGCAACATTTGGAAGTTTTAGAGGTTTGAGTCCTCACAGGGAGAGATCACCACTTGGTCTCTCCCCGGATGTGTACTCCTTTGGTATGGTTCGGTTAGCTTGTTAATCGGGCCGGCTTGTATTGTTATGTTATCAAATCTATACAAGTAAGTATTTCATCCGCCTCTAATCTTCCCGTCTATGAACATAATCATGATAATCACGGTTTCGGTCCCGAAACACGGTCCTACAATTGGTATCAGAGCCATGGTACCCGATTTAGTAAATCTAACAGTTTGCTAAGTCACATGTGCTCTAGATTTGTGATTTTCGTGATTTTTGTTCAAGATCTAAAAATGGTGAAAACCCCAGATTTGGACCGAAATATTCGGGTCTAGATGAAACAGAACATATACAAGAGTTGGGTTTTATGTTTTACACCTAAATAAACAAGTTTTCATCATCAAATATCATCTATACAATGATTTTCGTCAGATCTGGAAACGAACAGTTAACTGTGTTCTTGAGATGAGTATGGCGGCTGGTAAGAAACACTAGGGTTCCTGTTGATACCCTACGACGAACTCCCACTGCCGAAGTATACCCACAGACGAAGTTTCAATCAATCATTTGTTTATTATTAAAAAAATATTAATTATTGAAACAGAACTTCGTCATCAACCTTCGTCATCAACCATCTATTAAAAAAAAACAACAAATATACATCGACGAACCTCCACACCTTCGTCATCATCTTCAATCGACGAACCTCCACACCAATTCGTCATCTACATTCTTCGTCACCTCTTCTCATTGCAAGCTTTCCTTTTAAGATCTTCAACAAGATTTGAGAGTGGGTACTGGTTCTTTGGGTATCGCCGAAGAGTGACAGATAGGAGATTGGGGGTTGAGCTTGTTTATTTCATTAGAAATTAAGAGAAAGTGAAGGATTATCGCCTGGGTTTTTGTTTGTGGATTCAAATTAGGGTTATTTGATTTTTGGATGGTCTGTGTATCGAAGATGGAGAAGAAGGCAATGATGCCTGTTTCTTTGGAGGTGTGTATCGAAGATGAGTTGTTGGATGAAGAAGAAGGGTTTGATGATGTCTACACAATTTGTATTTGGGGATTGGAGTGATGATTTACAGTTGTTGCTCTGTTTGTATCGAAGAGAGAGAGAGTCTGGAAGATGATTGTCGGCTGGTGACAAGTTGAAGGGTTTTTGATGTTTGAATGGGCCTTTGGTTGTGTGTGTCAAGACCAATGTTTAGAGAATGATGAAATATTTATTTTGGGCCTACATAATTGACGAATTTTATGGATCCACTTATTTATAAAACATCATAATGATGTTTAGTTGGATTTTTTTTGGGGGGGCACACATATCTAAGTTTCTAGGATGAAACATGGATGACCCGCTTCTATTTGTGAGTTGCAAAGTGGGGTCGGGTTTTCGCAAAGGATATTTGAATCGAGCTTCAATGTCGAAATTCGTACGGGTTCGGGAGCGCGCAGGATGATGCGGCATGATGAAAACAAAAGATGATGATATTTTGAAAATTGCGGGGTAGTCACGGTTACCGATGCGAACGTCAAACTTGGTGACTTGACTACTATGGGCCAAAAACAAAAATGGTATGTTCACTGATCGGATTGTCGCGCTCCGGTCAAAGATAATATTTATATGCCCTAATTACCCTTAACAAATAGCTAGTGGTAGTAAGGGGTCGAACCACGAAGAGTATGTGGTTTGTGTATGGATTTGACTGAATTATAAAGAATTGTCACGATTATGAAGCTTGCCAGATATTTTTGTATTTTTATTTAGAAGAAAGATGTGAATTTAAACTAAGTGAATTGATTAGACTGATTAACAACTAATGATTAACGATTGCAAGAAAATTGGAGACTAGAACAATGATAATAAAAAGGAATCACACCCGGTTTCGGTAATTATTAACCTAGGATTTCTATAAGTTCTAGTTTCAACTCAAATGCATTTGATTAACGGATTTAGTGTACCGTGACTTAGGTGCTACTAACTATCAACGCCCCGAAGAACGGACAAAAAGACACTTTGTAATCAACACAAGTAAATCCTAACAAAGACAACGTACAATTACATATCACCGTTTCGCAAAGTCATAACTTTTAACATCGCTCGACAATTCACGAATTCGTAACAAATGTAATACTATTGTCGAAAGTTTCAAAAACCAAATACAAATTGTCACTAAGATGAAACAAGAACAAATTGAAACCCTAAAATTAACAACTACCTACACCGGGGTGAAACCGAGATGATTAGCCGCTCATGGTTGATGCAACTTGATCACCGGATGATTGGAATGCAAAGGAAGTCATCTTGAAGCTTGAAAAGTGTATGAATGGTGAATGATGAATGTTTGGTGAAGAATGATAGTGGTAGTAGGATTAGGGTTTTTGGAATGATTGATTGTGTAGATGGATTGATGATGATTCTTGATGATGTTGTGATGTAGAGATGAAGGTAGGTGGATGATTGGTGATAGATGGATGGTAGGTTATTAGTTTAGGCTCCAAGATAATGTTCAAAAATCAAAAACAAAGTGTAACCGTCGAATTCAATGATCCCCTCATGTTTTCATTCGTCCCCAAGACCGAACAATACCAAGATCTCGCGCAACAGAATTGGAGGGTCGTCGCCGACGGCCTGATGCCCCGTCGGCGACGGTACGTAGATCTTGACTTGGTGCCGACGCTCAAACTCGCTGTCTACGGACGAACAGAAGACGGAGAGATATACCAACCGTCGGCGACGGCCCTATAGGGCGTCGGCGACGGTTCCCAGAAGTGTAACTTTCCTGTTTTCCTTATTTCTTGAGTCCGGTTGACCCGTTCCGCATCTCGGTGGTTCCGTTTTCGCTCCGGTGACCCGTAAAGCTTCCGAAAAGCTTCTTAAACTCTGCTAGATCTGCAAAATACATATCTAATCAAAAGTAGGCTATTCGAAATTAAAACTTATGCAATAACATCAAATTAAACAATTACAAGCACCGGTTTTCGACCACGTATCACATCCCCACACTTGTCTTTTGCTTGCCCTCAAGCAAATCTGTTTTTCACTTTCACGTGGGTCGAACAACGAATACACTCCCCATTCCCGAGACTAAGGTTAAGTTCCAATGTCATGCTAAAGTTCAAATTCTTTACAATTTTCAATATATTTAACGGTAATGTGATTTTACATACACAAATGGTTACCCAAGATTAACCCGCCCGTGAAACCAATCAATTCATGCACATCCCTCACAATGTTCTCTCCACTCGGCTTCTAAATTGGCTAATATTTATAATGTATTAGCACTACACAGAATATTCACTCAAAACCGATTAGAACACATACCCGCATAAGCTTGCAACTCAATCATTCTCCACCATTGATCACAAACACTAAGCACAAGTCATAAGGTCTTTATGAGGGTTGTAACGGGGCTAGGCTAAGGGTAGGAATTAGGATATTTTAAGGTGGCTAAGGTGATGAAAATTCGATTTTTATTACAAAAGATTATTCTAACAAACTAACTATAAACACCAAATATGAGGCAACAACATTCGCCTATTATTCAACAACTACTAGCACTTCTTTTTGTGTTTTTCTTCAACGATTTTCAATTCTTTTTCATGACATTTTCTGATTTTTTTTTTTTGTTTTTTAACATATATGCAAACAAACAAGAACAACTATACAAAAACGACTCCTATAATCGAATTTCCATCACACGGGTTTAAAAGAAAAGGTTTAACGGTTATGGGCTATAGGGTGGTCAGACGAAAGGTTTAGGCTCAAAATGGGCGACTAGGGGATTTGTTAGGGTAAGGATAGATAAATGGTTTTAAGAGAAAAGGTTTACCTAATGCCTTAATCATTCCTGTGCTTGTATTTGGTCTATAGTCTCAAACGTATCAAAAGATGCAAGTTCTACAATACATTACTAATGGTCCACTCAAACAAAGAAACATAGGTATGTAATCTATGATATAAAAGTGGCTCAAAACCTCACATATCTAAAAGGGTATGGTATGTGACATGCATAAAAGACTAGTTTCTTAGGCGGATTATTCCCAAATAATCACCCTTTAAATACCCGTCATGCTATTAATTTGAACTTGACCATGACAAAAAACCAAATGGGTTGTGACATCCCTCGTTGACTTAGTTACTTGTGCTTTAAGACCGCTTTTGAAGCAAGACATTTTTGAAAAATTTTTGAAATTTTCCCCCATCCCCACACTTGAGGTGAACATTGTCCTCAATGTATAGTATTTAAATGAACGGGTCAAAATCTAAAATTTTTACTACTCCCCCATCCCCACACTTGAGGTACATATTGTCCTCAATGTGTAAGAACTAGAGTATTAAACGCACAAGGGATGTGACACGGCTAATTCCCCCAAAATTTCACCCCGGAAAAATAATATACAAAATACATTCCACTTATTATTAAACTAATAATCAAAGTAAAAAGGAAACGCATGCACCTGATTTTTGTCGCTTGATGCTCACATCTTCCTCTTCTCTTCATAAAAACGGTTGTCTCTCGAACATCATGTACCTACAAATTCTAACCCTTGTGTAGAAGTGTGCTTCTCACAACCATCAAAATTTGTTAGTTACCTAGTTCTACCATTTTTATAAAAGTATTACCAAGCCATGCGTTATTTCACTTTGATTTATGTGGAAAATAATTTACAACAACAACAAACCTAACTCACTTTCGTAGGAATCACGGTTGCATTTAGCTTATGCAACAAGCCCTTTTAAACCCCCCAATAGCTTGGGAGGACGAGTAGGTCTCGTGAGGGTTATATAGGGAACACACCCACAACGTTCATTTAACTAGGCGAGAATTTAAATAACAAAATGGAAATAACGAAAATAAAAATAATATACAACAACAACAACAAAAGACATACCATGCCTCTACCGCTGATATCGCTCGTTTGGATCCACTGGCGGGTTGGGCTGGTATTGATAACCAGTGAGGGACTCGAACATCTCCCTATAGTTATCTAGCGGGCTTGACTCTTGTTGGGATCCTTGGGGTGGCGGTTGGTACGGCATCGGAACAAAACTCGAACCAACGGCTTCGGGCCAATGAGGGGTTGGATCGGATGGCCCTTGCGGATGAGGAAGGTTGGAGTAATCGGTCCAACCCGAATGTTCAACAAATGGGAGACCAGCTTGATAATCTCTTTGATGGCGTTCTTGATCATGGAGCACCTTGAAGTTATTAATCGCCATTTGGTTAGAGAAAGCCAATACTCCCCATCGGCGTTGGTCCAACTCTCTTTGTGCAGTTTGGTTCCTAGCCGCCTCTTCTTCCCATGCCTGTCTATGGGCCCTTTCTTCCTCTTGCAACTGTATCATGCGTTCCATTTGTGATTGTTGTAACGCATGTTGCAGCTGTTGTTCCTCCAACTGCTTTTCCACCCTCTCGCGGAAAGATGCTTGAAAACCCCATTGTTGCTGCGAATACGCCCCTTGCGCCTCTTCCCATTGGTTCCTACTAGCATGGTACTCTCTTGCTTCACCAATACCCGCCGACACATTGTCGTAGATCGCTTGATCTCCACGGTTCCACAACCGATACGACGGTATTTGCCTTTGATTCACAAAATCTGCCACATTGGCAGAGATTTCCCTATGCTTCCTCCTATACCTTTGCCTCGGACCCCGCGGCCCGGAAGGATCAACTTCCTCCTCAACATCGGGCATCTCCTCATCGCCCTCTTCTTCATCACCTTCTTCATCACTCCCTTTGTCATTAAACCGATAACTATCCCCTTGCTCATCTTCGACCGTATGCAAATGCCCAAAAGCTTTCACAGTTAATTTCCAATGTCGCCTTATAGAGGCGAAGTTGAATTGATCAATTGGCTTAGACACCCACAGTGAGTCTTGAGGTAATGCATTCTGTTGGAGAATCATGGCGCTAATCAACCTTGCATAAGGAATCATCTTTCGTTTAAACGATTCCCGTGTATCCCATGTGTTGATCATAACAATTTGACGCCACGAGAGCTTGGGTGTCCCATATAACAATGCATGCAAAACCCGACAGTCGGGTGCCTTTACCTTTCCACGGTCTCCGAACCGTACCATAACGTTCTCTAATGAGATACCTTGGAGTATCTTTCCCATCAAAGACAAATCACTTCTCGCCTCTCCTGCACCCCCAGAACCTAGTAGGGTGTCCTCTAAAAGCCTCACTGGGTCCGCATCGTTTCTCTTGTTGTCCAAAAACTGATCATACCCATAATATTCATACGCGTCGACCCCAAGTGAGTCAAACCTCGCTATAGCATTCATATGTTCGAAAGACATGACCATTTGATTTTTCCCAATGTTACCAATCAACTTCCACCTATGAGCCGGTCTATCAGAATGTTCAAAACGAAGGGTGGATAACCACTCACAAACTGCCCCCAAGTATACCCGAGTAGTGATATCCTCACACCAGTCAATCACCCGTTCCCAACCAAGTTTCTCAAACCTTTTCACTATACCAATCTTCCTAAACTCTTCAACATCTACCGTACGTTCACAAACTGTCCTTTCGGGTACGGATTTTGAAACACCCGTAACCATTTTCATCTTCCACATTTTAGCTTCTAACCTCTTATTGTTGTAACGAGAAAGAGCCTTTGTTTTCTCGTCCTTCCATGCCGAAGCCGATCTACTATTTTTTTCTTCCTCCCACTCCCAATCTTGCCTAATAAGTTGCCCATCACCCTCTACTACGTTACTTAGTTGTTCAAAACGTCTTTGATATACCCCGGAGCCCGAACCGGCTCCCGAAGATGAACCTTGACCGGAGGTCTTTGCTTTCTTACTTCCTCGGAACATGGCTACAATCACAAGACAAAAACAACAACAATTAGTACACCCCAAACCTTTAACAATCTCAAACTTTGAACATGGTGTGCAATGTTGAACTTCATTCAAATTTTAGATGTAAAATCGTCTTTTTAAACTTCCAAAGTCGCACATCTTATCATCTATATTGATTAAACATGTTTATTCCAAAAATTTCGCAAAATTTCATGTTTTCAACAATATTCAACATCACAACTATGTTCAATCATGCACAAATCTAGTGTAATCACATCACCAAAACTAAAGCATGCTCAAATCCCACCCAAATCAAGCAAACATTCTTAAGTTTATGCTAAAACATCCTACATTATGATAAACAACCTACTCTTAAACAATATGCTTAAAATTTCGGAAGAAATCAACAATGTATATAATAATCATACATAAATTTACTGAAATTGCATACCTTTGATGTTAGATAACAAGAAGAACTAAGAACAAGTGCAAAACAAGAAACTTGGATGAACACTCTTCAAAACCCTAAAAACTCACGTCCAGAAATCGTGCAAACGAGCAAGATTTGATGGAAACCGTTATGGGGGTTTTGTTCCTCTCGAAAAACTACACAAGTTAGGCTTAAGAATCAACTGATTTGGTGGAGATTTGAGAAAGTAATGAGAGAAAGAAGGATTTAGGGTTCTTGGTGTGTTGAGTGAAGAAGATGAAGATGAAGTAGAGATAGGGTAAGTGATACACGAATTATTAGTATGAATCTGATGATGGGTCGAATTCGGGTTACTTGTATGGCTAAAAACTGATTCGTAACAATTGTCATGATTATATACTTGATTTAACTTGCAATAAGACCCCAAGTTCGATTCAGCATCGGAGCGATTTAGGTTCACCGTCGGCGACGATGAAGGTGTCCGTCGGCGACGGTATCTGGAAAACACATGTGTGGCCGACGGCTTAACACGCTGTCTACGGTCAATGTTGGGCGACGGACAATTTAGAAGGGTCGTAGGCGACGATGGGTTACCCCGTCGGCGACGATTTCGCAAAAATCATTTTTTTTTTTTTTTTTTGAAAAATAGGAGGATTTTTATGAACTTTTAATAAAGGGACTATGTACAAACAAAAATCCTAAAAATTATTAAAAATCTTTTTGTGAATTTTTATAAATTAAATTTTTAAAACGCAATAACCGTCAACGGCCCTAGCACATAACAAAGCCTAAAAACATACCTTGTGTCTTCATGACCCGTTCGGAATGTCCGGACTTCACACAATCAAGGGAGATTAGTATGGAACAAAAACGATTAACAAACAAAACACACAAACAAATAATAATTGTACATAACTTTACACAAAATGTTACCGGTCCTTATTAGTCGACCTCGTAAATCGGTGTGCTTGCCACAAAGCTCACCAATTCCTTGTTTTCGTCTACCTTCTCGTTACCATCAAGAAACGGTTTTAGCCGATGACCATTTACCGTTTGTCGTACCCCATCCTTCGGGTCCTCGATGGTAACATCACCCAATTGTCCGACCCGGGTGATCACATAGGGTCCCATCCATTTGCTCCGGAGCTTTCCGGGAAAGAACTTGAGCTTCGAATTGTAAAGCCACACCTTTTGGCCAACCTCGAACTCTTTCTTTCTCAACTTGGCATCATGCGCTTTCTTCATTCCATCCTTGTAGTTGGACGCGCATTCATATGCCATTTCCCGTAGCTCCTCCAACTCGCATAACTTAAGTTTCCTTTCCTTACCTGCATCGTCATATTGAACATTAACCTCTTTGATAGCCCATAACGATTTATGCACAAGTTCAACCGGTAAATGACAATTTTTACCATAAACCAACCGGTAAGGTGTAGTGCCAATAGGTGTCTTATGTGCCGTACGGTAGGCCCATAAAGCATCGTTCAATTTAATTGACCAATCCTTACGGTCCGCCCGCACGGTCTTTTGCAAGATCTCTTTGATTTGCCTATTTGACACCTCAACTTGCCCGCTTGTTTGCGGGTGATAGGGGGTAGCAATCCTATGGTCAACACCAAACCGTTTAAGAAGTTTCCCAAACCGAAAGTTTTTAAAATGAGATCCTCCATCACTTATGATGACCCGAGGAATCCCAAACCTTGAGAAAATATCGGTTTGAACAAAATTACACACTACGGAGTGGTCGTTCGTCTTGGTGGCTATTGCTTCGACCCACTTTGACACATAGTCAACGGCCACTAAGATATACAAATTGCCATAGGAATTGGGGAATGGGCCCATGAAATCAATTCCCCATACGTCAAAGATGTCGACTACAAGGATTGGTTGCATGGGCATCTCATCCCTTTTTGAAATACCCCCTAGTTTTTGACACTCTATGCAATTTTTGGCAAACTCATTTGCATCTTTGAAGATAGTAGGCCAAAAAAGACCACTATTTAACACTTTATGACCCGTTTTGTGACCACTAAAGTGGCCACCACATGCAAATGAGTGTAGATGCTGCAACACGCTTGGAATCTCTTCGTCATCAATGCATCTTCTTATAACTTGATCCGCACACTCCTTCCACAAATGCGGTTCTTCCAACCGATAGTACTTGATTTGGGACATGAAGTGTTGCCTCTTCCGTCTATCCCAATGTGCCGGTAAGTCACCTGTAACAAGATAATTCACAATGTTAGCATACCAAGGTAACTTATCTAATTTCATTATGTGCTCATCTGGGAAAGACACATTTATCTCTACAGTTGTAGGATCCTCTTCAACCATCAACCGGGACAAATGGTCCGCCACAACATTTTCGGTACCCTTTTTGTCCCGTATCTCCAAATCGAATTCTTGGAGCAACAACACCCATCGGATTAACCTCGGTTTTGCATCTTTCTTCTCCATGAGGTACCTAACTGCAGTGTGATCAGAATAAATAATCACTTTACTACCCCATATATATGCCCGAAATTTATCCAATGCATATACCACCGCAAGTAGCTCTTTTTCGGTAGTAGTGCAATTCAATTGTGCATCCGAAAGAGTCTTACTCGCGTAGTATATGGCAACGGGTTTCTTATCGACCCGTTGTCCCAACACGGCCCCCACCGCATAATCACTCGCATCGCACATAATTTCAAAAGGAAAAGACCAATTTGGCGATTGCAAGATTGGAGCCTCAACCAACTTCTCTTTCAAATTGTTAAAAGCATTTTGGCAATTTTCATTAAAATCAAACGGTTGATCTTTTAACAACAAGTTACATAAAGGCTTGGTTATGTCACTAAAACCCTTAATAAACCGCCGGTAAAAACCCGCATGACCTAGAAATGACCTAACACCTTTAACGGTCGTGGGATACGGTAAAGTAGATATGACTTGTACCTTTGCACGATCAACCTCTATCCCACGACTTGACACCACGTGTCCCAACACTATTCCCTCTTGAACCATAAAATGGCTCTTTTCCCAACTTAAGACCAAACTAGTTTCGACACACCTTCTTAACACTTTATCTAGTTGATCCAAACAAGCCTCAAAAGATGACCCAAAAATTGAGAAATCATCCATGAAGATTTCCAAAGACTTCCCCACCATATCTGAAAAGATACTCATCATACACCTTTGGAAGGTGGCGGGGGCGTTACATAATCCAAACGGCATTCGCCTAAATGCGAAAGTGCCATAGGGACAAGTAAACGTGGTCTTTGCTTGGTCTTCCGGATGGATGGCAATTTGGTTATAACCAGAATAGCCATCTAAGAAACAATAAAATTTTTGTCCCGACAATTTCTCAACTATTTGATCAATGAACGGTAAAGGGAAATGATCTTTGGAAGTTGCGGTATTCAACTTCCTATAGTCAATACAAATTCGCCACCCGGTTACCGGCCGAGTGGCTACCTCTTCACCTGCGTCATTTTTGACGACTTGTATACCCGATTTCTTGGGAACCGTCTGTGTTGGGCTCACCCATTGGCTATCCGAGATTGGGTAAATGATACCCGCATCAAGCCATTTCAGCACCTCCTTCTTCACTACCTCCCGCATGTTCGGATTTAATCTCCGTTGTGCATCTCGAACGGGAGTCACATTCTCTTCCGTGATGATTTTGTGCATCACCACCGAGGGACTAATACCCTTCAAATCAGCAATGGTCCATCCAATCGCCGCCCGATTAGTGACCAAAACATCCATCAATTTCTCCTCTTGCTCCACGGTTAAATTTGATGCAATAATAACCGGGAGCGTGTTGCCTTCACCAACATAAGCATATTTGAGATGCTTAGGCAACACCTTCAATTCAACCTCCGGAGGCTCTACTAATGACGGCTTCAACTTGGTGTCAATGCTCTCCGGTAAACTCTCAACTTGGTGCGTCCATGTCGGTTTTCCCTCTCTAACCGCAAGCACCTCCAAACTTCTCACTTCCTCGTCTATGCTCTTATCCATCTCCACCTGTGACCTGTCAAACATATAACAATCCTCCATTGTGTTTTCCCCATCTACGACTGTGTCGCAAAGAGGTATACACGTGTCAACGACGTCCGCCATATAGCATTCATCATCAACTGGAGGGTTCATAAGTCCGGAAAAAACATGCAACCTCAACCTTCGGTTTCCAAATGTCATGTCAACCGTTCCCGTTTTGCAATCAATTTGAGAATTCGCGGTTGCTAAGAACGGTCGACCCAAAATCACCGTAGGTTGTTTGGTTGGGTCCTTTGCCACATAATCAAGCACTAAAAAGTCCACCGGATAGTAAAAAATCCTCGATTTTCACTATCACATCCGAAACAATTCCACGGGGTAGTTTAGGTGTCAAATCGGCTAACACCACGGTAGTGTTAGATGACTGAAGTGGACCAAACTCGTATTGGTCATACAAACTACCCGGTAGAATGCTCACGCTAGCACCAAGATCTAGGAGTGCCCGGTTGATTTTAAAATCGCCTACTTGAATTGAAATGATAGGCGCACCCGGATCTTGGAGCTTAGGTGGAAGTGCACCCGAAAGAATCGAACTCACATTTTCGGTTAAATCTAATTTTTTTGGAAATTTGTGAGTGCGTTTTTGGGTACACAAGTCTTTCAAGTACTTAGCATACGACGGTACTTGTTTGATTGCATCCAAAAGAGGTAAATTTATCTTTACTTGTTTAAAAATTTCCAACAACTCTTCTTGTTGTGGACCTCTTTTGTTTACAACTTTTTTCACGGGTCCCTTCAATGCTTCGGGATAAGGGGCGGTATTAGCCTCCACACCCTTTTCCTTAGCCTTGGGGACGGGGATGGTCACAACGGGGGTATCATTGTTCTTTTTCAAGTCATTTTTCTTTTGACCCGTTTGATCATTCTCATTCTCATCTTCACTAGCATCCTCCACCACCCCTTCAACAAACTCGGGTGGTGGTGGCTCAACACCATTATCTATGACTCGACCACTACGTAACGAAATTTTATTTATTGGTACCTCACGCGTGTTCCTTGAGTTCGACCCTTGATGCTTAGGGTTCACTGTGGTGTCACTTGGAAGTCCTCCTCCTCTTCCCCGAACTTGAGCCATCTCTTGAGCAAGTTGCCCCACTTGCTTCTCTAATGCCTTTTGGGATTTGTCTCTCACCTCAAACTCTTTCCGCATTTCAATTTTAATTTCTTGGTTTGAATTCCGCATTTCAGCTCTAAGTTCTTGATGCGAATTGGTGAGAGTGTTCATGAGAGCGTCTAGTTTCGAGCTAATCGAATCATCACCTTGGGAGTTAGACGCACCACCCCCATTACCACCTTGATTGTAACCTCGTTGATAGTTGCCTTCACGGTTTTGATACCCTTGGTTACCACCTTGGTTGTAATTCCTTTGGTAACCCCCTTGGTTACCACCTTGACGATTATTGTATGAAGACCCACCTTGACCTCCTTGGTTACCCGATTGAAAATTCGGGTTCATTTGATTCGAAGCATTACCATACCGGAAATTAGGGTGATTTCTCAAGCCCGGATGGTAAGTGTTGGAGTTCATGTCATATTGCTTTCGGTCCCCATACACTTGATTGACTTCCTCGGTGTAATCACCCGACCCCGTTGGACATTGTTCCGCTCTATGCCCAATATCACCACACTCTTCACACACTTCAAATTGAACCGCGTTCACTTCTTTCTTCTTCATTCGAGCCATTTCCCGCTCTAAAGTAGAAATCCGATCTTTAGAATCAAGATCGGGAAGTGACCGGGAAACGGGGTGTTTTTTAGCTCTATCGGCCGACTCTTTCTCTTTTGACCGCTTACTCATCCGCTCTAAAAACTCCCAATCATCATCTTCGTGATTGCTCAAAAGAGTCCCGTTACTTGTCGACTCGAGACGATTCCATGTTGTGTCATCTAAACCCCGTACAAAGCACTTAACCAACTCCCACTTCTCAATTTGATGATGAGGGCATCTTCGCATCATTTCTCTAAATCTTGTAAAGGCCTCATGTAATGGTTCGCCCGATAATTGGCGAAAAGACCTAATTTCATCACGAGCGTCATCGGTCTTCGCCATTGAGTAGTATTCATCAAGGAACGCTTGTTGCATTTCTCCCCAAGTGTGAATACTATTTGCGGGAAGTGTGAGGAACCATTGCTTTGCCTTATCCTTCAATGAAAATTGGAATAGTCGAAGTTTGACCTCATCTAAAGCAAAGTTGTGACCTCCGATAGTGCTGCAAACCGAAGAAAATTCCGTCAAATGTGTATACGGTTCATCGTTAGATCTTCCATTAAAATGAGGAAGTATGTTGATGTAATGTGGTTTACAATCAAACATCCTCCTCTCACAAACGATTGGAGAGTCGTTCTCGGTGACAACCGGCCTAAAACGATCATTCACTCCCCGTGGAGGTCGTTGACGACGATGTGGACCATTAACTTCTTGATCACCCGGTCTTCTATTATCCCGTCTTTCCCCTCTTCGATCATCCCTTCGATCATCTCTTCGATTATCCCTTGGGTTACCACCTCCCACGAAACGAGGAATCCGGTTAGGGTTTGCATTGTTGTTGTTGTTGTTATAAAACCCATCATTCCGGTTCCGTTGGTCATTGTTTCGTGGTTGACGGTTGTTCCCATAACCATCATTTCTTCCACCTCCGTAACCGTATTCATCGTTCCCAACGTAATTGGCATTTTGATAGCCAAATTCCTCATCATCATATCTTCTTGCGTTGTAGACGTTTCCCCTATTCACATAGCCCCAATCTTCGTCATCGTTAGCCCTATCATCATAATATCCCCCGTCATCCGAATTTTCCGTATGAACACTCACATGTTCCGGCGATTGATAACCGGGAACGCTATAAGGCTCATCATCGGGGATTGCATTCCTCAAGTCGTCGATGTTGAAGAATGGGTCTTCATTTGCGGGATTGCCGCGATCACGATTTCCCCGACGGTCGGAATTGACATTCCGGTCATCTAGGTTAATGGGTAGGGAGTTGTGTCTATGAAGATTTTGTTGTTGAGGTGTTCTTTGATTGTTGTTGGGGTTTTGGTTTTGGAAAGGTGGTGTAGGTGGTCCATTGTTGTTGTTACCACCCGGTTGCTCTTGAGGCATGGGTTGAACATTTTGAGCGGGATAAAAGGTTCCTCGGGATTGGAATTGGTTTTGGTTGAGGTTTGGGTGGTTGGAGTTTTGGTTTGCCATTGAACTAGTTTCAATGGATGGTGTATGTTGTGGTGTTTGGTTGGTTTGATTAGAAGCAAGTGTTGCTTCTAACCGGCTTGCTAGGTTTCTCCTTGCAACTCGTTCGATTTCCGGTTCGTAGACTAAAGGTGAAGTCCTCCCGGAGTTCCGCGTATGCATGCACTACCTGTAATCTGCACAAGTAACACACCCCGCGTAACAAGGAAAAAGACAAGTACAAAAAGAAAGCTAAACAAATTAAACAGAAAATCACACAATTTCAAACAATATCCAAACACAAAGCGCACGCACTCCCCGGCAACGGCGCCAAAATTTGATCGGATTGTCGCGCTCCGGTCAAAGATAATATTTATATGCCCTAATTACCCTTAACAAATAGCTAGTGGTAGTAAGGGGTCGAACCACGAAGAGTATGTGGTTTGTGTATGGATTTGAGTGAATTATAAAGAATTGTCACGATTATGAAGCTTGCCAGATATTTTTGTATTTTTATTTAGAAGAAAGATGTGAATTTAAACTAAGTGAATTGATTAGACTGATTAACAACTAATGATTAACGATTGCAAGAAAATTGGAGACTAGAACAATGATAATAAAAAGGAATCACACCCGGTTTCGGTAATTATTAACCTAGGATTTCTATAAGTTCTAGTTTCAACTCAAATGCATTTGATTAACGGATTTAGTGTACCGTGACTTAGGTGCTACTAACTATCAACGCCCCGAAGAACGGACAAAAAGACACTTTGTAATCAACACAAGTAAATCCTAACAAAGACAACGTACAATTACATATCACCGTTTCGCAAAGTCATAACTTTTAACATCGCTCGACAATTCACGAATTCGTAACAAATGTAATACTATTGTCGAAAGTTTCAAAAACCAAATACAAATTGTCACTAAGATGAAACAAGAACAAATTGAAACCCTAAAATTAACAACTACCTACACCGGGGTGAAACCGAGATGATTAGCCGCTCATGGTTGATGCAACTTGATCACCGGATGATTGGAATGCAAAGGAAGTCATCTTGAAGCTTGAAAAGTGTATGAATGGTGAATGATGAATGTTTGGTGAAGAATGATAGTGGTAGTAGGATTAGGGTTTTTGGAATGATTGATTGTGTAGATGGATTGATGATGATTCTTGATGATGTTGTGATGTAGAGATGAAGGTAGGTGGATGATTGGTGATAGATGGATGGTAGGTTATTAGTTTAGGCTCCAAGATAATGTTCAAAAATCAAAAACAAAGTGTAACCGTCGAATTCAATGATCCCCTCATGTTTTCATTCGTCCCCAAGACCGAACAATACCAAGATCTCGCGCAACAGAATTGGAGGGTCGTCGCCGACGGCCTGATGCCCCGTCGGCGACGGTACGTAGATCTTGACTTGGTGCCGACGCTCAAACTCGCTGTCTACGGACGAACAGAAGACGGAGAGATATACCAACCGTCGGCGACGGCCCTATAGGGCGTCGGCGACGGTTCCCAGAAGTGTAACTTTCCTGTTTTCCTTATTTCTTGAGTCCGGTTGACCCGTTCCGCATCTCGGTGGTTCCGTTTTCGCTCCGGTGACCCGTAAAGCTTCCGAAAAGCTTCTTAAACTCTGCTAGATCTGCAAAATACATATCTAATCAAAAGTAGGCTATTCGAAATTAAAACTTATGCAATAACATCAAATTAAACAATTACAAGCACCGGTTTTCGACCACGTATCATTCACTTACGCACGTCAATATTTATGATTGTTATCGGTTATTCGAAAATGTTCGAAAGCATTTTGTTTATTATCATATTCTCGCATTTGAAAATGAACGTATGAACCTGGAATGTCAATACCGGTCCTAACGAGTTCACAAAGTCTTTGGAGGGATACAAGTCGGATCCTACGGGGTACTAGGCGAAATTTCTTTATCAACTAGAATATGCAAAGAAGAAAGTTTTTTGTTTATTGTCATATTCTCGCATTTGGTAACGAATGAATGAACCTGGAATGTCAATACCGGTCCTAACGAGTTCACAAAGTCTTTGGAGGGATACAAGTCGGATCCTACGGGGTGCTAGGGGACGTTCTTATTCAACTAGAATATGCAAAGAAGAAAGTCGTTTTCATGATTTTTCGGAACCGAGAACATTCAGTGAAGATTGACGACAGTTCCGCTAAGTGAAGGGAATTGGTGAACATTTGAAAGTTGACGACGGTTCCTTTGAAGTGGAAGGAATCTGTTAAGGTTTAGAGATCTTACCAAAGAAATGGGGGAATAAAACGTATGATGAATTTCTTCGGTAAATTTCTAAACGCAATCACAGGTGATAGAGTTTGTGATTTTCTGGTGATACTAAAGGTTCGGCGTGGAATGTTTTGCACAGACACATATTTGAGGATTTTAATTAATTCTCCAGTCAGCGTGAAGAGTTTTGCACGGAAACATACAGGCATCTTAAGTCTACAGTAGTTCCAAAAGCGATGTTCACTGAAGACCTGGGGAATCTTTATGAAAGCTGACAGTTCAAGACTGAAGACCTGCAGGATTCGGTTTTGGGTTTGATGTTTCTTTGGGATTTTACAGGGATCTGGGGGTAACTCAATTTGTTGAGTTTGCAAATGATGTACTTGGTCTAGCTGACTTCCTGAGTACTGATGCTGAAGATTTGTAGTGCATTACGTGGTCAACTTCACAAAGGCGAGACAATGAGATCGGGATGTAGTTCAACTAAGCATGTTGGTTAAGCTTGCAAGGGATACACTTGGTCTAGCTGACTTTCCTGAGTGTTGATGCTGAAGATTAAAGTGCATTACTTGGTCGATTCCACAAAGACGGTTTACAGAACACAGTTCACCAGAAACCTCTACCAATGTAGTATGCCTGAAGATCAAGACTTGATGCAGTTTTTAAAGAATGGAACCCTTATCAAATGTCGGTTGGAGTATTGGAAGATCAGCGGAAGATCGGTCAATTGAGCCTTTTGAGGAATTGCACAACACCCAACATGGATACGCATACTTTGAGGGGGAACTATTATACAAGAAACGTCAAGATACTACTTACCTGGATCATCGGTCAAGGGGGAATTTGTTAACACAGAAAATATGAATACTTGACTGAAGATCGATTGCAGTTGCATTTTCGGCATTCGACAGCAACGGACAAGGGGGAATTTGTTGATGCAGATTTTGTGTCCGATGCTTGTCGAATAGATTAGATTTATTTTATGCTGAATATGTAATAGCTAGTGAAATGGTCAAACGAACGTGTATTGACCCGCTTGTTTGAAGTGGTCAAACGAGAGGGTTATTTGTTTGACCGTGTGTGTTTGCAAGACAAGGTGGTGTGGCTATAAATAGCAACCCCTTGCCATTTGCAACATTTGGAAGTTTTAGAGGTTTGAGTCCTCACATGGAGAGATCACCACTTGGTCTCTCCCCGGATGTGTACTCCTTTGGTATGGTTCGGTTAGCTTATTAACCGGGCCGGCTTGTATTGTTATGTTATCAAATCTATACAAGTAAGTATTTCATCCGTCTCTAATCTTCCCGTCTATGAACATAATCATGATAATCACGGTTTCGGTCCCGAAACACGGTCCTACATTCTTCACCCACTTTTGGAATATATCGAACCGACCATTCGTGTTGGACCAAATCAACCGTTAACGCAGTATGTGCAGCTTCAGACCGCATTTCATGTGCATTCTTCACTCTATCTTCCGTTGTTGCTTGCAGATATTCCTGAACAGCTTCCGGTACATAGTTTTGTCATATTGATTTTCCTTGGTTTTCCAATATCATATTGTGCATGATTATACAAGTGTAAATAGCATCTCTCATTTTTTCTTTGGTCCATGCACGACAAGGATTTCTCAAATAATGTCACTGTTGTTGAAGAACCCCAAAGCATCTTTCAATGTCCTTCCGCGAAGACTCTTAAACTTTTTTAAATTGAGCTCTTTTGTCATCCTACGAGTCCCTAAACGTCTTCACGACAATCGAATACCTAGGATAAATTCCATCGCACAAATAGTATTCATGCGGGTAATAGTTTTCGTTTGCATAAAAAGATGCTATTGTAGCTCTACCAGAAATGTAGTCCTCTACCAATGGAAATTGTTCAAAAACGTTTATATCATTGCATGACCCTACGAAACCAAAGTAACCCGACCAAACCCATAGGTCCTATAAGACAACCGCTTGAAGAGACCAAACCCATAGGTCCTCTAAGACAACCGCTTGAAGAATAACAGATGGTCTGTCTTGGTCATCTCGTGTGTGTTGACCTCGCCATGTGGTCGGATAATTATACCACCACCAATGGCGATAATGCAAGCTCCCGATCAAGCCCGGTAAATCATGTTGATTAGAATGGACCTCGTAAATTTGTTGAAAGTCGTACCATGTAGGCTTTCTCAGATAACGGGCACCGTACAAATTTATTATACCTTTAACAAACATATATAACTTTAAGCTAACTAAAAAAATATAAATGCATGTAATGTTTATAGTATAGTAATATAACGTGACAAAAATACTCCAAGGTATCTCCCGTTGTTTTCTCGGCCATTTTTAAATACTCGTCGTTGATGTCGATCGTGTTTCCATAGGCAAGTACACTTTTGAATACCGGTAAATCCAAGCGTCCCTCTCGCATCCGCTTTTTATTTAAAATAATCAAACTTGTTTTCCAAGGCTCCAGTGATGCGTAGAAATAAAAGTTTACTCGTCCGGAAACGACGCCTAAAAATGTCTGGGTTTGGGTAAGTAGGCGCTTCATCAAAGTAATCTTTCATCAATCGATCGTTTGCCGAACGTCGGTCTCGTTCAATATATTCTCTTGGTAAAATTTCACGTTGAGGCCGACTACAATACTTCTTTATATACCGCGCCGCGAGTTCGCACGCACTCATAATCGCCTCTTGCTCGACCTCCTTATCGGTCGACTCACCTTCATCGGCTAAAAAGTCTTTGTAATAAAAATTGGCAACGGACGACGAGAACGTGGGGGAGTCCATTTTTTATAGAAAATAGTTTGTAGTTTGAGGTTGTGTTTGTAGGTTTTGGTTTACGGTTTGTACAAAATGAGGTGTAAGGGTTAGTATATATATAAATGTGAAATAAAAAAATATATGTAGTCGTTTATGACCATTGGCAACGGCATGATTGGCCAAAAGAATCTCGATCAGGCGTTTGATTTGGAACTCCCCACCCAAATTTTGAAGAAAAACGCCCATGGGGCGGTGGAGGGGCATTATGGGGCGGTGGAGGGGCATTATGGGGCTTTTTTAGGAAAAACGCCAAAAAAACCTAACTACGGATGGTCTAACTCACATCTAATGGTATAGAGAGGTTATTCGAATGTAAGGACAGTCACTAATATTTCTTCCTATTACAGTGCTTCTTATGGGTGTCTCACATGAAAATATATAGTTTATAAAACTTATTTAATTTACAATACACAAAATTAATTTTGATGTATTATTGTTTGTGTTTGGTTAGATAGCCATCTTTTTAAAAGACATATATATTAGACATAAAGGAACATATATGACCAAAAGGGATCTTAAATTACAAATCATCATACATTTACACATGTTATTCGTTTTCTCTCAACTAACAAAACAAACATGAAATCTTTTTTTTATGTCTATTGGTTTGATAAGTAGACAAACTTCCCATCAAACAAGTCATTAAAAATTAGTTTGCTTGCTTTAATAACCTGTAATTGTCTTAAGTAACTCCAAGCTAATATGGTACTTGATACTACTGTCATTTCATTCGACTTCTCTTTCTGATGTTTTGAAATTTAACCTTGTAAAATTTGATTTTTTTAACCAAAACATTTTCATCTTTTACAATTTAACCTCAAGACTTTTTTACTTTTAACTTTGTTCCCTATACTTTTCATCTTTCGCAAATTTTCGTTCTACGTTCCGTTCTAATCTTTGCAGGTTAACATAGTGTAACACCCCGTGTTTTCACGAGTGAAAGTCAAAGTCAAGGTCAAAGTCAACGACCGATTTCGCGCGACTTGACTCGTAGAAATGTTTTCATTTTATTTATATTATGTGGAGTAAATGTCGTTCATTACAATAATCGAATCGTATTAACCGTATTTCAATCGACCTACGACTGTGAATGATAGGAAGTAACAATGAGATAAAGTTAATCAAGCTATGCTAATCAAATCGACATCGAACCGTAACTCGAACTGTGTATTTTATTTGTTGTTTATACGTGTGTGTGTGTGCCTTACGTGTTACCTGTGCATGTTTATTTTATGTTATGTTGTGATAATCAAGCGAACTCAATCGAACTCGAAGTCTAACTCGAATGTAAACGAACCCGAACCCGAATTCCGAGTCAAACCATTTAAGAAGTAGTTGGGACTGAAAGTAATTTGACTAGGAAACCCTATCGAATCGCTCGCAAATCGAAACCAAAGCAACGTCGCACCGAACAAACTAATTCAGGCGACATCCGCACGGATGGTCAATCCGCACGGATGACCTATCCGCACGGATAGCCTATCCGGGTACGTGCCATGCGCACGGCTCACCCTTTCCCTTTTTGGCATCCTATAAATACACGGGTCACTCTCCAACTTTTCCACTTTTGGCAAGTGACGTCCGAACCGCACGCATTCTTCACCTTTTCTCAGATTTCTCTCAATCCAGGTAAGATCTTGCACTAATTCTTGTACATTCTTGATCACTACACAATTCTACACCTTTCCATCTTTCAAATCTCCACTTTTAACCATGAAATCATCCAGATTTGAGGTATTCTCGGGTGACGTCATCATGAAGTTCTTATGAACTTCAAGCTTGACTTCATTCCACCAAGAATAGCTCAGATCTGAACGGTTTCCACAAGATTTCACAACAACTTCACCTAAATCTAAACTTTTCTAAGGATAAAAGAGTTGAAAGAAATAAACCTAAGTTATCTCCTTCTTTTACCCTTAAAGAGTGGTACGAATCTGATCGGTTCTAGTCTCCACTCGATAATAGTGAGGCACTAGTCCTAGATCTGGAATTCTACCCACCAGAAACCTGATTTTGGGGTCAACCGGAATGACCGTTCTGAGTCGCCGACAGGCCAAGTTAGGGTGGTTCCTGACCGGTCTAGTCACGCGGGTGAGAATACAATTCCAAGTGGTTGCCACGTAATCAGAACGTCTCGATAAACGACAACAGAAACCAAGAGTAGACGCACGGAACAATCAGACCAGTTGTCCGCACGGACAAGCTGTCCGCACGGACAAGCTGTCCGCACGGACAGGCTATACGGGCGGGTTGTCACCCGGACGAGCTACCCTTGGGACCCACTTTCCAAACAAGGTTTGAGTATCGACGAATGAGCAATCCGGACGGACGACCTCTGAATGGATTACTCTTCGGATCATGAGATACTAAGGCCTTAAAATAAATTCAAACAGTGTTCATCCGCACGGTCAAGTCGTCCGCATGGACAGGCTATCCGGACAGATTGTCTCTGCCCGCGCGCACAGGCTGTCCGCACGGATTACCATTGTCCGCACAGACTACCATCCGGACGGATTGTTGTCCGCGCGACCAGCTTTAAAGGTAGAAACACTTAAATGTTTTCTAAATGCTACAACGAAAACTCCAAAGCACAAGCCATCATACACAAACACACCCTTAGGAAGAAACAATCCACTTGATCGTTTATTCGCACGAACAACTTGTCCTTACGGATAAGCAATCCGCACGCACGACTAGTCCGCACGGATAGCTTATCCGGATGGGTCACCATCCGCACGGATTACCATCCGCACGGATAGTTCACCCGCACGGATGACTTCCTCTCACGGATAGCTGATCCGCACGATCAGTTATCCTACCCACTCACACTTTGTACTGTTTTGCGTACCACTTATCGTTACGTTATCGAATCTATTCAGGCTAACCGTACTCGCTGTAAAGCGCTCCCTTCAATCCATAATCGTTGTGAGTATACTCGAACCCTTTTTGCTCTAGCACTTTTGGGTGTTACATACGTTACGAATATTCAACTACAATTATCACACTACTCAAGCTATTTTAACGCTAAACCAATTACGCATGTTATACGTGGCTTATGAATGCTTGTTTGTTATGTTTACACATGGAATGCTGTCTACCTGCCTTAGCAACGATAGTACTATAGTTTGGACTCAGGACCCGTTCACACGGGGGTTGTTAAGGATCTTTTAATTGCATGGATTACGGTGGTAATCATGTATTGCGAACTGCCTCGGGCAGTCAACCCGCAGTCATTGGTATCGATGGATCTATGTCGATAACTAACGTGCTTCATTTCACTGTGTGTACGTGCTGGTTATGCGTAAACGAATTCGAACTCTATATGCTATTATCAAACTTGTATGCTCACCTCTACATTTTATGTATTGACTTTATTTTAACGTATGTGACAGGTGCTTAGGATGCATGTGTGGTAGGAAATGGAAGCTAGAATAAAGCTTTAGAGGCCAACAAATAGTTGTCTGTAGATGACGTATTAGGGGTCTCTAGAAGCAGATAAACAATTGCTACTTATTTAAATCTGAGTTGTCGGAACAGATTATTTGTTTTGATGTTATCTGTAATAACTTATTTGACTATTTAAGATACGGTATGGGACGTATCATTTAATTTGAATGGTAATGATAGTTGTTATGGAAACTTCTAGACAATCTGTTTCGCTCAGTGCCATGCCCCGATGATTCCGCCATCGGTTGGGGTGTGACAGATTGGTATCAGAGCCATAACTATAGGGAATTAGGCAAGACTCGACCTAGTCCGGGTCGAAGTCTTAGAGACCTAGTCTATAGTTAAGAACCAACAGACCAACTCACGCGTATGCGTAAACTCGCCACTATCACTCGCTCTTTTCTATCACTGCACTCGAATTTTCAAGTTATGAACAGGTAATGAGGCCGAGAATAGGTGTGAAAACCGCAAACACTCGACTAAAGTTGCCTAATCAGCTTGCGTTTTAGCTACAAACGAGGAGAATCATACCAAATTAGGAGTGAAATCCATATTTTGATGAATAATCTCCTCAATTTTATCAAAAACAGGGACAGAAGTTGCAAGATAGGGGTGAAACCCTAACCTTGACGACTCGTCCTGCTTTATACAAAAACTCCCACCAAAGTTTCGATGGACTCCAACGATCTAAAGACACAATATAACCAATGGGAATTGCGCCAACGCCCAAGAATCGAGGCAAAGACATAGTCCTGGAGGTAATTGTGCACACAGGATCCTTGCGAATAGTCGAGCCTCTTTGGTTAGTCGAAGTCTATTAGCCGCAGACAATCTACCTTTGATTTATCGATCTTTATGAAGATTTTATGTATTTTCTGCCTATTTGTTAACGTTTTGAGGTACTATTGGTTTCAATCCAACACTATTGCTTCTGCTAAAAAGACAAAACCCACACAACACATCGCTAACAAATTGACCATAGAGACATTCAGAATGCCTTGTATGCTCGTATATATCCCTAGTGACTAAGATATATGTGTTCTTGCTATTGTGCATACATGTTTTAGGAATATTGTGATTATGTGCCCTATGTGCTTATGTGATTGTGTGCAATTCTGTGATTTTGTGACTATATGCGTTTACATGGTACGTGTTACTGAGCTTTAGTAGTAGTAGACGTGTGAGGTGAGATTCGAATACATGTGTTGAGTTCCGTGGCGATGTCTATTACAGACGAAGTCGTCTGGATCTCGTCATACGCTCTCTCGTCAGGAAAAGAGGGACAGACGTCTTGCCTCCATTATCGCGAAAAGTGTGGCAAAAGTTGTGAGCGATGTCTATGAGAACGCCAGCAAATCATCTGAGGAGTCGAGGACTGAAGGTCCTAAAACTGTCACGAGACCTTTCAGTTTCAAACAATTCAAGTCATGTGGGCCGAAAGAATTCACAGGCGAAGGAGGTCCTACTGCACTATTCCACTGGTTTGACTCTATCGAGGTTACTCTGCGACAAAGTGGTGGCCCTGATGACCTTCGAACTCTGAACGCTACCGGCGTCTTTCAGTCCCGTGCTTTGGACTGGTGGACGGCCGAGAGGAACAAGAGAGGGAATGATGCAGCTTACGGTTTGTCGTGGGATGAGCTCAAGGAAGTCATGCTAGAGGAATTCTGCCCTCCTCACGAGCGTCAAAAGCTTAAAGATGAATTTTGGCACATACATCAGATGGATGGAGACAATGCTGGTCTTACTGCTCGCTTCAAACAGCTCAGCATTATCTGTCCCGACCAGGTCAAGACTCCTGAGATGACCATCAAGAAGTACATCTGAGCTTTTCCCGACTGCGTTGCTGATTTCGTGCAAGCGGCTAAGACTGCCACGATCGAGGAAACCTATCTGCTAGCCACTGAAATCAATGACAAAAGGGTTAAGGCTGGGGTATGGGATAAGACCTCCAAGCATCTGCATCAAGCCACCACTGCTGCACCAACTGCTGAACCCACCTCGTCAAGCAACAAGAGAAAGAACAGCTCCACCAACAAGAACTGTGCGATTACTGCTGCACCGATCCAAGCTGTACCTGCCCAACAGCGTCAAGTAGCGGCGCCTGTGGCCAATGCACCGCCTGCAAAGCGTGCATATACTGGACCATACCCGCTCTGCCCTACTTGCACCTATCATCACCCGACAGCTATTCAATGTCGCTTCTGTGCTCACTGCAATGTGTACGGCCACTTCACTGCCAACTGCCGTATTCGCCAAGCTCCTGCCAATCATGCTCTACTCGCTGCCCCCACAGGGTCAACAAGCTCCTCCGGCACCCGCAGTCAAAACCAGAGCATGATTCACGTGTGGCGACCCGAACCATTTCGCCAACATGTGCCCGAACAGGGTAGTGAAACAAGAACCGCAACAGCAGCAACCACAGCAGCAACAGCAGCAGCAACAATAGGCCGCACGCGCCAGAACTTTCAATCTCAATGTGCGTCAAGCCCAGGCCGACAACAACGTGGTCAATGGTACGTTCCTTGTGAATGGTATTTATGCTTCATGTTTGTTTGATACTGGAGCCGATAATTGCTTTGTGTCGCTCGAATTTGAGAAACTCCTTAGTCGTAAACGTTCCCGACTTTCCTCTGCATTCGATGTTGAAGTCGCTACCGGAAGAACCGTCACTGTAAATTCTGTTATTCGTGATTGCACTCTCGAACTCAACAATCACATCTTCTCAATCGATCTCATGCCGATGCAACTCGGAAGTTTCGACGTCATAGTAGGCATGGATTTCCTTCGAGAAAACCATGCCGAAGTTGTGTGCTTCGATAAAATGATTCGTTTTTCGCTCGCAAACGGTGATTAATTGTGTGTTTATGGTGATACTACTTCGAAGGGTCTCAAGCTTATGTCATGCCTACAAGCTAGCAAGTATCTCCGCAAGGAATACAGGGCTTTCTTGGCAAACGTCGTAGCAGCGGAGAAGGAAAAGAAAGAGAAGAAGGAAGTAAAAGACGTTCCTGTGGTTCGAGAATTTCCTCGCGTTTTCCCAGAGGATCTTCCCGGACTACCTCCAAAGCGTGATATTGATTTTCGCATTGATCTCATTCCTGGAGCTAATCCTATCGCCAGAGCTCCTTATCGACTCGCGCCGTCCGAAATGCGCGAACTCTCAACCCAACTCCAGGAAGTACTTGAGAAAGGATTTATACGCCCGAGCACCTCTCCTTGGGGCGCACCAGTCCTTTTCGTCAAAAAGAAGGACGGGTCGTTCCGGATGTGCATCGACTACCGGGAATTGAATAAGTTGACTATCAAGAACCGCTATCCTTTACCTCGAATCGACGATTTGTTCGATCAACTACAAGGCGCTACGTGTTTCTCGAAGATCGATCTACATTCAGGATATCATCAGCTGCGTATACAAGAGGGGGATATACCCAAAACCGCATTTCGTACTCGTTACGGCAATTACGAATTCGTTGTCATGCCTTTTAGCCTAACCAACGCGCCAGCGGTTTTCATGGATCTGATGAATCGAGTGTGTAAACCATATCTCGACCGCTTCGTCATCGTGTTCATCGACGATGTCTTGATCTATTCCAAAACGAGAGCCGAACATGCGCAACATCTACGTTTGGTTCTCGAGTTACTCCAGGGGAACCAACTCTACGCCAAATTCTCCAAGTGCGAGTTTTGGTTGGGGGAAGTTCAGTTTCTGGGTCACAGCGTAAATAGTCAGGGTATTCACGTCGATCCTGCGAAGATTGAAGCTGTCAAGAGCTGGGTTACGCCTAAGAATCCGTCTGAAGTCCGCTCCTTTCTCGGGCTAGCGGGCTATTATCGACGATTTATCGAAGGATTCTCGAAGATTGCTGTACCACTTACCTCTCTCACGCATAAGGACCAGCCTTTTGTCTGGGGAACCAAACAAGAGTCTGCCTTTCGAACCCTCAAACACATGCTTTGCAATGCTCCTGTTCTCACGCTACCCGACGGAAACGATAATTTCATTGTCTACTGTGATGCTTCCAACCTTGGTCTCGGTTGTGTCCTAATGCAACGAGACAAGGTCATAGCTTACGCATCTCGTCAGCTCAAAGTCCACGAGAAGAACTATACCACCCACGATCTCGAGCTAGGCGCAGTTGTTTTTGCATTAAAGATTTGGCGACACTACCTGTATGGTACAAGGTGTACGATCTTCACCGATCATAAGAGCCTACAACACATCTTTAATCAGAGGGAACTAAATATGCGTCAACGCCGATGGGTAGAACTTCTCAACGATTACGACTGTGAGATTCGTTATCACCCAGGCAAGGCAAATGTTGTTGCCGACGCACTTAGCAGACGGAGCTATCTGCTTAGCACTCGTAATGTTCAAGCCCAGCACAACCTCGAAGCTCTCATTCGCGACGCCCAGCATGCATGTTTCAACGAACGCACCTTGAAGAAAGAAAGAATCTACCACAATGGAGCCCAGCTTGTGAGCAAATCAAATGGGATATTCCACTTCTTAGACCGAATTTGGATTCCCAAGCGAACCAACCTGCAACAAATTATCATGGATGAAGCCCACAAATCCCGATACTCCATCCATCCCGGTGCTGACAAAATGTACCATGATCTTCGCTATAGGTACTGGTGGCCGGGTATGAAACGGGATATCGCTCTCTACGTCGGAAAATGCCTAACCTGTGCTAGAATCAAGGCTGAACATCAAAGACCCTCTGGCTTGCTCGAACAACCACCAATTCCCATGTGGAAGTGGGAGAGCATAGCTATGGATTTCGTAACCAAACTTCCAACCACGTCATCAGGTCACGACAGCATTTGGGTTGTTATTGACCGTTTGACTAAATCAGCTCACTTTCTGCCAATACGAGAAGACTACAAGGTAGAACGATTAGCCCGAATCTACACCGACGAGAACATTTGTCGACATGGGACGCCTCGTGACATCATCTCTGATCGGGATGCTCGGTTTACTTCACGATTGTGGGAAACATTCCAAACGGCACTCGGTACAACGCTTAATCTAAGTACTGCGTTCCACCCACAAACCGACGGTCAGACTGAAAGAACGATTCGTACTCTTGAAGACATGCTCCGATCGTGGGTTCTAGACTTCGGAGGTAATTGGGATAGACACCTTCCGTTGCTCGAATTCTCGTATAACAACAGCTACCAGGCTAGCATTCAGATGGCACCTTTCGAGGCCTTGTACGGAAGAAGATGTCGATCGCCTATTGTGTGGCACGAGATCGGTCACTCGCAACTAACCGGTCCGGAGCAGCTACAAGAAACGACAGACAAAATTTTCCAAATTCGAGACAACCTAGCGAAAGCTCGGGATCGACAGAAAGTTTACGCCGATAAAAAGCGCAAACCCCGTGAATATGGCGTTGGTGACTACGTACTCCTAAAGGTATCACCTTGGAAGGGTGTAGTCCGATTCAGCAAGAAGGGGAAACTCGCGCCTCGATATGTTGGACCTTTCAAGATTCTGGAAAGAATCGGAAAAGTCGCCTACAGACTCGAATTACCGGAGGAACTTAACAATGTCCACCCAACTTTCCACGTGTCAAATCTCCGAAAGTGTATCGCCGACCACGATTTACATGTTCCTCTAGATGATCTACAAGTGAACGAAACATTACACTTCGTGGAAAAGCCTGTTGAAATCAGGGATCGCCAAACCAAAGAACTCAGGCGCTCACGCATTCCTATTGTGAAGGTCCGATGGGAAGGCAAACGAGGCGCGGAGTTTACTTGGGAACTCGAAAGCGACATGAAGGCCAAGTACCCGCAGTTGTTTAATTAGAGAAATAGTCTAGAGAGAGAAGGTCTCTCGCGTGGTTCTCGGTGCTTGTATGCGTCATCATAATCAATAGAATCACGGTTATTGTATACGTTTAATTTAGTAACTTTCAGAGAAAAACGTGATGGATATGAAAGATGAAGAAATCGATCAAATCTGAGTGTATTTAATCATCACAATCGATCACCTGCTCAGATACCACTTGTAGGATCGGTTTCGACACCGTTACGATTATGTTTGGTCACACACGTTCACGGATTCCGCACATCTCCGAGCCAACAATTAGCCGCGCGAATAGGCTAGTCAACAAAAGTCAATACGGATATGTTATCCGCACGGATTGCCAACCGTGCGGTGAACATCAACAGCAACATTCAATATTTTTCAACAAAAATTCAAATTTCTCACAAACGGCTTCGAATTACGATCTGAAACTTTATAGGCTTTTAGATCAGACAATTTCGCATATCATATCCAAAAATCAACGATTTTCATCTGCAAAAGTCGATTTATCTGACGATTTTCAGTGGTCCAAACGAAGAACTCTCACAACGTGATTCACGACCTAGTTACAGATTTCAGCTTAATTTCGGGACGAAATTCCCTAAACAAGGGGAGGCTGTAACACCCCGTGTTTTCACGAGTGAAAGTCAAAGTCAAGTTCAAAGTCAACGACCGATTTCGCGCGACTTGACTCGTAGAAATGTTTTCATTTTATTTATATTATGTGGAGTAAATGTCGTTCATTACAATAATCGAATCGTATTAACCGTATTTCAATCGACCTACGACTGTGAATGATAGGAAGTAACAATGCGATAAAGTTAATCAAGCTATGCTAATCAAATCGACATCGAACCGTAACTCGAACTGTGTATTTTATTTGTTGTTTATACGTGTGTGTGTGTGTGCCTTACGTGTTACCTGTGCATGTTTATTTTATGTTATGTTATGTTGTGATAATCAAGCGAACTCAATCGAACTCGAAGTCTAACTCGAATGTAAACGAACCCGAACCCGAATTCCGAGTCAAACCATTTAAGAAGTAGTTGGGACTGAAAGTAATTTGACTAGGAAACCCTATCGAATCGCTCGCAAATCGAAACCGAAGCAACGTCGCACCGAACAAACTAATTCAGGCGACATCCGCACGGATGGTCAATCCGCACGGATTGCCAATCCGCACGGATAGCCTATCCGGGTACGTGCCATGCGCACGACTCACCCTTTCCCTTTTTGGCATCCTATAAATACACGGGTCACTCTCCAACTTTTCCACTTTTGGCAAGTGACGTCCGAACCGCACGCATTCTTCACCTTTTCTCAGATTTTTCTCAATCCAGGTAAGATCTTGCACTAATTCTTGTACATTCTTGATCACTACACAATTCTACACATTTCCATCTTTCAAATCTCCACTTTTAACCATGAAATCATCCAGATTTGAGGTATTCTCGGGTAACGTCATCATGAAGTTCTTATGAACTTCAAGCTTGACTTCATTCCACCAAGAATAGCTCAGATCTGAACGGTTTCCACAAGATTTCACAACAACTTCACCTAAATCTAAACTTTTCTAAGGATAAAAGAGTTGAAAGAAATAAACCTAAGTTCTCTCCATCTTTTACCCTTAAAGAGTGGTACGAATCTGATCGGTTCTAGTCTCCACTCGATAATAGTGAGGCACTAGTCCTAGATCTGGAATTCTACCCACCAGACACCTGATTTCGGGGTCAACCGAAATGACCGTTCTGAGTCGCCGACAGGCCAAGTTAGGGTGGTTCCTGACCGGTCTAGTCACGGGGGTGAGAATACAATTCCAAGTGGTTGCCACGTAATCAGAACGTCTCGATAAACGACAACAGAAACCAAGAGTAGACGCACAGAACAATCAGACAAGCTGTCCGCACGGACAAGCTGTCCGCACGGACAGGCTATACGGGCGGGTTGTCACCCGGACGAGCTACCCTTGGGACCCACTTTCCAAACAAGGTTTGAGTATCGACGAATGAGCAATCCGGACGGACGACCTCTGAATGGATTACTCTTCGGATCATGAGATACTAAGGCCTTAAAATAAATTCAAACAGTGTTCATCCACACGGTCAAGTCGTCCGCACGGACAGGCTATCCGGACGGATTGTCTCTGCCCGCGTGCACAGGCTGTCCGCACGGATTACCATTGTCCGCACGGACTACCATCCGGACGGATTGTTGTCCGCGCGACCGGCTTGAAAGGTAGAAACACTTAAATGTTTTCTAAATGCTACAACGAAAACTCCAAAGCACAAGCCATCATACACAAACACACCCTTAGGAAGAAACAATCCACTTGAACGTTTATCCGCACGAACAACTTGTCCGTACGGATAAGCAATCCGCACGCACGACTAGTCCGCACGGATCACCATCCGCACGCACAGCCCATGCGCACGGATAGCTTATCCGGATGGGTCACCATCCGCACGGATAGTTCACCCGCACGGATGACTTCCTCTCACGGATAGCTGATCCGCACGATCCGTTATCCTACCCACTCACACTTTGTACTGTTTTGCGTACCACTTATCGTTACGTTATCGAATCTATTCAGGCTAACCGTACTCGCTGTAAAGCGCTCCCTTCAATCCATAATCGCTGTGAGTATACTCGAACCCTTTTTGCTTTATCACTTTTGGGTGTTACATACGTTACGAATATTCAACTACAATTATCACACTACTCAAGCTATTTTAACGCTAAACCAATTACGCATGTTATACGTGGCTTATGAATGCTTGTTTGTTATGTTTACACATGGAATGCTGTCTACCTGCCTTAGCAACGATAGTACTATAGTTTGGACTCAGCACCCGTTCACACGGGGGTTGTTAAGGATCTTTTACTTGCATGGATTACGGTGGTAATCATGTATTGCGAACTGCCTCGGGCAGTCAACCCGCAGTCATTGGTATCGATGGATCTATGTCGATAACTAACGTGCTTCATTTCACTATGTGTACGTGCTTGTTATGCGTAAACGAATTCGAACTCTATATGCTATTATCAAACTTGTATGCTCACCTTTACATTTTATGTGTTGACTTTATTTTAACGTATGTGACAGGTGCTTAGGATGCATGTGTTGTAGGAAATGGAAGCTAGAATAAAGCTTTAGAGCCCAACAAATTGTTGTCTGTAGATGACGTATTAGGGGTCTCTAGAAGCAGATAAACAATTGCTACTTATTTAAATCTGAGTTGTCGGAACAGATTATTTGTTTTGATGTTATCTGTAATAACTTGTTTGACTATTTAAGATACGGTATGGGACGTATCATTTAATTTGAATGGTAATGATAGTTGTTATGGAAACTTCTGGACAATCTGTTTCGCTCAGTGCCATGCCCCGATGATTCCGCCATCGGTTGGGGTGTGACACATAGCGTAACGTGCGTGTGTGGTTCAACGTTTTTACGCTTCGTTCTAAATTTGTGAGTTAACACGGTGCAACTTGCACATGTGGTTCAACGTTTTTACGTCTATTTTTCCCGTTTGACAGGTTATTCGCAACGCAAGGGTCTTAGATCGACTTAGTTATTCTTTTCTATAATTTACATTTCGCTTTAATCTCATCGCATTAACACACCACAACTTCAGTGTTGATAATCGCTGATAATGACGTGACATTTGTGCTATTTGACACGGTTTCACACCCATCGTGAAAGGCTTATTCTAGTTTAATACAATTTATAACTATTGTTTGTTCTGTCACAGTTTTAATAGATGGGCCAACGATATGATGTTGATTCGAAAGAAAACAAAATGTGAAAATGTTCCATATAGTCTTTCAAAAGTAAGCATTTATGAAACACATGGATCAACAACGACTACACCTACCATATTTATTACGGTTTATTATTGCACAACTATTATTTTCACATTTCCTAAAAACTGAAATTTACAAATTTAGTATGATTTCCTTCATTCAATCAAATAAGTTATTTTCAATATATATATGTCATTTCTTGTTACACCCTTTCTATTGCTTATACGACCATTTGGTGTTGATGTAGGTTTCTCTATTTGTGGGGTTTTTTCGCTAGTCTTCCGCTAGCTTTTCTTTGAATGAAAGTTCATTGTTACCTTTAGAGAAAAAGTTAAAAGTAAATGAGAATGTACCAAGAAATTGATATATTTGATTATTATATTTCTAATATCTTCTTCTTATACCGGACAAATATTGATACTTAGGCTAAAGGATGTGAGGGTAATGGTTCGAACATGATTCGCCACCTAACAACGTGAATGGAATGCTACACCACCCCGTTGTTTGATTCACCATGGTTTGCATGGTTTAAACCATGACAACCGGTCAATCCTTAAGTACCGTTTGATGATCCCCATGTTCCCGAATGATGAAACTTGCCCAGTCTGCCGTAAAGCATGCCTGGATAAATACGGGGAGCATGCGTTACACTGTAGAGAGTTGCCGGGGTTTAAGTATCGACATGACTTTGTTCGAGACGCGTTAGTGGATATTCTCAGACGAGCAGGGATCTCGGCAAAGAAAGAGGCACCGGTGAATTTTCTTACAGACCCGTCGGAGGGGAGATCCACTCTACGCCCGGCTGACGTGCTAGTTTTAGGTTGGGAGGGCGGGAAACATGCTTGTGTCGATCTCACAGGTGTATCCCCCCTAGCCGGGTTTCGGGAAAATGGGTTTGTGGCGGGGCAAGCGGTACTGAAAGCAGAGTCGAAGAAGGTGAAAAAGCACGCGAAAGCTTGTGAGGATAATCAGCATGCCTTTGTCCCCCTAGCGTTTGACACGTTTGGCTCTTTGGCGCCAGAGGCAGTTCGTTTCTTGTCCAGAGTTCAGCGTGTAGTCCACAGCAACTTTTCGACCCCTCAGGGGCGAGGCTTTGTTTTTAGTAGATTAGGGTTTTCTATTCAGAAAGGGATGGCGACGCAGTTTGTTGCTCGTCTACCTGCTATTCTTATGTAATTTGCCCTGGTGATTGAAATTCAAATTAGACAAAAATAAATTAAAATAATTAAGTGACTAGTGGTTTGGGTAATGACCACACCCTTCGGGTAGTGGTTTTGTATGGTAGATTAGAGGTTAGTTACATAACACTGGCGTAGAGGGTAATGGTGATCTCAAGAATCATGACCAGACCCTATAGCTTTAATAAATAAGGTACATGTGGGCCATTATCCCAACCTGCTTTTTTTTTTTTAATTTCCCAATCATTTCCTTAATTTCCTCGCAATCAAATCATCATTTTCTTATTTTCCCCTTAAAAAAACATTTTCTTATTTTCCCCTAAAAAAAATCATCATAGAATTATTAATTTATTAAACCCGTCTAATATCAGATTTTTAACCTAGAGAAAATATATGACAAAATATCACTTATCGATAGAGGTATACAAAACCATATTTCTCTTAATGTAAACCAATTCTAGTTTCGGATATGGTCAAAGTAGGTCAAAACGGTTTTAGTGGATCAGAGTTGGGAACCGGTTTAGGAGAGGGAAATGATTGGTTTGGTTCCAGTTGAGGGTTTTTGTCGGGTTTTAACTAGTTTGTGTTGGTAATAGCAGTTTGGAACCGGTTTTAAAGCATAGGGATAACAATCTAATGTATACCTGGAAGGTAGGGTCAATTCCATAACCGGCTCCTCTAACCCAATTGCAACAATACCCGGTTTTGGTTTTTTACCAGTTTCAGTTGCAAAATTGGTTTTTTTTTTGCCCCTCTACCTACCAATAGAAGTGTTCATTGAAATAAAAAGTTATAGCCTCTGAAACTCGAAACTTGTGTATACAAAGTCTGAACAAAATAACTCAATAAAACAAGAAACTGACTTAGACAAAGAAGAAAACATGATAGGAACCAGATTAGGGTAGGGAGTTGATGTAGAAAATGATGGGATGGGGGTATTGAAGAGGTATTAGACCATGCGTAGTGGTTCAACGGAGATATTTTGAAGAAAAATGGGTGTAAAAGTTCAAGACCCTCTAATGATTATTTATATATTTAAAAAACAGCCAACAGTGGAGGTGAATTGTGTAGGAGTGTGTGAGCAAGCAGCGTGTTACACAAAACGCCTTTGGCACTTCAAGCCCTGAAAACGCCCGGGGGTGGTGGTGTGTGGCGTGAAATAGCATGAAGGGGGATTACACGCCCCATTACGCATTGTGTTATGTCAATTTAAGAGGTATTAAAGAGATAATTATGTCAATTTAAGGAGTATTAAAGAGATAATTATGTCAACTATCTTTTTTTTACATTCTAATTGTATTTACTAACTTTACGGATCTTAACATAATACAAAAGTTTATTTTATTTTTTGGTCGGCCAAACAAGACAAACTACCATTCAACAAAAATTACAAGAGTTCTTAACAAGAAGCTAAGCAGTCCCAAATACATCCAGCAACAGAACAGAAACAAAACAAACAATACAACACAATTTAGCCAAAATTTAAACCATCCGCCACGTGTCGTCCTAGTCAGCCAAGGGGCGTTTTGAAGAAAAGGGCGTAGTGGGATAATGCCCCCACCCTTGGGCGTTTTTCGACACGTGGCACTCCCATAATTACCCAATTATTATTTTTTCTAATTATTAAAACAAATAATATTCAATTAAAACACTGATTGGTCAAATGATATCTATGTTGGGCGTGGAAAATACAACGAGAAAAGCAGATTTTGTCAAAAAAAACGGGGGCCGTGGCCGGGCGTGTTTGGGCGTTATTGGGCATAAAAACGCCACATAATGTAACGACTACACACGGTCTAATATCCCTTCTTTTGAGTCTTGTTGTGATCCACCAAAAAGTGTTAGCCTTGATTTCCTCTACTGCCATATTAATATTAACGGAGCCATTCCTTCCATTGAAGAGTTTATTGTTACGGTGCAGCCAAATGGTCCAAGTAGTCATCAGGCAAATAGCGTACATGATCTACTATTTTTTCTTCTCAAAACCCAAGCTAGAACAATGAAAAACCAGCTGTGTTAAGGATTAAAAATTGTCCGGTATAAGAACTTGGATCCACACGAACACCTGCCACCAAACTGTACTGGCAAACACACACGAAACCAGCAGGTGACCGACCATCTCTTCAGCTATGCCACACAACCCACAGCGACTGTTCCCCGCCTGGACTCCTCTAGCCACCAACGCCGGAGCTATGGGAATGTTATTATTCACAGCCCTCCACATGAACAAGTAGACCTTTGGAACCACAATGTTGTTCCCCCTGAATTGTTGCACCTGGCCATCAGTTTGCACTCGTTCCTCTACATCAGTTCTGATTTGACTAACCGAAAAGTCAACAAGCTGCCCATTGCTCTTCCGTTTCCAGCCAACCCCATCCACATTTTGCGCCTCAGGAACTATGTGCTCATTCAAATCCAAACCAACTCTACTGAAATCTTTGTTAACCATGACCATCTTCTTAGATTTTAATATTCTTTCCCAAGCCACCAACCGAATTTTCCGGTTAAAGGCGGCGCCCCCCAAACACATTTTTTTCATTTCCGGTTAAAGGCGGCGCCACCCACCGAATGTCTTATGTAATGAGTGATTCCATTACCTTGACTAGCCAAACACATTTTTTCCATTTCCTCGAAATAGTCTATTCCATTCAGTCTCTCATTCCTGCCTACCAAACATTACCTAAGACTATAAATTGTGGAATAACTAAACCGGAATTTGAGCAATAACTAAAAATCTAATAACTAGGTGTAGTGGAATAACTAAACACTCAATACCAGTAATTGGTACGGTATATATATTTTCATTTTCAAGGTTTGAAATTTCTAACTGGTCCAATATGATTTTTTATCCTCCAGATTTTCATTTTCAAAGTTTGACTTAATGTTATTAATTATATTTATACATGTCTTATAAAAAAGAGAGTTTCACATAAAATTTATTCGTTTAAAAATAATATTAGTTCTTCTTTAAAAAATGTGTTTTCTTTTATTTATCTCTGAGTCAATATAGATACTGCTTAGCCATTTTTGTGACAGTAGTTTGTAAGCTAACCATTAACCAATACGATTTCCATACCACGACAATTTTTCACTCTTTATCGGCCCTAGGTCGGTTATGCCGGATCAGTCCGTTTAGACCTTTGCTCAGCCCTATTTGGTAACAATAATATTTATTTAATCAAAACAATGGATGTGCATGTTATAACATTTGACACTAATACATGATTTTGTTAGTTATTTAAATAGAGAAATGTTAATAAAAGATGATATATTGTGTCCATCAAAACCATTATAAAATGAATATTAAACAGGTAACACTGAATGACCGATATAGTGGTTAAGCATGACATTTAGTTGTGACTTTGACTTGTACACCAAACAACGTTTAGACTCATGATACTAGTTTCAAGCATATATATTTTTAAATGACAAGTGACATTTCATACTATAAATGTTAGATACAACTAGTGTTAACCCCGCCCCCGCGTTGCGGGGCGTAGGTGATTAAACCATGCCAGGTGGTAAGCAAAGAACGATTAAAATCGAGAAATATGTAAAATGAAAATGCGAATTTATACCGTCACGTGACCAGTGACAAAGTTTGAGATTTTCGACCGGGGGGTCGAAAACGTATATAGCTAAAAATTTCTATAAAACCGTGGGGTCGAAAACGTATATGTCCAAAAATTTATATACGAAAACCATATACTCTACACTACTGAGCAAAAAGTTCGGGGGGTCGGCCGCCCTCTTCCGCCCACTAGAGGCTGCGCCCCTGCATGTGACGTTAAACATAGGCAAAGACCGACACGAACTTATGCTATAAGCTAGCGTAAAACGTAGTCAAACTCAAATTAATAGCGATAAAATTTTAACTTAAAGACAATAAAAAACAAAACTTGTGGTGCCGTAAACGAAATATAAAAATCTGAGAGACTACAAATATAAACCATAACAAAAAAAAACAAAAAACAAAAAACAAAAACTAAAAATTATCACTACAAGATAATAAAAATACTAAAGAAAAAAAAAATCACCCATCTGATTTTTAGGTGAAAAAGATTGAGATCAAAAGTGGTATTTTGGTGGTGAAGAAGAAACATAAATAAAAAGGTGGCATTTTGGTAATTTAATTTTAGATTTAATTTTAGGTAAGGGGTTGTGTTTTTACTGTAGAGAAGACCTACCCTAAATGTTATATAGTAACTAGAAATAAACCCGCCGCTTCGCGGCGGTCAGGATAAATTTTAAGTTTTAAGTGACAACATATACACATGTAAAAAAATACGTTAAAATACATTTCGATCAAAAAAATATAATTTTTCATTCTGAAAAAAAAAAATTTCACGACCAATTATCAGAATGTAGTGTGCAAAACGTTTAAAGTAACATAAAAAGTTCAAAAAAACAAACATATAAATGTACATGAACTGATACATATAACTACATAAATACATAAAGAAAAAAATATAGATACCTATAGTTATGTTTTTTCGGTTAACAATTAAATGCATTTCGATTTTATACAATACTCGGTACCAAACCTCTAGATATCACTCAAGTATACAAAGTCTGGACAATACACAAGTCTCAAGTATATCAGATTTTTGAATTTTGATTACTTCAGTTTAGATAAAAATAAGTTTACTTTTTTTTCTTATCGTGTTCTTCAAATAAATCCTTGTTCAAATTCATTAAGGAAGATTGCTCCAATCACTCTTAAAATCCATTTTGGAAGCTAAGACCGAGTATAGTGGGGCAACCTTTTGAGTGGGCGTCTTGCGACACGTGGCGCCACGTCACATAAGAAGATTTTGACCAAAAAAGGGGTAGTGGGGCAACCTTGCTGGGTGGGGCGTCTTGCGACACGTGGCACCCATTTAATTTTGATTTTTTTATGTAAAAGATATAAAAAAATCCTATTTTTTATAAAAGTATTGATCAAAGTAAATAAAAACTAATACTTCAATAAAAAAAATTACTTCAACCAAAATAAAAAAATACATCAACTAAAAAAAAATTACTTCAACCAAAATAAAAAAATTACTTCAACAAAGGTTATATTTTTCTCGAATTTCTTGCTTCATTTGTTCGGCTAAAGCGAGCTCGGCTCCGGTAAGGTTTGTCGTGTCGGTTGTTAATATTTGCAAATCAAATGCTTTTTGACGACTTTCTTTCAGCTTTAGCTTTCGGTCCCCGTGTTCTTTTTTTAAGTTGATCCGTTGTTGGCTCGTTTGCAACAAGCCGTCTAACTTATTGGTCACTTTTTCGAACGTTTCGGTGTAATCGATTCGTACACCGCTAGAAGACGGTTGGGCGGCTTTTTTGGCCCTATCTCGGCCAACCGGACGTTGTGGTGGTTGTGGTGGTTGAAACGCATCGGCCTCTTCATGTGGCTCTTCCAAATCTTCCTCAATGTCGTTGAGATTTATTTGAGTCCGAGCGTCCGACCCGGTACTTTGATGGTCGTTTGAGGATGAGGTTTTTGACCGCTTAGCCGACGGTTGGCCACGAGTTTTAAATGGATCGAAGGCGATGACTGTGTTAAATTTCGAACTCCTTCTTAAAAATTGCCAAATAGCAAGATAAGGAAACGTCTTCTTGTGTTCGGCTCGGAATTCATTTTGGGCGTTTGCTTGGAGCATCGCATCGTCGGAACCACTTTGGCGCACACGCGAGTTACTTAGGCGAGTGAATATTTGGTTGAAACTTTGAATCAAAGGACGCATTTTACGCCACTTCGCGCCGATACCATCGGCATCACGGTATCCATCTTCTTGATCTTCCAACTTGAGGAAAAGGTTGTAAATACGAGACCAATATGTTTTTTCCGTTTGATAGTTACTACATCTCGGGTCTTCGGTTATTTCTAGCCAAGCCTTGGACAAGCTCATTTCCTCGTTGGAAGTCCATGGTATCGGTTTGGTTTTCAAGCGTTCTTCACCCGTTGTTTTCCTCTTGTGCGAACGTTTCTTTTTTTGACCGACATCGAACTGGGTCTCCGGAACTTCTTCGTCACCTAAATCAACCACTAGATGGAATACAAACAAAGTTAAAAAAAAAACATATTCTTTACAAAAAAAATATCTAAAAAATTTATACCATTTTGTTGGCTCGATCCTCCAACGTTTTGAAAACCACCGGGTTGTTGTGTGTTCCAAGTGGTGAACCCCATATGTTGCGGTATGGGCGTATTGTTGTAGTATACTTGCGGTGTAGGGCTAGCAACGTGCATATTATTGAAATATGCGTAAAAAGCGGGGTTATTTAAAACGTTTGGGTCCGTCAGATCGGGTTGTGGATTGGAAGATTGTGTATTTTGGTTGAAAGGAGGGATGTTGTGGGGATACATTTTGATGAGTTGATAGAAGATTGGTATAAATTTTGATGAATTGAGAGAAGATTGTGGTAAAAAAGTGTTTGATATGTGGTATTTATTTATAAAGGTTGGATTTAAAAAAAAAATAATAAAACTTGGCCAAACTATCCGTTAGGCAACGGATATATTTGAAATCAAATGTGTGAGTTGGGCGACGAGTTTGAGACGGGCAAGGGGGGTCGCCACCCAAGTCGCCCCCGGGGGCGGTGTTCCAGGCGACCTGGGGGTGGGAGTCGCCCCACTACACTCAGTCTAAACTTTTGAAAATCGTTATCACTGCCAGCAAACACAATCGCCACCCCCTACCCTACCACCACACTGGACTACCTCGCCATAACTCTCCTCCGCCGCCTCCGACCGACTACCAACGCCTCCAGCACCATACCGCCACTACGGAACAACCACCACGCCCACCGCCACCACAACCACATACAAATGATGTAAATTATCACCTCTCTCTCTCTCTCTCTCAGTTTTTTATTGGCCGGAAAACCTACACTCCATGGATTCCGAAATACACCCTGGTTGTTAAGTCATCTTCCCCACGTCGGACCGCCACGACCGCTGCTCCAGAAAACCATCTTCGCCGCTCCCTCCGCTTTGTCCTATCATGGCCAAACTCAAACCTAAAAAACCCTCTCTCTGGATGAAACAACGTTGACCAATGAGAAATTACCTAAATTGCCCTTTGGCACTGTAGCCAAGCATCGACGTGAATTGTTATATTACGAGGAAGAATACAACCAGTTTGACGAATTACCACCATTTTCTGGGGGTATTCAACAGGGTAACGACTATATCACCGTTGGCACCTCATACTTACGACGATTTGACCATGACGACGGGATATCTATAGAAAAACCAACCCAAACCAAGAAGTAAAGGTTTTATATTCCATGTTTTTAGTCTACAACTATGCTTCTCTTTTATGAATTTATGAACTTATAATATTATTTTCATAGTTATGCATTTACTTAAATAAATAGATTAGATCTCTTCATAAAAAGGCATAGGTACCCCAAAATAAAAGATGGACAAATGAATAAAAAAATGTATAAATAAAGTTATGATACCAATTCAAAACCATCAAAAGTTAAAAATCAGTATTATTTTAATTATGTAAATTAACTATCCATTTGTTTTATCAAACCATCTACCGATACCAATTCAAAACCATCAAATTAAAACCACTCTTCCTCTTCGCATTAAACACACAAAATAAATATGGATAGAGAGACACATCTGGTTCTTTTTTATGTACAAAGGCAGAATTTGAAGAAGATCCTTGGAGGAAGGAAGAGCAACATGGTGAAGAGATGCTGCAAGATTCAATAAACTATTCCCCAAATCCATGGCTATTGTATTTGTGTGTGTGAGAGAGAAATTGAAGAAGACGCAAAAAGATTAAAAAAAACGGAAGAAGAGTAGATAGCCGTGGAGAGCGATGAGTCCAATAGGTAAAAGCAGGTCCGGTATCCAGCCAATTTTAATGGTTTTAGTGATCAGTTTCAAACTAAAAAGGTCACCAGTTGTTGCAGGTCTCAGTTCCGACCAGTTCGGTAAAGGGTTGGGGCGAGTTGAGGGTTTTCGGTTTAACTCAACTCCGGTGTTTAGTTTCGCCGCCGTCGCTCCGTTGTGGTTCAGCCGCGTCGCCGCCCGATGTGGTGGTCGACAACCCCATTCTCTACAACCTATCTCTCTCTCTCCCTCTCATTTTTTTCTTTCAAGTCAGTGGTCGTTTCACACAACTCCTGTGCTTCTTCTTCTGTACCGGAATTTAAATAATAGAGAAGATTTAAATGCGGAGCGACAACCACTAATCTGGCGCCAATCCTAGACCAGCAACGGGTTTCTGACAGCCAGATCAAGCGGTGGTGATGGAGGACAGCGGCGTTGTCCTGTTTCCGGCGACCTAAGGTTGAGAGAGGGCTCAAATGACTTGTACCTTATGGTTGGCTATCTGTATGGTGGTAACGACCGGCAGATGTAGGTTATAAGAACCTGGAAACTGGCACTGTAGTTAACAACCTACCCAAAATGTTATATAGTATAATATAATATAATATAATATAATATAATATAGTATAGCATATATATCATATATATAGTATATAATACACCTCAAGTTTTAAATTATATTATTTTAAATTTATTTAACATATACACTTAATTTACATAAATTTATTTTACATATACACTTAATTTATATAAAATATTGATTTTATTTAAAGTGTTAAGTTCATAATACATTTATATTTATATAATATAAATTTGCAACATTTTATTGCAATAGTGTTTGTACATCAAGCTTTATAGGTGTATTGTGCATTTTATAATTGTACTCATAGTTTAATTAATTAGCGGTAATAGTGTTTGTAGTACAAGCTTTGTTGGTGTATTGTGCATTTTATATTTGTAACCATAACTTAATTAATTAGCAAGTTATTTTTACATGGGGAATTGGCCTATAATAATCCCACCTCAGAATATTCCCCCCACCAGTCCCACCTTTCACCTATTTTTCCTACAATGGTCCCCTGTTAAAAAAACTTAACGGAGTTAAGCTTTTTTCCAAATTACAAACAGATTTTTTAAGGTTTTTGATCAGAACGATAATACGAGTCCATTGATGTAAAACTTACTTCGAAATCGTGCTCCAAGTGACTTGATTTTGGTTAATTGGAAATTTAAACACCCGAATCGAAGAGTCGTTTTCATCGTTTGGAGCACCGTTTCGAGGCAAGTTTTACATCAATGGACTCGTGTCGTCGTTCTAATCAAAAGCCCTAAAAAATCTGTTTGTAATTTGGAGAAAAGCTTAACTCCGTTAAGTTCTTTTAACGGGGGACCATTGTAGGAAAAATAGGTGAAAGGTGGGACTGGTGGGGTGAATATTCTGAGGTGGGATTATTAATGGCCAATAAGGTTTAGGTGGGATTATTACAGGCCAATTTCCCTTTTTACATTGATGGTTGTATCATATGTTTTGTGAATTTTTTTTTTTATGAATTTAGTTTTTTACCTTTAACTGGTGTACTTTTTTTATGTTTTACGTTTCACATCAACACGCCGCAGCGGCCGTGCATGGTTCAACGTTTTTACGTCTACTTTTCGTTTTTTTTTTGTTTTACGCGGTGGTGGTGGTTATTGACGAGGGCTATGACATTGATGTTATTTGGCATGGTTTTACCCCGCCGCAACGCAGGGTGGTTAATACTAGTTAATCATCGAATAACAACGCTTGCAATTTTTTTATGAACTATGAATTCACTTTACTTAAAAATTTTAGTATGTAAAACGACATTTTTTTAACGGTAGGATCATAGAATCCTATCGTTAAAAAAACCACATAATATTATTCCCACCGCTTTAAAAGATGTGTTAATTACACAGATGGACCCTGTGGGTTATAGTCAGTTTCACCTTTGGGTACTAACTTTTTTTAACATGTTTTGGTTTTATGGTTTTAATTTTGTAACACCTTTGGGTACTAACACCAAAATTATCAATATAATGACTAAAATACCCTTCCATTTTTTTAAATTTTATCAATGTAACACCTTTGGGTACTAACACCTAATTTTACTTAAGTTTAAATGAATTTTACAAAATCAATTTTTTTTATTTTCATCTTTTTATTATATCTCTTAATTAACATAAAATCTATTTATTTTTCTTATTTTTTATAAGTAAATATTTTTATATAATTTTTTAAGAAATGATAAATAATTTAGCACGATAGAAGTTGCTCAAAATCTTAAATAATTAAAAATTCAATAGGTATAATAATAGTTGGTAATGTGCAAATAAATTATTATTAAGATATTAGGTTAACACTCCATGTATTACACGTGTTTAATGTATAAAACTTAGTTTTAATTTTTGTAATTTTAAAAATATGGAGTTAAATAATATAAAACCAATAACAATAATAATAAAAGACTGTATCTCATTGGAACTAAAGTGCTTCCTAAGCACATAGATACACAAATCAAATAGAGACGTCCTGGTTTAATCACACCATCTCAAAATGTGCCAAGTAATTGATCGTAAGAAACAAATCAGATTAGATTATACATTATTACGATTTTACTACAAAATATATTAAATTAGTTGTAGTTATTTTTAAACAGTTTTTCTCGATTATGCTACATATCTTAATATATTAATTTAACTAATTTTCATATATTATATTCTTGTGTTTTCAAGATTGCTATGGATTTTAATAGATACTTATTATATCATTTGTTTCATTATTTAATTTATATTTTAAATAGTTTTTATATATTCATAATATTACTCAGATATTTATCTAGTATTATTTAGTAATGGTATTAATAAATAAAAAATGGAGCGGACGTTTTTTGAATTTTTTAATTTATATTTATAAATAAAAAATAAATATATTTAATGTTAATTAAGAGATATAATAAAAAGATGAAAATAAAAAAAATAGATTTTGTAAAATTGATTTAAACTTAAATAAAATTAGGTGTTAGTACACAAAGGTGTTACATTGATAAAATTAAAAAGAATGGAATTGTATTTTAGTCATTATATTGATAATTTTGATGTTAATACCCAAAGTTGTTACAAAATTGAAACTATAAAACCTAAACATGTTAAAAAAAATTAATACCCAAAGGTTAAACTAGCTATAAACCACATGATCCATCTCTCTAATTAACTCTTATAATTTCAATCCTCAAGAGTTAAAGTTTTACTATACACATGAACAGCCATTGTATGTACATGCATACAAGTCTAGCTAATAACTTTTGGGGGCCCTAATACATAACTCTACACCACGTACTCACCTAGTGAGCCAGATTCACAAAGCTAGCTACTCTTGTCGTTTCTTTATTATAACATATACAATTCGACATGGTTATCAACGCAAACCGAAAGTCACAAACCACACATGGACCCTATAAAGTTTAAGACACTTTAATGTGCCCTTAAGAACGTAGGGTATGATGGAGTATGGGTTGGGCTTGGGTTGGGACATTTGTTGACACGTGGAATGGGGCCCCCCACCGCCTAGTGATGTGTCCGCTGGGTATGGCGGGGCGTGGCTTGGGCTTGGGTTGGGTGCACCGCGTGGCAGATTATTAAAAAAAAATTACAAAAAATTTATAAAATTCACACAACATTTATAAAAAAAAACCTACAACTTCATTAAAATTTTAAAATTACATAATCCTAAAAATTACATAAATTCTAAAAATTACAAAATAACAAACCTAGAGCGTTAGATAAATTTCAAAAAGAGCGATTTTGTCGAACGCCTTTCGCTCCTTGCCTCGAAACTCTATGTTTGCCACCGCCACCCGGTCCTCGTGGCTTAACTCGCCGCTCGGAACGGCTTCGTAGTAAGCCTTGAAACGATCGAGCTTGGGCCGTAGCCCCACGCCCGGCTTGAAACCCAAGCCCCAAAGGCCACGCCCCAACCCAAGCCCACCCGGGGTGGTGGCTTGGGCGTTTTCCCCCAACCCACGCCCCAACCCAAGCCCCATAACCCATAGTCTAAAGTAATTAGAAACATAGGGTACGACCCCTTCTCCCACACTCGTACCATTAATCTACCTAACATGCTCACTATAAACAAGACATCATTTTTGTCTATTAATTCACTAAGCTACCACATGATACGACTAAGTTATAAACTTTTTAATAATATCCCAAAAGTACACCAGTATATTTAAAAATTTACGAAGATGGTCTCCTTGTCTTAGTTTTAAGAACCGAATTATGCACATTTATTACTAGGGGTGTTGATGACCTTTGAAACCTACTAAATTAACCAACCAAACCTAAACAAGTTGAGCAGTTACGGCAGTTTGAGATAGGTATAATTCAGCTCACAAACTAGTTTTAGCGATTTAACGGTTTGAGAGGCGTTTTGAGAGAACCACCGTGTTTGGCGATTTAACGGTTTGAGAGATGTTTTGAGATAACCAGCGTGTGAACCAAAGTGGTAGTGAGTTTTTCCCGAATTTAATTATTGGATTTTTTATAAGCATTATTGGCTAGCGGAGATGAATATGATTGGGTGGTTCTACTGGTGACACGATGATACTACAGTGGTCCGTCAGTTATCAAAATTTATCATATTTTCCATTTGTTAATATATTTGTGATAGTATATTCATATATTTGCGAGTAAACTGTCATTTTGGTCCCTGATGTTTGGGCAGTTTTGCCACTTTAATCCAAATATCAAACCTTTTGCATCTGGGTCCATGTGGTTTCATTTTTATTGTCATTTTGGTCTAAAAGCAAAATCAACTCAGATTATTTAAAAAAAAACCTTCTGTTTTGTCCTTTCCTCAGGGGCAAAATGGTCATTTGTCACATTCTCTATAAACTCTGCTCTCTCACTCTATAAACTCTGCTCTCTCTCCCCCCTTCTCACCACCGCCACCTCCTCCCCTCTCCATTAACACCACCACTGCACCACCACCATCCCCACCGCACCACCACTACACCACCACCCCTGTCTCTCTCTCTCTTCTCTCTCTTTAAACAACCCTCTGTCTCTCTCTCTTCTCTCATCACCTTTCCCCATCTTTCAGAACCTTGTTCCTTTCCCACTTACCTTCCCCATCTCATAAATCCAAGCTCCAAAACCAAACAAATCATCTAACCCTGTAACCCCCATTCTCTCAATCCATAACAACACCAATAACTCAATTTAACCATCCTCCAAATGGAGTTTTCCAAAGGGAAAAATCCGTCTGGCTAAAAAGCTACCACCACAAATACTTACTAGCCGACGAAGACGGGGAACACGTGTCCCAAGACCGCCAAGCCACAGTAAAAAACGCCCGCTGGACGGTAGAATTCAACCCTGATTACGACAACATCATCCGGTTGAAATCATCTTTCTGGGTTTGTAAGAAGGATTCAGATTAACAAATCTTGTCAGATCCCAGTACTTGAATCTGAATGCTGTTGATACATATTATGTGGATACGGCTCGGCTCGGTTCGACTCAGCTACGAAGTGAAGGCCGTAGTCAAGACATCCTCCTGTCTTGACTCGGTATGCTAGTTACTTCGTAACGTTCGATGTAATTGCTACTGCGTGTGTGCAATATGCATTTAGTATAGCTTATGTTTATGTTGTCTGTTAGTTTGTTTGGCCCAACATGTAGAAGCCCAGTTAACATGACAAGGCCCATCAAGAAACAAGTCAATGTGGCGAAATCCCTTGGCCCAATCTCATATGACGAAAACACCTTGTGACGAAATCACATGGATTTCGTCCAAGGTATTGAGATTTCGTCGATGATATCATGATTTCGTCAAGTTCGTCTCTTTGCTGTACGAAAGTACTGACCTGTTCACGGACTTGCTCCTGTGCCTTCATGCATCTGAAAATCAAGTTCCTCATCAATAAGTGATTCTATCACATAGGGCTTGTTTTCAATCAAAATAAGTGAGTTTCTCACATTTTTCATATACGTCAAAACAGATGATAAATGGTATACTCACCAGTAAGATGAACTCTCGTGCATACCTTGATACGGGAATGTGTCGTGATGTGGATGAACACCGGTCGGTAAGTATAAATCATACCTTAATCATATCCCCTCGCCATGATTACATCTGATAAGTTGAGCTTATGTGGACAACAATACCGATAATTGTTATAGGATGCTTATCTATATGTTAACAAAAAGAACAACAAGAGTGTTTTGGCATGACCGTACACTGATATGATTCTCTTACCCTCAAAACTCACAAAAAGAATGTTTGTATATATTTACTTTTCTTAGTTTCTGCAACTCTGTATATATTTATTTACTGCTTTCAGTCTTTAAGTTTGAAATATTCAAAATACCAAAAAGATTTTAGGTGTGTTTTAATATAAACTTTATAAAAGCCAAAGATATTTTATTTCTGCTTTAGTTTTGATTAACCGATGTTGGAACTCAAGAATTTGTTACCTGAAATCTGATTGAAAACCAAAACGACTGAATCTTCATAAACGGTCAGAGTTTGCAAGTTTTGAAAGTTAATAATCAAAATTGAAAAATCTGTTAACTTTTCAAACTAAATTGTCGGACGGTAGTTGAATGAGAATTGGTCTCATATGTGTCGTTTGTTTATGCTAACTATATTCCAAGCAGTTGTTCTCATTGCGCGTTTAGCTTTCTTGCATGTGCAGATGCTAAAGGCGAAGAGAACATGTTCGATGATAAGCTTTGGAATGAAGACACGACGTGAAGGCACTCAAATGATAAAGATGATCGAGTTGCCGCTGATCAATCACCAACACCACAAGGATCTAAAGCATTGAAGATCAAAAGATTCACAAGCATAATCAAAGGGGGAGTTAGTTGATACACTTCCTAAATGAAAGCGGGAGTTTGTTAATACACTTTCTGCTTGCAACACGTGAAGACTTTGAAGATCCTTTCCGAGAAAAAGAACCATCAAGAGATGGAGACGAGACTACGAACCTCACGAGCAGCATCCAATGGGGAGTTTGTTGATACATATTATGTGGATACGGCTCGGCTCGGTTCGACTCGGCTACGAAGTGAAGGCCGTAGTCAAGACATCCTCCTGCCTTGACTCGGTATGCTAGTTACTTCGTAACGTTCGATGTAATTGCTACTGCGTGTGTGCAGTATGCATTTAGTATAGCTTATGCTTATGTTGTCTGTTAGTTTGTTTGGCCCAACATGTAGAAGCCCAGTTAACATGACAAGGCCCATCAAGAAACAAGTCAATGTGGCGAAATCCCTTGGCCCAATCTCATATGACGAAAACACCTTGTGACGAAATCACATGGATTTCGTCCAAGGTATTGAGATTTCGTCGATGATATCATGATTTCGTCGATGAGTTTTCGTCATCTAGTATAAATACACAGACATCAAACAGAACACAGATAGAGACGAGTCTGCATAGACTTTGAGAGAGAACACACACACACACAACAGAGAGTTTATGAGAGCATCTTGTAAACATTGCATTGTAAACGTTTCATAGTATTAATACATTGCGTGTTAATCGGTGAATCTTGTCATGTTTGTGTTCGTAACTTGGTTTAACTTACCCGTTTGGATTCCGCACTTTCGGGTTTGTCGGAAAACAGGGAATAGAGGTTCTACAAATGCTTTAGCTTTCTAGGGTTTAGACTTTTTTTTCTTGAATTTGGGGTTTATGGTGTTGTTGGAGATCTCGGTTGCTTGTTAACTTGTATGGATCTATTATTTGGAACTTATAATTCGAATTGGGGTTTATGAAATTACTTTGAAATGGTTAAAATTATGAGTATGGAGGTAGAAGATGATGATGATTCAGTGTTGATGGTGGCGGTGGGTGGCGGTGAACGACGTAGTGGCGGTGGTGTAGGGTGGGTGTTGATAGTGGCGGTGGTGAGAAGGGGGAGGAGGTGGCGGTGGTGGTGGTGCTTGTGTCGGCAAAGAGGAGAGAGGGAAAGAGAGATAGGGGGAGAGAGCAATTTATATATATAATGATTAAATGACCATTTTGCCCCTAAGAAAAAGGACAAAATAGCAGGGTTTTTTTTCAGAAATCTGAACTGATTTCTCTTTTGGACAAAAATGACAATAAAACTGAAACCACAGGAACTTATATGCAAAAGATTTCAAATTTGGACTAAAGTGGCAAAACTACCCAAACCTGAGGGACCAAAATGGCAGTTTACTCTATATTTGCAATCTATTTGTTTTACAAACTATCCTTTTTGAAGACTTATTAAAAAGTTGTTTCGAGCTGACAAATCATCGAGACTTAAAACTGGTCAGTTCGACTGACCCACCCAACCCAGTCCTTTTAGGTTTTCGTTTTCCAAAACCTTAGTTGGTTGTTCGATCTAAAAGTTTCGTCAAACCAGATCATTAACCCTCCAATTTACTATTTCACAACTAATATTTTTACAGTCAAAATTGAAATTTTATATAAAGTAGGTGCCTACAAATCATTTTAATATCACTTAACTTGACGACTCAAATGGAATTTTAATTTTTAGTACTTTACCATAATATTTTCGTTATCACTTTCCTTCTAATAACTTTATAAACTCTCTCATCTCATATCGGTAAATAATAAAGGAAAAAAATTTAAACGTAAACACTTATCATCAAACATTGATCAAAGAAGAATAATGAAAACACATAAAATGACTATAAAAATGTCATTATATTAACCTTTGAGAAGAGAAATTGTGATAAATCAATATCTTTAAAATAAAGTCATGGTTAAGTACCATTACCTTATATTTAACATGGAAGAAGGATGTTAATTAGGGGGACGGGCACATGCGGGTAACCCTCTCTCGGGCTAGAACTAGTGGCAGAATACCGCCGTCACCTATGCGGGTTATCGGTGTAAGTGGTGATGGTTACGAGGTCAATGTGACTGTTTGAATTGTTTTGACTGTTGATTAAAAAAAAATCAAATGACTTTCTCTATTTAACCAACTTATTCCAATATTTTAATCTAACCCATTACTCTATTTTATCACATACACTCTCTCAATTTTATATTTTTCTCTATAAAAAATCCTCTCAGATGGCAAGGAATTCGTGGACCGAAGAAAAAGATATTGCGTTGACTACGTCTTGGGTCGCAACCCATGATGAATGAGCGTCTACTAATGCAAGGGTTTCGATTTGGAACCGGGTTTTTCAACAATTTTGTGTTCGTGTTGGTGAGACCAACCTCACCGTGGATCAACTTAATTCACGTTTCATGATTATCCATGTGAAAAGTGCAAGATTTCATTAGATGTTCAACAATGTGGAAAATCCCGACAATGACTTATCGGAATTTGACATCATTCAAGTGACCCTTGTCAACTACAAACATACGTCATACGTACGGTCATGACTTTGAACACGTTTTCGGCTTTCCGCGTGACAAATTATTAGGATGTTTGTTTAATTTCTATATAATATTTAAGTTTTATGTTTAATTTCTATGTAATGTTTAAGTTTTATGTTTAATTTTTATGAAATGTTTAACTTTTATATTGGGTTATTTGATTTTAATAATCCTAAATTTCACCAGTTGGCCAATAATAATCCCAACTTTAAAAATTCCTTCCAATAATCCCAACTTTAAAAATTCCTTCCAATAATCCCAACTTGTAAAAGTTTGGCCGCCATTGATCCTTTTCTAACATAGGTGCGGTTGGCGGCCAAACTTTTACAAGTTGGGATTATTTGAGGTAATTTTTAAAGTTGGGATTATTGTCGGTCAACTGGTGAAACTTATGATTATTAAAATCCAATAATCCTTTTATATTTATTTAAAACTGAAAATAATAAACAGTTTATAGCAAGGGTAAGGCGCCGCCCGTGTGTGTTTTATGGCTAATGGGTACTTTTTAACAATATTCACATTGCGAGATTTGGTTGATTGAGGCAATGGTACTACCCTTGAGTGTCTTTCTCCCCTTAGACCACCCGTAGTGGTGAAGAAAAATAATGCCCCCACCATGGGGCATTATCCGACACGTGTCATCCTAGTCAGCATTGGGCGTTATAGCAAAAGTGGTGTAGTGAGGCATTATTCCAATAATGCCCATTCCAATAATTAAAAAGGATTAAAAAAAAAGAAACTTTTTTTAAAAACCTTTTTGGTCAGACATGTCAGCCCACTATACTCCTTCCTATTGGCCACACACAAAACTATGTCAGAAAAGTGGGGCATTATTCAAAGATGGGGCATTATTCAAAATTGTTTTGAGCGTTTTAAATATAACGCGAGAGCAACATTTTTTCAAAAAAAAACGCCCGGTAACGCCCTATGTAGTGGAGGTCTAGGCGTTTTCCGGCGTTTTTTTTGAAATTTAAAAAAAAAAAACGCCCCATTACGGGGGACTTATTAGATAAAAGAACCGGCATTAACAAGAAGTTATAAGATTAAACTTATGACCCATACAAACTATTAATATGAAATACTATCAAACACGAAATTACGCCAATTCAACCATTCTAATTTCCTTCATTTTTTTTATTAGGCTTTACCCCAAGAAAGTCAAGTGATTTGATATTTCAAAATAAAACTTGTTTAGCAAAACGCTCTTGTTCGAAACCATGTTCTTGTTAGCTTTTCATAAACTCCAACATGCCGTGAGCAACACAACTTGCACCGTCTTTTTCCCCACAGCTTGCTTTGACACACACTTGTAAAGCTCTATTAGATCTCGATGCCGAGAACGTGGAATTACCATTACACATGTAAAGCTAAAACTATATTTACCATTTTCCTATCATCAAAATGGTAAAACTGTATTTACCATTTTCCTATTGACTTTGAATAACTATTTTATAAACAAAAGTCAAACAATAGTGGAGAATTTTGACCAAAGAAAAAGGTTTGCGTCACTAATAGTAATTAACCCATCTCCCAACCGTTACAATTAAAATCCTCATGCAGTGTATACCCCACCCACGCGCCAGCTGAAACCCAAACAACAAGATGTAATATTTCCTCCACGTGTCATATATCATTACTTTATAACTTTCTCACCTGTCTTTTTCACCACATTAATTTTCCCTTTTTTTTTTTTTTTTTTTTTTAATGGCTAAACTTGCATGCCATGGGGATTGAACCCATGGCCTCCACCTATTCTACACCTTATCTAACTCACCAACACCATTGGGCTATTCCCAATGGATAATTTTCCCCTATGTAAATTATTTTCATTCGATTTTTCATGAACATGTAATTTTATAAAGAGTTAATTACTGTTTTCGTCCTTGAGTTTGTCAAAAATAACGGTTTCAGTCCATTAGTTTAAAAATTACGATTTCAGTCCATTAGTTTCATTTTCGTAACCATTTCAGTCCACTAACTTAACTCCATCCATTTATTTTGTTAACTTTGAGTTAACTAACTAATTCAGTGACGGTTTGCGTCAGTTTTAGAAACACAGGGACTTAAGTGTAAACTCTAAAACATTAAAACAAAAAAAATAGTAAATTCCAAAAAAATCAAAAAAATTCCAAAAAACCAAACAAATTCCAAAAAATTCTAAAAAATCATAAAAATTCTAAAAAATCCAAAAAATCCGTTTCGGCGCGAACTGTTTCGACCCAAACCGTTTAGAGCTGAACCGTCCGTACCATTTCGACCCGAACCGTTTCGAGCTGAACCGTTTCGACGCGAACCGTTTCGACCCGTACCGTTTCGAGCCGAACCGTTTCAACCCGTACCGTTTCGAAGCCGAACCGTTTCGAGCTGAACCGTTTCGAACCGAACCGTTTCGACCCGTACCGTTTCGAAGCCGAACCGTTTCAAGCCGTACCGTTTCGAACCGAACCCTTTCGAGCTGAACCGTTTCGAACCGAACCGTTTCGAGCTGAACCGTTTCGAACCGTACCGTTTCGAACCGTACCGTTTCGATGCGAACCGTTTCGAACCGAACCCTTTGGACCCGAACCGTTTCGACCCGAACCGTTTCGACGCGAACCGTTTCGAAGCCGAACCGGTACGGTTCGATACGGCACGGTTCGGTTCGAAACGGTTCAGCTCTAAAGGGTTCGGTTCGAAACGGCACGGTTCGGTTCGAAACGGTACGGCTTGAAATGGTACGGGTCGAAACGGTACGGGTCGAAACGGTTCGGTTCGAAACGGTCCAGCTCGAAACGGTTCGGCTTCGAAACGGTACGGGTCGAAACGGTTCGGCTCGAAACGGTACGGGTCGAAACGGTTCGCGTCGAAACGGTTCAGCTCGAAACGGTACGGACGGTTCAGCTCGAAACGGTTCGGGTCAAAACAGTTCGCGCCGAAACGGATTTTTTGGATTTTTTAGAATTTTTTATAATTTTTATGATTTTTTAGAATTTTTATTATTTTTTAGAATTTTTTGGAATTTGTTTGGTTTTTTTGGAATTTTTTTGATTTTTTGGAATTTACTATTTTTTTTGTTTCCATGTTTTAGAGTTTACACTTAAGTCCCTGTGTTTCTAAAACTGACGCAAACCGTCCCTGAATTAGTTAGTTAACTCAAAGTTAACAAAATAAATGGATGGAGTTAAGTTAGTGGACTAAAATGGTTACGAAAATGAAACTAATGGACTGAAATCGCAATTTTTAAACTAATGGACTGAAACCGTTATTTTTGACAAACCCAGGGACGAAAACAGTAATTAACTCTTTTATAAAACACTAGCAATAATACCTGCGCAATGTATTAGTCCAAGCGTTATATGATTCGTTAATTATATGAAAACGTATGTTTCTACGTATCCGATTGAATTCAATGTAACCTATATAATCATTGCGATTGGATCAACACGTAAAGTAAATAGAATTTATAACATACAGTCATAACGTATTATATGTGACCCGACTTATACATAGAAAATGTAACGGTTATAAAGAAATAGCTGACAAGAAATGAACCATAATTTGACTCCACTCGATTCGGAACAAAATTTACGAAATATAAATGAAAATAAGCACGAAAACGTGTTATATTTAACTTAACTTGTAAACCAACTCGCATTTATATCGATACGTACATAAAAATATACATGTAAAAATGGTTTTCCTATACGTAATCGTATTATATTTGACGTGACTCGTTTCTAGAAAAAAAGTTTACTTTGAAAGGTAGACCAAATCGAATTTATACGGATACGTACATAAAAATATAAATATGCACGTAAATTTAGGGTTATTTTAAGTAAGGCACACTGATGTAGACTAGAAAACGAGATAGTAAATCGGACCTGTTGATTCTCGTAGAATACCAGGAACGATTCTTCCAAAATTCGTTGATTCACAAAGAATACCGAAAATGGGGATTTCATACACAAAACACACTATAGTAATTTGGGAGAGAAAAATGACTTTTCGTATCATTTAAAAACTGATTAGCTTCCTCCGATTACAATAATATAAATAACAACGGAAATTAAAAACGGGCATCAAAACACACTTGGGCCAAAAGCTAGAACGAAAAAAAAGTCCACCAAAAGCAATAAAAACATAAAAAGATAAATAACTCATAGAAATAAGTGTTTTTGGGCCCGAACGATGACCCAAACCACCTACGGTGTTTGTAGAAAGATGGGCCTCGTTCTCACGATCGATTCGCCTGGTCGCACGCCCAAAATGGACACATGTAGCCCAAGTTAGAGCCATTTTAGTGAAACCCCTTTTGTCACACGATCTTAAGCCTCCAAAAATAAGATGGCCCGCTCCTCCACACTTGAGCCCGCAGCACACACTCAGGGTGTTGGGGTAATGACGTAAATATGTAAAATGTAGGGCTGTAAACGAACCGAAAGAACACGAACGAGGCCTTGTTCGTGTTCGTTCATTAAGGAAATAAATATGTTCACGAACGGTTCATGAACACTTACCGAACGAGATTTTATGTTTGTGTTCGTTCATTAAGGAAATGAGCGTGTTCACGAACACAAGCGAACACAAATAAATTTGGCGAACGCGGTGAAGGATAAATGTGGATGACCTAGAGAGTAGCTCTAGAACTTGAATCCCTTGTTGTGGAACGGAGGTAGATTATATTCGTTGATGTAAATAATGAAAAAAGAAAGGGAAACGGTGCATAAACAAGGTGAAAGAGGGTTCCTAGTTTAATTGTTAGGGTAATGATATAAATAAAAGTTTAATGGTATAAAAAGTATAGATAAAATATATGAAAGTATAAAAATCTTTAATTAAAACACGAACATAAACGAATGCAAATGAACGAATGTTCACGAACACAATTGAACGAACGAGACATTTGTTCATGTTCGTTCATTTAACTAATCAAACGGAATTTCTTGTTCATGTTCGTTCGTTTATTAAACGAACGAACATAGACGAACTTCCCGCCGAACGGTTCATGAACTGTTCGCTGAACGTTCGGTTCATTTACAGCCCTAGTAAAATGTTTAAAAACACACCTAGAATTGCAAAAGTTCCACTTAAGCATTCACAATGGATCTCTTATATATTTGTGAATGCGTTACTTGTATTATAAGAAATGATTGTAATTACACAAGAGAGAAGATGTCACTACATTGTTCACCCATATCAATTTTTAATATTTTGAAAATGGTTGTAAGTAGACGAGATCGAAAATGTAATAATAAAGGTATAAAAAATATTATTTAATTAGAAACCATAGGAAAAAATAGTAATTTTTTACTATAATTATAAGAATACAAATAAGAGATTGAATGAGAATACTCAAATGCTCATTCTTTCAAATAAAAAAAACATTAAATCCTATATGAATTAAATTAAATAACTCAACAAATACAAGTAGCTACATTAAATAACTTAACAAATACAAGCAGAACACAAAAAAAAGTACCTACATTAAATAACTTAACAAATACAAGTAGAATACAAAAAAAAAAAAAAAATTAATAAAAACCAAATTGAATGGGTCGTATTTTATGCCGGGCAAAAACGGGAAACGGGTGTCGAATATTTTAGTGTAAAGTTAACGTTTTGCTCAAAAACAGCTGAGAGAAAAAAAAAAAAAAACAAAAAAAAAGCCCGCCATTAATGCAGAGCTCAACCACCAGTCCAAACTGTAAATACAACTTAATATATCTAACACCACACTACCATTCCACACCTGTTTTTCCTCTCCCCTTATCTTCATGATAATGTTCTACATCCAAATCTAGGGTTTTACTATCGCTTTCATTTCTACTGAGTTGTATTTTTCTACAACAATGTGGAATTCGGCCGAGAATCTGTCGGCGAGATCCTCATCGTTTCGAGAAGACGGAGACGACGAGGAGGCGCTGCGGTGGGCGGCGATTGAGCGGCTGCCGACTTATAATCGAGTTAGGAAGGGGATATTTACGAATATTGTTGGAGATTCGAAAGAAGTTGATGTGAATAAGCTTGAAGTTGAGGAGCTGAAGCTGGTGCTAGATCGGTTGTTGAATTGTGAGGATGATGACCGGAAGCGGTTTTTCGATCGAATGCGGCGGAGATTTGATGCGTAAATTTGTTTTCTATCTGTTTAAATTGTGTTTAGGCTTTTGTTGATGTGATTTTGGTTGTTGTTTTAGATCCGTGTGGAATTGCATAAGCTTTTTCAATCTGTTAAAGCTACAGATTTTAACCTAAATTTTGATTTTTGTAAAAAAAAATGCTTGTTTTAAGTTTTAATCTATCAATTTGCATAAGCATGTAGAGAATTTGCAAGCATTTCTGGTTTTTTTTTTTTTTTTTTTTTTTTTTTTGTGTGTGTGTGTGTGTGTATGAACATCAATTTCTAGATTTTTTAGGATAAATACACCACACCTGCACTCTGCTGTCAGTGGTGGAGCTTGAACGAAAATTTAGGGGCCAGACTCTCAGAATCCAATATTTATACTAAAAAAAGTTTCGGTATTTTTCGGTAAAATTAACACTGCGGAGCAAAAAAAACAGGGGCCGGGATATCTAGATTTTTTTAGGATAAATACACCACATCTGCACTTTGCACCAGTGGCGGAGCTTGAACGAAAAATCAGGGGCGAGACTCTCAGAATCCAATATTTATACTAAAAATCAGGGGCCAGACTCTGCAGCAATTTCAACATAAAAATACTTTGAACTTTCCGCCTTTTGGTTGTGGAGTACACTGGTTAACATTGGCGGAGCTTCTCATGGGCCAGGGGGTCCTTGGCCCCCCCTGTTTTTTCGCTTCGTAGTGTTAATTTTACCGGGATTTTTTTAGTGTAAAATATTGGATTTTGAGAGTCTGGCCCCCTGATTTTTCGTTCATGATCCGCCAATGCTAGTTACCATTGGGATGTCTCGTTGAGGACAAGCGTTTCGAGATACTAAAGTTTATTTATGTTGAAATTGCAGGGTGGATTTGGAATTTCCAAAGATTGAAGTGAGATTTCAGAATTTGAATGTAGAAACTTTTGTTCATGTTGGTAGTAGAGCATTGCCAACCATTACCAATTTCATTGTTAACATGACAGAGGTATAAATATACTATTTACAGGAAAAAAAAAACCATCTTAATTTAAAGAGCTTGAGGAATCTTATTATTTACTATTTTCTTAATTTTAAACAGGCTTTCTTAAGACAATTGAGGATATACAAAGGGAACCGAAGAAAACTGACGATTTTGGATGATGTTAGTGGGATTATTAGACCTTCAAGGTGCAACATCAAGTCAAAATATTGTTGTTGAAGTAAAAGTTAATTATTTATTTACTGATGGTTACTTTATATACGCAGAATGACATTGCTTCTCGGTCCTCCAAGCTCCGGAAAGACGACCCTGTTGTTGGCCTTGGCTGGACGCCTCGGAAATCATTTGCAGGTACACAATTTGTCGGTGATAACACAGTATTACCATTGTGTCATCCAAATAATCATAAGTATTTAATGCCTTGATTATCTCTAAGGTGTCAGGAAAAATCTCGTACAATGGCCATGGTTTTAAGGAGTTTGTTCCTCAAAGAACATCGGCATATGTCAGTCAACAAGATTGGCATATTGCAGAAATGACGGTTAGAGAAACACTTGACTTATCTGCACGATGTCAAGGTGTTGGATTTAAATACGGTAAGCTCTAGGGGATTCTCTTTGTTCGGTATGTTATATGTAATATGCATGTTTTTTTTGGTGCGAAAATGATGACTGGCAGGTGTCCATTGTAGATATGCTTACCGAACTTACAAGACGAGAGAAAGTTGCAGGAATACGACCTGATGAAGATCTCGATATATTTATGAAGGTATACGAGACATTTCGTAATGCTTTTTCAGCCTTCGTTATTTAGATTTATTGTTGATTTAACGGATATATATATTTTTTGTTCTAGGCGTTGGCCTTAGGGGGACATGAAACATCTCTTGTTGTGGAGTACATCCTAAAGGTATTTTACTACCATTGCTTATTAGCGATGATCTTATTTCAAACACAACTTGGTGTAACTGATACATACTTGGGTGACCGATAAAGTAGTTCTAGTTTATTGTTATTTTTAATGAAAAAGTTAAATGCATTGGTGGTCTGCACATACATTATGTGTTTATTTATGTACTAAAGTTCTAAGCTTGGATATGTTGATGCATATTTGTGTGTCCGGTACTGTATGAATAGGCTATATTGAGTCAGTACTAAAGTACTAAAGTTTTAATTTGACAAAGATCTTAGGCTTGGATCCATGCGCAAACACGTTAGTCGGAGATGAAATGCTCAGAGGGATCTCGGGGGGCCAAAAGAAACGGCTTACAACTGGTACATTATTTACAATCTTTTGATCATTATATGTCATTAGTCACTAAAGTTGAGAAATGTAACCGGTTTATAGTTGACCTAACAATGTAGATTAACTGACAGGTGAACTATTGGTGGGCCCGTCTCGAGTTCTTCTCATGGATGAAATATCAAACGGTCTTGATAGCTCAACCACTTACCAAATTGTTCAATATCTTAAACATTCAACGCGTGCGCTTGATGGAACCACAGTAGTTTCTCTTCTTCAACCTGCTCCTGAAACGTACGATTTGTTTGACGATATTATACTCATTTGTGAGGGCCATATAGTATACCAAGGTCCCCGAAATGCCGCTCTTGATTTCTTTGCGTCTATGGGGTTTCACTGTCCCAAACGAAAGAACGTTGCGGATTTCCTTCAAGAAGTAAGTTGTACATGATTATTATAGAGTAAAGTACACGGATAGTCCCTGTGATTTATCAAAATTTTGGATTTGGTCCCTAGTTTTTCCAAAGTACATGGACGGTCCCTGTGGTTGGTTTGCACTTTGTAACACATTTAGTCCCCAACTTTTTTCAAAAGCACATAGATGGTCCCTATGGTTTGCACTTTCTAACGCATTTAGTCCCTAACTTTGACCTGCTAAAACCATTATATTTGTTGCCTAGGGACTAAATGTGTTACAAAGTGCAAACCATAGGGACCAGCAGTGTACTTTTGGAAGGGACCAAATCCAAAAATTTGGTAAACCACAGGGACCATCCGTGTAGTTTACTCATTATTATACGTATGATGTGTCTAATTTCCATTGTTCTGTTACAACATTAATTTACGTAAACTATTTGCCAAAGGTTGTTTCTGAAAAGGATCAAGAGCAATATTGGTCAGTTCCAAATAGACCTTATTGCTACATTCCAGTCAAAAAGTTTTCTGAAGCATTTCGTTCGTATCGAGTGGGGAAGAACTTAGTCGAGGAGTTAAACGTTCCATTTGACCGACAATATAATCATCCAGCAGCATTGTCAACTTCTAGTTACGGTGTAAAGAGAAGTGAACTTCTTAAGACAAGTTTTAACTGGCAATTGCTGCTCATGCAACGGAACTCGTTTATCTATGTTTTCAAATTCGTTCAGGTAATGTGGCTAATATGGGTCATGTTTATCCTTAACGGGTCATGGTTTAAGGTAAAAGATTTAGCTAATGTGTCTCAAATACTGTTTTTCAGCTTCTGTTTGTTGCATTCATCACAATGAGTGTTTTCTTCCGGACAACTTTGCATCATAGAACGGTTGATGACGGAGGGCTATATCTCGGGGAACTCTACTTTTCAATGGTTATTCTTCTTTTTAATGGGTTCACAGAAGTCTCAATGTTAGTTGCAAAGCTTCCGGTGATCTACAAGCATCGAGATTTACATTTCTACCCTTGTTGGGTTTATACACTTCCTTCTTGGGTTTTAAGTATCCCGACTTCACTCATTGAGTCCGGTATTTGGGTCGCAGTTACATACTATGTTGTCGGACTTGATCCAAATATTATCAGGTACATTTCTAGTTTCTACAACATGATTTTCCACTTATGTCAAAATCAAGTGGATTATAACTTATGAAAAGGTTGATTTTTTTATATATACATCTTCAGGTTTTTAAAGCAGTTTCTGGTGTTTTTCTTCCTACACCAAATGTCTATCAGTCTGTTCCGTTTGATGGGATCGTTGGGGCGAAATATGATAGTGGCTAATACTTTTGGATCTTTTGCTATGTTGATTGTTATGGCTCTTGGTGGATATGTAATTTCGAGAGGTAATTTTTTTTTTTTTTTGTAAAACACATTTTTGTCCCTGAGGTTTGGCTAGTTTTGCGACTTTCGTCCAAAGGTTTGTTTTTCCGCATCTGGATCCAAAAGGTTTGAAATCTTGCTATTTTCATCTGGCTCGTTAACTCCATCCATTTTTCACCGTTAAGTCAGGGGTATTTCTGTCTTTTTTGTTAACTTAAGGGCAATTTGGTCTTTTTCACTTTATGTACACACATTTAGCATAATGTACAAGTATTCAAAATACCCTCACTAAAAAAACAAAAGTAATATAGGTAAAAAGACGAAAATACCCCTGATTTAACGTAGAAAAACAAATGGAGTTAACGAGTCGGATGAAAGTGGCAAGATTCCAAACCTTTTGGATCCAGATGCGGAAACACAAACCTTTGGACGAAAGTCGCAAAACTGGCCAAACCTCAGGGACGAAAATGACATTTTACTCACAATACGGTATATAGTCATTTTTGACACTATCTGTATTGTAACAGATAGTATACCAAGTTGGTGGATTTGGGGTTTCTGGATTTCTCCGTTGATGTATGCTCAAGATGCAGCATCTGTGAATGAGTTTCATGGGCATTCTTGGGATAAAGTAATTATCTCTCTTCAAAAATATATTTTGAATTAGTATTATTGGATAGTTATTTTTTCGGATTGTTCAGAAGTCATTAAAAGAAGTTTTCATGCAGAGAGCGAATCAGTCGATGATGACATTAGGTGAGAAGGTGCTGAAAGCACGCAGTATTTTCCCGCAGACTTATTGGTATTGGATCGGTCTCGGCGCTTTGCTTGGATATACAATATTATTCAATGCCCTTTTCACTTTCTTTTTATCTTACCTTAACCGTAAGCCATCTCTGCTTTCCATATAATATTTTTATTTTATAACTTAACAAAATTCTAATAGCTTTCTTTATAACTTGAAGCCTTGGGAGGGAGCCAAGCTGTTGTTTCTAAAGACGAACAAAAGGACAAAGATGGAAAAAAGAACGGTGAAAGTGTTGTCATTCAGCTCAGAGAGTTTTTGGAGCATTCAGGCTCTTTCACTGGTAAGCATTGTTTCATAATAAAAGTGCGGCTTAATGGGTCGGGCCGGTTGGCTAACGGGTCAAAAGTCAAACCAACATTTTTTTTATACTTTCAAACAGTTCAGTTTGGATTGACCTGAAATACCTTTGCTTATATTTTTCATTAACAATTAGTGTCTTAGTTACAATTTAAAAAAAGAGTTAACTGGCATTTTTCGTCCCTGTGGTTTGTCCAATTATGCCAATCCAGACCAAATTTCAAATTTGTACCATTATCGTCCCTAACATTCTTGAAACATGTCAGTTCCTTCCAGAAAACTAACGTCTATTAAAACCTGCTAGCATAATTGGACAAACCGAAGGGACAAAACTGGCATAACAGACATTAGTCTTTGGACAGAACTGGCATGTTTCAAGAATGTCTGGGAAATGGTACAAATTTGAAATTTGGCCTGGACTGATATAATTGGACAAACCACAGGGACGGAAATGACAGTTAACATATTGCAAAAATACCAATATACTTTCACTTTTTCCGTGTTAGTCATTGTACTTGTTTTGTACGTTCACGAGTCATCAAAAGATGGCTTATTGTCCCTTTTGGTTCTACATATAAGCTGATCAATCAAAACTAAATACATATATCATCATTTTTCAGGAAAGAATATTAATCAAAGAGGCATGGTTCTACCATTCCAGCCACTTTCCATGGCATTCAGCAATATCAATTATTACGTTGATGTCCCTCCGGTGCGTAACTTTTCATCATCTTTCTCATTTAAAAAAAGTATATGGCTAATGTCATATGATTATTTATATTATTTTACACAGGAATTGAAGGAGCAAGGTGTTGCAGTAGATAGACTGCAGTTATTGGTGAATGTTACGGGAGCATTTAGGCCTGGTGTGCTTACTGCATTAGTGGGAGTAAGCGGTGCCGGTAAGACCACGTTAATGGATGTATTGGCAGGCCGGAAAACCGGTGGAGTAATAGAGGGAAGCATTTATATTTCCGGATATCCGAAGTCACAAGAGACTTTTGCTAGAATTTCCGGTTATTGTGAGCAAAATGACATCCATTCCCCTTGTTTGACTGTTCTAGAATCACTTCTGTTCTCTGCTTGGCTTCGTTTACCTTCAGACGTTGACTGCAAAACACAAAAGGTATACGTTTTTATAAATACTAGAGGTTGATAGAATTTAGCTAAAAGGGGAATGAGTCAAAGGGGTCAAACAAGTTAAAGTTTAGCCAGTTAATTGTCTTATTAAAAATATAGATTATTATTGTTACAAGTTGTTTTTATTTAGGTTGTTGGTGTTGTTATTATTATTGTAACAACAGTTGAAAAAATCCTCTAGACTTTTGAACTTCATGTTAAGATCCTTTTATAAAGTTCAAGGACTTAAATCATATAAAAAGATACTCGAGTAAAGTACACGGATGGTCCCTGTGATTAACCAAAATTTTGGATTTAGTCCCTAGCTTTTTTAAAGTACACACATGGTCCTTGTGGTTTACACTTTATAACACATTTAATCCCCAACTTTTGCCAAACGTACATGGATGGTCCATGTGGTATGCACTTTGTAAAGCATTTAGTCACTAAACATTGGGGACTAAATGCGTTACAAAGTGCAAACCACAAGGACCATCCGTGTACTTTTGAAAAACTAGGGACTAAATCCAAAACGTTGGTTAACCACAGGGACATCCGTGCACTTTACTCAAAATACTCGTTTGTGATCTTTACTGATTGTAAGGATTTAATCATGCAAACCAAGACTTTAATTTTTAAAAGTAAATCCAGTGTTGCATATTCAACTTGTCCATTGCCCTTTACATAAATATAGCATTGATTATTTATGTAAAAGAACTGTAAGAAATGGCAAAAATTTGCTTGCAGGTCAAATCGACCCGTTTCAACTTGTACTAAAACGAGCCTGTCCAGTTTAACCCAAACCCGTTACCTGACCTGCATATCTTGCATGCTCTGATAACAAGTTGGATTCGTCATCTTCTTTTACTAGTATCTCTGATAAATCCACTTTATTTTTCTCTACTAGATATTTGTTGAGGAAGTGATGGAACTTGTTGAACTCACGCCACTAAAAGGTGCATTGGTTGGTCTGCCTGGTGTTGATGGCTTATCAACCGAGCAAAGAAAACGGTTGACTATAGCCGTTGAGTTAGTTGCCAACCCATCTATAGTATTTATGGATGAACCCACTTCAGGGTTAGATGCAAGATCTGCAGCTATCGTCATGAGGACCGTTAGAAACATTGTAAACACGGGCCGGACTATTGTCTGCACAATACATCAACCCAGCATTGACATTTTCGAGGCCTTTGATGAGGTTGTCCCCTGAAATTATTACATCTCTTCATAATAAAAATATCATTGTTACAACAAACTGATCGATTTCTGATATGCAGCTCCTGTTTATGAAGCGAGGAGGACAACTCATCTATGCGGGCCCACTTGGTCCCAGATCATGCAAACTTGTCGAGTATTTTGAGGTTTGGTTTGCTTATATTTTCCTCTTAATGAGTCATATTGGTCATACGGAGTCATGGAACAAGTTTATTTTTAATGCATAAATTCTCATACATCATTTCATACTATAAATATTATATTAGAGTAAAATGCCAGTTTCGTCCCTGAGGTTTGGTGATTTTGCGACTTTTGTCCAAAGGTTTGTTTTTTCGCATCCGGATCCAAAAGGTTTAAAATCTTGCCATTTGCATCCGGTTTAAAATCTTGCCACCTGCCAAACCTTTTGCATCCACATGCGGAAACAATGTATATTTTGTGAAAAGCTTTGTGTGAACTCAACCCCACCAAAATTTTATGCTTTTTGACGGGCCTGACCTGACACGTCTATTTCGCCACCCAATGTTTCATGAATACAAATGAGATAGACATTCTATGCAGGCAATTGAAGGAGTGAGGAAGATAAAATCCGGACATAATCCCGCAACATGGATGTTAGAGGCTACTTCACCAGCAGAAGAAACCCGATTAGGTGTAGACTTTGCTGAAGTCTATAGGCAATCCAAATTATTTATGTATGTGCTATTTCTCTTTACATTATTTCGTATATTCGAGACTATTTATTTACGGAAAAAATTCTTTATAAATGATTTATCAGACGCAATAGAGATTTGGTCGAAAGGCTAAAGAAACCGAGAAATGATGCAAAAGAACTGCATTTCCCAACCAAGTATTCCCGATCGTACATGGATCAGTTTGCTACATGTCTTTGGAAACAATACCTTTCTTATTGGCGAAACCCGCAGTACACTGCAGTTCGGTTTTTCTACACTTCAATCATTTCACTCATGCTTGGAACAATATGTTGGAGATTCGGTTCTAAACGGTGTGTATCTAATGCTTAATTCTTATGTATGCGCATTCTATGTTTCAGTCTGGTTAATTTATTTTTAATTTGAATTATTAGGGAGCATCAGCAGGATTTATTTAATGCCATGGGATCCATGTACTTAGCGATACTATTTATAGGAATTACCAATGCGACAGCTGTCCAACCCGTTGTTTCTGTAGAACGATTTGTTTCATACAGAGAAAGGGCTGCTGGCATGTATTCAGCTCTACCCTTCGCCTTTGCTCAGGTAAACTTTTCTGCAGCTTTTATCTTCCAAATAATAATCGTAAAATTCTTATTAGAGTAAAATGTCATTTTTGTCCCTGAGGTTTGGCCAGTTTTGTGACTTTCGTCCAAAGGTTTGTTTTTCCGCATCTGGATCCAAAAGGTTTGAGATCTTGCCATTTTTATCCGGCTCGTTAACTCCATCCATTTTTCTCCTTTAAGTCAGGGGTATTTCCGTTTTTTTTTGTTAACTGAAAGGGCAATTCGGTCTTTTTCACTTTATGTACTACAAGCATTTAGCATAATGTACAAGTATTCAAGAAACTGAATTGCCTTTTAAGTTAACGGAAAAAGACGAAAATACCCCTGACTTAACGGAGAAAAATGGATGGAGTTAACAAGCTGGATGAAAATGGCAAGATTTCGAACTTTTTGGATCCAGATGCAAAAAACAAACCTTTCGGACGAAAGTCGCAAAACGGACCAAACCTTGGGGACGAAAATGGTATTTTACTCTTATTATTATTATTTTTATTATTATTATTATTTTTATTATTATTATTATTATTTTTATTATTATTTTTATTATTACTATTATTATTATGTTTTTTCGTATGCTCACCGTAATACTTTGCTAAATTTCTTTTATACTTTGTATGTAGGGTGCAATTGAGTTTCCTTATGTGTTAGCACAAGCACTTATATACAGTACCATATTTTACTCCCTAGCTGCATTTGAATGGACAACATGGAAATTTATATGGTACATATATTTTATGTACGTCACGATGCTGTACTTCACTTTTTACGGGATGATGACAACTGCTGTGACGCCCAATCACAATGTAGCTGCCATTATTGCTGCTCCGTTTTACATGTTGTGGAATCTTTTCAGTGGTTTTATGATTCCTCATAAGGTAATCACCTCAAACTCTCAAAAATATTTTATCTGTTTATTATGTTTTTTAAAAGCATATAAGCGCTTCTTCAGTGTTTAGATGAAATGCATACACACATATATATAAATATAGAGTAACGTTATTGTACAAATGGGATTGACATGCTAAACGTGAGAAGTGGAGGGAATTTTTTGTTTTTTCGATTTTTTTCCCATCTTGTCAAGCATGTATTTTGGTCCTAGAATCCAAAAAAAATTCATGTATTTACACTAGAAGAGTAATTATGTAATCACTCTACACGAATTTTTATTTTATTTTTTTATTTTTTATATTTTGCAACTAAACATGTTTAAGTAGATGGAAAAAAGTTTAAAATAAATAAAAATAAAAATCTTCTTTCACTTCTCACGTTTAGTATGTTAAGCTCATTTGTATCTGATCTTTACCCTATAAATATATAATATTCTATATGAAGATTAAAATGTGAATTATGATTACATATTAATTTTATTTCACCAAATAATATATTTCTTTCTATAACATGATTTACTTTCGTTTTGACCTGTCTAATAATATTTCGTTTGTATCCACTTGATACGTTGTATAAAACATAACCCAAATCGACCCGTTCACAAACGGGCAACGTATTGAGCCATTAACTGTACTGACTTTTGGAATGGTGCAGAGAATTCCGATATGGTGGAGATGGTATTATTGGGCCAACCCTGTAGCATGGACTCTTTATGGACTGTTTGCATCCCAATATGGCGACTTAGATAATCTCATAACATTATCAGATGGAGTCACCTCTGTGCCTATAAAACTATTGGTCAACAAAGTGTTTGGTTACAGACATGATTTTCTTGGTGTTGCGGTTTTCATGGTGTTTGGCTTCTGCTTCCTGTTTGCAGTCATCTTTGCTTTCGCTATAAAATCGTTTATCTTCCAAAAGAGGTAAAAAGAAGGAAGCGAAAATGATGGGTTTATGTTCCTTCTATCAATTAAAAAAACTATAGAAAACGTTTTAAATTTGTGAATTGGTTATATATATATAGAATGTTGTAGAGGACATGTTTAGATTTATTCTTTTTGCGGGTTGAATAATAAGGCCTGGTGTTGTACTTGCAGCAAAGTTTGTGACTAGCAAATTCATTAGTTTGTAATACTTTCTTTATAGGTGCAAAGAATTTATGTGCTTTAAATACCAAACACAACTCGGTATTATTAGTGACTAGTTAATGTGTCGTAAATTTTCGTCCCTAGACCCTGATTGCTTTAGCTTGAACACCAATGACAGAAATTTAACGTCAAACAAACCAACCCGTTAGGGCTGTCCAAATGCTTGCCGCTCATAAAATGCTTGCTTAATTTCTAGCTCGGTTCGGTTTGTAAACGAGCCAAGCACGAGCAAAGGTTCACTCTATTGGGTTTGGCCTAATATATGAAAATATACAATTATATTTAAACTTACTAGCCCAATCCACCCAATAAAAAATTTAACACCAAGTTTAATAGTAAAACCTAAATCATGAAGGACAGTTTTGACTTCTTTCTCTTAATAGTCGTCCATCGTCAACCATCTCCCGCTATCACCCTATGCCACAACGCGAAAATTGTTCTCTGCAATATGCTCATCGCCTCACTAGCCTCAACCCGACCCTCATCCTCGAACAGCTGAACCTCCAGCCTGCCTTAGTCGTCATCTGACAACGTAAACATCGAAAGAAACATCCCAAATATATGGTTGTAGAAATCACCCGCCGCTTGCTCAAAAAAATGTGCGCTTGGTTTGTAAATGAGCCAAGCATGAGCGAATGTCCGCTCGGTTTGGCTCAAATTGTGAACAGCCCTACAACCAAGCCCAATTCTACACATACTTAAAAAATAAAAACCCTTTTCCAACCCAACTTGCAACCTCTGAATAATGGGATTATATAATACTACCATTTCATAGATTTTCAACAGTGTCAGCTCATACTATTACCATATATCCAACTATGATATAGGAACATCAGATCTAAGATTGCGCGTGTATATAGTTCCAAAAATATACGACAAAAACCTATTATAGAAACTCAAACGTCACCAAAAACTCTCTACTCCAAAATACCAAAATATATTATATGTATCTAAACTACTTCCAAAGCTTAAGGACATTGCCATTGTGACCAGCTGATGCTACCAAACCGGAACTCGATACCACCAGTGCAAAAACAGGTTCTTCCACTGGCATCATCATCTTGTTCTCTGTCATGTTCCATAGCTCCATACTCTAAAAACATCAAGAAAATCAATATGATTAGAAACAAGAGTTACAACAACGTTGGTTTGTAAGGCTAAAACTATTAACTTTCGACTACTAAGATGTTCTTAATTTGTTAAACAACACTATATATGCAACATCAATTAGTCTTGACCATGTAAACCTTATGATCATATTAATAATCTGAATTGCTTGAGGTTATAGATACAAAAAAAAAAAAAAAAAAAAAAAAAAAAAAAAAAAAACCACTCAACTAAATAAGAGAATTAACAGGTCAAACGAGTTGATAGTTGACCAAAATGTATTTGCATTGTATACACTACTAAACTCGGTGCTGTGCAAATTGTTATTGGTATAATGGTATTATACAGTTTTATTAACAAATAAGACATTCATTATTTATAATAAATTTAATAAAAAAAAAAAGACGAAACGGTATTTGCAGTTGAACAAGATGCAACACATTTGACCCATTACCCTTTTATCCCTCCGCTAGACTCGCTCATTTCTCATCTAAAATACACTAACTAGAAAGTGTATTATTAATGAATACTACCCAATTACAGTCGTTCTTATTTGTAAAATTAGATTATTATAGTAATAATAAACTAATAATATACATTTTCAATCATATTTACGTCATTAATTATATTAAAAAAATGGACAAAAAGGTGTTTGTTATTCAGCCCAACCTGGCACATTTTCAAGTGTGCCATATTTTGCTATCTACGCATATTTTCAAAGGTTTGATCTTAATACCTGATAGCAGCCAATTACGAGGAGAGAAGGATAACTCGGATGGAAAATACCGCAACGAAATCTTTTTCCGGGAACACTTAAAGTATGAATGCAGTTTGCTTTTCCCCCCACGTCCATTCTCCACACTTTTATCGAGTCCTCACTTACCGATATCAGATGCTCACCCAAAGAATCCCAGCATAACGACTGAATATTCAATCCATGACCCTGCATTACCCAAAAATAATTAGAATATAATTAAAAAAAAATTGCTTATATGTTACAACCATGGACATAAAAGTGTTATGGACCAACTGATCCGAACCGTGCCAGAATGACCTGTTTTGAAATAAATTCAATTCGACCCATTACTCAACCCACCCATTTTTCCACCTCTACAAACGCATATTGGTGCAAGACAGTTTATTGCTCCTTATCAAATAAAAAAAGGTAGATAAAAATAAGAGTGAAATGCCATTTCGTCCTTTTGGTTTGGCCAGTTTTGTGACTTTCGTCCAAAGGTTTGTTTTTCCCTATCTAGATCCAAAAGGTTTGAAATCTTGCCATTTTCATCGGCTTGTTAAGTCCATCCATTTTTCTCCGTTAATTCATGGTTATTTCCGTCTTTTTTGTTAACTTAAAGGGTTATGAATAGGTTATACATTATGCTAAATGATTGTACATTATGCTAAATGATTGTACATAAAGTGAAAAAGACCGAACTGCCCTTTAAGTCAACAAAAAAACGAAAATACCCACTAACTAAACGGAGAAAAATGGATGGAGTTAACGAGCCGGATGAAAATGACAAGATTTCAAACCATTTGAATCCAGATGCGGAAAAACAAACCTTTGGACGAAAGTCACAAAACCGGTCAAACCTTAAGGACGAAAATAGCATTTTACTCTACAAATGAAATAACTAAGAATCAACCTTCAAAATATGCCCGGGGGTGAGATTATTCTCCAAATCCGATAACGATACAGACTTTCCGACAACAGATGCAAGATACTTCCCGGCACCAGACTGAAATCTAACCAGACTTGCGCCACGCTGAAAAACAAAGTTAATAAACATGTTCAAATGATGAAAAGGATTAAAAGCCAACACAAGATGTGATTAGTGAATAGTGAGTTTTGTGTTGGTTATTGAACCTTGCACATTTTAAGACAACCGGTTTTCTTGACGCTCCAGTAACGAATCTCGGTTTCATCACAAGAGCAAATGAGGTCTTCCTTTTTAGGGTGAAAATCGACTGATGTAACTGATGCAGTGTGCCCTGTGATTGTCTTGATTAAAGAGCCCGGCTGCATATTAGAATTCATCAATTCAATTAATATCGGTAAAAGGTTTAAATACAAAAGGCTCTTAACGTGTGACGGTACGCAACCACCAATATAATGTGCGTAATTATGCAAATAACGTGCGTAATTAGAATTTAACCCAACACATGCATAATTATGCAAATAACGTGTGTAATTAGGGTTTAACCCAACCCATGCGTAATTATGCAAATAACGTGCGTAATTATGCAAAGTTAATTACTATTATGTCACCGCGTTCAATTGAAGGCCTAGATTAGATCAGATGTGCTGTTGAGATGCTCGCGTGCGCATCGCACGATAAGGTGGTCTTGTACGTTAACCGGCCTCTTAATATCATATAGGACATATTATTTATAAAAATGTTCAGAAGTGGACAGAAAGTGTTTAGGAGCAACTGACGTACATTTTCAAGATCCCAAATCTTTACGGTTTTGTCATGCGAAGAAGTTGCAAGGCGTAGCATAGAGGGACTGAAACGGATATCAGTTATTGCTTGTGAATGCCCGTCAAGTGTAGCTTTAGTTTCAAGGGAACTTGTGCACCATAGCCTCGCCTATATCACAATATTATTAAGAAACCATATGTTTTAAACGTATCATTAAATTAAAAAGTATATACCTTTTTGTCATGCCCGCCAACGGCAACCAATTTTCCATCGCATGAGATGTCACAACAATTGACACTAGTTGCATGAACACTTCCAATTTCCGAAAATGAGAAACCTTTTTACGGAAAAAAAATACAAGTTAGACATTTTAATTTTAGTTTTGAGTACGGTACACAGATGGTCCCTGTGGTTAACCAAAATTTTGGATTTGGTCCCTAGCTTATCAAAAGTACACAGATGGTCCCTGTGGTTTGCACTTTGTAACTCATTTAGTCCCCAATTAACATATCTAAAGGTTTCAGCAGGTCCAAATTAGGGACTAAATATGTTAAAAGTGCAAACCACAAGGACCATCCGTGTACTTTTGAAAAGCTAGGGACCAAATCCAAAATTTTGGTCAACTACAAGGACCACCCGTGTACTTTACTCTTTAGTTTTGTTGTCTTTGGGACACAAAATCACATGTTAATTATCCGATGAGACCCATATAAATAAAACGTTAAATGACCTAAATAAATCGGACCTGAACCATTATGTCACTATCAACATACCGTTTGAGGTGTCCACATCAGCTTCTTTTCCCGCTCGGGATAACTGCAAATTATCATTACCATCCAACGCACCATAATTCAAGAAATCATCAATATTGATCTGCAAAAGAATTTAAGAATACAAATAAAACAACCCTAAAAACATGAAAATTATATTTTCTTTTAGATTTCAAGGTAAAAAAAAATACCTTATCATTTTGTGGAGAACGAGGAAGCGATGCTGCAATAACATTTGCAGTTGCTGATGTATTAGCATCACTTGAAGACATCAATGGCTGCTTTCTCTTGTTTTCCATTGAATGATGAAGTTGATCCTCAGTTTGACTTATTTCTCGTTCATTTGAAAGTTGACTTTGACCCTGCATTTGACCTTCAGACGATAGTGGGGGCGGGTGTAGTGCACCCTGTTGCTGATAAACTCGACCCCGAATATGATCCAGTCCCTGTTGATTTCCGTAATATAATCAAATAATCATTTCCAACACACAAATACAGCTTAAGTTTCAGGCTCACCGTTAACGGCCATCCCTTTAAAGGCATATTATTTAACGTTCCAGCTGCTGCTGAAACATACAACAAAAAAAGTGATTAAACAAGGATAATTAATGGGCTGATTAAAATATTAAATCAAATCACTATCTAAGTCTAATCTAAACGGATCTAATTTAAACCATGGTCCGACTAAACATATCAGGATCAAAGTCTAAAGAGCACCATTTTTCATAACTGTCACCTAAAATAGTGTATTAAAATAAATATTATTCAAAAAGTACCATGAGCTCCCCCCGGTAAACCCTCGGACCCTTGAGCACTTTGATTGATCAAAGAACTTATCATATTACTTATGTCCTGTTCCACCAAAAAAAAAATACAAAATAAAGTAATTTGACATAATAATAAGTTTAGGGCGTTTGGATCTGTGTTTAGATTCGTTAACTACGACTTGAAGTCAATAATCAGTCTATATAGTTTAGTTAAACATATTATTTTATATTTTCTTCATTATTTAGGATCATAATAACCAAAAAAAAAAGTTGTTGCAAGAAAACTGATTATTGAGATACATGCAAATTGATTAAAATTATGATTATACTTTTTTCAAGTTGCGATGAACACGTTAAAAACTCAGATCCAAACACCACCTGAGGCTCGTGTATTATAGTGTAAAGCAAAAACCGAAAGATACACACAAGTGTAGGTACCAAAGATTGCTTCTGATACGGAACCGGCTGGTCACTCATTGAATTAATGTGATTCATAATTAAGCCCGCATTGTCTCCATAGCATTGCTATAAAAAAAAACATATAATTTTTTAATAAGTATATTATAAGCAAACTCATAAGAAACTGAAAATCACGTTTCCTACCTTGGGAACCGCTTGCCTCATTTGGGTTGACGCCTCGGCAACCCAAGCGTTCTTTCCGGTACCAACGTTGTTTGCGTTGACCATTCGACTTTGATGTTGACTTCCTTGCTGATGCTGTTGTGGTACTCTAAAATCCTGTCATTAAACTCTACGTAAGTAGATAAATTATAAAATAAAAAACCCCTCTTCGTATAATCGTATTAATAACATTCGTCAGAAATCAGAACCAAACATCTGATCCCATTATGTGATTTGACTTTCCGAGTCAAACATAAGTAAATGCAAATGGAAAAATATGTCATAGCGTAAGCTCACCTCATTGATAGGTTCCATAACACCTTGGTGGTGTTTGTACCGAGAAATAAAGATATCCCAGAAAACCGTCCACCATTCAAGAAGGAAACCACGCGGAGCGTCGATTGCTACTGTGTCAAAACCGATAAAGAACATCAATTTTTAATCCTGTATATGAAGATAAAGTAAAAGCACATATAAACTATTATCTCCATTTACCGCGATGGTTAACGGATACTTTTGCTTCTTCTCCAAATGCTTTTTTTGACGCGTTAAGTTTCCTCTTGGTAAGATAATCCAGAATATAAACGTCCAACCTGTTTTCCAACAAAACAAGCAGAAAATTTGGAAAAAAAAATCTCAAAACTATCAATACTCGTAAACATTGAAAAACATAATGTCAAGTAATTTTACACTACTCATAACCAAGATTACGTTGAGAACTGCCAGAACTGCATAATCCACTTGTATATTTTGCTTTAAATGTGACACGGAAGGTGGTCACGTAAACGAATAGGCGCATACACCACTATCTCTCGTTAAATCACCAATGCACTATGTACAAGTGCTTTATGCGGTTCTCGCGGTTCTCAACATAAAAGTAGCTCCGAAAAATTCGCACCCCTAACCTAATAGGCTAATATCAGTAATCATTTTTCTTACAACTCCTTACTTGCTTCACACTGATCACTCAAACCCACAACCAAACACCCCCTCTGACCACAACTAAAACATCAACAATAAAAAAAAAAAAAAAAACCCTTTTGCATTTAACTTGGGATTCTTGAAATGGGTGATTCTATATGCATACATACAAACACAAATACACACATTTTTTACACACAGTCGATGATAAATAGTGATTACATAAACCCCAAGAAACCCTCAAATCAAAAATCATTCTCTAAATCAAAAATAAATTAAAAAAAAACTATTTGAAGCAAAGATATCAAGAATCATTGAAAAATGCACAAAATGCAAAAGAAAAAAAAAACCCTCATTCGACCATTCAAAACCCACAAATAAAAATACAAAATTGAACAATAAAACGCTACTAAAAAGTAAAAAAAAAAAAAAAAAAAACCCCATTGATGATCAAAGAAAAGGGGGAATGAATGCTTACATTGTATCACTATCCATGATGGATGATTGTTGGTGCCGAGATTGAGACATGATGATGATGATTCTTGTTAAACCCCACCCCAGAAGAAAGCAAAACGGCCAGAAACAATACGATGAAATAAGCGAAAAGAAATGCTGATGAAAAAGGTTTTTGTAATCAGAATGTTTTTTATTGTGAAATTATAAAAGTGTTTCTTTTTGACTTAGAAAGTGTACGGACTGACTTCCTCAAGAAGCTCCAAAGGCGGTTAAATAAGGGTCCTAATAATCCCACATGGTAAATCTTATTCTCATATGGTGTATACAAGCCGTATAAGGTTATACGGCCGTATAGAATAAAATGAACTGACAAAGCAGTCTTTGTCAGTTTATTTTAAATGTATACGGGCCGTATAACCTTATATTGCCCGTATACACCATGTGAGATAAGCTTTTAGGGTGGCCGTATATAATGCTCGTATAATGTTATACGGCCCGTATACATTTGGTCGTATAACATTATATTGCTCGTATAATGTTATACGGCTCGTATACATTGGTCGTATAACATTATATTGCTCGTATACAAATTGTATACGGCTCGTATAATGTTATACTGGCCGTATACATGTAAAACAAAAAAAAACATTCCATTGCATTTATTTTTGTGCAACAACATTCTATACGGCCGTATAATGTTATACGGCCCGTATACACCTAGGGGATGTGAAAATAAGAAAATAGGGGGTGTGGAAATAAGGGGACCCTTAAATAATTTGTGTCCCTTTTTCTTCTTTTGTTTAATTTGTATAACTCCAATGTTTGGAGTTTTATATAGTTTTATGTTTGTTATAAAATGTGTTCTAAACTTGGTAGGTTAATTGAGTAGTGTAATGTGCGTTTTGGATGATTATATTGGTTAATAGGGTATTGATGGAACATAAGATAACTCCAATGTTTGGAGTTTTATATTGTTTTATGTTTGTTATAGAATTTGTTCTAAACTTGGTAGGTTAATTGAGTAGTGTAATGTGCGTTTTGGATGATTATATTGGTTAATAGGGTATTGATGGAACATAAGATTTTTTTTTTTTTTGTAACAGATTTGGTAGGTTAAATAATTAGTGTAAGGTACGTTTTACATGGTAAAATTGGTTAAGGCGATGGGGTATAGTCTCGGGGTTGGTACTGGGGAGCCAACGTAGAGGGTTTCTCGGTCGGGGAACACCGCCCTCCGTCCATCCATTGATGACATTGGGATTCACCCCATCTTCCCCGAAGCTCCAAAATTTTCGAACGATTGAAATGTTGCAGTTGGCAATGGTAAAAAAACTTAAATTAATTTTAAAATCCTATTTAAACTCCATTTTCAATTTTAAAAATCATAATCTCAAATCCACTTCCAATATCTTTACCAACCTTCATCTTATATCAAAAACACTCATGGATTCGAGCCGACTGAACCCACCTCTATTTTTTCCCAACACACCTGCTACTCCCTCGACCCAACCCCCACTCGTATACCCCACGACACCGATGGATCCGTATTCGTTTTGCGGTTTTAGTCAAGCTCAAAACGCTTGGCAAATACAATACCAGCAATACAGCATGTTATGCAAATGCAATCACAACCAATACAAATGCCACCATCCCAACCTTTTTATAGGAGTGCAAGAGGAGAGGTACAAAAAAGAGAAAGAAAAGGAAGAAGCGGTGACGATGGAAAAGGATGGGCTTGAGTTTGATAAGAGACGATTCGAATTTGATTTACAAGCTCAATAAACTGAAAAGTTCCGACTCATGAGAACTGACGTCAAAAGCCTACCAGAACGAGATCGTGCGGTGATTTCAAAAAAATGAAGGACAAGATCGCGAAGAAATGACTAGGAAGAAGTGACAGTGGGATCTAGGTTACTTTTTTATTTTTAAATTATGTCTTTTTCTTAATTATGTTTTTTTTAATTATGTCTTTTTTCTAGGCTATGTAATTTTAAAAAAATGTAATTTTTTTTAAATTAATGAAAACTTTTTATATTTTATAGAATTTAGCTATTTAAAAAAATAGAAGAGGGAAGGGGAAAGCGCGCCCCATGTTTGGGAGAGGATGATGAGGTGAAGGGAGGGTCGCTGAGGTAGATTTGGGGGAAAGGGAATAGGGGCATTGTTGAGATATGTAATTTTTTGTAACCGATTTAATAGATTAATTAACTAGTGTTACTTGATCATATTGGTTAATAGAGTATTAACAAGACTCATGAATTTTTGGTTAACGAATTTTCATGACAAATGAAAGTATAGTAAACAAGATAATAACTTAACAAGGACATAGTCATAAACTAATCTATTTTTTATATTAGTGGTTTGTTCATATCAAGGTTAGGGATAATATCATCATCACAACATACCTTTTTCATGAATATGTACAAAATATATGTACTTTACAATAAAGATACACGTCGACTACCATCACACTTGTTACATAAGTGGAGATCATGTTGATGATTTTTTCTTTGATATGGATTATCTCATCAACTTTTTGTTGCTTTACATACATTTTATATCATCTATGATAAAAGAACATTCATGCCATTACTTTTTTACATTTGGAATGCCATTTTATCAAAATTTGACTCTTTAAAGGGTAACAAGTTGTTGTTATTATTATTATTATTTTATTATTTTTTAAAGTGTATATATATTTTAAACAAGTTTAGAGACTTTGATATACTAATTTGTTAGAAAAACTTTTGGTGTAAAGTTGAAAAGAGATATGTTGATTTTTATTTATTAACTCTCTAACTTACAATTTTTACTCCCAATTGAACTCATTAACATAGAAACAAATTACTTGTTGTCATATACGGTTCTTTTCTTGTTAATTCAATACCACAAAAAAGAAATTTGTTGCTTTTTTCTGTTACTTCCTTTCTTTTTATATTATTTCCAAATTTGTAGAAGAAAGATAAAGCAAGGGAAAGTTTTGGATTTGTCAATTTGAGTTTGGCATTCCTCAGTCGTTTAGGATTTCTTTTTGCATTAATTCCAAACCTATTTAAGTTTAATACAAAACCCCTAGTTAAATTTGTTTTTTGTTTCAAACTGAAAATTAGAATTCTTAGTCAGTTTTAGCAAGAAGTAAGTTTCAACTAAACCGTAAAAAAAAGGCTAAATTGCATTTTTCGTCCTTTATGTTTCGATGTTTCGACAGGCGCTATCCTTTAACTTTAAAAATTACACTCTATGTCCTTTATGTTTGCAACAGCTAAACCCATATAACTTTTTATGTTAAAACCCCTCTTTGTAAAACTCCTTAACAACAGGGACCATATGTGCAATACTCAAATTAAAAGGGTTGTTATGATCGAAAAACCCCTTATATCTCACAACAAACCTTACCCTCAGTCCCTCACCCCCATCTTCAACCTCACCTCTAAAACTAGTTTCTCCATTAGGGGTGAGCATGGTGCGGTTCGGTTCGGTTCGGTTATTACCTATAACCGAAGCCATAACCGCACACTGCGGTTATAAAAAAATCATAACCGTTCGGTTTCGGTTCGGTTATAGGTCGGTTATTATTAGTGTAAACTATAATGGGCCAATAAGGTTGGATCATGGTTAGTGTAAAATGTAATGGGCCAATAAGGTTGGGTCATGGTTAAAAGTTAAAACATTCAAATACTTCACCAAATATACATATAGATTAGGCCATGGTTAAGCATTTAAATACAAACTTAAAGACTTATGGTACTACGGATTTGGCTATGTTTAAAATATTTGGTTCGGTTCGGTTATTTGCGGTTATGAAAATAAGAATAACCATAACCGAACCACAAAAATCGGTTATTAAAAATATAAATAACCAACCCTTCGGTTATTTCGGTTATCGGTTATTTCGGTTCGGTTTTTTCAGTTATTTCGGTTACGGTTCGGTTAATTCGGTTATATGCTCACCCCTATTCTCCATCTCTACCTAATTACTCCAATCTACCACATCCCCACGCACATTCTCTTTCACTCGGTTTCAACTTGCGAAATCTTTAATCCCTAGTGAAACCCTAGCTGACAATTGTATAGTTAGCGCCGCCATCGGAGGTACCATGTCGTGAACCTTCAAGTCTCCGATCTGCAACCTCACCTCGTTGTATCCACATTAACCAACCTGAATCATTGTCCTTGAAGCTTCTTATCACTAAGAATCCCCAACTTGCACCCTCTTGAGCCACTAGAACTCGCAATCGTCGTCGTTAGGTGGTGGTCGGCAGGAATCACCGGCTACCTCTCATCTCTTCTGTTCTTTGCAATTTATCGTTTTGTATTTGGGCATGAATAAAAATGATGTAGATGAAAGGATGAACTAAGTTTTTGTTGTTTTAAAGGTTTTGAGGCAAGGATTTGATGAAAGCTTTAAGTTTTTCTTGTCTTTCTTCTCAAGCATCTTAGTGGTTTGGGTTGTTGTGTTTTCAAGATCTGTTGAAATCTTTTTTTTTTTGTTATCACCAATTCCTTCACAGTGATATAAAAATGAAACTTAAACCAAGGCCACCGGAATTACAAGAAACTGTCGGATGATGGCCTGAGAAACTATGGAGGAGGCACAGAATTTGAGTATTGCACATATGGTCCTTGTTGTTAAGGAGTTTTACAAAGAGGGGTTTTAACATAAAAAGTTAAATAGGTTTAGCTGAAAGGACAGCGACAGATAATGATTGCAAACATAAAGGACAGAGTGCAATTTTTAAAGTTAAAGGACAGCGCCTGTCGAAACATTGAAACATAAAGGACGAAAAGTGCAATTTAGTCAAAAAAAAAAAAAAAAAATAGAGATTCAAGAACATAAGAACCACGGCCTATTTACGATTCAAACCGGGGACAATCCTTAAAGATTATTAAAAACATAATCATCTAACAAAATCAAGAACAAGAACTAATAAATATCAAAAGATAAAAATACAAGATTGACAAATAAAATACGGTAAATGATGAAAAGGTCACTTGAAAAAAATATAATAAGGTTTGAAGACAAAAATACAAGATTGACAAATAAAATACGGTAAATGATTAAAAGGTCACTTGAAAAATATATAATAAGGTTTGAATTACAAGTATAAACGGTTACAAAACCAAAATCAAATACTATATACTTTTTTTTTTCAAAACCAAATACTATATGCTTTTTTTTTTCAACAGGTTTTTGAGTGACCCAATGTTACACCGCCTAAACGACGACCCTAGCCAAGATCTGCACAGACTACGTTGTCTTAACCGGGTCCGCGTTTGGTTGGTTAGACTTGGTTACGGCGTTCCCCCAGAAACCGTACTGTCTCCACACGAGATGCCTCGCTGAAGTAATAGCTTGATGAAAACCGAGGTTCGGCTCAGGGTCACCCCCCCCCCCCCCCGGTGGGTTTGTCACCATCATTGCCATATATCCACCCCAATATGACACAAATGGTAATTGAACTTGAGTCTCCATTGAAAAACCCAAGTCTCCTACCACTAGGCCATAAGTGAGTGGATAAATACTATATACTTAAACGTGTATAACTTTAAATATTTTTATGACAAATTAATGGACAAAACTAGCGAAAGTTTATAAAATACCAAGGATTTTACGGTGGAGGAACTCTTATGTCTAGATACATTACATGCCACTTTGTGATAAACTAGTTGATGCCCCGCACGCGTTGCGGGGCGATGACTGAATAATTCTCAATCAATTAAGAAAACATAACTATAATTTTGCTAGGAAAAAAACTAAAACGATGATAAGACCGTAATTTTCAGCTCAGGGCAAAACTGTAATTTTTCAGGACTAATGAGCGAAGTGTTAGGCAGATTCTTGACACGGAAAAAAAATTAAATGGAGTCAACCAATTAAAACAAAAAACTTTTATAGTTTTGCTAAAAAAAAACTAAAACGAAGGGAAAACGTTATTTTGAACAGAGGGTGAGATCATAATTTTAATTCAGGGATGGAATCGTAAATTAAAAGGATCAATGAGGGAGTGCCAGACAACTGCCAACATGACTGCAATTTTACACTGGGGGAAAACTGTAATTTAACCAGGAAAACAAACAAAAACGATGGAGAAAATGTAAATTTAATTTAAGGGGGAAATCGTAACTTGGGTGTGAGAAAAAAAACTAATGGCAAAACTCTAAATTTAAACGGGACAAAATCGTAATTTTTAACCGAGGACGAAATTGAAATTTTTAGCTGGGAGCAAAAACGTACATTTATTTTTAGGTGGGGTGTAAAAACATAATTTTGAAATGATGGCAAAATCGTAATTTTAAGGCAAAAACTAATGGAAAAAGTGTAAATTTAAACATGACAAAATCGTAATTTTGAACCGAGAGTAAAATCGAAATTTTTAGCTGGAAGCAAAATACAAATTTGTTTTTATGTGAGAGTAAAAACATAATTTTATACTAATGGGAAAACCGTAATTTTAAGATGGGATAAAATTGTAAATTTGTTAAAAAAAAATCCTGGAACTATTCAGCCGCCCATTTCAACGAATTGGGGCAGTCACTATTGCCCCTACTGTGTTTTGTATATGTTGGCTAATGGCTAATAATGGCTAATGACTAATAATTCACCACTCATGGTGTTGGGTTTGTGAAGTCTTTATTGGGCTTTTATGTCTAGACACACTAAATGCCACTTTGTGAAGGCTTTATTGGGCCTTTTGGTTAGAAGATTAATGGGCAAGTTCAATAAAACTTATGTCCAGCTTAGAGGTGCTCAAACCGGTTTTTTTCATAACCTAAACCGGTTAACCGGTTGTAGGAGTTATTGGGCCAAAAAAAAAAAACCGGTTACGGTTAATAACCGACCGGTTAATAACCGGTTTTCAAACTGAAAAATATTAACCGATAATAACCGGCCGGTTAAAATAAACCGGTTAACCTATGAATCGGTTAAAAAAAACCGGTTTTTTTCGGTTATTTTAAACAAAACCTGCAGAATTTCTATAAAACCTGCAGAATTATTAAAACACATGCAGAATTAACAAAATAGGTGCAGAAATATAAAAAAAACCCTGCAGAACTATAAAAAAACTGCAGAAATATAAAAATATCTGCAGAATTATAAAAAAAAACCTGCAGAATTATAAAAAAACTGCAGAAAAATAAAAAAAGCTGCAGAAATATTAAAACAAGCTGCAGAAATAAAAAAATAGCTGCAGAAATTAAAAAAAAGGCTGGAAAAATTTAAAAACTTGTTTAAACGCGCAAGAAAGGTCCCGCAATTTTTGCACCTCGCCTTTTCTTTTCCATTCGACATCTCGCATAAATCAAAATTGACCCATAGTGTCGGGTCCCTATTCGTGCTCAAGATCTTCTTCACAAACAACTCACTAGAAGAACCAACATCGGCCGTAGCATGACCACTCGAACTCGCCATTTGAAACGTATTAAACTTATGTTCGTATTTGTAACTTGTAAGTGTGTTTTTGAGCTAGAATTGAAGTGGGACTAAACATATGCATCCAAGTCTTATTTATAGATGTTTTGTGGGTTAAAAACACAATGATTCACGTCCAAAACGGTAATAAAACGGTAATATTACCGTTTTTTTCAGCCCCCAACGATCACAAAACAGGTCTGCAGCCTTCTGGTTGTGTTTTCCCAAAATCAGACCGGTTAACCGGTTATTATCTTGTTAAAAAAACCGGTTATTAATAACCGGTTATAAATCGGTTACTACGAAATGATCAAAAACCGGTTACGAACCGGCGGTTATTCAAAAACCCAAACCGGTTATTGAGATACCGGTTAAAAACCGGTTTCGGTTCCGGTTAAAAACCGGTTTCAGTTAAAAAACCGGTTATTTTGAACACCTCTAGTCCAGCTTACCTAAAGTATTTTTTTTTAAAACAAAGTTTAATAAAATAAATTCGGTCTTCGTGAATTTGAAAGTAAATGTTGTATTGTTAAAAGAGTATACTATGCCCTTCAACATAACAAAACTACAATGCCCATAACATTATAGCATAGTGACATCTTAGGGACTATTAGGTCCTAAGTTAGATTCCTACAAGAGGTTTTTTCACAGATTTATTGGGTTTCTCTCTGAATTAGTGTATAGACATTATTGTCTAGTGGAGGATTCTTTCTGAATTAGTGTATATGCATTATTGTCTAGTGGAGATGAATATGATTCCGCTGGTGACACGATGATACTCCAACGGTCCGTCACTCTTCTAAATTTGCGGTTCGTCAATGATCCAAATTTGCTGTTAAAAATAAACTACGATTTTATATATTTTTACAAAAGAAGTCAAGGTTTTTATAAAACATGTCAAGTCTTTCTTAGTTAAAGCGTAGTGCAAGAAAATCTTATTTAAGAAGAAGCATTTTAAATGAAATTAAGTCAAGAGAATTAAGATTACTTAACTCACGAAATAAATCAATTTAGATGAGAAATAAACAAAGCCTAATGTTTTTCGAAAGCAAGGTACTTAAAACCATAAAATATCTCTTTTCTTCAAATGATCTTTAATTTATATTCGAAACATCATGGAGTGAAGAAAAAGAACGTGGTCAAGAGCAAGAGGTTTAACGAGATGTGTTGGTGTGATCCTTCATTGCAAAAACCTATTACCAAATTCACACTTGCCAGGAGCTATCATCCGCTATCATCTAAATGACCGATGCGAAATTGGAAATCTAGGGTTAGATGGAGAGGCAACGAAGGAAATAAACACATTTGCCAGTGGATCGAGACAGCAGTAGTCGTAAGTCCTGGCAGTAAACAATGGTGTAGAATTAGATGTAAATACAATTGTTGTATTTAGGTGTGTAAAATGTTAACCTTCTCTAAGAAATCGAGGATTCGAGTCTCATTGTTGATAATGATGTAGAATTAGAGGTAAATAAAAATGTTGTATTAAAAGTTAAATATCAAAGGTGCCAATTATTTGAAAGAACTTTACTTGAACATGTAGCAAAGCAGCTATGTTATGAAAGTGGTGAACTATCTTGGACCACCATATATGCAATCCATCATACAATCTTAAACCATTCTAACCGGTTAAACTGATTAAACATTATTGAATTTACTGACTTGCAATGACTAAGAGTGTTAATCATGTCATGTTGCCAGGTATCAACTTGGCTAGTTGAAATGTTTATTCAAACATCGTCGTCTAACCCCATATATCTGAATGTGTCATCAAACGGCTTGACGAGCAGCAGTCAAGTTATATATGTGCTAATAAGTTTGTAATAAATAAGTTGAACGAGTCAAAACATGTTAACATGTCGACTCATTCAATAAAACATGTTAAAGTGTTAAGCAGATACACCTAAACATGACCCATTTAGTCAAACATGTTAATAAACTTTTCATGTATGACTAAAGGGTATGGAGAGGATGGGCTTGGAGGGGATGAGCCGCCACGTAGGCGCCACGTAGGAGTGGCTTGGATGGGATGAACCTAGGGGGGTGGGGGATGAACCCCTTTATATATATATATGTATGTATGTATAGATGTATGTGTGTATAGAGAGAGGAGAGAGGATCGGCTAGATCGGCTGTGGGGGGCCGAATGAGCCGGGCCGGACATGAGGGGGATGGTGTGGGGGACCGGCGCCGGTCCTAGCCGGGCCTCAGCCGGCCCCCATACCCATTAGTCTATCAAACCATTTTTCTTTCCAAGTACACTAATCATAATTTTGGATGAACACTAAACTAAGTAATTAAGAGTAAATTACACAAATTGTCCTTTATTTATATATTGAATTTGTCCTTTGTATTCAAAAAGCACGCAAAATGTCCTTTATATATAAATTTTGCACACTCTTTGTCCTTTAAGCAAACTGATATTAACTTTTCAGTCAACTTAAAGGTAAACTATCCATTTTTCCCAAAGGACGTAATCTGAAATTTATTTATAAAGGACGTAATCTGTAATTACTTAAGTTTTTTTTCTTCTAATATCAATTCTTTCTTTTTATTTTATTAGTTATCACTATTATCTCGTCGATTAGGGGTGAGCAAATCCTTAACCGTTAACCGAAATTAATTTATAACCGAATCGCCACCAAAACAAATCAATCGATAACCGATATTAACTGACGGTTATGGATAATGTTATTTGATTAATCGACAAGACGATTATGGATATAGTTAAATGTGTCCCATAACCGAACGTAACGGAACGTTACCGAACCGAATCGAAATGAATTAAGACATGCTTTTAAAATATATCAAAATTTGATATATACATCTTCAAGAAATCAAACTCTATACACATAGAAAAAAAAAACATATACGAAAGCTTTGTATGTTATATAATTAGTTTTAAAATGTTTAAAAAATAATTATTGTATAAAATTTGACTCATTATATGTACTGGGTTCTTTTTACGTCGCGTGTACCGTGAAACGAAGCAAATGATAATGTAAAACAAACGTTATTTGAAAATGTAGCATGCTGTTTAGAAAGCCTAACTGTTAGAATCGGTTCAGATGATATCATCGTACCATATTACGATACCAAATAAATACTTTATTTGGAATATAAATTCGTTTTTAATAAAACTTTTACTGTTCGTGGGTAAAAATTAAACAAAACTACGTACTGAAGCTTAAAAAAATAACAAACATAAGTTATTAAAGAAATATCAAATTAATTGAGAAAGCAAAGATGAATTAAAAAAAGAATTATTAAAACAAAAATAAACGATAAAGAAAATATGGTTTTAGAAAAGAAAAAAATGAAAATACGTTAAAAAGTAAATATAATAATAAAAGGAAAAACTGAAAATATATTAAAAGTTAAAAGTAATTATTAAAAATAATATATTGATATAATAAAATATTAAAAAACTACATATTATTTTAAATTTACTATTCATGGTAGCTCGTAAAACTGAAAATATGTTAAAAAGTTAAAAGTTAGAAGTAATTTTCCCTATATTAATTTGCAAAAAGTTGATGTGAGGTGGTTTTACTGTTCAATTTCTTACAATTCTTTACAGCTGTGTGTACAATTGGTAAAGCACCAAAACCATTCCCTCCCCCTCTCTCTTAAAAACCCTTATCCCTTTCTCTTTCTCTTTAACCACCAGTCTATCACCCCATGTTTTCTTCTTACATTCTCAACGATCATTGCACCACTGCTATCCGATGATGACGCCGTCGATTGTGGTTTCCGATGCATTTTAACTTTGTTTCTTTTTCTCGGTTACACCACCACCGGAAACCTGGAAACACCCACGGTTGCTGCGAAAAACATGGCTTACAAACTCATCCAAGTCGGTTTCCTTCGCTAGCGAACTATGGACGGGGTCGGACTTGGGATTGGGCAACGAACTGAAGAGGTGAACAGAGCTGGACCAATCGTGTCGACTGAGGAAAAAAGAGGAGTAACGGTGACGTAGTGATGTGGTGGTGGCGGTTAGGTGGTGCTGCTGCACGGTTGCGATGGTGGTGTGGAAGGTCGATGGAAGACGGAGAGGCCGTAAAAAAAAAACAAACAGTTGCTGCGGTGGTCGTCGAGAGGCAACAGCCAAAAACCAACAACAGTCTTAGCTCTCTTTTCAAAGTATTTTAAATATTAAACGATTTATATTTGTATTTTGCAGTACAAGATTTGCGGTAAACCTGCCTTTGTTTCTTTTTCAAAGTGTTACATTATTATTTATTATATTACTGGAAAATTTTTACTTTAAGAATTTTATATTTTGCACTATTAAAAGATTTGTTGGCCAAAATGATATGGAATATATACCATGATATCATTTAAATAACTTTGTGAATATTATAAATTCAAATTGTTTTTACATACTTACAAAATCTTTCTATAATATTTTACTTTAAATGATGAATCATCATAATGTTATTTTGTTACATATTTTGTTATATTTTTTTTTATCTTTAACTTAGAAATTTTGTTTACTATAATGTTTTACGTTTCAGTCTCAATTTAATGTATCAACACCCCGTAAATCTTCAACTTGGTTATTTTTTTACTATAATAATGTTTTACGTTTCGTTCTAAATTTGACGTCTTAACACTCCGTAACGTATGTGTGTGATTCAATGTTTTTATGTCTATTTTTATTCGGTTTAACATTCCCGCCACAACGTGCGGGTCCTAAAAACTAGTTATTAAAAATAATATATTGATATAATAAAATATTAAAAAGTTACATATTATTTTAAATTTAAATTTACTATTCATGGTAGCTCGTAAACGTTAAACGTTAAAAGTAATTATTAAAAATAACATATTGATATAATAAAATATTAAAAAGTTACATATTATTTTAAATTTAAATTTACTATTCATGGTAGCTCGTAAACAAAATATATATAAAATGTGTATGTTAATTTCTTTCTTTTTTTATATTTTAAAAACGATTGTAACTAAGACAATACAATAATTTTCTGATAAGTTCATTTAGTTTAAATTTTAGTTTATACTTAGGTCGGTTAATTAATCGAAATTAACTTAAACAGAACCATAACCGAGTCTCATTACCGATTAATCGAACCGAAGTTTGGTTATGGTTATTGTTAAGGAAATTCCATAACCAAAGCTAGCACTTACGAATATGGTTAAAGGTAATAACTGAACCGAACCTCAATTTGCACACCCCTATTATTGATTACGTTAAAAACTTTCTTAATTCACTGATTAAAATATATATTTTTTTATAAAATATATGTTTTTTATAATTTGTTTTTTTTTTCATTTTTTTTTGATTAAATGATTTACTTTTCTTATTTTACAATTAATGTAATTTTTTATCCTATATTTTTACATAAAATGTTGGTGTGATCGAGTTTTAGTCTCGGCTACTTTGGATAAGTGGTCAAGGCTCGAACCAGGAGAAGATGGATGATTATATGAAGACGTACTTGACCCATAGATGAAACCCGGCAATTATCTTAGTTATTTATTGTCATTCAATGGTTAGAATTTTGCATTAAAAGTTAAGTGTATAAATATAGTTTTATTTATTAAATTTTATTTGTTTAATGCTTCTGTTGTATGTGCTCATGTATCAATCTATTATTCGCCCAAGCCCCTGGTTCAGGGTGTGAGATGTACCTATTTGTTAAAATATATAAAATGCATAATGTGTTATTGTTAAACATAACCTATAGACCCATATACAAGTAAATAGGCTGTCTTAACATACTACCTAAATCGACCCAATTACAAGTAAATAGTCTTTCTTAATATACAACCAAAATAGAGCCGTTTACAACTAAATATGCTGAGTTAAAATACAACTCAAATCGACAACCATACAAAGTAAACATGCTGAGCTAAAATATAACCCAAACTTACCTCATAGATTGTTAACAAAAATCTCTGCATAATAAGGTAGCAAATAGACCTTGAGAAACGATACATGTTTGGCTAATCTTTCACCCATTCGGTCTACACTATCAAAAGTCAAAAGTTCGAAGAATTGCAATCACTACCTGCGTAATGACCCTATTCGTAATTTTTTTCCAAATCATATAAGGTTTTCACAATTTTTTTCCATTTTTTTCAAACTGAATGGGTTCACATGAACCTGTAAAATAGGGTTGGATCCGCCACTTGTTAGATCATCAAAGAGAAGTAACCAAGGACCAACGGTTATGTAGATATTGCCCTAAGCTTCTATTCATGAAATTTTGTTTTTCTTTCTTTGGGGCACTCTTTTGGGACTTGTAAAGACCATAGCAACACTATGTTCATCCTGTAATCTATTGCTCTAACAAAATAACATTTTGAAATAAAAATTTAAATCCATTAAACCCTAAACCACCAGTAATCCTGCTTAAATAAAAACACCGTATGTCAAGTATAGGGTTAAGTTATTTTACAAATGCTCCTAATTGTAAGAAGTGTAAGAAAGATTTATAGAGTGACAAGTATCCAATAACCTAAAATTAAACCCCCTACATCACCACCCAAAACCCAAACACCCACCCCTACCCCACACTACCACCACTCAAAAACCTAAACCTCACACCCCACCACCACCTAAAAACCTAAACCCCCCCCCCCCCCCACCCCACCCCCCCCCCCCTCCAGGCAAAAAAAAACAAAAAAAAAAATTATACCTCACCAAAAAAACCTAACCCCCACCCCCCCAAAACCTAAAAAAAACCTACCCTAATGTTTTTTTAGGGTGGGTGGTGGGGGAGGGGGTGCAAGGACGAAGTATAATGGGTGCTCGGGTGTGCACCCGTCCACTCTAATGTTTCGGTTAGAGGTGTATATGGTCCGATTTTTCGTACAAAAAATTTAAAATTATATAGGATCGCAGCACCGATTATTTTTCCTAAATGATGGGTAATTTGGTAGATATATTTTAACTCTTATTTTATTTGTTTAACCCTAGATTACCCACCACACAATAAACTTAATATCTCACAAATAGCTTGATGATTTACCTAGAAAAAGAAATTGTTGATAAGTTTGATTCGGAAGACATAATTGATGAATTCAAAAATCTTAAGGGTCGCCGGGCTGAGTTGTAATTCTTCGTCCATGTTTCATTTATCTCGTATCATTATATACATATGTGTGTGTGTCTTTTGTTTGTTATACAATATTTAGTTTTTCTATGTGCAAGAACAGTTCCTTTGAATAAATGAACTTTTTAGTTTTATTTCGAACTATTATTATTTGACCCGACCTGAATCGAATAGCCGACCCGACCCGAAACATAACGATATGAAAAAAAAATTTGGGTCCCATCACTTTACGCCCCCTCGAAACTTTTGGTCAAGCTCCGCCACTGAAGGGGTGGGTGGGGGTTTAGGTTTTTGGGTGGTGGTGGATGTTTAAGGTTTTTATTTTTAATTTTTTTTATGTGTAGTGGTTTTTTTAGAAGCCTTTTGTCACGGGCTATGCTATCAATATCGGCGATATATCAGTGCTATATCACCGGTATATCGGTTATCAGACCTAGCCCCAAATATCGGTTTCGTATCTCGGTCAAATATCGGTCAACGATAATATCGGTGGTCAACACCGAAATATCGCCGATATTTTGTAAAAATCATATCGGTTGTCTCGCCGATATCTCGTCTGGGCCCAATTCCGACCGTATAGCGACCTTCGGCGGCTGAAAACAGAAGAAGAAACATACCTGTTGGCACTTATCGACCACATATCGACCGTATAGCGACCTCCGGAGGCCAATTCCGACGCCTCTGCCGGAATTTCTGCTGTAAACCAGTAGCGGCTGAGGGAACAGCGAGAGACAGGAAGAAGGAGAAGAAAGTAGCGGCTGATGATGATGAAGAAGATGCGTGTGTTACTTTTAGGGTTAAATAAGTTTTAAGTATTTCAATATTTACCCCTCTATCTTTCACTAGTTTATACTTAGTCCTTTAAACTTGTATTTTTTTTTTTACATAAAAGCACATTATTAGTTTGTGTATATAAATATTTAACCCCTCTATCATCACTAGTTTATATTTAGTCCTTAAACTTACAAATCTATGCATAAAAAGTATAAACTTAACATTATATATATAAATTTATATAGGTTATATATGTATATATACATTTATGCACTATATTAGAAATTACCGATATCTCACCGATATATCACCGCGATAAACGATATCTCAGATATCGGTCCTTGACCGATAACCGATATTTTTCTACATTAACTGCTTAGGTCACGGGGTTACTTTTCGACCCCCGTGTGGCGTCCCCAAGTCCCCGGGGACAAGCCAATCAATCCCGCTTCTTCGTGTGGGTCACTGGTTTCGTCCTGCCTTGGACTCATCAGGAGAGCGGCGCCAGCTCTCGACCAGTGGTGTGTTCGTCGTTTGCACGACTAGGCACGTACACCTCTTCATTGACACTGGCTACGTCCCCTGATAAAGTCCAGGACTAGCCAGTAACCCAAGCGTTCAAGCACAGCACGTAGCATTGCGATCTTCAAACATTTGGCCAGTGACACTCTCCTACCACCATTTCATGCACGTCCTCGTGCATGCACGCCATCCCATACCAGCTCGCGTACTTGACAATGCATGATCCCCTTATGTTGAGCATGATTCACTTTGGGAGGGTAGGACACCCGAAAGCACAGCAACAATGATCTTTTGTCGTGCATGATCTTCGGCGAGCATGCACGAGGACGTGCATGAAATGGTGGTGGGAGAGTGTCACGAGCTAAATGTTTGAAGATCGCAATGCTATGGGTTGTGCTTGAACGCTTGGGTTACTGGCTAGTCCTGGACTTTATCAGGGGACGGAGTCAGTGTCAATGAAGAGGTGTACGTGCCTACTCGTGCAAACGACGAACGCACCACTGGTCGAGAGCTGGCGCCGCTCTCCTGATTAGTCCAAGGCAGGACGAAACCAGTGACCCACACGAAGAAGCGGGATGGATTGGCTTGTCCCCGGGGACTTGGGGACGCCACACGGGGGTCGAAAAGTAACCCCGTGACAACTTGGTATCAGAGCAGAACGATTCTCGGATACGTTGGAACGTGACTCTTAACCAAATGAGCTTAACATTTAGAGTATGGTTGCGCAATGGTGGTGGGAGAAGACCAAATATGGGTTTGCTTCGGTAAAGGTCTTTGTACTCCGTGAGTATGGGATCGTGAGAGCCGCTCAAGTATAGTTGCAGTGAAGCCCTCCGTGTTATGTTAAAAAAATCTACGGTTCAAGCAGCGCCGTAAAAAGGAAGTTTTGTGAAAGCTGCTACAACTATTCAGGTCCCCGTATTCCTGAAACAAGGTGAATCATCGGCACCTAATCCGATGCGGCGGACGTCAGCGCCACTTATAACCAAAACTGACGTACTATATTGAACATGTACGACAGAAGATCATTGTTGCTGTGCTTTCGGGTGTCCTACCCTCCCAAAGTGAATCATGCTCAACATAAGGGGATCATGCATTGTCAAGTATGCGAGCTGGTATGGGACGGCGAGCATGCACGAGGACGTGCATGAAATGGTGGTGGGAGAGTGTCACGGGCCAAATGTTTGAAGATCGCAATGCTATGGGCTGTGCTTGAAAGCATGGGTTACTGGCTAGTCCTGGACTTTATCAGGGGACGGAGTCAATGTCAATGAAGAGGTGTACGTGCCTAGTCGTGCAAACGACGAACGCACCACTGGTCGAGAGCTGGCGCCGCTCTCCTGATCAGTCCAAGGCAGGACGAAACCAGTGACCCACACGAAGAAGCGGGATGGATTGGCTTGTCCCCGGGGACTTGGGGACGCCACACGGGGGTCGAAAAGTAACCCCGTGACAACTTGGTATCAGAGCAGAACGATTCTCGGATACGTTGGAACGTTACTCTTAACCAAACGAGCTTAACATTTAGAGTATGGTTGCGCAATGGTGGTGGGAGAAGACCAAATATGGGTTTGCTTCGGCAAAGGTCTTTGTACTCCGCGAGTATGGGATCGTGAGAGCCGCTCAAGTATAGTTGCAGTGAAGCCCTCCGTGTTATGTTAAAAAAATCTACGGTTCAAGCAGCGCCGTAAAAAGGAAGTTTTGTGAAAGCTGCTACAACTATTCAGGTCCCCGTATTCCTGAAACAAGGTGAATCATCGGCACCTAATCCGATGCGGCGGACGTCAGCGCCACTTATAACCAAAACTTACGTACTATATTGAACATGTACGACAGAAGATCATTGTTGTTGTGCTTTCGGGTGTCCTACCCTCCCAAAGTGAATCATGCTCAACATAAGGGGATCATGCATTGTCAAGTATGCGAGCTAGTATGGGACGGCGAGCATGCACGAGGACGTGCATGAAATGGTGGTGGGAGAGTGTCACGGGCCAAATCTTTGAAGATCACAATGCTATGGGCTGTGCTTGAACGCTTGGGTTACTGGCTAGTCCTGGACTTTATCAGAGGACGAAGTCAGTGTCAATGAAGAGGTGTACGTGCCTAGTCGTGCAAACGACGAACGCACCACTGGTCGAGAGCTGGCGCCGCTCTCCTGATGAGTTCAAGGCAGGACGAAACCAGTGACCCACACGAAGAAGCTGGATGGATTGGCTTGTCCCCGGGGACTTGGGGACGCCACACGGGGGTCGAAAAGTAACCCCGTGACACTTTGTACCCTTCTTACAATAAGAAGCTTTGTATTTGATCCTAATCCGTCAAGTATAATAATAATCAAACATATGTCAACCATAAAAAAAACCTCACAAATACAAGTATAATATTCAAGCAAAACAACAGTGAACCATAATTGGTACGTACATTTTAGCAAACATTTTAAATTGGTACATATATCTTAGAGTAAAGTATACGGATGGTCCTTGTGGTTAACCAAAATTTTGGATTTAGTCCCTAGCTTTTTTAAAGTACACTGATGGTCCCTGCGGTTTGCACTTTGTAACGTATTTAGTCCCCAACTTTTGCCAAAAGTACACGGATGGTCCCTGTGGTATGCACTTTGTAACACATTTAGTCACTAAACGTCGGGGAGTAAATGCATTACAAAGTGCAAACCACAGGGTCCATCCATGTACTTTTGGCAAAAGTTGAGGACCAAATATGATACAAAGTGCAAACCACAGGAACCATTCGTTTACTTTTGAAAAACTATGGACTAAATTCAAAATTTTGGTTAACCACAAGGACCATCCATGTACTTTACTCTATATCTTAAATGCATAATTGAATAAAAGATTCTATAATTGAAAAAAACTAAATGCAATCCGCTTTTATAAAGCATTAGCTTTCAAGAGTTGTTTTCCACAATTATTGAAAATAAAGTTTCATGTGCAGGGATGGACCTAGGTGAAGCCCAGGTTGGGCAGGCGCACCCCTTGAAAAAAAATTTGTGTATTGTTTAGACAAAAAACCTGACCACACCCCCTGAAAATATGCGTGAACCACTCATCCACACCCCCAGCAACTAATTCATGAGTCCACCACTGTTTACTTTAATAAAAAAATCTCTCCATTTTGCAGTTTCAATTTGTAAAACCAGTGTTAGCTTTAATAACCGATACACCAAAGGAAATGAACTATGTTTACTTGTTTCCATCATAACTCTAGCAAGACTGGCGATGGCATTCTAGTAAAAAAATCTTTCATCTTTTCGGACGCTATCAATGTATAAGTGAAGTTGATGTGCAAGAACAATTTTCTCCCTATTATCAAAATCATTTAGATAAAACTCACACAATCTCATTAACAATGATGCATTAAACTTGAAAAATGATTCAAATGGGTTGAAAGTCGTCATGTTTTCAAGTAATTTTGTGTTGATCTATGTAAAGCGATCACCGATACTTTCTTCATATCTCATCTCTTTAATAAAGGTCATAATCTAAAATTCTTTTCCTATGAGTAGATCATAAGGAAGATTATATAAATCAACTAAACTAGGTCCGTAAGATGAGGTGTCTTGTTTATAAAACATTTCCTTATCCCTGTTAGAAAAAAATTCAAACCGTCACCATGAAAATAAAATCATAAATCTGTGATGGACTACAAAAAATACCACTACTTACCGTAGTAGTAGTGGTGATGGTGGTGGCGGCGGCGACGGTAGCAGTAGAAGTGGATTTTAAAAACATTTTTTTTTTCAGATCTAATCAACTAAAACTCAACGAAACAAAATAATCTAACTATTTCATTTCTATATTTTTTTTCCTAACTATTTCATTTCTATATATATTTTTTCCTACGAAGCCCAATCAGCAGCCAAAAGGTCAGTGGTCATTTTAATTTTAAGCCCAACATGAAAGGGTGCCTGTTAACTTAACAGGGGGTGGTAACGTGGGGGTAAGCCAAATTTAAACTGTTTAAGAGTCCAAAGTAACACTAAAATTAGTTTTTGAGTTATTTACAATTTGTCTCCTTGGGGCAAATTGCAAGATATTGACAATACGGAGGGGCGGTACAAAAAGTCTTTGTAAGCGGGAGGCAAAATGAAAAGTGACTCAAACCACGGAGACAAAAATTGTAATTAACTTTTAGTTTTTTTAGGTGCCTTTTCTCCCCTTGACGTGTTAATGCATCCGCCTGAGTGCTAAACCGTTGTTTAGTTGTCAATTAGGGTTACATCGTTTAGAGTAGGATCATAAAGTTTTTTGTGAAGCGTTGCGTCGATCCAAGAGCGTGTGCACATATATGATGTCATCACGTAAATAGTAAGGGTAGTTGTTCGATTAATAGTTAGTACAGTTTGTTGTTCGAATAATTAACTTTTCTTATTTCAATTCTTTGATTATGTTTTAGTGGTCGAATCATGTGGTACATCTTACGGAGACGGTTTTAGAATATTAATTAAACATTATTAGGGACAAAAATGACAGTTAACTCAAATTAAATCGCACAATGACCGTTTTACCCCTCATTAAACAAACAAAATTAACGGACGTTAACTTTTTAGAATGAAGTAGCATGTTTCAAGAATGTGAGGGACAAAAATAATAAAAATTTGAAATTTGGCTTAGACTAACATAATTGAACAAACCACTATACAGCATCATGTCTCAAAGTTATACATCAATTATATTAATGGAGGAGAAACATCAAAGGGTTAGAATTTTCATGACTGAAAATCAACATAAACAAATTGGGATCCAAATAAATCAATAACTTGAGTTTTCTGACGATTTCTTCATAATAGTTAACTGGTATAATGTAGTTTATTTGAAGAGAACAGGTTACGATGAGAACGGTTTAACCAATTAATCCAACCAGAATGATAGAAATTATCCCTCCTGTATTTAGCAAAAATACTTGGTCTCACATGTTCACTATTCAACTTGGTACTATTTTTTTGTGCGCTTTGTACTACCATTGAATCCACATTCATTTGACACATACACATCCAAGACTTCTCATCTTTAAACCAAGAAAAACATGTTTACTTTTGCATCACAAATCAAACACACGTATGGATATTACTCTATATCTATTAATTGATAAAATTCGGTGCAATAGTACACTTTCAAAGTTTCTGTTTTAACCACTTATTGACTTTTACTTTCTTATTTTGATCACTACACATGGCTTATTCGGTTTTACGGTTTTTGATCGATATAAAATACGTGTCGATATTCTTTTGTGCATATCAAGACTTTATTTATTAGATTTTATCTTTCAGTTGCTATAGCAAGTGTCGATACCGTAATGAACAATACAGGTAGAGTACCCACGGCGTAGCGCACACAAACCCACTAGTTTATTTTAAAATGTAAATAATTTAGTACTTCGAAGTTCAACCCCTATATAGTAGTTACATGAATATATTTCATTTCTAAATCATAGACAACGTAAAAATCACTTTCTAATTTATATCAAGATAAGTCTTTTATATCCGTATATTGGTCTCTTACACGTGTCGAAAACCAGCTCCAAATTATTAGAAGTTACAAGTTAAAGTTTTAGCAAAATCACACCACCTTTTTTAAATATTCTTCCCTCCTTTCCACTAACATGGCCACCACCTGTCGTTGGAAACCATCAAAATAGCCACTTTTACTTTATATATCTTTTTTTTTAACGGCCAACAAACTCAATCCTGAGCACTCTCGGGGCACCCACTGGACAAACGGAGTACTCCGAGAGTAACCCGAATCCACCACCAATTCCGGGGAAAACCCGGTAACCCACCCGCCCGTAGGCACGACGGTGAAATTACCGGTAAAACCCGTTTGGCTCAAGAATCCAACCTAGGTTTCCCTGAGTCTTCTATCATTGTCCACCAGTGCCTCACTCTGCACCAAGTGGGAGTCGAACCTGCATCTCTCAAGAGAAATGGAAGCCCTCCACCATTTGATCTAGAGATCATTGGTTTACTTTATATCTCTAGTCCTCCATCAACCACAAACAAATCACACTTCATTTCTTCCCATGGCTCCGGTAACCCTTTTTTACAGCTTTCACTTTTTATTCTCCCACTAGCAAATGAGTCTAAACTCGACGATCCGCTGAATCCTGAGGAGAGGCAAGCGCTCATTAACCAAACATCGATACTAGTATTAGTGTTTTTATGGTTTTCCATAGATATAAAACACTGTTGATGCATATCACGACTTTATTTTATGAGGTTCTCCCTTTTTAATTTGCTATAGCGAATGCCGTTACCATACTTACAAATTACCAGCTGCATCACGGCTAATCCCACTAGCTAATTTATATCTAAACAACCACCTAAGTTTTTAATTAAAAGATAAAAGAAACCATGTACGTCATAAAATGATACGTAAGCAAAACAAACCGGTGCAACCAGCTTTAAGTTCCTTTTTTTTAATATTAAAATAAAGTTAACTATGTTTGAATTTACCAAATTCATTTTTTTATATTAAAATAAAGTTAACAACTACGGCAAATTAGATTTAAATAATCTTACTTTTCTCAATTTTGCCGATAATAATCCCAACTCAGTTATTGGCAGATAATAATCCGAAATGGTCCACTTTTGGCCGATAATAGTCCGCCGTTAAAAATAGCTTAACGGAGTTAAGCTTTTTTCCGAATTACAAACTGATGTTTTATGGATTTTGATCAGAACGAGGATACGAGTCGGTTTATGTAAAACTTATCTCGAAACGATGCTTCAAACCGCTTGATTTATGTTAATCGGAAGTTTAAACACCCAAACTAAAGCACCGTTTTCGTCGTTTGGGGCAGTATTTTGAGGTAAATTTTACATCAATCAACTCTTATACTCGTTCTAATAAAAAAACCTAAAACATCAGTTTGTAATTCGGAAAAAAAACTTAACTCGATTAAGCTATATTTAACGCAGACTACTATCGGCCAAAAGTGGACCAGTTCGGATTATTATCGGCCAATAACTGAGTTGGGATTATTACCAGCCAAATTGAGAAAGCTGTGATTATTTAAATCCAATTTGCCGTTTAAATTTACTAGTATGTAAAAAAAAGCTTCTTTGGTTTTTGCCCTTTTTTATCTTATATAAAGACAAGTTTAATTATATATATATATATATATATATATATAGGGAGAAGATCATGCGAGAACCACCTCTTATTACGAGAACCAATGTGAACATAACAAAAAAATGCCTAAAAATCACACAAATTTTTTTTTTAATATTTTTATAAAAAAATCGCTACTTTTCGAAGCAAAAAAAAAAATTTTTTTTTAAAAAAAATAATTTTAAAAAAAAAAAAATAATTTTTTAAAAAAAAAAATAATTTTTTTTGGCTTCTAAAAGTAGCGATTTTAACATAAAAAATATTAAAATTTTTTTTTTTTACATTTTTTTAGGTTTTTTTGGGGTTTAGTTTTTAGCATTTTAGCTTGGGGGGGGGGGGGGGGTGGGGGTGGGGTTTAGGTTTTTGGGGGGTGGGGGAGGGGGGTTTAGGTTTTTTTTTTTGGGGGGGGGGGGGGTGGGGGTTAGGTTCTTTTAGGTTTTTTTAGCTATTTTAGGTTGTGTTCACATTAGTTCTCGCGGTTCTCACAATAAGGGTGGTTCTCGCATGAGCTCCTCCATATATATATATATATATATATATATATATATATATATATATATATATATATATATATATATATATATATTCAATTGCCCTTTTTTAAAATACTTAGTTTTGCTATTCATAAATGAACTAGGTTATTACCCGGGATTGCTTCCCGGGCTCGAGAAACTTAGTTATATCAATTATTATTTGTTATTAATACGACCTCATTACATCAAGCATCTCATTGGATTCAACAACAATGTCTTCACATCACCGGATTAGATCATGAACCCATATTAGAGGTCAAACAAAAGCGCAACAGGACCACATGAATAACATCATTTCCACTTTTACTTCAATGCACTTACGTGATCGGCTGATTTGGGATTTTGTAAAAATGTTTGTTCTTGTACCTCCTAACAACCTACAACCACTGACTATTACAACCACTGATACAAACTACTAATAATAAATATAATGTACAACTAAACTACTGATCCTCATTCCATTGTTATAGCTCCAGCAGCGCTTTGGTCTTCAGTAGTACTTGAGACATATCAGTACATTGAGCATCAGTGTTTTATCTTCAACAATTTTTAGATCAGCAGCAGTTGTAATGAGGAGTTCTTTGGGTCATCAGATGTTAGGGCCACTGTCAAGGGGAAAGATATGTTACAAACAACTGCTTATTATGGATCCACTGCTCTGAACAAGTTTTGACTATATATCATATGTTCCTTTGTAGGGTTGAATCCCAACAATCTCCCCCTGGAACCGATGATGCCAAAACACTCCATTATTAAGGATCTTTATTGCCTTATCAGGAGTTCCCAACTTAACCTTTGAATTGTAATTCAAAGTTCATGGAATTCTCATCATCCTCATCCCTGCACAGTGTAAGCTCAAGGAGATCTTGTAAGTCTTCTACATTTAGGCTAAGTGCTTCTTCCCTTGAAATATGCTTCACTTCACCAATGGACTTGATCGGAGTCAATACGTGGGTCTTTTGATCAGACTTCCACTTTAGTATTTTTGAGTTCAGCGGGTTTCTTGGGAGAGTCTTTATTTTAGATGAGTTTGGTGAAGGAGGCCTACTTATGACTCCTTTGACAGAATCTTGTGATTTTGCTGAGTCTTGATTTTCTGCAATCATTCTTTGAAGGGCTGCTTTCATAATAAACTCTTCCTGAGCCTTGATTTCCTTTGCATCCATCTGTTTTTGTTTCTTTCTTTGATTTAGGGCAATGATAGAAGTATCAGAGGATGTGAAGAAGGTCTTCAAAGAAAGGGAATGCTGCTGTTGATCATCAGCTTTCTTGTCTTTGTATTCAGGCTTCTTTGGAGGGCTAGGATCTGTCTCGCTCCTTTTTCTCAGCCTTTCATAAGCCTCACCAGTGTATTGCCTTGTCCATTTTGCTATGGCTTTGGCTGTACCAACCTTTGCTGCAACCAACTCTTGCTTCTTCCTTTTATACTCCAAGGTAAGATCAGCAATTGTCCTTTTGTATTTGCTCCAATTTGGTGCTGATCTTTTCATACCTGGATCATTTTTGATTCTTTCATTTCTTTTAAGTTCAGCTTTAAGAGCAACACGTGGCCAGTCTTTGAATTGTTCAGCTTTGGTAGGGTAAAAATTTTCACTCATGATTAATTCTATGAGATCTTTTCTCATATCCACTTGTAAATCAGCATCTGGAGGCAGGTTGGACATCTCTTTACTCAGGTCTCTTGCATAGTCTTCTAATTCTTTAACCTTGGTGAGCAAGAACTGCATTCTACATGAGATGGCATTATCACCCTGCTCTTTGCATTCATATTTCGCTCTCAATTCAGCTTGCTTTGCTTTGAGTTTTAGATATTCATCCATGTTTTTAGGATCTCTAAAACCTGCAAGAGATGGGAATTTTCTCTTTGAAGGATCATCCACTGTGTAGAATTGTTTCATTTCATTCTTCACTTCATGCAGTTCTAGTGGATAGCTGGCAGCAACTGGTACAAGATCAGCAGGATCAAATCCTTGAAGATCTATTGGATCTTTGATTGGGTTGGCTAAGGTTGGTGGAATGAATGGTTGAGGTTTGACAACACTGTAAGGTGCAGATGAAATGGGAACAGGTGCTGGTATGTCATCATCATGCACCTGAAACATTCTTTTTCTTGTATACAACTTTTTGGGAGAAGGTGTTTTTTGTTTGAGTTTTTGGAACTGAAAGGACAATGGCTTGTGAAGAAATGTTTGAAGTGATGGGTGATTGACTAACAATTGTTGAAACAACTGGTGTCTCAACCACTGTTGTCACTACAACTGTTGATGTATCAACTGTTGTCTTCTGCTTTATGTCAGGTGATGCTTGCAATGGTGATGTAGTTTGTGGTATAGCAGTGGGTTGAATGGTGGTTGATGAAATGGTGGGTATCTGACTAACAGTTGTTGAAACAACTAGTGTTTCAACCACTGTTGTCACTAAAACAGTTGATGTGTCAACTGTTGTCTTCTGCTTTTTGGCAGGTGGTTTTTGTGATGGTGATGTTGTTTTTGGTATGGCAGTGGATTGAGTATTGGTTGATGAAATGGTGATGCCAGTGGTTGGGATAAGATCTGCTGAAACCACTGAAGTACCAACAACTGTTGATACAACAGGTATCTTAACATCTGTTGGTTTGGAGGTTTGGTGAGATGAACTTTTGGGGATTTGAGGAGTATGTTTGGTGGTTTTGGGTTGGCTTACTTTTCTGATAGGCTTTCTTCTTTTAGTTGCAGAAGTACCCTGCTCTTCCTTTTCTATCATAACTTTCTTCTCTTGCTCAAACCTTTTTGACCCTTTTATTTCCATAGACTCTTTCATGTTTGCTTTTAGCTCAGCAAATGCATTCTGAGTCACATCAACCTTTTTGGAACCATCTGGCCTTGGAATTTCTACCATAAGTTTAGACCTTGGATCTGGTGGCATATGCAAACCTTCTTTACCCTTCTTTCCTTTCTCCCCCTTTTTGGCATCATGAGGGTTTTCAACAAAGATGATTGAAGGAGGACCAGTGCCAGTGGTTTGGAGCAGATGAGCTTTAATGGCTTTGATATCTGCTTGAGTATCTTTGTACCTAGCTTCCATGACATTTCTAACCATTTGAAGTTGAACTTCATGCTGTTGATTGGCATATTGTCTTTGTTTGTGAAACAGAGGTTGAAACAGATGCCATAGCTCAGCAGGGGGTGGAGCAGATGATGTAGCAGTGGATATAGTATTTTGAGATTGTAACAACTGCAGCAACATATTTTTGATATCTGCAACAGATGTTTCAATTTTATCCACTCTCTCCGTCAATTCTTGATATTTTAAACCATTACCCAAGTTAATGGGATCATCTGATTTCCCACCGGCAGTGGTTGTATCAGCAGATAACTTAGGAAAAGTTTCCCAAAAGTCATCCACTGATGCCCCTTATTCTCGGTACTGGGGACTTCTTTCCTCAGGAGAGGTTATCTTAGTAAACACACCAGTGTATAATGGAAACACACCAGTGGACACTATGGTTCCTAAAGAAGAAATTGCCTTCAAGGGAGTCTCACTTATGAAACTACTGTCCAGATGTAAACCAGTGGGTTCAACACCTGTAGTAGCTGCTCCACTTGAACTACTGACAGGAATTACTTGTAATTCCTGCAGTGTAGCCTACTCAACTGTTAGTGGGTTAGCAGAGATAGAGACACCAGACTCAGTCACTGGTTGTGGTATATTCTCATTGACAGGTGATTGAGAAGAACTGACTTGTGTCTGGGCTATATCAAGTGCATCCAACAGAGGTATCATTGATGGTGGAAGTTGTGCAGTGAGGATAGGGGTAGAAAGAGAATTTTCCACGGGAGGAGGGCTGTGGAAGATGGAATCAAGTGATTTCAGAGCTTCATAATGTGGTGTCCCTGTGGATACAACCTGATCCTTTTGAGAGGATGCATGAGGAGTTTTAGGCTCAGGTTGAGATCTTTCTTCCATTTGTTGTGAGGAAGTGGCAGCAGTGGTTATTGGTGACTTTTGTGTTGTCACAGGTATAATCTCTGGATCTCATCTTCCAGAGTTACCTTTTTGGTGGGTTTGGGGGGCTTTTGGGTATTTTTCTTTTTGGGCTTTTTGGTGATTTTTGGTGTGGGTTTCACAGCAGGGGCTGTGCTGCTGTGATCACCAGGAGCAGTGGGCTCAACAGCAGGGGCCTGAGAAGCAGTGGTTGCTGCTAAATTCTGCTCAGGTACCTCTGTTTGTGTTTTTGAAAGCCTTGTGAATCTTTCAGAAGTTAGGCTGTTTATTTGAAGAGTATTGCCTTGGATAAGCACATGGGCATTATCCTTTGAAAATTTCTTTTGAAAATAAAAACTTAAAAACCTTGGAAATAATAAAAATGATTTCTTGTTAACATTCTTGACCATATCATTGAAATCTCCTTGGAATAGTTAAAATCAACTCCAGCCATGATAGCATAGCCCAGGTATTGGATTTTCAATGGAATCTCATTAAAAGATGTGGTTTTATTTGAAACACACATGAGAAGGGTATGAAATAAAAATCTCATAGCAGGTGGAAAACTGCCCTTTTGCAAAGTATATTTTTTCATTTCGTCCTCATGCCCTCTCTCAATGAAATCAGTTTGGTAGTCAACCTTAGGGAAAGAATCTTTACCTGTAAGATCATTGATTTGAAAAACCTCTGAAATGGTTTGGGGTAGGGTTGGCATATCGGGTCAACCCGATCTGTTAAGACACGAACCCGATAAGACACGAACACGACACGAAATCTTATCGTGTCTGATTTTCCAAACACGGACATGAACCTGTTAATAAACAGGTTACACGAAATGACCTGTTAAGACACGAAAATGTTACCAACATATCATATGATCTGTTTAAGACACAAACACGGCCTGTTAAGACACGAACATGACCTGTTAAGACACGAACATGACATGTTAACTGTCACACCCTGGCTTTGCGGAAGCGTGGTTAATTTTGGTGTGACTTCTTAATACCATAGCTTAACCATAACTAAGCTATATGAAATAAAATCATGCAAGATCATCCATTTGATTAAGTTTTAAAACCAGAGTATCATACCATTGTCTTAAAGACTTACAACATCATAACATAAAACATTGTCTTTAACAACATAACCATTAACATGAAATAAACGCAGTTTAAGATTTGTGACTTGTCCAGGAAAGAGTCACATTTCCTAAACTGGGATGACCTTGGAACCCTTATGCAGCGGGAAAAACATAACATACCGCGCCAGATCTTTAATTTCCTGAAATACATGTAAGTTGAAAAATCAACAATAATGTTGAGCGAGTTCATGTGTAGTGAGTATGTAAAACACTTGTAAGTATAAAATTTCCCTGGTATGTAGCAGTGTAAGGAAAAAGAGATCACCAATGGTTTGCAAGGCCATTAGTATGTGTGAAGTGCAAGTAGTAAGACTCAAACCTAGCAGATTTCGCGTTGGGTACAAAGTCACTCCAAGGTCCGTTCTGTTGGGCCTCTCTGAGGTCCATTCTGTTGGGCCTAGAGTTGGGCTCGCTACACCCAGATAGATCTACCGCTTACGTCCCTCGGTCCTACAATGAGGATTAATGGTCTCCAGTTTCTGTCTACCCACTCACATGATCTAAGTAGTAAACCTCCTTACGCTAACCATACCATGTATAAAGTACTTGTAATCAAAGTAACATGTATTTCACCCCCGCAGTTAAGAAAAACTGAAAACAGTTAGAGAAAAGGGGGACATGAACTCACAGTCGGTGCGTCTCTACCAAGTACTCCAAATCAGGCAGCTGTGCGACGACCTACAGGTGCTAATTTTATTAGACGGACGGCCGTGCCTTAGCTTTATAGTTTAAGTCTTTGGGAAATAGTTAGACAACTATTTCGTGTTTACATTCTGTATATACTTGGTAGTTAATCTCCTTCCCAAGGATGGGGGATTCAATACATGTGCGTTCAAATTAAATCGTTAAGTCTCACTTAATATATATACATATTTCCAATTCCAAAATATAAGTATTTTTCTCAAAAATATTATATTTTCATTTCACATAATTTTTTTTCTCCAATAATACGTTGTTAAAATACGCGTTCATAAATATTTCCGTAAGTGCGTAAGTTACGTTTTAACAATCGAGTGGTAATATAATTACCGATGTAACTTATATATTTATGGTGAAAGCGTTCGTATTAATTTTGGATTCGTTAACGTTCGTAAATATTATTTTTACTCTAAAAATAATATCTATGTATTTTCACAAAATAATCATAAACAGTGTGTGAAAATGTATATTTATCACGTTAAATTTTGTGAAAATTCCCACCTCCGAATATTTAGTAAATAAAGTCATGGCGAAATTTATATTTCGAAAACATGTCAAAAATAATTCTAACACTCGTAGTGTAAATAGTTTCTAAGTGTTAGGTTTTTAGAAAAATTTCGCCAGAGTTTCCTCTGTAACTGGAGGTGGCCACGCTTTCAAGCGTATCATTTTCTTTAACAAATCAACTCAACAATTTTCTTTATTTGATCAGAACAACTTTCATCACAACAACTAATCAACATATGTGTAAATTGCCAAAAATTACATGAACTTGCAGTTTTCCCAAAACTGTGGTGTAAATCCCCTTAAATTTAGTAGATCTTCATATAAGGAAATTTGATCTTGTAAAAACCTCGTTTTTAGAGAAAATCCATCTTTACAACTTCCCGTCATCTTTTACAAAAACTGTTATTTTGTCGGATCTTTTTATTTCACATGTGTTTACACACTTGTGGTTTATAAAAATCATGCGTGTTAGTGTAAAATCCATCTTTTAAAATACATGATTTCTTTGATACGTGGTTCTTTGAAAATACCACTTGCAGATGTGTAGATCTGCTAGTTTTAAACACAATTTCACAAGTAAAACTCTTTTACACAAGTTCATGATTCGCGTGTGGTAGAGTTTCACCTTTTAACCCTTGTATCATTCAAAACAAGCTTATGTTAAGATCCATGATCTTACCAAACCGGGTTAAACGATGATCCGAGCTACCACATCATAGATCGGGCCTAAATAATCATACATTTCGAATACTACATCATTTACACAGCATATAAGCTTTTAACCACTATTATTAGTGTTTTTAGTAAACTTTAAAGCATCATCTTGCATGTTAACGAGTTTTAACCGATAAAAATCCTTTTAACCAATTTAGAATAGATTGAGAAAGTGTTCTAAGCAACATACCACTAGCTCGAGGCTAGGGAAGAATCTTGACGAAAATGGCGTGGATAAAAGCAAGAGAAAGAGGTCCTTCAAACTCCGAGTGCACCAAGCCTCCTAATACGTGATCCTTGAAGCTTGTATGATCTTGTGATGTGAAGATGGAAGCCGAAAATGGATGTATGGGGAGGGGGGTGTTCGGCCGAGAGTTCTAGAGGGAGAGAGGAGAGTTGTGTTGTGTGAAAGTTTAAGTGAAAGACCAAGTGTGTTTAGTGAGCATCTTATAGACATTTAACAAGTGCATTACCCAATGGATTATGTGCACCCTAGATATTAAACATACTAAGATTATAATAATCAAGATGGTACATTGGGGGTCACAATGTGACTGAGTTCGGCCAAGGGGGGGGGGGGTCTCCTAGTCCATTTCCAACTAAAGGTTAAGTATTAGTTAGGTTAAACCAAGTTAGTTAAGTAGTTACTTGGTTAGTTGTGTGTCATGCGTTACAATGGGTGTTAGCGTACTCAGGGACCCTAACTGGCTCAGAAAAAGATAAATAATGAAAATAACAATATTTTCACGTTCCGGGTATAGTCCGGTTGTTTGGTTGGATAGTAATCCGTTAAAGCGTTACTAAAGCTTTAAAGTGTCGTTATTACTCTTTTTAGTGACACTACTCATTTCTGACACTTTGGAAAGTGTCTAGTAATATTTTTCTCATGTTTTGGCACTTTATTAGGTAGCTAAAAGCTGAATTGTTATGTAAAGTGCTGAATTTTGTTCTTAGAGTACGTTTTAGGCACATCCAATCATTGTATCTTATTCCTAGAGACGCAGTTCTACAACCCTTGTATCCCTACACTCACCACTAGTGTAGCAAAATATCTCAGGCTTTTACAGGCCTTAGAGGCAGTGTTTGCCTGATGCTGGCTTTATCAGCATGTTCAATAGGTTATCCGTTATAGTGTTACTGTGCTTTTTGTGCATCATGTTTGTCACTAAGGGGCTGTAAGCAAAATGTGGAGTGACAGCAAATAAAGTATGATGCAAGTAAGTGCATGTATCAGTATGCAAGTAGCAGTTTATTCACAAGTTCAAGCAAGCACAGTAATTAAGCAGTAATTAATTATTAATTAAGTTGTACGGATACCTGGTTTAGTGCGGGTTGTCACATTCTCCCCCCGTTAAATAAATTTCGTCCCGAAATTTTAAGTTCTGCTTGTAGATGCAGGGTTCTTAGGAAAAAAGGTGGGGGTATTTATCTTTCATCCGGTCCTCACGTTCCCAGGTGTACTCAGGACCGTGTCTGGCATTCCAACGAACTTTGACGAGCTTGACACTGCTCCGGCGGGTCTTGTTTACTTTCCAATCCGTGACCTCGACAGGTTCTTCAACGAAGTGGAGCGTGTCGTCAACATGAATCTCGTCGGTGGGAATGGCAATGGTGACTTGAGTTGGACTTTTCTTTAGATTGGATACATGAAATGTATCGTGAACACCATTCAGTTCAGCAGGTAGGTCCAACTTGTATGCTACTAGTCCTATTCTTTCCAGAATTCTGAAAGGACCAATGTAGCGCGGATTTAACTTCCCACGCTTCCCGAAGCGTGCCACACCCTTCCAGGGTGAGACTTTCAATAACACCATTTCTCCAACTTGGAAATCCACATGTTTTCGGTTTGGATCCGCATAGGCCTTCTGTCTGTGGCGAGCTGCTTCGATGCGTTTAAGAATCTGCGCGATTTTGTCTGTCGTCTCTTGGACGATTTCGGGACCAGCAAGCTGCCTATCACCTGCGTCAGCCCAGCATAGGGGTGATCGGCACTTGCGTCCGTAAAGGGCTTCGAATGGCGCGACACCAATACTGGTGTGGTAGCTGTTGTTGTATGAAAATTCGACCAAAGGCAAATTCTTATCCCAGCTACCGCCCAAATCCATAACACATGCTCTCAGCATGTCTTCCAAAGTCTGTATCGTTCGCTCGCTTTGACCGTCAGTTTGCGGATGAAACGCAGTGCTCAGATTCAATTGTGAGCCAAAGGCTTCTTGGAAGGATTGCCATATCCTTGACACAAACCTTCCGTCTCTATCAGAAATGATTGAGAGAGGCACTCCATGGCGCGCGACGATCTCTCTCATGTAAATTTCAGCCAATTTGCTCGTATTATCCTTCTCTCTGATAGGTAAGAAGTGTGCTGACTTTGTTAATCGATCCACTATTACCCAAATAGTGTCATGGCCTCTTGGCGTTCTTGGCAATTTCGTAATAAAATCCATTGAGATTTGTTCCCATTTCCACTTGGGAATCTCAGGTTGTTGCAGAAGTCCTGAAGGCTTCTGGTATTCCGCTTTAACCTTAGCGCACGTTAAACATTTGCTCACGTAAACAGCAACATCGCCTTTCATCCTAGGCCACCAATAATAATCTCTGAGATCCTGGTACATCTTATCCGCTCCTGGATGGATAGAGTACCGCGACTTGTGAGCTTCATCGAAAATAACTTTCCTTAAATCACCAAACAGAGGAACCCAAATCCTTTTCTCAAAACATAATGTTCCTTCTTCGTTTGGTACCAACAGCTTCTCCATCCCACGGAGATATTCTTCTTCAAGGTTTCCTTCCTTGAGAGCTTCCTTCTGCGCGGCACGAATGCGCAAGGAAAGATCGGTTCGTATAATCATTTCCAAAGCTCTAACCCTTATGGGCTTGATTCTCTCTTTTCGACTTAGGGCATCGGCGACCACATTCGCCTTCCCTGGATGATACTTTATCTCGTAGTCGTAATCGTTCAGCAACTCAACCCATCGTCTTTGCCTCATAATCAGCTCCTTCTGATTGAATATGTGCTGTAGGCTGTTGTGATCTGTAAAAATTGTACACTTCGTACCATAAAGGTAGTGTCTCCAGATCTTTAAAGCAAAAACCACTGCGCCGAGCTCCAAATCATGTGTGGTATAGTTCCTTTCATGCTCTTTCAACTGATGCGATGCGTAAGCAATAACCTTTTGGCGTTGTATCAACACACAACCCAGTCCTTGACGCGATGCGTCGCAGTATACCACAAAATCATCAGTACCCTCTGGTAGAGCTAAGATTGGCGCGTTACAAAGCTTATCCTTCAGTATCTGGAACGCTTCATCCTGTTTGATTCCCCAATCAAACTTCTTATCCTTCTGCGTGAGGAGCGTCAATGGTTGAGCGATCTTTGAAAAATTCTCAATGAATCTTCGATAATAGCCAGCCAAACCCAAGAATTGCCGAATCTCGGTTGGCGTCTTTGGCGTTTCCCAATCCTTGATCGCCTCGATCTTGGTTGGATCCATGTGGATTCCATCTCCATTTACCACGTGCCCAAGGAATTGCACCTCTCGTAGCCAAAACTCGCACTTAGAGAATTTGGCATACAGCTGTTCCTTCTTCAGCAGCTCTAGAATGGCTCTAAGATGCTGCTCGTGTTCAGCCTTCGTCTTTGAATAAATTAAAATGTCATCGATGAATACAATCACGAACTTATCCAAGTATGGCTTGCAAACTCTATTCATTAGATCCATGAATACCGCCGGTGCGTTTGTCAAACCAAATGGCATAACGAGGAACTCGTAGTGCCCATAACGAGTTCTGAAGGCTGTCTTCGGAATGCTTTCCTCTTGTATCCTTAACTGATGGTATCCAGATCGAAGATCGATCTTTGAATAAAAGCTTGAACCTTGAAGTTGGTCGAACAGATCATCAATTCTTGGCAGAGGGTATCTATTCTTGATCGTCAGCTTGTTCAATTCCCGGTAGTCAATACACATACGGAAACTACCGTCCTTCTTCTTGACAAACAGGACCGGAGCTCCCTAAGGCGAGAAGCTTGGTCGGATAAATCCCTTGTCTAACAACTCTTGAAGTTGTGTCGACAGTTCCTGCATCTCAGACGGAGCAAGTCTGTACGGTGCCTTAGCCACAGGCGCGGCGCCTGGAACTAAGTCGATGCGAAACTCTACTTGCCTCTGAGGTGGCAGTCCTGGCAAGTCTTCTGGGAAGACTTCTGGATACTCCCTCACGATAGGGATGTCTTCGATCTTTGGCTCAGCAGCCTTTTTATCCACAATGTGTGCCAGAAAAGCAACACATCCTTTCTGGAAACACTTCCTTGCTTTCAAGCAGCTGATAATCCTCAACGGCGTCTCACGCTTCTCTCCATGAACAACAATGGTCTCACCATCATCGGTTGGGATACGAACAACCTTTTCGTGACAAACTATCCCAGCTCTGTTGCCTGATAACCAATCCATTCCTACCACCACGTCGAAGCTTCCCAACTGGACTGGTAGTAGATCTAGAGCGAACTCACGCTCTCCCAATTCAATCACACAACCTCTGATAACTTCATTGGCTTCTACTAACTTCCCATTGGCCAATTCGATTGAGTAGGGAATATCTAATTTATTAGCGGCTAACCCAAGCATATTCTTAAATTCTAACGACACGAAGCTATAATCGGCACCAGTATCAAATAAAACGGATGCATAGCGTTGATTTACAGGGAACGTACCAGTAACGACATTGGGGTCCTGGCGCGCTTCCCTTGCTTCGATTTGAAACACTCTTCCACGGGCTTGGTTTAAGTCTGGGCAGTTCTTCTTAAAATGCCCGATATCACCGCAGTTAAAGCATCCAAGTCTTTGCCCGTTTCCACCAGCTTGATCATTCCTCTGATTACGATTCACGGCGCCCGCTTGGTTAGCATTGTTGCCTCGATTCTCGTTACCTCCATAGTTTCCTTGTGGGCGATTTCCATTCCCACCCCGGTTGTAATTTCTGTTTCCGAATCCTCCCTGGCCCCCCTGACCAGCAGTGGCCCAACAAGTGTCCTTTGAGTGGCCACGTTTCCCACATGCTTCGCATACTTTTGGCCCGCAATGACCAGAATGGTGGCGCTGGCAGGTGTTGCATTTGGGCTGGGTGCCCATATACCCTTTTCCTTTCTTTCCCCTACCAGTTGTAACCTGAGCTGGCGTGTCTGATCCTCCTTTCTTAACCACCACACTGGCGCCCTGCTTGAAGTTCGAGAACTTCCGTTTGTTACCTCCTGATGACTCGACGTGAGTCTCTGCCTTCTTCGTCTTGATCTCATCAAACTTGTTCAAACGAATAGCCTCCTCAGTGAGAGCTACGCTCAAATCAATCGCCTCAGTAATAGTTGCAGGCTTGGATGAGGTTACCATGCTTATGATTTGAGGAGCTAATCCCCAAATGAAGCGTTCAATTCTTTTGAACTCAGGAGTAACCATGTAGGGTACCACATGCGATAAGTCATGGAACCTTTGCACGTATTCTGCGATCTTTGGACCGTCCATTTTCAAGTGCCAGAACTCGGTTTCCAATCTCTGGATTTCCGCGCGAGAGCAGTACTTTTTGCGCATAAGTTCCTTTAGTTCGGTCCAGGTCAGCGCGTAGGCAGCAGCTTCACCTAGTGTCTGAACTTGTAGATTCCACCAGGATAGGGCTCCGTCTAGAAACAGCCCTGAGATATAGGTGACTTGCTGATCCAGCGCGCACTTGCTCATGCGAAGAACAGATTCGGTTTTCTCAGCCCAACGAACAAAGGCGACAGCACCTCCTGTGCCATCAAAGTTTACGAGCTTGCAGTCTAAGAACTGCTTGAAGGTGAACCCTGCACATTCATTATAACATACGATCGGCATTAGCATCATTGCTAAAGATATCCAATTAGGTCATGGTAGGTCTAAATGACTTAGTATTACCATGAGGTGGATTATTGTTGTTGCCAGTGTTGCCAGAGTTGCTTCCACTAGTCCCTCCTTGAGAGGCGGCGTATTGTGCAATGGCAGCAGCGATAATTTGCTGGAGTTCTGCCTCATTGGTAGGCATGTGTGTCTCACGTCTTGGCGGCATCTTCTAAAAGATGGTTTACGTCGGTCAAGCCATAGTAAAACGTACGTATATAGTAATAGTACTAGCACATAACATCTCATGTTATCAATACATCACAAATACCAATCACACAACATCCCATGTCATAAAAATATAAATAAGCAATCAAGCGAATCGAATATGGTGAGAATACTGCGATTGCCATATATCGAGACCACATAGTAAGTGTATCAGTACATCTCTGTGTTATACAATCATCAATCAACTAGGGGCTACATCACCCCTATCCAAAAACTATATCATGTCAGTGTCAAATACGTCAAATACATGTCAACAAAAATCAGGATCATAGAGTAGTCTCCAAAAATGCTGTGCAGTCAAAAGCATTCGCCGTCTTCTCACCAACGTCTACCCAAACAGCACTGATGAGCTCTATACAGATGGTGGTGGAGGAGGAGGAAAGTGGGTGTAAAACAAACGACGTAACTGGAGCCAGTCCTCCTCCATGGCTTGCTGGGTACGAATGATAGAAACAACCTGCTGCTCTAGTGTAAAGAGACGGGCAGCATAATCTGGAGGTAAGGGTCGAAATGGCTGCAGAGGAGAGTGTGTCTGACCATGGCACTGGCATGGTGGCAGCTGAGCTCTCTCAAGCTCCTGGATGCGCTGCGTGTGTGACTCGTGCTGGGCGACAAAAGACATCAAAACGTCCTCGATAGTATACCCCATGCGGAAAGAATGGTAGGGGTCAGTAGGTGGCATAGCAGAGTCTGGTGCCCAAAGGAACGGCTCACTGGTGGGATCAAAAGGTGCCACAGGAAATGGAGCAACAGAGGGTGGGGCAGATGACATATGGGGCATGAAGGGGATAGACATCGGTACATGCCCAAAAGGATGGGCTGAAGAACCCTCTCCAGGCCTCGCTGGAGGTACAAACTGTGGAACCTGAAAAGAAAAATCAACATGTCGTGTATCAGGGATCTGAGGGGGAAAAGGTGGAACATCCTCATCAGCAGGTATCCAACCATGCTGTGCATGCTCATCTGGTGGATCCATGTGTGCCGCGAACAGTGCATGCTCGGGCTCTAGTGGGATGGGATCAGGTGGGGGAGCAACAAAAGGGTGAACAGGTGCAATGTGCTCAACAGGATGGTCAACAAGTATATCAACAATAGGTAGAGGAACAACAGGATCAACAATGTCATGATCGCCCTCTAACAAAGGAACATCCACGGGGAGATCATCAACAGGTGGGTCTGCTATAACAGGCTCAATAGGGATGCCAGCATGCACGGGGTCATGCTCAAGTATGGGGTCTAGAGCGGCTGCCTGCTCAGGGGCGACGGCAGGCTCGGGATCATCAAAAGCCATCTCGAAGTCAAACTCGGGGTCGATAGGATCTACTGGGTCAGCTGGATCCTCCATGGGCTGATCCAAAGGTATAAACTCGATATCATGATCCGGGTCGTATCCCGGGGGAAAGATAGGATCAGAATCCTCTATGTCGTCATGGTCAAACGCAAAGCTGGGAATAGGTGCAACAGAGGATGTCTGGTCAGGATCAGAATCATGCGCAAGGTGATGTGCGCTCAATGTGTGAGAAGGTGCGGATGCCACAGACTCGAAGGAGTCTGGGACAGGAGAATGTGCAGGCGAATCCTCAGCGGGAACGTCAGCGATCATCAGAAGATCGTCCGCAGGAAGAAGGGCCTCGCCCTGGATCTCATCCTCAAAGGGCTCCTCCTCAAACAGGTCAACATCGCCGTCAGCCTCGGCGTCAAGAGGGAAATCATATGCTGGATAAACGGCTAAGGGTATAGGAGCCGGAATCTCTACTAGGGGTAGGTACTCAGCGGGAGGGTCATCTGCAGGCTCATCAGCACCATCGGGTAGTGCGAAAGGCTGGAAATCATCCTCGTCAGTACTGGTATAGTCAGACGTGTGCACCTCGTGCTCGGAGGATGTGAGGTCATCAGATACGATAGGTATGGGTCCAGTGGTGTCCGAATCGCCAGTACCGGCTGAATCCATGAGTCTGTAACATAAACACAAATATGCTCAAATAATCAGTCATACAATCAGATAATCACATAAGTCACCAAGTAAGATATCACATAATTCTCCTAGTCCCACTAGCCTCCCAGCCTCTCAGACTGCTCTTCCTAGTCTCACTAGCCAATTCTCCTAGTCCCACTAGCCAATTTCTCCCAGCCTCTCAGACTGCTCTTCCTAGTCCCACTAGCCATTTCTCCTAGTCTCACTAGCCAACTACCTCGATCTCTCAGACCGAGCCTCGGCCTCTCAGACCGAGCCTCAGCCTTTCTAGGCTGAGCCTATAAATAATAAAATGTGCTCAACATTTGTTTGTAAAAAAAGTTTTGGATCTGGACTTAAGTGGTATGCAGAAAAATGTTTTCGTGAGAGCCCTAGTGATCATAGTCTAGACTCGAGAAAGAATCCTAGTTCGCTATGATCAGAGCTCTGATACCAAGCTGTCACACCCTGGCTTTGCGGAAGCGTGGTTAATTTTGGTGTGACTTCTTAATACCATAGCTTAACCATAACTAAGCTATATGAAATAAAATCATGCAAGATCATCCATTTGATTAAGTTTTAAAACCAGAGTATCATACCATTGTCTTAAAGACTTACAACATCATAACATAAAACATTGTCTTTAACAACATAACCATTAACATGAAATAAACGCAGTTTAAGATTTGTGACTTGTCCAGGAAAGAGTCACATTTCCTAAACTGGGATGACCTTGGAACCCTTATGCAGCGGGAAAACATAACATACCGCGCCAGATCTTTAATTTCCTGAAATACATGTAAGTTGAAAAATCAACAATAATGTTGAGCGAGTTCATGTGTAGTGAGTATGTAAAACACTTGTAAGTATAAAATTTCCCTGGTATGTAGCAGTGTAAGGAAAAAGAGATCACCAATGGTTTGCAAGGCCATTAGTATGTGTGAAGTGCAAGTAGTAAGACTCAAACCTAGCAGATTTCGCGTTGGGTACAAAGTCACTCCAAGGTCCGTTCTGTTGGGCCTCTCTGAGGTCCGTTCTGTTGGGCCTAGAGTTGGGCTCGCTACACCCAGATAGATCTACCGCTTACGTCCCTCGGTCCTACAATGAGGATTAATGGTCTCCAGTTTCTGTCTACCCACTCACATGATCTAAGTAGTAAACCTCCTTACGCTAACCATACCATGTATAAAGTACTTGTAATCAAAGTAACATGTATTTCACCCCCGCAGTTAAGAAAAACTGAAAACAGTTAGAGAAAAGGGGGACATGAACTCACAGTCGGTGCGTCTCTACCAAGTACTCCAAATCAGGCAGCTGTGCGACGACCTACAGGTGCTAATTCTATTAGACGGACGGCCGTGCCTTAGCTTTATAGTTTAAGTCTTTGGGAAATAGTTAGACAACTATTTCGTGTTTACATTCTGTATATACTTGGTAGTTAATCTCCTTCCCAAGGATGGGGGATTCAATACATGTGCGTTCAAATTAAATCATTAAGTCTCACTTAATATATATACATATTTCCAATTCCAAAATATAAGTATTTTTCTCAAAAATATTATATTTTCATTTCACATAATTTTTTTTCTCCAATAATACGTTGTTAAAATACGCGTTCATAAATATTTCCGTAAGTGCGTAGGTTACGTTTTAACAATCGAGTGGTAATATAATTACCGATGTAACTTATATATTTATGGTGAAAGCGTTCGTATTAATTTTGGATTCGTTAACGTTCGTAAATATTATTTTTACTCTAAAAATAATATCTATGTATTTTCACAAAATAATCATAAACAGTGTGTGAAAATGTATATTTATCACGTTAAATTTTGTGAAAATTCCCACCTCCGAATATTTAGTAAATAAAGTCATGGCGAAATTTATATTTCGAAAACATGTCAAAAATAATTCTAACACTCGTAGTGTAAATAGTTTCTAAGTGTTAGGTTTTTAGAAAAATTTCGCCAGAGTTTCCTCTGTAACTGGAGGTGGCCACGCTTTCAAGCGTATCATTTTCTTTAACAAATCAACTCAACAATTTTCTTTATTTGATCAGAACAACTTTCATCACAACAACTAATCAACATATTTGTAAATTGCCAAAAATTACATGAACTTGCAGTTTTCCCAAAACTGTGGTGTAAATCCCCTTAAATTTAGTAGATCTTCATATAAGGAAATTTGATCTTGTAAAAACCTCATTTTTAGAGAAAATCCATCTTTACAACTTCCCGTCATCTTTTACAAAAACTGTTATTTTGTCGGATCTTTTTATTTCACATGTGTTTACACACTTGTGGTTTATAAAAATCATGCGTGTTAGTGTAAAATCCATCTTTTAAAATACATGATTTCTTTGATACGTGGTTCTTTGAAAATACCACTTGCAGATGTGTAGATCTGCTAGTTTTAAACACAATTTCACAAGTAAAACTCTTTTACACAAGTTCATGATTCGCGTGTGGTAGAGTTTCACCTTTTAACCCTTGTATCATTCAAAACAAGCTTATGTTAAGATCCATGATCTTACCAAACCGGGTTAAACAATGATCCGAGCTACCACATCATAGATCGGGCCTAAATAATCATACATTTCGAATACTACATCATTTACACAGCATATAAGCTTTTAACCACTATTATTAGTGTTTTTAGTAAACTTTAAAGCATCATCTTGCATGTTAACGAGTTTTAACCGATAAAAATCCTTTTAACCACTTTAGAATAGATTGAGAAAGTGTTCTAAGCAACATACCACTAGCTCAAGGCTAGGGAAGAATCTTGACGAAAATGGCGTGGATAAAAGCAAGAGAAAGAGGTCCTTCAAACTCCGAGTGCACCAAGCCTCCTAATACGTGATCCTTGAAGCTTGTATGATCTTGTGATGTGAAGATGGAAGCCGAAAATGGATGTATGGGGAGGGGGGTGTTCGGCCGAGAGTTCTAGAGGGAGAGAGGAGAGTTGTGTTGTGTGAAAGTTTAAGTGAAAGACCAAGTGTGTTTAGTGAGCATCTTATAGACATTTAACAAGTGCATTACCCAATGGATTATGTGCACCCTAGATATTAAACATACTAAGATTATAATAATCAAGATGGTACATTGGGGGTCACAATGTGACCGAGTTCGGCCAAGGGGGGGGGGGTCTCCTAGTCCATTTCCAACTAAAGGTTAAGTATTAGTTAGGTTAAACCAAGTTAGTTAAGTAGTTACTTGGTTAGTTGTGTGTCATGCGTTACAATGGGTGTTAGGGTACTCAGGGACCCTAACTGGCTCAGAAAAAGATAAATAATGAAAATAACAATATTTTCACGTTCCGGGTATAGTCCGGTTGTTTGGTTGGATAGTAATCCGTTAAAGCGTTACTAAAGCTTTAAAGTGTCGTTATTACTCTTTTTAGTGACACTACTCATTTCTGACACTTTGGAAAGTGTCTAGTAATATTTTTCTCATGTTTTGGCACTTTATTAGGTAGCTAAAAGCTGAATTGTTATGTAAAGTGCTGAATTTTGTTCTTAGAGTACGTTTTAGGCACATCCAATCATTGTATCTTATTCCTAGAGACGCAGTTCTACAACCCTTGTATCCCTACACTCACCACTAGTGTAGCAAAATATCTCAGGCTCTTACAGGCCTTAGAGGCAGTGTTTGCCTGATGCTGGCTTTATCAGCATGTTCAATAGGTTATCCGTTATAGTGCTACTGTGCTTTTTGTGCATCATGTTTGTCACTAAGGTGCTGTAAGCAAAATGTGGAGTGACAGCAAATAAAGTATGATGCAAGTAAGTGCATGTATCAGTATGCACGTAGCAGTTTATTCACAAGTTCAAGCAAGCACAGTAATTAATTATTAATTAAGTCGTACGGATACCTGGTTTAGTGCGGGTTGTCACATTAACCCCACATATTTGATATATTTTTTTAATTTAAAATTATAAACAGGTCACTAACGGGTCTTAACAGGTTAACGGGTTTTAACCTGTTTAGACACGAAATTTAAACAGGTCTTATCGTGTCGACCTGTTTAGACACGAAACCTGTTAAGGTCAAACACGAAACCTGTTAACTTCGTGTAGGTTTGTGTCGTGTTATCGTGTTCGTGTCAGAATTGCCAGCCCTAGTTTGGGGTGTGATAGTAACCGGAATTCCCCTTATTGATGAAGTAATAGCGAAGGGCTTTTTGTCCTTAGATTCAAGCTTTGCATTTTTCCAGAACTCTCGTTGGGTATCCAGGTAGATGGGATTACATGTCAACAAAGTTTTGTACTTTGAAGACGAGAGTGCATCAATTACGGAGTGAAAGGTTGTGTTTTGACTAGGTTTCTCAAGTATACACAGGTAGTTATGAGGAGTTTTGAATGGGAGAGCCATGGTGAATCGAAGGTGGTTTAGAACGAATGAAGAAGATGAGTGAATTGAGGGAATTTGATGGTAACTGCTTTTGAAAGAAATTTTGAATTCGATTCGACAGTGAAAACCCTGTTTGGGGTTTTGATTAGGGGTTTATAAGGGTAAAAAGTGAATGCTGACGTGGCAGCAGTTACAAAGATCTGACGGCTAAGTACTGACCACATGACAACCTCCGATGAATAATGGAGGACAGTTGTTTAGGAAACCACTGATGATCAATATCAGTGGTTTACAGTGGTGAAAAACAAAACAGTGGGTGATTTTTAACTATCAGTGGATAGCCAACAATGATTGAAACACTGATTCTGGTCAGTCAGTGGTCAACATGAACAATGTAGAAACAAAGGTTATCTTTCAGCAGTGGATAACTTTTAACAATCAGATGTTTGAACCAACACAGTGGTTGTAACAGACTTTTAAGGATTAATGAAAACTTTCATTTTTAACTATTTTCAAAAGTGTTAAAATATGAGAACACTTAAACAGATATTGGAGCTTAAACAGATGTTTCGCCTTATATATCAGTTGTTGGGACTTAAACAGATGTTTGACCTTAAACAAATGTTTGGCCATAAACAGATGTTTGGCCATAAACAAATGTTTGACCTTAAACAGATGTTTGCCCATAAACAGATGTTTGATAGGCCTCATTAGTGATTAGGTACATCAGTGCTTGTCTTTAACAGGGATTTGTCTTCAACAGTAGATAGGCCTCATCAGTCTTTAAGTCCATCAGTCTTTATAAGAAGCAGTGGTTAGTTATAACAGTTCTTAGCATGATCAGCTGTTATAACCACTCCTTAACCCTTAGAGAGGAAACAAGTGTCGGTCTACATGGTAAATGAAGAGGTTAATTGTAATTATCATAATCTGCTTTTGTTCTTTGAGCTTTGAAAATTTATCCCTTTGGTTTCTTGGTATTTAATTTTACAATTTTCCAATAAAAGTTGGGATTTGTAAATGTTTTTGCATTTAAAGACTGCTGTTTTGAAATATACATTAATATGTTTTGATATGCAAGAAATTGTCATCAACAGTTTTTTTATTTTTTATTTTAACTTTATTTTTTATCACCAAAACAATGTTGGAGGAACTTTTATCTCATTGGAATGTAACGATTAGATAAAATTGTAATTTCATTCTATCATTAATTAACCACATCAACAATAAAAATTTGAGCAGTGGCTGTTTTTTAGGGAAACCACTGATGGTCAATATCAGTGGGTGTCAACAATAAAAATGTGAGCAGTTGCTGTTTTTAAACTACCAGTGGATAGCCAACGGTGATTGAAACACTGACGTTTGGTCAGTCAGTGGTCAACATGAAGAATGAAGAAATAGAGGTTGTCTTTCAGCAGTGAATAACTTTTAAACACTGATGTGATAAATACTGTTACATATAAACACTGAAGTGATATGATATCTAACAACCTAACAGAGTATAAAACACTGATATCATAAATACTGTTACATATAAACACTGTTAACATAAACAAAGGTAGAATATCAGGCCTTAGGTACATAAGTGCTTGTCTTTAACAGGGCTTTGTCTTCAACAGTGGATAGGTCTCATTAGTCTTTAAGTACATCGGTCTTTATAAGGAGTAGTGGTTAGTTATAATAGTCCTTAGCATGATCAGCTGTTATAACCACTCCATAACCCTTTGAGAGGAAGCAAGTGTCCGTCTATTCAATTGAGAGGAATCATTGCATTACATCCGTGTTGAAAAACAAAATCCATAAATTTAGGGAAAATGGGTTTGAAAGATGATAACCCAACAGTGGAGGATCTCATTCTACAGCTCCGATAAATTCAGGGGTATTCTCAAATAATGGTTCCTAGATGTTTGAAGACCGACAAATGTCCACAGTGCTGCTTTTTTGAACATTTGTCGGTCTTCAAACATCTAGGAAGCATTATTTGAAAATAACCCTGAATTTATCGAAGCTGTAGAATGAGATCCTCAACTGTTGGATTATCATCTTTCAACCCCATTTTCCCTAAATTTATCAATTCTGTTTTTCAGACCTCCCAAAGCCACCTATCCGCCTCCAAAGAGATCGAGACAACTTGAAGCATAACCTGGACTTGCTGTAATTCAACCAGTTCAGTATTTAATCCCAATATACCAACTCAATACAAATAACAAATATTTGGTGTGCTACAACTGTAAATAACTCAAGAAACAGATTTGAAACCATAAATATGGATTATAGAGATCTATGAATGAAACATGGGTGAATAAACCAACAAAACAGATTGTGAAAAACAAAAACTACAAACATATCAAAATCAATCTACTCGTAATCACATGGTACACCAATGCAAGCATCTGAATAAACAATAACAAATCAAAGACAATTTACCGATACTTACCGAAACCATAACTGGTCAGATTTATGTGCGGCTCATAACTACATTCTGTAGAATCTGTACATCTAACAAATAATCAAAGAACAAAGAAACAAACAAAAAAACATTCTGTAGAATCTGTACATCTAACAAATAATTAGAATGACAATTTTTACCTTATTTCACAAATTTCATAATATGAAAATAAGTAAAACATAGAAAAAATGAAACCAAACACCTGATATTTGTCATTCGAATCTTTGAGTTGGTCCTCATAGTCCTACAACCTTTCGAAGTCGTTGGAGTCGGTCGGTGATGTCAGCAGCCTAACTAACAAACAACAGCAAACAACAATAGCAAATCACCAAACAATCGACCTCAAAATCATATAGAAGCCCAAAAATAAAACAAACCCTAACCTAAAACTCAAGATGGAAAAATGAAAAAATATATTTATAACTAACCCTAAACCTCAAATCCATTACTGCATAACCATTCAATCGACCTCAAAATCATATAAAAGACTAAAAATAAAATGAAAATTAGATAAGTGAACATCAAAATTGAACATCAAACCTGACCAAAAATTAACCAAGAGAACTGTAGGCTGCAGAGCCGACAACCTCCGATCATCTCCGTCATCAAGTTCCCAGCGGAACCCTAGCCAAAGCACAACCATAAGTAAAGACGCATGAAGATCGAATGAGTGAACAATGAAAACAAAGATTGACACTTATAGAATGGAAGTTATTGATAATCTAACCTTGATTCAGAGCGTTGATCTGAACATCGATCGGAACAGAGCAGAGCAAGAGAGAAAGTGGGGAAGCCCTAAATGAGTAAATGAGGGATGATATAGATAAAAGAGGGGTGTGGTACTGTTGGGCGCGAAAAGGGAAAAAAGGTAGCCCTCATCTACTGACACGTGGCCCAAATAACTTTCATTTATTATATATAATAGATAACGAAGAAGAAGAAGAACTGATTACAAAGTGTATTAACAATTAGCAAAAGAATAACAATTACCTGATTTATGTGCGGCTCTTAACTACATTCTATAGAATGTGTACATCTAACAAATAAACAAAGAAGACAGAAACAAACCAAAAAACTTGTTGGGCGATTAAAATTAAAAGGATATCATACGTAATATTCAAGTAATTAGAATGGCCATTTTTACCTTACTTGACAACAATAGCAAACAACAATAGCAAGTGACCAATCAATCAACCTCAAAATCATATAGAAGCCTAAAAATAAAACGAAAATTAGATAAGTGAACATCAAAACTGAACAAGAAACCTGACCAAAAATTAACCAAACACCTGATGTTGAATCCGCTGTAGATGCTGAACCACTGTTGTTACTGAGCAGTGGTTTTCCTTTGGTTGATCAGGCCTTAGGTACATAAGTGCTTGTCTTTAACAGGGATTTGTCTTCAACAGTGGATAGGCCTCATCAGTCTTTAAGTCCATCAATCTTTATAAGGAGCAGTGGTTAGTTATAACAGTCCTTAGCATGATCAGCTGTTATAACCACTCCATAACCCTTTGAGAGGAAGCAATAGTTGGACTATTTAGTTGAGAGGAATCATTGCATTACATCCCCGTTGAAAAACAGAATCGATAAATTTAAGGAAAATGGGGTTGAAAGATGATAACCCAACAGTGAAGGATCTCATTCTACAACTTCGATAAATTCAAGGGTATTCTCAAATAATGGTTCCTAGATGCTTCCAAAGAAGCAGCACTTTGGACATCTGTTGTTCTTCAAGCATCTATTATCTATTATATATAATAAATGAAAGTTATTTGGGCAACGTAGACCAAATAAGTTTCATTTATTATATATAATAGATGAAAGTTATTTGGGCCACGTAAATCAAATAACTTTCATTTATTATATATAATAGATAATAGATGTTTGAAGAACAACATATGTCCAAAGTGCTACTTCATTGGAAGCATCTAGGAATCATTATTTGAGAATACTGCTGAAATTATCGAAGCTGTAGAATGAGATCTCCAATGTTGGGTTATTATCTTTCAACCTCATTTTCCCTAAATTTATCGATTATGTTTTTTAACAGGAATGTAATGCAATTATTACCTTATTTAAGATACCTTCAACTGCATCTTTTGATAAATTAACATTCATTTCACTCAAAAGATAACTTCAACTGCATCTTCAATCATGAACTATCTAAAGAAATGGATGAAATCATCAAAAAATACCCAAAATAAAACTAATTCAAGCATCCAATATTCTTGAGTACTCACCATTAATGTGATGACCAATATAAAATCAAACCTAAAAGCATACAAATCATAATGAAATATGAAATCAAGTAGTTCTATAACAAATCATCATATTAAATGAAATAACGAAGAAGAAGAAGAAGAACTAATTACAAAGTGTATTAACAATTAGCAAAAGAATAACAATTACCTGATTTATCTGCGGCTCTTAACTACATTATGTAGAATGTGTACATCTAACAAATAAACAAAGAACAAAGAAACAAACCAAAAAACTTGTTGGGCGATTAAAATTAAAAGGATATCATACGCAATATTCAAGTAATTAGAATGGCCATTTTTGCGTTACTTGACAACAATAGCAAACAATAGCAAACAACAATAGCAAGTGACCAATCAATCAACCTCAAAATCATATAGAAGCCTAAAAATAAAATGAAATTAGATAAGTGAACATAAAAACTGAACAGGAAACCTGACCATAAATTAACCAAACACCTGATATTTGTCCTTCGAATCTTTGAGTTGGTCGTCATAGTCCTACAACCTTTCGATCTCGTTGGACTCGGTCGGTGATGTCAACAACCTAATTAACAAACAACAGCAAAACAACAATAGCAAGTCACCAATCAATCGACCTCAAAATCATATAGAAGCCCAAAAATAAAACAAACCCTAACCAAAAACTCAAGATGGAAAAATGAAAAAAATATATTTATAACTAACCATAAACCTCAAATCCATTACAGCATAACCATTCAATCGACCTCAAAATCATATAGAAGTCTAAAAATAAAATAAAAATTAGATAAGTGAACATCAAAATTAAACAGCAAACCTGACCAAAAATTAACCAAGAGAACTGCAGTCCGCAGAGCCGACAACCTTCGATCATCTCCGTCATCAAGTTCCCAGCGGAACCCTAGCCGAAGCACAACCCTAGGTAAAGACGCATGAAGATCGAATGAGCGAACAACAAAAACAAAGATTGACACTTATTGATAATCTAACCTTTATTCAGAGCGTTGATCTGAACATCTTTTAAGATCAGAATAGAGGAGAGCGACAGAGAAAGAGGGTAAGCCCTAAATGAGATATGAGATAAATGAGAGATGAGATAGATAAAAGAGGGGAAGGGTACTGTTGGGCAGGAAAAGGAAAAACAGGTAGCCCTCATCTACTGACACGTGGCCCAAATAACTTTCATTTATTATATATAATAGATAATAGATATCGGCGCAACTTGTTGCCTGTTTATAGAGTTGTCCTTTATTATCCGAAACCTGAAAACCGAGCCGCATTCGAAGTCACCGAACCCGAATTAAAGAATAACCGAAAAACCCGAATAACCCAAACCTGACCAATCCGAACCTTAAATGTGTCTATTATTGGGTCACTTTTTCCAACAAAAAACCCGAACAACCTAACCCGAATAACCCGAAACTTGAAACCGGATAAAAACTCAAACATTAATTGTCTTATTTTTATAGATGCGATTTGAGTGTTTTGTATTTGAAACATTAAGTTCTGAGACTTTTTAATATTATCATACCATATTGTTAAATAATGTTTGAATTGTGATGATATTTTTTTAACAACATGATATATTTAATGATATTTTGTGAGAAAAAAAGACATTTTTTTTTTCATTTTACATCTAAACTTGAAAACCGAGCAAACCGACCCGAACTAACCCGATACAGAATAACCCATACCCGAATAACCCGAACATAAAATGAGTCGGTTAGCATGTCACTTTTTATTAGCAAAAAACTCGAGCAATCAGAGCGAAAAACCCGAAACCTGAAACCCGAAATAACCCGAAGAACACCCAACCCGATTGATATAATTTTCATTTTGGAAATTTAAATATTTGGTAATGGTAATTAACCTTTTATTAATAAAAAAAAAATTATTACCCGGTTACCTAAACTTCCTTTTTATAAATACTCCTCCTTTAGACTGAGTGTAGTGGGGCGACTCCCACCCCAAGTCGCCCCCAGGTCGCCCCCTACACCGCGCCCCTTGCCCAACTTGCATAGCAACTTCACTTCGCCCGTCCTCTTCTCGTCGCCCCTCTTCTCAACTTTTGGCACAAAATTCCAAGACTTCCCCCCTTTTCAAACAAATCAACCAATCAGATTTCTTGATGGCAACTTGAGTTGCCATGAACACCACGCCCCCTTTTTTGAGGACGCCCCAAGTCGCCCCCCAAACGCCACGTGTCGCAAGACGCCCTCTTTTGAGGACGCCCCACTACACTCAGTCTTATCTTTATCCACTCATTGATCACATTCTCACTCACTAAAAATGTTCACCACCGGTCGCCGGAAGCCTTCCTCTTCTCCGTTAGCCGTCTTCCTATTTTCACTTCTTATTCTCCCACTACAAAAGCACGAGTGTGCTGAAGTACCCAAAGGTGAAACGCTAAAGCTGGACGAGAGGCAAGCGCTTCTCAACTTCCTGAAATTTCGCCCCTCTAAAAGCCTCACCTGGAAAGAATCCGAACTCGCTTGCACTTGGAAAGGCGTTACTTGCGGCCCTCCCAACAACGGAACCGTCATGTATCTCCGGTTACCTGCCAAGAGCTTTGTAGGTGAAATACCACCCAACACAATTGGAAGGTTAACTAGTCTTCGTACTCTATCCCTTCGTGTTAACAAATTCAGCGGTAAACTCCCTGATGATTTCGCTAACCTCACCGAGCTTACCCACCTTTCGTTGAATAACAACAGCTTTTCGGGCAACATCCCGAGTTATTTCTCCTATTTCACGAAACTTGTTCGCTTAACCTTAAATAACAATAGCTTCTCTGGCGGTATTCCCTACATACAGTCAGAAAAATTAGATATATTTGATGTATCGGTAAACAAATTAATAGGTGCGATTCCAGATTCACTTGCTAACTTCTCAATAGCTAACTTCACCGAAAACATTTACCTTTGCGGTCCTCCCACCAATATTACATGCAATGGATCATATCCAGCTCCGGAGAATCCTTTAACACAAAAGGAAAACGATAAAAAGACACCCGAAATTCTTGGTATTTCGATTGGATCGGGGGTGGTGTTACTCATTATCCTATGTTGTGTACGGAGGAAGATGTGTACGCAGACGCCAAAACCGCGGTTAGAAGCGCAAGCTGACGCGAAAGTGGAGAGAAACAAGTTGGTGTTGTTCGGCCACCATGGGGTTCATAGTTTTGATTTGGAGGATTTGTTGAATGTGTCCGCGGAGGTTCTTGGGGAAGGGAGTGTTGGGAGGTCGTATAAACAGGTGCTCGAGGGAAAGAATGTGACGGTGGTCGTGAAAAGATTGAAACATGTGGTGGTGACGGAGAACGAGTTTAGAACAAGAATGGAGGTTTTGGGGAAGATGAAGAACAAAAATGTGGTGCCATTGATAGGTTATTATTATTCACAAGATGAGAAATGGCTTGTTTATGGTTACATGGATGGTGGTAGCTTATATGATCGTCTTCATGGTAATTTTCCGATCTTTATTTTTATTACTGGTGTGCTAAACGTATCCCTCTCTATATTTTTATTCCTTGCATTTTTCTAGCTAAATTTTTGCATCGCTACTATTCGAAAAAGGGTGTTTAGCCAAGTGGTTTCATATGCTTAGGCCACAGGGTGTGGCTTAACGCCACCCCGCCACCTCAACATTTATGACGCCCCGGAGCGCCAACCACCATCCCATCGCAGTTAAGAGGGGGCGCTATAAGCTGTCCGCCATGGTGCATCAGCTTACCCAGCTGAGACAGCTTAGATTTAGTCTATACTTTTTTGGTAAAAAGGATCGGCAAAGTTAACACGTTAGATGAAAAGTACCGGCTCAACCCGCTCTCATTCTTTTTGTTTTTTTTTTTTTTTTTTGAAAAGTGGTAATTTTGTTTCTGTTTAATAAAAAATCTTGGATCACGTGAATCATGATTTTATGCTTTATTTCCAATGATGAGTTGGGTACAGCCCTACTAATGCATATGCTTTAAAGATTTGTACTTTTCGTTTTAAGGTTAGAGGGTGTGGTTGGAGCCCCTTAGACTCGAGGGTATGGGGGCCGTCCCCATGCCCGTCGCCCCGTCGCCGCCCCAAACTCTGCACCCCCAGCCCCGTCGCCGCCCCAGCCCCGTCAACTTCGTCCTCCCCTAGCCAATTTCGACGGGCCTCCTTCCTCTCTCCTCACACACACACACACACACATATATATATATATAAAGGGGTTCATCCCCCACCCCCTAGGTCTATCCCCTTCAAGCCCCTCCTACGTGGCTGTGACGTGGCGGCCCATCCCCTTGGGGATGAGGCTCTCCATACCCACCAGCCTTAGGGGCTTTATCAGGCCACTTCAGCGTCATTTAGGATCCACCTCATCCATGGATCTCCCTTTAATTTGCATGGTGTGGATGAAGCCCCCTATTAAACAAAAAAAAAAAAAAGATTTCATTGGTTTAAATCAAGTGGACCCATCCTATAGCGCCCCTTCTCCATCATTACCATGATGGAGCCCCTACTATAGCGCCCCCCTTTAAATCTGAGGGTGTGGTATAGCACCCCGGGGCGCTATAGATGATAAGTTGGCGGGGGTGGCTCCCCCACACCCTCCAGCCTAACTAGTGAAATACCCGCGTGTTGCGAGGAAATTCGACCTGTATCGGTTTGATTTTCTACGGTATGGATGTGGTAGGGACACCTAGTATTGCAACCGAAAATAAAAACCCAAAAAATAAATGTTTTCCATCAATCGAAAACCATAAAAATAAATATCGGTCATTTTTCCGATAGTCCTGAAGTTGTTCGGTCGGAATCTATTCGCGGTTTGTTACGGCAGAGGTATATTACCGACACTCATTATAAACCAAATATGATCAAAAGTAATTATAATTATAAAATAATACGTTTGTGTTTCAATCATTTTTCCGATAGTCCTTAATTCTTGTATACTGATCTTTGTATACTGATGATGTAATTAGGAATAATTATGAATTTTACATATTTGGGTTAAATCAAACATTTTATGGTGATGTTGATATTGATATGTATATAGTTTTTAAAAAAAATAGAATTATATAAAATTTAAAATGAAAAAAATATGTCCTTGAAAATCCTAAAGTTATTTTTTTAGTTAATAAGTATACCTGATAACTATAGGTATTTGGTCGTTTTTAAGCTATAGATAGTCATTCCCATATATTTATTATAACTAAGCCGTATAGTAAGCACCTTTCAATACCAATCAGCCCCCTATATATGTTAAAACACAATAAGTTGATGGGTTTGGACATATAAGCTCTTTTTCTTGTTCAAAACTAATACTAATAAATCTATGGTGTTACGATTAATAGTGGGGTATAATAATGCTCAAAATGTTTTCATTTTTTTGCTGCTGGTCGTTGGTTGCCCAATCTTTTGACATGTGTAGCCTTTATTATATTTCTGTATTACCAACTTTCATCATATGTTCACATTCTACAAAAAAATGAACAAGCGGCCAATTTTGAATAACTAAAAGTTATTTATATTATAATCACTACTACTGCTACTATGTAGTTTTAGCTTGTAAATGATAGGATCCATTGATCAAAGAAGTGTAAGCGATTGTTTTACAGGAAGTATAGCTTCGGTACAAACACAACCCGATTGGGACCATCGGATGAGAATTGCATTGAGTGCCGCTAGGGGACTGGCATACTTACATGAAGACAAAAAAGGCGAAGATGGAGAAATATCAGTTGTTCACGGAAACATCAATTCATCTAACATCCTCTTCCGACAAGAAACCAACCTTGAAGCGTCCGTGTCCGACTATGGTCTCAACACGCTTTTTGACGCTTCAAGCTCCCAGGACCATCATGTTACGGGTTACCGGGCCCCAAAAGTTAAGGATACCCAAGAAGTCACTTTGAAATCTGACGTGTATAGCTTTGGGGTTTTGTTATTGGAGCTTTTAACGGTGGGCAGCAAGGTCCACTTTTCTGAGTTGGTCGAGTCACTTGCGCTCGAGGAACCGAAGGATGATATATTTGATGTGGAGTTAAGGATGGTTCCTAATAATGTCAAGGAGACGATGAAGGAGTTTTTGGAAATAGCAAAGGATTGTGTATCGAAAGTGCCAGAACAACGACCAATAATGCAGGATGTGGTGAGCAAGATGGAAAAAATGTGGTTGAGACAATCGTCCGATGACCACTCTAAGGGATATGATTATATGCCTTCAACAGAGACCCAGGACACACCGAGTACCATCACGCTCGATACACCGAGTACCATCACGCTCGATACACCGAGTACCATTACACCATAAACCCATATGTATGAATGTCTCTTTTATTTATGTTATTAATCTTGTGTGTGAGTTTTATGGGCTAGGGCAAGTTTCCATTGGGTTGATTGTAAATTAGTTGCTTGGAGGTTGTTTTCTCTGCATTTCTATGGATTCTGTAACGTACCTTTTAGATGAATAAATTATTAAGAGGGTGTTTGAGGTTGAGTTTTGAAAATAGATTATGTGTTTTGAATAATCAGAATCAGATAATTAACTGTAACAAAACGTGATGTTGAAAGATAGTGTTTGGATTTGATTATGTTGCTTGATATCACAATAATAAGATAATCAACTATTTTAGTGTTTGGCAAATATACATTTAAAAAAATAAACAAGTGAAAATTCTTTTCTAAACGCAAATAATCAATTTTTGGAAAACTGCGTTTTTTTTTGCGGTAGGGGGGAGCTGCTTTTGGAAAACTGCGTTTTGTAACTTTCTAAATGCAAATAATTGATTTTTTAATTTTTTTTACCCAAACACTCAAACTAATTATTTACGATTTCCAAACTCAATAATCTAAAAGTCTCATTCAAAACTCAACCCCAAACACCCTCTAAATGTAAGTCGGAAAACAGAAGCAAGATGCAACTTGCAAAACGTGTAGGTGTTGTTCTAAACGGGATGTGTTTGACACAACATTTCAACCTAAACGGTACAAATTTAAGTAAATGTGTCATCTACTTAATCAATAGCACAAACATGTGTTGGTTCAGGCCCCACTCAACTCACACACTACTCACAAAAGTTGGATGATATTCTGTTGTGTATTGAACTTTCAACAAGATTACAACTAAAAGAAGAGTTGTACGTGAGTTAATATGAATGAAAAGCTGCACATATTTCATTAAATGAGCTATTAATAGCCATACAAATCACAAAGTGGAATAATAAAAGCTAATAAAATATTAACATTTACTAAAGAATCGGTAAACTAATGAACGTGCACTTCCTTGAAACTTGGTCAATCTGGGCCAAGTCATTACATGTGACCAATTAGCTACTGAACCATTTGACCCATGACCGACACCGTGCCGACCCGTGACCCGTTTACGAACCGATTAATCCAACAACATGATTAATAAGCGGATTACACGACATGTTTAACATGGTAATCTATAGCCAATTCACTAATAACACGACACGTTTAACACGGTTAAATCTAAAGAGTTCAAAACAAGAGTGGCATCATGTTTAACTGGATAATTTACTCAGCTCATTTATTGAGCCTATTCCTAAAAATACTATCAAGACCCTATTCATAAAAATTCTGTCAAGAATTGTGTATTATTTAAAAATTATTGTCTTTGCATTAGACATTTGCTGTCTCCTTCTTTCTGGTGTTTCATATTGTTGGGTCACATCATCATCATGCTCAATAATGGATATGGATTTTCTAGCCAATACACCCCAAAATCCAAGCTCTTCATCGTGTAATCATATTTCACAGAATCATCCTACAACAACATATACATTTTCTAGCCAATACACCCCAAAAGAGAAGTAACCAAGGACCAACGGTTGTGTAGATATTGCCCCATGCTTCTATTCATGAGTTTTTGTTTTTCTTTCTTTGGGGCATTCTTTTGGGACTAAGACCTTAGCGACACTATGTTCATCCTGTAATCTATTGTTCTAACAACATAAAATTTTGAAATAAAAATTTAAATCCATTAAACCCTAAACCACCAGTAATCCTGCTTAAATAAAAAACACTGTACGTCAAGTATAATAATCAAACATATGCCAACCATAAAAATCCTCACAAATACAAGTATAATAATCAAGCAAAACAAAAGTGAACCATAATTGGTACGTATATTTTTAGCATACATTTTAAATTGGTACATGTATCTTAAATGCATAATTGAATAAAAGATTCTATAATTGAAAAAAATCAAATGCAATCCACTTTTATAAAGCACTAGCTTTCAAGAGTTGTTTTCCACAATTATTGAAAATAAAGTTTCATGGGTGTCCCTGGTGATGCGATGAAATATTGGATTCCGATTAAAAAATAAAAAAAAAGCCCCCACAAATTATTATGCATCTACTTATCGTGTCACACTCTTATAGGTTTTGCTAACACTGTGTGAATTTGATATCTTTATTCATGCAGCAGCTTTATGGAAGAGCATGATTCATGTGTTTCCGGTTGTATATTTATATAGTTACCGTCCGTAAATAAACCTATCCTTGTTTCTATCAAGTTAAGCCTTTCTCAACACAAAATCCAGTCCTAAGCTCTACCCACATTATTTCCCCCATCGATCTTCCTACACCCAACTTCAGTTCATTATATCTCCATCAAATAAAATTAAAACATCAGTTTCTTTCCCTGAAGTTATGAGTTACAACTTAACAACAGAGTATCTACAACTTGTAGATGAACTCGTCGATGACTATAATATTCCTACGCATATTATATATTCGTTGTTGGCTTACGTGAAGCCTCTATTCCGATCAGATCTGGAAAACAAGTACAGCACACCTATGGTTTGGATTGGGATGTGTATCGTGTTTGCGTCTCTAGTTTGCATCCTTGCTATGGTGGCTGACTTATTACATGGTATACGTAGCAGAAAGCTATGGTTTCCGTGTAAATACTTTAGAATGAATGCGGCTTTTCTCTCTATAATGTTTGTCGCGATGAAGTTACCAGTGGATCTAAGTGGTGTGATACCTGGTGACATGGATGAGGCCGGAAAGCTCGGAAGCATGGCTTTCATGTGCACCATGATGGCCAACATATTGCCATCTTTAGCTACCATGGGTAGCAATGAACTTTTGTCAAACATCACAGCTTTGTGTGTTCTTGTATTCACCTTGGTTTTGAATGTTTGCATTCAGATTCAATCGGGAGTTGTATCCTACAATGAAGATTCTGTTATTCAAATGATTTCACCTAAATATGATGTTCAATCACTGGGCATAAGCAAGCATCGCAATACCTTACTAGCAACAATCTATATGACTTTGTTAGTTGTATTGTTGATAATACATGTATGTTCATCTTTGGCGATTCTAAAATCCAAAAAGATTATAGAATTGAAGTACCGACAAGGTCATAATATAGCTTCAAAAGACATTCAACAATCATCAGAAGAATTATTGACAGTTGAGAAGTTGCAAAAGCATGTGAGAAACCACTGGGTTATGGCAGAAAGCGGTAGCCCCCAATTCATAACCGCTTGCTTTCGTACGACATCTGCTTCTGGGGTAATATGTGTTTTAGTCATTCTCTTACACACTCTCACTATGTCTTGGATTATGAAAGATATTTTGAGGAAGGACTATAATTCGGATTATAGTTGGTCCATGCTCGTAATTCTCATAGTACAATCTATTGGTGTTGTGATTGGTACAGTCGCACCGCTTTCTAGATGTTTTGCAATCTTAAACTTCAAAGTGTCTTTACAAATGATTTCAAAACATTTTAAGGTCTTTGAAGTAGAAAGCTACTGGACTCAGAAATTATACTATTGGAAACATGCTAGTATAAGACTCCCATTACGTAGCGACAAACTTAAGGGGGTTACCCAGATCTTGAAAAGGCTAACTCTCAGCTTTTGTATCGAACTCCAGGAAGGAGTTGTGGTGGTGTGCAAGATAATAGCTTTAATCCCATTTTCATTTATGCTATGTGTCTTGTATTGTTTGAAATCGGTAAAGGTCGTGTTTTGTTCAGCGGGACAAAAGACTGACAACTTGGAACCAAGTAAAGATCTTCGCCCATATGTTTTGCAACTTGAAGATGAGACAGAGCTTGCCGAGAGAACAATGGAAGGCCTTACAAAATCTGTGAACCAGTTGATCCAGAAGGGCGAAGAAAACCAACCAAACAATCTCATAAAGCTGATTTTAGAAAAACCTACTTGTGGTTTTCAAGGAGTTAAAATGTTTGACAACATGGATCATCAGGTTCCATCTTCACTACTGAAAGTAGAATATCAAGATTGTTGGAGCATACCAGTGGTAACCCTAACAACCATCGCCACTTCTCTTCCCAAAATCGAAAAGAAGGAAGTTGATAGTTTGTTGAAAAGTGTGAGGGAAGGTTTAGTATACGTCACTCACGTGGAAGAAAACCTCAATACTACTGATGACTATGCAACCCTTCAAGAGGCTGCAAGAACTTTGTGGCAAGAAGTTGATGTCTACCACAAATGGTTAGGATACAAGTTGCAAGACCCTGCTCTCCAAGAGAATAGAGCTGGACAGATTGTTGAATGGTTCAGGGATACAGCTAAAAGAATAATTCACACGAAGGACGATACTGAAGGCCGAAATGAAAATTCCATACATGGAGGAACATGTAAGGATGAATGCATTAGGGGGGGCGGGGCGGTTAACTAGTGATGGATTCTATCACTCACAAGCACCAATCAAGTTTCGCCATGTCAGCAACCATTTTTCCATCACTCACAACCTTTTTTAGGCGGGGTGGTCATCACTCACCACCACACCCAACAATTTCCCCCCAACCAACAAATACCCTCACAAAAATAAACCATAACGCGTTGAATACATCACGAAAATCGGTTTCCGTGGAAAGATTAACGCGTTGAAGTGGTGGCCGGCGGTGGAAATAACGCGTTGATTTGGGCTTCCGTGATAGATTAACGGACGAGCCCGTCCCCCCTTAGCAGGTCAATTTGTGCCAACTCAATGTATGGTATAACCACAACTATCCTGCGAACCTACCAAACCGACATTGATGACAAGGTTAGCCAAAAGAAACTATTCGATAATTTATCATCAATGATCACTGATGTAATGGCCGCTTGTCTCACCAACTTACCACAAGTCATAACAATGAAATGCCACACTGGTGTGATAGAGAAAAGGGAAGGTAATGTCAAACATGCAGCCCAACTTCTTGGTGAGACTACACAAATAATCAAAACCCTTCAAGATCACGGAATTCCAAGAATGAATTCAAGTGACTTGCCATTTATGGGCAAATGGCGTGCCTATTTAGTGGAGCCCTGATTCCTCAAAAACAAATGTCGTTCTTCAAATAACAGGGTAAGTTCATTTTCCAGACTATAATGTCTTGTTTATTTGTTTTCCTCCTTTGTTGATTTCCTCATATTATACGTAGTTATATTTACACTTGCGTATGAACCGCAGTGTCAAGCTAATATGATTTTCATGGACAAACACCACTGCTCAAAGTAATATGTTGCTTGAAGAATTTGATTTGCACGATTAGCATCTACTAAGTATGATGATTAAGTCCTTGGGTCTTATAATTTGTATTGTTTCCTAGTTTACTAGCTTGTAAATTATTGTATCAATATTTACTTTTTGGTGTGGTTTGAGGAATGTTTGAATGCATTTTCTTATGGGTTTGATTGCCCCTATGATCTTACTCTCCGTTGGTGTTCATAGTTTTAACAATTTATCTAAGTTATTATAGAAAAAGCAAAATAAGGAGACCCAAAAATTTAAACGTACACTCTCCGTTTGTGTTCATAGTTTTAACAATTACCTAACAATTGTTGAAAAAGCAAAATTAAGGAGATCCAAAAATTTAAACGTACACTATAATGTGAAATGGAATGCTCATTCATATCCCTACAACCAACAATTCTAGTGAATAGTACATTTGGATAAATTCTAAGTATCTTTTTTAAATTTGTAGTATTCTAATTTACCCATATTAGTTTCATCACATCTTATATATAATATATTTGTTTGAATTTAATTATAATTTAAATTTGTAGCTCTTAGGATCTAAGTTTGATTGTTGTGATAAATATGGAAATATGCAGCGGAATAATAACTTTTCAATCACAACAATAGAAAGATTGCTTTCATCATCATTCTTTTATAAAGATTGCAATTACATTGTTTACATATGCATGAGAATTACAAACTCTCCTCAGCCTGATCACTTGATAAATAGAATAGTACATGCACTGTTCTATTTATAGTACATACCAAACATCTGAAGCGTCTAAGCTGACGTCACCTAGACAGCGACATTTAAGAGCTTAACAAACTCCTAACATCTGCTATAGCCTAAGCACTGTTACATTGGTAATAAAGGAAAACTCCGTTGATCAATCATCTGTTGAATAATCATTTGTTGATCTTTAAGATCTGTTGAGCCATAGCAGACCTTAGCTTCTACAGACTTTGTCTTCATCAGCAGAGGTTCACTTTGTCAGACCTAAGGATCAACAGACCTTGTCTTCAAGCAGATGTTCTCTTAGGCAGACCTTCGGCTTTAGCAGAATTTAGAGAAAGCAGATGTTAAGTCTTTGTCATTAGGAGGAGCAGATATTCAAAGCACTGTTATTCATGATCAGATGTTGTAGACTATTTTGGCTTTTCAATCATCTGTTCTTTTACGAGGTCCACTAGATTCAACAATCTCTCCTTAGAACAGATGATTCAAAAACACTTCTTTATTTCGGATCTTTCTTTCTCATCGGCATCTCCCTGATTTGGCATTTGAATTGTAACTCAAAGTTCATGGAGACCATATCTTCAAAATCCCTTTCAAGTTCAAGGTTCAACAGATCTTGGAGGTCACCTGTGTTGAGTGTGAAGCCACTTGACAAGTTGAGCTCAGTGGTCAGGATAAGAGGATAAAAAACAGGGTTGATCCAATCTTCCCTGTGATCCAGAATTCACAGATCATGTCTTTCTCTTTCCTCTATCATTCAATCTTATATATATGATTGTATTGTATCTGTAAATTCTCGTACCCAAGCTTAATACAAAACCTCCTAGTTACCGAGAGTGGATGTAGGTCAGAACCGGACCGAACCACTATAAATCTTTGTGTTCTTGATTGTGTGTGTGTGTGAGTTCTGTGTTATTTGTGTTCGTGTGACCCATTCGATCCCCAACATCTGGTATCAGAGCACATGCTCTTGTTGTTGAACACGAACACAGAGATGTAGAAGGAGGAAGAAGATACTGACCTGTGAAATCGGAAGTAGGGTTCTGATCAGAGACGCTCGTCAGCCGCCGCCGCTGCCGGTGCCGCTTTCTTCATCGCGAAGCTAGGGTTTCCGATTGAAGACCAGGAACAACACACCAGCCGCCGCTGCCAGAACAGTCGCCGCTCAGGAGAATCACAGCCGTGATTCCGAAGCCGCCTCCGCCAAAACCACCATCGCCATCGCGACTGTCTAGGGTTCCTACGAACCTGTCGCCTGCTCGTTCTCTTGGGAGATCGCAAGAAGAAGAAGAACCAGAGTTTTTTTTTCTTGTTCTGTAAAGGAGAAAGAAAGAAACATAATTTTTTGTTCTGGTGGAATTGGGGAAGAAAAACAAGTACCGTGCTTTTATTTCTGTTGGAGAAATTGAGTTTCTCAATTTATCAGAAAGGCCCCTCATCTTTATTTCTGATGAAAATTGAATTTCTCAATTTTATCAGAAAGGTCCCTCAACTTTGAACAAGATCTCATTATCCATCAATACTTGTCCCTTGCCAATTGAAGCTTGAAACAGATAAGTTATTTGTTTCTGATTATTGCTTTCGCTCGTATAAATTACCACTTAGCAGTACAAACCCGTTTGGTTAGTAGTAATTTTGTAATTTTTTTTAAATGGCAGAAGATAGTAAAATCAAGATTGATAAGTTCCATGAAAGTAATTATGGATTTTGGAAAATGCAAATTGAAGATTTATTGTATCAGAAAAGTTTGCATTTGCCTATGTTGGGTGAACAACCAGACGACATGTATGATGAAGAATGGAAGTTGTTGGATAGACAAGCTTTGGGTGTGGTTAGGCTTTCTTTGGCAAAGAGTATTGCTTACAACATTTTCAATGAAACAACCACATATGGTGTATTGAAAGCTTTGTCCAACATGTATGAAAAACCATCCGCTTCAAACAAAGTATTTCTCATCCGACAATTGGTTAACACCAAGATAAAGGAAGGCATGTCGGTTACCGCTCACATAAATGAGTTTAAATCGATTATCTCTCGTTTAGCCTTAGTTGAAATAAAGTTTGAAGATGAAGTACAAGCGCTACTCCTTTTATCATCGTTGCCCGACAGTTGGTCAGGCACCTTCACAGCTGTTAGTAGTGCATCCGGCACTACCAAACTCACTTTCGATAGTATTCGTGACTTGATAGTAAACGAAGATATCAGACAGAGAAACAATGGTGAGACTTCTAATTCTAGTTCTTTATTGCATACAGAAAGTAGAGGAAGAAGAAATGAAAGAGGACATCATCAAGGCAGGTCCAAGTCCAGAAAGAGGGGACAATCAAAGAAGAGAAAAGATGTTGAATGTTGGAATTGCAAAGAAAAAGGTCACTATAGAAGCCAATGTACAAAACCCGTTTCAAAGAAAGAAGTAAACAGTGTATCCTCGGAAGAATTAGGTGATGTTCTCATATGTTCTGTTGAAGATTTAGTTGAATCTTGGATTATGGATTTGGGAGCTTCTTTCCATGCTATCTCATGCCCAGATATGGTCCGAGTCCATCAAATTTATTGCACAACCGACTCGTACACATGAGTGAGAAGGGATTGAAGATGTTGGCTCAGAAAGGTAAGTTTCCAGACTTGAAGAAAGTGGAAACTGAATTCAGTGAACCTTGTGTTCTTGGAAAACAAAAGAGGGTTACTTTTGTGAAGACAGGGAGGACACCGAAAACTCAGAAGTTAGAGCTTGTTCACTCGGATGTATATGGACCAACCTCAGTTTTATCTCTAGGAGGCTCAAGATATTATGTTACTTTCATCGACGATTCAACACGCAAGGTATGGGTATATTTTCTTAAGCATAAATCTATCGTATTTGATGCTTTTAAGATATGGAAATCTGCTGTTGAAAATGAAACTAACTTGAAGGTACAGTTCTTAAAGTCTGATAATGGTGGTGAATACATAAGCAAGTAGTTCACTGACTATTGTGCCAAGGAAGGGATAAAGATGATTAGGACAGTTCCTGGAACTCCTCAGCAGAATGGTGTAGCTGAGAGAATGAATAGAACTCTAAATGAGAGGGCTAGAAGCATGAGGCTAAATGCTGGGATGCCCAAGACATTCTGGGCCGATGCAGTTAACACTGCAGCCTACTTGATCAACCGTTCACCAACCGGTCCCTTAGATTTCAAGTTGCCTGAAGAAATGTGGCAAGGAAAGGAGGTAAGTCTCTAACACTTACGAGTCTTTGGGTGTAGTGCTTACGATTTGTTAGAAGCTGGTGACAGGGATAAGTTAGACTTAAAATCCAAGAAATGCACATTCATTGGTTATGGGTCAGAACAAATGGGTTACAGGCTTTGGGATAATGAAGGCAGAAAAGTAATCAGGAGCAAGAATGTCGTCTTCAATGAAAACGAATTGTATAAAGACAGAAACACCAAAGGACAAGAAGTTCAGAAAGACTATGTTGAATTTGAAAGTAGTGAAACAAGAAAAGAAGCTTCAGTCGACATTCCAGAAAATGGGAATGAGTCAATCGACAATCAGAGCTCAGGGGATGATTCTAGTAATGATTCTGTAGAAGAAGAAGAGGTCGCTCCTCAAATTACTGAAACCCCAGAAACTCCTCAGTTTCAACCAAGAAGATCCTCCAGAGTCATTAGACCAAGACAGATATTCACCATCTGTTAATTACATACTTTTGACAGAAAACGGTGAACCCCAGTGTTACTCAGAAGCCATGGGGTTGAAAGATTCATTGCAGTGGGAGTTAGCAATGAAAGATGAGATGAAGTCGCTTGAGAAGTGTAGGATTGTGTGCGGACCCGAAACGAGTCGATCAGAGGCGTTCTACACAATATGAAAGGTGGAAACAGACATATTGTGTGTGATTCAGCAAGATATTCACTTAAACTGTCTTGTATATTGATCTCTGAGCTATTACAGATCTGTAGACACTTCGACAGAGCTTCGCCGTCGGAAAACACACATACAAGAATGACTCAAATGAAATCAGGACTCAACTATTTATAGGCCAAGTAATTTTTCTTGAACCTGACTCAAGCAGAATCATAGTTCAAACGAGATTACCTTCAAACGGGATTAGCAGGTTCAAGCGAAATTAGCAAAGCTAATTTCGTTTGAAATGACATGCCAACTTCAAGCGGAATTAACCTTTCTAATTCCGTTTGAACTTGCCTATTGACCTAATTTCTCATTTTCCGTGCCCTGATTAATCTATTCTAATACAAGACTCGATACAAGACGAAGTCGACAGACGTATGCACCAACAGACTCCCCTTCGGATGTTGACGAGTCTTAAGTGTCGAGTCTTCAACGTCTTCAGTCTTTATCAGTCTTCGTGCTTTTCTTCAAAGTATCTGACAGTATAAAACTTCTTCAATATTCTCTTTTTTCTTCTCTTCAGCATCAACAGACTCCCCTCGAACAATCTTATCTATCCTCGGATGTTGATCGCAATCTGGCTTTCACAGGATCAGGATCATGTCCTGGCTCTATACTCAGACTTCAAAATCCAGGCTATCCTGCACATCCTCTACCCAAAAGTAAATTTTTACAAATTTAACATTTTACAAATTTATATATCAAGACTCTCCCTCAAAATAAACCAGAATGATTTATCAATGAAAAACTTTTGATGGCCGCTTGTACGCAAATATTCAAAATATTTTCTTATTTAGAACACATATTCCCCCTCACCACATGCTCATCATGTTTAGCACTTGGAATTTTGAGAATCAGCTCTCCAACACCAGTTGTCGAAAATCTTTTTTTAAATTTTTCATAATTTATGCTAAAACACACTAAAATCTTTTTGGAATTTTTTTAATGAAAAGAAATGCAGTAAAGAAATATTTACATACAATATTTTTGTGAGTTTGTGTAAGAGGATCATATCAGTTTTTGACAAGTCACAAAGACCGTTGAGCTTAGTTACACATTAAGAATTAAACAATTCACTTAGATTGCCGATATACTGATCCATTTAAATTCTCACACAAATTTCAACTGATTCAGGATATGAATTATGTGTATTAAGGACTTAAACTCATTCGTGTGTCCCACCTCTTGAATATACTCCCGTATCCAGATCCCAATATTCAGTCTTACAGGTGAGCATACCACAGATGATATCTGTAAGGGGTTAGATGCGAAAACCGTGAGAGCTCAGGTCAGAACTTCCGTTCAGCAGAGAGATGACGGCTGGACTTTTGGTGGGTCCCCTTTAGAGGATCTTTTTTACAACAACACATGATTTGCATTTTGCAATGTTTTATCATTTTTTATGCTGAGGGCGGGCTTTTATTTCAAGTAAGCATAAAGTATTCTCCGGGGACTAGGCTATTGCTTCCGCAAAATCAGAAGTCCCGTGATAATACCCCAGATATCACTGAGCATAAATACCTAGTATCTCAGAAAGAGGGATCCTTCAAACGAAATTTCAAGGGTTACCTATATATCCAAGTAGTGTTCCCCACGAAATAAGCAAATTTGAATTTAAGTTTATATCCCGAAAAAGTTTACTAAATGTGTAAAAACCTATCGGCATATCATCAGTGAGACCGTTTAACGCTATTTAAACATTACATTTCTTTAGCATACTGTAACTATCTACTGATGTACTATCATTTCCTCTTTTCTGACAACAAAACTCTTTTTGTATTTTATCATGTTTTTGTCTTTTTCAAAATTTCTAATGTTTTTGGATTTTCTGAAAATTCTTACTCCCCCTAAAATTCAAACACATTTAAAGAAAATTTGAAAACAAACTATACAAGTAAAGTGACAACTGATATCAAATCGCCATCCACTTGGCATAAACAATCAGAACTCCCCCTTACAACAAACTATTTTCTCATTATGATTTCAAAACACTTAAGTTTGTTTTAACCAAAATGATTTTTCCAGAAAATAAGTTTTGTTGATTTTACCACATGTAGGTTAGTGGATAAACTCATCACTTTGTTTCTTTCCTCTTTTCAATGAAATGAACCCCCTATATCCTTTAACCACTTGTAAGATTTAACAATTTTTAATTTTACCAACACATATCACATGTAGAAAATCAAGTACAACTTAATGTCCCTGATTTACCACTTGTAAGTCGAAATATCACAAACGTGAATTTCTCAAGAAAGATGCCGATTCCTGCTCCACACTTACCAACCTGGAAGCTCCGGCAAGTCAGGATTTTACTTGTGCAAAACTTCCATCCAAGCCTGACCAAACTTGGATGTTTCTTCCTCAACTTCACTTGGGTAATAAGTTGCTTTCTTTGTTTCATAAAAGTCCTTTACCCCTTTCACTTTACCCTCAACCATTTTTCTAAAAATCTTTTTCACATTTCCATTAAACGCTTTCTCGACATCAAATTCTTTCTTCTCAGAATAGAACTGATTCGAGATCTCAACTTTCCCAACTTTTGATTTAAAATTCTCAGCCCTCAATGGTGGAAAATGAACATCATCCATTGGAGGCACTGAGTTTTCTTCTTTTACCTCAACCTGTGGCTCTTCTGACTTTGTGGAATCAGATTCATCGCCAGATTTCACATCAAACTTTTTAACAACCCACATTTGGTTATCATTCTTAGCTCTCTTTTTATAAAAATGAGTCTTTGAACACTCACCAACTTCATATGTAGAATTTTCAAAAAATTTAAAATTTTCAGTTGGTGGTTCAATTTCCTCAACAACTTTTTCTTTGAGTTTTCTAGAGACTTCCTATTTTGTTTTTGTTGCTTGAGAACAGTTCCATGCAATGTGACCAACTTCATTGCATTTGTAACAGGTTCTTGTCTCCTTTCTTTGATTAGCTCCATTCTTCACATTCTCTTGCTTCTTGGCAAGAAATTCTCTGTTTGATTGTTTCCAGAATGAGCTTTTTGATTCCTCTTCACAACTTGTTCCTGCAACAAATTTTGTATTTGTTTTAGAAATTTTTTCATGTTTATAATTTTCAGGTAGAATAAAACCTAAACCTTTCTTTTTGAAATAACCGTTATGGTTTGGTTTCTTTTGAAAACCAGAACCAGAACCATAACATTTTTTCTTGTTTAAACGTTGTTGAACTCTTGAAGTGTATTTTTTAGGTTTTTCAGTAAGATTTACATCTTTTATTTCAGAAATATTGATTTCTGTTAGTTTGAAAACCTTTTTGATCTTTTCAAATTTAACACTTCTTATTGGAAATTCTTTATCAGAATATAATTTGTCAGAATCATTTAAAGTGTATGCAACTTCAAATGTTTCATCCTTCAAATTAGATTTTGATAAAAGAAATTCTTTATTGTACACCCGTTTAACCGACGATTTTTGACTGTTGACTGATGATGATTCCGGACTTTTTGACTCAGACTTTAACTCCGACTCCTCATCTGTATCCAACACCTGATCGACCACCTTTTTTATTAACTCAGACTCATGATCAGTGTCAGACGATGTGAACGTGACGTCAATATTTTCTGGTAACTCATCAGTTGTTTCGGATTTTAACTTTATATTGACCGCCTTATTGACTTGTTCCTCATTCGGTTTTCTAGGAGAATACCCTTCCCAAATCGGAGGCGGACACTTGTTATAACTAACACTCTGCTTCTTAGCAGTATCTTTCTTCTTTGGCTTCTCATCATCTTTAAATGCTTCAAAACCTGCAATAGTTGGATAAATTCGATCAATGAGATAATCAGAACTAGAATAACTCTGTAATAAACGTCAGATTCTCTCATTCTCAATCTTTTCATTTTCCAACTCCCGCTGCAACTTTGCACATTCTTCAATGTAATGACTAATCGCCTTCTGCTTTGTCATCATCATAGCATTCATCATAGCAAACGCGTCTTCTCTTTCAGAATTTGTCTTTTGAAGACCGGTTACTGTTCTATTTAGCACATCATATGACTCTTTCACATAATTGAGATTGAACAGTAATTGTTCTTTCAACTTCTCTTGTTCAATCATCTTTTCATCTTTTTCTGCACACTGCTTGCAAGATTCCAAGCACTTTTCACACGGCTTGATAACCTCAACAATCTTTTCAACTTCGATTATTTTCTCCACTTCAACAACTTTTTCACCTTCAATCACCTTTTCTGTTTCAACCATCTCCTTAGCGACAATTTTAACCTCTTCATTTAGAACATTCTCTTCTTTTTGAGCAACACTTTCAATCTTCATCTTCAACTCTTTTGCTGCTTGTTTCTTCTTCAACTTCTCCAAGCGATCTGCAAAATAAAATTGAAAACTTTCAGGAGATAAATGAGTTTTTGCAACATTAATATGTCTTTCTTCCTCATCATCACCATTGTCATCAGTTGGTGATTGATCAAAATCTATTGTCTTTTCAGAACTATCATCTGAAGAACCAGAATCAGATGGTGTTTGATCAAAAACAGTTGCTTCTTCTGAACTTTCATCGGATGAAACAGACTCTTCTTCTTGATTCTTCTCATGAACACCAATCACTTTCATCCATTTTGTAAACAAATCAGGGTTTTGAACTATTTGAGCAATGAAAGCTTTAAACTCTCCATTCTCATCCACAAACCTATCCCAGCTAAATCCTGGAGCCATTCTCTCATCGTCTTGATCAATGATACCATAATAAGCTTTCTTGTTTGCATCTTCGATCAATTTCCCATGAGCAGTTTGTGAATCTTTTTGTTGATACGGTTGATGAGCAACTTGTTGATATATGGATTTTCGATAGTAATCATCTTTTCTAAAAGGATTCTTTGCTCCAATCGCTTCCTGATTTTTGCATTCTCTTTTGAAATGACCTTTCTCCCTGCATAAAAAACAAGTAACTTTAGATTTATCAAAACCCAAAGTAGAAACATGTGCATCCAGAAAATCATTTCTTCCTGTAATCATTTTAAAATTTTCAGCTCTTCTCAAGACACTAGCTAGACACCATTTGATGTCCATGAGCTCCATCTCTTCAGCGTCTATCTGATCGTAATCCTCTTTCGTCAGTATAGGATTTCCGATCCTCCCTGCAACCAAGCCTTCATAGTATTGTAACACAGTTGCAAGTAACGCCATGTGATCTTTCACAATTTCCTCAGAAAAACTTTGACCATCTGGAAGATTCAATGCAATGTTGCACTGTATCACACACCCATTCCCATTTTTTGAACTTTGAGAATGAAAACTTGTAGTTGAACTCTTTGGATTAACACTCGGATATGAAGAAAAACCACTGCTGCTATTTGGACTTTGTTCAATAGTTCCAGATAAGTCTCCAGCACTAAAAGCAGTTTGAATCTTCGGACTCATTTCAGCCTCTTGAACATTTCCTTTGTAATACATTTTCACATCTTGTTGACCACTCGGATTACTCATCCTCGCAATCTTTTGTTGTTCAAGATCTTGACCCTCAATCTTCTTGATAAACTGAGAAATCGTCAAACCATCATATACTCCGGTGTTCTTTAAGATCATAAAAAATGTACCCCATTCTTTTTGAGGTAAAGCATCAGCTAATTTGACAACCCATTCCTCTCGTTCTTTGGTTATGCTTAACAATGACATAGAATGCACTAAGTGGCAATATCTTTCAATTAATTTCTTTGTATCTTCCCATGGTAGACTTGTGAATAGATCAAATTCTTTCTTAAGCAATGCCTTTTTACTTTTGATCATCTTCTCACTTCCCTCAAATTTGATTTTAAGAGCATCCCAAATTGATTTTGAAGTTTTATCATGTTGAAGCAATACAAAGAAGTCTTCTTTAATAGCTTGCTGAAGTAGACTAATCATCATCTTTTCAGCTCTGTACATGTCTCATTCTTTATCAGTGAATTCAGAGATTGTTTTCTCAACTTGCAGATCAGTACGTGGTAGTACATATTTTTTCAAAATACACTCCCAAGATCTCAAATGATTTGCTTGAACCCAGTTTTCAAACCGATCTTTCCAACCATAATACTCCTCAATGCTCATTAGCTTCGGGGGTTTTTGTGTAGTTCCAGTCTCATTTTCCAAGTTCATGTTTTGAGCAATGGTAGCCGGAGTAGTTGGGGATGTTGCAAATGCGTTGTAAAATTCTTCACTCATGATTCGGTAACAAGTTTCTCAAACCAGACAATTTCAAACGAAATTAAGACTTCAAACGGAATCACTTCAAGCGAGATTACCCTTTCAAGCGAGATTAACCTGCACACACAAACTTCAAACGGAATTAAGTGTTTCAAACGAAATAACCTATTTCAAACGGAATCACTGATTTCGTTTGAAATTTCAAGCGGAATACCATTTGAAGCGGAATTACTAATTCCGTTTCAAACTTTCAAACGGAATAACACCTTTCAAGCGAAATTAGGTGTAAATTCAAACTGTTTGTCCCATTTTTGTCACTTTTACTTTGAATTTTGATCTGATTTTCTCAAGGGTTTGTTAAAACACATTTTCGCTTATGATGTGAAAAATTCAGGCCATTTTGACCATGAAAAGTTGTCCAATTTAGAAAAGAAGGTATAGAAGTAAGAAAATGAGATGAAATCAAGCTGAAATTGGCAGAACTCCTCCTCCTGTGCTCTGATACCACATGTAGGATCGTGTGCGGACCCGAAACGAGTCGATCAAAGGCGTTATACACAATATGAAAGGCGGAAACAGACATATTGTGTGTGATTCAGCAAGATATTCACTTAAACTGTCTTGTATATTGATCTCTGAGCTATTACAGATCTGTAGACACTTCGACAGAGCTTCGCCGTCGAAAAACACACATTCAAGAATGACTCAAACGAAATCAGGACTCAACTATTTATAGGCCAAGTAATTCCGCTTGAACCTGACTCAAGCGGTCATAGTTCAAACGAGATTACCTTTAATCAGGATTAGCAGGTTCAACCGAAATTAGCAAAGCTAATTTCGTTTGAAATGACATGCCAACTTCAAGCGGAATTAACCTTTCTAATTCCGTTTGAACTTGCCTATTGACCTAATTTCTTGTTTTCCGTGCCCCGATTAATCTGTTCTAATACAAGACTCGATACAAGACGAAGTCGACAGACGTATGCACCAACAAGAAGAACAAGACCTGGCACTTAACAAAGCTTCCTGCTGGGAAGAAGGCTCTTCAGAACAAGTGGGTTTTCAGGGTCACAGATGAGCATGATGGTACCAAACGATACAAAGCAAGATTAGTGGTCAATGGCTTTCAGCAGAAAGAGGGAATTGATTTCAATGAAATATTTTATCGAGTGGTGAAAATGACTACCATCAGACTTGTTCTCAGTATTGTAGCAGCAGAAGGCTTGCATCTAGAGCAGCTAGATGTCAAGACAACTTTTCTACATGGTGACCTAGAAGAAGATATCTACATGACACAACCAGAAGGTTTTTCAGGTTAAAGGCAAAGAAAACTTGGTGTGTAAGTTGAAGAAGAGTTTGTATGGTCTGAAACAAGCGCCCAGAAAATGGTATTTGAAGTTTGATAACTTCATGGGAAGATTCGGATACAAGAGACGTGACAATGACCATTGTTGTTACATAAAGAGGTTTAAGGGTTCTTATATCATTCTACTACTATATGTGGATGATATGTTGATTGCAGATTCTGATAAGATAGAGATCAAGAAGCTGAAGAAGCAGATGTCTGAAGAATTTGAGATGAAAGACTTGGGAGCTGCAAACCAAATACTTGGGATGAGTATTTTTAGAAACAAAGAAGATGGTTCTTTGACACTCTCTCAAGAGAAGTACATTGAGAAGGTGTTAGAAAGATTCAGCCTTAAAGATGCCAAGATTCGAAGCACACTTTTGGGAAGTCACTTTAAGCTTTCTAAAGTTCAGTCACCCAGATCAGATGAAGACAAAGTAGAAATGGCTAAAGTTCCTTATGCATCGACAGTTGGTAGCCTCATGTATGCAATGGTATGGACGCGGCCAGATATAGCTCATGCAGTGGGAGTTGGTAGTCGGTTTATGTCTAATCCAGGGAGAGAACATTGGGAAGTAGTTAAATGGTTGCTAAGATATTTGAATGGGACTTCAAAAGTGGCATTATAGTTTAACGGGAAAGATGTTATTCTGAAGGGTTTTGCGGATGCTGACCTTGGTGGTTGTAAAGAATCTTATAAAAGCACCACCAGATATGTCTTTACAGTGGGAGGCACTGCAGTAAGCTGGATGTCCAGACTACAGAAAAGTGTTGCCCTTTCAACCACAGAAGCAGAGTATATGGTAGTTGCTGAAGCAAGCAAAGAGCTTATATGGTTGAAGAATTTTCTCAAAGAGCTCGGCAAGGAACAAGTTGACTGTGCACTATTCTGTGACAATCAAAGTGCAATACACCTTGCAAAGAATCCTGTCTTCCATTCGAAGACAAAGCACATACAACTAAGATATCACTTCATCAGAGTATATATATATATATATATATATATATATATATATATATATAAAGTTAGTGAAGTTAGTGAAGGCACTCTGAAGTTGAAGGAGATAAAAGGAAGTGAAAATCCATCTGAAATGTTGACTAAGGTTGTCACCTTAGAGAAGTTGAAGCTTTGCATAGCTTTAACTGGCCTTCAGGATAATTGAAGAGGAGGCCGGGTAACTAGGAATGTGTTAAGATCAAAGTTTTTATAGAAACACTGATGCACAGTTGAAGCACAGGTGAAGATTATTCCGTAGCTTCAAGTGGGAGATTGTTGAGTGTGAAGCCACTTGACAAGTTGAGCTCAGAGGTCAGGATAAGAGTATAAAAAGCAGGGTTGATCCAATCTTCCCTGTGATCCAAAATTCACTGTCGCAGCCCCCCGTCCCCTAATTACTTGGGAACGGGCAACTGCGAGATAAGATTCAGTGGTATCGGTGTTTATCAATTTTGGCAGTGGAAATTTCATCAGGACTGTAGTCAGGAAATATGTTATCAGAGTAAATACCATATTTTTATAATATTAAACATATTGGGATAAAACATAAGTTTTCATTACAAACTAATTTATAGGAATAAACCCTATTTTATTTAATAAAACATCTTCTTCATTTTAGGTAACTTTTATAGCCACTTTTCCAAGCCTTCAGTGTTGTCCAGCTGGCTTCTATTTGGCTTTCACATTTTGTTACCTGAAACGCGTTTAAAAACATTTTGTCAGTGGGAAATACTGGTGAGTGAATCTCAATTTAATCAAGAAGAGTTTTATGAATTTACAGTATTGAGAGCGGTTACAATGTTTATATCTACACAATTACTCATTCAGTACTGTCAATCCTGACTGGTGGGTCATATTACACATTGGCTAACTCTTTGTCCAATGGTAACGTGTTCCACATTTTGTATACAAAACCCCAACATACCAGCAGTAATTGAAGAATTACAAAGACTCAATCACCGCTAATAACATTGTAAAATATTTAAAGTTTTGTAAAACAGTTTGCAAAAAGGTTTACAAAAAGGAGATTACTCACATTGCTAGTTTAGACTTTTTCCTGTGGTTTCCTGGTTATAATCTAATAAATTAAACAGTGCACACATGTTAGTATAATAACCCAACATGTAAATTAGTTATACCCTCCTCGAGACAGAACTCCAACGACTACGTCGGGCAGAGCCTCGACAGCCGTTACGGAGCACTAGATCAATCGGGCAGCGTATCTAATACGTAACCGGGGGTTATGATACTTACAACGAGGCAGAAATTCGTTATTTAGGGGGGTATATTGCCCAGTATTATATTTGCTATGCAGAATTTTAGAGAGAGATCGAGAGATAAAACGAATTGCAACTGAAGGCTGATGGGCTCCTTTTATAGCGTCTGATCATGATTTCCTCGCGGCCCGCGTAAGCCGAAGGTAAGTCCTTCGTGGCCCACGATGTAGGGTTATAAGGGCTAGGGTTGCTGATTCGCCAGTTGTAGACTCGACACGATGCTGACACGTGGTAGCTCAAGGTGTCGCCCTGATCCATAGCTGTTGCGCCCCGCGTAAGCGACCACTAAGGTCTTCGCGGCCCGCGAGCGATCCTCAGAAATTGTTTTTATTTATTTTTTAATTATATAAAGGTATTTAGGGCCATTATTCGTATACGGAGTGTATTTTAAAGCGTATAGGGTCAATCTAAATATTTTAGGGGTGTCGGAAATATTTTAGGAGGGTTGTTATATCCTCCCCACCTTGTTTTAGAACTCGTCCTCGAGGTCTACTGGAACAGGTGTGGATATTTCCTCTGCATCTTTGATTCAAGCTCCCATGTGTATTTTGGTCCTCTTTTAGAATCCCATCTTACTTTGACTAGAACCAATCTCTTGTGTTTGAGATTCTTGACTTTCCTGTCTTCAATCTGTAGAGGCTTTCCTACAAATTTTAACTGCTCATTTACCTCTATATCCTTAAAAGGCACTACTAATGATTCATCGGCTAATCACTTTTTGAGATTACATACGTGAAATACATCATGTATTCCTGCCATTTCCTCTGGCAGTTGTAGCTGATAGGCTACATGTCCTATTCTTCTAATAATCTTAAAAGGTCCAACATACCTGGGGCTTAGCTTTCCCTTTTGATGAATCTTACCACTCCTTTCCAAGGAGAGACTTTCAATAACACTTTATCTCCTACCTGAAATTCCAAAGGCTTTCGCCTGTTATCAGCATAATTCTTTTATCGGTCGCGTGCTGCTTTCAGTCGTTCCTTGACTTGAATGATTTTTTCTGTTGTTTCTTGTAATATTTCTGGTCCATATAGTTGTTTTTCTCCAATCTCTGCCTAACAGATTGGAGTTTGGCACTTTCGTCCATAAAGTGCTTCGAATGGCGCAACATTGATGCTGCTATGATAGCTGTTATTGTAGGAAAATTCTTTTAATGGTAAATGATCGTCCCAATTTCCTCTGAAATCAATTACACAAGCTCTAAGTATATCTTCAATTGTCTAAATTGTCCTTTCCCATTGCTTTTTGGAAACTTGTCCAAAAATGAGAGGTAAAATGGTTATCTCTATCAGAAACAATTGATAAAGGAATGCCATGTAATGAAACTATTTCATTTACATATAACTTAGCTAACTGTTCCATACTGAAGGTTTCCTTCATTGGTAGGAAATGAGCTGACTTAGTAGCCTGTCTACAATCACCCAGATTGTATCATTACCTTTTCTTGTTTTGGGTAATTTGGTAACAAAGTCCATTGTTATCAATTCCCACTTCCAAATCGGCATTTCTAAATGTTGCAGCAATCCTGAGGGTTTCTGATGTTCAGCTTTGACCTGTGAACAGGTTAGACAATTGGCAACATAAGCTGCTATATCCTTTTTCATTCCTATCCACCAGAAATTATTTCATAAGTCTTGATACATCTTATCACTTCCAGGATGCATCGTATACTTAGACTTATGGGCTTCTTCTAATATATGGTGGCGTAGGTTTCCTAGTTTGGGTATCCACATCCTTTTCTTATGGAATCTCCAAATTCCATCTGTTCCTTGTTCTAATTCCTTAATCATTCCTTTCAGTTTTTCAGTATCGTCCTTGATTACTGATTCGTGTGCTTTTCTAATTTGCTCATTTAAATCTACTTGTAGATTTAATTTAAGAGAACACACTCTTTTTGGCTTTTCATGATACTTTCGACCATCAGCTACTACATTAGCCTTTCCTGCATGATACTGTATATTACAATCATAATCACTAAGTATCTCCATCTAGCGTCTTTGTCTCATATTTAATTCCTTTTGCCCGAACACATACCTTAAACTCTTATGATCGGTGAAAATGGTAAACATACTACCGTAAAGGTAATGTCTCCAAATTTTCAGGGCAAAAATTATGGCTCCTAATTCCAAATCATGGGTTGAATAATTCTCTTCATGACTCTTAAGTTGTCTAGAGGCGTAAGCTATAACTTTTTGATGTTGCATCAATACGCATCCATAACCTAACTTAGAAGCGTCACAATAGACTACAAAGTCTTCAGTTCCTTCTGGTAACGCTAGTATGGGTGCATTGGTTAATTTTTGCTTAAGAATTCTAAAGGCTTCTTCTTGTTTTGGTCCCCATTCAAACTTAACAGATTTACAGGTTAGCTTAGATAAGGGAATGGCTATTCTAGAAAAATTTCGAATAAATCTTCTATAATAACCGGCCAATCCTGGAAAACTTATAACCTCGGTTGGCGACTCAGGGGTTTTCCATTTAGTAATTGCCTCAATCTTTGTGCGATCCACATGAATTCCTTCATGGTTGACTAAATGTCCAAGAAACTGTACCTGTTCTAACCAAAATTCGCATTTTGAAAATTTAGCATAGAGCTTTTCTTTTCTCATCAATTTTAGAAGTGCATGCAGATGCGTTGCATGTTCCTCTTTACTCTTAGAGTAAATGAGAATATCATCTATAAAGACAATTATGAATTTATCCAAATATGGCTTACATATTTAGTTCATCATGTCCATAAATGCGGCTGGGGCATTGGTTAAACCAAATGGCATGCCAGTAAATTCATAATGGCCATACCATGTTCTGAAAGCGGTCTTAGGAATATCCTCTTCCTGTACCTTTAATTAATGATATCCTGATCGTAAATTGATTTTAGAGAAAAATCGAGCTCCTTGCAATTGATCAAACAGATCATCGATTCTTGGTAATGGGCACCGATTTTTAATCGTGACCTTGTTCAATTCATGGTAATCAATGCACATACGCATTGACCCGTCTTTCTTTTTGACGAATAGGATCGGTGCTCCCCATGGTGATGAACTTGGCTGTATGAATCCTTTCTCCAACAATTCGTCTAGTTGTTTCTTTAATTCTTGCATTTCTGCTGGTGCCAAACGGTAGGGTGCTTTGGCAATGGGTGCTGTTCCTGGTAGCAGATGGATTCTGAATTCAACTTCCCTGTCTGGCGGTAATCCTGGTAATTCTTCTGGAAACACATCTGGAAACTGGGATACTACCGGAATATCCTTCAGTTCTTTTCCTTTAGTGTTAGCGATTATAGAAATCAAATACACTAATGATCATTTTCTTACATAACTAGCTGTTTTCATCACATAGATGAATTTTGTGGATCTAGACGGCTTATCTCCTTTAATTGTGATCTTTTCACCTTTTGGTAAATTTACCTGGATTGACTTTTGATCACATAAAATACTGGCTTTATTGGCTATTAACCAATCCATTCCTAATACAACATCAAATCCTGCCAGTTTCATTGGATAAAGGTTTGCAATAAACTTTTGATTTAAAAATTCTATTCTTGCTCCCTGCAAGATTTCGGTAATCTTAACGGTTTCCCCATTTGCTGTCTCTACTAAACATTCTTGTTGGAGCTTAGTTCATGGTTGCTTCAGAAGTTTGCAAAATGAAGTATTAATAAAACTTTGGCTTGCACCAGAGTCAAATAATACTTTAGCAAAAACATCATTAACTAAAAACGCACCGGCAATCACGTCTGGGATCATTTTGGCTTCTTCTGCAGTCAGAACAAATGCTCTAGCATTTTTAGTATTCTTGTTGTTCGTGGCTGGAGCTAACTTCGGACGGTTTAGCTTGATATGACCTTGTTCTTCACAGTTGTAGCATATCCTATTGTTAGGTTTCTTCCTGCAGTCTTCTTCCTTGTGTCCAGATATTTTGCAAAAATTGCAGTATATGGAGCATCTTCCAGAATGCTTCCTTTTGCAATACTTGCAATAGGGTGCGGAGGTAGAACCTATGTTTTTTCCCACGGTTGGAATTTCCGTAGCGAAATTCCTAGGTAAGTTTCTGAGCTAGGTTCATCTTCTGGTTCTCTTCTTGGGTACGCACTAATTCATCAGTCAAGGTATTTGCTAGTTCTACAACTTCTTCTATGGTTTGTAGTCTAACTGCCTTGACTACTTGCCTAATCTCACTGATTAATTCCCAGATGTAACAGGAGATTAATATTGGTTCTGGTGATGCAAGGGTCAGCACTATTCTAGCATATTCAAAGAATGTAGTAGTGTCATCCTTATTATCCACTCCAGTCATTCTTAGATTCAAGAACTTATTTGTTATCTGTTCCTTTTCATTAGGAGGACATAATTTCCTTTCAACCATGTTCTTAAATTCCTCCCATTCCATATTATAGACCCTGTCACTTCCCCTAGATTGGAGGATAGTGTTCCACCATTCTAATGCTGAGTTTTTAAACAGATTGGAGGCAAACTGTTGGTGCATATGACTGTCGACTTCGTCTTGTATCGGGTCTTGTAATAGGTTTGATAGATCAGGGCACGTAGTACGAGAAAAATGAAAAACATATAGGATGGAGCCATTTCGTGTGAACCTGTTTCGTGCGAAATGGATGCCCTATATATATATCTGACTTGATCATTTCATTTGTAACTTTTCTGATTCCAGTGCCGAGGTGCTGCCGAAGTGTCTCCAGGCTGTAAAACGTTGTTATATCAATAAACAAGACAATTAGAGTATATTTCAAGCTGATTCAAAGTCGATACGTTTGTTTCCGCCTCTCGTATTGATTAGAACTCTTCTGAACGACTCATTTGGGTCGTGTAAACGATCCTACATGTGGTATCAGAGCTCAGGAGGAAGAGTTCTTACCGATTTCAGCTTGATTTTATCAAAATTCTGACTTCTACACCTTCTCTTACAAGAATTTTCAAAATTAAACAAGATTTCACGGTTAAAATGGCTTGATTTTCACATATTATAATAGAAACATTGTTTTAACAAACCCTTGAAAGAATTAGACTTAAAATCAACCTAAAACCTGATCAATTTGTAAAAAAACATGGACGATTGTATGACATCAGCACCATTTCGCATGGATTGAACCTTCCATTTCGAACGAATTGAGCTGTGTGGTCCATTTAGCTTGAGATTAGGTCCAATTCGTTTGAAAGTTTGTCATTTCGTACGAAATCATCCAATTCGCTTGAAAGGGAACTCCATTTCGCACGAATTAAGTTTTATTGATTCCAGTTCGCATCAAAGAGCCATTCCGCACCAAAGTCAGTTTGTTTGAGATCCCATTTCATTTGAATCTTCATTTCACTTGAACATTGTAATTTTGTGAACTTTCAACACCGAAACATGGAAGAAGAGTTTTACAACGCGTTTGCTACTGCCCCGGGTACTCCTGTTACCATTGCTCAGAGTGTGAACATGGAAAATGAAATAGGAACGTTACAGAAACCTCCAAAGTTGATGGGCATTGAAGAATACTATTGTTGGAAAGACCGGTTCGAAAATTGGGTTCAAGCAAATCATTTAAGGTCTTGGGAGTGTATTGAAAAGAAGTATGTTAAACCTCGTACAAATGTGGGAGTTATCAAAACTATTTCTGAATTGTCGGATGTAACATATCCATTTTTTTCATATAAGAGTTATAGGTTGTTTAAATTTATTAACCATTAATAATAATTATTCGACCCAAATAGTTTTAAAAACTATTTTATATATAGTTGGTTGGAATGTTATACTAATTAATTGGCTTGTATATGGGTGATCTTTCTATTAAAATAAAAGTATATAAAACTTATATTATTAGACAGGTAGATTACGGGTAAGTTGACTGTTACAAATATGAAGTACCTAAACGAGCCCAGGAACCGTTTAATAATTAAATTATAAAAATACATTATATTTGAACTTACTCCGTTTTTAATGAAACTTGGTTCAAAATGTAGATAAGATTATTCTCGTTCTAATGACATATTCACTGTTTTATAAAACGTCATATTTTAGAAGTTATAAGTGCCAATTGAGTGAAGCAGCTGAATTAATTATAATATATAAATTAATAAAATAATAAAAATAAACAAACCTTACCATAAATGAAATATGCTACGTGTGTTTGTAGAAATTGAGTTCATTTAATGCCTATGTAGGTGTATGCATCTGTGTCAAATGTAACACCTCGAAAATTTGTGTTAAATAAAATAACGACACGTGTCATGTATGACAAAAACGTTATAAACCCGGATCTAGTCAAAGATGTATGGTAGGATTTAAGGCGTCGACATGTTAATTAAATACCTCTGAACGACCTCATCATAAATCCCAAGACCCTAATATTTATTATAAACATCTGATATAATCCGGTAAATACTCACAATAATTTATTCTAGTTGCAAGACTGGAAATCCTACGAAGAAAAAGCATGACAACCCTTCGTTTATTACTTTTTGATAATGTCCAAGACAAATTGTACATCATATAAGTGATCAAAACTGTTCCATGCACGTTCTTGAGGTCCCATACTATAAATTAGAAGCCCACAATTCGTTTTACTTGTATTACCCGTTCAAAGCTTGAAAGGCCAACGATTTTCACCTTCTGCCACAGGCTTACGAACCGTAAGACTTACCCCTTACGGTCCGTAAGGGGTTGCCAGCGACAGAAAAACCCACAGCTGCATGTTTTGAACGTTTTAACCGACTTAGATTGACTTGTTTCAATACCTTGGGCTTCCTATACTGGTTTTTAGTCACTAGAGGCCACTTGTATGCATCTTGTATCAATCTTAGACTTACATGTCAACAATCAAATGGGTTTTGATCAATTTATAAAGTCACACAAAGTTGCAACTTTGTGTTCATCCATTCCAACTTCATCTCTGAGCATTCCTGGAGCACAAGGACCATCATCAAGCTTCCCAAATCATTCATAGGACTTGTGTAAGTATGTTTGACCCTTCTTAATTAAGTTATGCTTAGTATTTAGCTTAGAAATCAAACCGTCGTAATTACGGTTTGACTTAACGATAAAACACAAACGGTCCAGTGTTTTGCCGAAATGAAAGTTGTTATAAGTAGGTAATTAAGTGGGTAATAAACCCTTAAAAGGGTACTCACTGATTCCCGATCTAACCAGGTCAAATGACGAGTCAAACGTTGTCCGAAAAAGTCAACAGAATTGTTATTTTCAAATTAACACGTGATTAACAATGAAAAAGACGTGTAACCTATTTTATCATTCATATAACCTGATAATAAGCATAAGAACTTGTATAAGTTTGTTTGATTCGACAACTTTCTGTTTTGAACCGATTCGGAACCGAAAGACGCAAAAGTTTGACTTTTGCTTTGACCTCAGTTTTGACCCGGTTTAGATAGGTTTAGACATGCCTTAAAGTTCCATTAGGACCTAGTTACATGTTTGTATAACCCTCTGCGTTTATACCACTTAAATCCTTAAGTGTCCGACGTTTCCGTTAAATGCTTAAATATGGACCATAATGCCCTTATGACCATACAACGAGAATTTTGGAAATGTGAAAGTACAATAATCTTTGTTACTGATTATAAAACATGTCCCTAAATTTTCACATCACTCGGAGGTCTAGATTAGGAGTTATGCTTAATGACGTAATTATAACGCTTCTTAGTAATTAAACGGCGTCATTAGCGTAAAGCCTATCTAAACCCCATTTTTGACACCAAACCTTTTACCCACTGATGTAATATAATATTTTGGGATTTTTGAAGATTTTTAATTATTTTTAAACTGATCATAAGCTAGGATTAGTGCCTTGATTCGGTAAATACCGAATATGCCCTTTTCGGCCATAAAATGAGTTTTACAAATCCTTTTGACACCAATCCAATTGCTACTGATTTCAAATAATAAATGGAGTGTTTTGAACCTATTGAACTAATCAGAAAACTCAGAATACTATTTTAACCCGTAAATCGCTTAAAACGACGTTATACGCGTATTAAGCGCATAGTAAGGGTTTAAAACCATTTTGCCACATAGGACTTAACACCAACTAATATACCAAGTTAAAATAAACTATTTTACTGATTTATTCAGACCCGTATCACAGAAGCTTAATTGATCCCTTTTATAATCTTTAAAATGACCAAAATACCCCTACGGGGCTTATTATGAGATTAAACTCGTTTTGGGCATAATGGAAGGTATCCTACTGATATCACAACATATTTAAGGCATGTTAACTTAGGAAACCTGTTTAGGACTCTTATGGTTACCCGTTACGCTTCATGCGCGTTCGGTTCGGTTTATGTAACAAGTTTACATAAATTAGCCGAAACGGGTCAAATCTTATCGGTTTTATCTCAAAATCCAGAATGTGTATAATATACCCATATTAAGCAAGTCTTCAAACTTGTCGGGTCTAAATCACATTCTATCCGGTCTTCGCTTAATCGTGCGTACGAACCGTATCTTTAAAACTAACCGGTCTAAGCTTAAGCTTAACTAAAGACCCGTTAGGATTCTAATAGGTTATTATAAACCTTCGTTCCAGATTAGGAGAACCAGTAAAAGATACTTGCACTCGGTGATTTTGATTTATACTTGCTCATGTATATACTCTTAACTTATTTTCCCTATACCGCTTGGTCGGGCATTGAATCTTTAATTGTATGATGGTTAAAGTATTGATATGTCTCGTTTAAATTGTTTTGTTTGCTTAAAGCCTTTGGGGGGTTAATGACCATGTCCCGGATATCCCTAGCATCATTTTACGAAATGGCCACGACCTAAGCACGGGGCGTAGGCGTACGCCCGTCGGTGTCTCATATACATAATGTGGTGTGTCTATTGATCTTTAACCCGGCTCGACCCGGGCTACTGAACGCATAAGAAACATGTAAATCCTTTACAAGTATTATATTTTAATAATTATCCCAAGTTATAAAATATTATTTGTGCCTTGTGCCTTAAATTCATTTTCTTAAAATCTTTTCAAAATGAGTCGGTTGATTGTATTTACCAGTGTAAACTGACGTATTTTCTCAAAACGGTTAAGTGCAGGTACTACGCGTAATAGGCTGGCTTTTCTCCTAGCATCCACAATAAGTCTCGCAAGCTTGGATGTCATAGACTGTTGAACATTGTTTCTTTTTATTTTGATCTACCTGTGGATTTATATTCAACTACTTGTGATACTTAATATTACAATATTGTTTGGTTGAAATGAATCTATACTTTGCTTCCGCTGTGCATTTAAATATTGTGTTGTTTGACTATTGTGTTACCAAACACGTCACGATATTCCCCTACCGGGCCCACCGGTAATACGTGGAAATCCGGGGTGTGACAGGTTGGTATCAGAGCCAACATTGAGTGAATTAAACGCTAGCCTTTTGTGTTTAATCTCAGTTACACAGTTGCACATTCTTGCGTCTAGACGAGAACATAGGACAAATTCTAAATCGTTTTATTTTGTCCTTATTTTGGTTCCTTTGTTATTTTCTGATTAGCTCTTGCATGGGCAAGTCATTTTTGTAGAAGTCCCGTTTAGGGCAACCATATACTTGTTTAAATTTTAAAGGAACGATTACATTAAAAATATCATCCCTATATTATAAGATCTACCATTATAATAGAATGGCAAAATCTAAAAAGGACAAGACCTAGCCATGTGTCACATTAAGACAAGGCCAAGACGGTAGTTCCACAATTAGATTCAGATCCTCGTTAACATTTCAATTTAGGATTGCTCTGCGTTAAATATTAAAAGAATCTTAAGAGTGAAACCTAGCCTGAGTGTCATTATAAAGACCTGGCCAAGATGGTAAGATCTGTTTAAAAGATTCAAATCCCTGTTAACATCTAAAAACGTGTTAACGCTCCTGGCGGACGTGATTCATTAAAAATCACACACGTCATTTTTATATAGGATTCTTCAAAAGATTCCTAACCCAATATAATGATCTCTGAATCATGGATTTAAATCATCAATTAGGATGATCATATTTTGACCATACATTGGTAATATAGTGCCTACGGGCCTTTCTCATTTCTACATGAGCCAAAAGACAGTGGTAGCGATGACTCCCTGTCCGAGAAAGGTAATGAACTATGTTCAAACCTAAATGCTTTGATTCTCTGAAATCATAGCTTATAATTTATAAATGTCCTTGTGACCAGGCCTGTTGTGCTGATATACTTTCATGCTTTGATTCTCTGAAATCACAGCTTATAATTTATAATTGTCCTCGCGACTAGGCCATTTGTGCTATTAGTAAAACCTTAATGCCTCGATTCTCTGAAATCCTGGCTTATAAATTAAGCTTGTCTACACGACTAGGCCATTTGTGCTATTATTAACTTGTAAATTATGATTTGTGATAAAAATCCTGAATAAAATAAATATCCTTCATTCCCTGCCAATATACATAGTAAAAAGAATCTTAAAGGTACGACCTAGCCTATATGTCATTCCAGACAAGGCCAAGATGGTAGAACCTATTCAAAGGATTCAAATCCTTGTAACATTGTAAATATGTTAACACTCCTGGCAACAGTGATGCGATAAAAATCACACTTGTCATCTTTATATTAGGAAATTTTTCCAAACCCCTTTTAGCATAAGCGATCAATGGGAATCATGGCTAATAAACGTCGAACATGATGTACGCATCAAAACATCTATCCGAGATGTTTCATACGGGTAAAGATGAATACATGAAAAAGATAGTCTTGTTTCATAACTTCTTGTCAAGACAATGAACTATGAAATTTTCCGATCCAAAGGAATCATTGATTATGTTTTAAAGTTTCCCTAGGGACAAGGCCTCTGAGCCATCAAAAGTCCTTTGGAACAAGCCCTTGTGCTATATATAAAATATGTCAGTATGACATTGGCAGTCGTGACTTATGTCCCCTGTCTAATAAATATGAAGGATTATATTCCGTTTAAACGCCAAAGATGGTTTATTTAAAAACTTAGGCGAAACATAATCAAATAAATTAAATACTATCTATTGGCCTATGTGGTTTAATTGCACCATGGCTATTTATTCATCAAAATTTGACAAATTCGCTATATGATTAAACAAATTTTTACTACTTGGTTAGTAGCCTTCAAAGCTTCACCATGGCTGACTCCTCTGAAGCTCACAATCATCCAGTTGATCAGAATGATGATGCAAGACTGAACTTAACAAGCACCGAGTTTCAAGCTATGATAAATACAGCCGTAAACAACGCTGTGGACCGTGTGTTGAAGGATCATAAGCGAAAGTGCGATAAAACCTCAAATAGGAGTTACAAAAAGGGTAAGACCGGTTCAAGCTATAACAAGTCCAAACCAAAGGAGGCAAACACCGAATGTAAAACCTGCAAAAGAAGACACTGGGGACAGTGTCGATCAGATCAAAAGATAAAGCAATGTGGCATCTGTAAAAGAGCTGGCCACCAGTCCCACGAATGTAGGGACATAAAGAATGCAAACTGTTTCAGCTGCGGCGAAAAGGGCCACATCAGTACTAATTGCCCTAATACTGCCAAGGAAGGAGCAACTAAGTCTGGGAAGGATTTGAAGGACAATCAGCAGACCAGTGAAAAGACCAGATGCAAAACCTGTAGGAAATACCACCTCGGGAATTGCAGATATGAACCTCAGCCTCTACCCTGTGGAATCTGCAAGTCCAAGGAGCATAAGACCTTGGATTGCAAGACATTGGGAGACGCAACCTGCTATGGTTGCAATGAAAAAGGGCACATTAAGACCAACTGCCCTAAATACGCTAAAAAGCTTGAGGAAGTTAAGAAGACCAAAGCTGCCAAAGCCTCTGAAAATGGAAAGCGTGAAAGAAAGGAGGAGAACTCTCATCGATCTGACAAGAAGAAAAAGGGAAGTTCTGAGCATGAGAAAGATTCCGAGTTTAGGAAAAGCTTGAGTCAGTTCAATAACAAGCCCAAATGCAGTAACTGCAGAAAACAACATTCTGGAAAATGTACGATTGATCCAAGTGCGAAATTGTGTGGAATTTGCAAGACCAAGGGTCACAAAACTTTAGGTTGCAAGGAGTTGAAGAACGCGACATGTTACAATTGTAACGAGGAAGGGCACATCAAAACCAACTGCCCAAAACTTATAAGGAAGCCTGGAGAGGCCAATGGAACAAATGCATGAGACTCCCAGAGGAACACCCAGGAGATGATGCAGAATAATTATATAGCAGGTACTTTTCCTTACCAAGCAATTTATGCAGGAATTTATTTGATGCTGGCACATATGATTCTATAATGAACGATAACTGTTGAGAACTGTTGTCTCCGCCTGACTAAGACTCCAGTCATTTAACGCGAGATAGAAATTGGCCGATGATACTTTAGAGAATACTCCAACAAAAGTTAGATCGATATCTTATATCTATTAGGAATCACTCTTTTCTGATATCCTTATGGCAAGCTTTCAAGCTATCCAAATTCATCAATATAATAAAGACAGATGTGACTTTCTGATCCCCTGTCAGCAAGGTGATGGACTAGGTCCAACCCTTAAATGCCATTGATGGTCTTTTGTGACCTAGGCTAAGTGATATTGATTTTTAATGACGTTCATTAAGAATGTTAGTGCCGTATTGGCCTGTATAGTTTAATGAAACCATGGTTAGTATATGTTAAGGCCATCAGGGTGATGAATAGCAGTTGTTGGATTGCAACTAAGTAAATGATTCATTTGGTAATAGGAACCATTTCTTATGTTCCTGTCAGAAGTCTCCATTCATAAAATTCTAATGTACTCTCTCTCCAGATAAATACATTCAAATGAAATTGATATCTCTTTGATCTCCATCGATTATGAATACCAGATGGTATGACAAAAGCGCCATATGAGGATGGGTGTATCTTAATATGTTCCATAGATTGCTTCCATGCCTGATCAGTATGGAGGTTTAATGCATGGAACCACAAAGATATTCCAATGGTTATACGGTATTAAAGTCAACTAATGGTATTCAAAGATGATATCCAGAATGGAATTGTCTAAGTAAGTGTCTCTGATTAAGGAATCCGTGGACTCGTAACATATATGTGTCAATCATTTGACACCAGCAAGGATGAATGAACTGGAGCCTGAGATTTAGAAAATCTCTGTAACCTCCTTGTATCTTGATTATCTTCTCCTAAGACTACCCTGTTTACCTTCCGAGAGACAAGTAGAGTTAAGATTAACATCCCGCTTAGGATTGGAGTGTTGTAGGAACTCCGTGTTGATCATGGAATAATCGAAACCCTGATTAAGTAAACTTTAAGATAAGAGATTCATATAGCCTAACTCGATATTCCGAGAGTTTGATAAGAAAGACGGTTCATTTTGCTTATGCATTCATTACCGCAACCCTATTTTAACAACGATTAAGAATCGCCATCAACTACCCAGGATCGTTGAGTTATTCAGCTAGCTATAAGGATTAGCTATTCCTTAAGATTAGTTTTAAGCAATGGTTGGGATAACCATCCCACCTTAAGATAAGCTTTTTTATAATAATTGACATGTAAGTATTAAGGCTACTCCTTTGGAGACCTTGTATAGATGGAATGTTAAACATCTATTGTTAGATAGAGAATTGGTAAGTCCAATTATCAAGATCTGAAAGTTGCCTAGGAAACAACAAATAAGATCATACAAATCCATAATCAATTGTAAGTTGCCAGTATACGGCAGGAAATCAAGGGTTTATGAAAGTAGCAACCCTCCTAAATTCTTGTTAGGGAATAAAGTTCAACAAAAGATATCACCCAGGAAGGGTGTGCCAAATTTGTTAAATTATCAGGCTAGTTAAGCTCTGAATATATAGAATCATTCAGAGGAAATCGAATGTATCAAGATCAAGTAGCTTATAAGCTAAAACCTATTTAAGGAACTTGGCGGAGCTCGCAATACATTACACACTAGTGACTGAAGGATGTGTTTCGCCAATAAGCCGAAAAACATTATCACATAAAGATAGGCAGATTAATGAAACTTTATGATTGGACAATAAACCTGTATAGACTAAGAGTCGACAGGTTAAGAAGCTCCGAAAGAGAGTATGTACCAGGATCTAAGGGCAAATTATTGGTGGATAGGCTTGAAGAAGTCTGTAGCCACCTATGTAGCTAAATGCTTGATATGTGCGCAAGTCAAAGCCGAGCATCAGAAACTGTCAGGTTTGCTACAACAGCCTGAACTTCCCACTTGGAAATGGGAAATAGTAACTATGGATTTTATCACCAAGTTACCCAAGACAAGGAAAGGAAATGACACAATTTGGGTGATCGTAGACAGACTGACTAAGTCAGCACATTCCTACCCATTAAGGAGACTTACAGCTCCAACATGTTAGCCCTGTTGTACGTGGATAAGATTGTAGCTTTACATGGCATACCTGTGTCTATTATCTCTGACAGAGATACTAGATACACGTCACATTTTTGGAAAAGCTTCCAACAATCTTTGGGCACGCGTTTGAATTTTAGTACGGCTTACCATCCTCGGACGGACGGCCAGAGTGAGCGTACTATTCAAACGTTGGAGGACATGCTTCGTGCTTGTGTGATTGACTTGGGTGGTAGGTGGGATAACCACCTGCCGTTAATCGAGTTCTCCTACAACAATAGCTACCATACCAGCATTAAGGCTGCGCCTTTCGAGGCCTTATACGGTAGAAAGTGTAGATCGCCCATTTGTTGGGCAGAAGTTGGAGATGTCCAATTATCAGGACCAGAGATAGTCTTTGAAACGACAGACAAAATTGTCCAGATTCGAGACCGTCTCAAAGCTGCCCGAGATAGGCAGAAGAGCTACGCAGATCCAAAGCGTAAATCTTTTCACTTCGAGGTAGGTGACAAGGTGTTGCTTAAAGTATCACCCTGGAAGGGAGTGATGCGATTTGGTAAGAAAGGCAAGTTAAGCCTGAGATACATAGGACCTTTCGGGGTTATCGAACGTGTCGGGTCAGTTGCCTATAAGCTAAACTTACCTGAAGAGCTCAGTGGTATTCATAATTTATTTCACATCTGCAATCTGAAGAAGTGTTTCGCTGACGAATCACTGGTTATACCGCATACGGATGTGCATATAGAAGAGAGCTTGAAATTTGTGGAAAAACCATTGTCGATCGAGGATCGACAAGTTAAGAAGCTTCGAAGGAAGCATGTACCGATCGTAAAGGTTAAATGGGATGCCCGTAGAGGTCCCGAATACACGAGGGAGGTAGAGTCCACTATGAAAGAGAAATACCCTCATTTGTTTCAGTAAATCTCGAGGTCGAGATTTCTTTTAAGGGGGTGAGGATGTAACACCTCGAAAATTTGTGTTAAATAAAATAACGAAACGTGTCATGTATGACAAAAACGTTATAAACCTGGATCTAGTCAAAGATGTATGGTAGGATTTAAGGCGTCGACATGTTAATTGAATACCTCTGAACGACCTCATTATAAATCCCAAGACCCTAATATTTATTATAAACATCTGATATAATCCGGTAAATACTCACAATAATTTATTCCAGTTGCAAGAATGGAAATCCTACGAAGAAAAAGCTTGACAACCCTTCGTTTACGACTTTTTGATAATGTCCAAGACAAATTGTACATATATAAGTGATCAAAACTGTTCCATGCATGTTCTTGAGGTCCCATACTGTAAATTAGAAGCCCACAATTCGTTTTACTTGTATTACCCGTTCAAAGCTTGAAAGGCCAACGATTTTCACCTTCTGCCACAGGCTTACGAACCGTAAGACTTACCCCTTACGGTCCGTAAGGGGTTGCCAGCGACAAAAAAACCCACAGCTGCCTGTTTTGAACGTTTTAACCGACTTAGATTGACTTGTTTCAATACCTTGGGCTTCCTATACTGGTTTTTAGTCACTAGAGGCCACTTGTATGCATCTTGTATCAATCTTAGACTTACATGTCAACAATCAAATGGGTTTTGATCAATTTATAAAGTCACACAAAGTTGCAACTTTGTGTTCATCCATTCCAACTTCATCTCTGAGCATTCCTGGAGCACAAGGACCATCATCAAGCTTTCCAAATCGTTCATAGGACTTGTGTAAGTATGTTTGACCCTTCTTAATTAAGTTATGCTTAGTATTTAGCTTAGAAGTCAAACCGTCGTAATTACGGTTTGACTTAACGATAAAACATAAACGGTCCAGTGTTTTTCCAAAATGAAAGTTGTTATAAGTAGGTAATTAAGTGGGTAATAAACCCTTAAAAGGGTACTCACTGATTCCCGATCTAACCTGGTCAAATGACGAGTCAAACGTTGTCCGAAAAAGTCAACAGAATTGTTATTTTCAAATTAACACGTGATTAACAATGAAAAAGACGTGTAACCTATTTTATCATTCATATAACCTGATAATAAGCATAAGAACTTGTATAAGTTTGTTTGATTCGACAACTTTCTGTTTTGAACCGATTTGGAACCGAAAGACGCAAAAGTTTGACTTTTGCTTTGACCTCAGTTCTGACCCGGTTTAGATAGGTTTAGACATGCCTTAAAGTTCCATTAGGACCTAGTTACATGTTTGTATAACCCTCTGTGTTTATACCACTTAAATCCTTAAGTGTCCGACGTTTCCGTTAAATGCTTAAATATGGACCATAATGCCCTTATGACCATACAACGAGAATTTTGGAAATGTGAAAGTACAATAATCTTTGTTACTGATTATAAAACATGTCCCTAAATTTTCACATCCGTCAGAGGTCTAGATTAGGAGTTATGCTTAATGACGTAATTATAACGCTTCTTAGTAATTAAACGGCGTCATTAGCGTAAAGCCTATCTAAACCCCATTTTTGACACCAAACCTTTTACCCACTAATGTAATATAATATTTTGGGATTTTTGAAGATTTTTAATTATTTTTAAACTGATCATAAGCTAGGATTAGTGCCTTGATTCGGTAAATACCGAATATGCCCTTTTCGGCCATAAAATGAGTTTTACAAATCCTTTTGACACCAATCCAATTGCTACTGATTTCAAATAATAAATGGAGTGTTTTGAAGCTGTTGAACTGATCAGAAAACTCAGAATACTATTTTAACCCGTAAATCGCTTAAAACGACGTTATACGCGTATTAAGCGCATAGTAAGGGTTTAAAACCTTTTTTCCACATAGGACTTAACACCAACTGATATACCAAGTTAAAATAAACTATTTTACTAATTTATTCAGACCCGGATCACAGAAGCTTAATTGATCCCTTTTATAATCTTTAAAATGACCAAAATACCCCTACGGGGCTTATTATGAGATTAAACTCGTTTTGGGTTTGGGCATAATGGAAGGTATCATACTGATATCACAACATATTTAAGGCATGTTAACTTAGGAAACCTGTTTAGGACTCTTATGGTTACCCGTTACGCTTCATGCGCGTTCGGTTCGGTTTATGTAACAAGTTTACATAAATTAGCCGAAACGGGTCAAACCTTATCGGTTTTATCTCAAAATCCAGAATGTGTATAATATACCCATATTTAGCAAGTCTTCAAACTTGTCGGGTCTAAATCACATTCTATCCGGTCTTCGCTTAATCGTGCGTACGAACCGTATCTTTAAAACTAACCGGTCTAAGCTTAAGCTTAACTAAAGACCCGTTAGGATTCTAATAGTTTATTATAAACCTTCGTTCCAGATTAGGAGAACCAGTAAAAGATACTTGCACTCGCTGATTTTGATTTATACTTGCTCAGGTAAATACTCTTAACTTATTTTCCCTATACGGGCTTGGGGTACGGTATATAAAATACCGCTTGGTCGGGCATTGAATCTTTAATTGTATGATGGTTAAAGTATTGATATGTCTCGTTTAAATTGTTTTGTTTGCTTAAAGCCTTTGGGGGGTTAATGACCATGTCCCGGATATCCCTGGCATCATTTTACGAAATGGCCACGACCTAAGCATGGGGCGTAGGCGTACGCCCGTCGGTGTCTCATATACATAATGTGGTGTGTCTATTGATCTTTAACCCGGCTCGACCCGGGCTACTGAACGCATAAGAAACATGTAAATCTTTTACAAGTATTATATTCTAATAATTATCTCAAGTTATAAAATATTATTTGTGCCTTGTGCCTTAAATTCATTTTCTTAAACTCTTTTCAAAATGAGTCGGTTGATTGTATTTACCAGTGTAAACTGGCGTATTTTCTCAAAAAGGTTAAGTGCAGGTACTACGCGTAATAGGCTGGCTTTTCTCCTAGCATCCACAATAAGTCTCGCAAGCTTGGATGTCATAGACTGTTGAACATTGTTTCCTTTTATTTTGATCTACCTGTGGATTTATATTCAACTACTTGTGATACTTAATATTACAATATTGTTTGGTTGAAATGAATCTATATTTTGCTTCCGCTGTGCATTTAAATATTGTGTTGTTTGACTATTGTGTTACCAAACACGTCACGATATTCCCCTACCGGGCCCACAGGTAATACGTGGAAATCCGGGGTGTGACATCAAAAAAGAAAAGAAAAGAACTTATCAAATTTGCATTATAAATAGAACAACATCAATTCAAAGGAATTTGCCAAAAAGAAAAACTTCTTCTGCTAGAGATCGCATCTTTCTATGTCTAATTCGAATTTTTCTTTTATATTATACCAATAATAATAATAAAGCCCTGTCCCGTTTTAAGTGTTTTAACTCCCGATCACTGTTACCTTTTCCGATTAATCTGGAGCCCCATAACGCATGTCAAGGCTCTGCACGACTAAGTTCGTTGGGGTTCTGTCTTGTGATGTAGGGATAATGTTGAATTAGGGTTACAATACTTAACACGAGTGCAAAAATATATATATATATATATAGGTAAAGAGTACTGTACAATATTGCTTATCGTACATTACGTACGCTACAATCTCAGCCGTCAGATCATCTTCCCGCATTTTAAAATCGCATGTTGTTTTTTTATAACAATTTCGCATGTGATAATTTTTTATGAATTCGCATGTTGTTTTTTTTGTACCAATTTCGCATGTGATAATTTTGCTGAAATAGCATGTTGTTTTTTTTATAACAATTTCGCATGTGATAATTTTTGATGAATTCGCATGTTGTTTTTTTGTACCAATTTCGCATGTGATAATTTTGATGAAATAGCATGTTGTTTTTTTTGTAACAATTTCGCATGTGGTAATTTTGATGAAATCGCATGTGTATAATCTGTGTGTGTGTTACTGTTCATCTTCTTCGATTGCTGGACGATCATTGTCAGTCTTCTTCCGTTTGATCCTTACAACTCCCAAATTAGTAGTTCTTATTATTGATATCGCACCAAAAGGAACGAAGGGAGGTTGGGAAGAAGAATTTCAGGTTTTTGAATTTGATTTAGGGTTTGATTTTGAACTATCATCGGTCAATTACAGAGATTTATGACCTCGCAATGACGTTTTTAACCTTCCTGGTATGATTTAGATATATTAAAATGATTAATTTAATCATTTAAATTAGTTTCGCCCGCGTTTGATCGATTGAAGATCGTACGGCTGAGGGCATCGCATACATTATGTAGGATAAGAGGTATTGTACGTTAACCGGTCTCTCTCTCTCTCTCTATATATATATATATATATTTAAAATAGCTCAGAAGTTATACCCAAGATTCTACCAGGAGGCTTTCTAGTTGAACCCTAAAGTTACAAGGTGAGTCCATTCTCTTTTCTCACAGTTTGTGAGTCATTCTCCTTTTTATCACCTTTTTGTGATACAATTATATTTAAAAATGCTTTCCAAAATCCTAAATGTTTATCAGTTATACTTACAGTGATTAAGTTTACTTGACCCTCGTTACTATTGGCCAAAAAGGTTAGCCAATAGTAGCATGACCACAATCACAGGGGGAATTGTGCCTCAGTAGCCGTAGCCTATAACTAATAATATTTTAACATTAAATCATTAATAAATTTAATGTATGATTGAAATAAATCTAAATGGTGTGTATATAAAATAGAGCTTTATTAATCATTATTAAAATATATACTAAAGAAAATATATTTAATAAACCTAAATTATTATTAACATTATAATTGATTTAAAACTGTAAAAACATTTAATAACACTTATTATGCTTTTAATGGTTATTATTATTTTAAATGAAATATAGATCTACGTTTTAAATGTTGTGTAAATATGATTTTTGTAATAAAATATATAAATTGATGTAGATATATTAGTATGTTAAATTAATATTTAAATACTATTTAATTTCTTTAGTACTGTAACATAGGATAAAATGGGCATAGGGTAATTAAATGGGTAATTAAAATTCTCATGCCCTATATACATAATTAAATAGTGTGTTACATACGTATATATAACATTCATTACCATGTATTAAATATTATAACATCACCCCAACATGAGGGTAGTATGGGATAGTAACAATAAAGTTATATTTAAATATAACTAAAAAGTAATGTATATAATTCTAAATTCTCAATGTAATATATTAATATAAAATATTAAATTAAGCAGTATAATATATTACGTTATATATTATAATATATTACGTTATAATATTGTATTTAATAGAGTTATAACTATTAATGATATATTTCATTTTCTGGGCTAGTTGGTTTTGTGCCATAGGAAATATATTTGACAAAGTAATGTCATAAGACACTACTAAGTTCAGAGTCACTAGTTGAAAGAATGATCAACAGTGATATGACCACAATTACTAGTTGAGAGAATGATCAACAGTAATATGACCCGAGTCACTAGTTGAAAGAATGATCAACAGTGATATGACCACACTTACTAGTTGAGAGAATGATCAACAATAATATGACCCGAGTCACTAGTTGAAAGAATGATCAACAGTGATTTGACCACCGTCACAGGAATCGCCTAGTGACCAATATAATAGTAATATATACTATATATCTATTACTTGATAAATTCACTATTGGACGAAAGTGAGCCAATGAGTAATATGACCACCCTCACATCGGAACTGCCACCATGTGACAAATACTGATTGAGTTTTTGGGTAAATATAAACAAATATAAAAACCTTGTTGCTGTAAAAGTATAACAATATATTTTTATAAAAATGGAATGAACTCGCCAGTATTTATTACTGATAAAATGTTACAAAACACGTTTCAGGTAACTTGCTATAAAGATAGTAGAAGCCAGCTATGGAGCACTGAAGGCTTAAATAAAGTGGCTATAAATACCTGAATAAAAGAAGAAAATTATGTTTTATTTATTTGGGTTTATCCCAATAAAAACAATTGAATTAAATATGGGTTTTTGCCCGTTTATTTAATATTAAAAGTTGGTGTTTTATAAACTCTGAAATTATTTCCTAACTACGATCCTGATGAAAAATTTTCCGCTGCGTAATTAATAAACACCGATTCCATCTAGCTGGTTCACAACTCTCGCACCCAGGGTGGGGTCGGGGGCCGTGACATCGGATAAAGAGAGAGACATGTATAAGGCAGAAAAAATGATGATCAGCCTACTTTAGCAAGCTGTGAAAGAAGACATCTTCATATTACTTCAACATGATGGTACTTCACGTTCAATTTGGGAAGCACTTCGAATTAAGTTTGAAGGAAGTACGGAGATGATTAGGAGTAAGAAATCATTATTAAAGAAAGAATTTGATTTGTTTACTAGCTTGCAGGGTGAAACTACAAAGAAACTGATTGAGAGATATTGTCATTTAGTGTGATCAATGTCACTGTTAGATATAAACAAATATCGAGAAGAATGGGTTGATAAATTAGCTGATGCTTTACCTCAGAAAGAATGGGGTACATATCTGATGATCTTAAAGAACACTGGAGAATATGATAAATTGACAATTTCTCAGTTTATTGAAAAACTTGAAGGACAAGATCTTGAACAACAAAAGATTGCTAGAATGAACAATCCAAGTGGTCAACAAGACATCAAGATGTATTACAAAGGGAATGTTCAGAATGTTGAAGCAAGTCCGAAGGTCCAAACCGCTTTCAGCACTATTAACTCATCCGGATCAGTTAATCAAAGTCTAATCAGCAACAGTGGATTTTCTTCATACTCGAATGTTAATCCGAATGTTTCAACCTCAAGTTATCAGTCTCAAAGCTCAAACAATGGTAATGGTCATGTGTTACACTGCAACATCTCATTGCATCTTCAGAATGGTCAAAATTTCTCTGAAGAAGTCGCTAAAGGTCATATGGCATTACTAGCTATAGTGTTAGAATCATATGAGGGTTTGGTTGCGGGAAGGATCGGAAATTGTTGGATCGTGTCCGTGACCCTAAACAGTCAGTAAAGGCAGTTCATCATCATTTACTAAGGCGGAATCAAAGTAAACAATGTCACACAGCTTGTTTCCTTTTCAATTCTTCTCTATTACTGATTTCCGAGTCTTTACAATGAATTCTGATGAAATTTTGGCAGCACCTCGACTCACATACACACACAAGTTCACTTCAAATGACACGGCACATCCCCTATTTATAGATGTTGCCTGTTCACTTGAGATGACACAAAATACTTTCAAGCAGACTAGCATGTTGTGGTTTCGCTTGAACATGACATATTGTCATTTCAAGCGAACTCACCTATATTAACATATACAAACCCTAATTTCTAACCCATTGTGTGTTCGTTCATCCTATCTAGACATAAGACTTGATTAAGACGCAGTTAATAGACACTAAGTGCACCAACAGACTCCCCCTTGGATGTTGATGAAGTCTTCGGCGTCGAGACTTTAGTCTTTGTCATTCTCCAAATTAATTTATCATTGTAAAAGCTCCCTTCAATCTTTGTCTTCAAAGTTTAATCTTCAATCTCCCCTTTAATTGTTGATCCAGAATCTTGACTCCCCCTTTCGCAGACTCCCCCTCTCGATTAAGCTAGGGCTTTAATTCTGGTTCAATCTTTGTCATTTTCATTTCCATGGGGATTCCTTTTACCTGCATATACTCTACCCAAATATAAGATATATGACAATAACAATATCAATCCAAATCTTACCATTTAACCTTCAGTGTTAGAAATCCACTTAAGTATTCATGTCCAAGTTAATGACCCTGATTACTCAATTTATCTACCAAGTCCAACTTAATGATCTTGGTTGATCTGAAATAATTCACACTTACATTCAGTTCAATTTTTTTCTGAAAAATTTACAAGTTTCAAATTAATGAACTTGCTTCAACTTTTCAACTTCCACAAATTTATCATGTTTTAGCTCCAAACTCATCATCCAGCCCAGAAACTTCCTGCATCTGCTTTCAGCTTTCGAATCCGAAGATCAACTCTCGACTTTGGTTTGTCGGAAAATAAAGCAGAAATGAAAAATCTTTTTTGATTTTTAATAAAGTTTCTATACTAGAAATGAAATACAGAACTAAAATGCAGTAAAAGTAAACTATTTACAAACATATTTTTGGTGAGCGTGTTAGGGAATCATATCAGCTATTCGACAAGTCACAAGTACCGTTAAGCTTTAATTTCATATTCAGAATTAAACAATTCGCGTAGATTGTCGATATACTGATCCACTTAAATTTTCACACACATTTCAATCTGTCCAGGATACGAATTTAGTGTTTTAGAGACTTGAACTTATACGTGTGTCCCACCTCTTGAATATACTCCCGTATCCAGATCCCAATATTCAGTCTTACAGGTGAGTATACCACAAATGATATCTGTAAGGGGTTAATAAATTATGAAGAATCATGAGAGCTCAGGTCAGAACTACCGTTCAGCAGAGAGATCTTGACTCAACTTTTGGGTGTGTCCCCTTTAGAGGATCTTTTTTACAACAGCATTGCTAAGCAATTTTATTGTCTTATCATTTATGCTGAGGGTGATGCTATGTTTCAAGCATTGCAGAAAGTATTATTCGGGGACTAGGTCAGAACTTCCATTCAGCAGAAGTCCCGGAATAATACCCCAGATATCACTGAGTATAAAGACCTAGTATATCAGAAAAAGGAATCTTTCAAACAAGATTTCAGGGGTTACCTATATATCCAAGTAGTGTTCCCCACGAAATAAGCAAGTAAGATTTAAGTTTATATCCCGAATAAACCTACTAAATGTGTAAAAACCTATCGGCACATCATCAGCGGGACTGTTTAACGCATTTAAACATTCCATTTCTTGAGCATACCGTAACTGTCAAGCTGATGTACTATCATTTTTTGTTGAGCTATCATCTTCCTGTAAGCATATCTCGTTTCTTCAGGTCTGGTGTCTTTCCAAGGAACAGGTTCAGATTTTGCCATGAATGCATATCCAACCGCATCCTCCTCAGGTAACAACTCGCTCCAGTCAAAACCTTCATCGTCATGAATCACCGCAAGAGCTCTAGATTTCTCTTTGTTATCTTCAATCTGCTTCATTCTCGGTGGCTCCGATTTATTCTGATGATAAATCGCTTTCTTGTAGTAATCTTCTCTAAACGGGTTTTCAGACTCATCAGCATACGCATTTTGGCAATCACGCTTAAAGTGACCTTTCTGTTTACACTTAAAGCATGTCATTTTATACTTGTCAAAGCCTAACTTGGTAGATGGTCCACCAATAAACTTTCTTCCTGTGATTTCCATGAAACGTTGTGCACGACGAACTGCACTAGCCATGCACCACCTTATGTCGATCAATTCCATCTCCTCAGGATCTATTTGATTGTAATCTTCTTTTGTCAAGTTGGTGTTGCCAATCTTCCCTGCTACAAGACTTTCATACGATTCCAGCACAGATGCTAAGAAAACCATCTGTTGCTTTGCTGACTCCTCACTGAAGTTTTGAGCATTCTTTAAGTCTACAATGATGTTGCATTGAAATAGGTTCTTTGCATCTGATTGACTTGAATGTGACGAAGAACCACTGTGAAATCCACTGCTTTGACTCTCTTTGTTTGAAATGTTGGAATTCTCAGCAGAAAAGGCTGTCTTGGGAGAAGTATTCTTTGGCATCATGCTTTTTGGATAATACAAATCCAAGTTCTGCTGGTATGATGAGTGATTGATTTTGTGTGTTTTCTTTAACTCCAGCTCATGACTTTCTAGTCTCTCAATCAGCAAATCTACAGTCAACACTTCTGGCGGCTTGATAGTATTCTTCAACATCAATGCATAATATTGCCAATCCATCTCATTTGGCAATGAATCAAACAATTTGTCGACTAGCTCATCTTGAGAATAGAAAATTTCATGTCTCGCCAGCTCCAGCCTTAGGTGTCCAAACCTCTCAATCATTTTACAAACTGATTCATTCTTTAAACACCCAAACAAATCAAACTCTTTTCTTAGTAGTTTGTTTTTGTTTTTCACTATTTCTGCACTTCCCAAAAATTTAGCTTTCAAATTTTCCCAAAGATCTTTAGAACTTTTGTACTCGATCAAAGATATTATATCTTCTCGAACAGACTGAAACAGCAGTGCGATGCATTTTTGCTCAGCAACAAACGATTCTATTTCTTCAGATGTAGTCAAACTTTCACCAGTTTTGCCTCCATCAGCATATCCATTCTTTAGACTCTTCTAGCTAGGATATGCAAAAGCCATCAACCAATCTTCAAACTTCTTGGCCCACCGACTGTACTCTTCGATAGCCATCAACTTCGGGGGTTTGTTATAAGTTCCGAAAGCACTTTCCACACTTAGAGCATCCGATAAACTTTTCTTCGTATTCGGCGTGTTCTCATTGATGCTGCTAGGCGAAGTATCATCTCCAGAATTTCCAGCAAAAGCATACATATCGCTAAACAGATTCATGAATAGATCATCCATCTTGTACGTACCTGAAAAATCAACAAACACTTAGAAATTTCTTGATCTTGAAAAATACAGATTCAAGTGGAATCTGTTCAAGCGAAATCAGTTTTGAAACAAGATAGCTATTCAAGCGAAATAGCAAATCAAGTTCAAGCAAAACCCTTCAAGCGAACTTGAAGTGAAATCAGTCTACTTGAAGCGAAACCCCTTAATTCACTTGAGTTTTCAAGCGAAACCTCAACTCAAGCGAACTGAGACAATATTTTCAAGCGAAAGGTGATTTTCAAGCGAGATCACCTATGAATTTCAAGCGAGAACACCTATGTATTTCAAGCGAGAACACCTATGACGTCATCTTTTCACGAACAGTTTCAAGCGAACATTTGATTTTGATCAATTTTAAGCCGTATTTTAGTCCAATTCTTTCAAGGATTAGTTAATACACTATTTCGCTTGATATATATGAGTTTCAGGCCATTTCAACCGTAAAAATATGTCCAAATCAGAAAAGAATGAGTAGAAGTAAGAAAATCCAATGATTTCAAGCTGCAATGGTATGAACTCCTTGTCCTGAGCTCTGATACCACTTGTTGGATCGTGTCCGTGACCCTAAACAGTCAGTAAAGTCAGTTCAACATCATTTACTAAGGAGGAATCAAAGTAAACAATGTTACACAGCTTGTTTCCTTTTCAATTCTTCTTTATTACTGATTTCCGAGTCTTTACAATGATTTCTGATGAAATTTTGGCAGCACCTCGACTCACATACACACACAAGTTCGCTACAAATGACACGGCACATCCCCTATTTATAGATGTTGCCTGTTCGCTTGAGATGACACAAAATACTTTCAAGCGGACTAGCATGTTGTGGTTTCGCTTGAACATGACATATTGTCATTTCAAGCGAACTCACCTATATTAACATACACAAACCCTAATTTCTAACCCATTGTGTGTTCGTTCATCCTATCTAGACATAAGACTTGATTAAGACGCAGTTAACAGACACTAAGTGCACCAACAGAAATCCTATGCTAACAAAACAGGACTACGATCAGATTGATGCTGAGGAATTGGAGCTAATGGATATTAAGTGGTGTTTAGCGAGTGTGTTGATGAGAGCAGAGAAATTTAAGCAAATTACAGGAAGAGATGACTTTCATGATGCTAATATTTCTACTTTAGGTTTTGATAAATCTAAAGTTACTTGTTTTCGATGCTGGGAAAAATGACATTTCAAGAGGGAATGTACCAATCAAGAAGCAGGTAGAGCTTAGAATCCGTTCGGGAATAATGATTATTATCGGAAAGCTATATATCAACAAGTTGCTCAACAACCGTCATCATCCCATGCTATTGAATATGGAAAGAAGAAAGCTTATCTAGTTAATCTGGATGATGAAAGAATGGCAGAAGGTTTTAGCTGGGACAAATACATTCCGGATGATTCAATGTTTAGAGCATTCATTGCACAAATAGTTCAAGAACCAGAGTTGATGAAGGAATGGATGGATGTGTTTGCCAACAGTGAGAAAAGTCAAGATGGAGAGTCTGTGTCTTCAGAAGAAAACGCAGAAAAGACACAAGTCTTTGATCAATCATCAATTGATAGCAGTGATGATGAAGAAGAAATACAAATAAACATTGGAAAAACTCAATTATCTCCTGAAAGTTTCAAATTTTATTTTGCAGATAGATTGGAAAAACTAAAGGAGAAGCGAGCAGCAAAAGATCAGAAAAAGAAAAAATGCGAGAATGTTGCTCAGGAAGAGAAGTCTGAACAAAGTGAAGAAGTTAAAGTTGCTGAAAAGGTGGTTGAAGTTGAGAAAGTGGTTGAAATTGATAAGATTATCGAAGTTGAAAAATTGTTGAGATTACGAAACCTTGTCTAAAATGTTTGGAACCATGCAAACATTGTGAAGAGAAAGATGAGAAGTTTAGTGAGCTTGATAAGATGAAAGAAAAATTATTGTTCGATGTTAAGTATGTGAAAGAATCGTATGATGTGTTGAATAGAACGGTGAATAGTTTGCAAAAGACAAACTCAGAAAGAGAAGATGCCTTAACCATGATGAATGCAGTGATGATGTCTAAGCAGAAGGCTATCAACCACTATATTGAAGAATGTGCAAAGTTGAAGCAGGAGTTGGAGACAGAAAAGATAGAAAATGAAAGAATCAGACGATTGCTGCAAAGTTATTCAAGTTCTGATTATTTGATTGATTGAATTTATCCAACTGTTGCAGGTTTTGAAGCATTTCAAGATAAGAATCCAGAAGAGAAGGATACTGGCAAGAAACAAAGTGCAAATTATAACAAGTGTCTGCCTCCGATATGGGAAGGTTATTCTCCCAGAAAACCAAATGAGGAACAAGTCGAAAAGGCAGTCAATATAAAATTAAAGTCTGAAACAACTGATGAGTTACCAGAAAACATTGACGTCACATTCACATCGTCTGACACTGTTCATGAGTCTGAGTTAATAAAGAAAGTGGTCGATCAGGTGTTGGATAAAGATGAGGAGTCAGAGTCAAAATCTGAATCCGAGAGTTCGAGTTCATCAGTTGACTGTCCAAAATCGTCGGTCAAAAGGGTTTACAATAAAAATTTCTATTATCAAAAAATAATTTGAATGATGAACCAATCAAAGTAGCATATACTTTGAATGATTCAGACAAATTATTTTCTGATGAGGAATTTCCAATAAGAGGTGTTAAAATTGAAATGATCAACAAGGTTTTCAAATTAACAGAAATTAATATTTCTGAAATAAAAGATGTAAATCTTACTGAAAAACCTAAAAATTACACCTCAAGAGTTAAACAAAGGTTAAACAAGAAAAAGGGTTACAATTCTGGTTCAGGTTATCGAAAAAAACCAAACCATAACAGTAATTTCAAAAAGAAAGGATTAGGTTTTATTCCACCCGAAAATCATAAAAATAAGAAAATTTCTAAAACAAAAACAATATTTGTTTCAGGGAGAAGTTCTGAAGAAGAAGAAGAAAAGAGCTCATTCTGGAAACAATCGAACAAAGAGTTCTTTGCAGAAAAACAAAAGTTTGAGAAGAATGGAGCTTATCAGAGAAATGAGACAAGAACCTGTTACCGATGTCAAGAAGTTGGTCACATCGCCTGGAATTGTCCAAAGGCAATCAACACAAAACAGGAAGTCGTTTCTAAACTCAAAGAAAAAGTTATTGATAAAACTGAACCACTAACTGAAAAATTCAAAGTGTTTAAAAATTCAGCATATGAAGTTGGTGAATGTTCGAAAAGGTTTTACAAAAGAAGGGTGAATCTTGACAACCAAATGTGGGTTGTTAAGAAATCTGATGTGAAATCTGGTGATGAATCTGACTCGTCAAAGTCAGAGGAGCCACAAGTTAAGCCAAAAGGAGAAAATTCAGTTCCGCCAATGGATGATGTCAACTTTCCACCATTGCAAACTGAAAATTTTAAACAAAAAGTTGGTAAAGTGGAGATTTCGAATCAATTCTATTCTGAAAAGAAAGAATTTGATGTCGAAAAAGCTTTTAATGGCAAAGTGAAAAATATTTTTGAAAAGATGGTTGAGGGAAAGGCTAAAGGGGTAAAGGAATTTTATGAATAAAAAAGAAGTGTTCAAACCCTGAGTGAAGTTGAGAAGGTCACACCCAAAGCTGGTTAGGCTTGGGTGTCTGTATTCCATATGTAAAATCCTGACTTGCCGGAGCTCCCAAGTTGGTAATCAGGGAGCATGAATCGGCATCTTTCTTGGATAATTCAAAATTGTCATATTTCATCTTACAAGTGGTAGTGTTGATGAGAACATACAAGTGGTTAATCAAGGTCATTAAGTTGAACTTGATTTAACTTTCATACAAGTGGGTGATATAAACAATGTGATGAACCCCGATCTTACAAGTGGTGTGTGAAATCAACAAAACTAATTTTCCGGAAAAACCATTTGATTAAAACAAACTTAAGTGTTTTGAAATCATAATGGGAAAATAGTTTGTTGTCAGGGGGAGTTCTGATTGTTTACGCCTAGTGGATGGCGAATTGAAGCAATTCACATCGGTTTGTTAAAATTTTCTTTATATGGTTTTGAATTTAAGGGGGAGTAAGAAATTTCAGAAAATCCAAAAACATTAGAAAATTTGAAAAAGCCAAAAACATGATAAAAAATCAAAATGAGTTTTGTTGTGAAAAAGAGGAAATAATACTACATCAATAGACAATCACAGTACGCTAAAGAATTGGAAAGTTAAAATGTGATAAACGGTCTCACTGATGATATGCCAGTAGGTTTTCGCACGCTTAGTAGATTGTTTGTCGAGATATAAACCTAAAAATCATACTTACTTATTTCGTGGGGAACATCTCTCGGATATATAGGAAACCCCTGAAATCTTGTTTGAAGGGCTTTCTATTTCTGACATACTAGGTCTTTGTGCGTGCTGATATCTGGGGTATTATACCAGGACTTCTGATTTTGCGGGAGCAATAGCCTAGTTCTCGTATAATACTTTACATTGCTTTAATCATAAAGCTCACCCTCAGCATAAAAAATGATGAAATATTGAAAAATGCTAATCATGTGTTGTTGAAGAAAAATTCTCTAAAGGGAACACACCTAAAGTTGAACCATCATCTCTTTGATTTTGCGGAAGCAATAGCCTGAGCTCTCATGGTCTCGCATTAAACCCCTTACAGATATCATTAGTGTACATTCACCTGTAAGACTGAATATAGGAGTCTGGATACGGGAGTATATTCTGAGGTGGTACACGCGAATAAGTTTAAGTTCTTTAAAACACTAATCTCGTATCTCGAAACAGTTGAACTTTGTGTGAAAATTTAAGTGGATCAGTATACTGACAATCTAAGTGAATCGTTTAGAACTTAAATTGTTTAAAGCTCAACGGTGCTAGTGATTTGTCTCATAGACTGATATAATCCTCTTACGCAAACTCACAAAAATATTGTCTGTAAATATTTCGTTACTGCTTTTCATTAAAAACAAAACCCAAAAAGATTGTATTTTAGTATAACTTTTGAAAAATCAAAAAAGATTTCATTTCATCTTATTTTCGACAACTGATGTTGAAAAGCTGATTTTCAAAAATTCAAGTGCTAAACATGATGAACAGGTTTGGGAGAGCTTGATTAGAAATAAGAAAAATGATATTTTTACAAGTGGTCATCAGAAATTATAAATATTAAATCATTTTGAATGATATCTACAAGTGGTATATAAATTTTTCAAATTGTTAAATTTGTGAAATTTATTTTGAGGTAGAGACTGTGCAGGTTAGCCAGGTTCGATTCCTGAAGACTTTTCACATTAAACCTGAGCAGAGTTTGAGCCAGGTTTCGATCTTAGAACGAGAGCTAAGACAGATTGCGATCCCGGAACAACTTAAGGGGGAGTCTGCTAGCAAAAGGGAGTCTGAAGATAGTAGAGTCAGTTTCAAATCCTGATGACCATGCCAGCTGCTAATGCTGAAGAATTTAAAGATTAGATCAACATCCAAGGGGGAGGTTAGCTGCTGAGAAAGAGAAGAAGATAGAGATAGGATGCTTACACTGTCAATTAATTTGGAAGAGCACGAAGACTGATCTAGACTGAAGATGTGACATACCAAAGACTCGACACTGAAGACTTCATCAACATCCAAGGGGGAGTCTATTGGTGCATATGTCTGTCGACTTCGTCTTGTATCGAGTCTTGTAATAGGTTTGATAGATCAGGGCACGTAGTACGAGAAAACTGAAAAACATATAGGATGGAGCCATTTCGCACGAGATCGTACATGACCATTTCGTACGAAATGACAATGCCATTTCGTGTTAACCTGTTTCGTGCGAAATGGATGCCCTATATATATCTGACTTGATCATTTCATTTGTAACTTTTCTGATTCCGGTGCCGAGGTGCTGCCGAAGTGTATATCAATAAACAAGACAATTAGAGTGTATATCAAGCTGATTCAAAGTCGATACGTTTATTTTCGCCTCTCGTATTGATTAGAACTCTTCTGAACGACTTGTTTTGGTCGTGCAAACGATCCTACACAAACATTATCTTATACTCTTCTGCGCACTTGCTTATTTTTAAGACTGCCTCAGTCTTTTCTATCCAGCGCAGAGCCGCAATGGCTCCTTCATTGCCCGAGAATTCTATTGGTTTACAGGACCAGAATTCTTTATAAGAACAACCATAAGACATGGTCCTTCTTCTTTTTTGGAATGGGCACTTGAAGTACTGGTCCATTGTTTACACTGTGTTCAGGTTCAGTAGGTGGTCGTTTACTGCCATTATTACTTTTATTATTATCCGCTTCCTTAACCGTTTTGATAATATATGGCATTGCGTCTATAATCCCTTGTGCTACTATGTGTTGGATGGCACTGTTATCCACTTGGTTTCCATTATTATTGTTATTCTGGTTATCGTTATTCTCTTTTTCCTGGTTCACTTCGTTGTCCATCTGAATTTTAAACATTTACCACTTATTAATATCATAAGACAATATCCAATACAAACAATCACATCACAAGCATATTGATCCAAAATCATCGTCATTGCGACCTTTACTCTATTTTATATATTATGCATCTATATCTATTACAAATACAACTGGAATTGGAATTACAATACTAGTAGGCATCACTAACTATAAGATTATCTATCCTAGTTGTTTATAATTATATATATATATATATATATATATATTATTATTATTACTACTACTAATGATAGGGGTTCATCCAGAATTGCATGTTGCGCTCGTCATATTTCCAGACGAGTCGCTCCCCTATTTGCCTCATCCTCTCACTTCCTTCTAAAATCTATTCACCAAAGGTGTGGAGCTCTTCCACATTCTCAGTGCTCATGGGGGGTGCAGGTGCTGGTATTGGGTCTGGGAACTGGGGCATGGGTTCTTCGTAAGGGTACGGGTTTTCTAGAATTTCCCTAATGTATTGATCATTATCATAATAGGGGTCCAGAGGGTCAAGTTCTGGGTAGGGTCCTACTAGGTTTTGCATGGGTTCATCTTCTGGTATTGGGTAGCGTTACTCATAATCCCTATGGTCGTCAAACCACGGGTCATAGTCTGGGGGATGGGGTGCTGGTACCCTAGGGATTTCAGTTGGGTCAAAGGCAGGCATTGGAATTTGGTTTTCTGGGTTGGCTTTGATGTCCATTGGTTGTGTGGGAAACAGTGGTAACGCCTGGGGTGTTATGAGTTGTTCTAGATTCGGGTCTACAGCTGTAGTTGCTAAGATATGAAAATTTGCTAGTCTCCAATTGATCATATCCTGTGTTTGAGCATTCATTTCTCTATTGGCCGCTGTTAAGGCCCGCTGTTGCTGAAGTTTTCTCATCCTTTTTCTACGTTCATGAGCTCCTCTGCTGAACCATCTTCTCTTCTTAGTGGGAATGGCTCCTCAGATTGTGCTTTGAACACGAAAATCCCTTTTTCGGTATTAGCTGAGTACCCCGAGGGGGATGGCTGGGAAGAGGTTCCTTCGTTCCTAGGATAGTTGGACAACTGATGGTAAGCGTCCGAAGGTCCTTGGTCACTCATACTGTAAACTAACAAATTCTCAAATAACACAAAACAGTAATATACAGATATGCACGTAATCACGTAGATTATTTCCTGACATAATGAATAAAATTTTGGTGTCAGCAGAACACTTTTGTGGCTGAATCAGTGGTTGTAGCTTTGATACCACATTCTGTCGCAGCCCCCCGTCCCCTAATTACCTGGGAACGGGCGGCCGCAAGATCAGATTCAGTGGTATCGGTGTTTATCAATTTTGGCGGCGAAAATTTCATCAGGACCGTAGTTAGGAAATATGTTATCACAGTAAATACCAAAATTTTATAATATTAAACATATTGGGATAAAACCCAAGTTTTCATTGCAAACTGATTTATAGGGATAAACCCTAGTTTATTTAATAAAACGTATTCTTCATTTTAGGTAACTTTTATAGCCACTTTTCCAAGCCTTCAGTGCTGTCCAGCTGACTTCGATTTGGCTTTCATATTTTTTTACCTGAAACGCGTTTAAAAACATTTTGTCAGTGGGAAATATTGGTGAGTGAATCTCAATTTAATCAAGAAGAGTTTTATCAATTTACAGTATTGAGAGCGATTACATTGTTTATATCTACACAATTACTCATTCAGTACTGTCAATCCTGACTGGTGGGTCATATTACACATTGGCTAACTCTTTGTCCAATGGTAACGTGTTCCACATTTTGTATACAAAACCCGAACACACCGGCAGTAATTGAAGAATTACAAAGACTCAATCACTTCTAATCTCCTTGTAAAATATTTAAAGTTTTGTAAAACAGTTTGCAAAAAGGTTTACAAAAAGGAGATTAATCACATTGCTAGTTTAGACTTTTTCCTGTGGTTTCCTGGTTATAATCTAATAAATTAAACAGTGCACACGCGTTAGCATAATAACCCAATATGTAAATTAGTTATACCATCCCCGAGACAGAACTCCAACGACTACGTCGGGCAGAGCCTCGACAGCCGTTATGGAGCACTATATCAATCAGGAAGCGTATCTAATACGTAACCGGGGGTTATGATACTTACAACGAGGCAGAACTTCGTTATTTAGGGGGGTATAATGCCCGGTATTATATTTGCTATGCAGAATTTTAGAGAGAGATCGAGAGATTGAACGAATTGCAACTGAAGGCCGATGGCCTCCTTTTATAGCGTCTGATAATGACTTCCTCGCGGCACGCGTAAACCGAAGGTAAGTCCTTCGCGGCCTGTGACGTAGGGTTATAGGGGCTAGGGTTGCTGATTCGCCAGTTGTAGACTCGACATGATGCTGACACGTGACACGTCGCGTCCCGCGTTAGAGACCACTAAGGTCTTCGCGGCCCGCGAGCGATCCTCAGAAATTGTTTTTATTTTATTTTTTTAATTATATAAAGGTATTTAGGGCCATTATTCGTATACATAGTGTATTTTAAGGCGCATAGGGTCATTCTAAATATTTTAGGGGCGTCGGAAATATTTTAGGAGGGTTGTTATATTCACGGATCATGTCTTTCTCTTTCCTCTATCATTCAATCTTATATATATGATTGTATTGTATCTGTAAATTCTCGTACCCAAGTTTAATACAAAACCTCCTAGTTGCCGAGAGTGGATGTAGGTCAGAACCGGACCGAATCACTATAAATCTTTGTGTTCTTGATTGTGTGTGTGTGTGAGTTCTGTGTTATTTGTGTTCGTGTGACCCGTTCGATCCCCAACAACCTGCATCCAGACAATATGCATCCTCCATTTATAGCCTATGAACACTACCATCTGATCTGAGCAAACTCAATTCCTGGGTGTCCGAGGATGACTTTCACTTTAGAATTTTTGAATCAGAGGGTTTTCTTGGGTGAAGAGTTATTCTTGATGAGTTGGGTGATTGTGGCCTGCTGACACGATTTGCATGTGTTTCTCTTAATTTGTCACTGGCAGGATTTGTGTGGTATAACAGCTGTTATTTGAGTCCCTCTTTTCTGTAATAGTCATGCATTTGTTCATCAGCCTCAGCCATTTGCTTCTCCCATTTTGCTTGATTCAAGGCAGCTATGGATAAGCTAGATGATGAGGGCAACTTTTTAGATGTAAGGTCTGTTAAGGGACAACCACTGTTGGATATACTGGCGTTTTAGGAACTGTAGGATCCTTTTCTCTCAGCTATTCCAGTCTTTTGTATGTTTCAACAATCTTGGATTCAGACCATCTGGCAACAGACCTTACATTACCATAATTTGTAGCAACGAGCTCTGCTCTCATTCTCTTCAGCTTCAATGCCTTGTTTTGATCAATTTGTTTGCCTTTCTCCCAATCTGGTGGAGTTGGCTTTTGCGAATGGTCATTGAGCATTTTTTGAATTCTTTCTATTTCTTCTTTGAGAGCATTTGTTGACCAATCTTTGAATTGTGCTTTATTTGCTTTGTATGGTTTATGTTTCATGATATGATCAAGGTAATCCTGTTTCAATTCCTTATCAAGCTCATCATTAATCGGCTTCTTAAACATGGACTTGCTTAGGTCCTTAGCATAGTCTTCTATTTTGCTTACTTTGCTAAGTTCTAGTGACAATATTCCCTAAGCAATCCTGTCCTCCATCCCTTTACACTTCTTCTTTCCAATATATTCAGCTTGTCTAGCCTTTAGATTCAAATATTCATCTAATTTTCTAGGCTTTCTATAACCAAGGAGAGATGGGAAGGTAAGTTGTGATGTATCCTCTGTTGAATAAAAAGATTCAATTTCTCCTTTGATTACATGAATCTCCTGAGGATACTGAGCAGCCAGTGGGATGATTGATGGTTATGGTGCAATGTGTGGAAGTGAAGTGGATCTAAATGAAAATGATGAGAGTGGTGTGGCTTGAATGAGGGCAGATGATAAGGAAATTGGTGGTTGAATCTCCTCATCATCTTCTTGCGTAACAAAAGTTTTTCTTTTGCGTGTAAATTTAAGTTTTGGTGAAGGTGGGTGTGTTGGGATTCTTGGTGGTGTGGGCAGAGGTTGAGTTGTTGGTGGTGTGGAAAATGATCATGGCAGTGGTTTGGGTAACATCTGCTGATACAATTGTTGTACCAACAATGGTTTGTGGAACATCTGCTAATACATCTGTTATACCAGCATCTGTTGGTTGTATTGGTGATGGTGGTGGTGATGGTTTCTTTTTGTTTCTTTTGAGGTGGTTTTTGTGGTGAGGGTTTTGTTTTGGGTTCACCAGAGGATACACCTTTTGTAGACCCAACAGTGGTTTTGGGAGGGGTGCTGATTAGCTGTCTAACAGTTCTTGTTAACTTTCTCCTTTTTGAAGTGCCAATATCCTCCTTTTTCCTTTGCTTTGCCTGTTCTTGTTCAATTAAGCTGGAAGCTTTGGCTTCAAGTGAATCTTGCCTCTTCTGCTTTTCTAAGACAATTTCTTCAGCTTTCTTGTTCAGGGTCTCATCAATCCCTTTTTGACTTCTAGCATCTGATACCTTAGTAGAGGTTTTGGATGGAACAGACTCTGGCTTTTGTTGTTGCACCTTTGGTTTTGCTTGTAATGAAGGCTACAACTTTCTTAGCTTATTATTATCCCCATTTTTGGCATCATCTTCAACTTCTTCTTGAAGTACTGTTGGAGGGGCATAACTCGTAGTCTTTAACTAGTGTTCCCTGATGGCCTTAATATCTGCCTGTGTAACCTTGTTTCTGGCCTCAACCATATTTCTGATTAACTCCATGTGAGTATTGTGGTTGATATCAGCCAAATTCCTTTGAGCTTGGATAATTGGTTGCACTGATTTCCATAGCTCATTAGCAATTTGCTGAGTAGAAGGTTGACTTTTAAAATGCTCCATCATCTGTTTCATCATGTCTTTCATTTCTGCCATTGAAGACTCCATGGATGTCTGATGTAGGGTAAAATATATATATTTGTCCCGTGTAAATTGTATAATTATTGTATAAGTTTATTTGTTTTTATTTAGTTTTTAGTATTATATTATATGATATTGTGTTTTGGCAGGTCCTGGTGCAAATGGAGTGAAAACTAGTAATATGGAAATGACCAACCAATTGGGCAGAGTGGGGTGCCAATGACCGAATAAAAATTGCCGCTATTTTCTTTGATTGGACGGAGCCTATTATCTCTATATTTTTAAAGTTGAAGAACATAAATAAAAACAATTATCTCCAAGTAGATGAATTAGAATTAGAAGAGGAAAAATGCTGATGGCATTTATTTAACTCATTGTTAATTGGAAAAGGCCACATTGTGCCATGAAACACCCATATATACGTGGAGGGAATTCTTGGAGGTAAAGGAATCTAGGGATATATACATAATATAACTTGGAGGTGCATATTTAAGTTGGGGAGTCGCACAAGATCAGGGGGTGTGTGGACGCATCACAACATCAGACGTGAGTGGGCCGCCATACATCATCATCATCATCATCATGTTGGATTTTATTTTTTTGGCCCTGCTGAATGTATACAATTAGAAAAAAAAGGGCGGCTGCCTTATTGGAAGAGAATATTACGTGGACGAAAATTATATAAAAGGAAGGCGGCAGGCATTGTTTTAAAGGAGGATTATTATTATTTAACATACATATAAACGATCAGATCATGGGAGGAGGAAATATAATCAGCCTTGGACGCGAAGGGAGAATTAAAAGGTCGGCTGATTAGAGGCGATCATCCGAGGAGAGGACCAGACTTTGCTACTTTGCTGTGGAGTTCGACGATCAAGATTAAGAAGCATTTTTTGCAAGGTTCAAGGCCACGGAATTGTTGGGTTGAAGCAAGAAGCTTGGAGAGCAAGGAATAACCGGGTTTTGCCATTCGGTTTCTTTTATTTTCTAGTCTTTTTGTTTTAATTCAATGAATTCATTACTTGAACCTTGTTTGATTATTTTTGAGACTTTGTTCATTATGATTCTCGGCTAAAAACCTCTAACTACCTAGGCATGACAATGGTTTAATAAAGTTTGGATTTTTATTCGGTTTTTGGCGTGGTTTATGGATTTTTTTTGTATTGTAAAAGCTTTGGAATTTTAACTTGGTGTATATGCATGCTTGATATTTGTTTCATCGCTGTTTATTGCTTCGTATAATCCTTGGTGACGGTCTATATCACATAATAGGGTTGTGCTAGGGTTCTTGATTTAGGTGAGTGTCTATATCACGTAATAGATCATTAATCCTTTTGGGTGAAAACGCGTAAGTAACCTTAGAAGTAATATTCGGTAATTTAATAAAATCAAGTGTTCTGCTAATCTTGTCGCTGTGAGGCTCGAGGTTATTAATAGGTCTCAGTTTGGTTTATAGCTAGGTCTAAGAAATCGGTCTGGTCCTTAAACATTCTCTTGTCTATTAAACCAAGATTAAAACCCATAGTTGCCTTAGACTTTCGCGCTTTGAGGTAGATTGTCTTAATTAGGCACTTTCAAGAAACTAGAGGACTGTGGGGAAATCTAGAAAACCGGTAAGCGTAACAGCCTAGGTAGTGCCACAAGAATCGCCTTGAGAGTGTTTGAGGGGCTTAGTGGTGTCTTAATAGGTTTAGTATCCAAAGATCCAGGTTCCATACCACAAAACTATCAAATAGAAATCCATTCTAAGTTAAACTTTCGTCTAGCCTAGGTAGTCTTCATCGCCACTGGTTCTAGTCTTCGTCCAAGTTCGTGTCTAGTTATTTAGCATTATTTTAATATTTTATTTAGGATTTTTAGAAACCCCCCTCATCAAATAAACAATTAGTTAAAGTCCGTGTCAGTCTAAGTCTAGATAGAGTCATTAGCGTAATTTAGTAGAGTCTCTTGGGTTCGATACTCGGACTTCCTTAGGCTATATTGCATCGATCGGTACACTTGCCGGTCGTGTGGTTTAGGTTTTAGATCGAGTCTTAGTTTATAAATTTAAAACTTAGAGAGTCTAGTTTAGGGTTTAATTTAGTTAAACCACTTTTAGCACATCAATGTCATTCTTTCCGTCAATTCCTTGTATCTTAATTCATCACCTAACTTAATAGGATCATCTGAATCACTACCAGAGGTAGTTTGATTTGGTTTCATAACTAGAGAATTCTCCAAATTATCAGAACCAAATGCCCCTTTGTCTTGGTACTAGGGACTTCCAACTGGAATAGAGGTTAAAATTGTACCCTCAACTGTTGTTGCCTTCAAGGAAGACTTATAGATGTAACCATAGTCCAACTGAAAAACTGGTGTTTCATCAATTGTAGTGACTTCTTTACTTGAGCTACCACCAAGAGTTACATGTAACTCATGGGGTGTAGCCTCCTCAGCTGTTTGTGGGCTAGCAAATTGATTTTCCTTAGACTCAGTCATTTGTGGAAGTTTGCTATCTTTAATGGGTGAGTGAGTGGGACTGAATTGTGTCTGAGTTGTATCAAACAGAGGTAAAACTGTAGGTGGAATTGGAATGGAGGGTTGTGGAGTTGAAAGAGAAATAGCCCTAGGAGAGGGGGTTAGAAACATACTTTCAAGTGAAATGTCTGCTTCTTTTGTGGTGTCCCTGTGCTTACAAATTGATCCTTTTGTGAGGAATCAAGAGGAGTTTGGATGGGTGGAGATCTTCCAACTAGTGGCTTTTGTTTTGTCACAAGGTTATCCTTTTGGATCTCATCTTCCAGAGGTGCTTTTTTTATGTTTTTTTGTTTTGGTGGGCTTTTTAGATGTGGGGGGTTTCTTTCTGGCTTTTACTACACCAGTTGTGATGTCATCATCACCGGGATTAGTGGGCACTACGCCATAAATGGGATACGGTCACACTTTTGTCAAAACCGCCTTGCCACACATCTAACTAAATGTGTGACTAAATTTCATTCATAACATTTTAAACCATCTGTAGCCACACATTTTATAATTAATGTGACCATTATATATAAGTTCAGAACCTTTAGCCACACTTTTAGAAAATAATGTGGCATTTATTAGCCCCAACTCGAAATGTGTGGCCAAATGTAATTTATGGCCACATATTTTTATTTCATGTGACCAAAAACAGATGTGTGTGACACTCTTAGCCACACTTTAAGAAAAAATTGTGACATATATTAACCAAACTAGCAAAGTGTGGCCAAATGTTATCTACGATCACAGTATCTGTTTTCATGTGACTAATAACATATGTATTTAAAACCTTTAGCCACGCTTTAGGAAAAAAAGTTTGTGACATTTATTAGCCACACTAGAAAGGTGTGGCCAAATGTAATCTACAACCACAATATTTGTTTCATGTGACCAAAATAGATATATTCGAAACCTTTAGCCACATGTTAAGAAAAAAACAACCACACTAGAAAAGTGTGGCCAAATGTGATCTACGACCACATTATATGTTTAATAATATGGGTAAAATCTAATACATATGGCCAAATATAATTTTTGTGTGACCAAAGGTTAGACAATATTCACACTATCGTCACTTTGATATTTTGTGTGACGAAATGGTATCAAATCATGGAAAAAATGTGTGACCAAATTCGAATTTTCTATATCAAATTGTTTTCAGAAGCCACTTTTTGGCATTTTCAATATTGGTACTTTCGGTTCGATGCGGATACTTTTGGTTCGGAACAGGTACGATACCGAGCTCATCCCTAATCATATATATACCGGTATTATATATACTGAATTTTACTATCAAATACCGGTACCGATGCCGAGCTCATCCCTAATCATATATATGCTTATAAACCATATTGGGTCTTAATGGATCACAATGGCCAATAATGTGTCATACATGTCTTAATGGACCATATTGGGCCTTGATGGAGTAAAATGGACAATAGTATACCATACATGGCTTAATAGACCATATGGGGCCTTAATGGAGCACTATGGATAATAGTAGACCATACTAGTGTTAATGGACCATATTGAGGCTTAATGGATCACAATGGACAATAGTGGATCATATATGTGTTAATGAACCATGTTGAGCCTTAATGGATCATAATAGACAATAGTAGGTCATACATGTCTTAATGGACCATATTGAGCTTTAATGGTGCAGGATGTTTAACCGCCATTAAGAGGTATGTTTACGGTTTGTATTTCGGTGATTATAGAGTTATGAAGTTTTTTTAGAGTTTATGTTATTGGTTAATGTATTGTAGGGACACCTGATGCTTCATCTACTGTTGGTGTTGTGAAGTTGGCTGATGCATCGGTTCAGAAAACCACACCGGGCCTGCCAAAGGCTCAACCGAGTAATGCAGTTCCGCTCAGTTTTGGCACCTTTGGTTCAGGCTCTTCTACACCTGTTAAGGGTACGGAGTTTATTATTTTTGGAGTTAAAATTTATTATTCAATCTAGAATCAAGTAGGTGTTTTAAGAGAGTACTTACAAGTCATCTTTTGATGCTTAGGTTCGGCTGATGCTTCTAGGGCATTTCCTCTACAGTTTGGGTCAATTAGTCCTAGTGTTATAAATGGAATGCAGGTATTTATCATCGCTATGTCTAAACAACACTCTTTTGAATTGTGTTAATCTATTAAAGGTGGTAGGATGGGCGGGTCAGGTGACAGGTCAAAGTGACCCATAAACACTTTTTACCCATTTTAATTTTTCTTTAAATAGCTTTTTTGTAGATTATGATTACAAAAACAATACCATTTCGTTAAATTAAATTTTTGAACAGTATAAAAGATAGCTAAATAATGAAACCATGTTGATATCCTTGGATATTTTTATTTTGCAGGCTCGTATTGATTCCTTAAAGGCCGCATCTTCCTAAAATTCAGATGTTTCGAAACAACGCTTACCAAGGAAAGATCCTTTGTAACTTTTGTAGATAGGTTTTGATTAGAAGTTAATGTTTATAAGTAGTATTACTATTTAAATTAAAAACTTTTGTATGGATTTTGGGTTATCATTGTTAATAGCATTTGGTTTTTAGTTTTCTCATTTATCTTTAGTTTTTATTTGACAAAAAATGGAAAATAAAATGGGTAATTATACGAAAATGGTCACATAAAACCACATAAAAAAGTGTGACCATAGTTTAGACAACAACCACACATAAAATTACAAATTTTCATGTGACTATAAATAAACATTAGCGACACCATAGTCACTTTGTTTCTTGTTTGTGTGGCAGAATGATACCAAACGTCATGGAGAAAAAGTTAGTGTGATCAAAGGTTAGACAATAGCCACACTAAAAATTACAAAATTTCATGGCTATAAATTACCACTAGCCACACCATAGTGACTTTGTTTCTTGTTTGTGTGATGGAATGATACTAAACGTCATGGGAAAAGAAGATTATGTGTGACCAAATGTTAAACAATAGCCACACTTAAAATTACAATATTTGGTATGGCTATAAATAACCACTAGTCACGTCATAGTTACTTTGTTTTTTTTTTTTTTGTGTGACAAAATGATACCAAACGTCATGGGAAAGAAAGTTATATGTGACCAAATGTTAGACAATAGCCATACTTATAATTACAAAATTTCATGTGGCTATACATAACCATTAGCCACACTTTCATCACTTTGTTTTTTGTTTGTGTGAAAGAATGATATTAAATGTCATGGGAAAATAAATATGTGTGACAAAATGTTAGACAATAACCACACCATCATTACTTTGTTTTTATTGTGTGATGAACTAGTAATTATATGTGACTATATAATACAAAGATACACACTTTAATTAAATTTATGTGGCTATTGCAACCCTTTAGCCACACTTAATTGAGAAAATGCTATATTTTAACCAAAATTGTTGTTGCCCTTTAGCCATACTTTTAAGTTCTAAGGCCACTAAAAAGTGTATGTGGCCGTATGATACCTACGATGACTCGAGTTTTGGTCACACTTGATATGAAAAAAATATGTGTGGCGAAAGACATATAGTCACACTTTTTTGGTGTGGTTGTATCCCTATTTTGACGTAGTGGGGCTCAACAATAGAGGTTTGAGCAACAGACGTGGACTCATCTAAAATAGGCTCATCCCCATTTGTTTGTGTTTTAGATACTTTTGACTCTTTGTCTTGCATTCTTGTAAAAGTTTCATTTGTAAGACTTTTCATTTGAAAAGCTATAGCTTGTTGAAAATCTTTTTGAGACACTTGTTTTTGAAGGTAATAGCTTAAAAGTCTAGGATACATGAGAAAAGAATTCTTTGATCCCTTTTTAACATAATTCACATTTGCCACTAAGTCTGAGAACAATACTTAGGAAAGATTATAATCCGATTTTGTCAAAATGGCATATCCCAAGAATTGAACTTTTTGTGGAATCTCATTGAATGAGGTGGTCTTGGCAGAGAGACATATCAGTAGGGTATGGAAAAAATATTTCATTTCAGCAGGCAATTTTCGTTTGAAAATTGTAACTCCTGTCAATTGACCCTCATACCCCCTTCTATGAACCCTGTGTGAATTTCCTGTTTTCAAAAGATGTTTTTACCTGCCTGGTCATTCAAAGAAAATATTGTGGATATGGAAGATGGGGATATTTGGACAATGGTGCTTCCAACTTTTGATGTTATATGACGTGATGTCGTGGTCACAATCAAATTTAATCCAATTACTACTAAATAGATAGTGGTAAGTGGGTATCGAACACAAGGAGTTTGTGGAATGTATGTTATTTAAGTGTATATCTAACTTGACTAAATTAATCTAATTGCAAATAAAATAAATTCAAGAGTGGGTTTGATTGGTTGATTTTTAAAACTAAGACTACTATTCTAATTGCAAAATGGAAGTGTTTTGGTTGTAAACAAATTAGAGACGAGTGACCATCTTTAGTTTCCGGTTTGCTTCAACATTTGTGCTATCATTCACTAGAAAGAACTACATAGACATAGTTCATGTGCAATTACTTGTTGTGATAAAAGGGAACTAAGTACTCAGATTCCTAGAACGTGAGGTTGTTACCCGATGACCAATTGACCCTTACCCGATCCTAGTTCTACCCATGATATCTCGATTGCCAACGACACCAAGAACGTATGGTTTCAAAATAGAATAATCATAAGCATCAACAATTTACAAGCAAATAAGAACACACCATGATAAATAAAACATAAATTCACTTTACCATTCTAGAAATATGAAATCAAGCACAATTGTCTCTACAAACCTTCAACTAAAGATGACCATAAAGAGTTTAGCCATTCATGGCTAGAACAACCATCTTCACAATTAGTTCAATGTTCATATGGATTAAAAACACTAACAAGATGTTTAGAAATTGTTTCAAGCCCTCCAGAACACCCAACATTCGTCTCTCAAGTGTATGTAACCGAATGAGAATCATTGGTACTCAAAAGACATCATAAAATGCCAATAAATGGGGCAGTTACAACTTTTACGCAGGTCAGAGCAGTAACCTACGGCCCTCCGCCGTAGGTTACGGTCAATAAAACTCTTACGGTGGGCCAGAACTGAGCTACGGTGGACCAGAAAACACAGTGAGGGCCGTAACCTACGGCCAGGAGCCGTAGGTTACGGCGGCACCAGATTTCGTTTTCTTGTTTTCTTCATAACTTTCTCGTTTCAACTCCGTTTTCTTCGCCGTTTTCGCCCACGTTCTCGTAATTTCATCCTCTATCATGTGATATTCTTAGTTCTTCAATTCCAATATTTTATTTTTTATTGATGCTCCAAATTCCTTCCCTTTTAAGCTCCATTTACACCTGCACGTCCAAACAACTAGTAGTTACCAAGTTCAAACAATTAAACGTGTGAAGCATGGGATTTTAATCTTTTTAAGGTACTTAAGGGTTGTCCTACGGACCACCCGTCACATCCCCACACTTACCCGTTGCTTGTCCCAAGCAACCTATTCAAAAACCATTTCAAAACCACAAGCGATCAACATGCAAATCAAGCTAAAATGTATCGTCCTTTTACTAACTTTTTATCACACCACAAGACACACCCCTCACAACAACTCTCGGTGACAAGAAATATTAGCACATTATGCTAAAACACTCAATGCACGTGTGTGATTGTGCGACAATAAGGTTGTATAAAAATCAAGTCTCTTCCTATTGAGTATTTAGCATGCTTATGAATCAAAAGGACTTACGGGTTGTAACGGGGTGAGGTGCAAAGGTAGGAAAATGTTAAAATATATATGCGAGAGCTAATTGATTTGACCCGGTTTTTATTTCTACTACAAAACAAAGCAAACATCAATTATATACACAACTTCTTCAACATTCTCAACTACTATTGCAACTAAATACCTTTTTTTCATATTTTTCTCTTTCTCTTTTTTTTTTCTTTTTTTTCATTTTTTTTTCATAACACATCAAACTCAACATTATATAGAAGAACATCAATACTACATACTAAATCTCCTAAACCGGGTCATCTCAAAAGGTAAAATTTTGTAGGAAGTAGGTTTGGGTCACAACCGAATGGTATAAGGCTCAAACATGGCTTTCTAAAGACCAAACCCCCACCCCTCACAATACCAAGCTCATATATGTAACGTATGAGGTCCAACCCCTAATTCCCACACTCTCACACATCTAGACGAGGCTACCTAAAAGTCCCCAATCATTTTCAAAAGCATGCTAACTCAAGGATTTAACAAGAACTAATACACAAGTTCTATTAACACAATACACACACCGCCACTCAAAACAAAGAAATATCTATAATAATCATATGTGGCTCAAACACTCACCAAGAAATGACTAGGAATGGGTATCGATGTGTTAAGTGGAACAATATCAAGTTTTCAAATTTTGATAATTTTCGCTTGGTTTCACAAAAAAATTTTAAAATTCTCAAAAAATTCCCCTCATCCCCACACTTGGGATACATTGTCCCAATGTATGGTTTTGAAGGAAAGATCGCTTTTAACCAACAACATTAACTTTCGCTAATACTCTCAAATCCCAAATTTCTTTTTGTATTTTTTTTTAATTATTAGAAACACCACCAATCCTTCACAACCCATAAACTAACACATCAAAACACCACCCGACCGCCCAACCGTAAACTTAAACATGAATATATACAAAGGTGCACAAAATGAGAACAAGACACAACTTGATAAGTAAATCAACAGTGTTGGTAGTGATGCAGATGCGGTAATCGGACCGGTTCATAAACATCTCTTGGATTCGCCGATATCTCAACGGGGATGTTGCCAAACATCCCCACACTTGAATCATTGCATCCACGAGGATTGAAACATAGTAACCTGCAAAAACACAAACACAACACCAAAACAAAACCAAACCAAACAAAGCAAAACAAAACAAAACACAAATACAATACTCTACATCCTCGGGCTGCCTCCCGAGAGCGCTAAGTTTAAAGGTCTTCAGCCAGACCATACCTGATATGCGTTATGGTGGTCTTAATGCACACCTACCCGCAGCATTTCCAACAAATGCCCGGAAATTTACATGCCATCTCCATAGATTTGTCAGTATATTTGGCATGCTAAAGCTGCTCCTGCGGGCTTTGCTAGTCCACTTCATGACATATACCTTAATGTCTGGTAGTTTCACCCTTCTCATCTTGTTCCTCGAACCCTCTTTCCCACACTTGTTAATTTGAATCATTGATATGGGAAGAGGTTCGGTACACATATCCATCTCATCAGCCTGCTCTACCTCATAATCTGCACACATCATCTGATCTACAAGTGACTCTTCATCAGATAAAGGACTCATTGGTGTGGTATTATCCTCCACAACCTCCTCCTTCATGTGAGAACAATCTCTAATATCGTCAGGTAATGGTGAGAGGCTTTCTTCTATCTCTATCTTCAATTTTAAAGTATGACACTTAGAAACTAAGCAGCTGATTCGGTCTTCATCGGACAGGTTGCGTGTTGCTAAATATTGCTCGAGTTTGGACAAAGTTACTTCCAATATAGCAAGCTCTTTCTCCTCCTCGGTCTCATAAACATAAACACCCTCGGGCTCAGAATATTCTTCGGGATGATATTGTCGATATCCCTGATACGGTCTATAGATGCGCGCATCCATCATCTTTTTATCCCAATACTTCGGGTTTTCCGAATACACCGTGCACACATCATAATCAAAAGTGTGATCGCGACCGCAACAAAAACATAGACCATCCATCCTTGCCTCATAATAAACTTCCTCGTCCCGATCGTATCCATATGAATAATAGTCATCCTCCATTTCTGATTCATAATCGTCAACGTATGATGGAGGTGGAAGCTGTGAAACATAAGACACCGGTTTTCCATGTGCCCTCCTGTAGTGAGCCTCGTGGCAACCAATACATGGATGTCATGGACCCCCGCACAATCTACACGTAAATAGGCTGAAATTTGTGTAATGCCCTGTCATCCTGCACAACACAACTCAACTACCAAGTGTAAATCATGAACATAAAAGAAATCTTTTTGGTTTTTTTTTTTAATTTTTTTTTCAAACTAATACACAAGATAACACACGTTGCGCACTACTCCACGGAAACGGCGCCAAAATTTGACGTGATGTCGTGGTCACAATCAAATTTAATCCAATTACTACTAAATAGATAGTGGTAAGTGGGTATCGAACACTGGGAGTTTGTGGAATGTATGTTATCTAAGTGTATATCTAACTTGACTAAATTAATCTAATTGCAAATAAAATAAATTCAAGAGTGGGTTTGATTGGTTGATTTTTAAAACTAAGACTACTATTCTAATTGCAAAATGGAAGTGTTTTGGTTGTAAACAAATTAGAGACGAGTGACCATCTTTAGTTTCCAGTTTGCTTCAACATTTGTGCTATCATTCACTAGAAAGAACTACATAGACATAGTTCATGTGCAATTACTTGTTGTGATAAAAGGGAACTAAGTACTCAGATTCCTAGAACGTGAGGTTGTTACCCGATGACCAATTGACCCTTACCCGATCCTAGTTCTACCCATGATATCTCGATTGCCAACGACACCAAGACCGTATGGTTTCAAAATAGAATAATCATAAGCATCAACAATTTACAAGCAAATAAGAACACACCATGATAAATAAAACATAAATTCACTTTACCATTCTAGAAATATGAAATCAAGCACAATTGTCTCTACAAACCTTCAACTAAAGATGACCATAAAGAGTTTAGCCATTCATGGCTAGAACAACCATCTTCACAATTAGTTCAATGTTCATATGGATTAAAAACACTAACAAGATGTTTAGAAATTGTTTCAAGCCCTCCAGAACACCCAAAATTCGTCTCTCAAGTGTATGTAACCGAATGGGAATCATTGGTACTCAAAAGACATCATAAAATGCCAATAAATGGGGCAGTTACAACTTTTACGCAGGCCAGAGCCGTAACCTACGGCCCTCCGCCGTAGGTTACGGTCAATAAAACTCTTACGGTGGGCCAGAACTGAGCTACGGTGGACCAGAAAACACAGTGAGGGCCGTAACCTACGGCCAGGAGCCGTAGGTTACGGCGGCACCAGATTTCGTTTTCTTGTTTTCTTCATAACTTTCTCGTTTCAACTCCGTTTTCTTCGCCGTTTTCGCCCACGTTCTCGTAATTTCATCCTCTATCATGTGATATTATTAGTTCTTCAATTCCAATATTTTATTTTTTATTGATGCTCCAAATTCCTTCCCTTTTAAGCTCCATTTACACCTGCACGTCCAAACAACTAGTAGTTACCAAGTTCAAACAATTAAACGTGTAAAGCATGGGATTTTAATCTTTTTAAGGTACTTAAGGGTTGTCCTACGAACCACCCGTCATTATACCAAAGGGTTTCTTATTTTGAGATTGAATTTCAGCATTGGCCCAGAATTGTCGGAGGGTATCCACATGTATTGGTTCATCGGCAGTAAGAATAGTGTTGTATTTTGATTACGTCAAAACATCAATTATTGAGTGGAAAACTGTATTTTTGTTGGTTTTCTCGAAGTACGGAAGGTAGTTATGGGGAGTTTTTATTTTTAGAGCCATGATCGAAGATGAAAGAGGAGTAGGGTTGAAGAGGATGATAGTGGAAACCGCTTTGATGAATTTTGAATTTGAGACGGCAGTGTAAGCTCTATTTGGATGGAACAGGGGAATTTATAGGGTGAAAAAGTGAAAGCTAGCATGACATCTTTTTCAAAGATCTGATGGCTAACATCTGTCCACATGGCAACCTCTGTTAGTGATAATGGATGACAGAGGTTGGGAACAGTGGATATGAATAGTGGCTGATTTTAGTCTATCAGAGGATAGACATCAGAGGTTGTGAATAGTGGTTGATTTTTGTCTATCAGAGGATAGACATCAGTGGTTAGGATAAATAGATGTTATGAACAGTGGTTAGTCACACCAAAGTCCATCAACTAATTTTGAAGCCATAGGAGTTCGGCTGTACAACTTGCAGTAGCAATATATTCATCCTCTGCTGCTGATGTTGAAACCGCTACACGCTTTTTGCTTTGCCAAGAAACCAAGCAATTGCCTAGAAACTGGCACCCTCTTGAAGTGGACTTCCTTGTAGTATGACAACCAACAAAGTCACTATCTCAATAACCTGAAAGCTCAATATTCTCATTAGCAGGGTACCAGATACCAAGTGTGGGAGCACCGTTTATATAGCTGAATATCCTTTTCACAGCTATAAGGTTGGACTTTCTAGGTGCTGACTAGGATCTTGCACAAACACATGTTGCAAACATGATGTCTAGCCTAGATGCAGTTAGGTACAAATGTACAATAAAGACCCAATCATGCTTCTGTAAAGTGTTTGATCAACCAAGTCATCTTTGTCATCAACAGTGACCAGCTTTGTGGTTGCCATGGGTGTACTACATGGTTTACAATCGTTCATATCATATTTTGTTAACAGTTCTTTAACATATTTGCTTTGATGAATGAATGTACCATTTTGTAATTGCTTAACTTGGAGACCAAGAAAGCATTGAAGTTCACCCCATGTCACTCATCTCAAATTCTGCTGTCATGATTTCTCTAAACTCTTCACACATGGAATTGCATGTGGACCCAAAAATGATGCCATCCACATAAATCTGGACAATCATCAAATCCTTTCCTTTCCATTTAAAAACAGTGTTTTATCAATTTTACCTCTTGTAAAGCCTATAGATGAGAGAAATGTGGATAAAGTTTCATACCAGGCCCTTGGTGCTTGTTTCAAGCCATACATAGATTTATTAAGCTTGTAGACATGATCTGGATAAATGGCATCTTCAAAACCAGGTGGTTGGCATACATATACCTTTTCCTGGATCTTACCATAAAGGAATGCATATTTGATATCCATTTGATACACCTTGAGGTTGTGGTTGACAACAAAGGCTAAGAATAATCTGATGGCTTCGAACCTTGCTATGTGAGCAAATGTTTCATCATAATCAATGCCTTCTTCTTGTCTAAAGCCTTGAACCACAAGCCTAGCTTTGTTCTTGACAACAATGCTCTTTCATCTGCTTTGTTCTTGAAGACCCATTTTGTGCTAATTGGACATACATCCTTAGGCAATGCTACAAGTTGCCATACTTGTTGTCTCTTGAACTGTTGGAGCTCTTCCTGCATGGCCTCTACCCAACTGTTGTCTTTGAGTGCCTCTTGGTACTTGACATGTTGTGTGAGTGATAGAAAACCAACAAAAAGACAAATGTTTTGGGATTGACTTCTTGTGAGACTCCCTTCATTGATGTTGCCAATAACTTGGTTTGGTGGATGACTTTTAAGTTATATTAGATCTCCCTTGTATGGAATGATGGCATTGAGAGGTGAAGGCTGCAGATGTGAATAATCTGAGCTAACATATGTTGGCAATTTTGAAGAGTCAACATATGTTTGAAATGGAGGTGGAGGTATGGGTGGAATGGGTATGGGTATGGAAATGGGTTGACTTTTATACATAGAGGATGGACTTTTGTCAGCAGTGGTTTGACTGGATGAGGTGGTAGAGGTTTGAGGATCAACAACTATTGATGCAGCAGTGGCAGAGTTTCGACAGCTGTTTTGAACATTTGATTCTCTGGTGGTGGAAATGACTTTGTATTGTGGGATCACAATGTCAAATCCATAATCTTGATGGGAAGACTGTGGTGTACCTGCATGGTTAGTCTTGACAGACACATCTTCTAATGTAAATTTATATAAGTCAAACAATTCAGCAGGATTTGCTAGGATTTTCAAAGAAGAAAGTTCATTGAACTTTACATTCAAAGTCTTTTCTACACACCTAGTCCTTGTGTTAAACACTTTGTAGGCCTTAGCAGTAGTTGAGTATCTGAGAAAATAACCATAATCTACTTTGGCTGCAAATTTTGAAATTGAATCTTTTAAGTTTAAAATGAAACATGGGCAACCAAAGATTTTGAAATAAGAGATCGGTGGTTTGATCTTGAACATAGTTTCATAAGCAATCTTTTGATGTCTGGGGTTGATTAAAACTATGTTTTGCACATAGCAAGTAGTGTTTACAGCCTCTACCCAAAAAGACAAGGGTAAACCTAAATCTACAAGCATTGTTCTTGCAGCCTCAATTAAGGTCCTGTTCTTTCTTTCAACCACCCCATTTTGTTCTACTGTTCTTGAGATGCGGTACTACCTTACAATCCCTTTTGACACACAGAAGTCATCCAACTCCTTATTTTTAAACTCTATTTCATTGTCAACCCTGGAGATTTTTACTGGCAGATCAAATTGCTTTTCAACTTTTCTTACAAAGTCCTACAAAATACCTGCAGTCTCATCTTTGGAGTGCAAAAAGTAAGTCCATGTAAACCTTGAAAAATCATCAATTATGACAAGACAATACCTCTTCTTTTTAAGACTCATGATTTTAATAGGGCCAAACAAGTCCATGAACAACAATTGTAAACACTAACTAGTTATAGACTTATCAATGGATTTCAATGAACTTTTATGTTGTTTACCTTTTAAACAGGAAACACAATGTTCATCACATGTGAAAAGTTTTGGTGGAAGGCCTCTAACAAGACCATGTTTTGAGAGTGTGGTGATAGTTTTGAGATTTGTGTGACCAAGTATTCTATGCCATAGTACTGTCTCTTTGGTAGAGGCAGCTGAGAACAAACAAGAATCAGACATTAGATTATCTTTCAACATATCAACCACATACACATTGCCACTCCTTTGAGCAACAAGTTGTATTTTACTCCCGGCTATGATTTCTTCAATCTTTTTCACCACATCAGGCCCAACAATCTTACAAGTTTCCTTAGTGAAGAATGACTTATAACCTTTATCACTCATTTGAGACACACTAAGAAGATTATATTTAAGATTGTCAATTAGATTGACATGTTCAAACTTGAGTTTCCCTGTTTGGACTGTCCCTGATCCCAACAGCTTTCCTCTTGAGTTATTTCCAAAGGATATATCACCCCCTCCATGTTTTATGAAGTCTTTGAGAAGGGTTCTACGTCCTGTCATGTGCCTGGAGCCTCCACTATGTACATACCATAAATTATCAAGGCAAGTAGAAGCTCCCTTATTAGCAGCCATCATGGCACAATCACATTCTCCTTCACAAACACTAGACTCCCATGGGTCTGATAGAGGTTTCATCAGTTCTTCACCAGCCTTTTCTTCTGAAACAGATGTTTCAACATTATCACAAACCTCATCAGAATTGGACACAACTTCCTTAGACTCAACCCCTTCCTGTATTATCTCTAGCGCCATAAAATAAAAATCATTAGGTTTCTTTTCAAAATTGGCAACTAGGGAAAATTTTCATCTGTAAGTTCATCAGGTAAGCTGCTCCAATCAACAAAGACTTGTGTGAAAAAGATATGTTGACTGGTTTATGCCTGAGCATAGGTTTGTGCAGCTTGTGGTGCTAGTTGCACTTAAACCTGTGGAGTTGGGGTTTGAACATATTGTATATGAGGAACAATGGTTTGGACATACTGTACTGGAACAATGTTTACAGGGTGTACAAAGTGAACAGTGTTTTGCATGTGTGGTGCAGGAGTATATTGGGAATAATGGATACTGTTTTGAGTGTCTTGAGGTCTAGGACTTGGATGCGCGAGAATAGGACCATTGGTTGGGCTCCTACATTCTCTAGCAAAATGGCTAAACCTATTACACTTGTAACACTTGATTTTTGATTTATCCAACCCAACTTTCAACCATAATGCAACCTTGGGAATTTTTTGCCAGTTCTTTTGTAAAATTTGCTAGTTCGAACACTTAGCAATGCAAGTTGGTGCAAGATGTCCATTTCTTCCAAATCAGTGGGGTCAAAGTGTTGAAGATCATTCAACTCAAAAGATAAGTTGTCAGAAACTTGGTTTTACCCATTTGCTGCAAAAGCATAATTGGGTGAGTAAGAATCAGAGTTAAATCTTCTACCAGATGTTATGTCAATAAAATGATCATAACCCTGATCCTTACTTCCACCAGAGGTTTCCTCTTAACCAAAAAGTGTTGTACTACCAAAAGCATAGTCATCAACAACTTTTCCTAACTCCCGTCGCTTCTTTTTCTGGTTAAGCTCTCTCTCATAAGTTAGGAGCCTACCATGAAGCTCAGTCAAACTCATCTCTTTGAAACCAACAGAGTTTCTAGTTACAAAGGCAATAGTGTCCCATTTATCTAGTAATGATCTTAGAAATCGGCTAGTCAATGTTGAATTAGGAAACTCAACATTTACCAGTTTTAATTCACTTATTAGACAACTTAACCTCTCAAATTGTTGAGTTAATGATTCTCCTTTAATGTGACAAAATGTTTCATACTGTTGGTTTAGAACTTCTTGACTGTTTTCAATAACTTCATCTATGCCACTAAACTGCTCTTTCAATGCATCCCACAACTCTTTAGCACTATTGCAATGCAACAGGCCAGCATAGATATCGTTCGGTAGAGCCATAAGAACAATGCTAAATGCTTTGGCATCTACCTCGATTTTCTAAAAATATTGCTCAGAGTAGTTTTCAGGCTTCTTTGGTACTTGAAGCTTGGGATCTTCAGCACTCGGCACCATCGGAACATGTGGTCCGAAGATAACCTATTTCCAGCACCCCATATTCTGCTGAGCAAGTACGTGACTGTGACATTTGTGCCTTTACAACCGTCATACAAATACGAATCCAATGAAATCTTGTGTTTCATTCTCGGGATTTGTACAATTGCACATAACATTACATATATCAAATCTCGTATGATTTCAAACTCTCAAGAAGCTTTTCTGGAAGCTGTACGTAAACTATTACGCAAACGCATTCAGTTTAATGCAACGTACACTCCGAAATAGTGACATAAGCTTAAAATACCTTAAATAACCTTTACATAACTTAGAAATAAGTTTTGAAGGGTTTGGTATGGCAAAAACAAGTTTATTCGATTACAGGGACTATTTGCGACGAACTACAAAAGTCTGCCGATTCGTATAGCAACGTACACTCTGGAACAATATCATAAGCTAAACATACCCTAAATAACCTTAACATAGCTTAGAAATAAGCTCTGAGGGGTTCGGTGTGAGAAAATATGCTTATTTGATCACAGGGACTAAAAGCGTTAAAAACTGCATAAGTTTGCATTTTCACGCATATCTTACGTTCTGACCATATCCGGACATCCAAAAATTTTTGTAATCACTAAAATATTTTATTTTAGTGAAAGGAATGCAAAAATACCATTCGCGCAATTTGGATCGTTTTGGCATCCGTTCGAGTTTCGTCGTAATTAACCGAAGAACGCGATCGTACGGCCAAACGAACCGACATCCGAGATATTTTCAAGCATATTTCAAGTCCCCCATGCTTTAAAATCCTTGTAGAGCCTTGAAATGGGGTTAACAGGGGTTAAATGCATCAAAAATCAAGTTTATAAGCTCAAGGGACCTGTTCTGTCAGTTTTGAAAAGTCTGATCTGCAGACTGGCTCGCTCGGAGCGAAGACTGAAGCCTCTGGCTTCGCGGCCCACGTGAACTCATGCTAGAAGAAACCATTTTTCTTCAAAACAGCCTGCTATCCTTGGTTTTAATCATGGTTTTTGGGTACTATGGGCTGGTTTATGTGTTCCCCAAGTTGTCTAATCCATGCTTAACAAGTGTAAGGTCAAGATCATGCTTTGATCCATTCAAAAACACTTGTCAATGATCAAAGGGTGCTTGATTTCCTATAAATACCCAAGAATTTCTTCATTTTTCCTTGGTCATTTGCTTTCCTCTTCACTCTTGCTCTAAGTTGAGGCTCTCACACTTGTTGAAGGCCTCATACTTGAGTTTTCTTTGTCCTCTTTCCAAGCTTGGACTCTTATAAGTGGTTCTTTCATGCTTGTTTAGTTATTTCAAGCAAGAAAGTCAAACAGTGTTTGACTTTCTGCCTTAACCATGATTTGGTCAAGACAAAGTTTGTTTAAACTTTGCAACGTGAGCGTAATCACGATGGTTATAGTCCCTTGCAACTATACCTACTGATTACCACCTTGACTAGTCAAAGTGACGAGTCGTTGTTTCGGTCAAAATGCCCGATTATGTGCATTTTGCTACGAAACTATTTTTGGGTATCAAAACACTTTGTTTTGATATCAAATCAGTTTTCTAACTTAGTTAAACATGTTTTAACATGTTTAACTCATCACTTTTAGTTTAGTGCTTACTTAGGGTCGTAAGTCAAGCGGTCTAAACAACCGCTTAGACTTTCGAACCCGACCCGTTTGGTCAATCATTAGGATCCGACCAAACATATTTCGTGACCATAGTTATATAGGGAATAACCTTCCGAAGTTGTACCTTATGGTCACTTAGCTTAATTAGTTATATGATAGGTAGTTTATATGCCTTAGGAAAATGACCAAAATGCCCTTTTCACGCATAATTTCATTTTAAGCATATGTAACCTAAATTTTAATATTTAAACTAATTATGCAACATTATTAAACATGATAGGGCATATATACTTTTCATAGGACTAGTTAGGCTATTAGAATGCGCTTTTGCGCAAATGACACGTTAAAGTAGCGTAGACTACCTTAACGGGTCATAAAGGGTCATACGCACTTAGGGTAAGTTCCGAATCAGAATGTAGGCTTTGTTAAACCATATCACATGAGTTCCAATACTCATTTGATTTATGAGACCTCATTCTACCCGATCTCCCGATTTAGGTGCCGATTTGTTAACATCGTAATTCCATACTAGGTACCACTTGATTCCTTGACTTCCCGAGCTTTGTTAGGTCACTTTATCAAGGATACTTTCAATCTCAAGTGAGTACATAGTCCCCTCTTTGACGTTTTCAAATGTTTTGGGGTGAAACATATGTGCCTATTCATTATTTTCATGATTTCAACTATATGATTACACATGCATAGTACTTATCTTTTGACGGATTTAACTATTATCCATGGCTTAAACACTGATTTTCAAACTTTGTAAAACTATTTGTTGGTTCATATTTTTAGTTATGCATTCATTAACTATGATCAAGCCGATTGGTAGTACGATATAGCGCTATAGGACTAGACACCCCTTTCCTGTTGTATGGAATGTGAGAAACCAAAGTTTAAACCAAATAGATTTGCCTTTGTGGTATTTCTATAGTCTCCAAAGTGTATTTTGATACACTAGGTTTGAATGTATTGCCAAATCACGATATATGGTATATGTCGGTATACTACTAAGGCATATTTCGATATGCTGCCAACGTGATATTATTATGTTAACCAATGTATAGATTGCAAATGTTTTCCAATTAAGCCATAAAAACTTATCTTATGTTATTTCCAAAACCAAAGCATAGTTTGATATGCTATTGTTTACTAAAGTATAGTTTAATATACTGCCAAATCACGATTTAGGTATATTTCGATATACTACCAAAGCATATTTTGATATGCTACCAACGTGATACTGTTTTACTAAAGTATAGTTTGATATACTACTAAATCACAATTTAGGTATATTTTGATATACTTCCAAAGCATAATTGATATGCTCATTGTTTACCAAAGCATAGTCTGATATGTTATTTACAAAACCAAAGTATAATTTGATATACTACCGACTTTGTTATGTACCAAAGCATAGTTGATATGCTATTTTCAAACCAAAGCATAGTTTGATATGCTACTTTTGAACCAAATTATAATTTTATATACTACCGATGCTTTCATTCATAAAACTAAAGGATACTCGTGATATACTACCAAATCTATTATTTCAATAACCAAGGTATATTTTGATATACTATCTATTTAACTAATTCAAAACTAAAGTATATTTTGATATACTATTTATCCGATTATTTCAAAACCAAAGTATATTTTTGTAAATATTACAAACCTTTTTATCAAAGCAATGTGTTTAGAAATCAAACTATTTACAAGGATTCATAGATATTTTTGTAAACATAAAACCTTCTCTTGTGTTATCTAAAGCCATGAATCTAATTCACAAAACCTATGTTACTCACAGACATTTTTGTGCTGACGTTTTATTTTCACATATGTTTCAGGTTCTACTATGTGACGATTGTTGACGCATGCTACACATAGGATTGGACTCACACCTTAGCGACTTTAAAATTTGAAAGACAATTATTTGTATCTATCTGGTTTGTATTAAAACAATGAGTTCATTAATGGAATAAAACAAAACTTCATTCACCATGTGTTATGAAAAAATGATTCTGTTAGGACACTCCCTGACGTTTCCACCGCGGTTCGTTGTTTTACGCAGTCGGGGTGTGACAGTGACCCATCCGACATTGCAAGATATTATACTCCGATCTGACAAGCATCGGAGGTTTGTACAGAGTACCAGTGTTGTGTGGATCTTGTGAATTTTGAGACATTTTTGATTGTTTACAAACAATGTTTTTGTTTAAAATACTTTGAACGTAAATAAACTTTTACTCTGTTTTCAATCCAACGAACAAACGATATCAGTAGTAGGATCTGATCTTTTATATCAAATTGATTGTTTAGATCGAATTTACTTGACCAAGCTCTGATACGAATTCTTAGGATCTGAGTTTGATTGTTGTGACAGTTTAAAATGGAAACAATGAATGAAGATAAAACGAATATGGAAATATGCAGCGGAATAATAACTTTTCAATCACAACAATGGAAAGATTGTTTTCATCATCATGCTTTTATAAAGATTGCAATTACAATGTTTACGTATGCATGAGAATTACAAACTCCCCCCTCAACCTGATCACTCCTAGTTTATTCTTAAAAAAATATCAAGAGGAAAGTAATAAATAGTACAGTACATGCACTGTTCTATTTATAGTACAAACCAAACATCTGAAGCATCTAAGCTGCCGTCACCTAGACAACGACATCTAATAGCCTAACAAAATCCTAACATCTGCTATAGCCTAAGCACTGTTACATTCATAATAAAGGAAAACTCTGTTGATCAATCATCTGTTAAGTAATAATCTGTTGATCTTTAACATCTTTTGAGCCATAGCAGACCTTAGCTTCTACATACTTTGTCTTTATTAGCAGAGGTTCACTTTGGCAGACCTAAGGATCAGTAGACTTTGTCTTCAAGTTCAAGCAAATATTCTCTTACGCAGACTTTTGGCTTTAGAAAACTTTAAAGAAAGCAGAGGTTGAGTCTTTGCCATTGGGAGGAACAGATCTTCATAGCACTGTTATTCATGATCAGATGTTGTAGACTACTTTGGTTTTTCAATCATCTGTTCTTTTGTAGGGTACACTAGATCCAACAGTAGTATTCTAATTTATAACCGATATAGGCATTTGTTTTCTCTTATGTTGGATCTTGTACGACTCGTAGTGTAAAGGTGCCAACCACAAATCGCTACTTGGTTAGGTAGACTATATGACTTCGTCTTCAACCTCAAATGTCTTGAAACACATATTATTATTAACGTGTCTTATCTTTGGTAGGGATAAGCTTTTTAGGTACTGATATGAACAAAATGCAACATATAAATCATATTAAATGAGGTATAAAAGCAACCCTTTTTAGTACTAATGTTGAAAAAAGTGTGTTTCTTTGTTTACTTTTGATTTTTGGGATTAAAAGCTTAAACGAACAAAAGGAAAAAATTAACGGCGAAAACCAACATAAATACGAAGAAAGGAAGTTGGCACACTATACCGGCCCTCCAAACTTCACTCCAAATACAAAAATAATAAGACCAAAACCCAAGCACGAGGCCATGTCATCCGGGCATGGGTCGTGCCCTATTCAAGATTCTTGGAGGATAAAGACAAACCGAAAACGACAAGGGACACGGGGCCATGTCCCCTAAGTACGGGCCGTGGTAAACTCTTAGATTTGCAAATCTGGGTTCGTACAACAAGTACAAGAGACACGGGGCCATGCCGTTGACACACGGGGTCGTGTGTGAAGATGGGCTGACAATATCATTAAATGAAGACAGAGAAGGGAAGGACACGGGGCCGTGCTTGGTGTGCACGGGGCCGTGTGAAGCTACTGTTTTCAGCTATACAAGTAGGTGCTTGGCTCATTTGCAAACCATCCCATGGCAAACCATTTCTCTCACACGTGCCACCACTCGATCACCACAATACCACCATCATCCACCACTTACATCCATCATCCATCCTTAGAGTGTGTGTGTAGTCTCGGGATCCAAGATCGATAGTAAGAGTTTTTTTTCAAACAAAGGCCATGCTTGGCTAATCTCTTACATCACTTGGTGAAGACAAAATCATTTATGTATTACGTTTGATTTCCTAGCTTTGGTAACTTTTTATTTGGTTTTGTATTAATGACTTTAATAACTAGTTTTTTATGATGAAGGTGAACTTTACTTAATCATTTCTTCATGTTTTGTTGATTCACGCATTCGTGTCTTTACGGTCTATATAAAACGCGATAACTGCCTGGAAGGGGGTTAGAAGGGTGGTTGGGTAAATTTCTTAACTCGTTCAGTGTATAGATCCTGTGAGGACCTGATTCAAGCTGATTAGGACTTCCCTTGAGGTAGATATCATCAAATCGGGGGAAGTAAGAACGGCTTGTAATCCCTTATAAATTAACTACTATTAAAACTTTAAACCTGCCTTGCAGGACTGTATCCCTGCTGACTCAGACCAATATGGCTAAGAGTAGCGTTGCCTCCAAAAGAGGGACATGCCACTTTTTGCATTAATAACTTACTTAAATATCTTTCAATAATCCGGTCTTGCGGGACTGTATCCCTGCTAACTCAGACCAATATGGCTAAGGGTAGTGTTGCATCCAAAAGAGGGACATGCCACAATAACTAAGATAGTCTCTTAAAAAACCCAAAGCAAGGAAATCATCAAAGGATACATAAATGACGAGTTGGATCCAAGTGATTCTATCTTGTCTATCTGTTCTATTTATGTATTTATTCTGTTTCTTTATTTTTATCTATTAATAACAAAAATTTTCTCTCGATATTTGGTTAGATTAGACGTCGACGATATTTCGGTATTAAAAGCTCTTATGTCCTTGGACGACCTCGGTATCTTACCATCACTATACTACGCAAACGATGGGTGCACTTGCCCTAGCGTGTTGAAGAGAGTGATAGTTTCATATCGTATTTTATAAATTTAAAGCTTGATTAAAGGGTAAAAAGGTACTAAAAATATATTAAAAATAATCCGTGCACACTCCGACACGTCAGGTACCTTGAGGGAAAAAGGAACCTTGAGGGGAGACAGCTTTAAATGAGAAGGAAACTTGATGTAGACTAGAAATCGGGATACGAAATCGGACATGTTGATTCTCACAGAATGCCAGGAATGATTCTTCCAAAATTCGTTGATTCACGAAGAATACCGAAAGTTGGGGGTTTCACACTCAAAACACTCAACAGTGAATTGGGAGAGAAAAATGATTTTTCATAAATTTCAAAACTGATTATCTACCTCCCTTTACATCCATATAAATAATAATGTAAATTGAAAACGGGCCTCAAAACGCACTTGGGCCAAAAGATAGAACAAAATAAAAGTCAACGAAAAGCACTAAAAATATAAAAATATGAATAACTCATAGAAATAAGCGTTTTTGGGCCCGAACGATGACCCAAACCGCCTACGGTATTGAATATGGTCCGAGAATGTCGGAATAAATGGAGTGTTCGTTTATTAAATGAGAAAGGCTCTTGAAAGCATACCATGACCGAGTATCTTACCTTCATTATATAAAGGAAGTTTCTTATCTCCCTTGGGAACGTTACCGAAACCATCTAACGGTTTCTTGAAGACTTTGGGGAACTCAGACACGTGTCTGAGCCTCAACGGGTAGATTGGCAGCTTCATTAATGATGCCAGCTGCGAGGTACCACTTTTCCGGTGAGACACTTTCTCTCTCTCTCCGTCATACATTTAATGAGGGCAGAGATATCATACCATCCCTTTTCCCAACTTTTCTGTTGGCTTTTTTAAGATGAGAAGTTTGGTTTTGGCTTTACCAGCCGGCCCAAGTGACAGGAGCCCAAGACAGGTTCACTAGGCAACCAGTGAGCCTCGTCGTCAGATAGTTAACTAGCCTTCGTGTCCTATCCCTCCGCATTAATGGTCTCTCGGGAGAGCTCCCTTCCGATATCTCCAATCTCAAATCCCTTACCCGCCTTCACTTAAATGACAACCAGTTTAACGGCTCCATTCCGTCTTATTTCTCCAATTTCACCAAACTTGTCCGCCTTTCTTTGAATAGCAACAACTTCTCCGGCCAGCTCCCCAACATAAAGGCAAAGAGTTTAGAGAAATTCAACGTCTCGGATAACAGATTAGACAGTTCGATTCCAAGTTTGCTTTCTAAGTTCTCATTGTCTGACTTCACCCCAAACGTTTACCTTTGTGGTGCTCCTACCAATATAACTTGCAATGGTTCATATCTATCTGTGGATCTTTTACAAGATGAAAATTAGGAGAAGAAGACGCATCTGATTTTCGTCGGTATTTATATAGGACCGGTTGTGTTGTTGCTGATTCTTCTCTGCTGTGTACGGAAAAAGATATATCAGCAGCCCAAACAACTACCGTTACAACCTGCGGAGGGGGAGGGAAACAATTTTAAGATGTTGGACCACCCCGGATTTCACAGTTTTGATCTGGAGGATTTGTTGAAGGCTTCCGTGGAGGTTATTGGAGTAGGGAGTGTTGGGACCTCGTACAAACAGATGCTCGAGGGAATCAACATGATGGTTGTTGTGAAAAGATTGAAGGATGTGGTGGTGACAGAGAATAAGTTCAGAAAAACAATGGAGGTGTTGGGGAGTATAAAGGACAACAATGTGATTCCATTGATAGCTTATTATTATTCAAGAGATGAGAGGTTGATTGTTTTTGAATACATGCCTGCTGTTAGCTTGTCTGCTCATCTTCATGGTAATTTTTTCATCTTCATCTAATCCTCTTAACTTATTACTGAATTTTGAATATTTTTTTAGTTTTTAGGGTTTATGTGTTTTTCTTTTTGAAACCGTTAACTAGAAGTCTAGAACCCCAACCAAATATACTTTTAAATCTTCCTTAACTAGGCTTTTTATCCGCCGCGGGTTGCGGCGGCGCCGACTCGTTTTCGAACTAAATTTACGTTGTAGCGTAGAGCAATCCAAATTTATACCGTTGAATGAAAAATGTATTATATCTGACTCAACTTGTTCCCAAACAAAAGTTACGACAGAACAAAGTGCAACTGAAAGCGTACATAAAAACAAAACTTTATATTGTTGACTCGCCTTGTTTTCAAACAAAAATTACATTAAAGTGTATTCAACAAAAACATTTTCGAGTACATCAAATTATGAAATAGTTTTGAATAAGGATGAAAACAAAAAAAATAATTAAAAAAACATGTAATCACTAGAAACACACATGTGTCTTGCATTAGAAAAAAAAAAGCATTTAAAAACCCAATTAATTCAATTAATAGCATATAGTAAACCAATTTGTCATATTATCACTTTCCTAAGAGTAGGGTTGGTGGCATGTAGCCACCAACCTTTCTCTTTAATAAATATATATAATAACCATCATGAGAACAAATCCTTAATATTTTGAAAGGGACATTTACCAAACCCTTTGTAGGGGTTTTATATATAATATAGAAACTTGAATAACATGAATCATGTTAATCCTTAGTATCAATGATGAGTTCGGTCCTATTAATGCATATAATTCTATAATGAATTGTCCCTTATGCAGTTTCAATAGCTTCACCCAGAAAAATAATTAATAGCAATAGTAGTGATTTGTTTTTTAAACTTTAGTCTAAAATATTTTTAGTTAATGATTGACATGACCAGATACATTCGAAATTTATTTATATTATTCTCATAATTTAAAGTTAAACACCTTTTTTAAGGAAAGAATGTTATCCTAGAGTTGTAAGATATTATTTAGAAAAAAGAGTTGGGGGCCCCAAAAATTTCTATAAAAGGGGCTCGAAAACGTATATACCCAAAAATTTCTATACGAAAACTACATATTCTCCACTACTGAACGAAAAGTTCGGGTGGTCAGCCGCTATAACAACTCTCCCAAGACCCTTATAACAACCCTATATGTTCTAAAATACACCCGTATACGAAAAATAGGCCCGAAATACCTTTAATTTAACAAAAATCAAATTAAATCAAGTTTGGTGGGCCCACGCAGGGCGCGACTGTAACACCCTTTCTATTTATTTAACGTTTTACGTATAAATTACGAAAAAATAAACAAGTAATTATTATTGAATAATATGGGTAATTTAAAACTTTTACAATTGAAAGTAATACAATTTAACATGTACGAAATCATCGTTTAAAATGACAACGAAACGGCGTGCGGAAGCTTTAATCTCGTGTGTTCGGTTCTTAAATTCTTGCTTGATTGGCATCCGGAGCGGGACGAATGTCACCCAATGTCAAAACCACAACAATTGTTAGTTTTGACAACATTATAACATGTATAAACAAGTTTCGGTATTATACAAATAACGGAAAAAAATAAAAATGTCAACTTTTGGTCTGTCGCGCCACGCGACAGATTTTATGTCTTCCTTCGCCGGCCGCAAGCGACCCCGCTTGTCGCGCCCGCACCATGTCGCCCCGTCGCGTGCCGTGAGGTAGCATGATTTCCAGCAGGTCTGGTTCCTGGACCTGCATATCTGCCAGCTATGGTTTTTATCAAAAAATCAAACTTTAAACGGCCGTAACTTTTTATCTACTTGTCCGTTTTACATGATTCTTTTTCCTACGCGTTCGTAATTTAATTCTCCATCTCATGGAGTAAAAATCCAACATCTGAATTCACAAAAGTTTAGATTTCAAGCTCTTGGCTTGAAATTCAATTTTTTAACACTTTTTGACCCGTTCGTGATTTTATCAAACCAACTTGTTTATTACCTTTAAAATACCATGGAAATCATGTTATATCTGTTTACCAATATTTAAGGTTCAAATTTCGGGTTTCTTATGAAATCTTAACCCGTTTTGCATATCTACTCATTTTGACCTGTTTAGAGCGATTTTTATGCATTTAAGCGTCACACCCGCACTTCTCTATCTATACCTCGTATTCCCATTGTTAAATAGCCTCTAATATATTCCACCACAACTATTTTGTGGTTGATTTAACATGATGGGCCGTTATCCTAAATTTTACCCTTTGGATAGTTATTCTACGTAATTAACTCGTTCTTAGGCATTTGACCCACAAGGTTTTTACTTACAACTCTTACATATATCTAAGAGTTACAAAATCATAATACTAGTATCTAAATGACCTCTAAGGGTCGTTTGCCCGATTTACCTATCAAGGGCGTTTTGGTCATTTTTAGTCCCTCATTTACGACGAAGGACTCTCACTAATTATTTGACCAAAATTGCATATTTAACTAACAACTTATTTATGCGTACCTCGCCCGGGTCATAATATCGACCCATTACAACCCTTTCACTATTAATCACTAGTTAATAGTAACGCGAGCCTTATGTTAATTCCTGTGAATCACAAAACTCAACAAGCGATTGTCAAATGTTATCGTCAAATGGTGTTAACAACACCATTTGACCCATTTAGTCTAATTGGCCATTTGCCATATGAGATGGTATTTAATTACCATTTCATTCCTTTAAACCTATCCCGGTTTTCTCTTTGAACTCGTTTTACTTAAAAACCGTTTCTAATTTGTTCGTCATTACATGACTTAACTTACCATTTTACACTTTTACCATAATCCATGATTTCTTACCATTTTCCCTTGTTCCGACTCTCATTAAATCATGTCGGAACATCGTATACCAACCACTTATTAGCATTCATATACATTGTTTACAATTAAGTAATTTGTAAAGCTTTACTTACATTGCATCCGATTTTGCTCTTTTTCCGCGCATTCGATCCATTTGACCCGCTTCTTTCCCAAGCCTCCACCTAGCTCGTTAAGCGTCAAACTATCATCATTATTTACAAGGTGGTTAGATTAGTCATTAGAAATCACGACTATTCCACCTTACGTATTTTCTATGTCAAAAACTACTATTCGACTTCATCATTTATTAGTTCACCTTATCAAAAGTTAACTACTTCTGATCACATGATTTACACAGTTAGTCTAAATCAACATGATGTTTAGAACCCCTATCGCTTCATATTACACATAATTTGCCATATCATTCAAATGCGCGTTTCACTTGAAATTTCAACATTTTAGTTTTCATTTAGGCATTTTAATGAACACCTTATGGGCGAAATTTGTATACTTCTTTGATCAAGTTCATGGTTATCGTTTTAACCAAGTTTTAACAACAAATTCAAACCTCCATTTCTAGTGTATATGAACATCATCTAGAACTTATATTACAACAACAAATTCCACATATTTATCATCACTTTTCAAATGTTCATATAGTACCATAAAACCCACTTACCACCTACAAGGTCATCAGTTAATTGTCTAGTTTTATGGCACTATTTTACTAAATTCACATCTATGGTTCGTTCCTAGACTCATAGACATCACAATTTCACTATAACATTCATATTTCAGACAAGAATTTCATTCATGCATGATTATCAAATTTCACAAGTATCATCAAAATATAAATTTCGACATACCTCTTGATCCACGTGATTAGGTGATCATTATTATATGTTCAGATCTAAATTCGGGCTTTAATTAGCCTTTCAATTTGAAGGAATAGCTGAACTAGGGTTCTTGGCTCCATGGGAGCCTTCTGGTCGATCTCTACGGATGGACACACACTCTGTGTGTGTGTATTGTGTTATGTTTTATATTTATAATTCCATTTTCAAGTTATCCAACTTTAGTCCCTCGTATTTTGGCTAGTTATTAAGTTAGCCACAACCTAATTCTTTCTAACAATATTCCCACTTATTAACTAGGTTTGGCATTCCTAATTATCTTAGTGGGTTCGGGGAAGTTTATGACTATGTTTGGTTAAAGTCCCGTTACTCAGGCCTTTTATCCATTTTGTTTCTTGAAAGTTCTTATTCGCTTTTTTAATTAATATTAGGATTATTTATTTAAATCCTAATATTTACCGGGTTACTTTTACCACTAACGGTACTTTACCTGTCTTTTAGTATTAACGGGGTTTGATTACCAAACCCGTTTTCGGGGTGTTACAGCGACGCAGACAGCAGAAGCTGTCGCGGGCGGCGACAGCTGGCCACCCGCCAGCACCCCCTGCCGCCACGTGTCGTGATGCGTGTCGAGGCTAGTCCTCGAGTCAGCCAAGCTAGGGCCTACCCTAGAGGCTCTCGCGGGGCGCGAAGACCCCCTTTGTTTCTTTCACGGGGCACGACAAAGTGAGTTCAAGCCCTATGAATAGAGGAGATCGGTTTCAGTCATTCCTCGTTCAAAATCTCGATCTCTCTCTCAATTTCTGAAGTAATAGAAATAATTCTCGGGTATAATACCCCCCTAAATAGCAAAGCTCTGCCTCATTGTAAGTATTATAACCCCCGGTTACGTGTTAGTTACTCTGCCTAATTAATCTAGAGCTCCGTAACGCATGTCTAGTCTCTGCCCGACTCAGTCGTTGGAGTTCTGTCTCGGGGGGAGGGTATAGCTAATGTTAATTTAGGTTATTATACTAACGCATGTGCCTTGTTTAGTTTAATAGATTATAACCAGGAAATCACAAGGAAATTCCTAAATTAGCAATGTGAGTAATTCCTCTTTTCACAAATTGTTTTTACAAAACCTCAATTGTTTTCATCTTATAATTATCAGTGATTGAGTATTTGTAATTCTACAATTATCGTCGGTAAGTTGGGGTTTTGTATACAAAATTTGTTACTGCACTGAGTAGTAGCATTACCACCAGTCAGAATTGACAGTACCATGGGTGGTAATTAAAGTAGATGTAAAAAATGTAATTGCTGGATTGCCCTCAATGCTGTAAAATGATAAAACTTGTTTTGATTAAACTGGGATTCACTCGCCAGTATTTCTTGCTGATAAAATGTTTTTAAACGCGTTTCAGGTAACAAAATATGAAAGCCAATTAGAAGCCAGCTGGAGAGCACTGAAGGCTTGGAAAAGTGGCTATAAAAGTTACCTAAATAAAAGAAGAAGTTTTATTTAAATAAATTAGGGTTTATCCCTAAAACATATTTTTAAAGGAAACTTGGGTTTTTCCCATATACTTATTAATTATAAAAGAGTGGTGTTTTACTCCGATAAACTATTTCCTAACTACGGTCCAGATGTAAATTTTCGATGCCAAATTAATAAACACCAATACCACCGGCTCTGAGTAGCTCGCGGCCACCCGCCTCCTGGGGCAGGGGTCGGGGGTGGCGACAGCCGCCCCCTCCTGCCCCCACTATCCTACGCCCTTGGTTGGAGGCATTCCTTGTTGGTGATGTTTTCACTTGCAATTAAAGAGACAAAGGGTATAAAAATATTAAGAAAACAATAACAATTCTGTTGGTTATTTCAGTTTAGAGTTATACCATCTCTATTTATGTTTTGAAAAATTAGGGGTCGGGGGTTGCGACAGAATGTGTTATTAGAGCTATAGCCACTGATTTCAGCCACAGAAGTGTTCTGCTGACACCAAAATTTAATCCATTATATCAGGAAATAATCTACGTGATTACATGCATATCTGTATATTATTGTTTTGTGTTATTTGACAATTTGTTAGTTTACAGTATGAGTGATCAAGGTCCCTCGGACGCCTATCGTCACCTGTCTAGTTCTCCTAGAGATGAAGGAACTTCCTCCCAGCCTACTCCTTCAGGGTATTCAACTGATACAGAAGAGGGGATTTTCATATTTAAGGTGCAATCCGAAGAACCATTCCCTACAAAAAAGAGAGGATGGTTCAGTCGGGGAGCACATGAGCGTAGGAAGAGAATGGGGAAGTTACAGCAGCAACGACCTTTAGCAGCAGCAAATAGGGAGATGAATGCCCAGACGCAGGACATAATCAATAGGCGATTGGCCAACTTTCACATACTAGCTACCACTGCCGCAGACCCAAACTTAGAACAAATCATTACACCACAGTCACTACCACTGTTCCCAACCCAACCCATGGAAATAGAACCTAACCTAGGAGACCAGGTTCCCATACTCGCCTTTAATCCAAACGAAATCCCTAGAGTCCCAGCACCAAATCCTCTAGCTTATGACCCATGGGAGGATGAACATAGAGATTATCGAGAACTTTACCAACAGGAGGAACCTATCCCAAACCCTGTAGCACCATACCCTAACCTTGACCCTCTAGATCCATATTGGGATGATGATCAGTATGTTCGGGAAATACTAGAAAACCCATACCCATATGGAAAACCGATGCCCCAGAACCCTGACCCAATACCAGCACCACCACCACCCATGAGTACCGAAAACGTGCAGGAACTCCGCACTTTTGGTGAGGAGTTAGTAGATGAAGGAGAAAGAATAAGACAAATAGGGGAGAGGCTCGTTTGGAAATACGACGAGCAAAATATGCAATACTGGATGAACCCCTAGTAATAATAGTAATAATATATATATATATATATATATATATATATATATATGCTTGTAGTTCGAAAAAAAATTCAACTAAAATAGATAGTCCAATACGTACTGATGCACAACTAGTAGTGTATTTTAAATTCCAGTTGTAGCTTGTAATATATATATATATATATATATATATATATTTATATTTATATGTGTGTGAAATAGAGTAAATGTCGCAATGCATGACGATTTTGATCAATGTGGTTGTTGTGTGATTGTTCGCATTAAATCTTGTTCTGTGATATTAATATTTGGTAAACGTTTATAATCCAGATGGACAATGAAGTGAATCCGGAAAACCTGAATAACAATAATAACGAGAACCAATTAAATAACAGTGCCATCCAACACATAGTGGCACAAGGAATTATAGACGCTATGCCATATATTATCAAAACAGTCAAGGAAGCGGAAAATAATAAAACTAACAGTGGAAGTAAACGACCACCTACTGAGCCCAGTCACAACGTAAACAATGGACCATTACTTCAATTGCCTATTCCAAAAAGAAGAAGAACCATGTCTTATGGTTGTTCTTACAAAGAATTTTGGTCTTGTAAACCAATGGAATTCTCTGGCAATGAAGGAGCCATTGCAGCTCTACGTTGGATAGAAAACACTGAGGCAGTCTTAAAAATAAGCAAGTGTGCAGAGGAAGATAAAATCATGTTTACTTCCAATCTTTTTAAGAATGCAGCTTTAGAATGGTGGAACACTATTCTCCAGTCTAGGGGAAGTGACAGAGTTTATAATATGGAATGGACTGAGTTTAAGAATATGGTTGAAAGAAAATTTTATCCTCCCAATAAAAAAGAACAAATTGCTAATAAGTTCTTAAACCTTAGAATGACTGGAGTTGATTGTAAGGGTTACACTACCGTATTCTTCGAATATGCTAGAATAGTGCCAACCTTAGCCTCACCAGAACCAATATTAATCTCCTGTTACATTTGGGGATTAATCAGTGAGATTAGACACGTAGTCAAAGAAGCTAGACCACAAACCATAGAAGAAGCTGTAGAACTAGCAAACACCTTGACTGATGAACTAGTACGTACAAAAGAAGAAAACCAGAGGAAGAACCTAGTCCAAAAGCTTACCCAAGAATTTCGCTACGGTAATTCCAACCGTGGGAAAAACAGAGGTTCTATTTCTGCACCTTACTGTAAGTCCTGCAAGAAAAAGCATTCAGGGAAATGTTCTACATACTGTAATTTCTGCAAGATACCGGGTGTAACACCCCGTGTTTCGGAAGTCAAAGTCAAAGTCAAGATTAAAGTCAAAGGAGGAAAAGATTGCTAATTACAATCTGTCTCTCCTTGCTCAATTCCTGTTTTGACTTCTTTGACTTATAGTTAGTCTATTTTATGTTTTACGTTAGTTGTATTATGTGGAGTAATTGTTAAGAATCGCAGTAATCGACGAATATTTATCGCTACGAATCTCTTTACGACTGTGAATAATAGGAGGTAACAATGCGATAAAGTCAATTAAACGCTAATCGAACTAATCTAATCATCATCGCGCTCGCAACTCGAATATCGCATTTTGGTGATTGAAATATGTGTGTGTGTGTGCCTTATGTGTTACTTGTGCATGTTTATTTATGTAATGTGTGGTAATCAATCGAATCGCAATCGTTAAACGAATATGAAATAAGGATGCTTATATGTAGATATAGTATGATAATTGGGGGAGAAAAGATAGTGCTCGATATGAGTAGTTGGGATTAAAAGTAATTTAAATAGAAAACTCTATCGCATTCGCACCGCTAGCAATCGAAATCGAAACAGCAAAACTCGACGCACCGAAACCTCAAACCAGGCGACCGATCGATCAGGCTATCAGCCGATCGACCAGTCGTCCGACCGGACTGCCGTCTGATCGGACAGGCTATCCGATCGAGCTGCCCGGCCGATGGGCCAGCCCTTTCCTCTTTTGGAACTCTATAAATACCCATGTCACTCTCATTCTTTCTACTTTTGGAAACTCTCCGACCGACCAGCTCGTGCTCCTCACCTTTTCTCAGATTTCTCTCGATTCCGGTGAGATCTCGTACTAAATCTTGTACTTTCTTAATCTACACGCACTCCTACACCTTCTACCTTTTAAGCCTTAACTTTTAACCGTGAAATCATCAAGATTCAAGGTGTTCTAGAATGACGTCATCATGAGTTCTTGAAGAACTTCATGTCTTGACCTCAATCCACCAAGAATAACTTAGATCTAACCGATTTCCACAAAAACAACAAAAGGTCTTTCATAGATCTAAACAAACGAATAACTTGGATCTAACCGATTTATGTTGCTTAACTTGTTATCAAAACGCCTCGATAAAATGGCAAACAATCAAAACGACCAAGTGTGAGACGAACAGGACGACCAGGACAAGGTGCTGTCCGATCGGACTGCTGTCCGAACGGACAGCCAGCCGAACGGACAGTCAGCCGAATGACTGGTCAGCCGAACGGCTAGCACTTGGGTCCCACACTTAATCAATTCATTTGAAGTTAAGTATTGAACGAACTTCTATCCGATCGGACTACCATCCGATCGGATTACCCTTCGAATCATGAGATACTTGACTTTAACACTTAAACGATTTTCAACATGTTCAATGCACTAGGAATGCCACCCAATCGAACTGCTGTCCGATCGAGTGACATCCTGCTGAGAACTTTTTCTCGATGAAGTACCTAGCCGAACGGGTTGCCAGCCGATCGGACAACCGTCCGATCGACCGACCTGAAAGGTAGAGATACTTCAATGTTTTCAAATGCTACAATAAAAACTTCAAAAGTCAAACCATCATACACAAACACATACATCCTCAATGGAAGAAACAATCCACTCTAACGGCCAGCCGTCCGAACGGTTTACCACCCGCACAGCCAGCCGACCGATCGGACTGCCATCCGATCGATCACTGACCGACCCATCAACACTTGTTTTCGTTTCACGCGTTACTTATCGCTATGCTATCGAACTATTCAGGCTAACCTTACTCTCAAGCACTCCCTTCAATCCATCAACCGCTGTGAGTATACTAGATCCCTTTTTGCTTTACGCACTTTTGGGTATTACATACGTTACTTATACTAAATCACAATCAATCACACTACGCAATACTTTAAACGCTAACCGATTCGCATGTTATACGTGACTTAATGAATGCTTGTTTGTTATGTTTACACATTGAATGCTGTCTACCTGCCTTAGCAACGATAGTACTATAGTTTGGACTCAGCACCCGCTCACGCGGGGGTTGTTAAGGGCAATTATTTGCATGGATTACAGTGGTGATCATGTATTACGAACTGCCTTGGGCAGTCAACCCGCAGTCATTGGTATCGATAGGTTCTTGTTGATAACTAACATGCTTCGTTTTACTCAGTGTACGTGCTGGTTATGCGTAAACTATTTCGAACTCTATATGCTATTATCAAACTTGTATACTCGCCTTTACACTATGTGTATTGACTTTTATTTTAACGTATGTGACAGGTGCTTAGGATGTCTATTTGCTTGGAAATCGAGGCTAGGAAAGTGTCTTAGTAACCAACAAATAGTTGTCTGTACTAAATAAATCTGAGTTGTCGGAACATGAATTTTGTTTTTGAGATACCGAATGTCTGTAATAACTTTGTTACTTGATGGGTTACGGTATGGGACGTGATATTTAAACTATCTGGTAAATTAGTTGTTATGGAATTTCTCTTGAAGAATCTGTTTCGCTCAGTGTCGCGCCCCGATGTTTCCGTCATCGGTTGGGGTGTGACAGATTGGTATCAGAGCCATAACTATAGGGAATTAGGCAAGACTCGACCTAGTCCAGGTCGATGTCTTAGAGACCTAGTATATAGTTAGGAAACCAACAGACCGCCTTGTGCAAACCCTTGATGGTTTGGTACAAGCTTATGTGCTATATCTCGCTATTCTCGCTTACACTACACTATCACCACACATTTATTCAAAACCAAACAAGTAATTTGATCGAGATTAGTGAAAACCGCAAACTCTCGATTAAATTTGATCTGTATTTATCTATAAAATGCGAGAATTAGCGTTGAATCAGGAGTGAAATCCATACTTTAACGCGGATTTTCGTTTGCTATTTTTCCAAAATCAGGAACAAGTTGTTAAGTCAGGGGTGAAACCCGAACCTTGACGATCTATTCCGCTCAAATTTTGCTTTACAAAACTCTCACCAAAGTCTCGACGGACTCCAACGACCTGAAGTCACGATATGACCAAAGGGATGCGTGCTGAATGCCCAAGAATCGAGGCAGAGGCATGATCCTGAAGGCCAAAATGTGTACGATAGGTCCTTGAGAATAGTCGAATCACTTTGGATAGTCAATGTCTAATAGCTGCAGACAATCTATTTCTGGATTTTTTATGTTTCGATTCTGAGCCCGCAACTGCTGACTCTGATAATTCGTCGATTTTATGTGTTTTTATGTGTATTTACCTGCTTATGTATTTAAATTTTTGGAGAATTATTCAATTTTTTCTTCCACTTCGATCGACACGCACGACTCGCACTGCACTTCTACCTCAAAACGCTAACAAGTCGCTGCAATACGGACGACCTTATGCTACGCTACACGCTTATGCTTTACTACTCGATATGCTATACGCGATCGCTATACTCGAACGACTCGCGAACTTTGAAGGATAGGTTTCTGTATTCTGACTGCCTCTGTGATTACATGTGTATGTGCTTCTGTGATTCTGTGCCCTACGTGCTTATGTGCTTCTGTGATTATGTGAATCTGTGATTATGTGCCTATGTGTTTATGTGGTATATGTTCCCACTGTTCTTGCCTTTTAAGTAAATATCAGACGTGTGAGTAAATACACAGGCCCCCACCCTGCTTGCCCAACATGCTCATATCATCATCCGGTGGGTCTTGCCTGTCGTTTCTGCGCTCACTACAACATGTACGGTCATTTCACCACTAACTGCCGTACTGGTCCTCATCAAGCCCCGGTTCAAGCCACTGCTCATCAAGCTCTGCTCCCAGCCCCGCCAGGCCAACACGCGGCTCAGGCACCCGCGATCAACGCCCGAGTTTGCTTCGCATGTGGTGATCCCAACCACTTTGCGAACATGTGCCCGAACAGGGTTGTGAAGCAAGAGCCCCAGCAGCAGCAGCAGCAGCAACACCAACAGCCGCAGCCTCAGCAGCAACAACAACCCGCACGCGCCAGAACCTTCAACATCAACGTGCGCCAAGCCCAGGCTGACAACAACGTGGTCAATGGTACGTTCCTTGTGAATGGTGTTTATGCTTCATGTTTGTTTGATACTGGAGCCGATAACTGCTTTGTATCATTTGAATTCGAGAAGCTCCTTAGTCATAAGCGCTCCCAACTCTCCTCGACGTTCGATGTTGAAGTCGCCACTGGAAGAACTGTCGCCGTTAATTCTGTTCTCCGTGATTGTACTCTTGAGCTCACCAATCACATCTTCCCAATCGACCTTATTCCGATTCAACTCGGAATTTTGACGTCATAGTAGGCATGGACTTTCTTCGCGAAAACCATGCTGAAGTTGTGTGCTTCGATAAGATGATTTGATTCTCGCTCGCGAATGGTGATTTATTGTGTGTCTATGGTGAAACTGCTTCGAAAGGTCTCAAGCTCATGTCATGTGTTCAAGCTAGAAAGTATCTCCGCAAGGAATACAGAGCTTTCTTGGCTAACATTGTAGTAGCGGAGGAGGTAAAGAAAGGAAAGACCGAAGTTAAAGACGTTCCCGTGGTCCGTGAATTTCCACAGGTGTTCCCTGATGATCTTCCTAGATTACAGCCAAGTTGTGATATCGACTTTCGTATCGACCTCATTCCTGGAGCCAACCCTGTTGCCAAAGCCCCTTACCGACTTGCGCCGTCCAAAATGCGTGAACTCTCAAACCAACTCCAGGAATTGCTTGAGAAAGGCTTTATTCGCCCGAGCACCTCTCCTTGGCGCACGCCAGTCCTTTTCATTAAAAAGAAGGATGGGTCGTTCAGGATGTGCATCGACTATCGGGAATTGAATAAGCTAACCTTCAAGAACCGCTATCCCCTGCCTCGCATTGATGATTTGTTTGATCAGCTGCAAGGTGCTATGTGTTTCTCGAAGATTGATGTACGCTCAGGTTATCATCAACTACGCATTCAGGGGGAAGATATACCCAAAACCGCCTTTCGCACTCGTTACGGCCACTATGAGTTCGTTGTTATGCATTTTGGTTTAACCAACGCACCCGCGGTTTTCATGGATTTGATGAATTGCGTGTGTAAGCCATTTCTAGACCGTTTCGTCATCGTGTTCATCGACGATGTCTTGATTAATTCCAAATCGAAAGCCGAACACGCGCAACATCTACGTTTGGTTCTCGAGCTACTCTAGGGGAATCAACTCTATGCCAAGTTCTCCAAGTGCGAATTCTGGCTATAGGAGGTTCAGTTTCTGGGCCACATTGTCGTCAGGGTATTAATGTCGATCCCACGAAGATTGAAGCAGTTAAGAGTTGGATTACGCCGAAGAACCCGTCTGAAGTCTGTTCTTTCCTCGGATTAGCGGGCTATTATCGACGATTTATCGAAGGATTCTCTAAAATCGCTGTGCCGCTTACCGCTCTTACGCATAAGGACAAGCCTTTTGTTTGGGGAACCGAACAAGAGTCTGCTTTCCAAACCCTCAAGCACATGCTTTGCAATGCTCCTGTTCTCACATTGCTCGACAAAAACGACGACTTCATCGTCTATTGCGATGCTTCCAACCTTGGTCTTGGTTGTGTTCTTATGCAGCAAGACAAGGTTATAGCTTATGCATCTCGTTAGCTCAAAATCCACGAGAAGAACTATACAACCCATGATCTCGTGCTATGCGCGGTTGTTTTTGCGTTAAAGATATGGCGACACTACCTGTATGGTACTAAGTGTACGATCTTCACCGATCACAGGAGTTTACAACACATCTTTGATCAGAAAGAACTAAATATGCGTCAACGCCGATGGGTAGAACTTCTCAATGATTACGACTGTGAGATCCGTTATAACCCAGGCAAAGCAAATGTCGTAGCCGACGCTCTTAGCAGACGGAGTTATTTGCTCAGCATTCGCAACACCCAAGCCCAACACGATCTCGAAACCCTCATCCGTGAAGCCCAGCATGCCTGTTTCAATGAACGCACTCTGAAGAAGGAAAGAATCTATCATGATGGAGCTCAACTTGTAAGTAAATCGAATGGGATCTTCTATTTTCTAGACCGAATTTGGATCCCTAAGCGGACCGAATTGCGACAGGTCTTGATGGACGAAGCCCACAAATCCCGATATTCTATTCATCCCGGTGCCGACAAAATGTACCAGGATCTTCGCTACAAGTACTGGTGGCCGGGCATGAAAAGGGATATTGCTCTCTACGTTGGAAAATGCCTAACTTGTGCAAGGGTCAAGGCTGAATATTAAAGACCCTCTGGCTTACTCGAACAACCACCGATCCCTATGTGGAAGTGGGAGAGTATAGCTATGGACTTCATAACAAAGCTTCCACACACGTCATCAGGTCACGACAGCATTTGGGTTGTTGTTGACCGATTGACTAAATTAGCTCACTTTTTGCCAATACGGGAAGACTACAAGGTAGAACGATTAGCCCGAATCTACACCGATGAGATCATTTGTAATCATGGTACGCCTCGCGACATCATCTCTGACCGTGACGCTCGGTTTACCTCGCGATTGTGAGAAACGTTTCAAGCGGCTCTCGTTACGACGCTTAACTTAAGTACCGCATTCCATCCTCAAACCGACGGACAGACTGAGAGAACGATCCGTACTCTTGAAGACATGCTCCGTTCGTGTGTCATAGACTTCGGAGGTAATTGGGATAAATACCTGCCGTTAGTCGAATTCTCGTATAACAACAGTTGTCATACCAGCATACAAATGGCACCATTCGAGGCTTTATATGGAAGAAGATGTCGATCGCCTATTGTATGGCACGAGATCGGTCACTCGCAATTAACCGGTCCCGAGCTACTGCAAGAAACGACTGACAAAGTCCTCCAAATTCGAGACAACTTGTTGAAAGCTTGAAGTCGACAGAAAAGTTACGCCGATAGACGACACAAGCCCCTTGAATTTGACGTTGGTGACTACGTACTCCTAAAGGTATCACGTTGGAAGGGTGTGGTCAGATTCGGCAAGAAAGGGAAACTAGCGCCTCAATATGTTGGACCTTTTAAGATTCTGGAAAGGATCGGAAAAGTCGCCTATAGACTCGAACTACCGGAGGAACTTAGTAACGTCCACCCGAATTTCCATGTGTCGAACCTCCGAAGGTGTCTGGCTGAGCATGATTTAATTGTACCCCTCAACGACCTCCAATTAAACCAAACACTACACTTCGTGGAGAAGCCTGTCGAAATCATGGATCGCCAAACCAAGCAGCTCAGACGCTCGCGCATTCCTATTGTGAAAGTCCGATGGGAAGGAAAACGAGGCACAGAGTTCACTTGGGAACTCGAAAGCGACATGAAGGCGAAGTACCCGCAGTTGTTTGTTACGGCTTCAGCCTAATTTCGGGACGAAATACCTTAAACAAGGGGAGGCTGTAACACCCCGTGTTTCGGAAGTCAAAGTCAAAGTCAAGATTAAAGTTAAAGGAGGAAAAGATTGCTAATTGCAATCTGTCTCTCCTTGCTCAATTCCTGTTTTGACTTCTTTGACTTATAGTTAGTCTATTTTATGTTTTACGTTAGTTGTATTATGTGGAGTAATTGTTAAGAATTGCAGTAATCGAAGAATATTTATCGCTAAGAATCGCTTTACGACAGTGAATAATAGGAGGTAACAATGCGATAAAGTCAATTAAACGCTAATCGAACTAATCTAATCATCATCGTGCTCGCAACTCGAATATCGCATTTTGGTGATTCAAATATGTGTGTGTGTGCCTTATGTGTTACTTGTGCATGTTTATTTATGTAATGTGTGGTAATAAATCGAATCGCAATCGAACTCAATCGCAATCGAATCGTAATCGTTAAACGAATATGAAATAAGGATGCTTATATGTAGATATAGTATGATAATTGGTGGAGAAAAGATAGTGCTCGATATGAGTAGTTGGGTTTAAAAGTAATTTGAATAGGAAACTCTATCGCATTCGCACCGCTAGCAATCGAAATCGAAACAGCAGAACTCGACGCACCGAAACCTCAAACCAGGCGACCGATCGATCAGGCTATCAGCCGATCGACCAGCCGTCCGACCGGACTGCCGTCCGATCAGACAGGCTGTCCGATCGAGCTGCCCGGCCTATCGGCCAGCCCTTTTTTCTTTTGGAACTCTATAAATACCCCTGTCACTCTCATTCTTTCCACTTTTGGAAACTCTCTGACCGACCAGCTCGTGCTCCTCACCTTTTCTCATATATCTCTCGATTCCGGTAAGATCTCGTCCAAAATCTTGTACTTTCTTAATCTACACGCACTCCTACACCTTTCTATCTTTTAAATCTTAACTTCTAACCGTGAAATCATCAAGATTCAAGGTGTTCTAGGATGACGTCATCATGAGTTCTTGAAGAACTTCATGTCTTGACCTCAATCCACCAAGAATAACTTGGATCTAACCGATTTCCACATAAACAACAAAAGGTCTTTCATAGATCTAAACATATTCACAATGAAAAATGATTGAAAGATGGTTTTCCAACTTTCTTTCAACTCATTTACACTCAATACCTTCAAAACCGAGAGAAACGGAACTTGTGCCGACTTACTAATCTTTCTGATGGTTGTGTGGCCCAAGATCCAGATTCTATCCACGAGGTTCACCGATTTCGGGTAAAACGTGAAACACCGTCCTGAACCTTTCACTAATCGGAATTGGGTGATTCCTATCCGATCGGGAGAGCCAAGTATTGACAAAGTTTCTGTTGCTTAACTCGTTATCAAAACGCCTCGCTAAAACGACAAACAATCAAAACGACCAAGTGTGAGATGAACAGGACGACCAGGACAAGGTGTTGTCCGAACGGACAGTCAGCCGAACGACTGGTCAGCCGAACGGGCACTTGGGTCCCACACTTAATCAATTCATTTGAAGTTAAGTATTGAACGAACTGCTATCCGATCGGACTACTATCCGATCGGATTACCCTTCGAATCATGAGATACTTCACTTTAACACTTAAACGATTTTCAACATGTTCAATGCACTAGGAATGCCACCCGATCGAACTGTTGTCCGATCGAGTGATATCCTGCTGAGAACTTGTTCTCGATGAAGAACCTAGCCGAACGGGTTGCCAGCCGATCGACGACCGTCCGATCGACCGGCCGACCTGAAAGGTAGAGATACTTCAATGTTTTCAAATGCTACAAGAAAAACTTCAAAAGTCAAAACATCATACACAAACACATACATCCTCAATGGAAGAAACAATCCACTCGAACGGCCAGCCGTCCGAACGGTTTGCCACCCGCACGGCCAGCGGACCGATCGGACTGCCATCCGATCAACCAGCTGACCGACCCATCAACACTTGTTTTTGTTTCACGCGTTACTTATCGCTATGCTATCGAACTATTCAGGCTAACCTTACTCTCAAGCGCTCCCTTCAATCCATCAACCGCTGTGAGTATACTAGATCCCTTTTTGCTTTACGCACTTTTGGGTGTTACATACGTTACTTATAGTAAATCACAATCAATCACACTACGCAATACTTTAAACGCTAACCGATTCGCATGTTATACGTGACTTAATGAATGCTTGTTTGTTATGTTTACACATGGAATGTTGTCTACCTGCCTTAACAACGATAGTACTATAGTTTGGACTCAGCACCCGCTCACGCGGGGGTTGTTAAGGACAATTATTTGCATGGATTATAATGGTGATCATGTATTACGAACTGCCTTGGGCAGTCAACCCGCAGTCATTGATATCGATAGGTTCATGTCGATAACTAACATGCCTCGTTTTACTCAGTGTACGTGTTGGTTATGCGTAAACTATTTCGAACTCTATATGCTATTATCAAACTTGTATACTCGCCTTTACACTATGTTTATTGACTTTTATTTTAACGTATGTAACAGGTGCTTAGGATATCTATTTGCTTGGAAATCGAGGCTAGGAAAGAGTCTTAGTAACCAACAAATAGTTGTCTGTACTAAATAAATCTGAGTTGTCGGAACATGAATTTTGTTTTTGAGATACCGAATGTCTGTAATAAATTTGTTACTTGATGGGTTACGGTATGGGACGTGATATTTAAACTATCTGGTAAATTAGTTGTTATGGAATTTCTCTTGAACAATCTGTTTCGCTCAGTGCCGCGCCCCGATGTTTCCGCCATCGGTTGGGGTGTGACACCGGGACATAAGGAAGAAGACTGTAGGAAGAAACCTAGTAATGAAGTATGCTTTAATTGTGGAGGAAAGGGGCATATCAAGCCGAATTGTCTGAAACTAGCTCCAGCCATGAACAACAAAACTACTAAGAATGCTAGAGCATTTGTTCTGACTGTAGAAGAAGCCAAGATGATTCCGGACGTGATTGCCGGTACATTTTTAGTTAATGATGTTTTTGCTAAAGTATTATTTGACTCTGGTGCGAACCAAAGTTTCATTGATACTTCATTTTGCAAACTTCTCAATCAACCATTAACTAAACTTCAACCAGAATGCCTAGTAGAAACGACAAATGGAAAATCCATTAAGATCACTGAAATCTTGCAGGGAGCAAGAATAGAAATTCAAAACCGGAATTTTAGTGCTAATCTTTACCTAATGAATCTGGCTGGATTTGATATTGTGTTAGGAATGGATTGGTTAGTAGCCAATAAATCCAGTATTCCATGTGATCAAAAGTCAATAAAAGTAAATTCACCACAAGTTGAAAAGATCACAATTAAAGGAGATAAGCTATCTCGATCCACGAAATTCATCTCTGTGATGAAAACCGCTAGTTACGCGAGAAAAGGATCACTAGTGTATATGATTTCCATAATCATTAACACTAAAGGAATGGAATTGAAAGATATTCTGGTAGTATCTTAATTCTCGGATGTGTTCCCAGAAGAGCTACCGAGACTACCGTCGGACAGGGAAGTCGAATTCAGAATTCACCTACTACCAGAGACAGCACCGATTGCCAAGGCACCTTACCGTTTGGAACCAGCAGAGATGCAAGAACTAAAGAAACTGTTGGATGAACTTCTGGAAAAAGGATTCATACAGCCTAGTTCATCATCATGGGGAGCACCAATCGTGTTTGTTAAGAAGAAAGACGGGTCAATGCGTATGTGCATTGATTACCGAGAACTCGATAAAGTCACGATTAAAAATCGGTACCCATTACCGAGAATCAATGATCTGTTTGACCAACTGCAAGAAGCTCGATTCTTTTCTAAGATCGATTTACTTTCAGGATATCATCAACTAAAAGTACAGGAAGAGGACATTCCTAAAACCGCTTTTAGGACAAGGTATGGGCATTATGAATTTATCATCATGCCATTTGGTTTAACCAATGCCCCAGCCGCATTTATGGACATGATGAACATAATATGTAAACCATATCTGGATAAATTCATAATTGTCTTTATAGATTATATTCTCATTTACTCTAAGAGTAAAGAGGAACATGCAGCGCATCTGCATTCACTCCTTACATTATTGAGAAAAGAAAAGGTTTACGCTAAATTTTCGAAATGTGAGTTCTGGTTAGAGAAGTGCAATTTCTTGGACATTTAGTTAATCATGAAGGAATTCATGTGGATCCCACAAATATCAAAGGGATTACTAAATGGAAAGTCACTGAGTCACCAACGGAAGTAAGAAGTTTTCTTGGATTATCAGGGTATTATAGACGGTTTATCCGAGATTTTTCTAGAATAGCCATTCCTTTAATAAATCTGACTTGTAAATCAGTTAAGTTTGAATGGGGACCAAAACAAGAAGAAGCCTTTAGAATTTTTAAGCAAAGATTAACCAATGCACCCATACTAGCATTACCATAAGGAACTGAAGACTTTGTAGTCTATTGTGATGCGTCTAAATTAAGTTATGGATGTGTGTTAATGCAACGTCAAAAGGTTATAGCCTATGCCTCTAGACAACTTAAGAATCATGAAGAGAATTATACAACCCATGATATAGAGTTAGGAGCCATAATTTTTGCCCTTAAGATTTGGAGACATTATCTTTACGGTGGTAAGTTTACCATTTTCACCGATCATAAGAGTTTAAGATATGTTTTCGGACAAAAATACTTAAATATGAGACAGAGACGCTGGATGTAAATTCTTAGTGATTATGATTGCATGCAGGAAAGGCTAATGTAGTAGCCGATGCTTTAAGTCGAAAGTATCATGAAAAGCCAAAAAGAGTACGTTCTCTTAAATTAAATCTGCAGATAGATTTAAACGAACAAATTAGAGAAATACAAGAATTAGTAATCAAGGACGATACTGAAAATTAAAAGGAATTATTAAGGAATTCGAACAAGGAACATATGGAATTTGGAGATTCCATAAGAAAAGAATTTGGATACCCAAACAAGGAAACCTACGCCTCCGAATTTTAGAAGAAGCCCATAAGTCTAAGTATAAGATACATCCTGGAATTGATAAGATGTATCAAGACTTAAGAAAGAATTTCTGGTGGATAGGAATGAAAAAGGATATAGCAGCTTATGTTGCCAAGTGTCTAACATGTTCCTAAGTTAAAGCTGAACATCAGAAACCCTCAGGTTTATTACAACAACTAGAAATGCCAATATGGAAATAGGAATTGATAACAATGGATTTTGTTACCAAATTACCCAAGACATGGAAAGGTAATGATACAATCTGGGTGATTGTAGATAGATTAACCAAGTCTGCTCATTTCTTACCGATGAAGGAAACTTTCAGTATGGAACAGTTTGCCAAGTTATATGTAAATGAAATAGTTTCATCACATGGAATTGCTTTATCTATTGTGTCTGATAGAGATAGCCGTTTTACTTCTTATTTTTGGACTAGTTTCCAAAAAGCAATGGGAACCAAGTTAAATCTAAGCACAACTTATCATCCTCAAATGGATGGACAAAGCGAAAGGACGATTCAGACAATGGAAGATATGCTTAGAGCTTGTGTAATTGATTTCGGAGGAAATTGGGACGATCATTTACCATTAATAGAATTTTCCTACAATAATAGCTATCATACCAGTATCAATGTTGCACCATTCGAAGCATTTTATAGAAGAAAGTGTCGAACTCCAGTCTGTTGGGCATAAATTGGAGAAAAACAACTGTCTGGACCAGAGATAGTATAAGAAACAATGGACAAGATTATTCAAGTCAAAGAAAGACTTAAAGCAGCACATGATCATCAAAAGAGTTATGCTGATAACAGGCGAAAGCCATTGGAGTTCCAAGTAGGAGATAAGGTATTATTAAAAGTTTCTCCATGGAAAGGAATAGTTAGATTCATCAAGAGGGGAAAGCTAAGTCCCAGTTATGTTGGACCTTTTGAGATTATTCAAAGGATATGACCACTAGCTTACCAGCTACAACTGCCAGAGGAAATGGCAGGAATACATGATGTATTTCATGTATGTAATCTCAAGAAGTGCTTAGCAGATGAATCATTAGTGGTACCTCTTAAGGACATAGAGGTAAATGAGAAACTTAAGTTTATAGAGAAACCCCTACATATTGAAGACAGAAAGATCAAGAATCGCAAACACAGTCAAAGTAAAATGGGATTCCAAGAGAGGACTAGAGTACACTTGGGAGCTTGAATCAGAGATGCAGAGGAAATATCCACACCTATTCCAGTAGACCTTGAGGATGAGTTCTAAAACAAGGTGGGGAGGATATAACAACTCTCCCAAGACCCTTATAACACCCCTATATGTCCTAAAATACACCCCGTATACGAAAAATAGGCCCGAAATACCTTTAATTTAACAAAAATCATATAAAATCAAGTTTGGTGGGCCCTTGCGGGGCGCGACGAAGACAGCAGAAGTTGTCGAGGGCCTCGACAACTGGCCACCTGCCTGCACCCCCTACCGCCACGTGTCGTGATGCGTGTCGAGGCTAGTCCTCGAGTCAGCCAAGCTAGGATCTACCCTAGAGGCTCTCGCGGGGCGCGAAGACCCCCTTTGTTCCTTCGCGGGGCGCGACAAAGTGACGATCAGGCCCTATAAATAGAGGAGACCGGCTTCAGTCATTCCTCATTCAAAATCTCGATCTCTGTCTCAATTTCTAAAGTAATAGAAATAATTCTCGGGTATAATACCCCCTAAATAGCGAAGCTCTGCCTTGTTGTAAGTATTATAACCCCCGGTTACGTATTAGTTACTCTGCCCGATTGATCTAGAGCTCCGTAACGCATGTCTAGGCTCTGCCCGACTCAGTCGTTGGAGTTCTGTCTCGGGGGGAGGGTATAGCTAATGTAAATTTAGGTTATTATACTAACGCGCATGCATTGTTTAATTTAATAGATTATAATCATGAAATCACAAGGAAATACCTAAATTAGCAATGTGAGTGATTCCTCTTTTCACAAATTGTTTTTACAAATCCTCAATTGTTTTCATCTTATAATTAACAATGATTCAGTATTTGTAATTCTACAATTATCGTCGGTATGTTGGGGTTTTGTATATAAAATTTGTTACTACACTGTGAGTAGTAGCATTACCACCAGCCAGGATTGACAGTTCCGTGGGTGGTAATTAAAGTAGATGTAAACAAATGTAATTGCCTGATTGCCCTCAATGCTGTAAAATGATAAAACTTGTTTTGATTAAACTAGGATTCACTCGCCTGTATTTCTTGCTGATAAAATGTTTTTAAACGCGTTTCAGGTAACAAAATGTGAAAGCCAATTAGAAGCCAGCTGGAGAGCACTGAAGGCTTGGAAAAGTGGCTATAAAAGTTACCTAAATAAAAGAAGAAGTTTTATTTAAATAAATTAGGGTTTATCCCTAAAAACATATTTGTAATGGAAACATGGCTTTTTCCCATATACTTATTAATTATAAAAGAGTGGTGTTTTACTCTGAGAAACTATTTCCTAACTACGGTCCTGATGTAAATTTCCGATGCCAAATTAATAAACACCAATACCACCTATTCTGAGTAGCTCAAGGCCGCCCGCCTCCCGGGGCAGGGATCGGGGGTTGTGACAGCCGCCCCCTCCCGCCCCCACTATCCTACACCCTTGGTTGGAGGCATTCCTTGTTGGTGATGTTTTTACTTGCAATTAAAGAGACAAAGGGTATAAAAATGTTAAGAAAGAAAAACAATTTTATTGGTTATTTCAGTTTAGAGTTATACCATCTCTATTTATCTTTTGAAAAATTAGGGTTAACGTTTACAACTATGTGTTCACCGTCATCCCCAACACATCCGATTTTTATTTCTCGCAACACACCAAATCATTCTTTATTTCATGTGACAGCGATACTGGCTTCACATTTACCATGAAAGTTTATGGGAAGTGTTTGTTGGGAGGGGGGAGAGGTTCCCACGACCCTACAATAGCCATGTCGGCATCCTGAATTCCATCCCAATTGTATATCACTTAGCCTAACAGTTTGATTTTTGGTTTGAAACTTAAAATCACTCTTAAAACCTGATAAGACCGTTAATTTTTAATAATTTCTTATTTTTATATTTTTTTGAATACCATCACTGTATATTTTTAAAGTTTCAAACGAGTATGTTTAAAAAAAATGTTTCGAACTATCAGAACTATCAGACTGGATCGTTCTAACCCACTCAACCGATCATCGACTCTAGTTCTTGATTTTTGCCCATAGTGTTTGGTTAAAACCAAACCAAACATCGCTGAAAATAATTCAACTTCTATATATGTCAAAACAAAGTAAATTGATTAGTGTGGACATATATATTTGTGAGTGCATTATGTCAGCCACCTCCTCTTCTTCTTCATACTTAGGCTCCTCATCATAAACCGGGCCGTCTTCATAAGTCCCACCAGCCTCATCATCGTCTTCCCTTCCCGCAGGTTCATTAAACAAGTGTCTCTTCCCAGCAATCTGCCTGGCGATGACCCGTCTCTCCACAATTAAAACATTTCATGTTACTAGTACCGGCCCCTTTAGAACTAGATCCAGAAGCGCCACCACCCGGTTTTGCTTAGTTGGGCACAAAACGAGACGCCACATTGCCCGAACCTGAACAACCTCTTGTCAAGGCAGATGAGGCTAAACCACCGCTACGTCGGTTTTGTTTTTCAAAAACCAGGGCACGCTGATATGCATCAGAAATTGTCACCAGATCAAACAAATTCACAAACTCCATAATCGAAAGCCTTAGACCACCAATGTAATGAGAGACAAGTTGATCTTCAGTCTCTTGAATATCATTTCGAGCCACCAATTGATAGAACTATGTTGTGTAATCTTCAACAGTTTTGGATCCCTGCTTCAAATTCTGTAACCGCTTGTACATTAAACACCGGTAATTATGAGGAATTAAGTTGGCCTTCATGCACTTCTTCATCTTCCTCCAGGTTGTGACCTTTGACTTTCACACCCTTTCACGAGACAGTTTCAGTTGTTGCCACCAAGCAGATGCCCTACTACGTAACCTAGTAGCGATCAAAAGAACCCTTTTGTCTTCGGGAACCCTTTTGAACTCGAACACCTCTTCAACCACAAAAAGCCAATCAATGAAACTTTCTAGATTCAAAGTGTCACCATCAAATTATGGAATGCTGGTTCGCATTCCCGACTCCCAACGCCGATTATCACCCCTTCGATTTCGCTCTGGCTCTTCATTAGAAGATGAATCGCTACCGTCAGCAAACACATTTTCATATTCTTCATGACAATTACGACGCCTTCTATTATTCATCAAATCATTCATCTGATCAGCCAACTGATCAACAAACTGATCTAACTGCTCCTCCATTCTTGCAAAAAGACGCTGCTCAAACTTTTAATCATGCACTTCATTAAGAGGTCTTCTTCATGGAGGCATCTTGATCAGGAACTTCGGCTCTGATACCAACTGATGTAAACTAGAAAACGGGATACGAAATCAGACCCGTTGATTCTCATAGAATGCCAAGAACGATTCTTCCAAAATTCGTTGATTCACGAAGAGTACCGAAAGTTGGGGGTTTCACACTCAAAAAACTCAACAGTGAATTGGGAGAGAGAAATGACTTTTCATAAATTTCAAAACTGGTTATCTACCTCCCTTTACATCCATATAAATAATAAAGTAAATTGAAAAACAGGCCTCAAAACACACTTGGGCCAAAAGCTAGAGCAAAATAAAAGTCCACGAAAAGCACTAAAAACATAAAAATATAAATAACTCATAGAAATAAGCGTTTTTGGGCTCGAACGATGACCCAAACCACCTACGGTATTGAATATGGTCCGAGGATGTCGGAATAAATGTATGTTTGTTTATTAAATGAGAAAGGCTCTTGAAAGCATACCATGAGCGAGTATCTTACCTTCCTTATATAAAGGAAGTTGCCTATCTCCCTTGGGAACGTTACCGAAACCATCTAACGTTTTCTTGAAGGCTTTGGGGAACTCAGACACGTGTCTGAGCCCCAACGGGTAGATTGCTAGCTTCATTAATGAAGCCAGCTGCGAGGTATCTTTTTTTCGGCGAGACACTTTCTCTCTCTCCATCATACATTTAATGAGGGCAGAGATATCATACCATCCCCTTTCCCACCTTTTCTGTTGGTCTTTTTAAGAGGAGAACTTTGGTTTTGGGCCTTATCAGCCGGCCTAAGTGACAGGAGCCCAAGACAGGTTCACTGGGCAACCAGTGGGCCACGTCGTCAGATAGTTAACTAGCCTTCGTGTCCTATCCCTCCGCATTAACGGTCTCTCAGGAGAGCTCCTTTCCGATTTCTCCAATCTCAAATCCCTTACCCGCCTTCACTTAAATGACAACCAGTTTAACGGCTCCATTCCGTCTTATTTCTCTAATTTCACCGAACTTGTCTGCCTTTCTTTGCATAGCAACAACTTCTCCGGCCAGCTCCACAACATAAAGGCAAAGCGTTTAGAGAAATTCAACGTCTCGGATAACAGATTAGACAGTTTGATTCCAAGTTTTCTTTCTAAGCTCTCATTATCTGACTTTTCCCCAAACGTTTACCTTTGTGGTGCTCCTACCAATATAACATGCAATGGTTCATATCTATCAGCGGATCTTTTACAAGATGAAAAAGAGGAGAAGAAGATGCCTTTGATCGTCGGTATTTCTATTGGATCGGCTATGTTGTTGCTGATTCTTCTATGCTGTGAACGGAAAAAGATATATCAGCAGCCCAAACCACTACCGTTACAAGCTGCGGAGGGGGAGGGAAACAGTTTTAATATGTTGGACCACCCCGGATTTAACAGTTTTGATCTGGAGGATTTGTTGAAGGCTTCCATGGAGGTTCTTGGAGTAGGGAGTGTTGGGATGTCGTACAAACATATGCTCGAGCGAATCAACACGATGGTTGTTGTGATAAGATTGAAGGATGTGGTGGTGACAGAGAATGAGTTCAGAAAAACAATGGGGGTGTTGGGGAGTATAAAGGACAAAAATGTGGTTCCATTGATAGCTTATTATTAATCAAGAGATGAGAGGTTGATTATTTATGAATACATGCCTGCTGTTAGCTTGTCTGCTCATCTTCATCTAATCCTCTTAACTTATTACTGAATTTTGAATATTTTTTCAGTTTTTAGGGTTTATGTATTTTTCTCTTTGAAACCATTAACTAGAAGTCTAGAACCCCAACCAAATATACTTTTAAATCTTCATTAACTAGGTTTTTTACCCGCCGCGCGTTGACTGGTTTTCGAACTAAATTTACGTTGAAGCGTTGAGCAATCCAAATACATGCTGTTAAATGAAAAATGTATTATATCTGACTCAACTTGTTTCCAAACAAAATTTACGACAAAACAAAGTGCAACTCAAAACGTACATAAAAACAAAACTTTATATTGTTGACTCGCATTGTTTTCAAACAAAAATTACATTAAAGTGTATTCAACAAAAACATTTTCGAGTACATCAGATTATGAAATAGTTTTGAATAAGGATGAAAACAAAAAAAAAATATTATAAAAATATGTAATCACCAGAAACACACATGTGTCTTGCATTAGAAAAAAAAACAGTTAAAAGCCCAATTAAGCTTCAATTAATAGCATATAGTAAACCAATGTGTCATATGATCACTTTTCCAAGAGTAAGACAAAAGAAATTAATAGCATATAAGACAAAAGAAAATGCGAGTAGGGTTGGTGACATGTAGCCACCGACCTTTCTCTTATATATATATATATATATATATATATATATATATATATATATATATATATAACCAGCATGAGAACAAATCCTTAATAATTTGAAAGGGACATTTACCAAACCCTTTGTAGGGGTTTTATATAAAATAAAAAAACTTGAATAACATAAATCATGTTAATCCTTAGTGCCAATGATGAGTTCGGTCCTATTAATGCGTATAATTCTATAATGAATTCTCCCTTATGCAGTTTCAATAGCTTTATCCAGAAAAATAATTTATAGCAATAGTAGTGATATGTTTTTTTAAACTTTAGTCTAAAATATTTTTAATTAATGATTGACATGACCAGATATATTCGAAATTTATTTATATTATTCTCATAATATAAAGTTAAACACCCTTTTTTAAGAAAAGAATGTTATCCTAGAGTTTTAAGATATTATTTAGAGAAAAGAGTTGGGGGCCCCAAAAATTTATTTAAAACGAGGGGTCGAAAACGTATATACCCAATAATTTCTATACGAAAACTAGATATTCTCCACTACTGAACGAAAAGTTCGGGGGGTTGGCCGCTCCCTCCCGCCCCCACTATCCTACGCCCTTGGTTGGAGGCATTCCTTGTTTGTGATGTTTCCACTTGCAATTAAAGAGACAGAGGGTATAAAAATGTGAAGAAAACAAAAACAATTCTGTTGGTTATTTCAGTTTAGAGTTATATCATCTCTATTTATATTTTGAAAAACTAGGGTTAACGTTTATAACTATGTGTTCACCGTCATCCCAACCACATCCGATTTTTTTTTTCTCGCAACACACCAAATCCTTCTTTATTTCGTGTGATAGCGATATTGGCTTCACATTTAACATGAAAGTTTATGGGAAGTGTGTGTTGGGGGGGGGGGGGGGGGGAGGTTCCCACGACCCTACAATAGCCACGTCGGCGTCCTGAATTCCATCCCAATTGTATATCACTTAGCCTAACAGTTTGATTTTTGGTTTGAAACTTAAAATCACTCTTATAACCTGATAACGCTGTTAATTTTTAATAATTTCTTATTTTTATATTTTTTTGAATACCAACACTGTAGGTTTTTAAAGTTTCAAACGAGTATGTTTAAAAAAATGTTTCGAACTATCAGAACTATCAGATTGGATCGTTCTAACCCACTCAGCCGATCATCAACTCTAGTTCTTGATTTTTGCCCATAGTGTTTGGTTAAAACCTAACCAAACATCGCTGAAAATAATTCAACTTCTATATATGTCAAAACAACGTAAATTGATTAGTGTGGACATATATATATTTGTGATATTTGTGAGTGCATTATGTCGGCCACCTCCTCTACTTCATACTCAGGCTCCTCATCATAAACCGGGCCGTCTTCATAAGTCCCACCAACCTCATCATCGTCTTCCCATCCCTTAGGTTCATTAAACAAGTGTCTCTTCCCAGCCCTCTTGCACTCTGCTTGGCGATGACCCGTCTCTCCACAATTAAAACATTTCATGTTACTAGTACCCGCCCCTTTAGAACTAGATCCAGAAGCTCCACTACCCGGTTTTGCTTGGTTGGGCGCAAAACGAGACGCCACATTGCCCGAACCCGAACTACCTCCTGTCAAGGCAGATGACGTTGAACCACCACTATGTTAGTTTTATTTTTCAAAAACCAGGGCACGCTGATGTGCATTAGAAATTATCACCGGATCAAACAAATTCACAAACTCCATAATTGGAAGCCTTAGACCACCAATGTAACGAGAGACAAGTTGATCTTCAGTCTCTTGAATATCACTTCAAGCCACCAAATAATAGAACTCTGTGTGATGTAATCTTTAACAGTTTTGGATCCCTGCTTCAAATTTTGTAACCCCTGGTACATTAAACGTTGGTAATTATGAGGAATAAAGTTGGGCCACATGCACTTCTTCATCTTCCTCCAGGTTGTGACCTTTGACTTTCCCACCCTTTCACGAGACAGTTTCAGTTGTTGCCACCAAGCAGATGCCCTACCACATAACCTGGTAGCGATCAAAGGAACCTTTTTTTCTTCAGGAACCCCTTTGAACTCGAACACCTCTTCAACCACAACAAGCCAATCAATGAAATTTTATGGATTCAAAGTGTCACCATCAAATTCTGGAATGATGGTTCGCATTCCCGACTCCCAACGCTCCCAACGCTGATTATCACCCCTTCGATACCGCTCGGGTTCTTCATCAGAAGATGAATTGGTACCTTCAGCATACACATTTGCATCTTCTTCATGACGATTACGACGCCTTCTATTATTCCTAAAATCATTCATCTGATCAGCCAATTGATCAACAAACTAATCTAACCGCTCCTCCGTTCTTGCAAAAAGACGTTGCTCAAACTATTGATCATGCACTTCATTAAGCGGTCTTCTTCTTGGAGACATCTTGATCAGGAACTTCGGCTCTGATACCACCTCATGTAGAATAGAAAACCGGATACGAAATCAGACCTGTTGATTCTCATAGAATGCCAGGAACAATTCTTCCAAAATTCGTTGATTCACGAAGAATACCGAAAGTTGGGGGTTTCACACTAAAAACACTCAATAATGAATTGGGAGAGAAAAATGACTTTTCATAAATTTCAAAACTGATTATCTACCTCCCTTTACATCGTAAATTGAAAACGGGCCTCAAAACACACTTGGGCCAAAAGCTAGAACGAAATAAAAGTCCACGAAAAGCACTATAAAAATAAAAATATAGATAACTCATAGAAATACGTGTTTTTGGGCCCGAACGATGACCCAAACCACCTATGGTTGCTTGTAGAAAGATTGGCTTCGTTCTCACGATCGATTCGCCTGGTCGCACATCCAAAACGGACACCTGTAGCCCAAGTTAGAGCAATTTTAGTGAAGCCCCTTTTGTTACGCGATCTTGGGCCTCCAAATACAAGATGGCTCGCTCCTCCACACTTGGGCCCGCATCAAAACTTGTGAGCCTAGGTTATATTGTTTGTTTACGCTTCTTCTACACTCCCATCGATCCTTGTATAAATCCATAAGCTAGGTTAACTATACTTTATCATTCTCCATATCTTGAAAAGAACTCGACCATGAGGTCTTGGAGAAGAGAGTTTTAGTTGATGCGCTGCTTATCTTCACCAATTCCATAAATCGCTTCACTGACACCTCAACTCTAACACTATTATCTATCATAAATTACGTTGATCGTTCAATACCCTCCAACACAAGAACACATTTGATGCTATTTTTTTGTTTTCTTCTATTCATCATTTGCTTCGTTAAGTTGGTAACTTTCCACCATGCTAACATCTTCCATTACCTTCCACATGTCGAACCTCTATATCTTAATGTGACACTTCATCATTATTATAAGGTTCATCGTCTTTGTACTTCAGAGTTATCATGAAAACGAATAGCTGAAAGTATGTACTAACAATACTCTTGATGATTGCCTGACTTTTCACACACTTGCATGTTCTTATCTTGCTTATGTGTGGAGAGGGCATATGTCGCCCATGGAGTAATGCTACCTATGTCGTGCTCTTCTTTTAATTGGTCGTGCACTTTCAATTTCTTAACGTCACATTCTTTGGGAATTTCTGGGGGCAAAGGTATCTTCGAGAAATTCTTGTTTAGAATTGATATCCAGACATACAAAGTCTCCAAGATTCAAAAACAGATTGAAAACAAAGAAATCTGTATATTGAGTAAATAGTATGGGTTTGTGTAACTTGTACAAAGTTTGTGGCGTCTAAGCATATAGGGTTCTTCTAAACCGATGTATTGTCTACTAGAACGACGCATGCATACAAGTTTAAGTATTTCACCGAATTGACCCTTAAGAGTTATTTACATGACACTAATATAATAAACATACTAATATAAATTACAATTGTGACCCATAAGTGTGTTGTGAGTGATTATATCAAACAATCACCCCTTTAATCAGGATCAACTTGTAGTAGGTCTTTGATGCAAAGTAGTTCTCTCATTGTGATGAACTTGATTCTTGGTAACACATTTGTTAAGAAATCTGCCTTTTGATGTTCTCGAGTGATGTGCTCCACAGTTATTTGTTCCTTTTCATTGCATTCATGTATGAAGTGATAGAGAGTATCAATGTTCTTACTTCTACCATGAAACACGGCGTTCTTCATCAAGGCTATTGCAAATCTATTGTCAACCATGAAGATTTCCTTCTCATCTTTCCATCTAGTTAAAGCACTAATGTAACAACCATGATATTCCATCTATGTTTTTGTCATCTAATTTATTTTCCATTTTATTTATACCCCTATTTTGATCAATAAAACAACTTGGGTTTTTTTTTATCATTATTATTACATTTCTAATTCCATAAATTTAATCCATCTATATATATATATATATATATATATATATATATATATAGTGGAGAGTTCAAATGAGAAGATTTCCTTCTCATCTTTCCATCTAGTTAAAGCACTCTGGTGAGGGTTTGGGTGAACATAAAACACCATGTTGGCTTTAACCATTGTTCGACTTTTGCTGCACCATCGATATCAAACATGTGGTCTTCCGGATCTGTAGTACCATCGTATTTCTTTACGGTGGACAAAAATTTCAGCATCTGTGGAAATTTTGCATTTACAATTCTTCGTGAAAACTTTGACTTAGTCGTCATGGAAATTGGATGGTATAGTTTTGTGAATTCCGATTCTTCAGTGGTGAATCCTTGCGGGATGGAGCTGGAGGAATCACCTATTGGAGCAAATCCAGTAAAACCCTGCAAGGAATTTATTCCGTATGGAGAGGAGTGGAGGTAACAATAATGGGGACGGTAGGCGATACTAAAACAGCAAAACCGTTATTTATGACAACGTTTTCTTCGCTAAACAGCATGGTTCGTAAATCGAGGATCCGTTCTTCTCTAGCCTGCTGAACTTTCAAGCGTCGTAGGAGGCTGGCATTCCTTGCAATGAACACATCACCGAACTCCCCTGAGGATGGAGTATCAACCAACACAAAAAGGGAGCCTAGTGCTAGGGCGTGAGCTCAACGGACCAGTAAAGGTAGAGGCTACAACTATAGTTGTAGTTGGAGTCTCTACCGTTGTGAAAGAAACGTCCAAATCAAATGGACCTTGAGCCGCCATAGTTCAATTATGTTCAAGGATTTCAACTTGTGAAAAGCTGTGAACAGAGATCGGATAACGGCAATTGAAGATTCAAAAACCAATCCTTTGGTTGGATCAAGTGGATTAAATCCTGTTGCGAGCGAAGTTACCTACAAAACTCGTAAAACGTTAGGCTCGTCGCAGAGGTAGGAGGGCCACTCTACGACTACCCTGCGGTGTGAGAATAAGCATAGCCTCTAGAGAGAGAAAGTAGAGAGAAAAAGTAAGGACGGAGATCTAGAGAAAAAAACATACTATTGGTGTACTTGAAGTGGGCTATTTATAACTGTTCTTTAGATGACGTCATCCGCCCCATTAAGTCTATTCGACATGTGGCCAACTATGAGGTAAGTGTTTTACGATTCTTAGGCCGGAATCCGTTTTTTTATATGATTCGGTGGCGAGATCTATGTTCAGTGTTAGCGGTGTTACCTCTACATTTGTCAACACTGAAACTTGACTGCCGACATTACTCTTGTTCTTCACAATCAAAAACTTGTTCTTTTGCATCTAGCTATCTAAGCTGAAAAAATATATCTCATGAGCATTAAATATGTTCTTTGATGAGGTATGACCTGGATTAAAATACTCGTCATTCATCTTTAAACCCGTAGAACGTGGGTTGTGTTTAATTACATAATCGGCCTACGTGACAAAACTTGTTCAACAAGAATATATCTCCAATTAATTTGTAGATATGTTATTAAAATTTAAACTACGAAGGAATATCTTTTACTAGCTAGGAGATATCACCTGGTTGAAATGTGATATGTCCTTCTCTTTAAAGCAAAAACCGTAGTATATACCATACCTCGTTACATACTCGGTACATGTACTTGCATTCTCGCAACCCTAATCTTTACTCTCATACATTCTTTGTTCACTCTTAATCTCACACTGGAGGGTGGTCACATGAAGAACCCTCTTCCTATGACGAGACAGACGGTGTTTGGTTTTGCAGAAGTTTGATCACATTGTTTAAAGCTAGGGATCGACCAAAGAGGTTTCATTGAAGTTAAGTGCCTTATAAGAACCGTCATTCATGTATTTGTATCTTTATTCTTCGGTAGCGTATGTTTACTCATCGGATCTAAAAGTAACATAAAATATTTATGGAAAACATTAGCCTCAACTAATTTTAGAGTCATGATCTCTCCGTTGTTTATTATTTTTGTTTTTTCTTTAACGACAAAGTTTACTTCTATCCAACTTTACACCAATTATATCTCATGATATGCATGTTTTTATAAACAACAAGCATCGCGCATGCAAATCTTAACTAGTATGCCATTATCTCGAGTGTGTTGCTTATTATCTATATATTATCTATATATTAAAGTTCATGGGCCATGAACAATAACAAAATTTCATGTTATTTAATTTATTTTACTATTATATTATTTTAAGCATATTTTGTTTTTTTAACTTTTAATGTTTGGTAAAATTTCCAATATGTCATTGTAACTTGCTTATTTTATCTGCATCTTGATATAAATTTTACTCAAAGCCGATTTGTGAATAGAAATGTACAAGTGAGCAAAACAACATATATGTCATCAAAGTTATCTCAACTCCCTTGCATTAGTTTTTTTTATATAAAGTAACGTCGTTTAGCGTTTTAATTATTTTAATAATATGATATAATGCGTTGTAAAACTTCAAATTTACCGGTGAGACGTTCTTACTCTTATCGATGTCTCGATCAAAGTTTTATTTGTCAAATATAATCAATTTTTTTGTTATCTACCGTAAGGAACCGTACGCATATAACATGTACCACCATTTGTTTTTTTCCGCTTATTTTATTGACATAAAACAAGTGTTGATATCTTCCTGCGCATATGTCTTTAGGTTATCGAGTGCCGGTATCATACATATACTATAATGAACCGAACTGATATAATGCGTTGTAAAACTTAAAATTTACCGGTGCGACGTTCTTACTCTTATCAATGTCTCGATCAAAGTTTTATTTGTCAAATATAATTAATTTTTTTGTTATCTACCGTAAGGAACCGTACACATATAACATGGGTACTGGTACCACCATTTGTTTTTTTCCGCTTATTTTATTGACATAAAACAAGTGTTGATATCTCCTGCACATATGTCTTTAGGTTATCGAGTGCCGGTATCATACATATACTATAATGAACCGAACTGATACCGATCGAATATCCGATATAACGCACGAAAATATCCACTAGTACAATATTAAAACACAATTAAAATATATTACCATTATTATTCCCAAGTATTTCAAATTGGTACAGATACTATAATGCACTACTGAATAACACCGCGGGTTGGAGGGTTTAGGTTGGGGGCATTGCTCAACACATGGTGGGTGTAGAGCCCATAAGGTAATTCTTCAAAAGAAGGGGTGTGGGATTGCGTGGCCAGCCATGTGGATTTTGATATTTGTTTTTGTTTTAATTATTTAAATTTCACTTAATTAAAAAAAGCTACATAAAATAAAAAAAGCTAAATAAAATATAAAGAAAACGTTTAAAAACTTCTTGATTTATCCATGTCATATTTTTTCAAGATTTCTTGTTTCATTTGCAATGTCAATTACAACTCTTGGCCGGAAGGTGATTGGCAGACATGGAGAGAAATTGAATGTATCGATTTTTTCAAGATTTTGTGTTTTTTTATCGTACGACGCTTAGATATTTTTCCTCATCTTGATCCTTTGTTGTTGGATGAAATTGAACGTATCGATTTTCGGCCCTGTTTCTTCCAACTGGTCGGTGTAGAACTCTTTACCCGAGGCCGAACTAGGGGCCGAACCCGATCTCCCTCTTTGAATCCGCTTTTTTGACGTGTCTCTACCTGGTGGGCGGGAAGGAGAATCATCAAAATCATTCAAATTAAGATCAAGCTCTTGATCACGAGCATCAGATTGAACTTGGGACTAGGGTTCTTGCCCTTTTGGATGAAGTTGATTCGCTAGCAGTAGGGAGTCTCGCCCATTTAGAAGCATACCTACATATATCCCAACAATGCATGTACTTGAACTCATGCTTCTTGTTTTATCTGTACGATACCATGACATTCTTGATAAAGTCGGCCTCGGTTTCACCGCTCCTTGGCGAGTTCTTCACCATATAGAAACAACTGTTGAACGCGGTGACGTGTGTATTTATGTCACCACACTTGGATGAGAGGCTATTATTTTCACGATACATCTCCGCACTTTCCATTTGCTTATGAAATGATTTCTTTATAGAATCCCAAAAGTCTTTGCGGTATCGTGAATTCCCTATTCCAAAAAAAAAAAAAAATGGGTATTATAAAAAAAATATAATAAAACTGAAAACAAAAATCTTGTTAGATAAAAAATACCTTGAATCGGATTTTGCGATTCGTCGATATAACATCTTGTCAAACAAGTTTCTTCTTGAGGCGTCCACTTTATTTGTGTTCGTTGAGCGGCCACTAGTGCTTTCTTTTTATCTGTATTTTTCTAGTGACTTCTTTTTTTGGCCGGTTTGGATAACAAACCACCAACGTCTTGTGGTTGTATTTCGGGTATAGAAAGTTCGTGAATACACGGTTTCCTAAATACGACGCGAATCCAGCTGGATCGAGACACAATGTGTATACTAAACCGTGTGGATGGCCGTGTGTAAGGGGTATTTGGGTCGGGTTTGTTGGTTGACGGTTTTGTGGCGGGCTAGGGTTCGGGTTCTCTTGGTAACCAAAGGGGTTGGTTAGGTCGTAGTTTCGGTTAAATGGATGCATTGTAGAGGATTCAGTGGGTTGAATTTATAAAAAAATATAGAGATAGAAGAAGTAGAGAAGTAGAGAAGTAGAGAAGTGGTAAAAAATGTAAAAAATGGGTGAGTATTTATAATGTTTAAAAAAATATTTTTTTTAAATAAAGTAGCTGTTTGGCAACGACTAGCCCAAACGGTCATATCTCACCAGCGAATCCAAGTCAGCCAACTAACCTCTCTCCCCCGCCCCACGCCAGGCTTCAAACCCACACCAGCGAGACAACGTCGTGGCCAACGCTGGTCCGATGCGAGGCAACCCCAAATGTTTCCACACCCCGTAGCCGAAAGGCACCTAGACCTTGAATTTGTGAAATGTCCCCATCCATTAACTATACATTAATACAATTGATGGGATCCAAGTGTGTGTCACAACTGACACGGAAGGAAATGATTGATGTGTATATTTAAAAAAAAAATTTGTTTGTCATTTGTGATTTATAATTAGTTGTTGGTATGGTTCTAAGGCTTTATTTCTTCGTCTTACATGATAAGTATATATGCTTTATGAACTAATATGCGTTTATAATGTATGGATTATGTTGGTTTTAGGGGCTGTTTGGCAACATCTGAACCAATAAGTGCTGAATGAATAAGAGGTCTGAATGGGTAAGAGACTCTGAACCAGTAAGTGCTAACCAGTAAAGTGCTGTTTGGTTATACGTCTGAATGACTGTGTAAAATGACATTTTTATCCCTATAAAAAAACTAAATACTAAATGATTATTATTATTATTAAATATCTGAGAACATGTTCAGTGGACACAGGTCCCAAACCAACTCGATTATTAGCCACAACAACAAGTAGTCACTATCCACTTTATCAACCCCAATTAAAATTAAAATGCCTGAATCTTTCTCAATCTTCATGACCCCAAAAAAAACCAAGATCTTCAAAGGACGAACAAGCACCACCACGTCTTTGATCGTTATCAATCTTCATGCTCTTGATGATGCTCATGATCAAAGACTGTCACGTAGGAGGCGGCGGTGTTGTGGAGTAGCAGAGGAGGAGGCGGCGGCGATGAGGAGCAGCAGAGGAGGGGGAGACGACGACGATTTGAGGGAGAAGGGAGCCGGAAGATGGAAGGTTTACGGTGGGGGAGAGCGCCGGAGATAGAGAACACCGGAGATGGAGGGTGTCGCTTGGTCGACGCTGTTGTTGATGATGGTGGAGGGCTGTGGAACGTGGGAGGAGGTGGAGGAGGTCTGTGGAATGTGCGGGTCTGGAGGGAGATGAAGGCGGCACTGTATGTCACAAGGGGTAATCAAGTCACAATTTTCATTCAGCTACTTTTCAAATATGAACCATTCAGATCTGAATGGTTCCATTCAGATGTGAAGTTTTTGTGAACCAAACAATCAAGCCTCTGGCCGATTCAGAGGGTGGCTGTGAATGAATCCATTCAGATGTAAACAAACAGCCCCTTAGAATGTTGTCTTTTTTATATTTGTAGTTTTAGGTAATACGTGTAATTTAAGATTCGGAGTCACTCTAAACAAAACATAAAACATTGCCTTTTTTTAAACAATTAATAGTCAAAGTGATTAAAAAGTAATTAGATTTTATATGTGTAGTTGGTTAGAAGTGAGAGAGTCGGTTATCAAGAGAGTAACATATGAATCCCTATCTTGTCACCGATCAAGGAAAGACATAAATTTGCACAAGATCAATAATGCGGATCTATGAAACTGCAGTCATGAGTTTTCGTGCAGGGCAAAATTAAGCCATCGATACATTGAAAGAAGGAGAAAAATAAAAGGATAGGTTATGTAATAAAAGAGGATATTATATATACTAGGATTTTGACCTCTGCCGCGCGTTGCGGCGGCTACGTCGCGTTATTGAATTCGTTTCACCCGGCATAATGATGACATGAACGTGTAGTGTGTGCACGTAACATTACGCGTTTTTATCTTGTTACACACGTTACTTTGTGACATTAACGGCATTAGACATAGATAAAAAAAGAGTGTCTCAGACGTTGCAGTGTAGTCGTAAAAGTAATTTAGACATTAACGTAGTTAAGCACGTTGCGGTGTAAAGTTGTAAAAGTAATTTAAACTTGTCGATGTTGGTCCAGTTTGTTACGCTACGTGACTGGTAACTTACCGATACGGTATCACCAATCGCTAGCTGTAACAACCGAAAGGAAAAACCCACAAAACAAAATTGTAATATACCAAAAATGAAACCTAATTCATTAATTAACTTAAAAATATAAATGATTTTTTTTTCATATGAAAGAATATATTGATTTAGCAATTAAAAAGGTTGTGTGAATTTAAATACTTGATTAATTTTGATGAAAAGATAAAGAATACTTAATTCTAATGTAAAAAACATTAGTTAAATAATGATAAAATAGTAAGTTAAATAATATATATTGGTTTTAATGAATCATATCTAATTGACCCACCAATGTGATATTTTTGGCTGGATGCTGGCATTGGAATCTCAAGGAAAAATAATAATGGGGGGGGGGGGGGGGGGGGGGGGGGGGGGACCCTATACTCTCTCGCTGCCAACCAACCACCAGACAAAGTTTAAGGTTTTAGTTTCTTGTATGGCTGAAATTTTACATATATAGAAGATGGCGGTGACTGTGATTTAACAGCCACCGACCATTGATTTTAAGAATATATATAATATCGTTGATGACGGTTCATGAATAGTAACTTTATTTTTATAATAATACATATCTTTTTATTATTTAATATATTATAATAGTTTATTATTATATTTACTTTTAATAACATATTTTTAATTTTTTTTCCTTTTTTAAAAAAATATATTTCCTTTACCATTTTTTAATAACTTTTTTTTCTGTTTTTTAAAACATATATTAATTTATTGATTAATTTGATACTTCTTTAATAATTTACGTTATAACTTTTTTCTAAAAACTGTTTTTAAAACATATATTAATTTATTGATTAATTTGATACTTCTTTAATAATTTACGTTATAACTTTTTTCTAAAAACTTAAGTACGTAGTTGTGCTTAATTTTTCCCTGACATTCTGTTATAAGTTTTGTTAAAAACGAAGTTGTACTCAAAATAAAGTATTTATTTGGTATCATAAAACGGTACGATTATAAACTAAATCGTTCTAATGGTCTAGCTTTCTAAACAACATGCTTATTTGCAAATCACGTTTGTTTTACATTATCATTTACTAGGTTTTGCCGCAACGCGCGACATAAAAAAAACTAGTTAGTGTTAAGGTTGATGCAATTGCTTACTTTTGATATCGTTCTAATGGTCTAGCATTCTAAACAACATGCTTATTTTCAAATCACGTTTGTTTTACATTATCATTTACTAGGTTTTGCCGCAACGCGCAACATAAAAAAACTAGTTAGTGTTAAGGTTGATGCAATTGCTTACTTTTGATGCTTCCTCAATTATAAATGAGGTATCATACTAAACCAAACAGATACCAATCAAACTAAAAGGACCAGAAACCTGTTGCGAAGCATGGATAATCCCATAATATATACATGTGCTTTATTTTATCACTTATTATTTCATAGTTACGTAGTATTTATTTATTTATTTCACTACACAAGAACTACCATTTGACATTTGTTAGCAAATATAGCCCGATTAGCCAATTAGGTCCTTAGGAAAAAAAACTTTAACTAATATATTCAAAAGCAATAAAAACAAGTCCATTTTAACATACAAACATAATAAAATCATGACGTTTGAGGTTTGTGCATGTAAATTGGCTTTGCTCTAATACACTCTCCTTTATTTCAGTTCACAGTTTCAATACCAAACATATGCGTTTCATCTCCATGGTAAATTCATCAAATGTATAGTGTTATCTTGACTATACGGAACCACTATTAAACAGCACTATGTGCGGGGCAAGCTTTCAGCTTTCAAGAGTTGTTTTCAACAATTAGTACAAATAAAGTTTCTTGTGGTTTTCCTGGTTATTATTAAATTCATATAATAAACTATAAAAAGAAGCGCCCACAAAGATATCATGCATCTGCTGCAAATTTGGTTTCTTTATTCATGCATCAGCATTCATTAGGAAGAGCATGATTCATGTGTCTCTAGAGAAAATGGTGGTCTAACTCACGCAAAAAGTAGAAGTTTTCATGGTTCTTATAAGTGATTCATAACTGAACTGAATCATATATATACACATATAATGCAAAATTGATTGGGAAATCAGAAGTGTACAAAAGTGCGAAAGTAATCATACTTTAAATAATGTTAAAAACCATACCGGAACTAAAAAAATTAAAATAATAATAATAATAATAATAATAATAATAATAATAATAATAAATTGTTGTAGTAGTAGTGTAGTAGCAGCAGCAGTAGTATACTTTTAGTTGTGCTTTTAGTGGCTTCTTTTATGGATATTTGTGTGTTAAATGGTGTTCCATTCTCAAAAGGTCCACAGGACTGGGGTTTCCTGTGAGGTGTAAAGTATAACTAAAAGTATATTAGTACCAGAGTTCTAAAAAATATATATGATATATCTATTTTCAAATTTTACACCACTAAAAAGCCGATATGTCATCGTCGTCTATTTTATGATTTAAGTAGATTGTATGAATTTGGCAAAAGAGAAACCAATTGATTTGACAAGAGAATACCGAGAAAATTTAAAAGAGAGGTTAAGAAAAACATATAGCTTTTATGGATGGCATCTCCAATGTAGCAATGTCACGGAGTGCCCGATGAAAGCTCCATTTTAAGCATGTCTCGTGTGAGAAAATTAAGCCACCTAGACCTTGAATTAGTGATGAGCCCCCGTTCACTAACTATACATTAATATAATTGATGGGACCGAAGTGAAAAGTTGTGAACAGAGATCGGATGACGCCAATTGAAAATTCAAAAACCAATCCTTTGGTTGGATCACGTGGATTGAATCCTGTTGCGAATCCTTTAGTTGGATCACGTGGATTGAATCCTGTTGCGAGGACAGTTACCTGCAAAAACCCGTAAACCGTTAGGCTCGTCATAGAGGTGTAAGGGCCACTCTGTGACCACCCTCAAGCGTGAGAATAAGTATAGCATCTAGAGAGATAAAGTAGAGAGAAAGAGTAAGGATGAAGGTCTAGAGAAAAACATACTTTTGGTGTACTTGAAGTGGGCTATTTATAACCGTTGTTTAGATGACGTCATCCGTCCCATTCACTCTATTTGACATGCGGCCAGCTATGAGGTGAGTGTTTTACGATTCTTAGGCCGGAAACTGTTTTTTATATGATTCGGTGGCTAGATCTATGTCCAGTGTTAGCAGTATTACCTCTACATTCGTAAACACTGAAGCTTGACTGCCGACATTGTTCTTATTCTTTACAATCAAAAACTTGTTCTTTTTTGCATCTAGCTATCTAACTTGAAAAATATATCTTCATGAGCATTAAATATGTTCTTTAGTGAGGTATGTACTGGATTAAAATACTCGTCATTCATCTTTAAACCCGTAGAACGTGGGTTGTGTTTAATTACATAATCGGCCTACGTGGCAAAACTTGTTCAACAAGAATATATCTCCAATTAATTTGGAGATATGTTATTAAAATTTAAACTACCAATGAATATCTTTTACTTGCTAGGAGATATCAGCTAATTGAAATGTGATATGTCCTTGTCTTTAAGGGAAAACCGTAGTATATATCGTACCTCCGTACATACTTGGTACTAGGGATGAGCAAAAACCTAGTATATATCGTACCTCCAACAAGAATATATCTCCAATTAATTTCCCGGTACTGATGTCTGTCGTTATGGACATGCAAAAACTTATTTAAACTATTAGTATAGAATAAGCAGGGTATCGAACTAAGGGAGGATTGTGGAAAGTGTATGATGCAAGTATTGATTAACAACTACGAAAACAATATACTATCGATTTGATTTTGATTGATTGATTGTTAATACAAAAAAAGAAATAAGATTGTATTCAATAAGAGAAGGAATGGTTCCTCCGGAATGCAAGTTTTGTAGTTAACTTCAATTATGTGTCTAATCGAACACTTACGTAGACATAAGTGGACTAACCTAATCAAATTTTGTTGTCTATCGTTATGGACATGCAAAAACCTATTTAAACTATTAGTATAGAATAAGCAGGGTATCGAACCAAGGGAGAATTGTGGAAAGTGTATCATGCCAGGTATTGATTAACAACTACGAAAACAGTAATCTATCGATTTGATTTTGATTGATTGATTGTTAATACGAAAAAGAAATAAGATTGTATTCACTAAGAGAAGGAATGGTTCCTCCGGAATGCAAGTTTTGCAGTTAACTTCAATTATGTGTCTAATAGAACACTTACATAGACATAAGTGGACTAACCTAATCAACTAATTGTGATAACCAAAGACTAAGTACTACGGTCAATACATAACGGGAGGTTATCTAGTGGTTACCAATCACAATTACCAACCCTAATCTCATAACAAATATATCCCAATTACTAGAACTCTCGGGAACTGAATGATCAAAGAATAAGGTTAAGCAAATGCAACCGATTACAATTAATTAACTAAATCATAAGTGAAAAGCATCGAATGCTTAGATCACTGAGTCAAACGATTGTCACCAAATACATAAAATCAGTTAACTTACAAAAACCTTCCATCCGGAGGAAACCAAGAAAGTTTAGCCGCTCATCTCAGAAGTGAAATCGCCAAAAGCTTGATAAACGGATGACTCGTGATTGTGGTTGATGATTTGGTAGGATCAATGATGGATTGGAGTGAAAAAGCTTCGATCTTGATGCCCTAGGAGTGCCTTGGTTCGACTTAGAAGAAGAGATAATGAATGCCAACAATAACAAACCCTAATATATCTTTAAAACCCTCAAATTCGCGTTTTTCCGTAACACCAACTGTAAGCTACGGTTCTGGAACTCTGTTTCACATCCGCACCCAACCGTAACCTACGGTTGGTGAACCGTCGCTTACAGTCGGTAGATTCTTCCAAAATTGTTTTCTTCATAACTTCTTCGTTTTAGTTCCGTTTTACGCACCGTTTTCGCCCACGTCTTCGTAATTCAACCTTCTATCATGCCATTTTCTAATATATTCATTTTTAATCCATTAACATTCCCCAAAACACATCAAATCTTCGTATTTAACCTACAAAACATCATTTTCTCATAGTTATCCAATTCCACACATATAAACAACCAAATATGCATAAGATTAGACATTAAACACATATAAATCACATTCCTAAACCCATCCATCACATCCCCACACTTACCCTTGATTGTCCTCAAGCAAACCAACTTAGAACTACTCACCACAGTAACAACACTTCTAAATCCCTTAACCGATTCAACATGTTAAGTTCCCAAGTCATACCCGTCTCATAGACTAACACATTCGAGATTGACAGTCTGACAAGCAAATCATATAACTTAAAAATTCAAGACTTGTCTATCTAAAACTAACATGTTTACAATTAAACACATGCTACACACCCCTCATAATACTCTCCTCTCAGGTTAATATCTGGACTAGCGTGTAATGAGCTAGTATATAAACACTCAAATAAGCACACATGAAATCCTACAATCATAGGCTTGTATGACAATCACACCTCCACTATATCATCTAACATGGCACATATCAAAAGGATTTTTGGGTTTTGGGCTTAGGTGAAGGTAGGAAAAATTTTTGGTTTCTTTTTTCTTTTTCTAATTGGCTCACAAACAATAACCAAACCATGATAACTTATTTAAACACAAACTTTGGGTTGAATTCTACCCAAACAACAGTCTTCTTTTTGTTCTTTTCTTTTTCATTTTTCCATATAATTTTTCTATTTTTCTTTCTTTTCTTTTTTTTTCTTCTTTTTTTTCTTTCTTTTTTTATAACAACATCATCACGGTTGGTTTTTTCACAATAAACAATGTGCGGACAAACGAACGGTGGTTAGACTCAACAGGGCTACTAAGGGAATGGTTGGTAAACATAACAACACAAACACAAATGGTGTAACGGAAAATCCTAATGCCTTTATCATATACGTGGAGATGTCAAACTTACAATCTTAGCATGTATCGAATCACATAAGTTCTAACACAGAATAACACATAGCCTGCACTCAACAAATGAATTCATTGTATAATGTATCCTATCCGTCTACAGGCTCAAGATCTCACCAAGAAAAGGTAAAAAGGTTGACGACATGTAGCATATATATGCAATTAAAACATGTTACCCCAAGATAGACATCTCTTTTCAACTCATTTTTTATAAAAACGCTTGTCAAACCTACTCTCATGAAACTTAAAGGGACAACCATGACAAGGGACTAAGTTAGTTTACTACCGGTAAGAAGCCTATTAGTGATTGAAACTTTAAGTTTTCGTATCCAATCAGCATACTTGTCACGACCCCCGTCCCCACCGTGGACGGAATCGGGAGCCGCGAACCAGTTCAGTGGTACCGGTGGTTATTTAGAAAAGTAGTGCAGCGGAAATTTCATCAGGACCGTGAGTTAGGAAAAATATCAGAGTTTAAAAAACACCGGATTTTATTTATTAAATAGATGGGATAAAACCATGTTTTGAAAGACATCTTTAATATAGGATAAATCCGAATACATAAAACAATTTTTTCTTAATTTAATTTAATTGATAAAATAAGCCACTTCTGTAAGCCTTGTTAGTGCCGCATCCAACTCTTATTCCGATCTACTGTAATTACCTGAAACGCGTTTTAAAAAGGTTTTGTCAGCAGGAAATACTGGTGAGTTCATTCATTTTTGTACAAAAACATATTTGTTATAATTCACAGCATTAAGAGTTTTTACATTTGCTTCTTTAAGATTGGCAAAGACTTAATCACGACAAAGTATAACTAGAAAACATTGTTATAAGTTACAGTATTAAGAGCGATTACAATGTTTATATATCAACCATCTACCCAACGGTATTTGACACTCGACCACCTATTGGCTATCTCGTTGTCCAATGGTGTCTGTGACTATGGTCATATCACCCCTTGGCAAACCCGTTGTCCAATGGTGACGGTTATCAAGTATTGTATACAAAACCCCATATACCGGCTGTAATTTGGATATTACAAAGACTTAATCCCTGTAATTATAACTTTGAAAATAAACATGATTTTGAAACAATTTGGTAAAATGAGAATGACTCACATTATAAGCATGCGATATTGATTTAACAAGCTTCTTGATTCTACTTCTTCTGAGGATCATGCATATACTTTATTATTCTGAACCTTCTGATGATTAAGCATCCATTTTGATTGTAAGATTATGGTGTAGAGTTTCGGGTAGTTAAACATTTAGTTTAACAGAGTGGAATATGTATTAGTGTAAAACCACATCAAACCTAACGATGGTCACGAGATTCGAACCTTAACGAATTTCACAAAGTCTAGTATTTTGGCATCCGTTTAACGAACTCACAAAGTATAGTACTTTGGCATCCGTTAGTTGGTTCCTGAATCGATCGGACAGAACATCGCTTTGGTGATTATTGGTTAGAACACCAACGTATAGAGAGAAGAATAGAAGGAATGAGCAAAGGAAAATGAATTCCTAGGCTTCCTATTTATAGGTAAGAAGTATGAAATTTCTAGGAAGTTTCCTATAGCTTTTCTAGGAAGTTACCTATACATTTTCTAGGAAGCTTCCTACTTACATATATATATATTCTTACACCTTTCTAGCACCTTCCTTTGTTATTATCTATCTCATATATATATATTTTATGTATATCTATCTAGATGTTTAATTAATCTTATTTAGCTTAATTAATCTTACTTAACTTAATTAATCTTGCTTAGCTGATTAATTATTCATACTTAACTTTGATTAATCTTACTTAACTGATTAATAAATCTTACTTAGCTGATTAAGTTTAACTTATCTATTAAGGTTTCTTAACCGCTAAGTTTTATTTAACTAGTAAGATTACTTAATTACTAATTATTCTATTTTAGCATCTCCCTGGTTACGAGTTCTAATTTAGATAAAATAGTGTATCAACCCTAATTCAACTTTAACGATAATCACGAAATCAAAACCTTCACAACGAATGACAATAGGCAATACTTAAACATCCATCGAATTCACGACGAATGACAGAGTATAACCCTAATTTGGGCAGCACTTAAACATCCATCGGATAGTTTCAATCGATCGGATAAAGTATCGTACCAGTGATTAGAGTTATTACCCTAATAACGGGCGGAGTCTCGGGATTGAGAAGGTATAATCCCGAGCTACTATTTACTATAATAAAAGATGAAGGAAAGAAAAGAATGATAGTAGTGATCGAGTTAATACCTTGTAGTCGTAGCAGCGTTTCACTACCCGGAAATTCGATTTTAGTAGAATAGGGGCGTTTTAAGAATGAGATTTCAAGCACAGATGAAACCCCATGCACAGGCTACTTATAGCCACTTTTTGAGTTTTACCCGGCCCGCGTAAGACTTAACAAGGCTTTAACGCGGCCCGCGAGAGAGTGTGGATCGTATCGGTGTTACTGAGTCATCGAGGGTCTTGACGCGTGTAAGGAAATGTGTCCTTCATGCATATCCGGTGATCTTCTACCTGTCGCGGCCCGCGTAGACTACCCTTATGTCTTACGCGGCCCGTGTGAAATCCAAAAACCTTGTTTTCTTGGTTTTTAATGCACGTTAGGGTTTCATGGGTCCGGGTTTTCACTTATGGGTCGTTTTAGGATATTTTTGTGCGAGTCGTTACATCCTCCCCACCTTGTTTTAAATCTCTTCCTCGAGATTTGGGCTAGGATATCTCTTTTAGAGTTATGTCATGTTTTAGTTAATAAGAATAGTTCTAAGATGAATACGTGTTTTACAATAATTAGGGCTCAATGGTTCAACTGAATTAGTTCAAGAGGTTGATATCAAATGAATGAGATGAAATGATATAGTTTCCAAGGTGATTAGGTTTAAGTCAAGAAAGACATATGATCAATAAATGTAAATGATTTTTAGAAATAATAGAATTCACTATCAACCGAAAACTTACTTTGATTGTCAACTGAGGAAGACTTAGAATCAACAAGCTCGAATGAAATAGAAGTACGAAAATGATTTGTCAATTATCGAACTGTGATATGAGAAAATCAATGTGTGGACATTGAATAGCAAGGATACACCGATATACAACAGAGTTTAGTGTATCATTGTCTTAACACATAGTTGTATTAAAACCATTTTCAAGGATGAGTCAAGCGAAAGGTATATAGGTTAGCTCAAGCTACAAGTCTATACTAACGCCACAAGGTGTCGTAGTGATCGAAATAATAAATAGCGGTGACCGGACGAGTTCACCGTGTTTGAAATTAAATGAGAGTTCAAAGAAGTAAGTTCGAATGTTTGTTTCAAACAAAGCTAGTAGGATTTTCGATTGAATTTGAAACAATTGAATAATGTTTTTCGATTGAAGATGATAAATAAGTATCACGAAAGGCTCGATTGATGCTGTAAGAACCATTAAGGGATACACTGAAATATGACATGAATTTGTGTGTCATTATCTTAGAACACGATTGTGTTAAGATTGCTTTTATAGGACAAACCAACAAAGCGGATTCAATATAAATAAATAATTAAATCCGTATATGATGTGTGCAAACAAGATTAGCGCAAGCTTCAAATTTGGGAAAACGTCACCACAAGGTGATCGTGATCAAAGAAACAATTTAATGAAGTCGAAGATCAAACAAGCCGATTATGGTCCAAAACAAATGAAATGCTTGTTAGGACTATTTTCAATATGATAGCTGCAATCCATCATATGGGATCTTGCATTGAATACGTAATGCGAGCAAGTTCAAACAATTGAACTTGGTTTAAATAAAACGAGGTTTTGTATTAATAAGAAAGTTCGGACATAGTCACAACAAAAACCACGTATGCCAAAGGAAATTGAGTTTTTTCAAGAAATTCATAGACTCGATATCAAAGAGTCATCGTTTTGCAATAATGCGGTTCACAGTGCAAAAATCGAGTATATCGAAATGATATTTGAGTTTGGATAAAACAACAAATTGGAATGAAGCCCTCCAGTGGTCTTCATAAATCAAACGAACCACATGCGCAACAAACAGTGCATGTGTAACGTGTGGATTTACCAAGAAATGAAATAGATCAGTATTTGCTACTATGAAAGAAAATCCTCATGGTATGATGACCATTAGGAGGAGTAGCAATGCAAAAGTCTATTCACAGAGGTCGGAATTTTAACAAAAGAAATTTAAGAATTTTATCTGCAAATTGTGGGTTATAACCGTTGTTAAGTGACATTACCAGGGAATGAATAAAATGAAATAGGGGAACTTGCAAAGGTATGAAACTTCTTTTTTTGCAGCATCAAGAATTGGATTAGACTATGCATCGATTGTTGTGAAATCTTGTTCTATCGTACCTCAGCAAGATTCATGTCGTTTGTAGGATCACATGGCCAGGTGCTGCTTTTTGATTAGTAATTCTTCCACTGACGGGATTCGCATTGGTGTCGTCGTGCCCAATTATATTTTCAAAAGGCCTTGCCTTGAAAGTCGTGTGTGATATACTTCGACCTATGTGGACGTATAATTTAAGATTCATGTGTTTTCTTGTGTATTAGCACAACTTTACATACTTCTTACTTGCGTTAATAGTTTATGGTAACGCATTGGAAATTCATTATACTTTTGATGGCGTCCCAACTTAAAGGGTTTCCATTGTTTATATTGTCGCACGAGTTACGAGGCAGATGATCAAACGGAATAATGTTTGATATCGGAAATATAGATATATGCAAGAGATTCTTGATAAAGAAATCTAGATTTATTATTGACACATATGCTTGTGCTTTATTCTTAATTGACTTTTGGAATTCCTTATAGATATACATATCTATATAATCATATATTTCACATGCTGTAATATACATACCCTTCATGAGGTCAATGTATTTAACAGATTCATATTTCCAAAAACAAAACAAATATCAGGTCATGATACTATTTAGGGAAATCTTGTCACTTGTTTGACATATTATATACCCCGTTTTATCCGGTTCTCGCCGGAGAGGTAACCCCATTATATCCGGACAAGCTTGAGAGTCTACTGCACCATACCCAGTCTTGCCGGAGAAGAAATTTATATTTCCCATAAACAGTATTTTTCTTAAATCATGGTTTGGAAAGTGCACTATGACTTTCAACAAAGAAGCAGGAAATTAGTATTTACCTGACGGATAATATTGTAGAACAAAGTAGTACCAATAAATAAGAAATAACAATGGTCAAGTGTTATTGCTTATTTATTATACTTGCAACGTTCTAGTTATCATTCTTACGGCATACCAAAACCCATCATATTTTATTTATACAAGTATTTAGCTTATCTCGAAGCTTATAGTAAGGCATCTTTTCTTAAGTTCAAGTTTAAATGCTATCATGTGTGCTACCAGTTAATAGTAATTTCCTAACTCTTTTATTTAAGTTTAGGTATTATTATCACAACACCTATTGGCTTAAATCAGTGGCTCTGATACCACCTTCTGTCACGACCCCCGACCCCACCGTGGATGGAATCGGGAGCCGCGAACCAGTTCAGTGGTACCGGTGGTTATTTAGAAAAGTAGTGCAGCGGAAATTTCATCAGGACCGTGAGTTAGGAAAAATATCAGAGTTTAGAAAACACCGGATTTTATTTATTAAATAGATGGGATAAAACCATGTTTTGAAAGGTAGCTTTAATATAGGATAAATCCGAATACATAAAACAAATTTTTCTTAATTTAATTTAATTGATAAAATAAGCCACTTCTGTAAGCCTTGTTACTGCCGCATCCAACTCTTATTCCGATCTACTGTAATTACCTGAAACGCGTTTTAAAAAGGTTTTGTCAGCAGGAAATACTGGTGAGTTCATTCATTTTTGTACAAAAACATATTTGTTATAATTCACAGCATTAAGAGTTTTTACATTTGCTTCTTTAAGATTGGCAAAGACTTAATTACTGCAAAGTATAACTAGAAAACATTGTTATAAGTTACAGTATTAAGAGCGATTACAATGTTTATATATCAACAATCTACCCAACGGTATTTGTCACTCGACCACCTATTGGCTATCTCGTTGTCCAATGGTGTCTGTGACTATGGTCATATCACCCCTTGGCAAACCCGTTGTCCAATGGTGACGGTTATCAAGTATTGTATACAAAACCCCATATACCGGATGTAATTTGGAGATTACAAAGACTTAATCCCTGTAATTATAACTTTGAAAATAAACATGATTTTCAAAGCAATTTGGTAAAAAGAGAATGACTCACATTATAAGTATGCGATATTGATTTAACAAGCTTCTTGATTCTACTTCTTCTGAGGATCACGCATATACTTTATTATTTTGAACCTTCTGATGATTAAGCATCCATTTTGATTGTAAGATTATGGTGTAGAGTTTCGGGTAGTTAAACATTTAGTTTAACATAGTGGAATACGTATTAGTGTAAAACCACATCAAACCTAACGATCGTCACGAGATTCGAACCTTAACGAATTTCACAAAGTGTAGTATTTTGGCATCCGTTTAACGAACTCACAAAGTATAGTACTTTGGCATCCGTTAGTTGGTTCCTGAATCGATCGGACAAAACATCGCTTTGGTGATTATTGGTTAGAACACCAACGTATAGAGAGAAGAATAGAAGGAATGAGCAAAGGAAAATGAATTCTTAGGCTTCCTATTTATAGGTAAGAAGTATGAAATTTCTAGGAAGTTTCCTATAGCTTTTCTAGGAAGTTACCTATACATTTTCTAGGAAGCTTCCTACTTACATATATATCTTCTTACACCTTCCTAGCACCTTCCTTTGATATTATCTATCTCATATATATATTTTTCATGTATATCTATCTAGATGTTTAATTAATCTTATTTAGCTTAATTAATCTTACTTAACTTAATTAATCTTGCTTAGCTGATTAATTATTCATACTTAACTTTGATTAATCTTACTTAACTGATTAGTAAATCTTACTTAGCTGATTAAGTTTAACTTATCTATTAAGGTTTCTTAACCGCTAAGTTTTATTTAACTAGTAAGTTTACTTAATTAGTAATTATTCTATTTTAGCATCTCCCTGGTTATGAGTTCTAATTTAGATAAATTAGTGTATCAACCCTAATTCAACTTTAACGATAATCACGAAATCAAAACCTTCACAACGAATGTCAAAATGCAATACTTAAACATCCATCGAATTCACGACGAATGACAGAGTATAACCCTAATTTGGGCAGCACTTAAACATCCATCGGATAGTTTCAATCGATCGGATAAAGTATCGTACCAGCGATTAGAGTTATTACCCTAATAACGGGCGGAGTCTCGGGATTGAGAAGGTATAATCCCGAGCTACTATTTACTATAATAAAAACTGAAGGAAAGAAAAGAATGATAGCAGTGATCGAGTTAATACCCTGTAGTCGTAGCAGCATTTCACTAACCGGAAATTCGATTTTAGCAGAATAGGGGTGTTTTAAGAATGAGATTTCGAGCACAGATGAAAGCCCCATGCACAGGCTACTTATAGCCACTTTTTGAGTTTTACGCGGCCCGCGTAAGCCTTAACAAGGCTTTTACGTGGCCCGCGAGAGAGTGTGGATCATATCGGGGTTGCTGAGTCATCGAGGGTCTTGACGCGTGTAACGAAACGTGGCCTTCATGCATATCCGGTGATCTTCTACCTGTCGCGGCCCGCGTAGACTACCTTTATGTCTTACGCAGCCCGCGTGAAATCCAAAAACCTTGTTTTCTTGGTTTTTCATGCACGTTAGGGTTTCAGGGGTCCGGGTTTTCACTTATGGGTCATTTTAGGATATTTTTGTGCGAGTCGTTACAATACTTAAGGCGATGAAAAATTTTTAAAATTTTCAATTTTTTCAATTTTCATCGATTTCAACCACTTTCAATCTCTTCATCCCTTTCATCCCTTCCCGGGCTTCCACATCCCCACACTTGGGATACATTTTCCCCAATGTATGGTGCTTTCAAAAGATAAGCCCGAGAACACAACCAACTACCCTCAATGAGACGCTAACTCATAACAAAACAAACAAAACACATCCCCTAAACAAAACAAAATTTCATACCACCAAAAACAACAAAAACAAATAAAACAACGTAAGATAGATAAACACATGCACCTCATCATGTGTCTATAGTAATGCGGCTGTTGTGCTTTAACAGGAATAGATGCATTCCATAGATTCTTTGATATCTCACCGGGGATGTTGCAAAACATCCCCACACTTGGATTATTGCATCCATGATGATTGAATCAGGAACCTGTCAAAACACAACCACACCAAAACGAACCAAACCAAAGTACAATACTCTACATCCTCGGGCTACCTCCCGAGGGCACTAAGTTTTAGGTCATCAACCAGACCGTACCTGACATTCAGGGTGGTTCAGATGCATGCTTGCCCTCCCATTTCTATCCGTACATCTCCATCAAATCTTTCGGGAGGGTCATAGTTTCACTTCGGTTGGGGTTGCGCCCAGTTTGGTCACCCCATCTAAACCCACCATCAGACGGTTCCCTTTCCTCAACTCTCCTTCTTACATCCACATTCCTTGCTTGATTTCCATCATCCTTCAATTCAGATCTGTAAACACTACCACTAGAACCAATCTCATTAGTAGCACCTCTGAGATTTACATCATCAAGCAAATCGTAAGCAATAGATTTAAAAACACATTGAATTACAACTTACGATTCTGGTAGCTCAAAATGACCATCCCATTCCTGCAATCAATTTTAGCGTTTGCTGTATATAGGAATGGACGTCCCAAAATTACCTGCGGCTGCGCGTAGGTCTGTGCTGGTGCATAATCGACCACCATGAAGTCGGCCGAGTAGTAGAACTCGTCGAGTTGGATTACCACATCTTTCACAACCCCCCGGGGTTGCTTCAAACCCGCATCAGCGAACATTGCCATGCTATCACACGCTTGTAGAGGACCAAAGTCATATTGGTCATACAAACTACCGGGAAGAACGCTCACCCCCGCTCCATAATCTAACAACGCTTGGTGGATCTTGAATTTTCCAACTCGAATAGGAACAACCGGTTCCCCTAGATCAACTCCATTCGGCTCTTCATCAGTATCCATTACACCAGAAATCACATGAGACACTGACAAACCGTTATTAAAACAATTATTTTTGGGAACAGGATTTACCCCACTGATCGGAATGTTCTTTGAATTTTTAGGGTTCGTCTGTGTGTTACTTGGCAGCTTCCCATTCTTCTGCTTCAACTCTGCTATCTCAGTCGCGAGTTGGCCCATTTGTGTAGTCAACGATTGGATGGCCTTATCCCGCACTTCATCCTTTTGCGCACGATTTTTCAAATCAAGTTGAATCGCCTTCAACATCTCTACCATCTCGCTATTCACCTGACCATTACTCTGCTGGTAGTTTCGTTGGTAACCCAAATTATTACCCCTTTGATAATTGTTTTGGTTTCGAGGCTGATAATATTGGTTGTTTCCTTGGGAACCCAAATATCTGTTCCCACTACCCTGCATCATGTTCACCTCATCCTGATTGCCAATAATATTAGGGCACTGATCAGCAATGTGCCCTATATCCCCACAATGACCGCACAACGGGTATGGTCCCCCGGCCTCAGGTAACTGGTATGCATACTGAACGACGGTTGATTCTTGACGATTCAGCTTTTCACTTTGATGTGTTCGCATTCATATCCAAATAATCCCAATCAATATGCTCATAATTAGTACCGAATGTACCGTTTGAGATTGAGCTAAGATCCCGCACATCTTCATCCGTTAACCCTTCGTGAAAGGCATTTAGCAATTCCCTCAATTGTATACCGTGATGTGGGCAGTTCTTGAGCATCATTTTAAACCGATGAAATGATTTCTTTATGGAATCCCAAAAATCTTTGCGGTATCGTGAATTCCCTATTCCAAAAAACTTTTGGGCATTATAAAACAATTATAATAAAAATGAAAACAAAAATATTGTTAGATAAAAACTACCTTGAATCGGATTTTGCGTTTCGTCGATATAACATCTTGTCAAAGAAGTTTCTTTTTGAGGTGTCCACTCTATTTGTGTTCGTTGAGCGGCCGCTAGTGCTTTCTTTTTATCCGTATTTTTCTTTTTCTTGTGACTTCTTTTTTTGGCCGGTTTAGATAACAAACCACCAACGTCTTGTGGTTGTATTTCAGGTATGGAAAGTTCGTGAATACACGGTTTCCTAAATACGACGCGAATCCAGCTGGATCGAGACACAGTGAGTATACTAAACCGTGTGGATGGCCGTGTGTAAGGAGTATTTGGGTCTGGTTTTTTGGTTGACGGTTTTGTGGCGGGCTAGGGTTCGGGTTCTCTTGGTAACCAAAGGGGTTGGTTAGGTCGTAGTTTCGGTTAAATGGTTGCATTGTAGAGGATTCAGTGGGTTGAATTTATAAAAAATATATAGATAGAATAAGTAGAGAAGTGGTAAATAAATGTAAAAAATGGGTGAGTATTTATAATGTTTAAAAAAGAAATAATTTTTTTTAAAATAAAGTAGTTGTTTGGCAACGGCTAGCCCAAACGGTCATATCTCACCAGCGAATCCAAGTCAGCCAACTCACCTCTCTCCCCCGCCCCACGCCAGGCTTCAAACCCATGCCAGCGAGACAACATTGTGGCCAACGCTGGTCCGGTGCGATTTAGCCAGCATTGCTTGGCAAACCCCAAACGTTCCCACACCCCGTAGCCAAAAGGCACCTAGACCTTGAATTTGTGAAGTGTCCCCATCCATTAACTATATATTAATACAATTGATTTTTTTTTAAGAGTGCAGATCAGTTGAAACCCACTACCGACTTGCAACCGAGACGGCAAGCCACCCGGGTTCGAGACGGGCACTCCACCGAAGCAGAGCCAGGCCGCCCTCTGGAGCACATGTATTCTAGCGGTGCCACAACAGAGGCTCGAGCTCGGAACCCCTCGTGCGGGAACCTCCCTAAGGAGTAAACCCTCACACCTCACCTGCAGACCACGGGGATCGAACCTGGCTCTCCAAGGAGAAACCAAACTCTTTCCACCGCTGGACCACAGGGTCATTGGGATCCAAGTGTGTGTCAGTTGACAACTGACACGAAAGAAAATGATTGATGTGTATATTTAAAAAAAAAAGTTGTTTGTCTTTTGTGATTTATAATTAGTTGTTGGTATGGTTCTAAGGCTTTATTTCTTCGTCTTACATGATAAGTATATATGCTTTATGAACTAATATGCGTTTATAATGTATATGGATTATGTTGGTTTTAGAATGTTGTCTTTTTATATTTGTAGTTGTAGGTAATATGAGTAATTTAAGATTAGGAGTCACTCTAAATAAAACATAAAACATTGCCTTTTTTTAAACAATTAATAGTCAAAGTGATTAAATAGTAATTAGATTTTATGTGTAGTTGGTTAGAAGTGAGAGAGTCGGTTATCAAGAGAGTAACATATGAATGCCTATGTTGTCACCGATCAAGGAAAGACATAAATTTGCATAAGATCAACAATGCGGATCTAGTAATGTTGAAGATTTATGAAAGGGCAGTTATGAGTTTTGGTGCAGGGCAAAATTAAGCCATCGATACATTGAAAGAAGGAGAAAAATAAAAGGATAGGTTATGTAATAAAAGAGGATATTAGTGTTAAAGGTTGATGCAATTGCTTACTTTTGATGCTTCCTCAATTATAAATGAGGTATATATCATACTAAACCAAACAGATACCAATCAAACTAAACTGATACGGACCAGAAACCTGTTGCGAAGCATGGGTAATCCCATAATATATACATGTGCTTTATTTTATCACTTATTATTTCATAGTTATTTATATATTTATTTATTTCACTACACAAGAATTACCATTTGACATTTGTTAGCAAATATAGCCCGATTAGCCAATTAGGTCCTTAGGAAAGAAAACTTTAACTAATATATTCAAAAAGCATTAAAAAAAGTCCATTTTAACATACAAACATAATAAAATCATGACGTTTGAGGTTTGTGCATGTAAATTGGCTTTGCTCTAATACACTCTCTTTTATTTCAGTTCACAGTTTTAATACCAAACATATTTCATCTCCATGGTAAATTCATCAAATGTATAGTGTTATCTTGACTATAAATAAAGAGCAAATGGAACCACTTTTAAACAGCACTATGTGCGGGGCAAGCTTTCAGCTTTCAAGAGTTGTTTTCAACAATTAGTACAAATAAAGTTTCTTGTGGTTTTCCAGGTTATTATTAAATTCATATAATAATCTATAAAAAGAAGCCCCCACAAAGATATCATGCATCTGCTGCAAATTTGGTTTCTTTATTCATGCATCAGCATTCATTAGGAAGAGCATGATTCATGTGTCTCTAGAAAAAATGGTGGTCCAACTTACGCAAAAAATAGGAGTTTTTATAGTTCTCATTAGTGATTCATAACTAAACTGAATCATATATATATATATACATATAATGCAAAGTTGATTGGGAAATCAGAAGTGCACAAAAGTGCAAAAGTAATCATACTTTAAATAATGTTAAAAACCATACAGGAACTAAAAAAATTACAATAAATAATAATAATAATAACATATCGTACCTTCTTACATACTCGGTACATGTACTTGCATTCTCGCAACCCTAAGCTGTACTCTCATACATTCTTTGGTCACTCTTAATGTCACACTGGTCACATACTCACATGGAGAACCCTCTTCCTATGACGAGATAGACGATGTTTGATTTTGCAGAAGTCTGATCGCATTGTTTAAAGCCATGGATTGATCAAAGAGGTTTCATTGAAGTTAAGTGCCTTTTAAGAACAGTCATTCATTTATTTGTATTTGTATCTTCATTCTTCGGTAGCATATGTTTATTCATCGGATCTAAAAGTAACATAGAATATTTATGGAAAACGGTCAGCCTCAACTAATATTAGAGTTCTGATCTCTCCATTGTATATTATCTTTGTTCTTTAAATGGTAATGCTTACTTCTATTTAACTTTACGTCAATTATGTCTTTATGATATGCATGTTTTTATAAACAACATGAATCACGCATGCAAATCTTAAGTTGTATGCCATTATCTCGAGTGTGTTGCTTATACAATATTAAAAAAACTAGTTTTTTACTATCGCTGCGTTGCGGCGAACGTTTTTGTTGTATAGTCTGTATTTACATGTGTTTTGAAATCACTACAAGTGCGTAGCGTACGGAAACCGCTGATAAGAATTAAAAAAATATAGAAAGAAACACTAAAAAATAACCAAAAGAAAATCACCCAAAAAAGTTGTATGGTAATAATGTTGTTCGTATGAAACCTGTGGTCAGAGATGAGCAAATGATACTGGGTACCGGTACCGAATTTCCCGAACCGAAAGATCTTAAATACTAACTCGGTACGACTTTTGGCGTTCCTGGTACCGGTTTGCTACCGTTTTTTACCTTCACATACAGGTACCGTAATTGGTATTTTCGGTACCAGTACCGATTTGGTATTGGTTGGCACCGAGCTCATCCCTACCCCTGAAACTAAAAAAAGAAATCATTAAAAATTGAAGAAAATCAACAAAAAAAGTTGCACGATACCGTTGTTGTTCGTACGATAGCCGTGATAAGTAATGAGCAAATGGTACCGGGTAGCAGTACCGAATTTCCCGAGCTAAAAGATTTTCAAAATCAATTCGATATATACCGACTTTTGGTGTTTTCTGTACCAGGCTGGTGTCGGTTTTTACCTTTATGTATCGATAACCATACTGGTATTTACCGATTGACAAAAGCTTATCTAATTTAAAAAGTAATGAAGATAATAAAACTATTAAAAAAATCATATATATTAGTATAACTTTTTTTTATTCTTAGTTCTACTGTTCAAAACATTCAAAATTTAATATATAGGAGAATATTAAAAATCATTGTCATTATTATTCCCAAGTATTTCAAATTGGTACGGATACTATAATGCACTACTGAATAAAGGCTTTTCTAATTGGAAAAAAAAAAAACAAACGGAATCCACTTTCAGACATGGCGTATTATGTGTGGATGGTCCACAATTTTTTCAAATAGAGTTTATTTCCACAATTATTTCAAATAAAGTTTATTTACACCATTATTGCAAATAAAGTTTATTGGGTGGCCCGGGTGATAATAAAATATGAAAAAGCCTGACAAAATTATCATCATCATCTGCTTATCGGGTCATATTCATATTGGTTTTGCTGGAAAGTGATCACTCCTGCGAATGGATTACTTTATTCACGCAGCAGCAACTTTAAGGAAGAGCATGATTCATGTGTTTTAGTAATAAATTTAGTCACCTTCCGTAAATTCATTCTTGGTTTGGGGGCATTGCTAGACACGTGGCAGGTGTGGGCTCTACCAGTTCACACCCAAAAAAGCGAGGTGTGGAAGTGGCGTGGCTAGGCGGCGTTGGGATGCCATGTGGCACCTAAATTTCTTTTTGTTTTTCTTATTTATATTAATCATACAGTTTAGTAAATAATTTTAAAAACATATTTTATTTATATTAAATAATTACAATGAAAAAATAAATTACATCACCAAAAAAATCAATAATCTTCATCTTCATCTTCATTGGAGTCGAATCTAGGAAGTGTCGAAACGTATGTTACCAAATCAGCTTGAAGGTTTGAATTTATTTGTCTTGACTCGATTAGATATTAGTTTACGTTCTGTCTTCGTCACTAATGTTTCGTTATTTGATTCGGGCTCCTCGCCATAATATTCAACGATTGCACGCCCTTCATCCTCTAAATCATGTTGTGTAGAATGATGCACACGTATATCACGTTTCTTATTTGATCTTTTTCATACAATCGACAAGGCATGCTCAAAATGCGCCACCTTTTCTACAAAACACCAAATGCTCGCTCGATGTCTTTGTGTGTCACCATCTAAACTTTGTTAAACTTTATTCTTTTAGGATCTAGAATTCCATCTCTTAAAAATGATTTCACAAAAACATCATACTCAGGGTAAATTCCATCAACAAGATAGTACCCATACTTGTATTCAACCCCATTTACAAAAAGGGTGAGGGTAATGATACATCCCCCAAAATTAGGTGCACGTCCCCTCCAGAGGCAACGTATAGGGCTATGAGGGGATTATAAGGTATGAAAGCATTAAATGCGTCAGAAAAAGCGAATCTATATGTCTCTCATTGCCCTATGAGTGGCGTATAAGAAGCTGGTAGTTGAAGCATTAAACCCTATACGTCTCTCATTGCCCTATGAGCGATGGGACAGGTATGATGTGCGAGGAGTTTAAGGTATAAATATTGGCATGCAAAGAGTTCAGACTGTAAAGTCTGAAAAGGTGACCCGTATATACGCTTATTGACCTATATGCGACTTATCGTCCGAGAAAATGTTTTTAATCCAAGCATAGGGGAACTATTTCATTCAAATGTTGAAAACTCACAAAATAATGATGAAAGTGATGACGGGGTGTGCATCCCGTGTTGCCTGATTTGAACCATGTGTTCATAGATGAGGCTGGTCCATCTTATGTGGCTCAAAGCTATCCACAGCACGAATACGGGACTTACCATTCGTATACGGAAAACCAATACGGAAAACAAGTTTCAGCTTTTTTACATTTTGGCCCATCGTCTTTTAAGAGTTATTTTTAAATATCTTCTCTTTAATTGCAATTCAACCCTTTATCTTTCAGCTTTATTTATTCCAAACTCACACTCACGGGTCTTCATTTATTGATTAGTTTAAGCTTGTTTATAATTATTTTTCCGTACCATGACCTACAAAACGATCGATCATTCATTCATTCATGTTTGTATGTATGCATGTATGCATGTGTGTGTGTATGCATGTATGTGATGTGTCATAAAAAAACACACATTTATCTTATGTAAATTGTATAATTTTAATTAGTTTAGAGTCGTTTTATTAGTTTTTAGATTATATTTCAGGCGATCGTATATTTGTAGGTCATGGTACGGAAAAATAATTATAAACAAGCTTAAACTAATCAATAAATGAAGAACCGTGAGTTTGGAATAAATAAAGCTGAAAGATAAAGGGTTGAATTGCAATTAAATCGTTTTCCTTGATAAATATTTTCCTCTAGGTATTTTCCAATTACGGTACAAAAACATAATCAATGGTTTTAAGGATTTGCCTCCATCTATGTATCAGAGATACATAACACATATCAAAGATGCCCAGCCAGACGGTAACTGTGGGTATCGATCCATAGCTATGGGTTTGGGGTTGGGGTTGGGGTTGGAGCAGAATGAGTGGAAGTGGGTCCGCCAACAGCTACTCAACGAGATGTTCATTAACAAAGAGCGGTGGTGGCCTATACTCAACTCTTTCGATCCGGGATGTTACAATGCAGTGTATTTAACAATAAATTGGTTGAATGTGGAACCTGCACCAAAGGCATGCTGGATGTTGTTGCCCTACACAAGATTGTTGCTGGTTCAAATATTTGGTGTGATTGTTCAACATTTAAGCAATGGTGTTTGTCAAACTTACTTCCCCATGTTCGATGGTCCAGAGGTTAACCCAAACCATTCCGTTTTATTGATTGCTTATGTGGAAGGTGGCCATTTCATCATGGTTAAGTTAACGGTTGATTGCCTGATACCGGTACTAAATGGACTTTGGAGTATATACCGAAGTATAGAAGCTATGGAATAGGAGACAATTGATATTCGTTAATTTACACATATTTTAGTCCCCCGTTTTACCCCTATTTTATGCGTTTTTGGCAGTAAAACCGTCATTCGGATACTTAATTATCTACACTTTTGTTTACAGGCCTAAAACAGCATACCAGACAAGATGATAGCAAAAACGAGGACTTTCCAGACAAAACGACGAAGCTGCGAACCTTCTGTTAGAAAACTGACCTGGGCGTGCGGAACGGTCGTGCTACCAGATGCACGACCGTGCATCTCCGACAAAACCAACTTGGTCCGGCAATGAACGACCAGTGCGACTAGGCGTGCAAGGCAAACAAGGCCAGCCCGGTGATGCACGGTCGTGCCACGATCTGCACCCCGTGCGGATCCGATGATCAGCCAAAATCTCGGAACTGAACGATCGGTGCGACCAAGCGTGCAACAAGAACCCGGCGAAGAACGACCGTGCCATATGAAGAATGGTCGTGCGATTTCGAATCTGGTCAACGATCTGATGACGTCATGCAGTATGGTGTGCCATACCCAATAATTGCTTAAAGTGCACGGTCGTGCCACAGGAAGAACGACCGTGCCACAGCGAAAAAATATAAAAACAGAACAGAAACATTCTGCTCGATATTCTGGAATTTTGGGAGCTACACAGGCGATTTTACAGGCTCCGGAGGCTTTGCTTTTGATCCGGATTCAAGCCACATTGTGCCGTTTAGCTCCATTACTATCCGGATTCTTAGTCTAGTGCTTGTTTATGGTTTGGTTTTCTAATCCTTCCATGTTTTTGTTAATCCTTCAGGCATTTAGATTAATGTTTATGTATTATTGTAGCCTTTGGGCAAAAACACAACAATCCCTTGCTTGATTATAGCCATTAGTGTGTTAAGCTTTGTTTGTAATGACACTTTGAAGTATTTTCTATGTTAATCTTTGATGATTAGTTTGCAACCTTGTTATTGATATTGATTTCTTGATTATAAGTAATTATGTTGGATGATTGATGCTTGGTTAGTTAAGATAGTTGAAAAATGAAGCTTAATTAATATTGTATTAGTAAACTTTGAATTTGGTTAACTAGTTTAGCTTGGTTTAAATGTATGAATCATGATACTAGAAATGGTTAGTGATTTAATAAAATGTAATTATTGTTAATCAAGAGAGCTTGCCGTCACGTAAGGACCTTAACGGGTTAGATGGTGTCGTTATAAATTCTTGCCATGATTTGTTAGCTTAGTTAGTAGTTTAGGCCAAAATTGCTATCTTGGTGAATTATTGTGCAAGATTTGTAAAATGAACTCGGTTGTGATTTAATCTAGTTTATGCTTGTCTCGGTGGTTGCATTGTGTTTATCGGTGTCTCTTTCCTTATTTAAGTGCGGTTAGAAAACTCCTAACGGATGACTAACTTATTTTTAAGAGATTTTCATAGACATTTATCAAGTGCACGTTAAAGAACAATTTTAGGTGGTTAAAGTGTGTTTATCGTTTTAGCTTTCCGAATGATTGTCATGTTAGGATTCCCGAAAGGGATACTAATTGTCTCTAAATTGGAAAATTGACCGAATGCTTCTAGTGCCAAAACCGACTTAGTTGACATGCTGTGGTTGTGTATTAAGCAAGGCTATTTATCTATTATCTATTATGTTTTTATATGTACTTGTTTACGCTTACTTTAGTTTAATTAAAATCAAACAAACTTATGTTTTGACCGGTAGTTTAGTGACAAAGGTCTAGTATTATTTCTCCACCCATTTCCTTGGATCGATACTTGGTTCTTACATATACTTTATCAGATATATGACGGGGTACACTTGCCTCTTTCGTGTGTGTTTTGATATTAAAGTAATAATCACTTTTATAAATTTAAAACCGAATCGTGTGTAATTTTATTGCAAAATTATGTATATATACGCACACGTCAAGTTTTTGGCGCCGTTGCCGGGGAAGTGGCGAGTTTTAGGAACGACCCGAGTCATTGTGTTATCGGCATATATACTTGTTAATATTTGTGAATAATTTCATGATTATTTATTTGTTCATTTATTTGTGAATATTTCTTGTTTTAATTCGATTTATTCGTTTTCGTGTATATTTTTTGTTCCATTCATTTATTTGGTCAGGATTTATTTATTCACTTATTCTTTGGGTTTTCGGCACCCTAAAACCATTTTTGTATTAGCCGATTCATTTATTTTATTGTGTTGATTTTTATAAAAATTTCGGGCCCATTTTCGGATTTTTATAAAAATTTTCAGCCCATTTTTAATAAAATTCTGCTTCTATTCTGCTGAAAAAAAAAAACAGCATTATTATATTAATAAAATATTCATTGTGTCAATTTTTCGTTTGCAGGTTGATGTTCTCGACCCCCGCTCCAGAAGTTGTTGAACCGTCAGACGAACCCGAACGCGATCTCAGGAGACGTCTTCGCGCGAGAGGGCGTGCGGTTGGGCTACTGCTCGCATCTGGTGAGCAGGAGCAGGTGGTACCCACTGAAGCCGAGTGCTTAGGGGCAGCAGGGAACGCAATCATGGCAGACGACGAATGACCTTTGAATGAGTCTAATCAGCCTGGAGCGACAGGCCTGGAGCCGAGTATCCTTAGACCTACTATAGATGCACCTGTTTTTGAAATTAAATCTAGTATTATTAATATGGTGCAGAATTCGGTGCAGTTCGACGGGCGTGAACATGAGGATCCCGGACGACATATAGCGGCTTTTATCCAAGTTTGTTCCACGTTTAAGATTAGAGATGTTTCGGAGGATGTTGTTCGATTGAGGTTGTTTCCTTTCTCACTGCGTGACAAAGCCAGAGCGTGGCTTATGTCACTACCAGCTGGGTCCATCAGGACCTGGACTGGGTTGGCGGAGCTGTTTATGAAAAAATACTTTCCACTCGAGAAGACAACCAAGTTAAGAAACCGAGTGGTGACCTTTCGTCAGGATGAGGGAGAGTCGTTGCATGCGGCTTGGGAGAGATTCAAGGATCTGTTACTTGATGTTCCACATCATGGCTTCTCCAAGAGACAGCTAGTCTTGACATTCTATCAGGGGCTTAGCTACAATACGCAGGAGCGATTAGATATGAATTCAGGAGGCGATTTGGGAACGAAAACGCCGAATGAGGCTTATGATATCATTGAAAAAGATGCGTTGAAGTCTAGCTCCCGTCGCGAAGGAGATAGAAGTCGGGCTGCATCATCATCATCAGGATCCCGCGCATGAGTTCATGCTGTAGACGACTATACAGCCATCGCTGCACAGATCTCGGCTCTTGCATCGAAGTTTGATAGATCCCAGACAGTTGCACAGGCTGGCTCGGGATGTGACCAGTGTGGAGTGTCACACGAGCCTGGTGCATGCGTTCAGGGAGTCATGTATGAGGGTCACGAGGAGGTTGACTTCATAAGTAATCAAACTAGGCCTCAGAACAACCCTTACAGCAACACCTATAATCCCGGTTGGAGAAATCACCCAAATTTTGGGTGGCGTGCGAATACAGGCAATCAAAATCCTTTGGGATTTACTCAACGCGCTCCAGCGCCCCAGCAAGGTCAGGGTCAGTAGTTCCAGCAATACAACCAACCTTACCAGCAGCGTCCATATTCATATCAAAATCAGGGCACTGGGAGCAGTTCCCAGCAGCAGGCCCCTCAGTCTAGTTCCAAGCTGGAGGATATGATGGCTCGGCTTTTTACTAGCTCCTCGAGCGCGAATCAGTTAGCTGAAAAACGCTATCAGCAGAGCGAGGATCGTTTTCTCTCTCATGAGGGGGAAATGAGGAGTCACAAAGCCTCGATTCAGAATATCGAGAATCAGGTTGGTCAGCTGGCACATATGATGTCAAAGAGACCCCAGGGTGGTCTTCCGGGTAATACAGAACCAAACCCGAGCGAGCACAGGGATGTGAATGCTATCATGACCTGGAGTGGAAAAACTACCGGACCCGTCATATCGGACTCATCACCGATCACTGAAGCGGTCCCGACTGACACACCGGACGAGGTGCAAGCCAGGCTACGCCCAGCAAGTACAGCACAAGTCCAGGAGCCGGTCAAAGATTACACTCCTCCAGTACCTTATCCAGGCAGGCTGAAGAAGCAGAAGAATGAAGAACAATACGGTAAGTTTCTTGAGTTGTTTAAGCAACTAAACATCAATATACCGTTTGTTGAAGCCTTGGCCCAAATGCCAAAGTATGCGAAATTCCTTAAGGATATCCTCTCAAATAAACAGAAGCTCGAGGATATTTCATGTGTGGTGATGAATGAAACTTGTTCTGCCGTTCTACAAAACCGTCTGCCCATGAAAATAGGAGATCCAGGTAGTTTTACGCTCCCCTGTTTGATTGGAAACATGTCTGTTAGCCATGCATTGGCTGACTTGGGAGCGAGTATCAACCTTATGCCGTATAAGGTTTTTACTAAACTGGATCTAGGTGAGCCGTCACCTACTAGGATGAGCATTCGGTTGGCAGACCGTTAAATCAAGTATCCGCGTGGATTTGTGGAAAACATGCTTGTAAAAATTGATAAATTTGTTTTCCCCGTGGACTTTGTTATTCTTGATATGGATGAGGATTCAAGAGTACCTTTGATACTTGGACGCCCTTTCCTCAATACAGCGAGGACGATTGTTGATGTGGCAGCTGGCCAAATCACGCTCCGAGTGAATGATGAGCACGTGACATTCGATATCAAAAGATCAATGCAGCATCCGCAATGTCATGATGACAAGCTTTATTATGTCGACATTGTCGATGCATGTGTGTGCTCTCATTTTCAAGGTACTGTTGACGAGATTGATTCGGACACACGTCTGTCGTGTGGGGACCTGATTGGCATTACGCAGGAGGGCCACGATTTCGAGCAGCCAGTCTATCAGATTGGTGACGATGGTTCCCAGAGTCCGGAGAGATTTCTTGAAATTGTCCATGAAGAAGAAGAGAAAGCAAAACCATCGGTTGAAGATCCACCGTCTTTGGAGTTGAAAGAACTCCCGCCACATCTCGAGTATGCATTTCTTGACGAGGAGCATCGCTTACCGGTCATAATTTCGGCTTCATTGGAAAAGGTTGAGAAAAATCAGCTTCTTGAGGTTCTGAGACTTCATCAGAGAGCCATTGCATGGAAAATCATGGATATCAAAGGCATCAATCCTTCTTTCTGTACTCACAAGATTCTGATGGAAGACGAGTACAAACCATGTGCACAGCATCAGAGGCGTTTAAATCCAAATATGCAAGACGTGGTGAAGAAGGAGGTGATTAAGTTGTTGGATGCCGGAATGATATATCCTATTTCGGACTCTGTGTGGGTGAGTCCAGTGCAGGTTGTACCCAAGAAAGGTGGTATGACTGTAGTCTCGAATGATAGGAATGAACTAATTCCTACCCGTACCGTCACTGGGTGGCGAGTTTGCATTGACTACCGCAAACTCAATGATGCTACTCGTAAGGATCACTTCCCGCTTCCATTCATCGATCAGATGTTGGAACGTCTGTCGGGGAAATTGTATTACTGTTTCCTAGACGGGTTCTCTGGGTACTTTAGATTCCTATCGCTCTTGAGGATCAGGAGAAGACTACCTTTACCTGCCCCTTCGGCACGTTCGCCTACAGGCGGATGCCTTTTGGGTTGTGTAATGCACCAGCGACCTTCCAGAGATGCATGGTTGCAAATTTCCATGACATGATCGAGGATTCCATGGAGGTTTTCATGGATGATTTTTCGGTATTTGGGGATTCCTTAGATCACTGCTTGGGAAATTTGAGAAAGATGTTGAAGACGTGTGAGGAGACAAATCTGGTCCTGAACTGGGAGAAATGCCACTTCATGGTGAAGGAGGGCATAGTTCTGGGACACAAAATTTCTCACGCGGGCATGGAAGTCGATCCAGCTAAAGTCGACGTTATTTCACGACTTCCGCCCCCCACCTCTGTTAGAGCTATACGGAGCTTTCTCGGTCATGCCGGGTTCTATCGGCGATTCATCAAAGATTTTTCAAAAATCGCTAGACCCATGACCCGTTTGTTGGAGAAAGATGCTCCGTTCGTGTTTGGAGATGATTGCTTGAGGGTTTTTGACCTCCTCAAGCAGAAGTTGATTGAGGGCACTATTTTAGTTGCACCGGACTGGAATCTGCCATTTGAAATCATGTGCGACGCGAGTGATTACGCTATAGGGGCCGTTCTGGGTCAAAAGAAGGAAAAACACTTCCACCCGATCTATTATGCGAGCAAAACTCTTTACGACGCTCAGGAGCATTACACCACGACTGAAAAAGAGCTCTTGGCGGTCGTTTTCGCATTTGATAAATTTAGATCGTATTTGGTGCTTTCGAAAACCGTTGTATATACTGATCATGCAGCCATTAGATATCTCTTCAGCAAACAGGATGCTAAACCACGTCTAATCAGATGGATCCTGTTGCTGCAAGAGTTTGATATTGAAATTCAAGATAAAAAGGGTGCGTTGAATGTAGCGGCTGACCATCTATCTCGATTAGAGCACGGAGACATCGAGGACTCGCGTTGGGATTCAATCAATGACAATTTCCCACACGAGTCTTTGATGGTTGTTGAGATATGCGATGAGTCGCCATGGTTCGCCGACTTTGCGAACTATCTTGCTTGCGGGATTCTAATTAAAGGGTTGACTCACCAGCAAAAGAGGAAATTCTTTTCAGATCTCAAGCACTACATATGGGACGACCCTTTCTTATTCAAGGTGGGTGCTGATCAGGTGATCAGAAGATGTGTATCAGGTACTGAGGCGACCGATATTCTGCGCCAGTGTCATGAGGGACCTACCGGAGGCCACCACGGAGCCAACTTCACCGCGAAGAAGGTGTTGGATTCCGGGTTTTACTGGCCGACCATTTTCCGTGACGCACAGAGTTGGGTGAGAGCGTGCGATGCTTGTCAGAGGGCGACGAACATATCGGCACGCGACGAAATGCCCCAGAACTGGATACAAGTTTGTGAAGTCTTTGACGTTTGGTGGATAGACTTCATGGGACCATTCCCCCCCTCACGTGGAAACAAGTACATACTCGTGGCTGTTGACTATGTATCAAAGTGGGCGGAGGCGCAAGCCTTACCCACTAATGACGCCAGAGTAGTTGTGAGGTTTCTTAAAAGTTTGTTCGCCCGATTTGGCGCTCCGAAAGCGCTCATTAGTGACCGAGGGACTCATTATTGTAATACACAGCTTGAAAAGGCTTTGTCCCGATACGGTGTGCATCACCGTTTGTCCACGCCCTATCATCCGCAGACAAGCGGGCAGGTGGAAGTCACGAACCGCGGGCTTAAGCGCATCCTTGAGCGGTCTGTAGGTGCTAACCGCAAGGAGTGGTCGGACAAGCTTGATGAGGCATTATGGGCATTCCGTACAGCTTATAAGACCCCTATAGGGACCACCCCCTTTAGGTTGGTATACAGAAAAGCATGCCATTTACCGGTGGAGTTGGAGCACAAGGTTTTGTGGGCATTGAAAACCGCGAATTTGGACCTTAAAACCGGAGGTGAAGCCCGGTTTCTCCAAATTCATGAATTGGAAGAATTGCGGCAACAAGCCTATGAAAGCTCCGTGCTCTACAAAGAGCGCACAAAGAAACTTCACGACAAACGCTTGAAGGACCATAAATAATTCCAAGCGGGTGATCTTGTTCTTCTCTATAATTCAAGGCTACGCTTATTTCCTGGGAAGCTTCATTCACGCTGGACAGGACCATACACGGTTAAGGAAGTATTTCCGTATGGTACTGTTGCAGTAGAGAACGCGGATGGCGTTACATTCAAGGTAAATGGTCACCGGTTGAAGTTGTACGTTGCCGGGCCGATAGAGTCGGCGGTGGAGGTAATTGAACTCCAAACCCCGCACACATCATAAGTGTGGGGAGGAGAGAGTCTACGCTACTGACTCGCGGATCAAAAATGTAGCAAGAGCGTATTTTGCGCTTTAGGGGTAGTATCCTCTTTTTAGTAGTTTTTCTAGTTTTAGCTTGGAGTCTTGCTATCGACTCGCCGACAAAAATTTAGCATGAGTCTACGCTACTGACTCGCCGACAAAAATGTAGCAGGAGCGTCTTTGGCGCTATAAGGGTAAAATAGTCCATTTTTGTGTTTTTGTAGTTTTAGCGTAATTTAGGTTAGTTAGGTAATTTCCGTTAGTTTGTTTAGTTTTCATACGTACCGGGCGAGGGTTCTGTGTTAAAATATTGTTTAAACAGTTTGTGTGTCGAAAAAATGGCGAAAAACGACCGAAACAGTTGTTGGAAATAGCTTCTGTGGAAAATTCTGATCTGCACCTGATGCACGACCGTGCAGGATTCGCACGACCGTGCGTCTCCGAGAGCCGGGACGGTGGATCACACCCCCGGTGCATTTCCGAGAACAGTTGCTAGGGTTTGGGCGATGTCGGTGACGCACGACCGTGCAATACGGAGAACGACCGTGCGTCAGGCTGAGGGCAGTTTTGTCATTTGGCACTATAAATACCTTCATCTGCAGCCCCCATTCACAATTCGCGAAACCCTACCAGCCCCAGGCCGTTCCAGAGCGATACTTCGTCAAATCGCACGGTTTTTCGCACGATCTCACACCCTTCTTCGCACGGTACGTTCCTAGTTGTAGATTTCTTGTTTCCTTGCTTTCTAGATTAGATTTCCTTCGATTCTTCAAGGAATTTATTAGGGTTCTCTTCATAAACAAATCGAAACCCTAACCCTTGTTTGAATCTTGCATATCGTGAACATCCGGTGCATTTTCTGACCCCAGTTTGTGTAAAAACTTGTTGATTTATGAAAAAAATCGGGCTACTTAGAGTCTGGGTCAGAATCTGCAGAGAACACTGTCGCACGGACGTTCCTCGTATGGAACGGTCGTGCCTCGCCGTTGTTTCACGATATTTGTTTGTTGGTCGGTGTTGTACGGTGGTGCCGTTGGTCGCACGCCGTGCAGTTCCGGCATATTTGGGCTGTTGGTACTCGTCGTCGGTAACGCACGACCGTGCATCTCGTCGCACGGCCGTGCCATATGCCCAGATCAGTTTCACAGTTTCTTCATAATGAGCTGCTCGGCTGTTCTTGATTCAAATTTTTCCTGTTTCCATCTCTCTAATGGTTTTCCTCATACAGATGGACCATCCCTTCCTTCAATTCGACCCCAACAATGAGCGAGAGGCTTTGTGCATCCCGAAACGAGACGCATTATGGGCACGGCGGGGGCAGTTCGGAGTCCCCCGATGGCTGGACTGGGAAGTCATGCGGGAACTCAATCAGTATGACAGACTAGACGACATGATGAGTCGCCCGCTTGCAAATCTGGTTGGTTGCAACCGACCCGTTTATCGGGAGCTGACATTAGAGTTCTTCGCGTCTTATGCCTATGAAAAGCCGGTTGCACATAGGAAACCCAAATTCCGCCACAAGGAGCGGGTAGCTTTCAGGTTATGTGGACGATGGCATTCGTGGTCAGTTGGTCGTTTGGGAAGAAGACTCGGGATTTATACTATGGACGACATGGATGATACCGATGTCTTCAACGATCAGTTCACCTTCCCTTCTGATGCAGCACGGGATGCATTTTGGGCTGAAAACGCTATTGGGGGCCCCTACAACCCGAGGATGTCGAAGGCCTCGCGACTCAGAGACCCTTTGGTGCGAGTGATGCACCATGTATTTAGCCATACGATATGTGGTCGCATGGACAGCCTTGGTAACTGTCCAACACCTGATTTGATTTTTTTATATGCGTTGGTTGACAAAGCACCTATCAACCTAGCCGCTCGAATGGCTGAATACTTCGTCAAGAGCTCGGGGCGGACTCCGAATAGTGAGATACATGGTGGTCAGTATGTGACCGAAATAGCGTACAACGAGTGCTATATGACTAAGGAGGTGATTCAGAGTCTCACTCTGATTACCGAGGGGGTTCATGTCGATATCAGGTCGCTAAAGGCCATGGGGGTGATTGTTGAGCTTGATAGGGGGGATAGGTTGAGGGGGTTGAACAACGAGGTCTGGGACCCTTTGCCTCCAGCTGTGGAGGAAGATGAGGATGTTGAGATGGGAGAGCAGAATCCGCAGCAGCACCAGCACCAGCACCAGCCACCGACACCACCACACTCGCCGCAGCACCATGCATTCCATCAGCATCAGGACTGGCCCGAGTTCTACCAGCAGTTCCAGGATATGCGAGTGACGCAGGCGCAGCATGGTACTTACATAGACCAGATTAGATCTAGCCAGGACCAGATCCGGGCTAGCCAGGATCAGCTCAGGGCCACCCAGGACCAGCTTCGTCAGAGCCAGGATACTTTATATCAGGGGGTCAGTGCGGGATTCTCATATCTTTTCGGGGAGATGCATCACGCATATCCCGAGTACTTTCAGCATCCCCCGCAGTTCCCACCGTGGAACCCCCTGGTTATGGCGATGTCGGCCCGTCCTATACGAGAGACGATGATGATGGAGACGAGTAGTTGGCGGTGGTGATAGCAGTTGGTGGTGTTTTCTATTTCAGTACTTTATTTATTATTGGGTGTTTATTTTGACTGTTATTTCAAACACCCCGGTTATGTATTTCAGACAATTTACTTTATGTTTTTTTTGGATTTTAGTATTTATATTTATGTATATTATGGTTGATTTGTGATTTTTCTGTTTCTGTTATGTTTTGGGTGCACATGCGACATACTTGCAGCTTTTGGCTATCGGATCTTGGACCGGAGCACGTACCAGATATAGCTTCGGAAGTCTCGTGGCATCAACATCATCTTGAGGGGAGTATTTTTATCCCTTTCTCTATATTTTGGGTCTCGCATTGGGGACAATGCGAAGTTCAAGTGTGGGGAGGGGGTTAACTTTGTTTGTCCTCTTAAAAAAAAAATCAGAAAATCAGAAAAATCATTCAAAAATACCTGTATTTTGTATATATTTTAGTAAATAAACCGGTTGGTTGTGTTTTAGAAAGCGTCGGACTTGATAAAAACTCGACAAGCAAAATATTTTGAAATAGGAAACCGGAAAGCGTGACAAACAAAGAAAGACTTGCATGATAGTTTTCACACTTTTACCCATTCCTTCCGTTACGTGAGCATATTTGAGCCTTGATATTGTTATATATTTGTTCATTTCGGATATAGGAGTGAGCCGGATGTTATGTGTAATTTAGAACTTGTCACTAGTATGCTTGTTAAGACCATGAACGTGCGGATTTGTGTAAAAGTGATAGAGGCATTTAGATTACCCCTTTGTTGTGTACTTGTTCTTTGTGTTGTGATTCCCGTTCACCTTATATTACCCTTTAGGATTAACCTTGTCGAGCCTTCCCGTTTACCTTTGTTTACCCACATTATCGCCCACTTAACCAAATTTAGCCTTTTTATGTTTTAAACATTTTTAGTGTTGAAACTCGGTCAAAATAATAGTTTAACTAGCACTTGTTATTGTTTATATTTCATTGTATAAATTAGTTTGCAAAAAAAAAAAAAAAAAAAAAAAAAAAAACATAAAATAAAACACCCTAAAATAGGGTGAAGTTGATAGAAATCGGGCAATTTTGAATGCTTAAATGTTAAAATTTCGTTGATAAGCTCGATTGCGCTTTAGTCGCCTTTTTAAGGCATTTATATGTATAGTTGTATTATTTCTTGCTAGTTAAACGCTACTATCGAGTTTTAACCATTTTCGTCACTTTAAATGTCCACTTCCATACCCTTCGCCCAAGCCTAAAGTTACAACCCGTAAAGATCTCTTGATTTACACTTGTTTGCATGTTAGTTGGTGGAGACGAGATCTTATGACAAGCTTATGATATTGCACATTTCGTTGACTTGGAATTGAGTGTTTACACATACACATTTTATGTATGTTTTATAAATAAAACCGAGTGTGTGTGAACATTGTGAGTTGTGTGTAGATTAACATGTGAGTCAATTAAATGTGAAGTCACGGCATTTTGGTTGTCGCTTTATAATTGCATATGCTTGTTGGGTTTGAGTCTTTTGATGTTGTCTTTCGACAAACCGGCTAACCGTTTATAGTAGTTTTCACTAAAATAGTGTGTAAATTATCGTTCTTGTTTGTTTCTTTCTTTTATTTCTTTTTAGTTTAGCTTGCTTGAGGACAAGCAAGGTTCAAGTGTGGGGAGATTTGATAATCGTTAATTTACACATATTTTAGTCCCCCGTTTTACCCCTATTTTATGCGTTTTTGGTCGTAAAACCGTCATTCGGATACTTAATTATCTACACTTTTGTTTACAGGCCTAAAACAGCATACCAGACAAGATGATAGCAAAAACGAGGACTTTCCGGACAAAACGACGAAGCTGCGAACCTTCTGTTAGAAAACTGACCTGGGCGTGCGGAACGGTTGTGCTACCAGATGCACGACCGTGCATCTCCGACAAAACAAACTTGGTCCGGCAATGAACGACCAGTGCGACTAGGAGTGCAAGGCAAACAAGGCCAGCCTGGTGACGTACGGTCGTGCCACGATCTGCACCCCGTGCGGATCCGATGATCAGCCAAAATCTCAGAACTGAACGATCGGTGCGACCAAGCGTGCAACAAGAACCCGGCGAAGAACGACCGTGCCATATGAAGAACGGTCATGCGATTTCGAATCTGGTCAACGATCTGATGACGTCATGCAGTATGGTGTGCCATACCCAATAATTGCTTAAAGTGCACGGTCGTGCCACAGGATGAACGACCGTGCCACAGCGAAAAAATATAAAAACAGAACAGAAACATTCTGCTCGATATTCTGGAATTTTGGGAGCTACACAAGCGATTTTACAGGCTCCGGAGGCTTTGCTTTTGATCCGGATTCAAGCCACATTGTGCCGTTTAGCTCCATTACTATCTGGATTCTTAGTCTAGTGCTTGTTTATGGTTTGGTTTTCTAATCCTTCCATGTTTTTGTTAATCTTTCAAGCATTTAGATTAATGTTTATGTATTATTGTAGCCTTTGGGCAAAAACACAACAATCCCTTGCTTGATTATAGCCATTAGTGTGTTAAGCTTTGTTTGTAATGACACTTTGAAGTATTTTCTATGTTAATCTTTGATGATTAGCTTGCAACCTTGTTATTGATATTGATTTCTTGATTATAAGTAATTATGTTGGATGATTGATGCTTGGTTAGTTAAGATAGTTGAAAAATGAAGCTTAATTAATATTGTATTAGTAAACTTTGAATTTGGTTAACTAGTTTAGCTTGGTTTAAATGTATGCATCATGATACTAGAAATGGTTAGTGATTTAATAAAATGTAATTATTGTTAATCAAGAGAGCTTGCCGTCACGTAAGGACCTTAACGGGTTAGATGGTGTCGTTATAAATTCTTGCCATGATTTGTTAGCTTAGTTAGTAGTTTAGGCCAAAATTGCTATCTTGGTGAATTATTGTGCAAGATTTGTAAAATGAACTCGGTTGTGATTTAATCTAGTTTATGCTTGTCTCGGTGGTTGCATTGTGTTTATCGGTGTCTCTTTCCTTGTTTAAGTGCGGTTAGAAAACTCCTTACAGATGACTAACTTATTTTTAAGAGATTTTCATAGACATTTATCAAGTGCACGTTAAAGAACAATTTTAGGTGGTTAAAGTGTGTTTATCGTTTTAGCTTTCCGAATGATTGTCATGTTAGGATTCCCGAAAGGGATACTAATTGTCTCTAAATTGGAAAATTGACCGAATGCTTCTAGTGCCAAAACCGACTTAGTTGACATGCTGTGGTTGTGTATTAAGCAAGGCTATTTATCTATTATCTATTATGTTTTTATATGTACTTGTTTACGCTTACTTTAGTTTAATTAAAATCAAACAAACTTATGTTTTTACCGGTAGTTTAGTGACAAAGGTCTAGTATTATTTCTCCGCCCATTTCCTTGGATCGATACTTGGTTCTTACATATACTTTACTACATATATGACGGGGTACACTTGCCTCTTTCGTGTGTGTTTTGATGTTAAAGTAATAATCACTTTTATAAATTTAAAACCGAATCGTGTGTAATTTCATTGCAAAATTATGTATATATACGCACACGTCAACAATGTACATGTCTCTTATTAAACACGGTAGGGCATTAATAGGTAGTAATAGAAGTCAACGAAGAGAATTTATTAACTTGTCATAGGTGTTCATTGTAACACTTCAAAATGTTTAATCGTAGTATTACGTGTTAAGAACATTTGTTATTTACGTTATATTATCTTTCCAATATAGTGTACGCAACAATTTTTTTTATACAAAATGTTAATTAGATTATTTTATAATATAAAAACCCTTATTTACATCACATGATTTTTTTTTTAAAAGGCACCATACGCAGCGTATAGGGCAATGAGACACGTATACCAGCACCTATACGATGCTCATTGCCCAATGCGCCTCTCCTGGTGGACAGTCTATATGCAACGTATAGGTCAATGAGAGGAGTATACAAAACAAACAACTTTTCATTTTCACTAAAGGGGGGAAATGGATCAAAAGAAATTCAAACACACACACACCAAACACCAAAAAAAACAAAGACAAACTCTCTCTCTTATCAAGTTATACGCTCCGGAGTTTCACACGAGGTTAGTAACACCTTCATCTTTCCTTTGTTTCTGTTTGTTTTTTTGGTAATTTTGGCCGGTGGTGGTGTTTGACGAGGTTAGGGTTGGACGGTGGTAAGTTTGACGGTGGTGAGTTTGACGGTGGTTGTGTTGACGATGGTTGTGTTGACGGTTGTTAGGTGTTTAATGGTGGTTAGGTGTTTGACGGTGATTAGGGTTTGTAGGTGGTGGGGTTTGTCGTTGTGGTGGGTGGGCTGTGGAGGTGGATCAAACGGTGGTGGGTGTTTGACTGGGTTAGGGTTGGGCGGTGGGGCTGCGGTGGTTAGGGTTTAACGATGGTGGAGATTGATAGTGGTTAGGGTTTGACGGTGGTGGCATTTGACGGTGGTTATGGTTGCGGTGGTTAGGGTTTGATGGTGATAGAGATTGACGGTGGTTAGGGTTTGACGGTGGTGGGGTTTGACGGTGGTTAGGGTTTGACAGTGGGTGGTGGTGGTGGCGGTTCGACTGTGGTGGTGGTGGTGGTGGTGGTGGGTCGAAACGAACCGAAACGAAATAGTTTATAATCAAATCGAAACAAAATAGTTTTTAATTTAATTAATATTTGACACTTATTATATTTTAATATAAAATTGGTTAAAAAAAATTGTTAAAAGTTTATTAGTATTTGACACGTAACCGAAACGAAATATTTTATAATTCTATAAAATTGATTAATAAAATATGTTATAATTTTATTAATATTTGACACGTATTATATTTTAATTGTTATAGGGAACCATTGTGATTGTAAAGATGGATACGGATTGTTACAACTTCTCATACGTATCACAAGTTAAAAAATGGTCTATATGCCGCTCATAGGTCAATGAGAGGCGTGTAGATCTACGAATTCTTATACGCTGCGTATAGGGTGATGAGTGTCGTATATACTTACTTTTTCTGAAAAGTTGGTAGAAAGTGTATTTCTATATGCCTCTCATTGACCTATTAGCGACGTATAGAAGTTTTATTGCCTTTTATAGCTATAAACAAGTTCCTATCCGGAAGTACATACGGAAAATAATTTTTTATAATATAAAATATACAATTCGTTTAATAAAAACATTTTATAATAAATATGATGTTTTTTATAACAATATTTAATAAAAACATATTTTTTTTTATTAAAAACGATGATATTTATAACAATACTTGATAAATAAAAACAAATAAAAACTTCATATTTTATAATATACACACATTTTCTATAAAAACATTTCATAAAAATATGAAGTTTTTAATAATAATACTTAATAAAAAGCCATATGCACATTTTTTTATTAAAAAACGATGATATTTTCTAATAATACTTAATAAATAAAAACAAATAAAAAATGACGTTTTATAATATTAACACATTTTCTATAACAACATTTTATAAAAAATCTATGAATTTTCTTATATTAATATTTTACAACTTCTCCATACTAAAACATCCGTGATAGTTTCATATGGTACATCCCAATCGTTGGGCAATCATTGGCTGACAACCAATGATTGGCATTAATTAGATGGGTCAAAAGCAGCCGTATACGGCTATGAGGGGCGTATGGGTGGGCCCATTTTCAGACGTATAGGGCAATGAGAGGAGTATATGGTTTGGGGACGTATAGATACTTTTAGGGGATGTGTGTATACCTACACAGTACAAAAAATGTTTCTTTCGGTACAATATGATTTTGTAGATAATTGAATAGGGTTTGATAATTGAAAAGAAAAAAAAAACAAATGGAATCCACTTTTAGACGGTCCACAATTATTTCAAATAAAGTTTATTTCCACAATTATTGCAAATAAAGTATATCGGGTGGCCCGGGTGATAATAAAATATGAAAAAGCCCGACAAAATTATCATCATCTGCTTATCGGGTCATATTCATATTGGTTTTGCTGGAAAGTGATCACTGCGGCGAATGGATTACTTTATTCATGCAGCAGCAGCTTTAAGGAAGAGCATGATTCATGTGTTTCGGTAATATATTTAGTCACCGTCTGTAAATCCATCCTTGTTACTGTCTTGCTATCTTATACATTCGCAACTTTGAAACATAGTTAAGTCTTTCTAAACACAAAATCCAATCCTAATTAGCTCAGCCCGCATTATTTCCACCACCCAACTTCAGTTTATCATATCTCCATCAAATCAAATCATCAGTTAATTTCTTCCTCTGGAGTTATGGGTTACAACTCAACAGATGGTTATCTTAAAGTTTTGGATGAACTCAGCGATAATCAATACAGCCTTCCAGAAGAAATGATTAATTTGTTGCTGGGTTAAGTAAAGTCTATATACCGATCAGATTCACAAAACAATGATGCCAAACCTATGTTATGGATTGGGATGTATATCGCCATAGCATCTCTGGTTTGCATCCTAAGACAGCATTTAGAACAAGGTATGACTATTATGAATTTACTATCATTCCATTTGGTTTAACCAATGCCCCAGCTGCATTTATGGACATGATGAACCGAATATGTAAGCCATATTTGGATAAATTCATAATTTTCTTTATAGATGATATTCTCATTTATTCTAAGAGTAAAAAGGAACATGCAGCGCATCTGCATGCACTTCTAAGCTTATTGAGAAAAGAAAAGTTTTATGCCAAATTTTTGAAGTGTGAATTTTGGCTAGAACAGGTACAGTTTCTTGGACACCTAGTCAACCATGAAGGAATTCATGTGGATCCCACAAAGATTGATGCAATTACTAAATGGAAAACCCCTGAGTCACCAACCGAGGTTAGATGTTTCTTAGGACTGGCCGGTTATTATAGAAGTTTTATTCGAGATTTTTCTAGAATAGCTATTCTCTTGACTAAGCTAACCTGTAAATCCGTTAAGTTTGAATGGGGACCAAAACAAGAAGAAGCCTTTAGAATTCTTAAGCAAAGATTAACCAACGCACCCATACAACCGGTGATTTACGGCTTTTAATTATGTGATTAATAGGTGATTAACGCGATAATAAATGGTGTTTACAGCACAAATTAACTTAATTAGGCCTTTGGAGTGCCCAGGAACGTTTATTCGACTGTACAGTGCGCGTATGGTGGTTTACGGGAAGATCCGGTGGATATTAAGCGACAACGAACTGATTCCGTACAAAATACTGACAATGCCGACAAATACGAATTTCCTATGAATATTCTATATTTATGAAATTAATTTTATGAATTTATTGGGCTTCCGTGCGACACGAATGTAAACGTGGTCTAAAAACGCGATGGTAGGAAACGCACCAGCAACAAAACGGAAGCAACGGAGATGCCTGTCACTTTCAAAACTTACATTTTACGCTATATTTAGCTCCGCAATAAAATTTTAGTAACCACAGTCGAAACCGGATCGAAAAACGGATTTAAAACGATGAACGGAGCATTTTACACAGTTTTTACGCAACCGACGAACGAACACGCAAACATTGACTACCGACCCTAATTTGCGTATTTTAGTATTAAAATTATGCTCTACGATGCTTCCATGATGTTCGGGTGCGAAGACGGGCTTCAAAGACGAGATCAGCCTTTCAAAAATGCTAGAAACGGGCTTATGGGCCTTAAGCCAAAGCCCACAAAAACCCCACTATATAAAGGATTTCACCCCCATAATCTCTCATTTTCCACTCATTCACTCTCTCTCTAACCTCCCAAACTCTCTCTACTCTCTCTCTCTAGAAACAAGTCCGGCGAAAATTCCGGCCGACTTCCGGCGACCGGTGACTTTTCCGGCGGTGTTCCGGCGGCCGACAGTTTTTCCGGCGACTTTTCCGGCCAAGAGTACACTTTTTCGACTATATCCGACGTTCCGGATCGCGTGGTGATGTTAGTTTTAGCTAATTCTTAGCGGTTTGAGCTCTATGGCAACTCCGGCGACATTCCGGTCAAATTCCGGCGAGTCCGTTTTGAACTTTTTCTCCCGTGCATGCCTAGATCGGGACACTTGGAGGATTTCTGCAAAGTTTCAAAGAATTTTATTCTCCGGCGAAATTCCGACTTCTGACATGGTTTTGGCGAGGTTCCAGCCATCCGTTTTCGACGAAAATTATATTTTTGGGCTCCTAGTGACCCGTAGAGTCCATACGAAACACTTTTGTCTCGGGTGAAAATTTAAGTTCGGGACGCTCTCGGGCTCGGGTCAACGCGGTCAACAGGTCAAACACGGGTCAAGAGGCAATTTTGGGTCATTTTGAGTGCCTCGGTTCAGTTTCGGGTCCGGTCAACGCTGGTCAACAAAAGTCAAACATCAGTTTCGGTCAACTCTCGGTTCGGTGATTCGACATAAGGATTTGGTAAAGATTAGTGACGTGATTTATTTAATTACGTTTTATATAGTTTTAACGTATCACGTGATAACGAGCTCGAACCGACCAAATAACTGAATTATTAGTTGATAGTCACTTTGAATTAATTGTTATTTCGGTTATACAAATTGGCTATACATAAATATTATTGAATTGTCGATTGAATTTTGATGAAATAACGACAACCTGTGTTGTCGGGGCCGTCCAAAAACAGAGGAAACTCTGCCCGTTTTTCGAGAAAACCCGTAAACAAAAGTCATTTTATTATGAGACGAAACTTTTATCCGAGGAGCTTTTATAAAGACAAATACGAATATAAAACCTCTTTCGACAACAACTTACAACTTTCGATATCAACGATTCGGATTTTTTTTTTCTACAACAAATAAATAATAGTTATTTTATTTATTTTAAACTTCGAAAATTCGACGAATCTTTTATAAAATCAATATAATTATTTACATTGTTTCAAACACGCATTCTTTTATAAAATAAATATAGTTTTGTATATTTATTTCAAATGCCGAACAACACGAATTCGCTTTTATAAAAATATATATATATATATAGTTTGTATATTTATTTTAAGTATCGAACACTACGAATTCTTTTATAGGAATAAATATAGATTTCATATTTATTTCATACTCCAAACAACTCGACGATCTTTTTATAAAATAAATATAACTTTTTATATTTATTTTTCAACGCCTAAACGGCATCTACATACTTTGACGAATATATACAAAACGCGATACACAATACGAGTTGTTATATGATATTTTGCATCTAAATATCCTTTTCATACACGTACGACTACTCGAGACGGCTAACGCAATTACAACGATATATTCATATATTTATATATATAAATATTTATTTATCGCTCGAGAATCAAGTCTTTTCAAGACTTATTGATTATTATCGACAATAAAACGATACTTATCAAATATGACTTAATCATTTCCGATAAGTTAACTACTTACCGTTGAATCGTTCGATTAACGATTCGGTAGAGCTCGGCGACACGCAGACCAGTTACCGCTTTTATTTAGAAACTTATAAGATATTCCGTGTTAGGAATATTGTAGAATGCACGCTAGCAAGTCAAGTCTTGGAAACGACATCACGACATCACAAAGTCGTATATAGCTAGCTTTGCACATGGATATTCAGGTGAGTTCATAACCCCACCTTTTACAGTTTTACATTTTTGTAAATGTTTTCGGGGTGGAAAGACATGCACGTTTTTCAGAAACATAGAAGGTTATCGATAAACAAAGATTGTATATTTTAGACAAAGCACGTTTTGCAAGAACATACAAAGTTTTCGAATAAATGAAAACTCACATTTCTAAATCATGTTACGAACGGATTTCAAGGAACTCAAACGGTTTACGAATAAACTTTATACTAAATATACCGGTTTTTACAAAACAAATGCGTATTATCGAAAAGTGATTGATTTTATGACTAGGGGAAATTAGCCTTAGAGGCTGGAGAGGTTCATCCTTAGACGCCGGGGTAAAATACATGTTACAAACATTTACAAACATTTACAGACATTTACAGACATTTACAGACTTTTTTTTTGTATGGTTAGCCTAAGGAGGGTTTACTACTAGACTAGATCATGTGAAGGGTGGGCACAACACTTGAGGTCATTAATCCTCATTATAGGACCGAGGGACACAAGAGTGATAGATCTATTTGGGTGTAGCGAGCCCACACCCGTGAGGCCGGGGCGGCCCATGGAGGTGACTGTGTCTTCCAGCCGGAAGCCCGGTAACAAGTTTGCTAGGTTTGAGTTTCCCTGTACTTTTTCACACATACCAGTGGCTTTGCAACCCATTGGTGATCTTTTCTCCTTAATGCTACATACCAGGGACTTTTATTCATACATGAAAGGTTTATACATACTCACAGAAATACTTGATTTATACAAATTAAATGTCATGTTTTTATACCAATTCAAAAAGCATAGGATTATGCGGGCAGGAAGTCAAAGTCAGGGTGGGTATTGACGGGTATACAAACATTACAAATACGAGACTTTACAAATACATGGTTACAAATACAACATTTCCATATAACTTGGCAAGAAAATGATTTCTAAATTCGTTTTCTCAATATTATTTCACAAACCGGTTATTCAAAAGATTTATTTCAAATCTTTTACAAACAAACTATGAACTCGCTCAACTTTATGTTGATTTTTCGCATGTTTCTTTCTCAGGTTACAGTTCTAAGACAAGGCACGGTTGGAATAGGAGAACTATTGGGGATTCGAGTACTTAGTGGGCGTTCAATTTACTAAAAGACTTAGCTTATTTTGCTTCCGCTGTGCAATGAAGGTACCAGTCCAGTCACGCCAGCTCTGATAATTTTAGGGTGTGACAAGTTTTCGGGAAAAAGGAATTAAATATGAGACAAAGACGCTGGATGGAAATTCTTAGTGATTATGATTGTAATATCGAGTATCATGCAGGAAAAGCAAACGTAGTAGCCGATGCTTTAAGTCGAAAGTATTATGAAAAGCCAAAAAGAGTGTGTTCTCTTAAATTAAATCTACAAGTAGATTTAAATGAACAGATTAGAAAAGCACAAGAATCAGTAATCAAGGATGATACTAAGAATTTGACAGGAATGATTAAGGAACTAGAACAAGGAACAGATGGAATTTGGAGATTCCATAAGAAAAGGATGTGGATACCCAAATTAGGAAACCTACGCCACCGTATATTAGAAGAAGCCCATAAGTCTAAATATACGATGCATCCTGGAAGTGATAAGATGTATCAGGACTTAAGAAAGAATTTCTGGTGGAAAGGAATGAAAAAGGATATAGCAGCTTACGTTTCTAAGTGTCTAACCAGTTCACAAGTCAAAGCTGAACATCAGACACCCTGAGGTTTATTGCAGCAGCTAGAAATGCCAGTGTGGAAGTGGGAATTGATAACGATGGACTTTGTTACCAAATTACCCAAAACAAAGAAAGGTAATGATACAATCTGGGTGATTGTAGAGAGGCTAACAAAATCAGCTCATTTCTTACCAATGAAGGAAACTTTCAGAATGGAACAATTAGCTAAGTTGTATGTAAATGAAATAGTTTCATTACATGGAATTCCTTTATCAATTGTTTCTGATAGAGATGGCCATTTTACCTCTCATTTTTGGACAAGTTTCCAAAAAGCCATGGGAACCAAGTTGAATCTAAGCATAGCTTACCATCCTCAAACGAACGGACAAAGTGAAAGGACAATTCAGACAATGGAGGACATGCTTAGAGCTTGTGTAATTGATTTCGGAGGTAATTGGGACGATCACTTACCATTAATAGAATTTTCTTATAATAACAGTTATCACACAAGTATCAATGTTGCACCATTCGAAGCACTTTATGGATGAAAGTGCCGAACTCCAGTATGTTGGGCAGAAATTGGAGAAAAGCAACTATTTGGACCTAAAATAGTGCAAGAAACAACCGACAAGATCATTCAAGTCAAGGAACGACTGAAAGCAGCACGTGATCGACAAAAGAGTTATGCTGATAACAGGCGAAAGCCATTGGAATTTCAAGTAGGAGATAAGGTGTTATTAAAAGTCTCTCCTTGGAAAGGAGTAGTCAGATTCATCAAAAGGGGAAAGCTAAGCCCCATGTATGTTGCACCTTTTGAGATTATTAGAAGAATAGGACCTGTAGTCTATCAGCTACAATTGCCAGAGGAAATGGCAGGAATACATGATGTATTTCATGTATCTAATCTCAAGAAATGCTTAGCTGATGAATCACTATTAGTACCTCTCAAGGATATAGAGGTAAATGAACAGTTAAAGTTTGTAGAGAAGCCACTACAAATTGAGGACAGGAAAGTCAAGAACCTCAAACATAAGATATTGGTTCTAGTCAAAGTAAAATGGGATTTCAAGAGAGGACCAGAATACACTTGGGAGCTTGAATCAGAGATGCAAAGGAAATATCCACACTTATTCCAGTAGACCTCGAGGACGAGTTCTAAAACAAGGTGGGGAGGATATAATAACCCTCCAAATTATTTTCGACACCTCTAATATAATTAGAATGTCCGTATATGTCTTAAAACATACCCCGTATGCGAAAACCGAGCCCAAAATACCCTATACATTTAAAAATTAAATAAAAACAAGAAAATATAGGCGCTCGCGGGCCGTGAAGGCCTTTCCTTCAGGCTACGCGGGGCGCGACAACCAGTCACCAGGGCCCCCCAGGTTGCCACGTGTCACCAACGGTGTCGAGGCTAGTTGTCCGATTCAGCAAACCTAGGGCCTACATACCCTAGCTCGCGGGCATGGAAGGATTACCCTTCGGCTTATGATGTGCGTTAGGTGTGATATATTTTTAGTTATATTTTTAGCCCTTTTTAACACTTTATTCAAGTTTTAAATTTATAAAACACGATATTCTACTAACACTAAACACACATATGGGCAAGTGCACCCATTGTGAGCGCAGTATAGTGTTGGTAAGATACCGAAGTCGTCCAAGGACACAAGAGCTTTTAGTACCGGTTTATCCTCAACGTCTAATCAAATCAAAAGTTTTAGAAAAGGTTTTAAACATGAAAAATAAAAACTAAAAATGCTGAAAAATAAAATAAATTAAAAACAGATAGACAAGATGAATCACTTGGATCCGACTCGCCTTTAGTGTAACCTTTGATGATTTCCGCACTTTTGCACTTTTTAAGAGATTATCTTAGTTATAGTAGTAGGCCCCTCTTTTGAAGGTGACGTTACCCTCAACCCAGTAGTTTGAGTTAGCAAGGATACAATCCTAAAGGGTCGAAATATTGAAAGATAATTAATTAAGTTGTTAATGCGTAATGTGGTAGGCCCCTCTTTTGAAGGTGACGTTACCCTCGGCTAAGTGGTTTGAATCAGCAGGGATACAATCATAAGTAGCCGGGTTAATGTATTAATAGTAGTTTACATATGAGGGGATCAAGCTATTAGCATCCCCGCCATCCAATACCAGTGGGTATTTAAGGAGATCCTAGTAAGCTTGACCTAGGTCCTTGCAGGATCTAAACACTGAACAAGGCAAAAACCTTACCAAACCATTCCCTTAACCCCCGACCAGTTGGGCAACATATCTCTATATAGACCGTAGAGATATGAATGGTGTAAATCTTTTATTTTATATAGACAGTAAAATAACGCCAAGACACCACGGACAAATGATAAGGAAGTTTCACCTTCAACATAAGAAACTAGTTATTAAAGTCATTAATACAAAACCAAATAAAAGGTGCGAAAAGATTAAAAATCAAAAGTATTACACTAAATGCTTATCTTCACCAAGTGATGTAAGATACTTAGGCAAACATGGCCTTTGATTGTCAAGAACTCTTACTATCAATCTTGGATCCCGAGACTACTACACACACTCTATGATGGATGATGGTGGTGGATGTGGGTTGTAATGGTGGTGGAGTGTGGGTGAAGTGTGAGAGTGGTGGTTTGCCAAGGGATGCCTTTGAAGTGAACCAAGCACCTCTATTTATAGGCTGTACAGAAGCCCGGACACGGCCCCGTGTCCATCCTTATTCTCTTTCTTCATTAATTGCAGTTTGTCTGCATTAGCTCCACACGCCCCCGTGTCTGCTGGGCACGACCCCGTGTGCAGAAGCGTATCTGTACTATCAAGATTTGCTTGGATTATGTGAATCTTAGCGTTGACCACGGCCCGTGTTGAGCTGGGCACGCCCCCGTGTCGGGAATAGAAGCTTCTATAGCTTTATCCTTTCTGCAGACACCTAGCCACGCCCCCGTGTCCGCTGGGCACGGGGCCGTGGTCAGCCTTCTGTTTCCTACTTTTTGTTTGGGAAGATGCTGTCGAGGGGTCGGGCATGCCACATTTATTCCTTTTCTTGTATTTATGTTAGATTTTGCTGCATATTTGTTCCTTTTGTTCATTTACGCTCATTTGATCTTGAAAATACAAAAGGAAGACAAAAGCACACTTTTTCCAACATTAGTACTAAAAAATGGTTAGTTTTATGCCTCATTTGATGTAATTTATATGTTACATTTTACACACATCAAATACCCCCACACTTGAATCTTTGCTTGTTCTCAAGCAAAACTCTTTATAATTTGGCTTACACGCCCAAATGGAATGGGTAGAAGAGAAGTTTTGGGCTTGTCTGGAGTGTCGGGAATCCAAGATCCTTATTAGGCTTTATTTTTATGTTATTTACAATCCTATTCGTTATGATTTATTTAGAACGTTTTATAAGAGAAATTACTTATTTGGGCATAACATGCCTCTTTAAAATTCTATTTATATACAAGTTCACATACCTCACGGGAGATCACTCAACACTCGGCCGAAGAAGTATTTTTGTGAAACACTCGAGACCGGAATGGAACATACTTCCACCATATGCTTGCCAAGCAATCAATCCTCCTCTTTTTTACTTCCACCATTTGCTTGCCAAGCAATCAATCCTCCTCCTTTTTAACTATACACCTTTGTAAATATCAAAAGGACTTGGGGAAGGGTTAGGCTTGGGTTAAAGGTACGTAGTTTTGGGGTTAGTGGTTAGTAAAAGGGCTAAAAGCGTAAAAAGCGTCGGTCGTCGTAAAACTTTTTGTTTTTGTGACTTTTATTCAAACAAAGCATTTTTCAAACAAAGTTTCTTTGAGGAACTTGTTTGTTTATTGCTAGACTTCAATTTTTTTTTTTTTTTTTTGATAAGGAATGTCACATGAAGACCGAGCTTTTTACTAAAATAAAGGGTTAAAAATAAAAAAAAGTTTTGGTGGGTAAAGGGTGTTTGTTTTGTGGGTTTTGAAACGAAAAGGTTTAGGCTCAAAGGGGTTAACTAGGAGATTTTGGGTAGGTGGTATAAAAATGAAAAATAATGGTATTGAAAGAAAATGGGTTAGTCATAATGCCTACATCATTTACTTACTTGGGTTTAAGTTGGTAAGGACTGGGAATGTATCGTCATGGCAAGTTCTAGGGTTGTAAGAAACCAAGCGGCTATTCACACAAGAAACGAAAAATGAGCATTTAATCTAAAGATGTATATTTGTATGCTCAATAAAGGCTCAAAACTCACTTTTTGTGGGAAAGGGGTTTATAATGTGATCAAGTATATATAATCAAATTTTAACTAGATTTGTCATGCCGTTTCATAATTTTCTTATGTTTGTTCTTTTTATCACGACGCTATCGGTTGTAAATTTGTAAAAATATAACCTTTTTAGAACTTGTTATTCCCAAATTAAACCAGGACAAGTAAAAAATGAAAAGTTTATGAAAAAATTTGGGGTGATTAGCGGTTCAATAGAGTTTTGTGTAAGGCTTGTTATTAGGACTTGCACAATTCAGGGTTTTAGCATCCCCCCCCCCCCACACTTAAATTACACATTGTCCTCAATGTATCCCAAAAATAAGTTTTTAGGTTGATTGAATGTGTAAAAATGTGTTTAAAAACAAAAATTTATGTTACTGGGCATCTGGACACGTGCCCGTGTTCATCCGGGCACGGCCTCGTGTTCAAATTGCCAGTATCACATTTTAACAGAAGGCACTGAACACGCCCCGTGTCCAGGTACCTGAACTGGGCATTTTCTACAGATCTTTGGGCACGGTGGCGTGTGGGCTGAGCACGGCCTCGTACTGAACTTGCTGTAATGAAGAAAAATTGTCGGGAGGCTCTGTTTTCGTGCATGAAGTGTAGGTTCAAGTTTCCCTTAGTATCCTTCACCATTCTGAGTGTGTTTTATTCCATACAACATCATCCAAACACCATTAAAAACCATCATTCCATTTAAAGAGTGAATTACATTAGATCCTAGAAAATAAAAGCATAAACTAATTTTTAGATAAGAAGGTCAGAAAGCACAAGAAATCTAAAACCACATAGAAGTCTTAGCCTATAGTTTATTTTAAGAGCAAAATTTCCGAGAAAGATAACTCTCGGTTGAATGCGTCTTGAAAAACTGCTTCCCCGGGAATGACTCCTCATTCATCATGGAGCCATTCCTCTATCTCCCGAGGAAGAAGAAAAGTGGGCTCATTGGCGTCTTCGTTTTGAGGAGGTGTGACTTCCACCGGGATTTCTTGTAGAGTTTCAAGAGGAGGTTCCGCGGGGATGTCATCCCACCCGGTGGGGTTAACGACTCCAAGTGCTAGGTTCCAATCCTCTTGGGGAAGGATTGGTTCCATGGGAGGTCTTACAAGAATGTTCATCCTCTGGTGCAAGAGGTTGATTTCTTGAAAACTGTTTTCTAGTCCCACCATGTGGTAATTAATACGGTCAATGTGGACCTCCTCTATGGATGTCATTTCATCGAGAGCTTCCCGTAGTGCCATGACATAGCGCACAAGAGTTGCTTCAATGGAAGGCCTTCGTTCCCTACGACTGTTTCTTGAATGTGCTGACGAGGTTCCACTATTTTGGCTTGACATTCTACGAAAAACAAGTCAAAAAATTCAATTTAAATGAAATAGTACCTCGGACACGGCCCCGTGCTCGTTGAGCACGGCCCCGTGTTCACCTCTCTGCAGGGTTTTGAAACAAAGAATCTTGGATCTTTAAATTATTTTTCTGACTTTTGAAACATTTTTAAGCAGAAATAACTTCAAACAGTGTTGTAAAACTTATTTATGACAAGATTCCTTGAATAAAAACCTAACAAATATTACAATAAAGCTTGAAACTATGGTGATTTCAAGCTCTAATGGAGGTTTGGAGGAAAAATTGAAGAAGAATGCAAATGACAAAAGTAGAAAAGACAAGATGGTTGTTGAGAACCTTCTTTAGAATATACCTAGTATGGTATATGTGAAGATCCCAACAGATCTTTGTCTTTGGAATGGGTCCAAGAGTGCAGGAATCTTGCTGCATTTATAGAAAACGACAGCACGCTGGACACGGCCCCGTGTCGGCTGGACACGGTCCCGTGTGCAGACAGACTTCTGACACTTTTTGTCCGTATTCTAACCAAAAGTCAGACGGGAATCTTTGGGTGGACACGGGGGCGTGCTGACCTGGACACGGCCCAGTGGCTAGAAGTGTTTATGAAGTTTCGTCTATTTTCAAGGAGTTTTATCCGGATCGGGTGGTTCCTTACTAGACGGAACAACACCGAAGTGCCTAAGATACCTAAGTTTCCCTAGTTTTAGACAAGAACGCAAGAGGTTATCGGAAAGGGTGATTCCTAAGCTAAATACCGGTGGGCAAAACCAACCTTTATTTCCCTTATCCGGCCTCTCGTTAAAGAAGGTATATGTCGAATCGCTCAGGTCTATGTATGCATCGGCGGACACCGATGGGGAGTCCTTCACGGTACAATCGACATAGGGACGACTATCACTCAAGTCCTCGGAAGAGTTAGAGGTGATTTCGGGGGCAACGATGTTGTTATTATCTTAATGCAATCTCAATAATTCACCTTGATCGTCGTTGTGAGATGAATTAATTATATCCTTCTCAAGTTCTTTAATCCATCGGAGAATTAAGTCTTCCAATTGAAATGATTCTTCAAGAATCATTTCATCTCGAAGAGATGATTGAGAGCATTCAAGGGAGAGATAGAGATTGTTTTTACTTTCGCCCATCTTAAGGCTACAGGAAAACAATGGGTCTGTATAGTGGGGATTGTAATTTAAAAAATAAAATTTTAAATCTTCATGAGTTCCGCCACATATTTGACACCATGTACCATAAGAGGAGCAAAAGTAAAAATTATCAGTATCACTCATGTTGCGTCAGAAATTACCAACCGTCGGGATCTTACGGCTCTGTTTTCAGTAACTGAAACTTGGGCACGGGGCGTGTTCAGTGGGCACGGCTCCGTGTTCAGCTACTGTTTGACTTAAAACAGGATTGCCAGTACCAAAGATTGGGCACGGGGGCGTGTTCAGCGGGCACGGCCCCATGCAGAGCTTCTGCAGAAACTGAAAAATCTAGAAAAAATCCAAAAAAAAAAAATAGAAAAATAAGAAAAACGATTAGGCCGTTGATTCCTAACTTTCTTAAAATCCTTGTGTCCCAGGCAACGGCACCAAAACCTGATGTGCCTTAGGTGTGATATATTTTTTGCTCTTTTTAACACTTTATTCAAGTTTGAAATTTATAAAACAAGATATTCTACTAACACTAAACACACATATGGGCAAGTGCACCCATCGTGAGCGTAGTATAGTGTTGGTAAGATACCGAGGTCGTCCAATGATACAAGAGCTTTTAGTACCGGTTTATCCTCAACGTCTAATCAAGTCAAAAGTTTTAGAAAAGGTTTTAAACATGAAAAATAAAAACTAAAAATGCTGAAAAATAAAATAAAAACAGATAGACAAGATGAATAACTTGGATCCAACTCGCCTTTAGTGTAACCTATGATGATTTCCGCACTTTTGCACTTTTTAAAAGATTATCTTAGTTATAGTAGTAGGCCCCTCTTTTGAAGGTGACGTTACCCTCAACCCAATAGTTTGAGTCAGCAAGGATACAATCCCAAAGGGTCGGAATATTGAAAGATAATTAATTAAGTTATTAATGCGTAATGTGGTAGGCCCCTCTTTTGAAGGTGACGTTACCCTCGGCTAAGTGGTTTGAGTCAGCAGGAATACAATCCCAAGTAGCCGGTTAATGTAATAACAGTAGTTTACATATGAGGGGATCAAGCTATTCACATCCCCGCCATCCAATACCAGTGGGTATTGAAGGAGATCCTAGTAAGCTTAACCCAGGTCCTTGCAGGATCTATACACTGAACAAGGCAAGAACCTTACCAAACCATTCCCTTAACCCCCGACCAGGTAGCCAACATATCTCTATATAGACCGTAGAGATATGAATGGTGTAAATCTTTTATTTTATATAGACATTAAAGTAACGCCAAGACACCGCGGACAAATGATAAGGAAGTTTCACCTTCAACATAAGAAACTAGTTATTAAAGTCATTAATACAAAACCAAATAAAAAGTGCGAAAAGATTAAAAATCAAAAGTATTACACTAAATGCTTGTCTTCACCAAGTGATGTAAGAGACTTAGGCAAACATGGCCTTTGATTGTCAAGAACTCTTACTATCAATCTTGGATCCCGAGACTACTACACACACTCTATGATGGATGATGGATGATGGTGGTGGATGTGGGTTGTAATGGTGGTGGAGTGTGCGTGAAGTGTGAGAGAGGTGGTTTGCTAAGGGATGCCTTTGAAGTGAACCAAGCACCTCTATTTATAGCCTGTACAGAAGCCCGGACAAGGCCCCGTGTCCATTGGGCATGGCCCCGTGTCCATCCTTATTCTCTTTCTTCATTAATTGCAGTTTGTCTGCATTAGCTCCACACGCCCCCGTGTCCGTTGGGCACGGCCCCTTGTGCAGAAGCGTATCTGTACTATCAAGATTTGCTTGGATTCTGTGAATCTTAGCGTTGACCACGGCCCGTGTTGAGCTGGGCACGCCCCCGTGTAGGGAATAGAAGCTTCTATAGCTTTGTCCTTTCTGCAGACACCTGGCCACGCCCCCGTGTCCGCTGGGCACGGGACCGTGGTCAGCCTTCTGTTTCCTACTTTTTGTTTGGGAAGATGTTGTCGAGGGGTCGGGCATGCCACATTTATTCCTTTTCTTGTATTTATGTTAGATTTTGCTGCATATTTGTTCCTTTACGCTCATTTGATCCTGAAAATACAAAAGGAAGACAAAAGCACACTTTTTCCAACATTAGTGTAGGTCCGTTTTTATCGGAGGATCCGATACGTAACCTATCCTTGTTTATCACAAACACTATAACGGGTGCGGAATCCCCGTAACGGTGCAAACCAAACAATGTAAGAAGTATAACACGAACAGGTAATCAAAGATTCACTTAGATTAAAAGGACGAGAACAATATCAAACATATACACACAATGTTTGACGATAAACTCTCTGGTTTCAATATGCTCTCATAACCTAAACTGTGAAACATGATTTAGTATATATACTGACCTACCAACGAAAACCCTTTTGGACGAAATCATGAGTGATTTCGTCCCATATGTCTGATGAAATCACTAAGGGTTTTCGAGGAAATGATTGTTGATGAAAACACATGTGTTTTCATCAAAACCAAATAAGGACAAAATATATTCTAAGGCATGAACAGAATAGAATGATTACATAACCTCTAAACCTAATGCACACTAGCATTAGGTTAAGATACAATTACAAAGACAATAAGTCATACCAAGTAGGATAGGAGGATATCCGACTAGGTAGACACGACGGAAAGTACAGACTCGATAACGAAAGACTATTAACATACAACTAAACAAGACAAGTTACAGACACAAAACTGCACTAACAAACTCCCCCTTGTCTGTTGCTTTGTCTTCGTTCTTTGAGTCTTCAATCTTCAGTGTTCTTCGGACCATGAACTGCCCGAATGAATTCCCCGGTAGTAGCAAAAACACGCTACGCGCTGAAACTTCAAAGCTTGACGTGCATCCTGATCTTCATAAAAAATGTCGTGACGATATAATCTGTTAATGTCAGCCTCGGACATGTTGACGATCCACATCGGATCCAACATCCGGTAATTTGCACGATTATCTCTAAACACAATCACGGCTTCATGAGTGTCGGAGTCGTAGCACCATAATGCCATATCTTCAAGAAAATCCTGCTGCATCGGCATTAATGGGATTTTATCTACGACTCGCGGTGGTTGATATACAAGCTTGTAGCGCTCTGTGTTCGTTTCCGGATCAAGAGTAAACTTGATCGGTTGATAGATGGGGAACTGTGGCTTGTATGATTCATCCTTCCAGCCCGACTTCTTGTTTATTTTTATCAGTCGCTCAAATAAAGTAGCGCCGTCGAAGTTTGAACGATTAACAAGCTCAAGCCTCGTCAACGCTGCAACATCATAAAATGGCAACGATAAAATGCTCAGCAATGACCGGAAGTATTGTATACCGTATTCACGTTTAACGGCTACGCAGTGTATATCCTTAACAAACATCCAGCATAGAATTCTTCCACTTGGCTTCGCCTTCTCAAACTGCAAGTAGTCGACTTAAACACTTTCCGGCACAGGCTTAGAGACTTTTGATAGAAACTGTTTTCGCCATTCAGAGAATGCATCTGTGGCTTTTTCAGACGAATCACGCTTCCTTAAGTGTTCATCTATGTCATCAACATTCTCCTTCATCCAATCTTCATCAAACGGAGCGAATTCAGTACCATCTTTTCGAACATACGTTGATTTTGTTGCTTCGCCTTCAAATACGATCTCATCGATATCTTCAACATTAGTTGTTTCAGTCTCAGTCGACATTTTATCTATCTCAGCATCATCAATCTCTCTCATAGCATTGTAGGTCCGTTTTTATCGGAGGATCCGATACGTAACCTATCCTTGTTTATCACAAACACTATAACGGGTGCGGAATCCCCGTAACGGTGCAAACCAAACAATGTAAGAAGTATAACACGAATAGGTAATCAAAGATTCACTTAGATTAAAAGGACGAGAACAATATCAAACATATACACACAATGTTTGACGATAAACTCTCTGGTTTCAATATGCTCTCATAACCTAAACTGTGAAACATGATTTAGTATATATACTGACCTACCAACGAAAACCCTTTTGGACGAAATCATGAGTGATTTCGTCCCATATGTCTGATGAAATCACTAAGGGTTTTCGAGGAAATGATTGTTGATGAAAACACATGTGTTTTCATCAAAACCAAATAAGGACAAAATATATTCTAAGGCATGAACAAAATAGAATGATTACATAACCTCTAAACCTAATGCACACTAGCATTAGGTTAAGATACAATTACAAAGACAATAAGTCATACCAAGTAGGATAGGAGGATATCCGACTAGGTAGACACGACGGAAAGTACAGACTCGATAACGAAAGACTATTAACATACAACTAAACAAGACAAGTTACAGACACAAAACTGCACTAACAAACTCCCCCTTGTCTGTTGCTTTGTCTTCGTTCTTTGAGTCTTCAATCTTCAGTGTTCTTCGGACCATGAACTGCCCGAATGAATTCCCCGGTAGTAGCAAAAACACGCTACGCGCTGAAACTTCAAAGCTTGACGTGCATCCTGATCTTCATAAAAAATGTCGTGACGATATAATCTGTTAATGTCAGCCTCGGACATGTTGACGATCCACATCGGATCCAACATCCGGTAATTTGCACGATTATCTCTAAACACAATCACGGCTTCATGAGTGTCGGAGTCGTAGCACCATAATGCCATATCTTCAAGAAAATCCTGCTGCATCGGCATTAATGGGATTTTATCTACGACTCGCGGTGGTTGATATACAAGCTTGTAGCGCTCTGTGTTCGTTTCCGGATCAAGAGTAAACTTGATCGGTTGATAGATGGGGAACTGTGGCTTGTATGATTCATCCTTCCAGCCCGACTTCTTGTTTATTTTTATCAGTCGCTCAAATAAAGTAGCGCCGTCGAAGTTTGAACGATTAACAAGCTCAAGCCTCGTCAACGCTGCAACATCATAAAATGGCAACGATAAAATGCTCAGCAATGACCGGAAGTATTGTATACCGTATTCACGTTTAACGGCTACGCAGTGTATATCCTTAACAAACATCCAGCATAGAATTCTTCCACTTGGCTTCGCCTTCTCAAACTGCAAGTAGTCGACTTGAACACTTTCCGGCACAGGCTTAGAGACTTTTGATAGAAACTGTTTTCGCCATTCAGAGAATGCATCTGTGGCTTTTTCAGACGAATCACGCTTCCTTAAGTGTTCATCTATGTCATCAACATTCTCCTTCATCCAATCTTCATCAAACGGAGCGAATTCAGTACCATCTTTTCGAACATACGTTGATTTTGTTGCTTCGCCTTCAAATACGATCTCATCGATATCTTCAACATTAGTTGTTTCAGTCTCAGTCGACATTTTATCTATCTCAGCATCATCAATCTCTCTCATAGCATTGTAGGTCCGTTTTTATCGGAGGATCCGATACGTAACCTATCCTTGTTTATCACAAACACTATAACGGGTGCGGAATCCCCGTAACGGTGGAAACCAAACAATGTAAGAAGTATAACACGAACAGGTAATCAAAGATTCACTTAGATTAAAAGGACGAGAACAATATCAAACATATACACACAATGTTTGACGATAAACTCTCTGGTTTCAATATGCTCTCATAACCTAAACTGTGAAACATGATTTAGTATATATACTGACCTACCAACGAAAACCCTTTTGGACGAAATCATGAGTGATTTCGTCCCATATGTCTGATGAAATCACTAAGGGTTTTCGAGGAAATGATTGTTGATGAAAACACATGTGTTTTCATCAAAACCAAATAAGGACAAAATATATTCTAAGGCATGAACAGAATAGAATGATTACATAACCTCTAAACCTAATGCACACTAGCATTAGGTTAAGATACAATTACAAAGACAATAAGTCATACCAAGTAGGATAGGAGGATATCCGACTAGGTAGACACGACGGAAAGTACAGACTCGATAACGAAAGACTATTAACATACAACTAAACAAGACAAGTTACAGACACAAAACTGCACTAACAAACTCCCCCTTGTCTGTTGCTTTGTCTTCGTTCTTTGAGTCTTCAATCTTCAGTGTTCTTCGGACCATGAACTGCCCGAATGAATTCCCCGGTAGTAGCAAAAACACGCTACGCGCTGAAACTTCAAAGCTTGACGTGCATCCTGATCTTCATAAAAAATGTCGTGACGATATAATCTGTTAATGTCAGCCTCGGACATGTTGACGATCCACATCGGATCCAACATCCGGTAATTTGCACGATTATCTCTAAACACAATCACGGCTTCATGAGTGTCGGAGTCGTAGCACCATAATGCCATATCTTCAAGAAAATCCTGCTGCATCGGCATTAATGGGATTTTATCTACGACTCGCGGTGGTTGATATACAAGCTTGTAGCGCTCTGTGTTCGTTTCCGGATCAAGAGTAAACTTGATCGGTTGATAGATGGGGAACTGTGGCTTGTATGATTCATCCTTCCAGCCCGACTTCTTGTTTATTTTTATCAGTCGCTCAAATAAAGTAGCGCCGTCGAAGTTTGAACGATTAACAAGCTCAAGCCTCGTCAACGCTGCAACATCATAAAATGGCAACGATAAAATGCTCAGCAATGACCGGAAGTATTGTATACCGTATTCACGTTTAACGGCTACGCAGTGTATATCCTTAACAAACATCCAGCATAGAATTCTTCCACTTGGCTTCGCCTTCTCAAACTGCAAGTAGTCGACTTGAACACTTTCCGGCACAGGCTTAGAGACTTTTGATAGAAACTGTTTTCGCCATTCAGAGAATGCATCTGTGGCTTTTTCAGACGAATCACGCTTCCTTAAGTGTTCATCTATGTCATCAACATTCTCCTTCATCCAATCTTCATCAAACGGAGCGAATTCAGTACCATCTTTTCGAACATACGTTGATTTTGTTGCTTCGCCTTCAAATACGATCTCATCGATATCTTCAACATTAGTTGTTTCAGTCTCAGTCGACATTTTATCTATCTCAGCATCATCAATCTCTCTCATAGCATTGTAGGTCCGTTTTTATCGGAGGATCCGATACGTAACCTATCCTTGTTTATCACAAACACTATAACGGGTGCGGAATCCCCGTAACGGTGGAAACCAAACAATGTAAGAAGTATAACACGAACAGGTAATCAAAGATTCACTTAGATTAAAAGGACGAGAACAATATCAAACATATACACACAATGTTTGACGATAAACTCTCTGGTTTCAATATGCTCTCATAACCTAAACTGTGAAACATGATTTAGTATATATACTGACCTACCAACGAAAACCCTTTTGGACGAAATCATGAGTGATTTCGTCCCATATGTCTGATGAAATCACTAAGGGTTTTCGAGGAAATGATTGTTGATGAAAACACATGTGTTTTCATCAAAACCAAATAAGGACAAAATATATTCTAAGGCATGAACAGAATAGAATGATTACATAACCTCTAAACCTAATGCACACTAGCATTAGGTTAAGATACAATTACAAAGACAATAAGTCATACCAAGTAGGATAGGAGGATATCCGACTAGGTAGACACGACGGAAAGTACAGACTCGATAACGAAAGACTATTAACATACAACTAAACAAGACAAGTTACAGACACAAAACTGCACTAACAATTAGTACTAAAAAGGGTTAGTTTTATGCCTCATTTGATGTAATTTATATGTTGCATTTTACACACATCAGCTTACGCGGGCCGCGAGGGAGTCCGAATAAGGCACTATATATAGAGGTCGTTGGCCTCAGTTCACAATTCATCCCACAATCGAATTTCTCTCTAAATTTCTGAATATTGAAGTAGTATCGGGCATTATACCCACTAATATAACAAAGTTTTGCCTCGTTGTAAGTATCATAACCCCCGGTTACGTATTAGATACGCTACCTGATTGATCTAGGGTTCCGTAACGGTTGTCGTGGTTCGGCCCGACGTAGTCGTTGGAATGCCGTCTCGGGGAGGGTATCACTAATGTAAATATTGGGTTATTATACTAACGCGTGTGCATTTGTGTAATTAATAGATAATCACCAGGAAATCCTAAAGAAAAACCCTAAGACAACAATGTGAATAACCCTCCTTTTTGCAAACTGTTTTTTACAAAACCTCAAATGTTTTAAATTATAATTTAAACAGTGATTGAGTATTTGTATTCTTCAATTATTGTTGGTATGTTGGGGTTTTGTATACACAATTTGTTACTACATTGTGAGTAGTAACATGACCACAAGTCGGGTTGACAGTACCATAGGTGGTAATTTAAGTAGATGGAAACAAATGTAATTGCGCGACCGCCCTCACGCTACAACAAAAATGGCTTTTTACGACCTTTTCTGTGGGACGCTTGTAAAAGAGGGTCCTAAAAAACTATTTAATAGGACTAATGAACTTTTGGTGTCCTTTTATAAGATACTCTACTAAACTGGTGTCCTAAAAACCTATTTAATAGGATGGATGATTTTTTGGGGTCCTATTATCATATAATTGAATAGGACACATAAAATGTAGATCCTAATAAAGTAATTTATAAGACATTTAATTATTATTGTCCCATTATGTGGTAATGTATTAGGACACTTAATCATCTGGGGTCCTATTATAACATAATTTAATAGGGACACGTTGTAGTTAAGTCATAAATGTTCAGTGTTATAGGACCTTTTCTAGTCGAAGTCATATTAGAACTTAACTTAATAGGACACTTGACACATGGGTCTTATAACTTTAAACTTTATAGGACGCTTAATCATTGTGGTGTTATTATAATACACCGTAACAGGACACTTGATATTTGAGTCATAAAACATTAGTTTGATAGAACGCTTATTCGTTAGAGTTTTATTATAATATAACTTAAAAAGACACTTGACACTTGGGTCTTATAAATTTTTATAGGACGCTTAATCATTGTGGTGTTATTATAATACACTGTAATAGGACACCTGATATTTGAATCATAAAACATCAGTTTTATAGGACGCTTATTCGCTAGAGTTCTATTATAACACCATTTAATAGGACACTTGACACTAGGGTCTTATAACTTTAACCTTTATAGGAATTTTAATCATTATGGTGTTATTATAATACACCGTAATTGGACACTTGATATTTGAGTCGTAAAACAAAAGTTTTAAAGGACGTTTATTCGCTAGAGTTTTATAATAACATTAGGTTATTCACCCGTGATTACAAGGGATGCACTACGTCAAAAATGGGCTACGGCCACACTTTTTGCAAAACTGTGGTGTAACACCCCGAAAAATGCAAATCATTTATTTAAATATAAAGTTGATAAATAAACTAGTTAACTAACTAGGATTTTAAATAACCCAATTAGGTGAAAGCCTTGTAGTAACCTACAAATGGGTTAAAATGCTAAATTAGAACCAAAGGAAAGTCTAGGGACCAATTGTGTTCAAAATGAAACTAATATTGATATAATCAAAATAAATAAAACACAAACATTTGTCTGTGTTCTTGGTGGAGATCGACCAGGAGCGACCCCAAGCTCCATCAAACCCTAGTCAGCATAAAAACTCTAAATTGAAGGATCAATCTCAGTCCAAATCAAAATCCGAACATAGATTATTGATTCTCATCAATAAAGGATCATAAGGTATGTAAAATTTTGAAATATCTCTCAACTTGAAATTCTCATGAATTGGGAAAAATCTGAAATTAGGGTTGCATGTGTATGTTATGATGATTAAGGAACAACTATAGTGTCTAGGGACAGACCCTAGACCAATACAAGTTGAAATCATATGAAATTTTAGTGAAACCTATGAACACCATTGTAGGTGATTAGTGGGTTATGTGTAATTTGATGAACAATAGGAAATAAATTGTTAATTTAGTGTAAAATGAAAATTTTGAAGTGATTCCAGAAAATTAGAAGTTATCAATCATGTAAAAAGGTTGAATGATGTGAAATTAGGGCTAAATGGTAAACTAGAGATTTGATGTTTAATCTTGTAAAAATCTGCCCATGAAGTGTTTGTTGAAATGCCTCTATGAAGGCTTAAAACTGAAATTCCAAGTTTAAACGCATAATTATGATGTTTCGGTATATTATGCGAAGTATGATTTAAAGAGAGTTCTAAACATATCATAAATGAACTCTATAGGAACGGGCGCAGGAGCGTCAAGCGGGTGGCGAACCACGTTTGAAAGGCTTACTTTGAAGGTATGTAACTTGACCCGTTACATTAAGTAAATTTGATGATTATAATATGCGTAGTTGAATTTTAGAATAAGAGTTGCGTTGTATTAAAGCGGAGATGTCGCTATATTGAATAATTAGTCAAAATTTAGTTGGAACTCGTTGGTAGTCGTCATAAAGGAGGATTCCTTAGACGAGCCAAACGGGTCGAATAATCAAATAAAGCATGGATATTGCTTCATAATATGATCAATTGGTCTATTGTTATCAATCAAATATTGACATATTAAAACACGAGAGTTTAATATGTTGGTTTGTTAGAATAAGGATTTGAGAAAATTGTGTGGGCAAAACAAATAAAAAGCCAAACTATAAATGTGCAGGGGCTACCGTAAGTTACGGTGACACCGTAACTTACGGTAGAGGCCAGGAGAGTTACGGTGGGTTTCTATTGGTTTACGGTAGACCCTTTTTGTAAACCGACTACCGTAACTTACGGTGGAGCCGTAAGTTACGGTAAAGCCCAATTTTTTTTTTAAAAATTTTGTATAATTGTAACTATTCAAATCCACTTCGATGGTAGTTTCGATTAAGTATTATTTCTAAGCATTCTAATACAAATGTTTTATGTAAACATTTCAGTTTTAGGTACTCACGGTTTTCGGGTGATGATCAATCAAGCTTATCAAGAACCGAACACATACTTTTGAAGCTTCCGCATAAATTAACTCGGTTTAAACAATGTTATGATGTAAATTGTTGCTAAACAACTTTTGTATGTTTAAATTAGTCATTTTAATACTTAACTTTTGGATCTTATGCTATAAAATGATCATATTTATATATATATAGTATATTTACATTAAATAAAAGATGGATGTTACAAGTTGGTAATCAGAGCTTAAGGTTGTCAACAAAGTGTTCGGTTCAAGCTTGATCGATCATCCGGTAAGAATTAACTTATTATGTTAATAAATCATGTCTTATGTAAGGAATGAGAAACAAATTGATATGCATGGGAAGAGCATGTTAACACACTCAAACCCGGAAAGTGCATTAAATGTGAACGGTTAAAGCAAGTTAGGAACTTGGCTAAACCGAAACAAAAGAAGCAATGTCATGAATGAAATGTTTAACGTTTGATGTAAACATTTCAGTTTCAAGATGTCCGATGGGAATGATGATAATCAGGTGCAAACAAGCACTGAACAAATGAAAGAGATAATTGCCGAAGAGGTAGGGAAGGCAATTGAAGGAAGTCTATCCGGGTTTATAGACCAAATTCAAGGCACGGTGTTGTCGCTTGTAGAAGAGCGCGTTAAAAGGTTGGAGGATATTGTCAACCTTATGAAGGAGAAAACGGGAGAACGCAAAGGGTGTTCGTACAAGGAATTCATGGTGTGTAAACCGCCAATCTATAACGGGGAAGTCGACCCGATAATTTGCCAAAGATGGATGGGCGACATTGAAGGAGTGTTTGAAAGGACCCATTGCGACGAAAGCGACTTCGTTGCTTACGGAACGGGTCAGTTAAGAGGACAAGCCAAGGATTGGTGGGATAACAAAAAGAATGAAATAGGGGCTGAAGCGGCAAGGACCATGACATATGAAGAGTTTAAGACACCATTTCTTAAACATCATAGTCCCAAAGCAGTCATTAACAAAATCAAGGAAGAGTTCATGTAACTTAGGCACAAGGGTGAAACCATAGACAAGATCACGGCGATGTTTATGGATAAAATGAAGTTTAGAAGTGAATTGGTGACGAACGAAAAACAGAAAATATACTACTACTACAATATGTTGAGCGCTGAATATAGGGAGTTTATGACTCCTTCAAAATACGCGACCCTTACCGAAATCATTAACGTTTCTCGGGAACGGGAAATCGAATTGAAGAAACAAGTCGAAAGATGTGAGCGAAGGGCACATGATGTGAATCCAAGCCCTACAAAGAAAGCCCGAACTGGAGAATCGGGAAAGAAGGTGGATGCTAAAGGTGGGTCACCAAGTTGAAAAGTGTGCGGGAAGGGACACAAAGGGGAATGTCGGTTCAAAGACAAGCCATGCCCCATATGTAATAAGACGGGGCACACTGCCTCGCTATGCCCGGGAAAAGTCTCTGTTTGCTACAAATGTTATCAACCCGGCCACAAATAGTCCGAATGTCCGGACTTAGTTGGAAAGAGAGATGTTAATGAATCCTCAACAGAAGCTCCCAAAGCGAAGGCTAGGTCCTTCCAACTTACCGCGGCTGAAGCGAAGACAGAACCCGATGTGGTTTCAGGTAAATTCACAATTAACTCAATTCCAGCACGTGTATTGTTTGATACGGGTGCGAATAAATCCTTTATTTCACATGGATTTATTCGACATCCTTCATTTGTATTGACAAAATTACATGTGCCCTTAGAAGTTGAAATAGGGGACAACAAAAGTTTTATAGTTTGTGATGTTTGTCGAGGCTGCAAGTTAAGCATCGACGATGAAGAATACTTGATAGACCTAATCCCAATGTCAATGGGGGAATTTCAAGTAGTCGTTGGGATGGATTGGTTAGCCCAGCACCATGCAAAAGTCGTGTGTTTTCGTAAAGAGATAAAACTAACATCTCAGAGCGGGAAACACGTCACCATTTATGGCGAAAAAGGAGGTAACCCCATAGTGTGCTCAATATTGAAAGCTCACAAGCTTATGAAGCGAGGATGCAAGGCCTTCATGATATACGCAAATGAGCTCGAGAAAGAATCACGGAAGATTGAAGATGTACCGGTAGTACGAGATTATGGAGATGTGTTTTCGGAGGATTTACCGGGAATACCGCCAAAACGGGAAGTAGAGTTCGGGATTGAATTAATTCCGGGCGCAAAACCCGTAGCTAAAGCACCGTACCAACTCGCGCCGTCGGAATTACAAGAGTTGATGTCCCAAATTCAAGACCTGCTTGACAAGGGATTTATAAGGCCGAGTGTGTCTCCTTGGGGCGCACCGGTACTGTTCGTGAGAAAGAAGGACGGGAGCATGCGGATGTGTATCGATTACCGGGAGTTAAACAAACTCACGGTAAAGAACCGATACCCGCTTCCGAGGATAGATGATTTATTCGACCAATTACAAGGTGCGAACTGGTTTTCAAAAATTGACCTTAGATCTGGGTATCACCAACTAAAGGTCAAAGAAGAAGATTTACCGAAGACGACTTTTCGCACGAGATACGGACATTACGAATTCCTTGTAATGTCATTTGGGCTAACAAATCCACCCGCGGCTTTCATGGATCTCATGAACCGGGTTTGCAAGCCAATGTTGGATAAGTCGGTCATCGTGTTTATCGATGATATTTTGGTGTATTCGAAAAGTGAAGCTGAACACGCACACCACTTACAAGAAGTGTTAGAGACACTTAGACGAGAAAGGCTGTATGCGAAATTCTCTAAGTGTGCCTTTTGGTTACGAGAGGTACAATTTCTTGGCCACGTCATAAGTGCTGACGGAGTATTGGTGGACCCGTCCAAGATCGAGGCTGTGTCAAAATGGAATCCCCCGAAGAACCCTTCGAAAATTAGAAGCTTTTTGGGACTTGCGGGATACTATAGGAGATTCATTTAAGATTTCTCTAAGATTGCGTCACCGCTAACAAAGCTAACCCAAAAGAAAGAAAAGTTCATTTGGGGTGTCGATCAAGAAAAAGCGTTTCAAACGCTAAAAGAAAAGTTAACTCAACCTCCGGTACAGACATTGCCGGACGGAGTCGAAGATATGGTGGTTTATTCGGATGCTTCACTATCGGGGCTCGGATGCGTTTTGATGCAACAGGGCAAAGTTATAGCTTATGCCTCGAGGCAATTGAAGATACACGAGAAGAAATATCCCACGCACGATCTTGAGTTGGCTGCGGTGGTATTTGCCTTAAAAATATGGAGGCATACCTATATGGGGTAAAGTGTACCATATTCACCGATCACAAGAGCTTAAAATACTTCTTCGATCAGAAGGAGTTAAATATGCGGCAAAGGCGATGGTTAGAAACGGTGAAAGATTTCGACTGTGAAATACATTACCACCCTGGAAAGGCAAATGTGGTAGCGGATGCTCTGAGCAGAAAAGCGGATTACGTCCCAATACGGGTAAGGTCGATGCAGCTCGTGGTGACCTCGGGTATACTTAAACGTATTCGAGAGGCGCAATTTGAAGCAGTAAAAGAGGAGAATTGGAAGAAGGAAAGAATAATCGGTCAGTTGAAAGATTTGACGGATGGAAATAACGGGTTGAAGACTCGATTCGAGAGGATATGGGTTCCAAATACTTGTGGAGTGAAGGCGCTTCTACTTGATGAAGCTCATAAATCCCGATATTCAATTCATCCGGGAGCGACCAAAATGTACAATGATTTAAAACGAAACTATTGGTGGCCCGGGATGAAAAGAGATGTGGTGAAGTACGTAGAAAAATGCTTGACATGTTTACAGGTCAAGGCGGAGCACCAAAAACCATACGGTAAACTTCAACCGTTGGATATTCCGGTTTGGAAATGGGAACAAATCACCATGGATTTGTTGACCAAATTGCCCAAAACTAACCGCGGGTTTGATGCTATATGGGTAGTTGTAGATAGATTGACAAAAAACGCTCACTTCATTCCAATTCGTGAGACTTATACATCCGAGGAGATGTCGGAAGTGTACACCAATGAAATCATAGCACGGCACGGAGTACCGATATCCATTGTGTCAGACCGAGATACTCGGTTTACTTTGAAATTTTGGCGTGAATTCCAAGAATACATGGGAACTAAATTGTTCATTAGCACTGCTTATCATCCACAAACGGATGGGCAGAGTGAAAGAACAATACAAACGTTGGGAGATATGCTGCGGGCTTGCATTATTGACTTCGGGGGTAGTTGGGATGTCCATCTACCCTTGGTCGAATTTGCATATAACAATAGCTATCACGCGAGCATTAAGATGGCCCCGTATGAACTGTTATATGGCAGAAAATGTCGAACTCCAGTATGTTGGGGAGAAGTGGGTCCACGAGGGCTAGCACCTACCGATATAATCCGAACTACGAATGAGAAAATTGACATAGTTCGGGCGCACTTGAAAGCGGCTCAAGACAGGAAAAAGGCGTATGCGGATAAAAGGAATAGGCCAATTGAATTTCAGGTTGGCGACATGGTTATGATAAAAGTTTCCCCATGGAAGGGCATTATTAGATTCAGAAAAAGGGGGAAACTAAGCCCGAGATTTATTGGGCCATTCAGAATCACTGAACGGGTTGGTAAAGTAGCTTGTCGTCTCGAATTACCCGAGGAGTTGATTGGGATTCATAGCACATTTCACGTGTCACATCTCCGAAAATGTCTGGCAGACGAAACGACTCGTATCCACTACGATGATATCGAGGTGGATAACAGCCTCAACTATGCAGTAAAACTAATTGCGATTTTAGATCGTAAAGAGAAGAGCTTGAGGAACAAAGTAGTTAAGCAAGTCAAGGTCAAATGGGAGCATAGAAAAGGTTCGGACACTACATGGGAGTCCGAAGAAGAGATGCGAAGTCTCTACCCTACACTATTCGGTATGTACTTCGGTTTCGGGGACGAAACCCTCTTAAGGGGGGTGGACTTGTAACACCCCGAAAAATGCAAATCAGTTATTTAAATATAAAATTGATAAATAAACTAGTTAACTAACTAGGATTTTAAATAACCCAATTAGGTGAAAGCCTTGTAGTAACCTACAAATGGGTTAAAATGCTAAATTAGAACCAAAGGAAAGTCTAGGGACCAATTGTGTTCAAAATGAAACTAATATTGATATAATCAAAATAAATAAAACACAAACATTTGTCTGTGTTCTTGGTGGAGATCGACCAGGAGCGACCCCAAGCTCCATCAAACCCTAGTCAGCATAAAAACTCTAAATTGAAGGATCAATCTCAGTCCAAATCAAAATCCGAACATAGATTATTGATCCTCATCAATAGAGGATCATAAGGTATGTAAAATTTTGATAAATCTCTCAACTTGAAATTCTCATGAATTGGGAAAAATCTGAAATTAGGGTTGCATGTGTATGTTACGATGATTAAGGAACAACTATAGTGTCTAGGGACAAACCCTAGACCAATACAAGTTGAAATCATATGAAATTTTAGTGAAACCTATGAACACCATTGTAGGTGATTAGTGGGTTATGTGTAATTTGATGAACACTAGGAAATAGATTGTTAATTTAGTGTAAAATGAAAATTTTGAAGTGATTCCAGAAAATTAGAAGTTATCAATCATGTAAAAAGGTTGAATGATGTGAAATTAGGGCTAAATGGTAAACTAGAGATTTGATGTTTAATCTTGTAAAAATCTGCCCATGAAGTGTTTGTTGAAATGCCTCTATGAAGGCTTAAAACTGAAATTCCAAGTTTAAACGCATAATTATGATGTTTCGGTATATTATGCGAAGTATGATTTAAAGAGAGTTCTAAACATATCATAAATGAACTCTATAGGAACGGGCGCAGGAGCGTCAAGCGGACAAGCGGGTGGCGAACCACGTTTGAAAGGCTTACTTTGAAGGTATGTAACTTGACCCGTTACATTAAGTAAATTTGATGATTATAATATGCGTAGTTGAATTTTAGAATAAGAGTTGCGTTGTATTAAAGCGGAGATGTCGCTATATTGAATAATTGGTCAAAATTTAGTTGGAACTCGTTGGTAGTCGTCATAAAGGAGGATTCCTTAGACGAGCCAAACGAGTCGAATAATCAAATAAAGCATGGATATTGCTTCATAATATGATCAATTGGTCTATTGTTATCAATCAAATATTGACATATTAAAACACAAGAGTTTAATATGTTGGTTTGTTAGAATAAGGATTTGAGAAAATTGTGTGGGCAAAACAAATAAAAAGCCAAACTATATATGTGCAGGGGCTACCGTAAGTTACGGTGACACCGTAACTTACGGTAGAGGCCAGGAGAGTTACGGTGGGTTTCTACTGGTTTACGGTAGACCCTTTTTGTAAACCGACTACCGTAACTTACGGTGGAACCGTAAGTTACGGTAGAGCCCTATTTTTTTTTTAAATTTTGTATAATTGTAACTATTCAAATCCACTTTGATGGTAGTTTCGATTAAGTATTATTTCTAAGCATTCTAATACAAATGTTTTATGTAAACATTTCAGTTTTAGGTACTCACGGTTTTCGGGTGATGATCAATCAAGCTTATCAAGAACCGAACACATACTTTTGAAGCTTCCGCATAAATTAACTCGGTTTAAACAATGTTATGATGTAAATTGTTGCTAAACAACTTTTGTGTGTTTAAATTAGTCATTTAAATACTTAACTTTTGGATCTTATGCTATAAAATGATCATATTTATATATATATATATATATATATATAGTATATTTACATTAAATAAAAGATGGAAGTTACAAGTTGGTAATCAGAGCTTAAGGTTGTCAACAAAGTGTTCGGTTCAAGCTTGATCGATCGTCCGGTAAGAATTAACTTATTATGTTAACAAATCATGTCTTATGTAAGGAATGAGAAACAAATTGATATGCATGGGAAGAGCGTGTTAACACACTCAAACCCGGAAAGTGCATTAAGTGTGAACGGTTAAAGCAAGTTAGGAACTTGGCTAAACCGAAACAAAAGAAGCAATGTCATGAATGAAATGTTTAACGTTTGATGTAAACATTTCAGTTTCAACATGTCCGATAGGAATGATGATAATCTGGTGCAAACAAGCACTGAACAAATGAAAGAGATAATTGCCGAAGAGGTAGGGAAGGCAATTGAAGGAAGTCTATCCGGGTTTATAGACAAAATTCAAGGCACGGTGTTGTCGCTTGTAGAAGAGCGAGTTAAAAGGTTGGAGGATATTGTCAACCTTATGAAGGAGAAAACGGGAGAACGCAAAGGGTGTTTTTTTTTTTGGGTAAAGAACGCAAAGGGTGTTCGTACACGGAATTCATGGCGTGTAAACCGCCAATCTACAACGGGGAAGTCGACCCGATAATTTGCCAAAGATGGTTGGGCGACATTGAAGGAGTGTTTGAAAGGACCCATTGCGACGAAAGCGACTTCGTTGCTTACGGAACGGGTCAGTTAAGAGGACAAGCCAAGGATTGGTGGGATAACAAAAAGAATGAAATAGGGGCTGAAGCGGCAAGGACCATGACATGGGAAGAGTTTAAGACACCATTTCTTAAACATCATAGTCCCAAAGCAGTCATTAACAAAATCAAGGAACAGTTCATGCAACTTAGGCACAATGGTGAAACCATAGACAAGATCACGACGATGTTTATGGATAAAATGAAGTTTAGTAGTGAATTGGTGACGAACGAAGAACAGAAAATATACTACTACTACAATATGTTGAGCGGTGAATATAGGGAGTTTATGACTCCTTCAAAATACGAGGCCCTTACCGAAATCATTAACGTTGCTCGGGAACGGGAAATCGAATTGAAGAAACAAGTCGAAAGAGGTGAGCGAAGGGCACATGATGTGAATCCAAGCCCTACAAAGAAAGCCCGAACTGGAGAATCGGGAAAGAAGGTGGATGCTAAAGGTGGGTCGCCAAGTTGTAAAGTGTGCGGGAAGGGACACAAAGGGGAATGTCGGTTCAAAGACAAGTCATGCCCCATATGTAATAAGACGGGGCACACTGCCTCGCTATGCCCGGGAAAAGTCTCTGTTTGCTACAAATGTTATCAACCCGGCCACAAAAAGTCTGAATGTCCGGACTTAGTTGGAAAGAGAGATGTTAAAGAATCCTCAACAGAAGCTCCCAAAGCGAAGGCTAGGTCCTTCCAACTTACCGCGGCTGAAGCGAAACAGAACCCGATGTGGTTTCAGGTATATTCAAAATTAACTCAATTCCAGCAGGTGTATTGTTTGATACGGGTGTGAATAAATCCTTTATTTCACATGGATTTATTCGACATCCTTCATTTGTATTGACAAAATTACCTGTGCCCTTAGAAGTTGAAATAGGGGACAACAAAAGTTTTATAGTTTGTGATGTTTGTCGAGGCTGCAAATTAAGCATCGCCTGAACGGGAAGTAGAGTTCGGGATCGAATTGATTCCGGGCGCAAAACCCGTAGCTAAAGCACCGTACCGACTCGCGCCGTCCGAATTACAAGAGTTGATGTCCCAAATTCAAGACCTGCTTGACAAGGGATTTATAAGGCCGAGTGTGTCTCCTTGGGGCGCACCGGTACTGTTCGTGAGAAAGAAGGACGGGAGCATGCGGATGTGTATCGATTACCGGGAGTTAAACAAACTCACGGTAAAGAACCGATACCCGCTTCCGAGGATAGATGATTTATTCGACCAATTACAAGGTGCGAACTGGTTTTCAAAAATTGACCTTAGATCTGGGTATCACCAACTAAAGGTCAAAGAAGAAGATGTACCGAAGACGGCTTTCCGCACGAGATACGGACATTACGAATTCCTTGTAATGTCATTTGGGCTAACAAATGCACCCGCGGCTTTCATGGACCTCATGAACCGGGTTTGCAAGCCAATGTTGGATAAGTAGGTCATCGTGTTTATCGATGATATTTTGGTGTATTCGAAAAGTGAAGCTGAACACGCACACCACTTACAAGAAGTGTTAGAGACACTTAGACGAGAAAGGCTGTATGCGAAATTCTCTAAGTGTGCCTTTTGGTTACGAGAGGTACAATTTCTTGGCCACGTCATAAGTGCCGACGGAGTATTGGTGGATCCGTCCAAGATCGAGGCTGTATCAAAATGGAATCCCCCGAAGAACCCTTCGGAAATTAGAAGCTTTTTGGGACTTGCGGGATACTATACGAGATTCATTCAAGATTTCTCTAAGATTGCGTCACCGCTAACAAAGCTAACCCAAAAGAAAGAAAAGTTCATTTGGGGTGTCGATCGAGAAAAAGCGTTTCAAACGCTAAAAGAAAAGTTAACTGAAGCTCCGGTACTGATATTGCCGGACGGAGTCGAAGATATGGTGGTTTATTCGGATGCTTCACTATCGGGGCTCGGATGCGTTTTGATGCAACGAGGCAAAGTTATAGCTTATGCCTCGAGGCAATTGAAGATACACGAGAAGAAATATCCCACGCACGATCTTGAGTTGGCTGCGGTGGTATTTGCCTTAAAAATATGGAGGCACTACCTATATGGGGTAAAGTGTACCATATTCACCTATCACAAGAGCTTAAAATACTTCTTCGATCAGAAGGAGTTAAATATGCGGCAAAGGCGATGGTTAGAAACGGGGAAAGATTTCGACTGTGAAATAAATTACCACCCTGGAAAGGCAAATGTGGTGGCGGATGCTCTGAGCAGAAAAGCGGATTACGTCCCAATACGGGTAAGGTCGATGCAGCTCGTGGTGACCTCGGGTATACTTGAACGTATTCGAGAGGCACAATTAGAAGCAGTAAAAGAGGAGAATTGGAAGAAGGAAAGAATAATCGGTCAGTTGAAAGATTTGACGGATGGAAATAACGGGTTGAAGACTCGATTCGAGAGGATATGGGTTCCAAATATTTGTGGAGTGAAGGCGCTTCTACATGATGAAGCTCATAAATCCCGATATTCAATTCATTCGGGAGCGACCAAAATGTACAATGATTTAAAACGAAACTATTGGTGGCCCGGGATGAAAAGAGATGTGGTGAAGTACGTAGAAAAATGCTTGACATGTTTACAGGTCAAGGCGGAGCACCAAAAACCATACGGTAAACTTCAACCGTTGGAAATTCCGGTTTGGAAATGGGAACAAATCACCCTGGATTTGTTGACCAAATTGCCCAAAACTAACCGCGGGTTTGATGCTATATGGGTAGTTGTAGATAGATTGACAAAAAGCACTCACTTCATTCCAATTCGTGAGACTTATACATCCGAGAAGATGTCGGAAGTGTACACCACTGAAATCATAGCACGGCATGGAGTACCGATATCCATTGTGTCAGACCGAGATACTCGGTTTACTTTGAAATTTTGGCGTGAATTCCAAGAACAAATGGGAACTAAATTGTTCATTAGCACTGCTTATCATCCACAAACGGATGGGCAGAGTGAAAGAACAATACAAACGTTGGGAGATATGCTGCAGGCTTGCATTATTGACTTCGGGGGTAGTTGGGATGTCCATCTACCCTGGCAGACGAAACTGCTCGTATCCACTACGATGATATCGAGGTGGATAACAGCCTCAACTATGCAGTAAAACCAATTGCGATTTTAGATCGTAAAGAGAAGAGCTTGAGGAACAAAGTAGTTAAGCAAGTCAAGGTCAAATGGGAGCATAGAAAAGGTTCGGACACTACATGGGAGTCCGAAGAAGAGATGCGACGTCTCTACCCTACACTATTCGGTATGTACTTCGGTTTCGGGGAGGAAACCCTCTTAAGGGGGGTGGACTTGTAACACCCCGAAAAATGCAAATCAGTTATTTAAATATAAAATTGATAAATAAACTAGTTAACTAACTAGGATTTTAAATAACCCAATTAGGTGAAAGCCTTGTAGTAACCTACAAATGGGTTAAAATGCTAAATTAGAACCAAAGGAAAGTCTAGGGACCAATTGTGTTCAAAATGAAACTAATATTGATATAATCAAAATAAATAAAACACAAACATTTGTCTGTGTTCTTGGTGGAGATCGACCAGGAGCGACCCCAAGCTCCATCAAACCCTAGTCAGCATAAAAACTCTAAATTGAAGGATCAATCTCAGTCCAAATCAAAATCCGAACATAGATTATTGATCCTCATCAATAGAGGATCATAAGGTATGTAAAATTTTGATAAATCTCTCAACTTGAAATTCTCATGAATTGAGAAAAATCTGAAATTAGGGTTGCATGTGTATGTTATGATGATTAAGGAACAACTATAGTGTCTAGGGACAAACCCTAGACCAATACAAGTTGAAATCATATGAAATTTTAGTGAAACCTATGAACACCATTGTAGGTGATTAGTGGGTTATGTGTAATTTGATGAACACTAGGAAATAGATTGTTAATTTAGTGTAAAATGAAAATTTTGAAGTGATTCCAGAAAATTAGAAGTTATCAATCATGTAAAAAGGTTGAATGATGTGAAATTAGGGCTAAATGGTAAACTAGAGATTTGATGTTTAATCTTGTAAAAATCTGCCCATGAAGTGTTTGTTGAAATGCCTCTATGAAGGCTTAAAACTGAAATTCCAAGTTTAAACGCATAATTATGATGTTTCGGTATATTATGCGAAGTATGATTTAAAGAGAGTTCTAAACATATCATAAATGATCTCTATAGGAACGGACGCAGGAGCGTCAAGCGGGTGGCGAACCACGTTTGAAAGGCTTACTTTGAAGGTATGTAACTTGACCCGTTACATTAAGTAAATTTGATGATTATAATATGCGTAGTTGAATTATAGAATAAGAGTTGCGTTGTATTAAAGCGGAGATGTCGCTATATTGAATAATTGGTCAAAATTTAGTTGGAACTCGTTGGTAGTCGTCATAAAGGAGGATTCCTTAGACGAGCCAAACGGGTCGAATAATCAAATAAAGCATGGATATTGCTTCATAATATGATCAATTGGTCTATTGTTATCAATCAAATATTGACATATTAAAACACGAGAGTTTAATATGTTGGTTTGTTAGAATAAGGATTTGAGAAAATTGTGTGGGCAAAACAAATAAAAAGCCAAACTATATATGTGCAGGGACTACCGTAAGTTACGGTGACACCGTAACTTACGGTAGAGGCCAGGAGAGTTACGGTGGGTTTCTACTGGTTTACGGTAGACCCTTTTTGTAAACCGACTACCGTAACTTACGGTGGAACCGTAAGTTACGGTAGAGCCCAATTTTTTTAAAATTTTTTTGTATAATTGTAACTATTCAAATCCACTTCGATGGTAGTTTCAATTAAGTATTATTTCTAAGCATTCTAATACAAATGTTTTATGTAAACATTTCAGTTTTAGGTACTCACGGTTTTCGGGTGATGATCAATCAAGCTTATCAAGAACCGAACACATACTTTTGAAGCTTCCGCATAAATTAACTCGGTTTAAACAATGTTATGATGTAAATTGTTGCTAAACAAGTTTTGTATGTTTAAATTTGTCATTTTAATACTTAACTTTTGGATCTTATGCTATAAAATGATCATATATATATATATATATATATATATATATATATATATAGTATATTTACATTAAATAAAAGATGGATGTTACATGTGGACAACAATACCGATAATCGTTAAAGGATGCTTATCTAAATGTTAACAAAAAGAATAACAAGAGTATTTTGGCATGACCGTACACTGATATGATTCTATTACCCTCGAAACTCGCAAAAAGAATGTTTGTATATTTTTACTTTTCTTAATTTCTGCAACTCTGTATATATTTATTTACTGCTTTCAGTCTTTAAGTTTGAAATATTCAAAATGCCAAAAAGATTTTAGGTGTGTTTTAATATAAACTTTATAAAAGTCAAAAAGATTTTATTTCTGCTTTAGTTTTGATTAACCAATGTTGGAACTCAAAGTCTTCGTTGCCTGAAATCTGATGAAAACCAAAACGACTGAATCTTCATAAACGGTCAGAGTTTGCAAGTTTTGAAAGTTAATAATCAAAATTGAAAAGTCTGTTAACTTTTCAAACTAAACTGTCGGACGGTAGTTGAATGAGAATTGGTCTCATGTGTGTCATTTGTTTATGATGACTATATTCTAAGCAGTTGTTCTCATTACACGTTTAGATTTCTTGCATGTGCAGATGCTAAAGGCGAAGAGAACATGTTCGATGATAAGCTTCGGAATGAAGACACGACGTGAAGGCACTCAAATGATAAAGATGATCGAGTTGCCGCTGATCAATCATCAACACCACAAGGATCTCAAGTTTTAAAAATCAAAAGATTCACGAACAAAATCAAAGGGGGAGTTTGTTGATACACTTCCTAAATGAAAACCGGAGTTTGTTAATACACTTTCTACTTACAACACGTGAAGTCATTGAAGATCCCTTCCGAGTATGAATGAACCATCAAGTGATGGAGAACGAGATTAAGAACCTCACGAGTAGCGTCCAACGTGGAGTTTGTTGATACATATTATATGGATGCGACTCGGTTCGGTTTGGCTCGGTTAGGTTCGGCTTAAGCCCGACGTAGCGACATTCCTCCGTCGTGCGCCCCAGAGTTCGACACGCGAAGCACGGAGAGCCGCGAACCAATTCCGTTTTACACATCACCATGACATCATCATGATGATGTCATGATGATGTCACATGTTGACTAATCTTACAATTTGCATATTTGTTGAATCTTGTACGTAAATGGTAGTTGGGCCACTACCATTGGGCCGAAACCCTCACTTGGGCCGAACATACATATGACGAAATCCCTTGGCCCATCATGCATGTGACGAAGACCCCATATGTGACGAAATCACTGGATTTCGTCGTGATGATGAATGTTCGTCGTTGAGTCTTCGTTGACAACTTGATTTCGTCGAGGTGTTACTATATATACACAGCAAGCAGACAGAAACACATAGGCAAGTCTGAATAGATTTGAGAGCGAACACATTGTAACACACACACACTGAGAGTTTACAGAGACCATTTGTAAACAACGCATTGTAACCGTTTCATAGCATTAATACATTGAGTGTTAATCGTTGAATCTTGTGTCTTACGTGTTCGTAACTTGGTTTAACTTACCCGTTTGGATTCCGCACTTTCGGGTTCGTCGGAAAACAGGAATAGAGGTTGACTCGATCCTCCGGGTGGACCAATAGACTGAACTTGGGACGAGGGTGTTCTTGCCCTTTTGGATGAAGTTAATTCGCTAGTAGTAGGGACTCTCGCCCATTTAGAAGTATACCTACATATATCCCAACAATGCATGTACTTGAACTCATGCTTCTTGTTTTATCTGTACGATACCATGACATTCTTGATAAGTCGGCCTCGGTTTCACCGCTCCTTGGCGAGTTCTTCGCCTTATAGAAACAACCGTTGAACGCGGTGACGTGTATTTATGTCACCACACTTGGATGAGAGGCTATCATTTTCACGATACATTTTCGCGCTTTCCATTTGCGTATGAAATGATTTCTTTATGGAATCCCAAAAATCTTTGCGGTATCGTGAATTCCCTATTCCAAAATAATTTTGGGCGTTATAAAAAAATTATAATAAAACTGAAAACAAAAATATTGTTAGATAAAAAATACCTTGAATCGGATTTTGCAATTCGTCGATATAACATCTTGTCAAAGAAGTTTCTTCTTGAGGCGTCCACTTTATTTGTGTTCGTTGAGTGGCCGCTAGTGCTTTCTTTTTATCCGTATTTTTCTTGTGACTCCTTTTTTTGGCTGGTTTGGATGACAAACCACCAACGTCTTGTGGTTGTATTTCGGGTATGGAAAGTTGAATACACAGTTTCCTAAATACGACGCGCATCCAGCTGGATCGAGACATAGTGAGTATACTAAATCGTATGGATGGCCGTGTGTAAGGGGTATTTGAGTCGGGTTTGTTGGTTGACGGTTTTGTGGCGGGCTAGGGTTCGGGTTCTCTTGGTAACCAAAGGGGTTGGTTGGGTCGTAGTTTCGGTTAAATAGATGCATTGTAGAGGATTAAGTGGGTTGAATTTATAAAAAAAGGATGAGTAGAGAAGTGGTAAAAAAATGTAAAAAAATGGATGAGTATTTATAATGTTTAAAAAAGAAATAATTTTGTTAAATAAAGTATCTGTTTGGCAACGGCTAGCCCAAACGGTCATAGATCACCAACCAATCTAAGTCAGCCAACTCACCTCTCTCCCCAGCCCCACGCCAGGCTTCAAACCCACGCCAGCGAGATAACGTCATGACTAACGCTGGTCTGGTGCGATTTAAGTAGCATTGCTTGGCAACCCCTAAACGTTCCCACACCCCGTAGCCAAAAGGCACCTAGACCTTGAATTTGTGAAGTGTCCCTATCCATTAACTATACATTAATACAATTGATGGGATCCAAGTGTGTGTCACAACTGACACGGAAGGAAATGATTGACGTGCATATTTAAAAAAAAAAATTGTTTGTCATTTGTGACTTATAATTAGTTTTTGGTATGGTTCTAAGGCTTTATTTCTTTGTCTTACATGATAAGTATATATGCTTTATGAGAGAATGTTTCAAATAAAAACCACTTTTATTGTGAAAGTTTGAAAACTAACTAAAAAAAGCCTAAAAAAACACACAAAATTTTTTTTTTCAATTTTTTTATAAAAAAATCGCAGATTTATGTATATAAAAAAAACTTAAAAAAAAAAAAAAACAATTTTTTTTATTACACATGTGTAATACTACACATGTGTATGTGTACTACACATGTGTAGTGTGCACAACAAAAATTTTTTTTTTTTTTTTTGAAATTTTTTTATATATACTAAAAGTAGCGAAAATTAATATGAAAAAAAAAATTTGGTATGTTTTTTTGGCTTTTTTAATTAGTTTTCGAGTTTTCACATTAACTAGTGGTTTTCATTTGAACCTTCCCTTTATGAACTAATATGCGTTTATAATGTATGGATTATGTTGGTTTTAGAATGTTGTCTAGTAGTGCTTTTTATATTTGTAGTTGTAGGTAATACGCGTAATTTAAGATTAGGAGTCACTCTAAACATAAAACATTGCCTTTTTTTTAAACAATTAATAGTCAAAGTGATTAAATAGTAATTATATTTTATATGTGTAGTTGGTTAGAAGTGAGAGAGTCGGTTATCAAGAGAGTAACATATTTTTTTTTGAATAGCCAACGGAACTTCATTCAAACCAAAAAAAAAACCCAGGTCCAAAACAAGCACAAATCCAGCCAGTAGCTGGAAAACAACAACAGAAATAAAAAACGAACAAACAGAAAAATAAAAATCAACCTGTGTTACACATTTAGATTAAAATCCCACCATTCTTGTCTCGATATCCCATTATGTTTTGACTTTATCTTCACCCCTTGAAACGAGACCTCCTTTACCTCTTCCACGACTGTTTGTACCACGCTTTGACGTCCCGAAAAAACCATTCATTTCTGGTCTTCCATAGTATCCACATCGTTTGAATTGCGACTGCATGAATTATTTTCCTCATGTTCCGGCTTCTTTGGATTTCAAAAACCTCCGACAGAAGTTCCGCTAAGTTCCATTCCGAGTTCACCGCCGGGATTTTCATCCAACTCGTGATTGTCTCCCATACTCTTTTAGCGAAATTACATTTTAGTAGTATATGGACTGCCGTTTCGTCCTCCGCACCGCATGTTTTGCAAATGACATCCGGCATGACTATACCTCTATTTCTAAGTGCCACCATCGAAGGGATCTTCTCGTCCACTGCTCTCCAAATGAATGCAGCGCTTTTACTCATAACCCAATTGTTCCAGCTGAAGTTATTTGGAGAAGAGTTTAAATCTAGATTTTGGCTCAGTGTGGTTTTGACATTTTTTACACTAAAAACTTGATGTTCGAAATTCTTCCAGTACCATAAGTCACCTGAATGTGTTAAGTGCAGATTTTGCAACCGATCCTTCAAGCGTTCCATTTCCTCTTTTTCTTCACTGCTTGATGGTGCCCTCGTCCAGCTCCAGTCCCAAACTCGCCCACCATTAATTATTTTATAATTATCCATGACCACAGCCTTTTTCTTGGAGGATAACTGATATAAATTTGGATATTGCATTCTTAACGGATCGTTACCTAACCAAGTGTCAACCCAAAATAGAGTTTTCTCGCCTTTCCCGACTTTGCTTCTCAAATTCTTTTCTATACTAATATTGCTTTTCAAGAAATCCTTGTCAATGTCACCAATCCTTTTCCATACTCCTGGTAAGGATTTTTTACACGGTATCGATTCTATTTTTCTTTGATTCGTATGGATCGATTTTATAACCTTCACCCATAAGCTATCCGTCTCCATCTTTAATCTCCACCTCCATTTCAATAGAAGGGCCAAGTTCGTATCTCTAATGTTGCCGATACCAAGCCCACCGAAATCCTTTGATGCTACCACTTTCTCCCATTTCACCCACCTTAATTTGTTGTTAGAATTGCATCCCCCCCATAGAAATTTTCTCCGGATTCCTTCCAAAACTTTAATAACTCCAACCGGGCATTTATATAGTGAAAGATAATAATTTGGCAAACTTCCAAGGACTGCCTTAACGAGAATTGCTCTACCTGCAAAAGAAAGTGATTTTGCTTTCCAATTTGTGGGCCTTTTGTTAAACATATCGATAACCTCTTTCCAATTCACAATTTTATTCATACTAGCACCGACTTTTAACCCAAGGTAGACAAAAGGGAATTTGCCAGCCTTGCAATTAAAAATCGACGCCATATTTGATATCTCGACTTCGTTTCTACCAACCCCATAAAGCTGACTTTTCCGCGGATTAACTTTAAGGCCCGACAACATATAAAAAATACGGAGTAACCTTTTGAGATTTTTCGCATTATTCCCATCCCATTCACCTATAAATATCGAGTCATCTGCGTACAACATATGGGTAAGATAAGGACCGTCCCTAGGTAATTTTACTCCCGAAAAAACTTCGTTCATTTTAGCCCTCTCAACCATCACATGTAGTGCTTCCATGGCAACGATGAAGAGAAAGGGTGATAATGGATCCCCTTGTCTAAGCCCTCTTTTATAATGGAATTCACCCGTGGGTGAACCATTTACCAAAATTGATCCCCTGCTAGTGAATAGAATACCCATTACCCAGTTTCTCCATTTTGGCGGGAAGCCCATGTAAGTAAGTATAGAAATTAAGAATTTCCAGTTTAGTGTGTCGTACGCTTTCTCAATGTCTGCCTTAAACACAAACAAATTTTTACCTGATCTTTTTGCCCATCCCACCACTTCATTTATTATCAAAGGCCCATCAATGATATTTCTTTCTGACATAAAAGCCGACTGCACATTTGACACTACACTCTTGATTACACCCTTCATTCTATTAGCTAGAACCTTAGAGATTATTTTGTTCACCACCCCCACAAGTGATATGGGTCGAAAATCAGAAAGAGTAATAGGATCGTGTACCTTCGGAATGAGTGCGATGAAAGATGAACTACACGTATGATGTATCGTTCCATGCGTAAAGAACTGGCTCATTATCTCCATTATTAGACCTTTTAGCTCCTCCCAATATGATTTTATCAACTTAAATGTGATACCGTCCGGTCCCGGGGATTTCCCTACGCCACAATCCCATACAGCAGTTTTAACTTCCTCCACTGAAAATTGTTTGATCAGATCTTCCGCTTGACTCTGATTAAGCTTCTTGAAACCATCAGCACCAATTCTAGGTCTAGAAGACTCCGGTTCTTTGAACTTAGTTTGAAAAGCTAGCAAAAATTGATTTTTTATTTCTCTTGGATCTGTCACCCACACCCCATCAATCCATAATCCGCAAATTTTGTTTCTTGCTATATGATTGTTGACGACTGCGTGGAAGAAACTAGTATTCTCATCTCCCAAACCCACCCATTTTATTCTTGATTTCTGTTGCAAATCCGCAGCAGTTTTATCTTGCCAATCTTTTATCTTTCTTTTACAATCATTCCATAACCCCAATTCTGTTTCTGATAATCGCCTTATTTCCGCTTGCTCGTCCAACATTTTCAACCTGTTTTGTGCTTCGATCAGTTCTTTTTCTTCTTCTTCTCTTTTATTTTTACGCCACGTTTTCAATTCATCTCTGACTGCCCTAAGTTTTACTGCCAACACCTCATCCTTAAACCTAGAGTCGCATCTTTTACTTAAACCTTTTTTTATCACCTCATCGAAGCCATCGATAGAAAACCAACTGTTAAATAATCTGAAAGGTGGCGGACCGAAGCTATTATTGACCGTCGTAAGAACTAACGGACTGTGATCAGAAATCTCTCTGTTAAGGGCTAAAAGAGAAGCGTTTGGCCATCTACTCATAAAATCCCCACATACCAATACCCGATCTAGCTTGCTCAGGTTCGTGCCATCGCTAGATAAAAATGTGTATTTCATACCCCCCATGTTATACTCTTGGAAACCCCCACTACTAATAAAGCTATTAAATCTCAAGGCACCGTATGCATCAAAATGGGAGTTAAATCTTTCCTCGGGACATCTTACTTCATTAAAATCCCCGAGCATAATCCAAAGGCCACTAATCAAGTTTTTAGCTGATAATAATTCCTCCCACATCCTTACCCTGTTGGCTTTAATTGTAGAACCATAAATATTAACTATGAATCCCTATGTTGTCACCGATCAAGGAAAGACATAAATTTGCACAAGATCAACAATGCGGATCTAGTAATGTTGAAGATCTTTGAAAGGGCAGTCATGAGTTTTCGTGCAGGGCAAAATTAAGCCATCGATACATTGAAAGAAGGAGAAAAATAAAAGGATAGGTTATGTAATAAAAGAGGATATTAGAGTTAAGGTTGATGCAATTGCTTACTTTTGATGCTTCCTCAATTATAAATGAGGTATCATACTAAACCAAACAGATACCAATCAAACTAAACTGATACGGACCAGAAATCTGTTGCGAAGCATGGGTAATCCCATAATATATACATGTGATTTATTTTATCACTTATTATTATTTTATCACTTATTATTTCATAATATTTATATATTTATTTCACTGCACAAGAACTACCATTTGACATTTGTTAGCAAATATAGCCCGATTAGCCAATTAGGTCCTTAGAAAAGAAAACTTTAACTAATATATTCAAAAAGCATTAAAAAAAGTCCATTTTAACATACAAACATAATAAAATCATGACGTTTGAGGTTTGTGCATGTAAATTGGGGCAAGCTTTCAGCTTTCAATAGTTGTTTTCAACAATTAGTACAAATAAAGTTTCTTGTGGTTTTCCAGGTTATTATTAAATTCATATAATAAACTATAAAAAGAAGCCCCCACAAAGATATCATGCATCTGCTGCAAATTTGGTTTCTTTATTCATGCATCAGCATTCATTAGGAAGAGCATGATTCATGTGTGTCTAGAAAAAAATAGTGGTCCAACTCACGCAAAAAGTAGGAGTTTTCATGGTTCTCATAAGTGATTCATAACTGAACTGAATCATATATATATATACATATAATGCAAAATTGATTGGGAAATCAGAAGTGTACAAAAGTGCGAAAGTAATCATACTTTAAATAATGTTAAAAACCATACGGGAACAAAAACAATTAAAATAAATAATAACAATAATAATAGAGTAAACTGCAATTTTACACCCTGAGGTTAGGGGTCATTGGCATTCCTACCCCCCCCCCCCTAAGGAAATAATTGCAAAAATACACCCCACTGTTAACCCTTATGTCGCACTTTTACCCCCGGACCAAGATGCCGTTACACTTACCGTTAGAGTTAGGTGAAATATCCAAATTACCCCCCAACGTTTATCCCCTTCCTCATTTAAGAAGTTCAAGCCCTAATTTGTCTGTGTTAAACCCTTTCAATCGCTGAACATGTCTTCATCTTCTTCCTCTGTGCTTCGATCCAAGGAGACCATGAACAAAAGTCAAGCTTCAGACATCATATGTCCTTGTGGTGCGAAAACAATGTTCAAAGAGTCACAATCCAAAGCTAATCCTGGTCGATGGTATCTTAGATGTGTAAGTTTCTTGTGTTTAATGGTTATTGAAACTCAAGTTTCATTCTTCTGTTGCTTATGATGTCCGATAACAGGTTGGAGGATGTGGATTCCTCAGATGGGCTGATGTTAGTGAAGAACAGGGATGTCCGGTTTGTCGAGAGGTAATGCCTGCTTTAATTCAAAGCATTAAAGATAAGGATGAGTTGGCTAAGTGCAAAGAACAGTTGGCTCGGTACAAGAATGGCGATGTGTTGAAACTGAAGATGTATTTTGTGATTACTTGGGTCTTGATTGTTCTATTTTTTTTGCTTAAGTAGGTTAATGTCGAGAAATTAGATTTGGTTGTGTATTTAGAGTGTAATCGTATTTGGATTATGAGTTTTGAAGTTTATGCAATGGTCCTTTTAAAGTTCTTATATGTTTGTTTTGGTAGCCTGGTTGTAATTATGTAGGTATGGGTGACAAGGAGAATGATAAAGTTGAGAATGAGAAAGATATTGCAGCTGAAGAACCAGACAGTTATGTATACTTTGAAGATCAAGAGTCTGAGATACTCAGACCTTACATGGAGCAAGAAACTGATTATGAAAAGATATTCGGAGATCCGGCAAAGGAGTATGACCCTGAAGTGCTGGAACATGCATGGGATTACACATATTGGGATGAAGATGATGATTGGTACTTTGACCCATATGAAGGGGAGCATGGTTCGGATTCGGATTGGTCTTGTTTGGATGATTGTCACTGGAAATAGGCTAGATTTTGTTTGGTTTTAAGTTTGTATGTTGGACATGTTATTTGTACTAAATGTTGCAATGTAATCTAATCGAATCACTTTCCGCCTCTTATTTGTACCAAAATGGTCATTTTGACCTTATAAATGGTCATTGTACTTGTACCAATTATCCAAACAAGCTGTAAAGCAATTATATAGGCTGCAAATATATATAGGCTGCTGCAATTGACAAAAAGTAACCTGCCTGTGATCATCTAAACACAATCAAACATGCATGCCAGTTATGAACAAGTCAAACCTGCTGCAAATGACCAAAATGGACATTTTGACCTTATAAACAAGTCAAACCAACCAAACTTTGTCTTGAACAAACCAAACAAACATAGTCTAAACTTACAAACCATCCAAACATTGTCTTGAACAAACCACACAAATACCAAACCAAAGATAAAGATACAAACCAACCAAACAATGTCTGCAACAAAGTTGACAAACCTAACAAACATAGACTAAACTTACAAACCATCCATCACTCATCAAGATTGTAAACTGGTGCACCTTGAGTGGCAGTGTGTGATTCCTGTGAAGCAGTTGATTGTTCACCACCTTGTCCTTTACAGCTCCTGACATTGTGACCCACGTTCCCACATTTACCACACTTGATGCTACTTCCCTTTCTGGTCATTTTACCTCCTTTGTCGAACTCCTGCTCAAGCTCTTTTTCACCAAATGCCTTCCTTCTTTTCTTCTTTGGCCTTCCAACTTGTGTATGATGCTTTGGTGGGATGAGTGTTGTTGGACACTCTGAAGGAGTCCACATCTCCGACCCGTTGATAGGCTCTATCACATTGTCATAGACTTTCTTCCATGTTGATAGCCAATACACATCATCCACCCACTCTTCTGGTATGCCAGCATCAATGTTATTCCTTGACATATCCCATATGGCTGCAACTGCATGTTTGCAAGGCATCCCTGTCAAATCCCACTTCCTGCATGCACAAGTTTTATGTTTGACATTCACAACACACTGTGATCTCGGACCTGTTACTTGATACTTGTCTGAATCAACCATTAGAACAGACATTTCAGCAGCCTGTTGTTTGATCTCATCGAAGACCTCAGTGGCATAAGGTGTAAGTGGCCCCATACACTTTGCTTGCAATTTCTTGACATTGACTATCCTCTTGGTCATGTACTCCCGAATGAATTCTAGGCATGTGATAATCGGCTTGTCCCTTGCTCCCACAATTTGTCGGTTAAAAACCTCACATATGTTGTTCAGCAACATATCACATTTAGCTCTTCCAGAAAAATATGCTCTTGACCAAGCGGTGAATGGGATCTCATTCAGCCAGTCATACATAGCTCGTTCTGTTGTCTTAATTTCTTCCATAGCTTTGTTAAAGTATGGAATAGATGTCTTCCTTCTGGCTGACCAAAGCAAATTCTTGTAAAGATCTCCACGCCACTTTGATTTCATGTTCTCATGGATGTGCCTCAAACAAAATCTGTGCTCACCATTAGGAAAAACAGCTAGCATAGCAGGAATCAGACCCTGTGATAAAAAAATGCAATTCATTTTTTAGAATAAGCACAATATTTTGCTACCAAAGTTAACAACTTATTACCTTTTGTCTGTCACTGATGAAGGTGAAACAAGAGTCAGCCGTACACCCTAGGTCATCTCTCAACAGTTGCAAAAACCATTTCGAGGTTTGTGTTGTTTCTGCCTCAACAAGGGCATAACATACTGGATATATGCTATTGTTCCCATCAATACCAACAGCACTCAAGATTTGACCAGGAAATGGACCTTTCATGAAACAACCATCCACACCCAGCAATGGTCTTCCAATCATCTTAAATCCTCTCATCATAGAGGCAAAACAAAAATAAACCCTTCGAAACTGCCTTGTAGGACTAGCTGAGTTCCCACATGGCTCCACATCAATTTTAATTGTACTACCTGTGTTGGTGAAATTTATAGATAGTCAATGAGCAGAAATGAGCAGAAAGTTAATTGTACCTGGGTTGGCTTTTAGAAGTTCATCGCAGTATGACCTTAGCAAACCATATTGTTCTTGGTAATCACCATAAATCTTCGTAGTTGCTATCCTCTTGGCTCTGAAGACCTTATGGAGTGATATTTCAAGTTGATGCTTCCGAAGAAGTTGACTTTGGATTGCATGAATCGGCATGTCTGGATTGCTTTCAATCAAAGGTTGGATCTCTCTGGCAATTGAACTCATTGTATACAAATAAACTGCCCTTGTTGTCAAACAATTGTGTTGATTACGAATGGTCTTGACGCGCCACTTATCCTTGTCCGTGTTTCTTGAGATGTGAACTGCCCAAGGACAGGTGGGCTTGATATGCCTTTTAAGGTGCTTGGGTTTGTTTTTCTGCCCTACTTTGGTGCAATTACTATTTTGCCCCTCTTCTCCCTTTTTTTTACAAGACCAAGTAGTGGTGGATTGCTTCCAAAACATACTACCCTATACCTTAACAATTCATTTTTTAGAATAAACACATCCCTACTAGCCTTAAGAGCATAACTTTTCACCATCTGATTCATCGTTTTCTTGTCATCAATAAGCTGACCAACATAGAATGGCAAATCATTTGGACCTTTTAAAGCACTCTTGTTTCTCCTCCTTATCTTCTTGGCAACCTTATCTCTAAGGCTTGAATTGTCATCAGAGCCACTTTCAAAAACCTCCAAGTCAACAGGCTGATGACCTTCTTCGCTTCTCTCATCATCATGATCCCCATCACTTGAACCATCCAGTTCTTCCCTAGAAATTTCAACATTAGCCCTGAACCTCTGCATATCCACCTCTATTTCATAAACCATATTATCTTCCTCAACGTACTCATAATCAGGATCACTACCGTCACTCTTTTCCTCATCTTCATTCATACTATCATTGTCATTATTTTGTGTAAATGATGCTGGAACAATTGCTTTACTAGCCCCTATAGGACCTTCACTTGTATTTTCCAATATTGTTGACATACGGTGTTCAACATACATGTCTATCATGTGGACTCCTTGACGCACATGATCAAATATAGGCTCTAAGTCAACATTACATTTTAATGTCCTAAGACCAAAATCCAGCGAACAGTATGGTTCCTTGTAATTAATGCAGCCATATTGCCTATAATTGTATCCTAATTGCTTAACCATCGCCTCTAAAACATCAGTATTCAACACTCTAAAATCTACATGATCAATGTAGTTCATCTTCCCACCAAGGTATTTCCTATTTGGGTTTTCTACAAAATTACCTCCATGGTGAAATTTTATGCTAAATTCAGATTGGGTTTCGCCTGTAAGCAAACAACAAAAACAAATTAACAGAGAAATATGTTAAAATTTTACCTGATTCAAACGTTGTGAGCTTGCATGTCACTTACGGTACATTACAGCCGGTTCGAAATACTGATCTTCAGCTCGTAGCTTCCATAATCGAAGATCCATGCTCGTAACCCAACTTCTAATCACCTGTAATTGTTGAAGGATGCTTGAACGCGAGTGCAGAGTTCTTCAATTTTGAGTTACGGTTAACCTCAGGGTTCAATAGTGATGAAATGGGGTTTTTATGAGGATGCAAGTCAACATGTTAGCAAATTTACCTATTTACCCTTTGACCATTAACAGAAAAAGCTATATTGTAACGGCATCTTGGTCCGGGGGGTAAAAGTGCGACATAAGGGTTAACAGTGGGGTGTATTTTTGCAATTATTTCCTTAGGGGGGGTAGGAGTGCCAATGACCCCTAACATCAGGGTGTAAAATTGCAGTTTACTCATAATAATAATAATAAACTGTTGTAGTAGTAGTAGTGGTGTAGCAGCAACAACAGTAACAGTAGTATACTTTTAGTTATACTTTTAGTAGCTTCTTTTATGGATATTTGTGTCTTAAATAGTGTTCCGTTCTCAAAAGGTCCACAGGACTAGGGTTTCACTGTGAGGTGTAAAGTATAACTAAAAGTATATTAGTACCAGAGTTCTAAAAAATATATATGATATATCTATTTTCAATTTGAAACCACTAAAAAGCCGATATATATGTCATCGTCGTCTATTTTATGATTTAAGTAGATTGTATAAATTTGGCAAAAGAGAAACCAATTGATTTGACAAGAGAATACCGAGAAAATTTAAAAGAGAGGTTAAGAAAAACATATAGCTTTTATGGATGGCATCTCCATTGTAGCAATGTCACGTGGGAGTGCTCGATGAAAGCTCCATTTTAAGCATGTCTCGTGTGAGAAAATTAAGCCACCTAGACCTTGAATTAGTGATGAGCCCCCGTTCACTAACTATACATTAATACAATTGATGGGACCAAGTGAAAGTTGTGAACAGAGATCGGATGACGCCAATTGAAGATTCAAAAACCTATCCTTTGGTTGGATCACGTGGATTGAATCCTTTTGCTAGGAAAGTTACCTGCAAAAATCTGTAAAGCGTTAGGCTCGTCGTAGAGGTGTGAGGGCCACTCTGTGACCACCCTCAATGGTGAGAATATGTATCGCATCTAGAGAGAGAAAGTAGAAAGAAAAAGTAAGGACGAAGGTCTAGAGAAAAACATACTTTTGGTGTACTTGAAGTGGGCTATTTATAACCGTTGTTTAGATGACGTCCTCCGTCCCATTCGGTCTATTTGACATGCGGCCAACTATGAGGTGAGTGTTTTACGATTCTTAGGCCTGAAACTGTTTTATATATGATTCGGTGGCTAGATCTATGTCCAGTGTTAGCAGTATTACCTCTACATTCGTCAACACTGAAACTTGACTGGCGACATTGTTCTTGTTCTTCACAATCAAAAACTTGTTCTTTTGCATCTAGCTATCTAACTTGAAAAATATATCTTCATGAGCATTAAATATGTTCCTTGATGAGGTATGACCTGGATTAAAATACTCGTCATTCATGTTTAAACCTATAGAACGTGGGTTGTGTTTAATTACATAATCGGCCTACGTGGCAAAACTTGTTCAACAAGAATATATCTCCAATTAATTTGGAGATATGTTATTAAAATTTAAACTACCAATGAATATCTTTTACTAGCTAGGTGATATCAGCTAATTGAAATGTGATATGTCCTTGTCTTTAAGGGAAAACCGTAGTATATATCGTACTTCCTTACATACTCGGTACATGTACTTGCATTCTCGCAACCCTTAGCTTTACTCTCATATATTCTTTGTTCACTCTTAATGTTACACTGGAGGGTGGTCACATACTCACATGGAGAACCCTCTTCCTATGACGAGACAGACGATGTTTGGTTTTGCAGAAGTCTGATCGCATTGTTTAAAGCCAAGGATTGACCAAAGTTAAGTGCCTTTCAAGAACAGTCATTCATTTATTTGTATTCGTATCTTCATTCTTCGGTAGCATATGTTTATTCATCGGATCTAAAAGTATCATAGAATATTTATGGACAGCAGTCAGCCTCAACTAATATTAGAGATCTGATCTCTCCATTGTTTATTATCTTTGTTCTTTAAATGGTAATGCTTACTTCTATTCAACTTTACGTCAATTATGTCTTTATGATATGCATGTTTTTATAAACAACATGGATGACGCATGCAAATCTTAAGTTGTATGCCATTATCTCGAGTGTGTTGCTTATACAATATTAAAAAAAATTAAAAATCATTGTCATTATTATTCCCAAGTATTTCAAATTAGTACGGATACTATAATGCACTACTGAATAAAGGCTTTTCTAATTGGAAAAAAAAAAACAAACGGAATCCACTTTTAGACATGGCGTATTATGTGTGGATGGTCCACAATTATTTCAAATAAAGTTTATTTCCACCATTATTGCAAATAAAGTTTATTGGATGGTCCAGGTGATAATAAAATATGAAAAAGCCCGACAAAATGGATTACTTTATTGCAAATGGATTACTTTATTCACGCAGCAGCAGCTTTAAGGAAGAGCATGATTCATGTGTTTTAGTAATATATTTAGTTACCGTCCGTAAATCCATTCTTGGTTTGAGGGCATTGCTCGACACGTGGCAGGTGTGGGCTCTACCAGTTCACACCCAAAAAAGTGAGGTGTGGAAGGGGCGTGGCTAGGCGGCGTTGGGATACCATGTGTCACCTAAATTTCTTTTTGTTTTTCTTATTTATCTTAATCATACAGTTTAGTAAATAATTTTAAAAACACATTTTATTTATATTAAATAATTACAATGAAAAAATAAATGACATCACCAAAAAAAATCAATAATCTTCATCTTCATTGGAGTCGAATCTAGGAAGTGTCGAAACATATTTTACCAAATCAGCTCGAAGGTTTGAATTTATTTGTCTTGACTCGATTAGATATTAGTTTATGTTCTGTCTTCGTCACTAATGTTTCGTTATTTGATTTGGGCTCCTTGCCATAATATTCAACGATTGCACGCCCTTCATCCTCTAAAATCATGTTGTGTAGAATGATGCACGTGTATATCACGTTTCTTATTTGATCTTTTTCATACAATCGACAAGGCATACATTTTCTACAAAACACCAAATGCTCGCTCGATGTCTTTGTGTGTCGCCATCTAAACTTTGTTAAACTTTATTCTTTTAGGATCTAGAATTCCATCTCTTAAAAATGATTTCACAAAAACATCATACTAAGGGTAAATTCCATCAACAAGATAGTACCCATATTTGTATTCAACCCCATTTATAAAAAGGGTGAGGGTATTGATACATCCCCCAAAATTAGGTGCATGTCCCCTCCAGAGGCAACGTATAGGGCTATGAGGGGATTATAAGGTATGAAAGCATTAAATGCGTCAGAAAAAGCGAATCTATATGTCTCTCATTGCCCTATGAGTGGCGTATAAGAAGCTGGTAGTTGAAGCATTAAACCCTATACGTCTCTCATTGCCCTATGAGCGATTGGACAGGTACGATGTGCGAGGAATTTAAGGTATAAATATTGGCATGCAAAGAGTTCAGACTGTAAAGTCTGAAAAGGTGACCCGTATACACGCTTATTGACCTATATGCGACTGATCGTCTGAGAAAATGTTATTAATCCAAGCATAGGGGAACTATTTCATTCAAATGTTGAAAACTCACAAAATAATGATCAAAGTGATGAAAATTCACAAACAAAAACATCCGATCAAATCATAAAGAATAAAGATGTCGTCTTGGGACATTAGTTATGTTTTTGGCGAAGATTCGAACAAGTCATACGTCTCTCTGAAAGTGTTTGGCTATCCGACGTTGATCGAGGTGAGGAGGAGGTTGTGTCCGTGCTTCGTTGTGATGACGGGGTGTGCAACCCGTGTTGCCTGATTTGAACCATGTGTTCATAGATGAGGCTGATCCATCTGATGTGGCTCAAAGTTATCCACACCATGAATACGGGACTTACCATTCGTATACGGAAAACCATTACCGAAAACAAGTTTCAGCTTTTTAACATTTTGGCCCATCGTCTTTTAAGAGTTATTTTTAAATATCTTCTCTTTAATTGCAATTCAACCCTTTATCTTTCAGCTTTATTTATTCCAAAATCACGGTTCTTCATTTATTGATTAGTTTAAGCTTGTTTATAATTATTTTTCCGTACCATGACCTACAAAACGATCGATCATTCATTCCTGTTTGTATGTATGCATGTATGTATGTATGCATGTATGTGATGTGTCATAAAAAAACACACATTTATCTTATGTAAATTGTATAATTTTAATTAGTTTGAGTCGTTTTATTAGTTTTTTTTTATTATATTTCAGGCGATCGTATATTTGTAGGTCATGCTACGGAAAAATAATTATAAACAAGCTTAAACTAATCAATAAATGAAGAACCGTGAGTTTGGAATAAATAAAGCTGAAAGATAAAGGGTTGAATTGCAATTTAATCGTTTTCCTTGATAAATATTTTCCTCTACGTATTTGCCAACTACAGGTACAAAAACATGATAAATCCTTTTAAGGATTGGCCTCCATTTATGTATCAGAGATACATAACACATATCAATGATGCCCAGCCGGAGGGTAACTGTGGGTTTCGATCCATAGCTATGAGTTTGGGGTTGGAGCAGAATGCATGGAAGTGGGTCCGCCAACGGCTACTCAACGAGATGTTCATTAACAAAGAGCGGTGGTGGCCTATACTCAACTCTTTCGATCCGTGATGTTACAATGCAGTGTATCGATCAATAAATTGGTTGAATGTGGAACCTGCACCAAAGGCATGCTGGATGTTGTTGCCCATACACAGGATTGTTGGTGGCTCAAAAATTTGGTGTGATTGTTCAACATTTAAGCAATGGTGTTTGTCAAACTTACTTCCCCATGTTCGATGGTCCGAAGGTTAACCCAAACCATTCCGTTTTATCGATTGCTTATGTGAAATGTGGCCATTTCATCATGGTTAAGTTAACTGTTGATTGCCTGATGCCGGTACCAAATGGACTTTGGAGTATATACCAAAGTATAGAAGCTATGGAATGGGAGACAATGTACATGTCTCTTATTAAACACGGTAGGGCATTACTAGGTAGTAATAGAAGTCAACCAAGAGAATTTATTAACTTGTCATAGGTTTTCGATGTAACACTTTAAAATGTTTAATCGTAGTATTACGTGTTAAGAACATTTGTTATTTACGTTTTATTATCTTTCCAATATAGCTACGCAACAATTTTTTTTTTATAAAAAATGTTAATTAGATTGTTTTATAATATAAAAACCCTTATTTACATCACATGATTTTTTTTAAAGGCACCATACGCAGCGTATAGGGCAATGAGACGCGTATACCAGCACCTATACGATGCTCATTGCCCAATGCGCCTCCCCTGGTGGACAGTCTATATGCAACGTATAGGTCAATGAGAGGAGTATACAAAACAAACAACTTTTTATTTTCACTAAACGGGGGAAATGGATCAAAAGAAATTCAAACACACACACACACCAAACACAAAAAAAAAAAAAAAAAAAAAAAACAAAGACAAACTCTCTCCCGTATACTCTCTCTCTTATCAAGTTGTACGCTCCGGAGTTTCACACGAGGTTAGTAACACCTTCATCTTTCCTTTGTTTCTTTTTGTTTCTTTGGTAATTTTGGCCGGTGGTGGTGTTTGACGGGGTTAGGGTTGGACGGTGGTGAGTTTGACGGTGGTGAGTTTGACGGTGGTTGTGATGACGATGTTTGTGTTTAACGGTGGTTAGGTGTTTGACGGTGGTTAGGGTTTGACGGTGGTGGGGTTTGTCGTTGTGGTGGGTGGGTTGTGGAGGTGGATCGAACGGTGGTGGGTGTTTGACTGGGTTAGGGTTGGGCGGTGGGGCTGCGGTGGTTAGGGTTTAACGATGGTGGATATTGACAGTCGTTAGGTGTAACACCCGTCTTAATTTTATAAGGATTTTATGTAAATATGCGAGATTATATATAAAACGGTACCTTACTTCAAAGTAAGTACAAAATCGAAGTTTTAAAAGGATCACATACTAATTAACTACTAACTAATTTAAACATTCAAAACATGATTAGTAGATTGATTACATCATAAACATTGTCCAAACAAAGTTAATTTAAGCGGAAGCTTCAAAAGTTCGTGTTTGGTTCTTCAAAACATGCTTGATCATCGTCCACATACTTGCAAAACCTGAAAACTTGCAAAACCTGAAAACTTGAGATTTTTAACAAATCTTAGTGTTAGAGTTCTTAGAAATATTGCTTAATCGAAACTACACTTGAAACGGATTCGATTAGCTAGGATATTAAAGATTCAACAAAACTTTCTGGGCTCTACCGTAACTTACGGTGTCTACCGTAAGTTACGGTAGCTCCTGGATAATATTGGTCTGCCGTAAGGCAGTACTGAACCACCGTAACGATTTGTTACCGTAACTTACGGTGGACTCTGCAAATTTATGTTTGTTCCATTTATTCATTTCACCCAAACCCAAATCCTCGGATTTCTCATTCTAACAAACCTTCACACTAATTTTCTCGTATTCTAATATGTCTTTATTTACAATAACAAAGACTGAGTAATCATATTACGATGCATTATCACGCATTATTTGGTTATTCGACCCGTTTGGCTCATCTACGGAATCCTCCATTATGATGACTACCTACGAGATTCCAACCAATTCTTGACCTATTATTCAATTTAGCGAACTTTATCGCTTTAAATCAAGACAATCATTATTCTACAACTCAACTACACATATGCTAATTATCAAAATTACCCAATGTAACGAGTTAAGTTACATACCTTCAATGCACGCCTTTCAAACGCAAGTCACCACCGGCTTGTCCACTCGACGCTCCGGTATCCTTTCCTATAGAGTTCAACCATAGCATGTTTAGAACTCCTTTTAAATTACACATTACATAATCCGCCCAAACATCACAATACGCGTTTTTAACTTAATTTGCAGTTTCGAGCCTTCTTTGAGGCATTTCTACAAACACTTATAGGGCAGAATTTTATATCATTTATATTCTAGTTGATGGCTTGTATCTTGGCCTCGATTAACATTAATATAGCTACCACATATAGAATTAAGCATGAAATTTTCATAAATCAGCTTCTATGAATCAATTTACACTAGGATAGCCTCTAAACTCTAGTGTTCATCATTTTCTCATAAAACCCATGAATCACCTTCAATGTGTTCATGAAATTTTCAGAATTTAGGCATGATTTCACATAATGTTGTCTAGGTTTTATTCCTAGACACTATATCATTCCTATTCTACCAAAATAACAAACATGCATCATCAAATTTCAGATTTCCCAAATTCATGAGAATTTCAAGTAGAGAATTCTCATCAAATTTTACATACCTTATAACCCTCTTGCAATGAGGATCACAAATCTCAACTCGGATTTCGTTTTGGATCAGATTTGAACCTTCAATTTAGGTGTTTCGTGAAATTTAGGGTTTTGAAAGGCTTGGTCGCCCTTTCCCTCTGTTGATCGATCCCAGCACCCTCACAAGGGGTGTTTGTGTTTAATTAAAATGTTTTTATTAAAACTATTTTCAAGTTTAACACTTTTGGCCCCTCTAGTTTCTTTTATTTTATTTCAATGTCTTTAACTACTCATGAGAAATAAACTAACTAGGTTAGTGTCATTACTAGTTATTTTATTTTACTAATTTATTTGCAACTTAATTGCAAATTTAAGAATTTGTATTTTCGGGATGTTACATTAGGGTTTGACGGTGGTGGCATTTGACGGTGGTTATGGCTGCGGTGGTTAGGGTTTGATGGTGATAGAGATTGACGGTGGTGGAGTTTGACGGTGGTTAGGGTTTGACGGTGGGTGGTGGTGGGTCGGCTGTGGTGGTGGTGGCGGTTCGACTGTGGTGGTGGTGGGTCGGTTGTGGTGGTGGTGGTGTGTTGAAACGAACTGAAACGAAATAGTTTATAATCGAATCGAAACTAAATAGTTTTTAATTTAATTACTATTTAACACATATTATATTTTAATATAAAATTGGTTAATTAATAAAAACTGTTAAAAGTTTATTAGTATTTGACACGTAACCAAAACGAAATATTTTATGATTCTATAAAATTGATTAATAAAATATGTTATAATTTTATTAGTATTTGACACGTATTTTATTTTAATTGTTGTAGAGAACCATTGTGATTGTAAAGATGGATACGGATTGTTACAACTTCTCATACGTATCACAAGTTAAAAAAAAGGTCTATACGCCGCTCATAGGTCAATGAGAGGCGTGTAGATCTACGAATTCTTATACGCTGCGTATAGGGTGATGAGTGTCGTATATACTTACTTTTTCTGAAAAGTTGGTAGAAAGTGTATTTCTATATGTCTTTCATTGACCTAGTAGCGACGTATAGAAGTTTCATTGCCTTTTATAGCTATAAACAAGTTCCTATCCGGAAGTACATACGAAAAATAATTTTTTTTATAATATAAAATATACAATTCGTTTTATAAAAACATTTTATAATAATATTTAATAAAAAACATATTTTTTTATTAAAAACTATGATATTTATAACAATACTTGATAAATAAAAACAAATAAAAACTTGATATTTTATAATATACACACATTTTCTATAAAAACATTTCATAAAAATATGAAGTTTTTAATAATAATACTTAATAAAAAAAAAACATATGCACATTTTTTATTAAAAAACGATGATATTTTCTAATAATACTTAATAAATAAAAAACAAATAAAAAATGACGTTTTATAATATTAACACATTTTCTATAACAACATTTTATAAAAAATCTATGAATTTTCTTATATTAATATTTTACTACTTCTCCATACTAAAACATCCTTGATATTAAATAAAGTTTCATATGGTACATCCCAATCGTTGGGCAATCATTGACTGACAGCCAATGATTGGCATTAATTAGATGGGTCAAAAGCAGCCGTATACGGCTATGAGGGGCGTATGAGTGGGCCTATTTTTAGACGTATAGGGCAATGAGATCGAGGAGTATATGGTTTGGGGACGTATAGATACTTTTAGGGGATGTGTGTATACCTCCACCGTACATAAAATGTTTCTTTCGGTCCAATATGATTTTGTAGATCATTGAATAGGGTTTGATAATTGAAAAGAAAAAAAAAAACAAATGGAATCCACTTTTAGACGGTCCACAATTATTTCAAATAAAGTTTATTTCCACAATTATTGCAAATAAAGTATATTGGGTGGCCCGGGTGATAATAAAATATGAAAAAGCCCGACAAAATTATCATCATCTGCTTATCGGGTCATATTCATATTGGTTTTGCTGGAAAGTGATCACTGCTGCGAATGGATTACTTTATTCATGCAGCAGCAGCTTTAAGGAAGAGCATGATTCATGTGTTTCGGTAATATATTTAGTCACCGTCCGTAAATCCATCCTTGTTACTGTCTTTCTATCTACATTCGCAGCTTTGAAACATAGTCAAGTCTTTCTAGACACAAAATCCAATCCTAATTAGCTCAGCCCCCATTATTTCCACCACCCAACTTCAGTTTATCATATCTCCATCAAATCAAATCATCAGTTAATTTCTTCCTCTGGAGTTATGGGTTACAACTCAACAGATGGTTATCTTAATATTTTGGGTGATCTCAGCGATGAACCATACAACCTTCCAGAAGAAATGATTAATTTGTTGCTGGGTTACGTAAAGTCTATATACCGATCAGATTCGCAAAACAATTATGCCAAACCTATGTTATGGATTGGGATGTATATCGCCATAGCATCTCTGGTTTGCATCCTTGCCATGGTGGCTGATTTATTACATGGTTTGCGTAGCAGAAAGCTATGGTTCCCGTGTAGATTTTTCAGAATTAATGCTGCTTACCTCTCTCTAATAGCTATTGCAATGAAGTTACCAGTGGATCTAAGTGGTTCCATGCCTGGTAATGTGGACCAAGCCGGAAAGCTCGGAAGCATGGCCTTTATGTGCACCATGATGGCAAATTTACTGCCTTGTTTAGGTAGCATGGATAGCAATGAACTTTTGTCAAACTTCACAGCTTTGGGTATTCTTGTAATCACCTTGGTTGTGAATGTAATCATACAAATTCAAACAGGCGTTGTGTCCTACAGTGAAAATACTCGTATTCTTGAGGTTGTTGCTCCTAAATATGATGTCAAATCACTGGGTGTACGTAAACATCGCAATGCAATACTAGCATGGATTTATGTGAATTTGTTACTTGTGTTGTTGATAGTGCACGTGTGTTCGTGTTTAGCGATTCTAAAATCCAAAAAGATTATTCAATCAAGATACGAAGAACGCCATAAAAGAGCTCCAAAAGACATCCAACCAGCATCAGAAGTATTCACGGTTGATAAGTTGCAAAAGCATGTGAGGAACCACTGGATCATGGCAGGGAGTGGCAGTCCCGAATTCATAACAGCTTGCTTTCGTACCACATCTGCTTCCGGGGTAATATGTGTTTTAGTCACTGTCTTGCACACTCTTACTATCTCCTGGACTATTAAATCTGGTTGGGGTAAAGACGACTTTGATTCGGATTATAGTTGGTCCATGAAAGTGATTCTCATAGTACAATTTATCGGAGTGGTGATTGGTACAATTGCTCCGCTTGCTAGATGCTTTGCAACCTTAAGCTTTCAAGTGTCCTCCGATATCATTTCAAAATACTTTAAGGTCTTTGAAGTAGAAAGCTACTGGACTAGCAAGTTATATGAATGGAGACGTGCTAGCATAAAACTCCCATTTCGAAGCCGCCCCAAACTCGAGGTGGTCACGGAGAGTTTGAAAAGGATAATTCTCAAACCTTGTATGGAACTTCAGGAGGGAGTTGTGGTGTTGTGCAAGATAATATCTTTGGTCCCGTTTGTTTTTATGATATGCATCGTGTATTGTAAACGTTGTTTGAAGTGGTTATTGAAGGCTGACAACTTTGATGGAAACATTAAAGATCTTCGCCAGTATGTTTTGCCTCTTGAAGATAAGATGGAGCTTGCTGACAGAACATTGGATGGCCTTTCAAAGTCTGTGAAACGATTGATCAAAAAGGGTGAAAAAGCACGACCCCATGATCTTGAAATCCTGATAAAAAATTCAGATAGTGGTCTTAAAGGAGTTGCAAAGTTTGACCACATTGATCACCATCGTGTTCCATCTTTACTATCAGAAGTACAAGATCAAGAATTTTGGAGCTTACCAGTGGTAAGCTTAACAACCATAGCCATTTCTCTTCTTGAGAAAGAAAGTAATGAAGTTAAAAGCTTGTTGAAAAGTGTGTGGGAAGGTCTAAGATATGTCACACTGGTGGAAGAAAGTCTCAATGTTACCGATGACAATGTAAGCCTTCAAAAGGAAGCTGATACTTTGTGGAAAGAAGTTCTTTACGACCAAAAATGGTTAGGGATCGACATTCAGAGCCCTTTTTTTAAAGAGAAATCAGCTAAACACATTGTTGAATGTTTAGGACGCGACGTTGGCGACTCTCCATATACAGAAAAAACAGCTCAACAGATTGTTGAATGGTTCAGGGATACATCTAAAAACATAGAAAAAAACAAAGGAGGCATGGATGATGATCTCATACACCGGTCTGTCTTTGCCAACTCAATGTATCATATAACCAAAACAATCCTGTATCATATAGCCAACGATGCCGACAATGTCAGCCGAAAAAATCTTTTTGATAGTCTATCATCAATGATCGCTGACATAATAGCTGCTTGTCTGACCAACTTACCACAAGTCATAACAAAGAAATGCCACAATAGTGCTATAGAGAAATGGGAAGACAGTGTCAAAGATGCAGCCCGACTTCTAGGTGAGACTAAAGAAATAATCAAAACCCTTTATGAAGATCACGGTAAAATTATTTCAGGCATGAATCCAAGTGACTTGCCATTTATCAACAAGTGGCGCGCACATTTAGGGAATCCCTAATTAATTCCTTAAAACCATTTTGGTTCTTCAAGTAAGTAAGTTCATGTTTATTTTTCCGATTTCCTACTATTATACATAGTTGTACTAATTAATGTATGAATTTAATTGCAGTGTCTGTTTTTCCAGGATGATCGAATAAGCTCCTTCAAGAAGTTAGTTTGCATGATCTATTTTCCAGTATGTAAATTGCTTTCAGTTATGTATTTATGTGTGGTTTGACGAACCTTTGGATGCATTTGTTGTCTGATCTTAGTTATTGGTTTAAATGTTATCGTGTTTGAATGGTTGCTACTATTTGGGGTTGTTCGAATTAGCACACTTGGATGTATGGGAACCCAAAAAAACGAGACACAGATTTCCTAAAACCATTGTGGTGTTAATTTTTTATAATCAAACGGGTTCGATACCTTCTAACCTAAATTAAGGGAAAATTACCAAAATGTTGTTTGACCAAGTGCATTTGCAAATATGTCACCTTCCTGCGTCTTTGGAAGCTCCTCACAGCCTCGGAAGCGTCCGTCTATCATGTTGATGCTTCCACTTCCTACAAGCTGACACGTGTCCGACATATTCAAGCGTCTCTTGATTAATATTGATGCGTCGGTGACGCAATGATTCCACGGCTTGCGTCCCTGATTTCCTATCGTTTTTAAAGCGGCTGAGGATGTATTTGGCTGACGCACCGGAATGGTCCGGCTGACCTACCGCAATGGTCCGGCTGACGCTTTCCCAAGCGTCCCGCTGACGCACCGTAATGTTCTGGCCGGCGCTTTAAAAATGACTGCCTGACGCTTTAAAAAGAATAGGTGGACGCTTTAGCTTAGGCCGACGCTTTAAAAATTTCTGGCGGACGCTTTAGAAAGTCTGAACGTGTTCAATTTTTAAGGGACCCATTTTTATATTTTTTGAAGTTCAATTTATTGTTTGTTAAACGGTTTGGTTTTGAAATATTTATGATATCCCCATTTAATTATTAACAAATAACAATTTATTGTTAAACCGTTTCAAGATTTCTTCCCCTATATATATAATCAGTTGTTCATAAAATCCTCATTTTGCATTGAACATCTCATGAAAATTTCCTTTATCCCCGTATATTTCACACCTTCCAAATATGATCAGACCCCTGGAATTGATTTGTGTGAAGTTGCTTTAATTGAAGATGATGTTTTCCTTAGCTTTAGAGTTGTCGTTTTTTTGTAATCGACAATACTTGTCTGATGTCATGGGTGACAGCCGATTTCCCCGTCCTCTACCTCTGATGCCGATTTCCCCGTCCTCTACCTCTGAACACTATCTACAAAGAACACGTGATGCATCAAACGGGTTGTTCGGAACATGATGGTGAAGAAACTGCGAACAACCCGTCCCATATCACTTCCGCCAAAGTGTAAACAACGTTTCGATGGAACTTACCATTTCAAGTCACATCGTTTATCTTTGGTCGGTGTTTTGATGCGAATTCCGGAAGCAGAAATAAATTCATTCTTAATTTAATATTTATGTCCGGATCTTCTACCCAGAAGGAATTAGCAGTTTGACGAAGTTATTTGAAGTCTATTTAATTCAGTTGGAAATAGCAGTTCGGCGTAGTTTATGTTTGTTTGTAACACGTGAATTCAAACACGTCTTGTAATAAATATATGTTATTAGGTTATATTTTTTTTTGTTTTTTCATTATTTTAATGTGATGTTTAGGTTTTATGTTAATATAAAAATGGTTTTGTCTGTAAACGTAGAAAAGTAAAATTATTTTATTGTTTAACCGATTTTTTAACTAACATGGTTGGCATAAGTTGCAATTATTATTTTTTTCTAGAGAAGTATTTATAGGCCACTAAGTATTAAAATATTGAGAAAAATAATTTTCTTATATAATTATTTTATTTTAGGGAATTGTTTTATAAATTATAGGCAAAATTCTGACCATCTCCATTAATTAAATTAACATTGAAAAAGGGGAACGGTCTGGCTGACGCAATCGAGAAGTCCCATTGACGCAATAGAGAAGGCCCACCGACGCTTTAAAAAGTGTCTAGACGACGCTTTAAATAGTCTGAATGAACACTTTGGCCGACGCTTTAAAAAGGTCTGGCGGACGCTTGAGCATTGGCCGACGCTTTAATTAGTGTGAACGTGTGCAATTTTTAAATTTTTTGAAGTTCAACGTCGTTTATATACATACAATCTTTTGTTCACCATATCCTCTAAAACCCCTCCCCCCATTAGTGTTCACAGTTTACAGCTTCAAAAAATGGGTAGAACCCCTAAAATTTCGAATTCAACAAACGGGTTTAAGAAGTCATCTACAACGGACACAGATCTTCTCCGATTTCATCGGATTTGATCGAATATCCCCTTCCACGTGATCTGTGGGGTCGATTGGGTTCAAGAACTCATCTACAACGGACACATGAAGGGTCTAACGGGTTGTTCGCCAATGTGTTTGCCAGGTCTCCAAATATCACTGAAGTCGGCGAACCGTTGAAGAAAATATGAACAACCCGTAACATATCACCTAGACCAATATAAAGGTGAGTTGATGGAACTTACCTGTTCACGGCCCATCTTTATCATTGCTATGTGTTTTGATGCAAATTTCGGATTCTGAATCCGGATCTCCTACCCAGTTGGAAGTAGCGGTTTGGTGTATTCTAGTTCAAATGATTATGTTTGTATTTTTTTTTTTGTGTTATGTTTTTTATGTACTTTGTATTGAATCATAATAAAGTTATGAAGTTTACTGATTTTATGTTTGAATTCTAGTTGAATTGTAGTAAAATTCAATCAAAAAAAGTATATAATAATGAACTCAACGCCGTTTTAACAGCCATTTAAAATAATATATTCATTTAAAGTTACATTAAATATTCATTTAACCCCCCATATTAACTAAATACATTTTGTGTTCAAAGTTTCCAACAAACAGACGCTGTTCAGTTTTTGCCAAGGGGTTTGGGCTTACGCGGTTTGGTTCTAAGGGTTTTGGGCTTAAGGGGTTTGGGCTTGCAGGTTTGGGCATGTAGTGTATAAGTTAAATTAAATCTCGTTTTATGTTTAGGTTTAATTTTTTTATGTTAATATATAAAAATAGTTTTGTCGATTTTAAACGTAGATAAGTAAAATAAAAGTTGTTTAACCGATCTGACTATTTGGTAAAATCAACAAATAAACCAACAAATAGATTTCGTACAACTTTATTTATTATTTTTATAGCATAAATATCCAAACAGAATATTAAATTAAAATAAAAAATAATCAGCGATAATCGTCTATAGAACGGGTTATTTGCAGTCTCTTCGACGATGATGCAGCTTCGTTATCAGCCAGCCACATTATAGCCCCCCCCCCCCTCTTACGAGACTTGGCTAACACATTGGGACGTCAACCACCCTGAAGGGGTGGAATCATCAAGCGTGCTGTAGAAGGCCCTTTAGCAGCAGCGGAGTGAATATAAAACTGAGAAAAACATCATGTACACACAAACTCGCAGATAATTTTTTTATAATACATTTTTCTAATATTTGAAAATCGCAACCGGAAACATATTTTTTAACTAACATGGTTGGCATAAGTTGCTGAGATTTATTTATTTTTAGAGTAGTATTTATAGGCCGATAAGTATTAAAATATTGGGAAAAATAATTTTCTTATATAATAATTATTTTAGGGAATTGTTTTATAAATTAAAGACAAAATTCTGACCATCTCCATTAATTAACATTGAAAAACGGGAACGGTCTGGCTGACGCAATCGAGAAGTCCCGCTGACGCAATAGAGAAGGCCCGCCGACGCAAAAGGAAGTCCCGCCGACGCAGAAGGAAAGTACCGCCGCAACCGGAAGTCCCGCCGACACGAAAGGGAAGTCCCGCCGACGCAGAAGGGAAGTCCCGCCGACGCAAAAGGAGTTAACGTACCGTACGGACTAACGCAACCTGATGGACGCTTTAAAATCGTACGAATGACGGATAAATCACATGTGGACGCTTTAGATTGTATATGGATTTCATAAATATTTGACTCTTTTAAATAGGCAGTATTGGGACCCAGGAAGTGTTACTAGTAAGAAAATTAAACAAAAGACATCACTTGTGATTTTACTCTCGATTATGGGTTTTAGATTTGTTTTATACATTGGTGGAAACTAGAAAGTTATTAGTAACAACATGGAATATGTTGTTGATTGTCAATTAGTAAGACGTCTTTTAGAAATCCCAAACAGTAATATTTCGTATACTGAATTTGTAAGATATCTTTTTGAAAATTTTGGTGTTCAAAATATCACAAGTTTATCATACAAAATGTCATCTTTTACTGATCCCATTGATTTAACTAATGATTATGATCTTTCCTTTTTTTTCCAGCTTATTGAAAAAAATCCCTATGAGCCTTTTAAATTATATGTAGTTCAAGAAATTGGCCTTGGTTCGTCTTCGTCTTCTGGAAGTCAACGCACTAATTTCAAATGCCCCGATTTAAACGATAATGTTTTTGAAACTAATGAGTTTAATGATTGTGATAAAGGTAATTTTGATTCTGAAAAGCAATCACCTGTTTCTTTTAATGTTATAGAAAAAGTTGGGTCCCGTTGTCAGTTAAAAGAAGGGTATCTTTTTAGAAACAAAGAAGAGATGAAAATCAAACTAGGAATCTTATGTCTTGAAGAATGTTTCGAATATAAAGTAATAAGGTCATAAAAACAAGTTATGTCGCATCATCTGTAAATGACGACTGCGAGTGGCTTTTTAGAGCTTGTAGTCGTCAATCTAGTGATGTATTTTATATTAAATATTTTAACAACAAACATACATGTTCTAAGACGCAGACGCATCCACGTCTGCGTCAAGCAAACCCGAGTGTTGTTGGAAGTTACGTAAAAGAACAATTGAAGGAAGGCGGTCGCGTTTACCGAGCTACTGATATCGTTAAAGATTTTAGACAAAATTTTAAAGTGAATTTATCTTACATGCAAGCTTGGCGGGGTAAATGTAACGCGTTACAAAATCTGCAAGAAACATTGGAAAATTCTTTTGCCGAACTTCCATTATATTGTCAAAATTTGAAGAAGGCAAATCCAGGAACAGTGACACATATATTGACAGACAACGAGAGTCGTTTTGAAATGTTATTTGTCGCCATTGGTGCTGCGGTAATTTTGGTCCTAAATGTACATAAAAAAAATTTATATAATTTTTGCTAGATATTTATATTTTTTTATCTTTGAGGTTCGGACTTTTATTAACAACTTAACACCTGTTGTTATCATAGACGCGGCTCATTTGAAAGGGGAGTTTAAAGGCACAATGTTTTTGGCAGTTGCCATGGATGGAAACAATCATATTTTTCCTATCGGCTACGGCATTGGTAAATCTGAGGACGGGCAGTCCTGGACCTGGTTCTTGTCCAAATTAAGAGAGTGTATCAGTTTTCATCCGGAGTTGGCCATCATATCTGATTGTGCAAACTCCATTCACTTAGTCGTACGTGATGTTTTTCCAGAAGCCTTTCACGGGCTGTGTTGTCGGCATTTGATGGTCAATCTTCGTTTACCGTCCAACAAGAAAAAGGAACACGAGAGCCTCTGGTGGAAGACTTGTAAATCCTATAGGATGTCCGATTTCGAAGAATCGTTCGACGCGCTTTGTACAGCTGCACCGAGAATTCGACAGACTCTTATAAGCATTGGTTTTCATAAATGGTCTAGAGCACACTGTACTGGCAAAAGATATCATTATATGACATCTAACAGTGCGGAGTCTATGAATGCTCTATCTAGACACCAGAGGAAAATGCCAATAACCCAACTGGTCGAATTTTTTCGATACTCTGTACAAGGTTGGTTTTATGATCGCCGAAATCAGGGTATCCATAGTAAGCAATTGCTTACAGAATGGGCTAAGAAAAAAATAGAAAAAAAGGGGCCTTGTCGACTTCTCGAACCAAACATGCAGTTGTCAGGTGTGGCAGGTATCTGGGTTTCCGTGTGGCCATGTGATTGTCGTTTCCAGATTTCTAGGTGAAACGAGTTGCAGTCAATATGCGTTTTCTTTTTATAGCAATGAAGTTTACAAGAGAACGTATGAGGAAGCGGTATATCCATTGCCGCATAAATCTGAATGGGAAGTACCTGATGACCTTATTAATCTTCTGCCACCACGCATTACTAAACGTCAAGCGGGTCGTCCAAATGAGGGGAAAAGAATCTTATCTATCGGAGAGGAACCCACTCGTTTATATTGTAGTAGGTGTAAAACGTACAACCATCATCGTGACAATTGCACACTCCCCATGCCTTCCCAGAAATCTTCGCCTCGAGGTTCAAAGGAAAAATCGTCTACCAATCCTGAGGTTGTTCAAGTTGAACCAGAAGAGTTTCAGGAATATGTATTTCAAAATACCTCTCCGTCATATAATCTTGGTGACTTTTAATGTTTATTTAATACATTATATTTATTAATTAATTTACTACAAACCATTCACATTCACACATATATATATGCATGCATAGACCCATTCAACTTGGTTCATCCCTTGTTCATATCAAACAAAGCCTTTCAAGTGTTGAATGCCAAAATGAATTCATTCAAGAAAAATGTCTACCTCACCCGAAAATTGGTCCAAAGAAGAAGACGTAGAATTGGCGACGTCGTACGCCGAAGTGGCTGATTTAGCTTTATATGCTAGCACGAATGAGGCATTTTGGGAGCGGGTTTACCATCATTTTTGTCGTAATATTGTGCAGACAACCCGTCAATTGGATGAAGTTAAGAGGTGGGGTACTTTACTCTACTTTAGATGTTCCTTGTTTTCTTCGATTTACAACAAGGTTCCAAATCCTGATAATGATCGTTCTAAAAGTGAACTTATCAAAGAGGCATGCTTTGACTACGCCGAGAAATACGATGAGGTGTTCGAACACGTGGATGCTTGGGAAGTTATCAAAGATCAAATCTGAAGACGAAATTTACTTTAAAATTTGTGTTTTCATGTTTTATTTATCGTTTATGTTTATGTTAATGTTTATGTCTAATTGTTTATGTTAATGTTTATATATTGTTTATGTTAATGTTTATGTTTGAGGTTACGATATATAAAATTTATGTTTATGTTTACGTTTGTATTGCTTCTTACATTTAATGGAAATGCATGTTTTAGTTTCTTAGTTGTAACCTTAAAACACATATTTTGTATTATAAAAAACGTAATAATGCCCAAACCGTTTCTAATGGATTGGATTGGTTTGCTATAAGTTTTTGACGGTTTTGTCTCGGTTTTTGATACTCAAAAACAGTTATTTTAACAGTGCTAAAACGGGTCTTCCCGGTGTAGCCCGCCCCGTATCACTTAACGGAATGAAAGTTCCACGTGAGGTTTTCATCTCGGCCCAGTCCGTTTGCCCATCAACACTCGGGGCTGGCAGAAACGGGAATGCGAAGTGGCTTCCGAGGGGTGATTATACCAAAAAAAAAAACGCACAACATTTGACTAAAACAAATAATTAAAAAACTCCTAATAAACGGCTTGTAGATGTTATATCAAAAAGACTATAAATACAATACCTTAATCCGGAAATAATTTTTTCTTAGCCTCGTCGACTATCATTTGGCTAGTACACTCCATATCAAAATTGTCTTCCAAAATACTATCATACAATTTGATCGCGAGCTTGTGTCGCATTTGCATTGCGGTTTCTTTTGGTTGTTCATGTTGATGTAACAGAGGTTGATTGTTAATCAACCTCTCCATGAAAATACATACCCAAACGCCACAATCACCTAAGGATCCGAATTATTGAGGGACATTATCTGGGTAAACAACCTTGAACGGGAATGACAATGATCATCCTTTGACATCATAGTAATCGTTCATTCGCAACCACGAGTCAAATGCAAAATTAATATGACATATGACTTGTGTTCTCTCTTTGTCTATTGAAGACCAATCGAGCAAACTGTAGGTTTAAAAAAATGAAACGATTACTAAACATCGCCTACAACACTTAAAAAGATAAATCACACTAACCTATCATATATCGTTAACGTTTTGTCGTGCAGGTAGAAAACTCCCAAGAACCAATGCTTGTTTAGTACGTTCAACAGAACATAAACCTACATATATTCGACAAACTGAATAAAAAATAAACCAAAGAAAATACTTATAACTAAAAATTAATTTTTTTGTAACCTCGTCAACTTGGTCAATTCGTGGCAAGGGCTCCAATGATCCATCAAAATAATACTTAAAAATATTCTTCGTCCCTGAGTAAAAAAGGGACCATTGTGTAGGATCGGTGAATCGATCAAAACGAGTCGATCAGAAGAGTTCTAGACCAAATCAGAGGCGGAATTCATTGATTTGATCTTCATTCAGCTTGATATGCACTTAGAAGTAGATTAAATGTCGTTAGTATTGATTGCACAACGTTTTACAGGCTTGGCGACACTTCGGCAGAGCTTCGCTACCAGAATCCTTCTACGAAGGAAATCCCAAGATCACCTATATATATGGAGTCCAGCTCGCACGAACCAAGCATGTCCAGTTCTCACGAACTGGTGCCAGGTCGCACGAACTGATCAGTTCGCACGGACTGGTCAGTTCAGACCTGTTTCCCGTTTTTCTCGAACTACGTGTCTTGGTCTATCAATTCTATTACATGACTCGATAAAAGACGAAGTCAACAGACATATGCACTAACAAACTCCCCCTTGGATGTTGATGAGTCTTCAGTGTATTGAGTCTTCAGTCTTGATCGGTCTTCTCGCTCTTTCAAAAGTATCTTTCTCTGTAAGCATCCTCATCAATCTCTCTCGTCTTCAGACTCCCCCTTTCGATAAGCTGGGATCGCAGTCTGGAATCTTCTATCTACAAGCTTTCACATGTTCAGAAACGTCTCCTAGCTCTCCGTAGCAACAGAATCAGAAATCTGGCTCTAATCTGCATATGCTTATGCGGAAAATCTTCAGGAGTCGAATCCTAGCTTTTTCAAACCTATTTACCTGCACAATCCTCTACCCAAAAGTAAATTTCACACTTGTTTAAAATTTAACAATTTTAGACTTAACCACTTGTATTCGCAACACTCAAATTTGGTTTCAAATTATTGAACCATTTAAACATTTCAAAATCATTTGTCATTTCAAACAAACTCTCCCATCCCTGTTGTTCATCATGTTCAGCACTTGGAATTTTGAAAATCAGCTTTCCAACATCAGTTGTCGAAAATAAGGTGAAATAAAATCTTTTTGATTTTTCAAAATTTTATGCTAAAGCACATTCTTTTTGAATTTTGTTCTAAGATTTTGGGAAATAAACTATATACAGACATCTTTTTTTGTGAGTTTGTGTAAGAGGATCATATCAGTTTATGACAAATCACTAGTACCGTTGAGCTTTAAACACTTTAAGTTCTAAACGATTCACTTAGATTGTCAGTATACTGATCCACTTAAATTTTCACACAAATTTCAAGTGTTTCGAGATACGAATTTAGTGTTTTAAGGACTTAAACTTATTCGCGTGTCCCACCTCAGAATATACTCCCGTATCCAGACTCCTATATTCAGTCTTACAGGTGAATGTACACTAATGATATCTGTCAATGGGTAATGCGAGACCATGAGAGCTCAGGTTAGAACTTCCGTTCAGACAAAGAGATGATGGCTCGACTTTTAGGCGTGTCCCGTTTGGGGATCTTTTCTTCAACAGCACATGATTAGCATTTTTCAATGTTTCATCAGTTTTTATGCTGAGGGAGGGCTTTATGATTAAAGTAGTGCAAAGTATTATACGAGGACTAGGCTATTGCTCCCGCAAAATCAGAAGTTCCGGTATAATACCCCAGATATCATCACGCACAAAGACCTAGTATGTCAGAAATAGAAAGCCTTTCAAACAAGATTTCAGGGGTTACCTATATATCCGAGAGATGTTCCCCACGAGATAAGTAAGTCTTTGATATTTAGGTTTATATCTCGAAAACAATCTACTAAGCGTGCGAAAACCTACTGGCATATCATCAGTGAGACCGTTTATCACATTTTAACTTTCCAATTCTTTAGCGTACTGTGATTGTCTACTAATGTACTATCATTTCCTCTTTTTCACAACAAAACTCATTTTTTATTTTTCGATGTTTTTGGTTTTTAGATTTTATCATGTTTTTTGTTTTTTCAAATTTTCAAAATTTCTAAATTTTTTACTCCCCCTAAAATCAAAAATATGTTTCGATTTTTGATTTTACCGGAAAATTTGAAAATAAACACAATAAACTGTTCAAATAAAATGACAAACTGATGTGAATTGCTTCAATTTTCTATTCTCTTGGCGTAAACAATCAGAACTCCCCCTCCCCCTGACAACAAACTATTTTGCCATTATGATTTCAAAACACTGAAGTTTGTTTTAATCAAAATGGTTTTTCCGGAAAATTAGTTTTGTTGATTTCACACATCATGGGGTTTCATCACATTGTTTTCCAAAATACCACTTGTAAGTTCATTTTTTCCTTTTCTTTAAACACTTGTATGAAAGTTAGATCAAGTTCAACTTAATGACCTTGATTAACCACTTGTAGGTTCTTATAAACAATACTACTTATAAGTCGAAATATCACAGTTGTGACTTTCTCAAGAAAGATGTCGATTCCTACTCCCCAATTACCAACCTGGGAGTTCCGACAAGTCAGGATTTTTAAGCAAAAAATACAGACACCCAAGCCTGACCAGCTTTGGGTGTAACCTGTTCAATTTCACTTGGTCTTTGAACATTCTTTTTTGCTTCATAAAACTCTTTTACCCCTTTGGCCCTACCATCGACCATCTTACTAAAGATATGTTTCACTTTACCAAAGATATGTTAGAAGACACTACCTGTCGTGTGTTGGTTGCCTTTGAACAGTTCCAGGCGATGTGACCAAATTCATTGCATCGGTAACAGGTTCTTGTCTCCTTTTTCTGATTAGCTTCATTCTTCTCATGTTTCTGTTTTTCTGCAAGAAACGCTTTGTTCGATTGCTTCTAGAATGAGCTCTTTTTCTCTTCATCAGAACTTGCCCCTGAGACAAATACAGTTTTTGATTTAAAATCTTTAATATTTTGATTATTTTCAACATCAAAACCCAACCCCTTCTTTTTGAAATTGCTTTTATGATTCGGTTTGTTTTGATGATCTTGACCGAAACCTTTCTTCTTGTTTAAACGTTGTTGAACTCTAGAAGTGTGTTTAGGTTTTGAAAATCCAATTTTATTTTGTATTTCTGAAATTTTGACTTCTATTAGTTTGAAAATCTTTTTAATATTTTCAGTTTTCACATTTTTTATGGGAAATTCTTTATCAAAATATAATTTGTCGGAATCATTCAAAGTATATGCAACTTTGAGTGTTTCGTCATTCAAATTAATTTTTGATAACATAAATTCTTTATTGTAAACCCTTTTGACCGAAGATTTCGAACTGTCCACTGATGAACTTGAACTCTCAGATTCAGACTTTGACTCTGACTCCTCATCCTTATCCAACACATAATCAACCACTTTCTTTATTAACTCAGACTCATGATTAGTGTCAGACGATGTGAATGTGACGTCAATGTTGTCTGGTAACTCATCAGTTGTTTCGGACTTTAACTTTATATTGACTGCCTTTTTGACTTGTTCCGAATTTGGTTTTCTGGGAGAATAACCATCCCAGATCGGAGGCGGACACTTGTTATAATTTGCACCTTGTTTCTTACCAGTATCCGTATCTTCCAATTTCTTATCTTAAAATGCTTCAAAACCTGCCACTGTTGGATAGATTCTATCAATCAAGTAATCAGAACTTGAGTAACTCATTAGCAATCGTCTGGTTCTTTCATTCTCAATCTTTTCAGTCTCCAATTCCTGCATCAACTTTGCACACTCTTCAATATAATGATTGATGGCCTTCTGCTTAGACATCATCACTGCATTCATCATTGTCAAAGCATCTTCTCTTTCTAAGTTTGTTTTTTCCAACTAGTTTACTGTTCTGTTCAACACATCATAAGATTCTTTCACGTACTTAACATCGAACAACAAGTTTTCTTTCATCTTGTCTAGCTCACTATACTTCTTATCTTTCTCTTCACAATGTTTGCATGGTGCCAAACATTTCAGACAAGGTTTTTTGACCTCTACAATCCTTTCAATCACTTTAGCTTCTTTACTCTGTTCATCATTTTCTTCCTGAGCAATATTTTCACATTTTACCTCTTTCTTTTCTTTTGCTGCTCGTCTCTCCTTTAGCTTCTCCAATTTATCTGCAAAATAAAATTTGAAACTTTCAGGAGATAGATGAGTTTTACCAATGTTTATTTGTTTAATTTCTTCATCATTATCACTGCTATCAATTGATGATTGATCAAAGACTGGTGTCTTTTCTAAACTATCTTCTGAAGAAACAGACTCTTCATCTTGACTTTTCTCATCATTTGCAAACACATCCATCCATTCTTTCATCAACTCTGGCTCTCGAATGATTTGTGCAATAAATGCTCTAAACTTTGAATTACTTTAAGCCAGAATGTATTTATCCCAGCTAAATCCCTCTAGCAATCTTTCATCTTCTTGATCTGGAATAGTAATACAAGCTTTCTTCTTTCCATCTTCAATCGGAATAACACGGGATGATGACGGTTGTTGAGCTACCTGATGATATATTGCTTTCCGATAATATTCATTGTTCCCGAAAGGATTCTGAGTTCCTCCTGCTTCTCGGTTGGTACATTCCCTCTTGAAATGTCCTTTTTCCCTGCACCGAAAACAAGTAACTTTAGACTTATCAAAACCTAAAGTAGAAACATTAGCATCATGTAAGTCATCTCTTCCGGTAATCTGCTTAAATTTCTCAGCTCTCCTCAACACATTTGCTAAACACCACTTAATATCCATTAGCTCCATTTCTTCAGCATCAATCTGATCGTAATCCTCTTTTGTTAACATAGGATTTCCGATTCTTCCCGCAACCAAACTCTCATATGATTCTAACACGGTAACTAGTAATGCCATATGACCTTTAGCGATTTCTTTAGAGAAATTCTGACTGTTCTGAAGATGCAACGCGATGTTGCATTGTAGCACATGACCATTACCATTGTTTGAGCTTTGAGACTGATAATTTGAAGTTGAAACATTAGGATTAACACTCGGATATGAAGAAAATCCACTGTTGTTGATTGAGCTTTGATTGGGTGATCCGGATGAGTTTTCTGCACTGAAAGCGGTTTGGATCTTAGGACTTGCTTCAACATTTTGAACATTACCTTTGAAATACATCTTGATATCTTGTTGACCACTTGAATTGTTCATTCTAGCGATCTTTTGTTGTTCAAGATCTTGTCCTTCAAGTTTTTCAATGAATTGAGCAATTGTCAATCTATCATACTCTCCTGTATTCTTCAAAATCATAAGATATGTACCCCATTCTTTTTGAGGTAAAGCATCGGCTAATTTTTCAACCCATTCCTCATGATCTTTATTGATATCCAACTGACTCATTGAACGTACTAAATGACAATATCTCTCGATAAGAATCTTTGTCTTTTCACCCGGCAAACTTGAGAACAATTCAAATTCTTTCTTTAATAGTGACTTTTTATTCTTGATCATCTCCATACTTCCTTTGAATTTTGTACGAAGTGCTTCCCAAATCGAACGTGCACTATCATCATGTTGAAGTAATATGAAGATGTCTTCTTTCACAGCTTGTTGAAGTAAACTGATTATCATTTTTTCTGCCTTGTACATTTCTCTCTCTTTTTCTGTAAATTCAGAAATATTCTTTATAACTCTCACATTATTACGAGGTCGAACGTACTTAGTTTCAATACACTCCCAAGACCTTAGATGATTTGCTTGAACCCAATTCTCGAACAGTTCTTGCCAACTATAATATTCTTCAATGCACATCAACTTAGGTGGTTTCTGTAACGTTCCCGTTTCAAGAACGGTAACAGGAGTACCCGGGGCAGTAGCAAATGCATTATAAAATTCATTGTCCATGTTTCGGTATTGAATGTTTACAACAACAAAAATTTCAAACGATCTGGTAACAATCCAAACGATCTGGAAGTCAACTTCACACGACCTGACCTAATCTCACACGACCTGGATCACTTCGCACGACCTGGATCTATTTTCAAACGACCTGAGCAACTTTCAAACAACCTGATACACCTCGTGCGACTGGAAGTGTTCAAACCGTGCGACCTGAATACTATTTCAAACGAACTGACACTCCTACGACCTGGTTCTTCAAATCGTGCGAGCTGGGTACACTTTCAAACGACCTGAATCATTTTCACACGAACTGACTGAATTCCGAACGATCTGAACAGTTTTTCACGCAGTTTGGTCAATTTTATCAAGTTTTAGGTTGATTTTAGGTCTGATTTGTTCACGGATTGATTAAAACAATGTTTTACGTGTTATATCACAAAATCATATCATTTTAACCGTAGATTGGTTGAAATTTTGAAGAAAAAATGTAGAAGAATGAGTAGAAATCAGATTTAACGGTGAAAATAAGCTGAAATGGTAATAACTCTTCCTCTTGAGCTCTTATACCACTTGTAGGATCGGTGAATCGATCAAAACGAGTCGATCAGAAGAGTTCTAGACCAAATCAGAGGCGAAATTCATTGATTTGATCTTCATTCAGCTTGATATGCACTTAGAAGTAGATTAAATGTCGATAGTATTGATTCCACAACGTTTTACAGGCTTGGCGACACTTCGGCAGAGCTTCGCTACCGGAATCCAAAGTTCTACGAATGAAATCCCAAGACCACCTATATATAGGGAGTCCAGCTCGCACGAACCAAGCATATCCAGTTCGCACGAACTGGTGCCAGGAACTGGTCAGTTCAGACCTGTTTCCCGTTTTTCTCGTACTACGTGTCTTGGTCTATCAATTCTATTACATAACTCGATACAAGACAAAGACAACAGACATATACACTAACACATTGGAAATGAGGTGGTAAAATACACCAACGGTCGGTTTTCTGTCTCGAGTTATACAAGTCTATCATGCAAGCATATATGTGCTGTAAAACAATAGAGTGTTAAATATAATACAAATTAGAATATAAATGTTATTTTACGTAACAAAGTTGGTTCTTACATCATCGTCTAACCAACTGCTCCGCTGTACGCCTAGCAAACAAACCCAAAAGTCTGGGCCAACTTCTGTCCCAATTGTAAGGCCAAGTTTTCGAACCCTCGACTCACCTTTATCAACTGCTGCTTGCTCCTTTTCGGCCCACTCCTTTATTTGTTTTATTTTTTTTCCAGCGGAACTACTTTAACTTATTTCCGGTTTTTCCTACCCGCCACTTTGTTCATCACAACGAAAGGTGAGAGCAACCAGGAGCTCGGCTTTGATAACCTATCGGATTTTCTAGTCTCGGCCACTTCAATGTCCTCTATCTGCTGCAAAAAATAATACCTCGTTATAATTCATTTTCAGAATTTTTACTTGTTGATATTTTACATATAAAAGTTACTCACTTTTTCACTACTCGGATGCAACTTGTCGGTCTTCACATGATAATCGCTACAATTGTCATTTGCACCACACTAGACCGCATCAACCTAAAATAAAAAATTATTTTTACCAATGAAAACATTATTTCTATGTTATTCAAAGTTACCCTTTCAGTAGCGTTAGATGCTCCATCTGCTCCCTTAGAAATTGTCGACTGTAAAAAACATTACAATATAAGATATAGTACGTAAGAATTGTTTTGATAAAGAAATAAGTTGTAATTTCGGAAAAAAATAATTACTATTATTTTTAGGTGCCTTATGTTTACCATATCGACATCCCACAACGCATGATATATTCCGCTAGAGCCATTTACATATCCGTAAGCATCATGATGTTGTTCTACACGGAGATTGAGAAATTGAGGTGGGAGCATTGTCCAGCGATAACTAACTGATGACGTCGCAATTCCGGGATTTTCATTTTTCTTCGACTGCACGAGCCAGTTACACCATGCTCTGACATGCTATGTACAATATTTTCATATTTTAACCTTTTAATATAAAACTTAAATATATTACACAATTACGGTTTCTTGAATAAAACCGTTTCCACAGAAACCTAATAGGCCACCCCACCAGTGTTTATCTAGAGGTTGGCTCCCAATATAGCTGGAACAACAGGAAGAACAGTCACCATCATAATAAAACTCAAGAACATTTGGAGACCAATTTTCATGCTGTTGCTTATCATTGTCCCAGATAGTTTTTTCTACTGATTCCGGTATGTTACTGGAACGCCTCCCGGTTGCCATCATGCTCATACACACTAATGGACAACGTGGGCCAGTATATATAGGCTGAAAATTTAAAAACTTATATTTAACTAATATCTTTAGGTTGTAATATTGTAACATTGGAAAAATTTATGTTTAATAGAATAAAAAACAAAAAAATATATATTAGAGAAAGCAGCCGAGCCAAACAAATTGGAAGAGTCGGCCAAGCCATTGGAAGCGTCGAGCAAGCCATTGGAAGCGTCGAGCAAGCCATCGGAGGAAGCGTCGGCAAGCTGTTCGAAGCGTCTGGGAGCCTTAACTTTTTGGAAGAGATGATGTGTCGGCAAAACTCAAAGCCGGACGTATCAACAAACTTTTTGGTTATGATGCGTTGGCCACCGCCGCTAGAACATGTCGGACACGTGTCAGCTTGTAGGAAATGGACGCATCCACATGATAGACGGACGCTTCCGAGTCTGTGAGGAGCTTCCAAAGACGCAGGAAGGTGACATATTTGCAAATGCACTTGGTCAACAGACATTTTGGTAATTTTCCCCTAAATTAATCTCATAAAGTCTTTTTGCCTATGAAGCAGTTGATCGGATTCATTTATTTTGGATGTATGGGAACCCAAAAAAACTAGACACAGATTTCCTAAAACCATTTTGCTTGTTTTTAAACACGTTTTCCTGACATGCATAACAGGCCTATGAGGTTTCAGTTATTCCAAAACTATAAAAGTGACCACCTTTTTATACTAACTAATTAGTTTAAGGCTCATAACAATTATGATACTCAATATTGCTTACGCCCAAATTTCCTACATATACAATTACCAAATGGGGGAATAGTGTCAGGCAGCTGTCTGGCACTCCCCTATTGAACCAACCAATTTATTGTTTTATATCTATTTTAAAATTACTTTTTATTACCGTTTTGCCCCCCAGCTCAAAATAAAATTACGTTTTTTTCCCCATCTCAAAATTACGATTACCCTCAATTCAAAATTACGATTTTGACTGGCACTCCCGCATTGAACAAACAGTTTATTATTTTATATCCATTTTAAAATTACGTTTTTGCCCCTCTTTAAAATTATGGTTTTGCCCCCAACTAAAAATAAAATTACGCTTTTGTCCCCAGCTCAAAATTACGATTTTCCCCTCGATTCAAAATAAAATTGTGATTTTGCCCTCAGCTCAGAATTACCTTTTCGCCCCCAGTTAAAAATAAAAATATGTTTTTGCTCCCAGCAAAAAATTACGATTTTGCCCTCTATTCAAAAATGTGATTTTTCCCCGTTTAAAAAATTATGATTTCGCCCTCAGTTCAAAATTACGTTTTTTCCCCGGTTCAAAATAATTTATGCTTTTGCCCCCAACGAAAAATTACGATTATGCCCTTGGTTCAAAATAAAATTATGGTTTTGCCTCCAGCTTAAATTTACGATTGTGCCCTTAGTTCAAATTTAGATTACGCTGTTACCCAAGTTCAAAATTACGAATTTGCCCCTGTGAAAGTTTACAATTTTGCCCCTGTGAAAGTTTACAGTACTGCCATCACTTTAGTTTTTAGCAAATTACGATTTTACCCAGTCAAAAAATACAACTTTCCCTTAGTTAAAAATTACAATATTGCCATTGTTTTATATTTTTTTTTATCAAAACTATAAAAGTGTTTTGTTTTAATTGGTTGACTCGATTTAATTGTTTTTCGTGTCAATAAGCTGCCTAACACTCGCTCATTATTCGGCCATCGCCCCGCAACGCGGGCGGGGCATCAACTAGTTGGATACAAATATGTGAGCTCTTCTTGCTGTTCGGTATTTGCCAGGTCTAGTAGGCTTTCAACGGACGCAATAGTCAGGGATAAAAGATAATGCTTCTAGAATCAATCAAACCTCCTTTAATATCTCATTTCTTTATTGTGATTGATTTGTAATTAATTGTGTTCTCATTTCTTTATTGTGATTGATTTGTAATTAATTGTGTTCTCATTATTTCCTTGTACAGATAGATTATTTGTATCATTCTATTTAATGTAATTTCAATCTCTCAATGATTAAGAGAGAATTCACATATTCACATGGTATCAGCCAACTAACTCTCCAACCCACCTTCCCCTTCGATCCTGTCCTTTTCTTTTTCTTTTCATTCCTAACTTATGGCACCCTCTGCTTCATCTCCATCCTCCTCTTCCACTGCTGAATCCAAACTCCCAATGGCCACTATACTACACATGATCACTCTTAAGCTTTCATCCACCAACTATCTTTCTTGGCATTACCAAATCCTTCCTCTTCTTGCAAACCAGGGACTACTCGCTCATGTCGATGGTTCCTCCTCTCCGCCTCCCAAAAGTACTCTCGTCGACAACAAAGACCAGCCCAATCCCGAATACTCCGCTTGGTTCCTTCAGGATCAACAAGCGGTTCTCATCCTCAATTCCTCCCTCACCGAGGAGGCGGTCACCGAAATTCTCGGCCTCTCAACCGCTCGGCAGATTTGGACTGCTCTTGAAGCGGCTTATAGCAACACGTCCCTTGAACGTATGCATCTCCTACGTGATAACTTGCGTAGATTGACAAAAGGTTCTTCCACTGTCGCTGATTTCGATCGCAAATTTAAGGCCATTTGTGATCAGTTATCGGCCATTGGCCATCCGGTTAGCGACACCGATAAAACCCATTGGTTTTTATGCGGTCTTGGTCCGACTTTTGAAAGTTGGTCTACTGCCATACGCACCGCTCGTGACCCTTTACCCTTTCGCGACTTACTTACCAAAGCCGAGAGCCAAGAACAGTTCCTTCATTCTCTTCACCTGCCCACTCCCGCACCCGTTGCCTTTCATGCTCACACCACTCGCACACCCCACTCTAACCGTACCCGATCCAGTTTGGTAAGAAAGGCAAACTAAGCCCGAGATACATAGGACCGTTCGAGGTTATCGAACGTGTCGGGTCAGTTGCCTATAAGTTGAACTTACCAGAAGAGCTCAGTGGAATTCACAATGTGTTCCACATCTGCAATCTAAAGAAATGTTCCGCTGACGAATCACATGTCATGCCACATACAGATGTGCAGATAGACGCGAGCTTAAAATTTGTTGAAAAACCTTTGTCGATTGAAGATCGACAGGTAAGGAAGCTTCGAAGGAAGCATATACCTTTTGTAAAGGTCAAATGGGATGCCCGTAGAGGTCCCGATTTCACGTGGGAGGTTGAATCCACGATGAAAGAAAAGTACCCTTACTTGTTTCAGTAAATCTCGGGTCGAGATTTATTTTAAGGGGGTGAGGATGTAACACCTCGAAAATTTCGGGTTCAATAATAAAACGACACGTGTCATGTCAGACAAAACGCGTTGTAAACCCGGATTTAATAAAGATGTTTGACAGGATTTAAAAGTGTCGTTATGTTAACTTTTGCACCTCTGAACGACCTCGTTATAAATCCCAAGACTCAAATTTTATTAAAAACATCTCATACATGATCCAAATTTCAGTAAATAATGGCATTGAATGATCTATGATTAAAGTGGTGGACTCCTACGAAGAAAAGAATGGTAAACCTTGGTTTTCGGTAATTGTTTTTGGATTCAAAGCAAACTAATGCCAATGGTAGGGTATAGAACTGATATATGAGGTCCCTAACTGTCAAAAATAAGTCCGCAAGTCGTATATACCCGTTTGCCCCTTCAAAACGCCAAAGATCAACAATTTTCCGCGTTAGACAAGAGGCTTACGGACCGTAAGCCAAGACCTTTACGGTCCGTAAGCATGTTGCCAGCGACCAGAAACCTTCTGTTGGCTGTTATGCGCGATTGTGACCTATTCCACCGGTTTTTTTCACTTGTAAACGACCCCTAGGCACCTCCTACATACTAGAGACATGTGTATATCAGTTGTGGAGTGTTGTAGACTTTGTTGTCATCAATTCATGGCGCCATGAACACTATATAAACCTCATAAGTTGCAACTCTTTGATCATTCCATTCTCAATCCAAGTCTGATCAATTGAGGAGCTTTCAAGCTGAATACAAGGTCTCTCTAATCATCATTAAACACTTGGTAAGTTGACTAACCTTTCTAAATTAATTATAGCTTAGTATTTTAGCTAAAAGTCAAACCGACGTAACTACGGTTTGACTTCGTAATTAATTAATGATAGCTCAGTCGTATGTCGAATTAAAAGTACCGTTAAGTAGGTAATTATATGGGTATTAAACCCTTATAAGGGCACGTACTGATTCCAGACCTAACTAGGTCGTTTGTCGGGTCAAACGTTGACCGAAAAAGTCAACAGAAATATAAAATATGATTTAATGCACGATTAGCAATACGTGAGGCGTGTAAACTGTTTTAAACTTAATATAACCTGGTAATAAGTGTACGGACATGTCTAAACTCGTTCGACTCGACAACTCTTAGTTTTGAACCGGTTCGGAACCGAAAGTCCCGAAACTTTGACTTTCACGTTGACTTCAGTTCTGGCCCGAGTTAGATGGAATTAGAAATGCCTTAATGCTTCATTAGGGTTAGGTTACATGGTAGTATAAGCCTCTGTACTTGTTTCGTTGATTATCCAATTAATATGCAAGTTTCCGTTAATCGCTCATATGTTGACCGTTATGCCCTTATTACCTTAAAACATGAATTATGAAAATGTAAAAGTGTAGGAACCTTAAATACTGATATATAAACTTGTATGCAAAATTTGACATCAGTTTGACTTGTAGATTAAGAGTTATGCTCATTAGCGTAATTACGGTGCTTTATGTTAATAAAATGGCGTAATTAGCGTATAGCCTAATTAAACATACTTTTTGGTATCAAACGAATTACCCACTGATGTAATATATTATTTTGGGAATTTTAAAGATTTTTAATTAATTTTAGGCTGAGCATAACTCATAGTCGTAGGCTTAATTCGGTAGTTGTCGGTTTTGCCCTTACGGGCCATAAAATGAGTTTTACACATCTAAACGACTCCAAACCTTTTGCTACTGATTAGTTATGATAAATAAATTATTTTAAGCCTTCTGGAAATATAAAAATGTCAGATTTAAGTATCGAACCCGATAATGGCCTTTAATCGCCTTAATTAGCGTTTTTAACGCATAATATGTTTTCAAATCATATTGGACATACCCGGGTTGATACCTACTGATATAAGAGGCAAATTATGATATTTTAACAGTAAGCAAAGGTTGATAAACTCAGACTTCAGTTTTGAACTTTTCGGCTTATGTGAAATTACCAAAATACCCCTACGGGGCCTAGTTTGGTTAAAAATGATAAGTTTCACATACATGCTTTAGCCTACTGTTAAAACTCATCAAATTGAGTATGTTTGCTGTTTACAACAGACCTTTAACTCAGTTAGACATTTAAACTCTTTTACAAACTTTAAAATGACCAAACTACCCCTACGGGGCATAGTTTGTGTTTAAATTAGTTTCGGGCATAACGAAAGACACCTTACTGATGTCACAACATATTTGAGACATAATTAACTTAGGAAACCTGTATATAGCTCTCATGACTACCTGTCACGCTTATTACGCGTACGGTTCGGTTTATGTAACAAGTTTACATAAACTAGCCGAAACGGGTCAAACCTTAACGGTTTTATCTCAAAATCCAGAATGTGAATAATAAACCCATATTAAACAAGTCTCCAAACTTGTCGGGTCTGAATCACATTCTATCCGGTCTTCGCTTAATCGTGCGTACGAACCGTATCTTGAAACTAGCCGGTCTAAGCTTAAGCTTAATAAAAGACCCGTTAGAATTCTAATAGGTTATATTAAACCTTCGTTCCAGATTAGGAGAAACAGTAAAAGCTACGTGCATTCTGCTTATTGTGATTTATACTTGCATCAGGTAAATACTTTTAACTTATTTTCCCTATACGGGCTTGGGTTACGGTACATAGCGTACCGCTTGATCGGGCATCAAATCTCCACGCTTAGTGGGTAGTTGAATAATTTGATCGGCTCGTTTAAACAGTCTTGCTTACTTTGCAGCCTTTGGGGGGTTAATGACCATGTCCCGGATATCCTTGGCATCATCTTACGAGATGGCCGCGACTTGAGCACGGGGTGTAGGCGTACACCCGTGTATAACTCATTATTGTGGTGTGTCCATTGATCTTTAACCCGGATACGTTCCGGGCTACTGAACGCATAAGTAACATGTAATTCGTTCACAAGATTTTAATATTAACTAATTCTCCCAAGTTAAATAAAATGATTTATGCCACGTGCATCCAAACCAATTTTCAATCATTTTCCAAAATGAGTCAGTTGAATGTATTTACCAGTGTAAACTGACGTATTTTTCCCAAAAAGACTGAATGCAGGTACTAAGCGAAATTGGCTGGATTGTCTCCTAAGCATCATTAAAAAGTCTCGCAAGCTTAGGATGCCAGAAGTCTGTTGAACCATTAAATGTTATTTTGTTTCGATCCTACTGTGGATAAACACCGGATATTGTGAATTTGATTACAATAAATAAATTCGGTTGTATCTTATTTTTAAATTGCTTCCGCTGTGCATTATTATATTGTGTTGTTTGACTATTACGTTGCCAACCACGTCACGATACTCCCCCCACCGGGCCCACCGGTGACACGTGGAAATCGGGGTGTGACAGGTTGGTATCAGAGCCAACGCTGAGTGAATTAAACACTAGCATTTTGTGTTTAATCTCAGTTGCACAATTGCACATATCTAAACCTTCGAGTCTAGACTTATAACATAGGACAAATTCTACCTTTTTCGGGTTTTTGTTTTGTCCTTTAAATTTTATATTTTGTTATTGTTATCTCATGCTTTATTGACAGGAATAACAAAGATGCCTCCGAGATTCTTGCGTACGCGAGGACGCGGAAAGGGGCCGGTAGCCGCCCCCAACGACCATGAAGCAGGGCCGTCTAATACACGAGCTCCAACTGCGACAGAAAGCGAGAATCCACGACGGAACAGGAGAAACCTGTTCGAACCAGCGAGACGATCTGTTTCGCACAACTCTAACCCTCCGGACCACAATTCATATGGACCACACTCGGAAGACGAGCCCAACAATCCTCTGCCTTCATATATACCACTTCAGAGATCCCTTTCTCATCATTCATATGGAGAACCTACACCTGTTTTTCGGGGACAGTTTAACCCGGATGGGTTCATACCAGAGCCCGTGGGTTTTAACCCACTGGGTCCAGAGGACCACTTTTCAAGCGACCACGCTGATGATATGGACGAGGATACGGACCCCGTCATGCCGGCAAGTGGTACTCCAAACCATCCGATCGAAATCTCCGACGGATCGTCTTTTCACGGATCACCCTATGGTGGTCCAGACAGTTTCCAGGCCCTGTTCGATCAACACCAATGGTATTATACACCATCACACCACTCGTCGTCTCATGGGCAGCATCAGCAGCAGCAGTCTCAGCAGCAGCAGGAGCCACAGCCACAGCCGCATCATCAAGATTCATCCGAGGATCACCGATTTGTGGCAGTTACGCCACCACCTCCACCGCCACCGGTTAAACCAGCACCTCCTCAACCGCCAAGGCGTAGGAGAACCGGTGCACGCATGTCGGTACGACCGGGGGGCTTCAATTTCAGTTCCCCACAACAGTCAAGTGCTAGTCACTACCCGCCATACCAGGAGGACCCACAATTGGGTGGACCCTCCAACCCTGCTGTACTACAACCACCGCCGATGGGATTTGAAAACCCAATCCCGACATATGCGAGTGGCATGGGATACAACCCGTTTGAACCCCCAACGCATCATGACTATGGGTACGCGGAGGCTGATCCGTACATGGTAGCAGCGAACTACAGCACCCAAGGACCCTATGGGGACCCATGGGGGGTGAGTTACCCGACTCAGGGATACTCGATACCTCCTAGACCCATCATCCGGACTCAATCGCAGCCACCTAGATTCTCACCACCCGAACATGAAGAACTCTTGCAAAGGTTGAATCAAGTTGAACGGGTAGTTCATGAGGACCGCAGGGAGAGGCAGACATTCTTCCAAGGATTAGTAGGCTTAATCAAGGGGAAGAACAAAAAGGATCGTTGAATCCTCCCATCTTCTGTGTAAGCCCCCGCGTAGATGTGTTTGATTGTTAAGCCCCTATGTGGGTATGTGTGTTGTATGTTTGTATGAGCCCCTGCGTGGGCCTATCTTTCCATTTTCCGTTAACCCCTATGAGGGTATGATGTTTAGTTGTAAGGTCCCTGCGTGGGCCAGTTTGTTTGCTTAAAACCCCTACGTGGGCAAGTACTTGTTTAAAACCCCTACGTGGGTAGGTTGTTGTTTGGAAAAGACCCGTTAAGGGCAATATGTAACCTATGTATAATTAATGGAATGTTATTTCTATGAATTTCATGATTGCCTTTTTGTGCATAAATAATTACAAATGAAATAAATAAATTGAAATCATTGCTTTTAAATTAATCTGCCTATGTAATTATTTAATTAAGGATCTTAAAGTGTGAAACCTAGCTTCGTGTCAATTATAAGACCGGGCCAAAATGGTAAGACCTGTTTAAAAAGATTCAAATCTCTGTTAACATCTTAAACCATGTTAACACTCCTGGCAGAAGTGATTAGTTACAATCACATGTCATTTTATATATATAAGGATTCTTTAGAAGATTCCAACCCAATTTTATGATCTCTGAATCATGGGTTAAGATCATCAATTAAGATGATCCTATTTTACCATACGTTGGTAATATAATGCCTACGGGCCTTGCTCACTTTTATATGAGCCAAAAGACAGAGGTAGCTATGACTCCCTGTCTGATAAGGGTAATGAACTAGGTTCAAACCTTAAAAGTCTTGATTCTCTGAAATCATAGCTTATAATTTAAATTGTCCATGTGACCAAGCCTTATGTGCTAATATATATTGTTACTGTTTATGTTTAGGATAAATTTTAATTAAAATCCTAAACTAATGCGATTAATAAGTTAACCAAATATGGTCTCTGTTTACCATGGTTAACGAGTTACCCTAAGGGGTAATTCCATAATAAACTCCCAAATAAAATATTGTTCTTGTTTTCTGCAACAGTTCAATTCAAATGGCTGACTCGAATGAGATAAATAGCCATCCGGTGGAGCCAAATGAGAACGCCCAGATTACGTTAACGGGTTCCGAATTAAAAGCGATCATAGATGGCGCTATTACGCAGGCTTTGGATAGACAGTATGAGGAATACAGTGGTACTCGAAGTAGGACCCACTCTGCATCGCATTCAAAGCCAAGGACACATTCTGAGGCTCATAACAAGCCTCCTCCCAAAAAGAATGGACCCAAGAAAGATGGTGATGACCGTCAGTCCACCAACCGTCAAAGTGACCCATCTCAGCACATAGTACTGCATCAAGAAACCCGTAACAAGGGTTGCTCCTACAAGTACTTCGTATCTTGCAAGCCCCGGGATTTTAATGGGGAGAAAGGAGCCGTCGATTGCATGACATGGCTCGACGAGATGGACACGGTGGTGGATATCAGCGGGTGCGCTGAAAGGGATATAGTTAAGTTTGTGTCACAGTCCTTCAAGGGTGAAGCACTGGCATGGTGGAGATCTCTGATGGAGGCCTCCGGAAAGATCCCGTTGTATAGCATGTCGTGGGATCAATTTATTGCCCTGATCAAGGAAAATTTCTGCCCTCAACATGAGGTGGAAAAGATAGAATCTGACTTTCTATCGTTGGTGATGAAGAACCTCGACTGCCAAGCTTACCTGACAAGCTTCAATACGCTGTCCCGGTTGGTTCCCTACCTGGTAACCCCGGAGCCAAAGAGAATCGCTCGCTTTATTGGTGGTTTAGAACCCGAGATCAAGGCAAGCGTAAAAGCTTCCCGGCCAGCTACCTTCAGGTCTTTAACTGACATTTCCTTATCCCTCACTCTGGATGCGGTCCGGCAGAGATCGCAGAGGAATAAGGAGGCTGAGAAGAGGAAGCGGGAAGATAATGGTTCGCGAGGATCGAACAAGAAGCACCGTGGGAACGGTGATCAAAAGAAAGGATCTGAGTCGAGGAAAGACGGGCATCGTTCAGGTGAGAAGCCCACATGCAAAACTTGCAAGAAACAGCACTTTGGAAAGTGCAGACTGGAGTCGAACTCACAGACTCAGTCAAAACCTTTTGCCTGTGGTATTTGCAAGTCCACGGATCACAAAACCGTGGATTGCAAGAAGATAAAGGATGCAACGTGCTACCGTTGCAACGAAAAGGGGCACATCAAGACTAACTGCCCAAAATACAATAAGAAGCCTGAAGAGGCTAAGAAGACTAATGCCAGAGTTTTCAGAATGGATGCGAAAGAAGCTGTGAAAGACGATAATGTCATAACAGGTACCTTCCTTGTAAATGATGTCTTTGCAAGAGTACTTTTTGATTCAGGCGCAGATAAGTCTTTCGTAGATCATAAGTTTTGTAAATTGTTGAATTTACCTGTCAAAACCTTAAGCGTAAACTATGAGGTAGAGTTAGCAGATGGTACCATAGAAACCGTCTCTACTGTGTTAGATGGATGTGCTATATCCATTAAGAACCATTCTTTTCCTCTGTCTCTACTTCCGTTTAAGTTAGCCGGTTTTGACATAGTTCTGGGTATGGACTGGTTATCTCATAACCAGGCCCAAATCGTCTGTAACATGAAGCAAGTAGTGATAAAGACTCCGTCTGGTGAGTCACTTACCATTCGGGGGGATACCCAGTATGGACTACCTAAGCACGTGACTATGCTCAAGGCTTCCAAGTGTTTGAAGAAGGGGTGTGTCATCTACATGGCACAGGTGATTATTGATGAGCCCAAACCGAAATTAGAAGACATCCCTGTCATCTCTGAATACCCAGAAGTGTTTCCGGAAGATCTACCTGGTTTACCACCAGATAGACAAGTTGAATTCAGGATAGATATCATCCCCGGAGCGGCACCAGTTGCTAGGGCACCATACAGATTGTCACCCACAGAAATGAAGGAGTTGCGGACGCAGCTAGATGAATTGCTGGCTAAGGGTTTCATTCGACCTAGTTCGTCTCCTTGGGGAGCGCCAATCCTGTTTGTCAAGAAGAAGGATGGGTCGATGCGTCTGTGCATCGACTATCGCGTGCTTAATAAAGTCACGATCAAGAACAGGTATCCGTTGCCCAGAATCGACGATTTGTTCGATCAACTTCAAGGGGCAAGTTACTTCTCGAAGATTGATTTGAGGTCAGGCTACCATCAATTGAAAGTCAAGGATGAAGACGTGCACAAGACTGCTTTTAGGACTCGTTACGGTCACTACGAGTTCCTAGTGATGCCTTTTGGGCTCACTAATGCACCAGCCGCGTTCATGGATCTCATGAATCGCGTCTGCAAGCCTTACTTAGATAAATTTGTTATCGTCTTCATCGATGACATTCTTATTTATTCTAAGAACCAAGCTGACCACGAGAAACACCTTCGTTGTATTCTCAAACTTCTACGTCAGGAGAAGCTCTATGCCAAATTCTCTAAGTGTGAATTTTGGCTACGAGAAGTCCAATTTCTTGGACACGTGGTTAGTAAGCGTGGTATCCAGGTGGATCCCGCTAAAGTTGAAGCTGTAATGAACTGGCAAGAGCCAAAAATGCCTACTGAAATTCGTAGCTTCCTGGGATTGGCAGGATATTACAGGTGTTTCATTGAAAACTTTTCAAGGATTGCTGCACCCCTAACCTCCTTAACTAAGAAAAAGGTTAAGTTTGTTTGGGGCCCTAAGCAGCAAGAATCCTTTGATATTCTGAAGCAGAAGTTGAGCAACGCCCCGGTACCGACACTGCCAGATGGAATTGAAGACTTTGTGGTTTATTGTGATGCTTCACACACTGGCATGGGGTGTGTGCTTATGCAGAAAAGCAAGGTTATTGCCTATGCATCACGACAGTTAAAAGTGCACGAAAAGAATTACACCACCCATGACTTGGAATTGGGTGCCGTTGTGTTCGCACTAAAACTATGGAGGCATTATCTTTATGGAATCAAGTTTGTGATCTATTCAGATCACAAGAGCCTCCAACATCTGTTTAATCAGAAGGAATTAAACATGAGACAACGCCGTTGGATGGAAACCTTGAATGACTATGATTGTGAAATCAAGTATCATCCCGGCAAAGCGAATGTAGTCGCTGACGCCTTGAGCAGGAAGGAAAGAGTTAAACCCATCTGAATTAACGCCAAGCGTATGGAGATAAAGAACAGTTTGATAGAAAGGGTGTTAGCTGCACAGAAGGAAGCTGTGTTGGAAGCTAACTATCCTAATGAAAAGTTAGGAGTAATTGAGGAGCAGTTAACTCTTAGCAAGGACGGAATTCTGCGATTAAATGGACGAATATGGGTTCCAATTTTTGGAGGACTTCGTGATGTCATCCTCCAAGAAGCCCATAATTCCAAATACTCCGTTCATCCTGGAGCTGATAAGATGTATCAGGATTTAAAGGCAAATTATTGGTGGATAGGCTTGAAAAAGTCTGTAGCCGCCCATGTAGCAAAATGCTTGACATGTGCACAAGTCAAAGTCGAGCATTAGAAACCGTCAGGATTGCTACAACAGCCTGAACTTCCTACGTGGAAGTGGGAAATGGTAACTATGGATTTTATTACCAAGTTACCCAAGACGAGAAAAGGCAATGATACAATATGGGTTATAGTTGACAGACTGACTAAGTCAGCTCATTTTCTACCCATCAAGGAGACTTATAGCTCCGATATGTTAGCCCAGTTATACGTTGATAAGATTGTAGCCTTACATGGCATACCTGTAGCTATTATCTCTGATAGAGATACTAGGTACACGTCACATTTTTGGAAGAGCTTCCAGCAATCTTTGGGCACACGTTTGAACTTTAGTACAGCTTACCATCCTCAGACAGACGGTCAGAGTGAGCGTACTATTCAAACGTTGGAAGACATGCTACGTGCATGTGCGATCGAATTGGCAGGTAGCTGGGATAAGAACCTACCATTGATCGAATTCTCCTACAACAATAGCTACCATACCAGCATAAAGGCTGCGCCTTTTGAGGCATTATACGGTAGAAAGTGTAGATCGCCAGTTTGTTGGGCGGAAGTTGGAGAAGTCCAGTTATCAGGACCAGAGATCGTGTTCGAAACGACGGACAAGATTGTCCAGATTCGTAACAATCTCCAAGCTGCCCGGAATAGGCAGAAGAGTTACGCTGATCCAAATCGTAAGGATTTTCACTTCGAAGTAGGTGAAAAAGTCCTACTAAAAGTGTCACCCTGGAAAGGAGTGATGCGGTTTGGTAAGAAAGGCAAACTAAGCCCGAGATACATAGGACCGTTCGAGGTTATCGAACGTGTCGGGTCAGTTTCCTATAAGTTGAACTTACCAGAAGAGCTCAGTGGAATTCACAATGTGTTCCACATCTGCAATCTAAAGAAATGTTCCGCTGACGAATCACATGTCATGCCACATACAGATGTGCAGATAGACGCGAGCTTAAAATTTGTTGAAAAACCTTTGTCGATTGAAGATCGACAGGTAAGGAAGCTTCGAAGGAAGCATATACCTTTTGTAAAGGTCAAATGGGATACCCGTAGAGGTCCCGATTTCACGTGGGAGGTTGAATCCACGATGAACGAAAAGTACCCTTACTTGTTTCAGTAAATCTCGGGTCGAGATTTATTTTAAGGGGGTGAGGATGTAACACCTCGAAAATTTCGGGTTCAATAATAAAACGACATGTGTCATGTCAGACAAAACGCGTTGTAAACCCGGATTTAATAAAGATGTTTGACAGGATTTAAAAGTGTCGTTATGTTAACTTTTGCACCTCTGAACGACCTCGTTATAAATCCCAAGACTCAAATTTTATTAAAAACATCTCATACATGATCCAAATTTCAGTAAATAATGGCATTGAATGATCTATGATTAAAGTGGTGGACTCCTACGAAGAAAAGAATGGTAAACCTTGGTTTTCGGTAATTGTTTTTGGATTCAAAGCAAACTAATGCCAATGGTAGGGTATAGAACTGATATATGAGGTCCCTAACTGTCAAAAATAAGTCCACAAGTCGTATATACCCGTTTGCCCCTTTAAAACGCCAAAGATCAACAATTTTCCGCATCAGACAAGAGGCTTACGGACCGTAAGCCAAGACCTTTACGGTCCGTAAGCATGTTGCCAGCGACCATGTTGCCAGCGACCAGAAACCTTCTGTTGGCTGTTATGCGCGATTGTGACCTATTCCACCGGTTTTTCTCACTTGTAAACGACCCCTAGGCACCTCCTACATACTAGAGACATGTGTATATCAGTTGTGGAGTGTTGTAGACTTTGTTGTCATCAATTCATGGTGCCATGAACACTATATAAACCTCATAAGTTGCAACTCTTTGATCATTCCATTCTCAATCCAAGTCTGATCAATTGAGGAGCTTTCAAGCTGAATACAAGGTCTCTCTAATCATCATTAAACACTTGGTAAGTTGACTAACCTTTCTAAATTAATTATAGCTTAGTATTTTAGCTAAAAGTCAAACCGACGTAACTACGGTTTGACTTCGTAATTAATTAATGATAGCTCAGTCGTATGTAGAATTAAAAGTACCGTTAAGTAGGTAATTATATGGGTATTAAACCCTTATAAGGGCACGTACTGATTCCAGACCTAACTAGGTCGTTTGTCGGGTCAAACGTTGACCGAAAAAGTCAACAGAAATATAAAATATGATTTAATGAACGATTAGCAATACGTGAGGCGTGTAAACTGTTTTAAACTTAATATAACCTGGTAATAAGTGTACGGACATGTCTAAACTCGTTCGACTCGACAACTCTTAGTTTTGAACCGGTTCGGAACCGAAAGTCCCGAAACTTTGACTTTCACGTTGACTTCAGTTCTGGCCCGAGTTAGATGGAATTAGAAATGCCTTAATGCTTCATTAGGGTTAGGTTACATGGTAGTATAAGCCTCTGTACTTGTTTCGTTGATTATCCAATTAATATGCAAGTTTCCGTTAATCGCTCATATGTTGACCGTTATGCCCTTATTACCTTAAAACATGAATTATGAAAATGTAAAAGTGTAGGAACCTTAAATACTGATATATAAACTTGTATGCAAAATTTGACATCAGTTTGACTTGTAGATTAAGAGTTATGCTCATTAGCGTAATTACGGTGCTTTATGTTAATAAAATGGCGTAATTAGCGTATAGCCTAATTAAACATACTTTTTGGTATCAAACGAATTACCCACTGATGTAATATATTATTTTGGGAATTTTAAAGATTTTTAATTAATTTTAGGCTGAGCATAACTCATAGTCGTAGGCTTAATTCGGTAGTTGTCGGTTTTGCCCTTACGGGCCATAAAATGAGTTTTACACATCTAAACGACTCCAAACCTTTTGCTACTGATTAGTTATGATAAATAAATTATTTTAAGCCTTCTGGAAATATAAAAATGTCAGATTTAAGTATCGAACCCGGTAATGGCCTTTAATCGCCTTAATTAGCGTTTTTAACGCATAATATGTTTTCAAATCATATTGGACATACCCGGGTTGATACCTACTGATATAAGAGGCAAATTATGATATTTTAACAGTAAGCAAAGGTTGATAAACTCAGACTTCAGTTTTGAACTTTTCGGCTTATGTGAAATTACCAAAATACCCCTACGGGGCCTAGTTTGGTTAAAAATGATAAGTTTCACATACATGCTTTAGCCTACTGTTAAAACTCATCAAATTGAGTATGTTTGCTGTTTACAACAGACCTTTAACTCAGTTAGACATTTAAACTCTTTTACAAACTTTAAAATGACCAAACTACCCCTACGGGGCATAGTTTGTGTTTAAATTAGTTTCGGGCATAACGAAAGACACCTTACTGATGTCACAACATATTTGAGACATAATTAACTTAGGAAACCTGTATATAGCTCTCATGACTACCTGTCACGCTTATTACGCGTACGGTTCGGTTTATGTAACAAGTTTACATAAACTAGCCGAAACGGGTCAAACCTTAACGGTTTTATCTCAAAATCCAGAATGTGAATAATAAACCCATATTAAACAAGTCTCCAAACTTGTCGGGTCTGAATCACATTCTATCCGGTCTTCGCTTAATCGTGCGTACGAACCGTATCTTGAAACTAGCCGGTCTAAGCTTAAGCTTAATAAAAGACCCGTTAGAATTCTAATAGGTTATATTAAACCTTCGTTCCAGATTAGGAGAAACAGTAAAAGCTACGTGCATTCTGCTTATTGTGATTTATACTTGCATCAGGTAAATACTTTTAACTTATTTTCCCTATACGGGCTTGGGTTACGGTACATAGCGTACCGCTTGATCGGGCATCAAATCTCCACGCTTAGTGGGTAGTTGAATAATTTGATCGGATCGTTTAAACAGTCTTGCTTACTTTGCAGCCTTTGGGGGGTTAATGACCATGTCCCGGATATCCTTGGCATCATCTTACGAGATGGCCGCGACTTGAGCACGGGGTGTAGGCGTACACCCGTGTATAACTCATTATTGTGGTGTGTCCATTGATCTTTAACCCGGATACGTTCCGGGCTACTGAACGCATAAGTAACATGTAATTCGTTCACAAGATTTTAATATTAACTAATTCTCCCAAGTTAAATAAAATGATTTATGCCACGTGCATCCAAACCAATTTTCAATCATTTTCCAAAATGAGTCAGTTGAATGTATTTACCAGTGTAAACTGACGTATTTTTCCCAAAAAGACTGAATGCAGGTACTAAGCGAAATTGGCTGGATTGTCTCCTAAGCATCATTAAAAAGTCTCGCAAGCTTAGGATGCCAGAAGTCTGTTGAACCATTAAATGTTATTTTGTTTCGATCCTACTGTGGATAAACACCGGATATTGTGACTTTGATTACAATAAATAAATTCGGTTGTATCTTATTTTTAAATTACTTCCGCTGTGCATTATTATATTGTGTTGTTTGACTATTACGTTGCCAACCACGTCACGATACTCCCCCCACCGGGCCCACCGGTGACACGTGGAAATCGGGGTGTGACAATTTTCCCGTTGATGTACTTTTCTTAGACTCTTTTTTTGTCATTCAGGATCGGAAGACAAGAAAACCGCTCGCTGAAGGTCGCTGTGAGAATGGTCTATATGTCATCCAGGACAAGTCTTTCGCTTTTGTTGCGGCTCTTTCTTCCAATAAAGCCTCATTTGAACTTTGGCATAATCGTTTAGGCCATGTGGCATTTGATACTATTTCTGTTTTACAAAAACTTGGATGTTTATCATTTACTTCTATTTTACCTAAACCTAATGTTTGCTCACCATGTCAACTTGCTAAGGCCCATAAATTACCATTCGATTTAAATGAGAAACGTGCTTCTCATCCCCTTGACCTTGTTCATTGTGACTTATGGGGACCCGCTCCCATTCTTAGCAAAGATGGTTATAAATATTACGTTGTTTTTGTTGATGATTGCTCTAGATTTTCATGGTTATATCCGCTCAAAACCAAAACTGAATTTTACACCACTTTGCAAACTTTTTTGCGACTTGTTCAAACTCAATTTTCAAGAAAAGTTAAAGTGTTTCAAAGTGACGGCGGTACGGAATTTGTAAACCAATTTGTGCGCAAAATTTTTGATGAAAATGGAACATTTCATCAGTTCTCATGTCCCTATACCGCACCTCAAAATGGTCAAGCCGAAAGAAAACATCGTCACATCGTTGAGATGGGACTAGCCATGCTTTTTCATGCGCGTGTCCCCATCACACATTGGGTGGATGCATTTAGTACCGCAACGTATATTATAAACCGATCGCCTACCAAAATCTTGCAAAACAAATCTCCATTCGAAATTCTTTTCAAAACGCCACCAACGTACTCCAACTTTCGTGTATTTGGGTGTTGTGTTTACCCATACTTGCGCGATTATGCCCCACACAAACTTGCCCCACGAAGTATTCCTTGCATTTTTTTGGGATACGCTCCCCAATACAAGGGTTACAAATGTTTTGATCCAGCTTCATCGCGTACATATGTCACCCGCCATGCTAGATTTGATGAGGCATATTTTCCCTTTAATAATACCTCATCTCATACTGATATTGCCAACCTTTTTTTGTCTACCTTTGATGAACCAACTTCCTTTTCACACTCAAAATCTTCATCTTCAGTACCATCTTTTGTTCCTCATGACCAATCTTCCAATCACTCCTCTACTCCTTGCTCTTTATGCAAGGATAATCCTACTTCTCCACAAATCATGGATCCCATTAATCCATCTCAACAGGCTGCGGCTTCCTTCTCCGATACTGATGACCCACCACCGCCACCTTCACCTCCGCATCCTGCCGCCCCACCACAGCCACCTTCTACTCCGCCAGTCCCATCAGCCACAGCCACCGTTCAACCTCCTCTTGATCCACCTCAGCCCCAAAATGTCCCAAGCCATCCGATGGTCACTCGCTCCAAGGTTGGCACATTCAAACCGAACCCCAAACACATGTCTTACCTTGCTCAAGCCATGAGTTCATGTCTCCATGCTGCTCTTCTTTCCCACACTGACCCGAAAGGTTTTCGGAGTGCCTCTAAACACTCTCATTGGATTAAGGCAATGCATGATGAACTTATTGCTCTACACCGCAACAAAACTTGGACCCTTGTTCCTCGCCCTTCGTCCACTAATGTCGTTGGTTCTAAATGGGTCTTTCGCACCAAGTTTCACTCGGATGGGACTTTGGATCGTCACAAGGCAAGGGACAATTCAACCATTTGAAAGGCACGAAGCGAAGTAATTAAAAATTTGGGGCAAGATCACGATATTCAGTTTTCATGTGTACCAAAGAGAGACAAATAATATCTGCTATTACAATTTTTTATGAAACAAATTCTACTAAACTTTGCGCGTTGAACACATCACGAACTGTAGATTGGAATTTGGAAAACCAAATAATTCTCCTGTATATTAAATTCTGAAGTGAATGAGTAGTCTCCTAATCAAAATACAAATGAATGAATAGTATCGAGTACCGGTACCAGTACCGGTATCAAATTTATCAAACTGAGTGTATTTTCGGTATCCGTTCGGCACCGGTATTCATGTGGTTTTACCCTCAAATACCAGTACCGACCGTATCAAGCCGTACCGTACCAGGTATATTCGGTACCGGTAGCCACTTTTGGGGATTTCGGTAACGGTATTTTCGGTACCGGTTGGTACCGAGCTCATCAAATCCTGTAGCAACGTAGCAATGCAAGTAATTGCATAGTTTATATTACTTTTCATACACACAGTAAGTAAACTGTATTTCGTTTGAATGAGGTTTTATATACACAACAACTTATTTTGCTTTATTTTTTATCTTTTTATATAATGAATGAATTGTAGCATGTAAAATTAACTTGGATATTTAGATTATTGATGAGCAATTCGTATCAAATCCTGTAATCAAACCGGTATCGTATCGGTACAAAATTTACTATACCAAATCATTTTCGGTACCAATTTGGTACCCACCTTTTGGTGTTTTCAGAATCGTTACTTTCGGTTCGACACCGGTCTAGCACCATATCTATATTTATTGATTTTTTACCTTCAAATACCATACCGTATTGTACCAAGCATTTTCGGTGCCGGTACCTAATTTCGATGATTTTCCGGATCGGTACTTTCGGTGCCGTTACCGGTACCGAGCTCATCCATATTTTAACGTGTTAGCACCGTAATAACTGAACTGAAAACGACCGAATTTCCAACGTGTAGGACGTGTGGGTCCTATTATTATATATTAGGTTATTTAAAATCGCTTTTTAGGACGGATTGACTATCCTTTTCACGACATTTTTATTTATGTTTTGATATTCGGTATCTGCTTGCCGTTACTGACACGCGTTTTGCAGTCATTGGGTCCCCGCCGCAACGCGCGGGCGGAAATTTAACTAGTATTATTGAAAATTAAAGAAAGATCACTTACGGAGTTACGGGTATTGATGAAGCTTTTTTTTTATTGTGGTTGAATAAGAATGAATTGTTCAAGAAGAGGTGCTTAGATCTGATTCATAATTTTTTTTGATTGCAAAGATTCTATGATTACAGAAAAAAGGCCAGCGGAGCTGAAAAGACCCAAGGTACAAATACAGAAAATAAAAACGAGAACGAAACAAACAATTAAATTATGAGATCTCTAACATTAAAATCCTTCCATCTCTCCCAAACGACACCTGTTATCTTTGATCCACAAAAATGAATTCTCCTTAATTTCTTCCACCGTGTTCCATACAGAAAGAATGAAGTCATTAAATTCAAGCGAATTTCTCGATTTCCATATTTGACACATCTTTGTCATTATAATAGCCTTAATTACATTCTTCCACGCTGTCGATCATTTGAATGCTTCCACTCTCCGAAAAATGTCTTCACAGTTGTTAATCTCTTGTTGATCCATTAGTTTTAACCATACCATAATGTTCCACCATCTTGCACAAGCTAGTATGCAGATAAGTAATAAATGTTTTACTGGTTCCTCCTCGACACCACACCTCGAGCACATTCCATTCTCTAAAGCAATCCCTCTACAAGCCAACTTTAGTTTAGCCGGGATATGATTCTTTGCAGCTCTCCAAACAAGTAAATTGACTTTTGGCAGCACCCATTTATTCCAGAATTCCCATTCCACATTGCTTTCTGTCGCTTCTCTTCTGTGTATTTCACTCCTAAGAATCAAGACTGAAAGTAATTTGTTTTCTTTTAGTTTCCATCACCATGAATCTTCCTTCTCACTTATACTGTAGTCGTTTAATACTCCCAATATCTCTAAATATTGGGCCCATTCTTGAGCATTCTTTGGCCCACGAACCCACTCCCAAGCCCAGCCACGCCTTTCTCCAATTTTTTTAGCACATTCGTAGACCTGTATGTTTTTATCTTTTGCCAAACCAAAAATAGCAAGGAACCTGTCCCTTAGATTTGTTTCCCCAGCCCATATGTAAACCCATAATTTTGTGTTTTTTACATTACCCAGCTTTACAATCAAGTTTTTACTTAACGACAAATTCAACTTCGTGAGCTCCTTGTCTACCCCAATAATTTATTTCCATGTACCACATAACTTATTTTTTGAAGGAATAAACATAACTGACCTTTTCTTCGAATGGATGGCTTCAACCACTTTAACCCAGAGAGCTCCTGGGTTTTCTTTAAACTTCCACCTCCACTTCGGTAATAAAGCGAGGTGTGCGCTCTTAATATCCCCAATCCCCCATGTCCTTTTGCTTTTACCATTTTACCCCATGCAACCCATATCATTTTGCACTTCCCGTTCTTTTTACCCCAAACGAATTTCCTCCTAATTGCTTCAAGATCATTTATCACTTTTTTACGGGCTAGGAATAGAGATAAATAGTAGTTTGGTAATGCCCCGAGAAACGCTTTCACTAAAACAATTCTACCCGCCATCGATAAACATCTAGCCTTCCAGGATGAAAGCTTAGAATTATTATCTATTATAGGTTTCCATTATCTTATTCTTTTCATATTTGCCCTAACCGGAATCCTCAAGAAAATAAAAGGTAGTCTATCAGCCTTACAATTTATTACCCCCGCCATTTGTTCAATTTTCTCCTCATGGATACCAACCCCGAATAAATTACATTTATTTAAGTTACCCATTAACCCCGTAAATAAAAACATCTTAATATCCGGTGTAGGTTTTTAATATTCCTATCCAACCATTCACCTAAAATATTACATCATCCGCATAACAAAGATGTGAAATCATTGGCCCCCCATTTCTTATCGAAACCCCTTTAAATACCCCAATCTTTATAGCCCTTTTCATTATGACATCCAAACCTTCTAATGCCAAAATAAAGAGAAATGGTGATAGAAGATCCCCTTGGCGTAACCCTCGAGATAATTTAAATTCATCCTTAGACGATCCGTTTACGAAGACGGATGCTCTGCTTGACTTAAGGCTCGCCCCAATCTGTTTTCTCCATAAAAGAGGAAAGTTCATAGCTTTAAGGTTGGAAAGTAGAAACTTTAAATTTATGGAATCGTATGCTTTTTCAAAATCTACTTTAAATATAAAAATCCGTTTTTTTCACTTTTTGCCCAAGATATTATTTCATTAACAATTAAAAGCCCTCTAAAATGAATCTCCCTTCAATAACCCCGTTTGAGTGTTACTTACAATATTTGGAATGACCATTTTTACCCTCCTGACAAGAACTTTGGAAACAATTTTATACATTGTGCCAATTAGTGATATAGGCCGAAAATGTTTAATTAAAAACGGATCACAAACCTTTGGTATTAGTGCAATGAAAGACGCGTTGCATCCCACCGGAATATCCGGATGACTATGGAATTGCATCATCATCATAACCGATTCTTCGAACAAAGGCCAAAATTTCTTGATTAGTTTAAACGTTATCCTATCAGGCCCCTGAGCCTTGCCCCCCCCCCCCCCCCCCCCCGCAAGCCCAGATTGTATCCTTCACTTCCTTATTAGAAAAAAACCTCAATTAGCTAACCCGCTTGTACCCCCGATATTTTTTTAAAATCTCTATGATCCATTGATGGGCGTGACTCCACCGGTTCTTCGATTACTTTCATGAAGGCCTTCATAATTCCTGTTTTGACTACTTTTGGTATACTAATCGTCTCCCCATCCAGTGTAATTTTATTTATACGATTCCTGGATTTCCGACAATTTATCATTTTGTGGAAAAATCCAGAATTCTCATCTCCCAGTTTCGCCCATTTTATCTTTGTATTTTGTTTTAAGTCTGCCAGCTTTTGCTTCTCATAACTCCGGATTGTTAGCCTCCCTTTTATCCTTGCTTTCTTTTCTTCATCCTTTAATTTCCTTTCTTTTGCCTTCTGTTCTATAGCTTCCACCACTTTTCTAGCTTCCACTATTTCTTTCTCTTCCTTTTCCTTTTCACCTTTTCTCCGTTCTTTTATTTTCATCTTTATAGTTTTTAGTATTGCTCCAAAGTCTTTAAAACCATTCTCACCCGTCACATGTGTATCAAACACCTCCTTTATAATCTCTTCAAAGCCCGCCTTCCACGTCCATGAATCATATAGCTTGAATGGTATCAAACCGTAGTCCACAGGAGAACAAGTTGATACTAATGGATTATGATCCGATAAGTATCGTGGTAATACTTCCAGTTTTGCACATGGCCAGTTTTGCACATGGCCATTTATTCATAAATTAATCGCACACCAACACACGATCAATCTTACTCATACTAGACCCATTTTCTGGCATGAATGTGAACCTTGAGCTAGTCATCTGATATTCTAATAACCCAGCTTCAGCTATGAAACAATTGAATGACATGGCTCCATTAGCATCAAATTTGGAGAACATTCTATCATCTTCCATTCTGACTTCGTTATAGTCTCCAGCCATAATCCACAACCCTTCCAAGAAGTGTTTTATCTGCAATAAATCTACCCATAGGTTTCGCTTCTTGACTGTATCGTTTGGGGCATAAATGTTAATCAAGTTGAGCTTTTCCTCTATGCCTTCAATTTTCTTTGAAATCACCATAAAGAAATCATGTTTAATAGTATCCAATCGATTGAAAATCAGTGGATCCCAAACTGTTACTAGCCCCCAGATATCCCATCCCCTGGCAAATCTGATTCATATTGATAAAAGGAGTAAACATCCAAAATGGTCCTGAGGTTTGGTCACTTTTTCCACTTTAGTCCAAACCTCAAATCATTGAATCTGGGTCCCTATGGTTTCAATTTTGTTGTCATTTTCATCCAAAACCAAAATCCACGATCAGATTTTTTGGTTAACATCAAGTTTTTTTGTCTTTTTTCTCCTTTTTAATGAAGGGCAAAATGGTCTTTTAACGTTTTATTATAAATAATTAAAAAAACTAAAATTGACCTTATAAATCAATGGCAAGTAAATCAGTATTCTCTATCTCCCTCCTTTCTCTCTCTCTCTAACCTACACACACTCTCTCTCCCTAACCTACAGACCTCCACCACCCGACCATCATCACCACTCTCTTACCTTGTAAGTACAGTTCTCGTCAAGTAAATGTGCTTTATCAGTTCCGGTCAAAGTTCAAAGTCAAAGAGAAGTCTAGTTGGTGAATAAATCCTAACTTATATGTTAGTTGTCTAAACTTGTTATTCTTTTTACGTTTGTCAGTACTTATATGTTAAGTAATGACTAGTGTGATGGGAGTGATGTCCGAACTTAGTATATTCGGACTAGGGCTTGTTTATGTCAGGACTTAGGCCCTAGCCTATATATATGTGGGTATGTAGAATTGGGCATTCATCTTAGTGAGGATTAATCTTTGTGGGAATCCATCTCTGTGGTGATCAGCTTTGTGCAAACTCTCACAAACCCTAGAAATTCCTTAATAGTGTGTGCACATTCTAGAGAGAGAGTGACTATGTGTTAGTGAGAGAAAGATCGGTTTAGATCTTTGTGATCTAAACCAGCTTGTAGATGATGTATACTCTTTGGGTTTGTAATCTGTGATGACTGATTCATTAATAAAGGGTTTCATCTTCTACAACTTTCTTTGTTTTTTTATGTTGTTTTTATATCTTGAATCAAGTGCAATGTAGATGTTCATCATCGATTCAGGTGCTTTCATAGTGGTATCACAGCATGGTTACCGATTCAGAATGGTCTAACCGCCTTTCGAATCACCATTGCTCTTGATTTGATGTTTGTTTCCGCCAAACATCATGGAGACGTGAAGATTCTACAGAAAACTTGAAGAAATTGGAGTTGTTCGTCGACCGAGACGTTTTCTTGTTTTCCAAGATTGTTCTAGATCTGTGGTTTGATCTGAAAAAGGTATTGTCCGAACTTAATTAAGTGTTAGAAGTTTTCAGTTCGTTTTTGTTACTTCTAAACTTCTGGTGACCTAGTGTGTAGTCTACTTGTAAGTACTTGTGGGTTTTGTCCGAATTTGTACAAAACTCATTGTCAGCACTTAAAACTTGTTATATCCGCACTTATAGTTCATTGATATGTCTGCACTTAATCTATGCTATATTGTCCGCATATAATCATCTCTTGTCCGCACTTACTCTTTGTTCATTCAACTGTTCGTACTTATGCTTAATCATGTCCGCATAAAATATTGTACGCACTTAAACATTGTGTGCACATATCAAATCTTGTCCGCATTTGTAGTTCTCTTTGTCCTTTAAGCTTAAGTCCGCACTTAAGAACCTTTTAGGGATTGTATATTTGTCCGCACATATCAGTTTATTCATATTGTCCGCACTTATACTCATTGTCCGCACGTATTCAACTTTATCTTGTCCGCACTTGCACGTTATTTTTGTCCGCATTTAATTGTTTGATCAGAACTTATCTTTCATTGTCCGAACTTAGAATTTGTGTGAATTTAAGTTTCCTTTGTCCGAATTTAGTAATCAGAATTTACTATCTTCTTCTTCGAAATTAATTTGTGAGAAGTTATCTTGACTTGTCTGAATTTAATTTGTGAAAACTTATCTTCTTATTGTCCGAATTTATTAAGTATCGGAATTTATTTTCTCTTGTCCGAACTTATAAATGGTCAGTACTTAAAACTCCCTTGTCCGAGTTTCAGTGTGAGAACTTATTCTGTCTTCTGTACGAACTTAGTGCTTTTCAGTACTTACTCTCTCTCTCTTGTGCGAGTTTAAGAGTTTGTTAGGGTTTGTTCATTCTCGTTGTAAGGATTTCTTCATTCCTTTGAAGTCCGAATTTATGAGATATATTTGGAATTTCATTGCTTGTTCTGAATATCTTTGTATTCTGAAGTACTATTTAAATAATCTGATCCGAGGTTTCAAAAGCTTCCGGGTTTTACAAGTTCCGAATTTTCTAGAATCTCGGGTTACCTGGGGTACCGAATATGAAGTTAAGTTTAGAAGTTTGTGTAGTTCGGAAGTTTCGATTTGTGCATGTTCTGAGTTTTTCTAGTTATGTCGGGTTACCAGGGGTACCGAATAATTAGCAAGAGTCAGAATTTTGTGTAATTCATAAATTTGAAGTCAGTTTCAGATTAAAGAAAAGTTACAGAGTACTTATGTTTTCCGGATCAAGTGGGGATGAGAAGCAGAAATGGTGGTCCACGGTGTTCTTTTCAAGATTCCAGGAGTTCGGATTTGGTCCTTACTTGAGTTTTGGGACAATCATGGACTATTATCGTGACTTGGTTGGACTTTGCGTAAAAAGGCTCATGTGTGATGGAGTTTTGTCAAGTGTGTTTGTGTTGTTAATCAAGTATTGATGTGATGAAATTGGATTCTCGGTTGACGACTAGTTAAAGATTCAGCCTTATTAGTTGTTGTTTAGAGTAGAGATGATTGGTTTCTTGGACCTCTTCCAAGACGGTTGCTAGTTTGTTCTCGAAATAATGTGGTGCTTCTTGATTAGGGGAAGATCGAAGATGAAAGCCATCGGGGATTCAGTGAATTCGTGAAGATAGGAGATTGGTTCTTGAAGATTCGTGATGAGATGCGATCATACATGAAGGGTTGAAGATTATGATAAAGATAGTGGATGTACGTATAAAGTTCAGTTTGTTATTAAGTTATCGATCTGAACTTCATGTCTTTGTGATGTTTGAAACATTCAAGATTGGGGATTGGAAATCCAATGTTTCTTTCTGTTACCGGTTAGGTTTGAATATTAAGGTTTCGAGCGATATTCTTACATTTGGTTGTAGGTTGGTTCGCGTTAACTTAATTCGGGAGTAGTTTGAGGGGGAGGATCTACAGTGTTTGATGTTGGATTCTTCAAGTTTCACAAAGCGGCCATTTAAGTGATCGTCAGCAATTCTTTAATTAGAAGGGTTGAAGATCGTTGTGCTCTGCCGGAAAGATCAAGTCTCGACCAAACTAGAAAGTAGGCATGACATCATCAGTCAAGGGAGAGTCTGTAAGCACAGTATCCGGTGAATGAAGATTATCGATGCCATACAGAATTGATAGCAGCAGTTAGGGGGAGTTTGTAAGTGCAACTCTCGTCAAGTAACTGTGCTTTATCAGTTCTGGTCAAAGTCCAAAGTCAAAGAGGAGTCTAGTTGGTGAATAAATTTGGACTTATATGTTAGTTGTCTGAATTTGTTATTCTTTGTATGTTTGTCAGTACTTATATGTTAAGTACTGGTTAGTGTGATGGGAGTGATGTCCGAACTTAGTATATTCGGACTAGGGCTTGTTTGTGTAAGGACTTAGGCCCTAGCCTATATATATGTGGGTATAGGTTAGAATTGAGCATTCATCTTAGTGAGGATTCATTTATGTGGGAATCCATCTCTGTGGTGATCAGCTTTGTGCAAACTCTCACAAACCCTAGAAATTCCTTAATAGTGTGTGCACATTCTAGGGAGAGAGTGACTATGTGTTAGTCAGAGAAAGCTCGGTTTAGATCTTTGTGATCTAAACCAGCTTGTAGATGATGTATACTATTTCGGTTTGTAATCTGTGATGACTGATTCATTAATAAAGGGTTTCATCTTCTACATCTTTCTTTGTTTTTGTTTATGTTGTTTTCACGTCATGAATCAAGTGCAATGTTGATGTCCGTCATCGATCCGGTGCTCAACAAACCTACACACACACTCTCTCTAATGTACAGACCACCACCACCTGCTTACCGGCACCAGTTGACCACCACCAACTGGTTACCGGCACCACTTAACCACCACCACCTGCTTACCGGCACCACTCGACCACCACCACCTGGTGCTACTACCACCCAGTTACATCCACCACCCGAATTGAAAAACCCCAAATTGAAATACCTTACTAAAAACAAATCATGCAAAACCCTAGTTTTGATTTCAATTCATTATCTCCTCAAAAGGGTTTATCACAAATCTAATTTCCCCCAAACGAACAAAACCCCAACTCAAAACCTCTGATCTTGCACCAAAAAGACCCATAAATCAACCAATCATGTCAATTGAAACACCCATCCCAGATCCAAAATCGACGCCAACAAGTCTCATCTGCCCCCATTCACTCATCCCCACTAACCCCTAACTATAAGTATCCAACCGTCGTGACCCTAGATAAATCGGGTTACTGAGAAAAAGAAAGAGATATCGACAATGGTGTTCTTGTTTTGACGGCAGTGGTGTTGGGTTTTTGATAGTGGATGATGGCAATTCCAGTGTCGGAGGGTGGTGGCTAGAGGTGAGATCCCAGCTAGTTCCGGTGTTGGTAGGTGGTGGCTAGAGGTGGTTGAGGGTGGTGGCGATTTTTGGAGTGATGGATGGTGGTGGCTGGATATGGTTGTTGGTGGTTCCTGGAGGTGGTTGTTGGAGGCTGTAGAGAGAGGTATCGAGATAGAGATAGAGCTAGAGTGAGAGACTGGATTTTCTTTATATCTATATATACACATATTATATTATATCATATATATTATATTATTTATAAATATAATTTTGTTAAAATAATGTTTTAAATGACTGGGTAAAAGACGTTAAAAAACCATTTTGCCCTTCATTAAAAGGAGAAAAAGACAAAAAAAACTGGATGTTAACTGAAGAATCTTATCAGGTTTTGCTTTTTGTTGAAAATGACAACAAAAATAAAACCACAGGAACCCAGATTCAAAAGATTTGAGTTTTGGATTACAGTGGCAAATGTGACCAAACCTCGGGGACCATTTTGGCAGTTTACTCAAAGTATGCGCTTGAATGCTTATTATGTTTTTTCTTCCCATCTTTAATTTCGAGACCAAATTTTCAATCCGTTCCGGCCAATCCCGTTTAAGCCATTCTCCATTGCTTAGGCTATTCATTATGGCTTTTTTTAGGGGTGGCAAAATGGGTGGGTTGGGTAGGTTTGGGTAATGGGTTTAGGTTAAGATGGGTTTATTAAAAGATGGGTTAGAATTGGTTTAGGTCAAGATGGGTTTTTGTCAAATAAATTCAAAAAATTCAAAGAAATTCAAAAAAATAAAAAAAATTCAAAAAAATTCAAAAAATTCAAAAAAATTCAAAAAAATTCAAAAAATTCAAAAAAATTCAAAAAAAATCAAAAAAATAAAAATAAATAAAAAAATTCAAAAAAAATAAAAAAAATTAAAAAAATTAAAAAATTAAAAAAATTCAATCTCATTTTCAAAACACCTGATCAACAGATTACCAACATGTTATCAAAATTCCTTGTAAAGAAACAACACTTCACTGGGGCATTTCGTCGAACAGTTTGTATGCAATCAAGATACCATTGATAGTGATCAGAAACAGGTATTATAGAATGCAATCTAAGATATATGGAACATGGGATTAATAGATAGTTACTAAAAAATTAACTAAAAAAGTAACTCAGTTGACATTCGAAGATCAAATGTGAGTCTTTTTCTTTCTGTTTTAACAAAACTTAAACTTTCTCTAAGTGCATTTATCAACAAAAAATGGACAGCCATATTGTGAATCTTATCGTTTCTAATCTAATCATTCACTTTCAATTTCTCAAATTAGGGTTCTTCAAAACTTTCTTGATCAAATTGAGGGCAAATAAGCACATAACTGAACAACACTAACAGACAATTGAAATTGAATCATTCCAATAACTCGAAAATACTAACTTACGAATTGAAATCAAGTCAGATTGAATATGAACTCAAGTTTGAGTCTAGAAGCCGAAGAACATAGAGCCTTTATTGATTGAATATGGTGAGATTGGCGACGTAAGGAGAACTGGAGCCGTCTTCATTCTTGAACGTTTTGAAGGGGATTGAAACCCTAGGTAGAAAGACAGACGGAAACGATTCGCCAATGGATAAGTTTTGAAAACCCATCTTGGCCCATCCTTTTTTAAATCAAAGCATATTCTGACCCATTCTCTTTTTTGCATGTCTTTTAAAATTACCCATCTTGACCCCCTAATATTATTAAGTTAACCCAAATCAACCCATTTATTTTATATTCAAAGCCCAAATCAACCCAAACTTACACATGTGGGTTGGGATTGCCGGGTCTACTTTTGTTTTCACTCCACATTAAAAGAAATAGATTAATTTGATTGTTTGAGAAAGGAGGGTCGATATCAAAACCTCCTCTCATGCTATTTCCATTTTCACGCAGCTCCCCTGCACGCCCGCCCTTCACGCCATCTCTGAAAGTGTAAAAACTGAAAGTTGGTCTGGGTTACACCTGCCCTGGCATGTGGAAGGGACTCCTCTCTCATCCGCGACGTGTGGAGCGTGTCGATCCGCAACCAAACGAGTTAAGTGCACGGATTGGCTCCTTTTTGCACTCCAACTTCCACCTAACTCTCTTTAAAACACCATTAACACTTAACCTAACTTCCCCACTATAACTATAACCTCCCTAACCCTCATTTTCACTTTCCAAACACCAAATTCACTCTCAAATCCTCGTAAAAATGCTCAAGAATTCTGATTTTTGGTAGAAAGTTTGCAAGACTTTTATGTGAGTTCTAGCTCACTTCACTACTTATTTCTTCTTGTTTCTTCTATTATTTTACTTGGATAACCTTTAAGAAGGTTTTCACAAGTTTGTCATGGCAAACTAAGGTGAAACCTCATCATATTTGAGGTCCAAAGTAAGACTAAATTTTGTTTTGTTCAAAGTTCTTATATCTTCTGTTTCTTTACTAAACTTACTTGGTGAAATCTTGTACCCACCAAGCTCACAACTAAGTCCATAGTTGTGGGTTTGTGTTGAGGTTGATTTCCACCAAGAAGTGAGTTTAAAAAACTCTTTACTTTAACTTCATATACGTTATATTCCAAGTGTTGAAAAACAACTAAGATTCACCATCTTCCATATGGATGAACTTATGTTTGTTAGACCATCGGGTGTGGGGGTCGTCCCCTCCCCGTCTCGGGTCGTCGGCCACGTTGCACATCGCCCCCCGTGGGGTCGTCGCGTCCTTCCCGGCTTCTCCAAGCCGTTGGAGACAAGGCAAAAGTTATGGGCCCCCCTTAATTATGCTCTGACTTCTCTCTCTCTCCCCCTTTATTCTATATTATTATATATTGGTTTTTGTTATAGGTTGGGTAGTCCTCCACACCCTTGGGTAGTCCCCAAGGGGATGGTCCTCCACCCTTGGTGAGGTGACGCCTACGTGGCGGGTAGTCTTGTTGGGGACTAAACCAAAACCACACCCAATGGTCTTAGAAGTGTGCACAACTTTGGGTGAATATCGTGAATGATTTCATGATGTGAACATGTCTTAATTTAGGTTTGACAAAAATTGTTTCCTGAAAAGGATAGGACGTCAATTTCAAAACTTAGGGCTAGTATGAAATTAGGTTTTCTTGGACTTTTGGTATGACTCTTAGCTTGGCGGCGACACTAGGCTTTTATTAGGTATGCTTTTGGGCTCTGCGTTAGATTTGGATGTGTATGGCATTAATATTGTAATGGTGGCTGATTTATTACATGGTTTATGTAACAGAAAGCTATGGCTTTCGTGTAACCAAATTTACCTATTCGGAAACCCGCATGGTAGACATGATGCAACTTTTATTATAATTAAGGTTAAAACACATGACATAAACCAAGGGAAATATGGTATAATTTTTTTTTAAATTTAAGTTGAGTGACTTAACCTTAATTATAACGAGAGTTGCGTCATGTTTACTACTCCGAAAATATATTGGGGAAAATTGGTAATGTGGAGAGTATTTTGTTTTGGCTTGAAAATTGGATAGAGGAAGGTACAAATTTTTAGCCCTCATTTCCTTATCGTCTAATAAATATGCCATTGTTACGAACTGCACGGTTTATAACGGTGGGGATATTATATGGGATTGGACTTGGAAACGTGCTCCTAGGAGTCAAATGGAATGTGATTAGTTGGTGGCTCTAATGGATATCATGTATAATGTGCGTTCGTGTAACAAAGAGGATAGATGGATTTGTTTGGAAAGCAAACAAGGAAGAAATTACGGTCTATGTTATCCGAAACATCTTGCAAAAGTGGGGCATGGGGAGGAGAGAAAAATTGGAGGTTATGGAATAATTGGGCTCCATTAACATTAAATTATTTCTTGTGGTGAGCCTCGATAAACAAGATACCATCCAAAAAAGCTATGGAGGATAGAGGTGCCACGGTGGCGGGGATTACGTACGAGAGATGCGGTATTGAAGAGGAGTCGGCCATCTATTTTTTGGCACATGTTTAGTAGCCCAAGCAATATGGAGGAATGTTTTGGGTTGGCTAAAGCTTCCGTATGGCGGGAGAAGTCTTGTGTGACAATGTATGGGAATTATGGAAAAACCTGAAAGGCTAATGTTTTAAGATCTCCTGCTGATGATGAAAGCCAAAACCCAAATGAACTATCTTCCTTGCCTGATGGAATAATTTAAGATACAATCAGAAGACAAGAAGTTTCGCCCTTGAAGGCTTCCCAAAACAGCTGCCCAAACTACTAAAGTATTAAACTGCTGCCTTCCAAGATTAGAGTATAGAAGAACAAGTGTTGGATTGTTAAAGTGTTGGTCAACAAGTCAACAGTTAAGCCAACCAAAGTCAAAGACAGAAGTTCTGGACTTCCAGAAGTGCAACCAGCAGTTCACTTTATCTCATAACAGAAGCATCAATTCAATGCAACAACGTAACTATGCAACAGTTTTGCTAACTGCTGGCAGTTACATCATTGAATAAAGTTGTTAAGGGTCGCTTTCATGTTGACGTCATCAGCAGTTCACTCCTATATATAGGAGTGAACATAAAAAGTAAATGAGAGAGTGTTCGCTGGTGAGGGGGAGTACAATTGTACCTTGTGATTGTATTACATAAAATGAATTTAATATGAATCATTTGCATTCATTCCTAAATTCGACTGTATTAGATTTTTTATGATTATTTATCACTGTTTGATTGAATTTCCAAATTTAATTAACAACTAAAAGGTTTGGAAAAAAGTTATTAGCGCCATCTTCGTAACTACGTTTTGGCAAATATGATAGGCAAGGAATGCCAAATAATTTGAGAATTGGAACATGTCGCAGCGGAAGGTGATGAGGAGATCAAAACCAACTAGTTCATATGGGTTAAATGTAGATCTAAGTTTAATACTTTGAATTGGGATAGATGGCATGACTTTAACATTCGAGATGTAATTTTATTTTCAATCAATCGCAATTCGGGTAAAAGTGAAATAAGAAAGTCAAAACAATATTCAAAGTTCATCTAAACCAACGTGATCATAAAGTTTAGCTGCTAATAATCGATAATCGAGAACGAAACAATGCAATAAACAAACTTACTGTTCATGGAAAAACACTAGGGATAGAAGATAATTCGGCTACTAGTCTGCCTGCTTAAAATAATTGTGCAGCCCCGTAACTTAAATTAATTCTCGAGCTTGGCAGATTTTTTTTTTTAATTTGTTTCAACGGTAGAATTTTGTGATGTGTGTGTGAGAGAGGCTGCTTGTTATTTTTTTTTTTTTTTCTCTCGATCAGCAACCCCAAAATTCCTTTATTTTATTTTTTCTAGCCTCCGCCGTCACTCCTAATTTTCTTCGTATTGCCATTACAATCTGTTTCCAATTTATTCCCATTCCCACTAGATTAATTTTTCAACGACTCTGTTGGTAGGCTGCCTCATTTTGTAGGACAATAAATTAGCCCAAAATTCCTTTACTTTCTATTCTTGCATCGCCAACTTTAAGCCCAATTAAGTTTTTGTGTAGCCCAATTTTTAGTTACTCCATGCCAGCTCAGCTAGCGTCTCCTAACTTTTTGTGTAGCCCAATTTTTTAATTACTTCATGTATCTTATGTTAAGGGTGTTTTTCAAAAAGAAATTATATTTTTTTAATCCAAAACTTTTCATCTTTTGCAATTAACCTTACAAATTTTGATTTTTACTACCGAAAACTTTATATCTTTTACAATATAAGCTCATAAGTTTTTTACTCTCAACTAGGGGTGTAAACAAGCCCGGAGACTCGAGAGCTACTCGTGATCGGCTCGGTTAAAAGCCCGAATGAGTCGAGCCTTAATGAGCCCAAGCCCGAGCTCGAGCCTGAAATAGAGCTCGTTTAGTTATCGAGCCCGAGCTCGAGCCTGAAATACAAAGCTCGTTTAGGCGCACAAGCCCAAACGAGCCTACACAAAATTTAAGTTTTTTATATATATAATATAATAATGATGATGATAACATTGGTGAGCCGAGCTCGAGCCGAGCTTCGGCTCGCTTAATCGCTATTGAAAGGAGCTCGAGCCGAGCTTTTAGCTCATTTGATGTTGTTCTCAAAATAGCTCGAGCCGAGTCGAGCCGAGCTCAAGCTTTGGGTTTTACTCGCGAGCCAAGCTCGAGCTCGAGCTTCATAAAAACATAACGAGCCGAGCTCGAGCCAAGACGGGCTCGGGCTCGGCTCAGCTCGTTTACACCCCTACTCTCAACCTTAATTCCATATACTTTTCATCTTTGCCAAATTTTTCGTTTTATATATAAAATACCTATTAACTACCCCCTACCATATTAACTACCCCTACAATATTAACTCAAGGAGTTGACTAAGGTAGTGTTTGGTATGAAGGAATGAGAGGTGAAATGGAATGGATGATTATGAGGGAATGAAGAAAATGGTGTTTGGTTGGTCAATGGAATGGAATCACCCATTCCAAAAGGCATTCCATTCCCTCAAAATCATTCCTTCCACCCCCCATATTTTTTTTCCATTCCATCCCCTCTTGCACCATTCATCAACAACACCAAAACCCACCCCACCACATTCGCCACAACCCACCACCACCACCCACCACCGACGCCATCGTCGCCACCCCCGCCACCACCTCACCCCGACAGCCACCGTCGCCGCCGCCACCCACTCGCCACCGTTATCAGCACAGCCGCGACCAACCGCCAACGCCACTCGCTGTCGCCGCCCACCACCATCGTCGACGCCACCACCACCACAACCACCACCACAACCACCACCATCACCAACCGCCACCACCAACCGTCGCCGTCGCCCACTGCCACCTCTGCTGCCACCCACCACCAACGGCCACCTTGCCGCCACCACCACTGGTCGTCACCGCCGCAACGCCACTCGCTGCCGCTACCACCACCCATCGCCGCCGTCGACACCCACCACCAACGGCCACCTATAACCACCCACAATCACTACCACCGACCACCACCACCACTCACCACTGATTTTATTACTCCGTTTTTCTTGCCTACCAAACAATATAAAATAATAATTCATTCCATCCAAACATGGTAACCAAACAAGACATGGAATGGTAATGATCTATTGCATTCCCTCGTCCATTCCATTACCTCGTTCATTCCATTCCTTTGTCCATTCCATTACCCCATACCAAACAAACCCTAAGACTTCTCAAATTTATTTGTAACATACGCCTATGGTATAGATTCTTTTAAATCATGATGCACGACTACTAAAATGATGCAATGCATATGATGACAAGTGTCAATTTCAAAATCCTTTGTACACTTTTTATGATAAGAACCTTTGTTACCAAATCTATCCCATTTAACAAAACAAGTAATCGCAGCTTTTAGCAACAAAAAAAAAAAGAAGATTGATATAATCTGATATTCAGATAACCCGTTCAAAACTTTTAGAAACTATACACAACTGTTTTGTAAACTTTAAAGATGATAAACATGTTTACCTAATGAGTAAAGTCATATCCTAAGGCTATAGGGTGTGAGAGGCATGGTTGGGTCATTAATTGCCACATAGGACCATTAATGGATTGCTACACCACCTTCTTGTCTCATCCACCATGAATTCCATGGATTAAACTATAGCAACCATGGGCCTCCTTTTCTTATTCAACATTTCCTTTCCTTTTCACAAAAATAAAATAAAATAAGATAATAGTGATTTGAGTCATGACCACAACCTTAGGGTAGTGGTTTTGGATGATGAATTAGAAGTAGGTGACATGGCGCTGATGTGCAGGGTGATGGTGATCATGGGGGTCATGACCACACCCTATAGCCAATACTTATTTAACAACTGTGCGATAATGAAAAATAAGATAAGTATTTTCAAGATGAAGGCTTGATTTGCATAACCATAAATTTTTCTTGGGTAAATTAC